>OY987233.1:22553874-23900958 GCA_963920705.1 Odiellus spinosus | reverse complement strand
ACCTAACCTAACCTAACCTAACCTAACCTAACCTAACCTAACCTAACCTAACCTAACCTAACCTAACCTAACCTAACCTAACCTAACCTAACCTAACCTAACCTAACCTAACCTAACCTAACCTAACCTAACCTAACCTAACCTAACCTAACCTAACCTAACCTAACCTAACCTAACCTAACCTAACCTAACCTAACCTAACCTAACCTAACCTAACCTAACCTAACCTAACCTAACCTAACCTAACCTAACCTAACCTAACCTAACCTAACCTAACCTAACCTAACCTAACCTAACCTAACCTAACCTAACCTAACCTAACCTAACCTAACCTAACCTAACCTAACCTAACCTAACCTAACCTAACCTAACCTAACCTAACCTAACCTAACCTAACCTAACCTAACCTAACCTAACCTAACCTAACCTAACCTAACCTAACCTAACCTAACCTAACCTAACCTAACCTAACCTAACCTAACCTAACCTAACCTAACCTAACCTAACCTAACCTAACCTAACCTAACCTAACCTAACCTAACCTAACCTAACCTAACCTAACCTAACCTAACCTAACCTAACCTAACCTAACCTAACCTAACCTAACCTAACCTAACCTAACCTAACCTAACCTAACCTAACCTAACCTAACCTAACCTAACCTAACCTAACCTAACCTAACCTAACCTAACCTAACCTAACCTAACCTAACCTAACCTAACCTAACCTAACCTAACCTAACCTAACCTAACCTAACCTAACCTAACCTAACCTAACCTAACCTAACCTAACCTAACCTAACCTAACCTAACCTAACCTAACCTAACCTAACCTAACCTAACCTAACCTAACCTAACCTAACCTAACCTAACCTAACCTAACCTAACCTAACCTAACCTAACCTAACCTAACCTAACCTAACCTAACCTAACCTAACCTAACCTAACCTAACCTAACCTAACCTAACCTAACCTAACCTAACCTAACCTAACCTAACCTAACCTAACCTAACCTAACCTAACCTAACCTAACCTAACCTAACCTAACCTAACCTAACCTAACCTAACCTAACCTAACCTAACCTAACCTAACCTAACCTAACCTAACCTAACCTAACCTAACCTAACCTAACCTAACCTAACCTAACCTAACCTAACCTAACCTAACCTAACCTAACCTAACCTAACCTAACCTAACCTAACCTAACCTAACCTAACCTAACCTAACCTAACCTAACCTAACCTAACCTAACCTAACCTAACCTAACCTAACACAACCTAATTCCTTAGCTATTCTTACCTATTCTTAGCTAACCTATGCTAACCTAAGCTAACCTAAGCTAACCTAAGCTAACCTAAGCTAACCTAAGCTAACCTAAGCTAACCTAAGCTAACCTAAGCTAACCTAAGCTAACCTAAGCTAACCTAAGCTAACCTAAGCTAACCTAAGCTAACCTAAGCTAACCTAAGCTAACCTATTCTAACTATCTAACTATCTGACTTTTCTTACTTTTCTTACTTTTTTCTTACTTTCTTACTTTCTGACTTAACTTACTTTTCGCACTTTTTTCTGACAAAATTTTCTGTTCTTTCTGACTTTCTTACTTTCTGATCTTCTTTCTGCCTTTCCTGACTTTCTCCATTTTTCTGACAAAATTTTCTGTTCTTTCTGACTTTCTTACTTTCTGATCTTCTTTCTGCCTTTCCTGACTTTCTCCATTTTTCTGACAAAATTTTCTGCACTTTTTCGATACTTTCGGACTTTCGGACTTTCGGACTTTCGGACTTTCGGACTTTCGGACTTTCGGACTTTCGGACTTTCGGACTTTCGGACTTTCGGACTTTCGGACTTTCGGACTTTCGGACTTTCGGACTTTCGGACTTTCGGACTTTCGGACTTTCGGACTTTCGGACTTTCGGACTTTCGGACTTTCGGACTTTCGGACTTTCGGACTTTCGGACTTTCGGACTTTCGGACTTTCGGACTTTCGGACTTTCGGACTTTCGGACTTTCGGACTTTCGGACTTTCGGACTTTCGGACTTTCGGACTTTCGGACTTTCGGACTTTCGGACTTTCGGACTTTCGGACTTTCGGACTTTCGGACTTTCGGACTTTCGGACTTTCGGACTTTCGGACTTTCGGACTTTGGATGCGCATGGATCGCATGGATCGCATGGCGTACGCTCTACGCTCTACGCTCTACGCTCTACGCTCTACGCTCTACGCTCTACGCTCTACGCTCTACGCTCTACGGATATATGGCAGAACTTGTCACTTGCAAGAGCTTCAAAACGCCCTACATTTTACGAACCACCAACCACATCGTCACGAATTTCATCAACTTCCAACCATTCTCTCCGGTGCGGGATTCGAACTCTAGACAATTTGTTCTACAACCCCACACCCTAACCGCTGGGCCAGGAATGCGCTGAATTACAATCTTCAAACCACAGAGCCACACGCCCTCGAATTTCAATGGCCGAGCTTGTTACTTGCCGCCATAGTCTTTCGACAACTTCGAAGCATTCTCTCCGGTGCGGGATTCGAACTCAAGTCCATTTGTTCGATAACCCGACACCCTAACCACTGGGCTACGAATGCGTTGGATTACAATTAATTAAAACTATACTTAAATTTAAATTTCGGCAATATTATAAGATTAAAAGCCGGGGTTCGAACTCGAGACCATTTGTTCCGTAACCTGACGTCCTAATCACTGAGCTACGAATACGCTGAAACATAATTAACTAAAACTATACTTAAATTTAAATTTCGGGCAATATTATAATATTAAAAGCCGGGGTTCGAACTCGAGACCATTTGTTCCGTAACCCGACGCCCTAACCACTGGGCTACAAATGCGTTGGATTTCAATTAACTAAAACTATACTTCAACTTAAATTCCGGGCAATATTATAATAACATTAAAAGCCGGGGTTCGAACTCGACACCATTTGTTCCGTAACCCGACGCCCTAACCACTGGGCTACAAATGCGTTGGATTACAATTAACTAAAACTATACTTAAACTTAAATTACGGGCAATATTATAATATATAACATTAAAAGCGCGGGTTCGAACTTGACACCATTTGTTCCGTAACCCGACGCCCTAATCACTGGGCTACGAATGCGCTGAAACACAATTAACTAAAACTATTATTTAAATAGACATCTAAATTAAAATGAAAATCTAAAATAAAATGGACGTCTAAATTAAAATGGACACCTAAATTAAAATTAACACCTAAATTAAAATGAAAATCTAAACAAATATGGACATCTAAATTAAAATGGACATCTAAATTAAAATGAACATCTAAATTACAATGACCTTCTAAATTAAAATGGGCATCTAAATTAAAATGGGCATCTAAATTAAAATGACCATCTAAAATAAAATGTAAATTTAAATAAAAATAAAAGGACATCTAACTTAAAATGGAAATCTAAATTAAAATGGACATCTAAATTAAAATGAACATCTAAATTAAAATGAACATCTAAACTCATATGGACATCTAAAATAAAATGTAAATTTAAATAAAAATGAAACGGATATGTAAATTAAAATGGAAATCTAAATTAAATGAACATCTAAATTAAAATTGACATCTAAATTAAAATGTTCATCTAAATTAAAATGGTCATCTTAATTAAAATGAACATCTAATATAAAATAGACGTCTAAATTAAAATGAAAATCTAAATTAAAATGAACATCTAAATTAAAATGAACATCTAATATAAAATGGACGTCTAAATTAAAATTAAAATCTAAATTAAAATTAACATCTAAATTAAAATGAACATCTAATATAAAATGGACGTCTAAATTAAAATTAAAATCTAAATTAAAATGAACATCTAAATTAAAATGTACATCTAAATTAAAATGGACATCTAAAATAAAATGTAAATTTAAATAAAAATAAAAAGGACATCTAAATTAAAATAAAAAGGACATCTAAATTAAAATAAAAAGGACATCTAAATTAAAATAAAAAGGACATCTAAATTAAAATAAAAAGGACATCTAAATTAAAATATACATCTAAATTAAAATGAACATCTAAAATAAAATGGACATCTAAATTAATATGATTATAGTTTGAGTGGGATTAGCCGAAAGAAGCGTAATTCATCGCCTATCTATATGGCAACTTTTTTTAGCGCATACCAGACAACTTCCGGAAACAAAACACATGTATTACATTTTTTGATAATTTTTAGGTCAGGTTAGGTTAGGTCAGGTCAGGTCAGGTTAGGTTAGGTCAGGTCAGGTCAGGTTAGGTTAGGTCAGGTCAGATCTAACCTGACCTGACCTAACCTGACCTGACCTAACCTGACCTAACCTGACCTGACCTGACCTAACCTAACCTGACGTGACCTGACCTAACCTGACCTGACCTAACCTAACCTAACGTGACCTGACCTGACCTAACCTGACGTGACCTGACCTAACCTGACCTGACCTGACCTGCAAAAGTTTGCAGGGGCAAGAAAAATTTCCAGGGACAAGTAAAGTTTCCAGGGACAAGAAAAGTTTCCAGGGGCAAGAAAAAAGTCCAGGGGCAAGAAAAATTTGCAAACATTTTACAACTGATTCATATCTTTTAAATTTAGAAAACACTGAAGGTTCTACTAAAGACAGATTTCAAAATATCATATAGAGACTAAAGAAGTATCGAAATATCACTTTCATTTAAAAGCCGTAGTGAACACCGACTCAAATTTTGTAAAATAAAAGTTGTTTTTGAAATAGCGTATAACCCTGAAAAGACAGTTAAAATTTGCGTAAAAGTTAAAAGCTGTAGCGAAAATAATTAACTATAATGTTTATACGATATTTCAAAATGAACCTAGAAATGAAAACTTGTAAACAATAATAAAGTAGTAGTAGCATTTAGCCGCGGCTGTAAATCCAACACTCCGCTTAAAATGAACATCTAAATTAAAATGGACATCTAAATTAAAATGAACATCTAAATTAAAATGGACATCTAAATTAAAATGGACATCTAAATTAAAATGTTCATCTAAATTAAAATGAAAATCTAAATTAAAATGGTCATCTTAATTAAAATGAGCATCTAATATAAAATGGACGTCTAAATTAAAATTAAAATTAAAATGAACATCTAAATTAAAATGAACATCTAAATTAAAATGAACATCTAAATTAAAATGGACATCAAAAATAAAATGTAAATTTAAATAAAAATAAAAAGGACATCTAAATTAAAATAAAAAGTACATCTAAATTAAAATCAAAAGTACATCTAAATTAAAATGAACATCTAAATTAAAATGAACATCTAAATTAAAATGAACATCTAAATTAAAATGAAAATCTAAATTAAAATAGTCATCTTAATTAAAATGAACATCTAATATAAAATGGACGTCTAAATTAAAATTAAAATCTAAATTAAAATGAACATCTAAATTAAAATGAACACCTAAATTAAAATGTACATCTAAATTAAAATTAAAATCTAAATTAAAATGAAAATCTAAATTAAAATGAAAATCTAAATTAAAATGGACATCTAAATTAAAATGAACATCT
Organism: Odiellus spinosus; assembly: GCA_963920705.1. Lineage (NCBI taxonomy): Eukaryota > Metazoa > Arthropoda > Arachnida > Opiliones > Phalangiidae > Odiellus > Odiellus spinosus. Next base: position 23,895,385 of record OY987233.1, on the reverse strand, counting down.
AAAATAAATTGTAAATTTAAATAAAAATAAAAAGGACATGTAAATTAAAATGGAAATCTAAATTAAAATGAACATCTAAATTAAAATTGACATCTAAATTAAAATGGACATCTAAATTAAAATGTTCATCTAAATTAAAATGGTCATCTTAATTAAAATGAACATCTAATATAAAATGGACGTCTAAATAAAAATTAAAATCTAATTTAAAATGAACATCTAAATTAAAATGAACATCTAAATTAAAATGAACATCTAAATTAAAATGAACATCTAATATAAAATGGACGTCTAAATTAAAATTAAAATCTAAATTAAAATGAACATCTAAATTAAAATGAACATCTAAATTAAAATAAAAATCTAAATTAAAATGAACATCTAATATAAAATGGACGTCTAAATTAAAATTAAAATCTAAATTAAAATGAACATCTAAATTAAAATGAACACCTAAATTAAAATGTACATCTAAATTAAAATGTTCATCTAAATTAAAATGAAAATCTAAATTAAAATGGACATCTAAATTAAAATGAACATCTAAAATAAAATGTAAATTTAAATAAAAATAAAAAGGACATGTAAATTAAAATGGAAATCTAAATTAAAATGAACATCTAAATTAAAATTGACATCTAAATTAAAATGGACATCTAAATTAAAATGTTCATCTAAATTAAAATGGTCATCTTAATTAAAATGAACATCTAATATAAAATGGACGTCTAAATTAAAATTAAAATCTAAATTAAAATGAACATCTAAATTAAAATGAACATCTAAATTAAAATGTACATCTAAATTAAAATGTACATCTAAATTAAAATGGACATCTAAAATAAAATGTAAATTTAAATAAAAATAAAAAGGACATCTAAATTAAAATAAAAAGTACATCTAAATTAAAATGAACATCTAAATTAAAATGAACATCTAATATAAAATGGACGTCTAAATTAAAATTAAAATCTAAATTAAAATTAACATCTAAATTAAAATGAACATCTAAATTAAAATGTACATCTAAATTAAAATGTACATCTAAATTAAAATGTACATCTAAATTAAAATGTACATCTAAATTAAAATGGACATCTAAAATAAAATGTAAATTTAAATAAAAATAAAAAGGACATCTAAATTAAAATAAAAAGGACATCTAAATTAAAATAAAAAGGACATCTAAATTAAAATAAAAAGGACATCTAAATTAAAATGAACATCTAAATTAAAATGAACATCTAAAATAAAATGTACATCTAAATTAAAATGGACATCTAAAATAAAATGTAAATTTAAATAAAAATTAAAAGGACATCTTAATTAAAATAAAAAGGACATCTAAATTAAAATAAAAAGGACATCTAAATTAAAATGAACATCTAAAATAAAATGGACATCTAAATTAATATGATTATAGTTTGAGTCGGATTAGCCGAAAGAAGCGTAATTCATCGCCTATCTATATGGCAACTTTTTTAACGCATACCAGGTTTTTCGCTAATTTTTAGGTCAGGTCAGGTTAGGTTAGGTCAGGTCATGTTAGGTCAGGTCAGGTCAGACCTGACCTGACCTGACCTGACCTGACCTGACCTGACCTGACCTGACCTGACCTGACCTGACCTGACCTGACCTGACCTGACCTGACCTGACCTGACCGGCAAAAGTTTGCAGGGGCAAGAAAAATTTCCAGGGACAAGTAAAGTTTCCAGGGACAAGAAAAGTTTCCAGGGACAAGAAAAGTTTCCAGGGGCAAGAAAAAAGTCCAGGGGCAAGAAAAAAGTCCATGGGCAAGAAAAAAGTCCAGGGGCAAGAAAAAAGTCCAGGGGCAAGAAAAAAGTCCAGGGGCAAGAAAAAAGTCCAGGGGCAAGAAAAAAATCCAGGGGCAAGAAAAAAGTCCAGGGGCAAGAAAAAAGTCCAGGGGCAAGAAGAATTTGCAAACATTTTACAACTGATTCATATAATCTTTTAAATTTAGAAAACACTGAAGGTTCTACTAAAGACAGATTTCAAAATATCATATAGAGACTAAAGAAGTATCGAAATATCACTTTCATTTAAAAGCTGTAGTGAACACCGACTCAAATTTTGATCAATTGTCACTTTTTACGAGAGAGTCATTCCGCGATTACTTTGTTACAAAACGCGCACTTCTTGAACTTTGTCACGAGCGGACGAAAACTACTGAACTTGAGCTTTGATGAAACTAAAACCCGTTCCGCGATACTTTGAGGGAAACCGTTCCTTTCCGGCGTTATCGATTTCTTTATCTTAATTGGATGAACACTGAGAGAACGCGAACGTAGCTTGGGTCACATCGATGATCAATTATCAATTTGGATTGATCCGACTCTGCTTAGGTTTGCCCTTCTTTGAAATTTCCAAGCTTTTTGTAGATTAAAACATCTGCAATGAACAAAAAGCTGTAGTTAAACAATTCTTAATTAGCAATTGTCAAAATGATTGTTGTACACACCTTAGACTAATGAAAGATTGCCCGTACTGTCGGTGCAATTCCACTTGTCACATTAGGAGTCAATGGCATATTTCGAACAGGAACCTTCCAGTCCACGAAATACGCTCATGAAATACACCCCCTGTAAAAAAATAATTGTTTTTTTTACAAGGGGTACCCATTGTAAAAATGCAAAGACAAATATCAAATCTAATAAAACATGGTTTCCTAAGTGAATAAACCTAATTTTTGAAAATTTATAACTCAGTGTACGATCATTTCTAGATCAAATGAAGGATATAACCTCATTCCCCACATAATGAACTATGATTGGTCAAATATTGATAGGTATATAGCAAGCTGTAACATAGTTATCAAGAAAAATGTGAAGACAAGCACTAAATCTAAATCGCGTCGAGCCTCTTAAAACTAACCTAACAGGTAATTGGGGTTTTAGTCTTTCCAAAAAACTAACTTTTGCCATTTTACTTTGAGTAAAAAAATAAAAATTAACAAAAACTGTCTGATAACAGGGTGACAGTCCCTACTCCAATTGAGAAATGAAATTAGCCACGGTACAAATTAAACTAATTAGAGGCCTGTAAGGTGATTAACGCGCAAGTAGGAATGATTCTAAGATTAAGGATTTAGGAACCATCTTCCACTCCCAAATTGAAACAAGTCCCTAAAAGAATTAACTAAGGGACAAATTAAACTAATTAGAGGTCTGTAAGGTGATTAACGCGCAAGTAGGAATGATTCTAAGATTAAGGATTTAGGAACCATCTTCCACTCCCAAATTGAAACAAGTTCCTAAGGAATTAACTAAGGCACAAATTAAACTAATTAGAGGTCTGCAAGATGATTAACGTGCAAAAATTTGCAGGGGCAAACTAAATTCGCCTACCTTTTTTAAACTTTTCGTCGGATTTCGTGGCTTGAAAATTCTCCAGTTCTTTCCTCATCAATGCTTCTTAAACAGTTCCAAGTTTATTCACTCACTTTCGCGTCCTTTTTCGGGTTCACATCCGATTCATCACGTCAGTATTCGTGAAATTTTAGATCAATTGTCACTTTTTACGAGAATCATTCCGCGATTACTTTGTTACAAACTGCGGCACTTCTTGAACTTTGTCACGAGCGGATGAAAACTACTGAACTTGAGCTTTGATTAAACTATAACCCGTTCCGCGATACTTTGAGGGAAACCTTTCCTTTCCGGCGTTATCGATTTCTTTATCTTAATGGGATAAACAGGGAGAGAACGCGAACGGAGCTTAGGTTGCATCAATGATCGATTATCAATTTGGATTGATCAGACTCATTGGCTTCTACTTAGATTTGCCCTTCTTTGAAATTTCCAAGCTTTTTCTAGAGTAAAACATCCGCAATAAAGAAAAACCTCTAGTTAATTAAACAATTCTTAATTAGCAATTGTCAAAATGATTGTTGTACGCACCTTCGACTGATGAAAGATTGCCAGTACTGTCGGTGCAATTCCACTTGTCACATTAGGAGTCACGGGCATATTTCGAACAGGAATCTTCCAGTCCATGAAATACACGCGTGACAGTTGTTTAGCGAAGAATCAAACTGGTGTAATCTCGCGACCAGGTCTCTCGGGAGAAAACTGGAACGAAGAAAAAACGATGTAAATAATGTAAAATTAAAAACCTACGAGCTCTGATAATTACTTCTTAGAATGAATTGCTTCGACAACTGGCAGTTTGTAACAGTGTCAGCGACGAATCGCTACATTTTTTCCCCTCAGTTAATCATCATTGGGGAATAAATAGGCTTAGTGTTCAATTGAAATAAGTTCATTTATTTCTCAGTTATAACATTTATTCTACTTTGAAGTTTAACAAGTGATTAAAAATTATGTAAGGATTCGTTATTGTTCAATTGGAATAAATTCATTTATTTTTCAGTTCTAAACATTTATTGTACTTTCAAGTTTAACAAGTGATTAAAAATTATGTAAGGATTCGTTTACCCTTCAAGTAGCGCAAGTTTAACAGATTAAAAATTAAATTATCGAAGACTATTTAGCGCACTATTTTCCTTATACAATAGATAAATACAATGGAAATATTTCTACTCTAAATGGCGCCGGGTCAAAGAGATCGGTTCAGTTCGGTCTGCACTCCCACTGGGTCTTGTTGAAGTCAAGGAGGCTCACTGGTTTGTGGCGCCATCTCGTGTCGGATCTGGTCACCGTACGTGGCTACTCGTCTCGTGGCGCCATCTTCTTACCTTGATCAGATCAAACATAACATTAATACATATTTTATATTACAATTTCAACACATTCTTACGCGGGGGCAATAAGGGGGTGGCACCAGAAATACAAAATTATGGGACTTAACCTTGTATTTATAGCGGTGCCACAAAAAAAAAGAGCTCTTTTTCGCAAAATTTTTAAAATTAAAAACCCTCATATCAAACCATAAAAAACACCACTTCCCTCGCACAAAGTCCTTGTTCGTCTCGAAGCTTCGCACACCGGCGCCAAAGGGACGCTGACTTCGGACACCGAACATCTCCGGACTTTCGGCTGATGACCTTCGGCAAACGGTCGAGATGAATTGTCAGGCACTGAACGTCTCTCTCGAGTTGAAAGGCGCTCGGACTGAATGGACAGGCTTGACTCGCTGATGGCCTCCTGCAAATTGAAGAAAAAAGCACAAATTACAATATGGAAGATTTGAAATGACATTTGAAACGATTATTGCCTATTATCGGTCCCTCACTGAAGATACGGAAGCTCCACTCAACGGCCGAGATGAATTGTCAGGCACTGAATGTCTCCGAGTTGGAAGGCGCTCGGATTGAATGGACAGGCGTGAATGAACGTCAGGCACTGAATATCTCTCTCGAGTTGGAAGGCGCTCGGACTGAATGGACAGGCGTGACTCGCTGATGGCCTCCTGCAAATTGAAGAAAAAAAGCACAAATTACAATCTGGTATATTTGAAATGACATTTGAAACAATAATTGCCTGTTATCGGTCCCTCGCTGAAGATACGGAAGCTCCACTCAACGGCCGAGATGAATTGTCAGGCACTGAATGTCTCCGAGTTGGAAGGCACTCGGATTGAATGGACAGGTGTGAATGAACGTCAGGCACTGAATGTCTCTCAAGTTGGAAGGCGCTCGGACTGAATGGACAGGCGTGACTCGCTGATGGCCTGCTGCAAATTTAAAAAAAGCCACAAATTACAATCTGGTAGATTTGAAATGACATTTAGAACGATTATTACCAGTTATCAGTCCCTCGCTGAAGATACGGAAGCTCCACTCAACGGCCGAGATGAATTGTCAGGCATTGAATGTTTCCGCTCGGATTGAATGGACAGGCGTGAATGAACGTCAGGCACTGAATGTCTCTCTCGAGTTGGAAGGCGCTCGGACTGAATGGACAGGCGTGACTCGCTGATGGCCTCCTGCAAATTTAAAAAAAAAAAAAAAAAGCACAAATTACTATCTAGTAGATTTGAAAATGGCATTTGAAACGATTATTGCCTGTTATCAGTCCCTCACTGAAGATACGGAAGCTCCACTCAACTCGATGACATCTAGACGATTTGGTCGAACAACGAACATCTCTGGACTGAATGCGACGGCACAGAGGAGAGCTGATGGCATCGGCAAACTGCGAGGGACCGCTGACAGGAACTGGAAAAATAAAAACCCAACTACCAAAGTCAATTAGTAATTATTCTATTAGGAACTAGTATAATACACTATAAGTGAGTTTGCGCAAACTCTAAACCATTCACACAAAATAATGAATAAAAATTTATACCACAAACAGTTATAAACTCCGTATATATTTGAAACTAGCTATGGGTCAAAGGGTGAAAACTAAATATCCGCTGCAGATAGATATTTAGTTTAAAAATGCACTTGTCTTTCGTTTAGTCAAAACTAGGCCTTTGTTTTGATTAAACGTGAAAAGAACAAGGTATCGAGTGGTTACTAATTGACCACATAAGGGCAACGTCGAATTAAACACAGTCTTTAATTTGACTGTTCAAATATTACATTAAACCTTTCCCTAAAAATCCAAGGTACTCCTTCCATCCTAAAAATTCCTTCGGTCCATTCTTCCATTGTCTTCTGAGAAACACCGGCTGGACGTGACGACGGCTGATTTGAAAATAACGAAGTATCTGATATGATATTACTTTATATCCATTGATAAAAAACAATAAAGCTCGCTTCAAAGAAGGACTTTAGGCCAAAAATAGGTCAATTTAAAAAACACCTGTCAGATAAACATATTTCTTCGGACATTACGTCATATGCACGTCTGCTCTCCGAGGAGTCGAGGATGGAAATAAGCGTTTCACACTGGTCAAAGTGGTCATAGTCCGATAAAATTACTAAATGTCCCGAAACTTTCCATTCTAGAGGATTTCAACAGTACAGATAAAAAATACTGATTAATTAATTATTTCTTTAAAAAGATTAGAAGCTACGAACAGGGACGGAAATAAGAAATTTTTCTTATTGGACAAATGTCCAGTAATCCCCCTTTAAAATTCAAAAGTTATCGGACATTTAACAAAATTGCCGGACAATGCTACATTTCCTGTATTGAAAAGTACTTTTTTTTTATCGGACATTTGTCCAGTGACCCCCTCTTAAAAATAAAAAGTTATCGGACATTTGGAAAATTTATCGGACAAATGACCAGTGACTTGTGCTTATTTCCGTCCCTGGCTACGAACCTTTCCCATGTTAGAAATCCAGTTGCCGATCGAAAACTGATCATTCGCCTTAGTGTGTAACGTAGCTGTAATATAAGAGGGAATCTGCTCACATTTTCCATGTTTATAATACACCGTGTTAATAAATTAAGTAAACGTTTCAAATATCCTACTTGCCTTATCACGTTGTCAGTCCAATTACTCGTGTTTATACTCCATACCCAATTTGGAGTATCTTTTCTAGCCAATAGCGAAGCTCTATAATTGTAAACATTGTCTGCTTAATCAAATAAGCGTAACAAGATGGCCGCGTAATTGCGATGGAGAAATAGAAAACCTAGGATGAAAACGTGGCTTTTTTCTGGATTTTTAGTAAAAAAAATGGTAATATGTCTATAAAATTAAAATTATATACGTATTTAATGCAAATAAATTGTATAAAATAGTTTATTCCGCTTTTTAAAAGCGATTTAACTTTAAATTAAAAGGGTCCTATGTGTTTGAAAATACGCGCCAAAACAACCCTTTGCTTCCGGTACATACCGTTGAACAGGGACGGAAATAAGCACAAGTCACTGGTCATTGTCCGATAAATTTTCCAAATGTCCGATAACTTTTTATTTTTAAGAGGGGGTCACTGGACAAATGTCCGATAGAAAAAAAAGTACTTTTCAATACAGGAAATGTAGCATTGTCCGGCAATTTTGTTAAATGTCCGATAACTTTTGAATTTTTAAGGGGGGTTACTGGACATTTGTCCAATAAGAAAAATTTCTTATTTCCGTCCCTGCCGTTGAATGAGGCCTAGAAATGTAAATATTTTTCTTTAACTAGTTGTTCTACGGACCAGTCTTCAATAACTAAACTCGTCCGATTAGTATATTTTAAAATAATATAATAAACTAGTGTTTGAATTAACTGGTCCATCAATTATTAAACTGGATTTGGACACCCCCTTGTAAAAAATCGAAGAAAAAAAAAATCGAAAATCAATTGTTTTTTTACAAGGGGTAAAAAAATGTTTTTTTTTATTTATTTTTTTTTATTTTTTCGCGGGATTAGTCCTAAGTTTTCCTCGAATTAAATTCGCCAAAATCAGATTTCCAATTTTTATTTTTAAAAAAAGAAGTATGAATAAAAAGGCGTAATTTTCCTTTTCTGCCTCCCTTTAACGCTTTCGAACGTAAATAATTAAAATGCTGACATTAAAATGAATAGCTTTTAATTTTCGACTTGAATTTTCGCGGTAAAAAAAGACAATGGTATCTTCTATTTTGAAATATCTAATATCGCGTTTAATTTCAACTACGATCGCTTTTGATTACGGATTAATAAATCCGTCGTAAAATATTGGGGGGGGGGGGGGTCTAGCGATCCGTTAGCAACATCATTAAATATTCGCGATATCAAATATTCATTTACTTAATCTCGGAAACTAAATATTCCCGTTGGAATTAAAACGTACAACCAAAATCTTCCAATATAAGCGAAACTTTTATGTAATTCTAATAAAATTAACGCTAAACGAATTTTTTTTAAAGGGAGCTCGGAGGCGACGGCGCCTAATATACGATAACTAAATTTTCAGATCCCGAGTAAAAAATGGATATAAAAGGAGTTAAATCGTAAAACACCGTATTTAAATACATTTTTACATTTTGGCTTCCGGGTCAACCACCATTTCGAATATCGCTCCTGGAGAGAAGAGCGCGGAAACAATCAATTCTCTCTTTTTAGACGAGTACCACGCCCCAAAAAATTGAAAATAACTAACAACTTTCGTTTGTAAATACCAACTACCGTTTGTTCAACAATTTTTTTGATTTTCTTAACGTTCCCTTTAAATCGGCGGCATAACGGTACGCGGTGGGAATTTTCGAGCGCGAAACCGAAACGAATAAAGCTTAGTTTCCACTAGCCCGTATAAGTACCTACGCGCGACAAAAAGCGTCAAATTTACGTAGATTACTTTTTACGCGACGCGTACCACGATTTCCGCTACAATTATTTTGACGCCACAACGTTATTTTGGCGGGATCTTTTAAACGCTGAAAATATTTCACTCAGCCTATTTTAAAACCAAAATTGGACGTAGGGACTATCGCGAAAGTTTTTTCTCTGGCAAGTTTGGGTGCCAATTTAGAACGTATTAACTTTGGGATTAGTTTTATTAGCATCGAGTAAACTCCGAAAAAACTTAAACAAGTACCTAAAATCTTTTTGGGTTAGGGGAATGTTTCGAAAGCGAAGTCAACGAGGCTTACTACGCAAATTTGGTACGCTTTTTGTCGCGCGTAGGCACTTACGCGCGCTAGTGGAAACTAAGCTTTAGACTACGAATTAATAGATAGCTAGTTGCTAGAGCCAAATTCGGGCGTCATCGTGAAAAGAGAATCGTAACAACTTCCAAGTACCCATCCCGTAAACGAATCCCCTCACTAACGTATTACCGTACCATATTCTTAGTTAAATTTATAATACAGCTCCAACTAATTAGAGAAAAGTTTCCGAGAAATATTAAACGATAAAAAACATTGTTCTTGACTTTCCATGTACGAGTCGTCAGCTATAGACGTTTTTAAACGATTAGTAATAAGATATTTTTTGGTTCGTAATGTTTTAAGTACAACAGGATTACTATTTCCATTCGCCACACTCTCGTTTAGTTGCAAAAAGTCTATATATTTCTTAATAATAATAATAATAATAATAATAATAATAATAGTTCTTAAAATTGAAACGTTAAATTACTAGGTCTTGATTATAGTTAAAGGGGTTAAAAGATCATTACGTACTGACGATTTTTTAGCGGAGGTTTACGATAATACGGGGTTCACGAGAAAAAAAGAAAGCCTGAAAGTTGAATGAGGGCCCGAAAATATTGGGGAAAATGGAATTTAAAAAATGAGCCCAAAAAAGTCAGGGAAAATATAAACGAGCCCAAAAGGAATTTGAAAAGGAAAAGTCGGGGAACGTATCCCTTCAACCGTAATAAATAATTATTTTTCACCAAACTGATTTGGTCAGTTTGTTTCAACTTAACCGCGGTTCGTACCTAATTGATAGACTGTCCGAAATTACGCATAGAAAAAGAAGAGTCGGGGAAAATATTAAATATTAAATAATTTCCCCAAATTATTTGGAAATGGTTGTGGTAACCTAAGGGGAAGTCGTTCGAACCCCGTAATCATCGTTACGAATAATAATAATAATAATAATGAAATTGTTGATCACAATGTAGATTTATCATTAGGTTCCTTATTTACAAATTGAGCTTTTATTATCTTACTTTAATTTCGTATTGTAATCGCTTCCCCGTCATCACCGCTATATATATTTTAATACTATAAAGTAATCCGAACGTTCTCGCGTCCCTCGAAAACGGTGATTGTCCGCGTACGTAGAGAAATACGCGCCCCATTTAAAAATCATTTTCAAAATCTTTCGTTAAAATAAACGCAACTCGCCACTCGAAAAACGAACGCGTAGCGGAGATAACAAAATATTCCTTTATACCGTACGGTTTTATAGAAACGTTTTAAAGGGGTGTCACGCCGTCGAATTAATTAACGCGCGGTGTCTAAAAATTATCCATACAAAATTTCACTCGACAAATATTCGAGTTTTCTCGCCAATTTTGAAATTATAGTCGAGTGAGAAATTTAAATTTTCATTAATTTAAAAAAGCACGCTCCATCTCGCGATATTTCCAATTGCGGAGGCTGAAATCAAATATCCCCCCCCCCCCTTCGGAATTTCCATCTACTCGCAATATTTCGCTGGTCAAAAATATAATTAATATTAAATAATTGGCGAGGCTTTTTTCCATTCACTCGTGACGTCAGTTTTACTTTCATTCCAAGGGAGAATTACCAATGGAATTGATGACGCGCCGATGGAAAATCAACCTCGCGAACTTTTCAAATTCTCTAGACAAAATTTTCGAATATAATTTCAATCGAGAAGGAAACGCGAGTTAACCATAATCGCGCGTAATAATAACCAAACTTCTGCGCGTTTAAATTTGTTTCTTAAAGATTTTGTTTTCATCGTTTTCCGAAAGACTACAGCTCCGCCCTGTCTCGTTTCCTTAACCACGTCATTTACGTAAAAACGCGCGCGCGTTTTTTTAATAAAAACTTTACGATTTGCGTAATTTATTCTTTAAAATTGAAAAGAATTCCCGTTAACATTAAGATACTAATTTATCAAAAAAGGTTATTTTAAAACGACGATGAATTTCATTTAAAACGGTTACGATTAATTTTGGAACTAAATATTTAAGTAAAATTTCTAAATAGTAAAATTAATTCGAAGTAAAAGTTTATTTTTAGGATAGTTTAATTCGTTTAATTAGAATTAAACCTCGAAATTGAGGGGGTTACGAAGAAAGTGAAACAGGTTTTTCGTACGAAAATAAGACGCGTTTGCGTAGTTAAACTAAAAGAATTAAAACGAGACTAAACAAATGACTCCCCTAAGCCTTTCGACTAAGAAAACGCGACCGTTACGTAAATCGCGCGTGTCTCTGATATCCCACTTTTAATCGTATGCCAAAATAGGGAATATTTAAAGAAAGAAAAAAAAAATGCCATTATTGAGAGGAGAACATTTTCCAAATGATTTAAACGTACGCGAAAGAGTCTTATTTTTAACTATAATCGATAAAAAAAACACCCTTTTTCACTTTCCTCCCTTCGAGTAGTATAGAATTTATCGTTACGGAATTCTTTTCAATCGCATTATGGGAAACGCGCGAAACTTAAAAACGTTATAAAATTCGCCGAAGCTAGTAAAAAAGGGGGTAGGGCCTTTGCTATCTGGAGAAGTTGACGGTGTTGGACTGTTGTACCGCGTTGTTGTTGGTGGAGCCGGAATTAGCGTTCCGCGTGGAAGGAGCGACGTACAAAGCCGATAGTTCAATTTCGGCCAGCAAACTAAAATGATCCGACGGGATGTGCGGATGAGGACAGCCTACAATCTTGTTCTTTTCGAGCCACTCCGTATCAATGGGACCCAATAAACCCGTAACGGTCATGTGTAATTTAGAAAAGAAAATGTAGTCGATGATGCCTTTAAAATCGTAACTAATGAAAAAAATTTAAAATATTATTTTTACTAGAGGGTTTAAGAAAGGTTAGGGAATCATTTAGGCGCCCGTAAACCCCATTCGAATAGCGAACTTACGTGTAGTTTGTGTAGGGCATGATCGAATCGCTATAGGCGCTGACGAGTTTGAACGGATGAGTGTATTCGATGGATCCCGTACTCGAATTATTTACGTTCGTGCTGCTCAGTCTTCTCAAACATTCCTTGTAGCCGAGCCCTTTCAAGTCATTGTGACCCGATGAAATGTGACCCGCACCCATCAGCTCGAAAACGCCTGAAGTTATACGCAAAAATTTATCAAAGTTTCTCCGCGGCGGATAATAAACTAGTTTGTTGGGTGACGAAAAATTAGAGGACAAGTCGCTTCTTACTCGCGTAAATTAACTTAGGTTTTATTCAGAAATCATTAGTAGTTAAATATATCGAAATTCGTAAATTATATTTCGCATCTTAATATACTTAAACTGATTAGCGCACTATCATCTAACCCTACTCCAACTACTAAGGTTAATTCAACTCTTAACCTCTCAAGTCCATCCACCAAAAAAAATCTGCCACCTGAAACGCCCCCTATTAACGTTGACCTACGCTCACTTAGAAAAATGTTAAAGTTCAAAGGTCACAGTATCATATATAACTAACCGGAGAAGTCAAACTGGCTTAAAGGGAAGAGAATTTTTTTTTTTTTTTTCTCGTTTCTTCTATAAATAAGAGGCGTAATTTAAATTTACCCGAATTGGGAAGCGAATTGAAGTCGCCGCATAAAATAAGAGGAATGGCCGAAGCGGCGTTTTTCTTGGAGATCTTGGAGAGGTAATTGTAGCTTTGAGTAGCGTCTTCCATGATGGTCTGTAACTCTTTCATGAGAATCTTATCGGAAAAACGATTTTTTACGTTCTTTTAAGATTGTAATTGTTGCGTTAATGAATACAGTTCTAAAATCGATAATTTTACCATTGTCTGTATGAGTTTGACATCGCAGAATTCCGGGTCCCAATGAATGTGAGCCGTGCAAACCAAGACCGGTTTGCAAGCGTTCGCTCCTCCAAACTCGTTAATGCGCCCTGAGGAAGAAGAAAATCATCAGGTTTAGCGACGAGAAGAGTGTGAGCGGAACAGAAGCTAATTACTAGAAATTGAAAAAAAAGGTTTAAATCAGGCCTGCGCGAGTACTCGCCAAGAGCCGAGTACTCGATGGACTCGAAAAGTAAAATTTGGGACTCGAGAAAATTTTCGAGTCCGAAAAAACCTTAGGACTCGAGGACTCGTGAATGCGGCTCAAGCGCCTATAGATTAAATCTCTCGCCTCACACCGAACCCTTCAAAGTTCCACCACCCCCAGGTTTTTTTGGGTTTTTTTTTTTGCAAGTCCCTGCCTCTTAATTCCTGGAATTTCCCATCCTTATCTCCTTATCTTGAGATTTTCAGCTCGAGTTTGCGTAGGTTTAACCTTCGCGTTTAAAACTGTCTCAGCTATTCTCATTCTGCAAACTTCTCTCGAACTTAGGGTATCTTTCTGAGGCCCAGCTGCATTTTATATCACACGATGTATTGTCAGTAGCTGCTACCTTACCAAATAGAATCCAAATCATAAATATAACAGGTACCGTAGCTTTGTATGTACTGACCAAAGACGCGAAAACAACTTCAAAACTGTGGGGTTTATTAACTCTCACTGTTCATCCTGTTCAGAAGAATTTAAAAGAGTTGCCTAGCCTTAAGTAGCGCTCTTAACTTAAGATGAATAAAACGTAGATCATTTATACAGTCCAAACCCATCTATAACAAGTTAAAGATGCTATTGGTTGTAATAAGCTTGACGTCACAATTGAAAGAGAGGCGAAAGAAACCAAAAGTAAAACTGAAGATTAAGCCCCGCAAGCCAAAATCCTTTGTATATTGAAAAGTCATTTTAACGGTTGAAGCTTGGGTTTGAAGTTCTGGCTCTCAAACAAAAACTTTTTCTACTAAAGCAATGTAAGAAGATTTTAGATTTAATTTAACTCGAATTCATGGGGAGGACTCGATTAGGACTCGAACTTATGGGGAGGACTCGACTTGGACTCGAAACATTGTTTTTAAGCCAGTTGAAGGACTCGAAGACTCGACACTAACTTTAAATTGGACTCGAGACTAGAAAAGTCGTTTGGTTTGGACTCGAGACTCGACTAGAAACCCTAAAAATTGGACTCGCACAGGCCTGGTTTAAATTGACTATGTTAAGAAATTACGATTCAAAATAAAAGAGGGAACTTTATACGCATTTGAAACTATTTTTCTTGTTAATTAGTTAAATTATTCGTTCTTAATTTCTCGAGTAGAACCTATCCGAATGAATTCCACATCAGAACTAACACTTCTGGAGTAGAGTTCTTCAATTCTTTGTTCACAATGGTTAGTTTGTTTAACCGATTGCGCTGGTTAAACTGGGACTGAACTAATATTTTACAATCAAATATATAAGTATAAACTTATACATTTCATTTTCCAACTAGAAAACTTGGTTGCGCCCAAAAAGCGCGACAGTTTTGGCAATTTTTAGAATCTCTCGTACCGTTTATGATTCGGTCATCCTTAGGTTGCAATAAGCAAGCGAGCCCGATGTTGTCCTTGGTCATGACGCGATTGAGCATATGATCGGAGCCCTCCGCATTCGCCATCGCCAATTGGTTGAACTCGAATAGATAATGACGCATCATTGTAAATCTGAAAGTAAAATAACGCAAAAGTTACTTTTTTATTTCGGAAGTTGGCGAAAAAATTAGTATCTTTACTTATTGGCTTTGTAAAATATAGCGCATCCGTCTACGTGCTTTCTGTCATTTTTCGACATCGTTTTAGCTCTGGATTTGGGAGAAAAGATGCCTTCGTATCCGTCTTTCTTTAGCTCGGGCAAGAAAAATTGATAAAATTGTTCAGTTTCCACCTCCTATCCCCGAAAGAAAAGAAACGATTTATTAAATTAATGATAATCCACCCGAGAAAAGACGCGTTACTTGTAAACAAATGAGGTCCGCTCCGTACAGATTTATTTCTTCCATGATACCCTTCCGTCTGTAATCCCACGACAATGCCCAGTTGGGACAGTATCCGTAAAGCTGCCGAGTCGCGTATTTATCGCACAAAATATTGTAACACATTACCGTGAATGCAACTGCGAAGAAAAGAGTTTAGACGAGCGGGAATATTTTATAAAATAATACCGAATACTAACACGTTGGACGAGATCGGTCGCTGGCTGCTAGAGTAATCCAGGGTCTCTGAGGTGGCTGAACCGTCGTCACTAAGAGCGAATAAGACATTTAAGTTAAAATACGAAGCCGAGACGGGTCTCTGAAAATCGCCTTTCGTCAAAGAGATTTCTTAGCCCGGCTTAATAAACGATCTCTCGAATAAGAGAAGAATCGAATGGTAAAAAGCGCTTACCGACTAAATTATCCAATAAATAAGTAAGAAGTTTCTGAGTCCCACCGGGCTCGTTGTACAAATTGCTGATCTCTTGAGATAGAGGATTTCCTTTGAGGGTTAAACGCTGAAGTTGAAAGAGCTTCCCGAGTTCGTAAGGAAGGTTTCTCAGAGAGTTGTTGTTCAACAGCAAATCTTTAAGGTTTTGCAGATCGCCGATTTCCGTAGGAAGCCTTCGAATTTTGTTACAGGACAGATCGAGATGAATCAAAGACGAGAGTTGACAAATATCGCCCGGAATCTCCGTTAACTTATTGTCGTTTATGTACAGCGAGGTGAGATGTCGCATCCGCCAAAGGCTCGGGCTTAAGTTACAAATCGTCCCTGAAAAAGTTAGTTTCGAACGAGTTTTTTCTTTATAACCAAAAATATAGAACAAAAACTCGCTCATCATCAAATTAGCCAAGGTAGACTAGAAGGAAATGGGTTTTTTACCCGGAATTTCGTCAGGGTTGCCACAGATTTTTCATAACAAACTTCCCTGACTTTTCCAGGTTTTTCCTGACAATCTACACCAATTTAAAGGTTTAAATTAGTAGTAATACGTAATTTAAAGCGCAAAGCATTTTATATTCTTCAATAACTGTCCAAATAAACCCCTTATTGCGATGTATGGGAATTAAGTCCAAGGTTGCTATAGAGATTGGCGTGGGGCTCTTCTTTGCGCGAATCACTTCTTCCCAAAAATGGGTCTTCTGTTAGACAGTATACTGTGAGAAAGTATTCGTAATAAAATGTGCTTTTCTCAATAGGGACTTTCCATAAATATTTTGAAGGCTCTGATCCCATATAAGAAATTTTTACACATATTTATGGAAGCCTCCCTGGTCTAATTGAATCCGTACTATGAGGTTCCGCAATTTTATTTTTGGATAATATGAAAATACCCCGACTTTTCCCTGCCCTTTGAACAATTTTAAAATTCCCCGACTTTTTAGTCCAATTCTGAAATTCCCTGACTTTTCCAGGTGTGTGGCAACCCTGTTCGATACAATTTTTTATAGTTAAATGAAAAATCTCTCTCGTTACCCGTAATTTCCAGCTCAGGCCAAAATGATTTTTTCCCGTTAGAGGCCTCTTCGGGGGACATGATCGTATGCATCCTTCTTCCAACTTGAAAGTTGTTCTGCCATTCGGATTTAGAGTCATTTTTGTCTTGTCTCGTCATTTGACTCGAGGGCAATCTGGGATGAAAAAAAAGGAAAATCACTCGTACGAAAATTTAATCTTCGGACTTAAATCGATTGCGGCTATTTTATTTAAAGCGAGTGGCAGCCCCATTTTTCCGGTTGAGCCGGGTTGAATGTTTGAAAGATAGAGAAAAGCTAAATTAATGCCCGGAGTAAATACCCTTGATAAAGCGTAGTAAACCCCTCGTATCCGTCGCAATTTTGTCTAGGTCGAGTTAACAAATGACTCTAATAAGGCTAGAAATTCCTGACGTTGATTACCGAGCGCTACTAAACGTATCCTTAAGAAGCGTAATAGGCATATTGGTCCTTAGAAATTGTGATAAACAATTTAGCCCTAAAGACGATCGCGACTGATAGCGAGTTCAAAGGCAAAAGTACTCGGATTGATATAAATTAGCGCGAAAACTAAAGCGTCGAGAAAAACAGGAAATTTAGTCGTTACTTTTAAATGAAGAAGAACTGTCATCGGGTTCTTGTCATCCCGAAAATCTGGCCAACACAAGATACCAATGAAATGGCAAAAATACCTACAACAAATTAAGCCTTTGGTTTTGATCCATCGCGTAGTAAAAAGGAAGAAAACAAATATTAATAGTTATAAAAACGGTTGTTAAAAGACGAGAAATTAACGGAATATATAATTACTCACTTTAATTATACTTAATTTTTCAAAAAGAATCAACATTCATAATGTACTTTTTACAAAAAGGAATAGGCTAGCAGAAGTCTCCGGAACTATACACACAGCAAACATGTAGTTCGCAGGCAGGGGGTCGGAAATAAACGCGGGAAACTGGGCAGTGTCCGATTTACAAATCCTGCGTCGTCTTTTTTTTTTTTTTTTTTATTTGTTAACGTGAGTAACAGGTAATGTTTTAGCATCCTTACGGAGGGGAGCTAAGTACATAGCCACGAGCGATGGGGGAGTCAGTTGAGTTCAGAAACTACGCAGGTATGAGGACTGGGAATTGCCCACCAATGGATGGAGAAGGGAAATTGTAAGAGGAAGGACCATACTGTTGCATTCGCAACACTACCTATGGACAAGGGACTTGCGATTCGATCAGAACAATACCCAGACCTTGCCACTGAGACGCCACCACTGCCGGGTTCGTCGTAACTTTTCACTTTTTAGACGGGATCACTAGGCAATTGTCCGACAAAATTCCTGTTCAGAAAATTTGGTGTTGGTTGAAATTCGCGAAGGGGGTTACTGAACAATAGTCCAGTAAGAAAATATTCTTATTTCCGTTTCTAGTCAAGCGAAAAGCCCATTTGTCCGGCTGTCATTAGTTCGAACTTCACTTTATTTTTGGCCTTGATCGATACAGCCGTAGTTTACAGAACGGGCTAGAAATTAACCTCGCGTAATGGACTACAGCTGTTCTCGACGTATAACGGTAAAGAAAATTCGTTAATCAGTCTAAAAAGTCTATTTAATTAGGCTGTGGCTATTGACACACAAAATGTAGCAATAGCCCCTTGACTATTGACACACTCTCAAAGTGTGGCAATAGTCATTTACCTGCTGCCACACATCTGTGTGCCTATAGGCCTGAGACTATTCCCACACAATCACGTGATCTCTGAGGACCAATTATAATTGAAATTTTTTTTGAGCTCGTTATTGACCCACCATTTAAATTATAAACTTCTTATTTATACACAATTTAAATTGTAAGCTTCTTATTGACACACAATTATGGGTTCTTATTGACACACAAATCGAATTATGGGTACTTATTGACACACAAATCGAATTATGGGTCCCTAATGACACACAAATCGAATTATGGGTCCTTATTGACACACAAATCGAATTATGGGTCCTTATTGACACACAAATCGAATTATGAGTCCGTATTGACACACAATCTAAATTCTAAGCTTCTTATTGACACACAAATCGAATTATGGGTTCTTATTGACACACAAATGGAATTATGGGTTCTTATTGACACACAAATGGAATTATGGGTCCTTATTGACACACAAATCGAATTATGAGTCCGTATTGACACACAAATCGAATTATGAGTCCGTATTGACACACAATCTAAATTCTAAGCTTCTTATTGACACACAAATCGAATTATGGGTTCTTATTGACACACAAATCGAATTATGGGTACTTATTGACACACAAATCGAATTACGAGTCCGTATTAACACACAATCAAAATTCTAAGCTTCTTATTGACACACAAATCGAATTATGGGTTCTTATTGACACACAAATCGAATTATGGGTTCTTATTGACACACAAATGGAATTATGGGTACTTATTGACACAGAAATCGAATTATGGGTCCCTAATGACACAGAAATCGAATTATGGGTCCCTAATGACACACAAATCGAATTATGGGTCCTTATTGACACACAAATCGAATTATGGGTCCCTAATGACACACAAATGGAATTATGGGTCCCTATTGACACACAAATTGAATTATGGGTCTGTATTGACACACAATCTAAATTCTAAGCTTCTTATTGACACAAATTTGAACTAATTAGGACCTGGGGAGTTCAGAAAAAATACTTAAAAAAATCTTCAACCATCGAAAGTTTGAGAAAAACGCATTTCAAAATTTGAAGTTTGCATGTTAAATCCCATAGATTCTAACCCAACCTAAAATATACCTAACCTAACCTAACCCAACCTAACCTAACCCAACCTATGGCGCATTCTATGGGATTTTAGCATGGGAATTTCAAATTTTCAAATACGTTTTTCTCAAACTTCCGGTGGTCGGAGATTTTTTTTTATTATTTTTTCTGAACTCCCCAGGTCCTAAATAGTCTATAAACATCGTTATTTAGTGGGGGGTCGGTTAACGGAAATTTCCCCTTATGGGCATTTTCATATCCATGGAAAATATAATTTAATTACCATTTTTGTATTAACAAATATATTTTAATTCTACCTATTTTTTGTGTTAATCCCATGTGAATGTGATAGTTATTTTGTAAAGAGAAACAACTCGCAAAGGCCCAGCCCACGTTTTAAAGCTTCGTGAATCGTGACCAAGGGGCAAGGGTTAACTTAAACCAGAGGATTCAAGACATGAAAAAACGATTTTTTCCTTTATAATTTAAAATATTTCTAAGTTAATAGTCATTTCGCCTTCTTACTATATCTTTATAGAGTGATTATTGAGAAAATATATTATGAGCAATAAAGGTACAGGGCCGAATCGACGAAACTCGAATAGACGATAAAGCTAAGCCTTTGCGGGTAAATTATTATAATTTTAATTTATAGATTTAGGTCAAAAAATCACGTTTATTATATGAAGGAAAATAAATTTAAATCTTACTAGCTCTAACTTATAATCTAACAAGATATTTTCCACAAATTTCCCTTTTAAAGTTTTAAAAAACAAAATACAGAAACTTCCGAAAACGTGTTCACTTCCCTCGCTAGCCAAAGAAGAATGATGAAAAAGATGGCGTAGCCCTTGTTCGAAGAGTTTCGTAGCTCCGCCCCTTGTGTGCAATAACCCATCGCCTACTGGCACATAAGCTGTGTGGCAATAGCCACTCGCCTATTGGCACACACACTGTGTGTCAATAGTCAAGCGACTATTGGCACATTTGTTGTGTGTGGCAATAGCCACTCTCATTTAATTAACGGACGACGTGGCAGACGACGCTCTCGTCCTCACTATCCCGGCTTCGCCGGAGTTGGTTCGCCCCCACTTACTCTCTATATAGCGCGAACGGGCCTCTTTAGCGCGATAGAGTAGGCTACGCTTTTAAACTGGTTCGAACTTCGAGACAGGGACGGAAATAAGAAAAAAAAAATTATTGGACAAATGTCCAGTAACCCCCCTTAAAAATCCAAAAGTTATCGGACATTTAACAAAATTACCGGACAATGCTACATTTCCTGTATTGAAAAGTACTTTTTTTTTATCGGACATTTGTCCAGTGACCCCCTCTTAAAAATAAAAAGTTATTGGACATTTGGAAAATTTATCGGACAAATGACCAGTGACTTGTGCTTATTTCCGTCCCTGCTTCGAGAATCAATTTTTGCATCCGAAATTTTTCGTCTAGAATTTTTTTTATCTTCTTCTAGCTTAGCAGACGACGTTGTACAAAATAAATTGTACAGTCAAAGCTAGGCTGCGTGCGTAAGGGAAGAGCATTTTAAAGGGACAGGTTTCAAAGCAGATGGGGCTTATAAGCGAAAAAAACAAGGCGACTCTCGCAGGAGAACTTCAAGCAGAGTGACCGCGAAAATAATAAAAAAAATTATAGGAATGTAGAAAATTTATCATCGATTTTCAAATATAAGAAAATATAGGAGAACTATTTTGAAATTAAAGGAGAATTACTATTGAAATTAAAGGAGAATTACTATTGAAATTAAACGAGGATTACTATTGAAATTAAAGGAGGATTACTATTGAAATTAAAGGAGGATTACTATTGAATTTAAAGGAGGATTACTATTGAATTTCTAGGAGGATTACTATTGAAATTATAGGAGGATTACTATTGAAATTATAGGAGGATTACTATTGAAATTATAGGAGGATTACTATTGAATTTATAGGAGGATTACTATCGAATTTATAGGAGGATTACTATCGAATTTATAGGAGGATTACTATCGAATTTAAAGGAGGATTACTATCGAATTTAAAGGAGGATTACTATCGAATTTAAAGGAGGATTACTATCGAATTTAAAGGAGGATTACTATCGAATTTAAAGGAGGATTACTATCGAATTTAATGGAGGATTACTATCGAATTTAAAGGAGGATTACTATCGAACTTAAAGGAGGATTACTATCGAATTTAAAGGATTACTATCGAATTTAATGGAGGATTACTATCGAATTTAATGGAGGATTACTATCGAATTTAATGGAGGATTACTATCGAATTTAATGGAGGATTACTATCGAATTTAATGGAGGATTACTATTGAATTTATAGGAGGATTACTATTGAATTTATAGGAGGATTACTATTGAATTTATAGGAGGATTACTATTGAATTTATAGGAGGATTACTATTGAAATTATAGGAGGATTACTATTGAAATTATAGGAGGATTACTATTGAAATTATAGGAGGATTACTATTGAAATTATAGGAGGATTACTATTGAAATTAAAGGAGGATTACTATTGAAATTAAAGGAGGATTACTATTGAAATTAAAGGAGGATTACTATTGAAATTAAAGGAGGATTACTATTGAAATTAAAGGAGGATTACTATTGAAATTAAAGGAGGATTACTATTGAAATTAAAGGAGGATTACTATTGAAATTAAAGGAGGATTACTATTGAAATTAAAGGAGGACTACTATTGAATTTAAAGGAGGATTACTATTGAAATTAAAGGAGGACTACTATTGAATTTAAAGGAGGATTACTATTGAATTTAAAGGAGGATTACTATTGAATTTAATGGAGGATTACTATTGAATTTAATGGAGGATTACTATTGAATTTAATGGAGGATTACTATTGAATTTAATGGAGGATTACTATTGAATTTAATGGAGGATTACTATTGAATTTAATGGAGGATTACTATTGAATTTAAATACTATAGAATTTATAGGAGGATTACTATTGAAATTATAGGAGGATTACTATTGAATTTATAGGAGGATTACTATTGAATTTATAGGAGGATTACTATTGAATTTATAGGAGGATTACTATTGAAATTAAAGGAGGATTACTATTGAAATTAAAGGAGGATTAATATTGAAATTAAAGGAGGATTACTATTGAAATTATAGGAAAATATAGGTTTTAAATACGAACTTGCAATAACACGCGCTTTTCAAAGGAATTTTGGTTCAACGTATAGTAATTTAATGGTTTACACTCGTTAAAATTATAATTATAGGTATTATAATTATAGGTATTATAATTATAGGTATTATAATTATAGGTATTATAATTATAGGTATTATAATTATAGGTATTATAATTATAGGTATTATAATTATAGGTATTATAATTATAGGTATTATAATTATAGGTATTATAATTATAGGTATTATAATTATAGGTATTATAATTTGCGGAAAATGATAAAATATACGAGAATCGTGGTCACCCTGGGTTTTAATCAATGACGGAATAATCTTTAAGGAGTGACTCGTTTCTATTACATTATTTGAAATTAATCTATAGGAAATGTCTTCTTTCTAACGGCGCTATCGGTTTACGCCTTGGTGAAAGCGAGTGCCATCCGTATTAAAACGTGAGTAGAAATGAAATCTCGAAGAAAATCAAGGAAAATACCCGAAATTATAGGAATTTATATCGGAATTCGTTGAAAATATAGGAAAAAAATGATTAAATACGGCAAATGCGGTCACTAAGGGGCAAATTGTAGAGCGGATAGAGTCTCTCTAAAGCCAGATTCACACAGACCTACTTTCACGCGTTATACGCTCGAGCGCTAAAGCCGCATTCACACAAACCTATTACAAGCTCGCGCTCTAATGGAATTTCTACGAGCGTGAATCACACGCGTGAAAATAGGTCCGCGTGCATCCGGCTTTAAGGTTAGCCGCTATCCGCTCCGAAATCTGCCCCTATAAAACGCTCAATTCCCTTATACCCTCTTCAGACGAGGCTTTAGCCGTGGTTTAATCAGATTTAACCGAGGTTTACGTAGCCTTTTCAGTTCAATAAACCTCGGTTTATTTTGAATAAACCATGGTTAAATCTGATTAAACCGGCTAGTTACGCCTCGTCTGAAAAGGGTATCAGGCGCGTAACCTAGCTTTGATTTTGACAGTACAATTTGTGCCGGTCAACGTCGTCCGCTAAGCTAGAAAAGAAGGCGACTTTAAAGAGGGATTTGAACGAACGCGGTTAGTCCCTTTAAGCGAGACTTTTCAAGAACTTTGGCCTACGGCCTAAGGCAAAATGCCGTAGTGATCGAACCGTCTCTCTATAAGCCTGTTCGAAACCCGCTCTTCCTTAATAAGGAAATGCGCGCGCAAAGAGGGGATTGACTTCTTCGCGAATCCTCGACACTCCTCCCACGCGTTTACTACAATACGTACGATCGCTTTAAGCTCTCGAATTGCTACGCGAGACGCATTGCGGTGGAAACATAGGGGGACACCCCCTCGTGGCCGAGCTCTTACGATACAAATCGCGAAACTCCCATAGAAGCGACGGTACCAGCTCCCCCCCCCCCCCATACACGCGGAAAAGGCGAAGCTCCATACACACACACCCCGCGATAGAAAAGCTCATTGGACACTTTGGAATGGCGAATCGCGCGCCTACTAGGATACCCGAGCGAAGATACTTTTACATTATATATATTAAAGGGAAGAGAGAAAAATGATCAAACTCGATTAAAGCTCCGATCATGGGATCGACAAACGTTCCCCTTTCGTTATTCGGATCGAATTATGAGACTTTATTTTCCGATTAATTTTTTCCGACTAAATTACCCGATTTGGAAATTCGGATAATTGTTGGGTTTATCCGAAAGCTTCGAATTACTCGAATCGTTTATTTTCTCTCGGGATAAGAGAGTTAACCGCGCGATTACGAGAATGAACGGCTAATATCCGAATATAATTCGGCGGATCTACATATATGATTAATAAAAGTACTACAAACTCCGAGCGCTACGTTCGGCCAGTCATATTAAGGCGGATGCGCGCAGACATTTTTTCACGCGTTTCGCGCGCGCGCTAATGGTAGTTCTATGAACATTCAAATAATGCGCTTGAAAATAAGTTCGCCTTTAGTCTCGCCGCCAATATCTTCGATCAATCGCGAACTTAAGTTCATTTTGAATTTACTTCGAATGAACCGAACTTCGTTTATGGCGTTTTATTTCGCGGACATTTTTCAAATATAAAGCGTTCTAAAACGAGCGTAATTTGGTAAATTACTTGGTAATTAGCCGTCTCTCGCGATAATTTATCGATTCGTATTTCCGTCATTTTAAACGCGCGGAATACCTCTTTGAAACGCGGCTTCAAAATATTTATTTCTCATTTGATTTCCACGTGTCTTATTCCCGTATCTTTTAAGTTTCAAAGGCGTCGTAATCGTATTCCTAATTAGCGACAAAACCCGCGAAAAATCGCGGGATGTTGATATACGTTGATGATCAAAATAGCGTCATTAATTAATATAAATAAAATAAACCGCAAAAGCGTTCCAACCTCGTCGTTCCGGTGTTCCCGTAATGTTTTACCATGGGCCGAGAAACGATAAATCCAGGACATGACTCTAGCGTCTACTAAAAGAAACAGGCTACGTCATCTCTGTACCGTGATGACGCGTTTTTTGGGGTCAAGTTTGTACAGTCAAAGCTATGGCGTTTTTGGGAGCAAAGTGACGTCATATGACGTCACACGCTGTACGAAGGCCGTTTGTTTGGCCTACCGAGAATTTTATTCCCTCAAACAGGGAAGAGTCATGTCCTGGATTTATCGTTTCTTGGCCCATGGTTTGACGTACGGGTATTTTCCAGTCGGGTATTAATGGGCTTCGGGTTCTCGTCCGACCAACAGACGGACGAACATTGTTACGTAAAGATATTTTAAATGACCTAATTCTAATAATCAAAATCTTTCTCGAAGTTTTAAAA
The DNA here is from genome assembly GCA_963920705.1 of Odiellus spinosus. Taxonomy (NCBI): domain Eukaryota; kingdom Metazoa; phylum Arthropoda; class Arachnida; order Opiliones; family Phalangiidae; genus Odiellus; species Odiellus spinosus. Next base: position 23,869,831 of record OY987233.1, on the reverse strand, counting down.
TCAGCGTATAATCGTTGCAAATATGGTAAAACGAACTGCGGCTTCCCGATCCAAAGTACGTTAGTTCCGCTAATTAGCGCCACGCGGTAAGTTAACAGTTCGGCAAAGTTTAAAAAAAAAAAACGGAGATCCGTCGGAAGACCTCTTCTATTCCTTTGCCTACATTTTCTACGCGATTTTCCCGCGAACGCGTACGTCAATTGTAAAAAATGTCGACTTTGTCGTATCAGCTTCCCTTTAGTCTGTGGAAATCCGTCTTTTCGACTCGATATATTTCATCCCCTCCCATAGCGAACGTTACGCGGTCACGCGCGTTACACGGTCTAGAATCATCGCTCCCTCTACGCGATACAAAAGGGATCCAAATATCCACGCCTACTTTCGGAAGAGATTAAAGTTTTTTTTTTTTTTTTTATTCTCGCTTTCCAAGACCGAGACGTTTCGGCGCGTCATTACGAGACGATGATTTCTAGATATCGTTACTAGCCCCAAGTTTTAAGTAATCGTCGCTTCTCTAAAAGTTCCGTAATTAGACGCGAAGAAGAATTTAATCGAAGTTCGCGATGCGCGGAAACCAACGCAATTCCTCGAACTTAAGCCATTCTAATTCGGGTGGGGGTGGCGGCTGTAGTTCGGGTCTTCCTCCGGGACCCCCGACGACCGAACACGGAGCTAGACGTCCCAAGTGCGCTCGATGTCGAAATCACGGCATGATATCCTGGTTAAAAGGACACAAACGACATTGCCGATTTCGGGACTGCGAATGTCCCAAGTGTAAACTCATAGCCGAGCGTCAACGCATTATGGCGGCCCAAGTAGCTTTAAAGAGACAACAAGCCGCCGAAGACGCCATAGCCATGGGTCTGAGAGCCGTCGCGACCGGGACGCCGTTGGGATACTTGCCACCCGGACCCATCTTCGGCATTCCATTGTCGCAACCGCCCAATTGTAGAGGAGGACCCCCGCGCCGGGAAGGACGCCAGACGACGTCGTCGAGTCCCGAAGAAACCGGGGAAGTCTCCAACTCGGACGACGACGACGCCGCCAACGATTTAGTTTCGATGGATATGGACACGGATACGAGGAACGAGTTATTAACGCTCAATAGACGCGACAATGATTCGAATCAAGGTAAAGCCAAGCATTTTCTATAAACACCGTGTCCTTTAGAAGTAAAAACAAACTTTGACTGAGAGGGGAGGACGAGGTTGTGGTCCGAAAGTTTCCGACAAAATAAAATTTACAATAAGTAGGCTATCCATCTTTAAAGGCGGATGCGCGCGCGCGCGCCGATTTTCACGCTCGCGCGCTCGTACAAGTCCCATTAGCGCGAAAGCGTCAAACGCCTGAAAATAGGTCCGTGTGAATGCGGCTTTAATTAAAAATTAGTAATATCGCGTCGTTTTTCTCCGCGCGCGCGAAAAACAATTTCTACCCGTACTCCCTACGTCTTAAAGTTCTACGCCAAATAATAAGTTGCGAAACGTTAAAGGTACTATTTACGCGCGTCATAAGTAAGCGTATAGCGCTCGGAATAGGATCGAACCATTATTTTTAGTTTCCGGATATTTTATTTTCCGATTAATTGACTAAAATACGCGATAAGAAAATTCGCGTAATTGTTTAAACGTATGTCGGGTTTATCCGAGCATAACATTCGACGATAAGAAAAATCGCGTTTCTCGTAATTCGTCCGAAATAAAACGAGTCTAATTCAAATTTCCGATTACAATAGACGATAATATAAATTCTGACTACGTCCCAACCTTGAAAAAAGGCAACATCTTCCGTAGAAACGGCTTCTATTTAACGGCTGTTTTTGTTAGTTTCAAGGCTGGCAGCCAAGTATAGAAAATCCTATACTTTGAACCAACCTTGAAAAAAGGGAACATCTTCGATACAAACGGGTGATTTTTAACGGCTATTTTATCCGTTTCCAAGATTATTTTATAGAAAGGCCTATTCCAAGAAAATAAATAAAACGAATAAAAGCGAGCTTTCAAATTAGGTTTAAATTGAATTAATGATTTTCGACGATAATAGACGTTTCAAATCGTTATATAGAAGATAACTTATATAATTCGGATAATAATTTTCTCGGATCAGTTGTCATTTTGGAATAAAAACGGATACGAGTAATTAGCCCAGCCAGTTATATCCGATCGAATAAGAATAATTTGAAACATCATTTATTTTCTTCCAATTGTAATCGCGAATTGGAATTAAGATTTTTTTCATTTGACGCCAATTCATAGAAACGCGAATTTTCTTTCGCTACGAATGTTATACGCTTTAATACGAGTAACTTCTAAATCGAGATAAACCCAACGTGGTTAATTTAACAATTATATACGAAATTGAAAAACTTTCTAGGGAGTTGGCGATAAAATAACGTCATCGTGACGTTTTATAATTCCAGTTTTCATTGCTCGAGGAGTAAGATTTAATCCGGCTTTCTGTCGAGTACGACCGAAAAAAATAGAACGCGTTTTAAAGGCCCTACCTGCTCCGTAATTTGGCCAGGCTTTAAAACGCTCAATTCCCTTAAGCGCGCTTTGACCGTACAATTTGTTAAGGTCAACGTCGTCCGCTAAGCGAGGAGAAAAGAAGTAGACTTTAAAGGGGCAACTCCGTCGAGCTCGGCGGAAATATTTTACGCCGCGCGTTTTCGGTCGAGCGAGAATCTAGCTTTACGTTTACGTTTTATATTTCGTTCGCTAAACTTAAAGATCGTTCGTTTTTGTAAATATTTCTCGATCCGCAGAGGGAAATGCGCCTCGCGACTCCGCGTCATCGGACGAAGCTGGCAAAGAAACGGGAAACTCAACATTCTCGAAAATGGACGGAGCTTCGTCGCCCGACTCCAGGTCAGCGACACCCCTCGGCACCGTCAGCACGACCACCGGACCTCCCGGGTCGCCGAGCCATTTTGGTCGTCGAGTCACCTCGGCCTCGACCTTAGCTAATTCTTTTTCGAAAAAATCTCGAAATCCTAGCAAATCGTCCCTAGGTTACTGTCGACATTCTAATCGCTACGAGGCTGACCAAACGACGAAATCTACTCGTTACGCGGCGGCCAGTTCCTCCAGCAGCGTCGGCTACTTTCAAATGCCAACCGATTTCAGACCGGGTCGACTAAGCGCCATCGAAATACTAGGGCGCGTTTTCCCGACCCAGAAGAAGACCATCTTGGAACTAGTCCTGCAAGGGTGTAACGGCGATTTGGTTAAAGCCATAGAACACTTTTTGTCGGCCAACGACGCCATTTATCTGCAACAAGCCCACATTCACCAACAACACCAACAGCAACTGCAGGGTCAGATGCAACTGCGAGAATTGGGCCTTCAAACTCACCAAATACAAGGGGTTCACCATCACCACGTTTACCCCGGCGGTTCGTCCGGAGGACTATTGGCGCCGGACACTTCGACGCGTCACGCCTCTTTCCATTCGAGTACGACTAGCGATCGCGAGCCCCCTAGCGACGGCAAGGGCTTGGGTTCGGTTAAATCGGCTTTCACGCCTTTAAACGGGAACTTCTCGAGCGCGGTCGAACCCCCGATCGCCCACAAGGGTAGCTTGTTCAACACCGCCGTGTCCTCGGGGTTCGGATCGGGGTCCTTCGGATTCGGTTCCAACGCGGATGGTACGTCTCTAGCGGCCAATATCCGGTCTTACGGAGGAGGGCCAGCGGGCTCCGTCTTGCCGGCGTCGTCCTTATTCTCGTCAATGTCCGGAAACGCCATCTCGGGTCCCACTTACGCCGCGTTCCCATTCGGACCGGGATCTTACGCCTTCGCCGCGGCGGCGACTCCCCTCTTGTTTCATCAACCGTCGCTAGTGAGCGGAAAAGCGGGCAGCCCCGCGGTAAAGGCCATCGCCGTTTGTTCGCCCGGTTGCTCGCGTTGTATGCCGATCGAAGAATCTCCTCTAGCCCCTTCCACCGAGGACAGTCGAAGCCCCGTTTCCGCCGAAAGAATCGCCAGCGAAGCCGAGAAAGCGTCGAGCGAAGCGCCTACTTCCAACTCGGTGGTCGATCTCTCGGACAGATCTTTTATCGCTTGGCCGCGAAACGAAAAACCCAAGGAAGAAAAATAAGAAAAGTCTTCGAGTAGTCGCCATTCGAACCGCGGTCGCGCGCGATCGGGAAACTCTTTCTTCGATCGATTCTAATTCGTTTCTCTAAAGTGACTTCGGGAATAAATCGACGCGCGTCAACGAAACTATAACGAGTGATCGTGACGCGATTGAAGCGAAATATTTGGGTTGTTAACTGTTTGAAAGAAATAAACGCGCAACTCGCGAAATATTACGTTCGTTTAATTTCTTAGATTTTGTCAAGCTTAATTGGATTATTAGCTAACGTACGCCTTAATGCTAATAGATAAAGGCGAATAACGGAAGCTGGCCAGGTTCGTAAGCGCGTCCTCTAAAGGTCAAAGAGAACGGCGCCAAAGCCGAACCTGGCCATGTTTCCTTCTTCACCTTCGTCTATTAACGATATAGCGTGTCCGTCGTAAAACTAAATAGTCCTAGGTTTAACAAAGGCGGCCGAGAATTTAAATTAATCTGACTCTTTTTCTGGCGGCGAAACGATGAAGGGTAAACTTAAAAGGAAACTCAAGTAAGTGTACTAAAACAATTCGAGGTTCGCGTTTGTTTTTAGGAGTATATATACTCGAAAACAAACGCGTGCAGGTGGATACCCCACCCTTTAGTACCGTGTTAGTAGAAATTTCAATTCTTATTTCGAGCGATGGTTTGCTAATTCTCGACGTTCGAATAAATAAATCAGTAACGCGGGGCAAAATCGAGTATTGACATTTTTTGGTTTGATTTTCAATCTTATTTGAGTCTATTATAAAATAACGTCGATGATCGCGAGGTTTCCAACCGCGATTTAAACCCTTTTTACGACAAACGGCGTATCTCTAATTAAATGGCAGCATTGGGAAAACCATTCGGGAATCCGCGGCTAATCCTATTTTTCGGGGGGAGCTTTTAGATTTAAGGTGGATGCGCGCGGACGCATTTTCGCGCGCGTTTCAAGCTCGCGCGCTAACGGTACTTCTACGAAAGGGGCGCGAAAATAGCTCCGCGCGCAACCGCCTTTATAGTTTTTAATATTTCTTCGTAATTTTTTTTACTGGCGAATTAGGCTGATATTTAAACGCTAATTAATCGCTGGCTGTTAGCTGTCGCATTCTCTCTTTAATAAGAGTGTGATTTCTCGTAGTCCAAACATTCGCGTCGCCTTTCATTAGGCCCGCGAAATATTTGGAAAACGAAATATAGAATCGCGAAAAAGCTCGTCATAGCCGGGGTATTTGTCGGCTATAAGGCCTCGTAATAAGATTAGTCGTTCGCGGCTAACCGAATAAAATAACATCGCTTTTATACTCGAGGATTAGACGCGCGAAATGATGTCGGAGTCGCTTCCTTCGCCGAGGCTAAATATCTTTTTATTTAAACGCCGTATAAAACGCGTATCATTCCCTTTATATACTCGAAATACGCGTACTGTCATTTACCATAGCTATAGGCGCCCTTTTATTTACCCCCTCTCTTCTAGGGTCGGGTCGGGTTTCCACCAAGGAGGAACCGTGGACGGAGTCACCGACCTAACGCGCTTCTCGAATATAGAGACCAGAGATCTCTGGGGAAAAACCTACTTCTACAGACGGGTGGCGCCAATACGAAAATGGAGAATCGGCCGCGAATAAGCGTTTTTCAAAGCTTAAGAGATTACATTTTGGTACTGGAAGGAATATGTGTATGATACGAGGATCTCCGGAAAGTGGCATTTAGACGTAAAAAAACACCGAAGCGTTCGGTTCCTCCTTCTAAAGTTCCTCCCAGTTTCGAAACCATCTTTTTTCGCGGGTCTCACTCCTCTCGCCCGCGAACTCGCCAAGTAAACGGAAAAGATTCAAAGAGCAGCTGTGACAAATCATAGCTTTCCCTACGGAGTTGTTATCGCCATAGTGACGCGGTAGCGCTACATCAACGGAGAAGGCGACGAAAGCCTTCTTAAGTCGAAGCTTCTAGTCGTTCGTAACGTAGTTATCCGTTATACGCCCGTATAAGAACTCGCTTTTGACGTTCCTAACTTCCGCGCCACCTACTTTCAATCCCGGCAGGCCTTCAAACGGAACACGATTCTTTAAAGTCCAAGTGGACGCTAATTTTAAACGCGACCCTCCCGTAACGCGTAGCCAATTGGAGTAGTCGCGGCCATTTATTAAATTGGGTTCGTAACCCAATTTAATAAATTGGCGGAGGCGAGAAATGGGTGTATTTACTTCAACATCGTAGACATTAACCCGCTGGGAAAATGTTGAAAAAAAAAAAATTGAATTTGGCTTCGATTAAGTTATTTAATTCCGAATTTCATCTAAAGTAAAAAGGTGTTTTTTTTTTTTTTTTTTTTTTTTTTTTTAATTTGGCGTCTTCTTGGCCAATTGGCGTTGACCATCTTGTTCTTATATATCACCTAACATCCCCTTAGACTAACCTTTAGCGTTATTAAGATACGAAATTTCCATTGGAATGCATTTTCGCGCAATACCAAATATAGAATTTTAAACTTAAAAGAAATCCTAAGACGGATACTCGGAATAGATTATTCCTTATTTTTGTCGTATTATCCGAAAAACGTAAAGATTTCGGCTCTCCGTCTTACGAGGTCGCGATGAAATAATTCGTATTAACGTACGATAGAGCGCGTATGAACTTTAAAATGTCTATACAAACACCATCTAGGATAAAACGTTGAAACCGGATTCCAGGCTTATGGCGGACTCGCTGGAGGGGCGACGCGAGGCGATCAATTTTCAGAGTTTTTCGGAGGAAACGTTTTTCTACGTTTATATATCTGCGCTAGAGCTTCGCTATCACCGCGCCATGTTGACACAATAATATTGAATGTCTTTAAGTCGGCGTGAGGCGCAACAACCGTTTTCAGCCCGACTGCCTGACAGCGAAGGGAAAACGCCACTTTATAACAATTTCCATCCAACAGTAAAAACAATTAACTAAGAAACCGTTAGTTTAGGTTAAAGTCAAATTCCAAAAGTTTGAGGTCAACTCTAAAGATCCGGCTTAAAAAAAAAAAAAAAATGATGATAATAATAATAATAATAATAATAATAACTAGAAGCCTCTAGCGCGAGCCGGCTTATTCGGGCTCATTCCAACAAACCGGAAAAACATTACGAAAGACGAGGGCTTAAAAAGAGAATTTGTCGAAATGCGGGGGGGATGCTCGGATGAAGTAGGTGGCGAAATTGATAGCCATATATATCTCTCTCTCTCTCTCTCTCTCCCTCATCATTCTCGAAAACGTACGTCTTCTTTAGGAGGAGGGTTCGAGAGTGGCCTCGGGCGAGAAAACTGAGATCGCGAATTTGGGATTCTATATCTCGGCTCGTTATTAGCCCCTCTCTTCAGGCGGGTCTCGACTATAGTTCATTCGCTATAAGGCCTCCGAAATCTCCCTCGATTCGTTGTGTCAACAATAGTTTCGCGAAGACTTTTCTCGATAAATTGAAGCGGTTGGGCCTTAGTTACCGCGCGGCGAGTTGTTTGCCTTTCCGCGCCGAAGACAAATCTAATGGAAGCCATTTTGGAGAGATTCCCCCCCCCCCCTCCGTACGTTAAATACGACCCAACTTTGCTATTTAGGCTTTAATCAGTTATTTCGCTACCGAAAAATTTATATAAAAAATGGCTCGATTTTATGAGGAATTGCTAAATAAATATACCGCGAATTAACATTATACGAATTGCCTTTAAAGCGTGCCACCTTTTTTTCGATTGCCTATTAATTATATTTAGTTTTATCGTACTATTAAAACGCGGTACTCAAAATTTTACGCCTCTGTTTAACGTTAACGAAACAATGAAGAGAAACGCGGGGGACGAAGACGCCCTCCACTTCGTCATCCGATCCCCTTCATTGGCAATGGCTTTTAAAAAGTAGACGGAGCGGACTACGGATAAGGTATTTTGTACGGGACGCCTGTAAAAGTGTTCTAACACTCGCGCAACCGTGTCCGAGGCGAAGCTCCCATTCAGGGGTAAACGACGGATAATTAAGTAAATTTCCTGGCTTATCCAAAGATCTTGAAATTCCTTGACTTTTTAAAATATCTTAAAATTCCCCGACTTTTTAAAATATCTTAAAATTCCCCGACTTTTTAAAATATCTTAAAATTCCCCGACTTTTTAAAATATCTTAAAATTCCCCGACTTTTTAAAATATCTTAAAATTCCCCGACTTTTTAAAATATCTTAAAATTGCCGACTTTATTAGTTCATTTTCAAATTTCCCGACTATTCCCCTTTTTCGCTGAGCCGTGGCAACCCTGGATTATCTTTTTTCAACGAAAATGCCGCGCAAAATCCATTTGGAGTTGACTTTAATTCGTATTCCGCCGCGCGTAAACCCGAGTAAAAGCTCCGCACCCATCAAAGCTCTGTAATGGGGCGTATATCGTCTCTCTTACGAAAACATTGGTAAAAATATCTCTTTACACGAAACGGGCCGCTCGAATATCTCGTAAAACGCGCGATACGTTCAGATAGAACGTCGACGAGAAAAAATAACGAAAAAGAGAATGTTTAAATAGAAGTTAATGGCCGAAAGACTTTTCTATTCTACTTAACGAGTTGGGGGAAAGATCAATATTGATCTTCGATAGCGCGCCTACGTATTATGGCAGGGAACAAATAAAGCCAACCACGGACGAAAGCCGCGAGAATTAGAGATCAGGCCGGGCGCCCGCCCATACGTCTTTCAAAGCGTACTTTCATAATCCTGGTCAACTATCGAAAGTGTTGAAACGCGTAAAAAACTCCTTTATTAACGGCGCGATCTGGAAAAGTTTGGGGAATTAAAACAAATATACCTCGGATCGTCTATGGTTTACTTAAAAAGTGAAAAAAAAAAAAAAAAACCTTAAAGTATACTTTGTCGAACTTTCAAAAAGGCGGCTTATGGTCGGCGCATCAAAGCCGCAAACACGCGCGTATAGAATAGAATAGTATAGTATAGTATAGTATAGTGCACCAGCGCACCCGGGTGGTCCCTTTCGGGGCAGTCCCGCCACTAGAAGAACTATACGGGCGTTAAAAGCCGTAGAAATAAAAACACATTCGCAAATTTACACACCGAGAGTCGCTTTCCTATTTTAGATTCTTCTCGAGAAACTCTTGAAACGGAAAAATAGCTAAAGTCGAGGGATCTCTATACGTTCAAATACCCGCGAAGAATCGAATGCTAAAAAAGAAAACGAGCGAATATCTAGCGCGCCCTGATCAACGAGAAAATAACAAAAAGCGGAAAGATATCTTTTACGACTTAAACCGTACGTGTTTCCAATGGACGGCGAAATTAAATTTAACCTTTTAACACCAGTTCCCGAAACAATCCTCCAACTCTAAAGTAATCAGACTCGACGGTTTTTCACCAATTCCAAATTAAGTTAATCGAGTTAAATATATACCTACGTCGTAGAAAGAATTACCGAGACAGAGTTAAATATAAAACGGGTTTTATAATCGCCGTTTTAGAAATTTTGCTAAAGATTACTAAATAACGATGGATTAATTAGGACCCGGGGAGTTTCGAAAAAAAGACTCGTCATAAAACGATTAGTTCAGAGTGATTACGATAAATCGGTTTGATTCGATGGCGATTGGGAGGAAAAAAAATATTAGCTTTTAAACGGAAGGGCGACAAAAGCCTTTTATAGATTAAGTCGGGGAGAGTTAGTCTTAGCGGAAATAAATCTCAATTTAACGCCTGTCGCCATTCAGGGTTCTCTCCGTCTCTCTAGTAGTTCCCCGCTTAAATCCGACAAATAGTATTTAAAGATCGTGTTACGAAAAGATGACAAGGCGAGTTTACTTTGTTATTGTACTCCGACTAAGCGAGCGACGCTATTTCTTCCCGCCTCGTTAATAAGCTACGAGGGGGCGACCTTAAAGACACGCTTAAAATCGCGTTTAGGGACGCTCCCTATACGCTTCTTCCCATATACCTCTACAAATAAGTGGAAGAGTAGTACGTTAACTCGAGGGGCGTCTTTCGCGATGACGTCATCTCCGTATATCGAAGAAAGCTCGCTATTAATAGAGAGAAACAATTTCTTTTTTTTTTTTTTTTTAATATGAAAGGGAAACTCTATTAAGAGATAAAAAGTGGAGCGCTTTTTGAAATTGTTTTTGAAATGATCGCGCGGCCACGCTAAAAAATGTATTCGAGAATTTCGGAACAAGTTCTTTCGAAATTAATTTGAAGGCCTAATAAAATTTAAATAATGGTATAAATTTCTCAAATTGATTTTTGGCACATCCGAATTAATAACGTCATTTCAATAGGTATATCTCGGTAACTTTAATTAACTGCCGAGTTTTCTTAAAACTAGCGTTCTGTTTATATTTGAAGGGAAGAATTATATAGATCATCGATGAGATTTTCAGACGCGATAAGAGAGGGATTCAAAATGGCCATTTTTCGCGCGGTGCCAAAACCGAATGTAAGCTTACAACGTATTCCTCTTTCCCCCCCATCTTACGTTTACTTTATTGCCACAAACCCATCCGAAAGTCGAGTATAAGAAGGTTTATATACGCGTATATATTAGGCAAAGACGGCTAGCTAGCTTCGAAGGGAGGCGTACGTTTAAACCCTCGTCAGCTTTAGATAAAAGCCTGTCGCGAACGCGCGTCATGGGAGACGAACGTTTGACGGAACTAAGCCGTTCCTCGTGTTTGGAACGCGCGGCTTAAACGTCGCTCCTCTTCGCGAGAAATCGTCGACTCGGCGCTTTTTCTCATTACCCCCCACCATCAAATATCCTTATTCCTACTTCTACGCGCCTTTTCTATACAACGAAATTTCGAGGCACTACGCCCCGACCGAGTTTAAAAAAAATACCGTAAACAATATTCGTTAATCGTATTCGAGTAATATTTCCATTTTAAGGATATCCGAAAAAATAATAATCGTATCGTTCGCGGAAATCGCGAACGCTAGCTAAAGCTAGCTGTCAATCTTAGCCTGGGGAATAGGAAGGCGTAGGGGAACGCTAATCCTTATCGAGTGACGGGTTCAGATCTGGAAAAACCCTAAAGGAACGGAGGCGACGCTAATTCTTGGACGGTATGGCCTCGGGGACTCGATATTCGCTCGTAATATATTCCTAACAAATGGCGTGTTTATTTGGAACGGAGGTTTCGTCGGAAAGCGACACGCGTCCCCTCGACTATTTAACATTCAAACCCGAGCTAAGCCCACCCGTCCGCCCCCCCCCCCCCCCCGCGTAACCGCGTTAGGCGTTTTGAAGAGTCGAAAAGCGCGCCAGTCAACCTAATCAAATTATAATAGATCTCGCTCGTAGCTCGAGGGAGATATCGGGAACACCTAGCTATAAAACGCCTAGATAGATTCGTCTTGTTTGACGATACGGGCTTTGATTCTCATTTACGATCCCGCAGCTGAGGAAACAAACTCGGAGGAACGGAGAGAGGGAGGCGCGACAGCAATCGCCATTCTTCAGTCTCACCTTGGAGGAAGTACGTGATATGGATTTCCCGACTGCCTATAAACTTCGTTACTCGTAGCGGCCTCTCCTACTACGACGCGCATACCGTTACCAGGGTAACACGCGTATTTAAGGGGGGCGTCACGACTCGCGTGGCTCGGGAAATGCTTTCTACCAAATTTCAAACTAAACGGCGGTTACTACGACGGTCTATGGACGGGGTTTTTTTGGGAAGAAGGCAGCCGCTTACGTACGGCGCGAACTTCGAAGGTAGAAGCGCGCGAGCGCCGGAGCTAAGGGGTCACAAAAGGGGGTAAACACGGCGCTCTAGGCCCGGCAATCCTAACCATCGTTTCAATAGAAAAACGAACAGTCGGCAACTCCATATCACATACTTCCTCCAAGGTCTCACTAGCGATGGCGTCTCTGTTCAGTAATACATAGTTTTCACTAAAGGGGGTAAGTGCCGTTCCCCCATGTTGCCAACCACTTGTGAGTGCAGAGGGAAAGGCTAGAGTTCAGTTTTGAAACTGATCTGTTCTGAACTGCACTCACAAGCTCCTGGCAACCTGGGAATGAAAGCAAAGCTGGGTAAGAGGGGTGGAATTTTCTTTTGCCCCTTTACTGAAAACTATGTATATAATGTAATACGTATAATACCCCTCTAGAGTTCCTCCAAGATCGAAGCCTTTTAGAGCCCTCTCGCGGATATTATAGTCGGTGTCCCCTTATTTCCATCGATCTTCCTCCGCGAATATCGATCCCCGACCCTGAAGGACGAGTGACCGCGACTCTTAAATATATTTATTCTATCCGCCCCATTCGCTCTATCTTCGTCGTTTTACAATCCAAGGAGGAGAAGGACCTTCGCTTATTCCGAACAAGAAGGGCAACCGCGTTAAAAAAAAAGACAAAGTTTTTGATTTTATACCTTAATAATATCGGACCGCTTTTCATATTCCTCTTTTATTATCGAAAGTAAATTAAAACGGAGCTATCTAAGCGGGCAATATTCGAATCCGGGGTCTGTAGGGGCCGCTGAACGCCGCGCTTCGGTCCAGTATTAAAGGGAGAATGCAACCACTAATCCAACAGTAACGAGTTAACGAAACAAATATTAAACTGGAAATAAATTGAAAACCTGGAAAATAGGCTTTGAGGGATTCGTGGAGATCAGCTGAATTGGTCTAGCGACCAATAAGCCAAGGCCCGTCGTTCACGCGAGACTTACAATCGCGTTCGATTGGTCGCTAGACCTTATACGCGAGGAAATCAGCTGATCTCCACCAATCCCGCTAAGCTTATTTTTCGGGTAAGTTTTAAATTTATTTCTAGTTTAATATTTGTTCGTACAACGTTTTCGCTAGTGGATTAGGCCTCTTTATACAATAAGGAATCGATAAAAAATGCCTCGTTGTTAGCCGTTGCATTCTCCCTTTAAGTGATTTTGGGATAAAAAAGAGAGTATATTATTGTTTTATTTTATAAGTTAACCGCGGTGTCCGTAATTGTTTCGAGCGAACGGATAATATCAACGTATAATAATATCGAATGTCCGGTAACATTGTTCGAATAAGGCGATGGCGATCTAGGTTGGGCTTCACTCGGAGCACCGCGGAGCGCGGAGGTTGAAACCTTTTTACACGAGAGCTAACCCGATTTACATTATTTAATGACGCTATCTTCGCTATCATCTAGCAAATTGAAAAAACACGGTATGTTAGTACATACCGTGTTTTTTCAATTCGCTAGATGAATATTACGATTAAGAAAAGTTCTATAACCTTCGAAGACTAATTAATATAAGCTTCGATAAAAATTTCACTTTCCCCGTGATAAATGTTATTCCTAGCTCTTAAAAACCTAATAACGGGGTTGGTGGACGGGATACTATAACTTACGATTAAGATTTATAAAGAACTGGTGGGTGGAATTGATTTTTCGTTCTCTCGAAACGCGTGGGCGGGTCCGCGTATCGCGATCACCGGAGCGGAGACCGCCAAGAGTCCATCACTGGCCGGATCAGGGAACATCTATAGAGGGAGAGGAGGACGAACCTAGAGCTACTAAATAAACTATCGCTGGAAAACCAAAAACGCGGCTTCTCTATTTAAAGATATAGTTTAAGATGTCAGTATTCTCTTAACGAGAGAACTTAATCCAGCCGTAAAACTTGTTACAAATTAATACGAAACTTTTATTCGTGGGTCTATCTGGACGTCGTCGACCCCTCGATTCCCGTAATAGGCGTTCCTTGGTCCGACGACCCGCGCTATTGTTTGTATCGTCGTTGCCACGGGAACGTAAAGAGCGGGGCCTTCGACGAAGCGGAACAATGTACGAGTGACCCGAAATGGGACACGGACCCCTTCGTTACGAAAGGGTTCCGAATCGCCAGTATGACGATAACTTCGTTCATTCAATCGCCCGATGGAATAACGCGTGCGCGCGTATATAGCGAGGCTTTCGCGATGACCACCGACCAAACGCTATAAAAGACTGGTAGAAAATACGTTTAGCCGCGAAAAAGGAACAGTGAATGAAGCGCCCCAAATACCTATACCGCAGTTTTATCTCAAGTAAGATTAATATTTCGGAATATTTTACTTTTAAATTAAGTCTTAGGGGAGGGGGGGGGGGGGGGGTTGGGTGCGGAAATGGTACTAATCGAACCTAATTTAAGCCTATCGAAGTATATCGGGAATAATCGTAGTCTTTATTTACACGAAACCATTTTTTATAGACTATAATATCAACGCGCTAATTAATCTATAAAACGTATCTCAGCAGCGCGATCGGGAATAGTATAGGCGCGCGAATCAACGTTAAATTGATCACTCGGACAATTTAAGTTATTTAAGCCCTTGTCGATTATTTGTATATAGCCGCGGTGCGTGCGGGTCAGCCAATCTTAAGAGTTTTTCAAACTGTTTATCGAAAAAACGACGGATTTGAACTATAATCGTGGCGTAATTCGCTCGTCTAGTAGCCGATTTGATCGCGGAGTTCTGGAGTCGAGTCATTAGCTTACGCGGAAAGACAACCTTACGTTATCGATTGGACAAGGAAATTTCGTTCAATTTAATCGATTAGCCGCGATTAACCGCCGATTCCTTGGCTTATCCGTTTAAATAGGAAAGGGAGATTTTTGAGTAAATCAGTAAATAAAATCATGGCGAACCCCTTCAATGGTTAAAGTAGATTTGAATTTTTGATCTCAGGGTTTGTTCATGGGTTGTATAATATCCGGAAGCAATACCTCCCAGAACTACCTGCTGCAAACGATAACGGACCACAAACTGGGAATAAACTGCATGGCCCTGAGTGACGACGGCTCTCTATTGGTTACCGGAAGTGACGACACGACCGCGAGGATGTGGAGCACCGAATCTATGCCGATCGAATGTTTGGGGGTCTTAAAAGGTCACGCTACATAATACGCTCTTGTTATATAATCAAACGCTACAAAATAAAATGTCTGTCCGTCCTGAACGTTTTTGTCCCCCCCCCCCCCTCAATTCGTATCTAGTGGCGAGGCGTATTTTTATGAACACAAATTAATGAAGGGAATGTCTACTTTCTAATGGCGCGATCAGTTTGGATCCAGGAGATCGTTAGTGTACGGGGGGGGGGGGGGGCGCTCTCTAAATCCAACCGCGTAAAACTGCGCTTCACGGACAATATTAAAATTGCCTGACCTCTTGAGAAATCCGGTTTCTTTTACTGAAAACTTCAAAGCTAATGTTGAATGTATCTTTTAAAGGCCAGCTGCTATTTGCCCCTTTAAAACGCTCTTCCCTTACGCGCGCGGCCTAGCTTTGTCCGTACAATTTTTGAAAATCGCAATTTACGAATTTAAGGTTTTTATAAGACCACTTGGGAATTTTAGATATTTATGGGTATTATAGGTACTCTGGGAGCGCCGAAACGTACGATTTAAAGTTGTAGGACGGGTCCTCGAGCCGTTAATAGAAAAAAAAAAAAGCTTCGATATTTTTTAGACATTTATCGATAAAATTCATAAATATAGGACTTTATATAGGACCTTTCGCTAAATTATAGGATTTAGTAGGAATTGTAGGATTTTTCGCGGCTTTTTCGTTAATTTGTTCGACAAACATTCCTCCTTTTTGTTGTTTATAATAAATTCAATTGAAAACATTACGATTGGCAGGTCACTACGCGTCCATCACGTGCTGTTCAGTTTTTAAACAATTCGTGGTGACGGGGTCGGCGGATCTAACGATACGCAAATGGTCCATCGGCACGGGCTTTTGTCTTTTCGTCTATCAGGGCCACGAATCGCGCGTCAGCCGAGTTCTGGCCACGAGCGGATTCATATTTTCCACTTCCTACGATCGAACGGTCAGAGCCTGGTTTCTCGACGCGTCCATGACCAAAGAAGAGGACGAAGCCTCGGAGGGAGATGACAAATACAATTCCCTTAAAGGTCGAGTATTAAATCTTTCACTCGCGACTCCTATATAACGCGACCCAGACGCCGGATCTTAACCCTAATATATACTGTATATATATATATACGTAAAATACAACGAATAAGTGTATCGTTTCGCTAGCGAGCCTCGACTATTTTGGCTGGCCTCTATTAGAGGTCGCCGTAATTAACACCGGGTGTTGTTGTTCGTCTTGATCTATTAAAGATTATTGACGAGTAACGATCGTTTCTAGGAGGTATTAGAGTGTTCGAGGGCCACGAGAGAGCGATCTTCGCGGTACTATTCGTTCCCGCTGAAGAAAACCCGCTAAACGGCAACGCTATCTACGAAGACGACTTGGTCGTATCCGGCTCCGCCGATTGGACCGCCAGGTCATGGAGTATGCTATCCGGGGAGTGCCTTCACGTAAGTTTCGACAATTGGGATAGATAAACGCCTATGGCGGACTTTCAAAGAGACGCGCGTTAATCGAGGGCTATCTGCCAAGTCACTCGGAATCGCGATCCGGGGTCGATTTCAAGAGCGGAGCGTATTTTAATGTCTCTACTGGCAATTGAATAAATGGCAGTCGCGTTCGATACGTGCCCCCTTCTTCTAGCGCCATTAAGAAGAATTATACATTTTAAAAACAAGTTCCCTTCAAAAGCCTTATCCTTTAAAATATCTTCCCTTACGCGCGCGGCCGGGTTTTTGCCCGTACAATTTCCTACGGTCAAGGTTGTCCGCTAAGCGACAAAAGAAGCCGACTTTAAAGGGGATTGTAAAAATTGCTAAATTTCGTTATCGCGCTTCTAACGAGGAATTAGAATACTAAAATAATCGGCTTTTCGTATCGTTGATACTTTAAACGCTGATTAACCGTATACGTTATTTTTCCGGCGCTTTTAAAGGTCTTCAAAGGGCACGGTGGTCCGGTGAACTGTCTGGCGACGGACGCCAATTACGAATCGTTGTACACGGGTTCGGCCGACTCGCTAATTAAACAATGGAATTTGCGCCAAGGGACATGCGTCAGAGACATTACGGGACACCGGGGACCCATTTTCGATTTAAGGGTGGTACGTCGCCTCGTTTTCTATACTAACTGATCTAGAACATTTTTCGCCCATTTGTTTTTGGGTGGGGTACGCGAGCCAATAAGGACTATATAGCGTGGAATTGGCTATAAATAAATCGGATACTTTGATTGATTTATATTTTAACGCGGTGTTAATTAATTTAGTATCCAAACCGTATGATGTATTCGGCGAGCTCGGATCACACGGCCAGAGCTTGGGTAATGGAATTCGCTCAGTGCGTGAGGATCTATAGAGGCCACAAACTAACCACCATCTGCCTAAGATATTTAGACGGCATGCGTAAGTTAATAATACCTACAGTAACCGCGGAAATAACAAAATATTCGCCTTTTAACGTAGGGACCATTTTATCGGAGACTAAGCTAGTAACGTCACGTTAAAGGGATAATCGCGCCAATTTCTCCAAATTTTTAATTATTTAAAGGGATAATGAAACGGGATTTTTGATTTCTTTAAAGGTCATAAGTTAAATCTTTTTTCACTAGGGCTGGTAATATCTAGCGTTTCTAATATTTCGTAAGAGTTAACGAGTTTACCCCTGCTGGCCGCGAGGGAAATCAAATAGAAGGGCCCTTCCTAATAAGTAGGCAAAAGCCAGAGAGTTTCGGGGACTAAATACGAGCGATTGGCCTATTCGTATTATTATATTAGCGAAATATATACCGATACTTATATAATAATAAATCTATATTTTCAGTTTTCACCGGTTGCGGAGACCAGAAAGCTCGAATGTTCGAATCAAAGTCAGGAACCCTTAAAAGAACCTTCGCGGGACACGAAAGCCTAGTGGCCTGTATAGAGGTTCGCGATATTATTTCGTATTAAGATCGAGGGATGAACGCGACCGATTCCTTACGGTTTAAAATAACAGCCTAATCCGCTAGTTAATAATCGCGTTTTATTTAGGTTGTTCGGGGCAAACTATTCACCGGAAGCTACGACGGCAAGTTATGTATCTGGGACACGACGGGAGTGCAAGACGAAACTGTATTTGGCGACGCCGAAGACGATGGCGCGTACCCCAGAGACTCGGCTTACGAAAACGACGACAGCGATTCCGTCAGAATAGCCATGAGTCGCTTGGACATGTTTCTAAGAAACGGTTGATTAAAATACTAACGAAAGATTTGGCTCCTTCGCGAAGGAGCCAAAACTGGACTATTGCCATTTACGTGCCGAAAATATATTTTAACTAACTGTATTATCATTTTTAAAGTAGAGCGTATACATTTTTATAAACTAGCGGTTAAACGTAATCGTCTACATTTTACATTTTATCGTAACGAGTATCTTTACGCGGAATACTACGTGGGAAAATGAACACGCGGGGTCAGTTTAATCGGCTTATTCGAGCGACATTTACCCGAAACTAGTTATAAAAATATAACTCTGAACATTTTTTTTTTAATTCGACTCCAAAATGGAGGGTGGGATTATATTTCGAGTCCCCAAACCAAAAACAATGCTAACATTTTCTTCGTAACTAAGGTAAATTTCCACCATAATTACAACGAAAAAAATTAGGTCAAAAAAAAAAAAAAATAAATCTTGATTGAAAACGGGGCTTTAAAACGGGTATAAAATTTGGAATATGGCGTTTAATAGCACGGTAAAACTGAAAATATACTCCAAGGACATTTAACAGGGTTGCCACAGTTTTTTCAGATTTAAATTCCCTGACTTTTCCGGGTTTTTCCCTGACCTTTGCTAACGATTTTCCCTGACTGTTTCAACGGCTAATACTACCCAATTTTTAACCTTTTAATTTTTATATAATGGCGTTGGCCAAACTGCACGCGTAACTTGGTTGTAATCTATACAACTGACACGCCGTCAGCTTAGAATCTTTTCCGCGGATAATGATCGCAATTTCCCGGCTTCTCGAATATCTTTAAATTCCCCGACTTTTTTGGTTCATTATCAAATTGCCTATCGTTTCAGTGACCCGCGGCAACCCTGTTTAAAAAATACTGCCAGAATTATTTTAAAACGTTTTGTTTACTTTTGCTAGTTTAGTAGAGGCCTAAAATAATTAATTTCTTGGATTAACGAAATTGTTTTTTTTACAAAACTAGTGTAGGAGTCACGTCGTCGCCCCGCGGTGTTATTTGTCCACGTAGTATTTTATAGAGTACGGAACTTTTCCATAATATTTCCAATATTAGTGCCCCCGTATCTCGCGAAAGCTACAACCAAATAAATCTTCCTAATTATAAGTTTAAAATAAAATGTTTCAAAATGATTATTTGTTTTTAACCCGTAGCGAAAGTTGTTGAAAAATGCTTACAACTCATTTTTAAATCTCCCTTTAAAGTCGCCTTCTTTTCTAGCTTAGTATTCTACGCCAATTGTACGGACAAAGCGTAAGGGAACTGCGTTTTAAAGCCTTAGCTATTACGTATCTTCGCGTTTAGTCTAACGTCTTTATAAGCGGCGGCGTATCGTTTATCATCGCTGATGTTAATTATATTTCATTTCCTAACGCGAGCGATATTAAAGTTCTAAGTTTGGTGGCGTCAAATCCCTTCCGGTTATTTAATGGTCTAAGTTCAACCTAGGAGGAGAAATCCTCCTAGGTTGAACTTCGACATTACCCTCTCGACGGATTTCCTCCTCACATCGCCCAAAACTACGATTAATTTAGAGGAAGTCGATTAAAGGCCGGTCGACTATCCCTTTAAAGTCGCCTACTTTCCTCGCTAGCGGGCGATGTTAACAGTAACCAATTGTACAATCATAGCTAGGCTGTATAATTAAGGGAAGAGGCAAATTGAAGAGCAGATAGCGCTTTTAAGTGTCAGGAAGGGGGCTAAGGGGCACTTTCGTGGAACTTCGGAGGGTTTATCGACTTCTGGTAAAAGCGAAGGTATTCCCCCCATCACGAGTATTCGTTTAGGCTTTGGCCACGTTAGCGTTGAAGTTTCTTCAAGTGATAAACGAAACTAAGACTTAAAATGGCTTTTATTCTTAGGCGTCAACCGTGTTATTTACGTAGTTTCGGGTTAATCAAACTTGGAACTAAAAAGACAATCATTACGCCTTTAAAATTGACTAGAAAAACTAAGAAAACATTTGACAAAAAGTAGTTCTGTCAGTCTGTAGGCGTTTCTCGTATCGCCAATGGCCTTGAAACGCAACCTTAATTAACGTAGGAGAAATCCCGGCGGCATTAATTAATAAATGTCACCTACCGAATCTAATGACGATGAGTCTTCGTCTTCCGACGAACTTGACGATGATTTGGCATTGTCTCGTAGAATGCGCGTTTCTGTAACGATGTCATCTCAATCTCGTCTTATTTCGCGCTAATCCTCTTCTTTGTCCACGAACTCGATCGATCCTCCCGTGATGAACTTGACATTGTCGATTAGAAGTCACGTTGTTTTCAATCTCGTCTTCTTATTTCGCGCTAATCCTCTTCTTCGTCGACGAACTTGACGATGACCTCGCCAGTGTCTCGTAGTAGCCAAGTTTTTGTAATGGCGCAATCTCCATCTCGTCTTATTTCGCGCTAATCCTCTTCTTCGTCGACGAACTCGATCGATCTTCGCGCGATGAACTTGACATTGTAGCGTAGAAGTCACGTTGTTGTAATCTCGTCTTCTTATTTCGCGCTAATCCTCTTCTTCGTCGACGTACTTGTTCGATCCTAGCGCGATGATCTCGTCACGTTGTTATAATCTCGTCTCATTTAGCGCTAAGCTTCTTTTCGCGACTAATCTCGCGTTACGAGTAGAATAAAATGGATTAACTCTTAGCCGCGTTGAATGAACCATTCTACATTCTTTTTTACATTCGAATTACGGAAACTATCCCTCGTGACCTCCAACACCAACGATACCTCTCTCTAGGTTTATAGGGTATTATCGCGTTTCGGGGCTGTATTGGTCGCGAGTTTTTTAAGCTAAAGCCTAGGTGTTTAGGCTTACTATATCGTCTAAGGATGTGATAATGGATGAATAAAGATTAAGTCTAGCAAAAAAATCTGTAAAAAAATTAAAAAGGGCAGCGTGTGGAAAAGGAAGAAAAAGGTGAAGCCTCGCGAAATATCTGAAATAAATATAAATTATGAAAATACGTTAAATCTGGAAAAACAGTCACAATTAATCGGGAAAAAGGTCAAGCCTCCCGAAAAATCTGGAAAAACAGTCACAATTAATCAGGAAAAAGGTCAAGCCTCGCGAAAAATCTGGAAACATATACAGTTACAATTAATCAGGAAAAAGACAAAGGTCAAGTCTCGCGATAAATAAAAAAGAATGACGGGGTTAAGCTTAGGTATATTCTAAAGGGAGAATGCAGCCAGTACTTTCAGAAATAAAAAGTCACGTTACGATTCAATCGCAATTGCTTCGTTTAATGTTCAATCTCCGTTTTCTCACTCGCGTACATCGTTAATGCGCAAATATATCATTTTTATAAATTCAAGCGTACGTTATTTCGTATTTCGGTATTTTCCCCGTCCGAGTACGCTATTTAATTTCATCTACGGGACAACGCCGCCTTAAGAGAGAAGCGAAAGAGGAAAAATAGCGGAATTGGAAAATGAAACCAAATTCATTTAAGAGCTTTCAATTACGAAAAATACTTAACGGGATAGCGAATCCGCCTTTAATTTAGTCCTAAAAGCTAGAGGCGTGTGTTAAACGAAATCGCGGGATTATCCGCGGTGTAAATTAAGAGAGAATCAAGCCTAGCAATAATTATCGTTTAAATACGCGGAATTCGAAAAGTTTTAAAAAAATTAGTAAATTAACTTTGACCTAGATTAACTTAACCCAATTATTTTTTTTCCAGATTCTTCGTAATTAAATAAGCCCTCCTTATTTGAATATTAATTCAATTCGACTAAAATTAATTTTTAAAGAATTCGTTAGGCTTAACAACGCGTTTGAATTTAAGCAAAGTTACTTCCGGACCAATCAAAAGCCATGAGGCAATCTCGTTCTAGGATCGCGCTAGAATTGATTCAAAACGCGAACGTTGGAAACATCGGAGCGACGGAGCCATCTAGGTATTATAATTATTAATAGTAAATGTACCTATTATACCTTTTTATCGCGGCTGCTAATGGGCCCGTAGGTGTTTGTGGCGAAATTTAAAGGCGCGTTTCTGGTTTAGGGTGATTCCAATTCAAACCAGAATCAATTAGTTGAATTAATATCGAAATAAATGTGGAGCTTTTCTAATTAACGACAAGCCGCGACTATATTTCAAAATGTACTTATAGAAGTTTATAATTGGTTTACCCAATGTTTGGCTTAAGAGTTTTGAGCTTTTGTCGCGGCAGGTAGACTGTATAGTTAGTTACGGGAAACCTTCGTTAATTAAACAATTCCTTTATTTTTCTCGTATCGTTTTTACGCGTATCGATTATCCAAGATTTATATTATTAATTGTTCGTAATTATTTGATCCAACGTATTTTAACGATTAGAAGAAAATTCTGCTAAGCCCGTGGCCGGCTCGATTCTCCCTTATTAGAATTTATTTCGTAATAAGATGTTCTTCACATAGTGTTGTACAATTGATTTTGGTGCCTTTGTTTGGCGGATAATTTACTAAGAGGATGAGTCTTGCCTTGTTGCTGTCGGCACTTGACGGCTTGGCTAGCCGCGTCCATCGCGGCTTGCGAAGTAGGAGGCGTAGTGACTCGATTAAGAGGGAGTTTAGAAGTTCCGGGAGGAGGTCGACCCGTCGAAGCCGTACGATTAGCGCGAGTTTGACCGATATTGTCCCGTTTTCGAAGGAATCCGAGAGGTTTGTCCGTTTGAGAAGAAACGTCTCCATTTTCGGGCACCCCGAGGTTCGCGTCCGAATTTTCTTCGGAGGTTTTCTTCGTCACGTCCGAATCCGTCCGGTTCGAAGTCGTCGATTCTATCGTTTTATAATTTATATTGGAACCGTCCGATCTAGCTCGTACTTTTCGTAAAAAATCGCCGCGCGTTTCCGTGGTAGAGTTCGTTTTGGCACCTGGAAGGCGGGAGGACGCGAGAGACTCGGCCGCGGGGAAACCTAAATTACTCTTGATAGGATCGGCCAACGCGACGCCGCTATCTTTCTTCGAAGCCATCCCTCCTTTGGAAGCGCCCGATTTGGCTTCGAGCTCTTTCGTTAGTCTTTTAACCACGCCCGACGAATTGGACTCGTTTTCACTTTCGACCAAATGTCCGGATTGTTTCGTAACTAATTTTATTTGCTCAGCTTGCCCCTCCAAATCGTCGTCGCTACCGTCTTTAATACTCGAAAGTTTAGTCTCGACGTCATCCGAAAAAGAAGCGTTTAGTTTGGGTCGACTACTCGCGCCGCGACCACTTCCCAGTACCTCGCTATCAGTTAGCAATACCGTCGCGCCTTTGTTTTCGGGCGTACCTAATCTGACGTACGCCGAGTCCCTTTTTTTACCCGGAAAACGAGTTTTCCCCACATTCGAGTTGTAAGCTTCCACCACCAAATCGGAACTAGGCATAGTCGATAAATCGTACAATTGGCGATTATTTGGAGAAGGTTTCTCGAAGCGCGCGCCCGACAGAGACGGTCCTAAATCTAACGCTAAATAATCTTTAGATAAACTTAGTAACGAAGAAATAGGTATAGATTGGGACGGCAATGACTGGATGGCGCTGTCTAGTATCTCTCTAGTTCCGCAAAGTACTCGGTTGACAGCTTCGACGACCGAAGGAGTGCTGCGGCTGTGATGCATCCTAGAAAACTTGGTTTTCTCCATTCGGACGGTGCTCTGCGGAATAGGCGAGCAATCGGTAGTGGGTGGAGTGGCGTGCCAGTTACTCGGAAACACTCCGGCCATGGACCTGGGCCTGTCTTCGCGTTTCAAGCTTTTAGACCTGGCCACGGGCGACTGGCCACTTTCGAGTCCATCAGCGTGGGTAGATTCCGGCGGAGTGGATGGGGTAGACCTATTTTTTGTACAATAAATAAAACGTTTCAGCCAACTTTGCGCAGTTGGAAAGATGAAAAAACGTTTTTTCAGCGATAGTAAGATTGGACATTTGGCCAAAATTCAATCCGATCCATTGAAAAAATGGTAATACGCGTACACCGCGTAACGTCTAATCATTTGTTTAACCTTTATTGAGAGTATGATATACCGTATAACGACTCTTAAATATCGGTTCGAAGGTCACTGGTTATCAGGAAACAGTCGAGATTTGAAGTTAAAATTAGAGAAGATCATCCGCTAAAACTAGACTTAAATTTGACTGGATACAAACAAAATAGGAGGCAAAATGTTACGTTATAAGCGGTATTTAGTTTCGTTGCTTTTTATCAGGTAGGCCTAATATATTGTTAGAAAAATGACGTTATAAGCGACATTTTGATATAAGGCGTTTCACTTTAAGGAAGTTTAGCTGAAATTTAAAAATATCAACACTAGTTTACATTATCCACCCATTTCATTCGTACGCATTTCAAATAAAGTTTGTAAGATACCATTACGACGCAATTAGAGGCATTTGCTTATAGATTATTTGCCCCAATTGTTGTTAGGAAAGCGCCTCCTGGCGATAAAAAGTAAAAGAAGTGGGACAAAAAGAGTTGGAGGGGCAGCGAGTTTGGCGTTTAAAACCCACACCATGATTGAGCTTTTAGTAACCCATAGGCCTTTCTGTATATTTAGTAATAGAAAACTGAGGAAAAAGCTTACAAATTGTAAAAATAAATATCCTTTTTTGGGTCAAGCCTAATTTTGAAATTACTCGCTGCATTTTAACGCCGATTTTGACGAGAAGTCAACCGAATTTTTTTTACATAAATAATAACGAATGAGAAAAACTACTTCGTTTAAGTTAATATATTAGTACCACCTATTAAGTATTTTGGAGTCATCGTAAGATTAGAAAAAATAAAGAACCTTTCAATTACCTTGACTGCGAAGGAAAGCTACTATCAAACGAAGCGGTCCTTTTCAGCGTGTGACTCTCGAGTTTTTGCTTCGTGCGCCTGACTGTGCCGGGTGTCCAAGGAATATCTTCTCGCTCGTACACGATATCTTTAACCGTGGCCGAACACTCGGCGTTTTCGAATCCGCGCGTTAATTTCTCTCGAACAGTCTTGACATCGGAGTACGTTTCGCATTCTCCGTAGCTTTGCCAGTCATCTTGGACTGGCGCGAGGCTGGTGGTTTTTGGCCAGCGTTGACAGACTGGAGGACTCGAAACGGCGGAAGAGCAGGAACTTTGTCTCGACCACGAAAAAGGTAGTTCGGCACTCTTGGGAGTACTAATGCAGGAACTGCTGGAACTTTGTCTCGATAACAATTCTAACGCGTTTGTTTGACTAGGTACGATCGAAGGAGAGTTTTCGTCGTCGACAACGCGATGACGTTTAGAAAAGTCTCCGCGATTTTTCTCATTCCCCGTCAGAGAACTTTGGTTCAACGTTTCCCCATAAGGCGAAGCGTCAATTTGATTTAGTTCGACAGTCGTTAAGCGGGCGAAATCTTCGTTTGGGGTGACGGAGACGTTCGACGTACTCGTTTTGACTAAAACGGCGCGATGTTTAGGAGGCGGCTGTTTCGTTCGCGATAAAACCGGTTCGCTGACGGAAATGTCTAATTTTAGAGAGTTTTCCGGGCTTTCGCGTTGGTATTCCGTAGACACTTCGGGCGACGGCGTACTGGCGGTTGAACCGGATTCAAACTGCGTCGCCAAGTTTAGAACTAAATTTTTAGAACCAGATTTGTTATTGACCAGCGCGGTGCCACCTTTCATCGAGTTTAAGTCCGATTTAGACGCCGACGTTTTTTGCTCTTGAGACGAAAGACTTCCGCCGTGAGATTCGAGTTCGCTAATTCGGGTTTTGATCGAAGATACTCTGGGGATTTCCTTAGTCATCGAGGAACAGAGAGTGTCTAAAAAGATTTATTATATATAAGATTGAGGCTGGCAGTCAATCTCAAAACAACAACAACAACAAGGATAACTTTATAAATTGCAATAAAAACCAAACTTAATTTTGAATGGCAAATTGATATACTTATTAAGACGCATCGAGTGTTGGGAAATTAAAGGAAAAATGAAGCAAATATACAGATTTTTGAATTTTACTATAGTCAACCTATTTTAAAACTAAAGACTAAATTGGCCATTAATCCTAAGCCAGTAAATAATTTCGAGCGTACACGAATGAGGCATAGAAAAACAGTTCATAATAGAATTAACTAAGGCACAAATTAATCTAATTAAAGGTCTGTAAGGTGATTAACAGGTGAAAATTTAAGATTAAGGATTTAGGAACCATCTTCCTTCCACTCCCAAATTGAAAAAAATCCCTAAAAGAATTAACTCAGGCACAAATTAAACTAATTAGAGGTCTGTAAGGTGACATTTCAAGGAAATACGGGATAATATAGGACACGTTTGAAAATAGGATTTTATAAGAATTATAGGACCATCGGGCTGCCGGGGCATTTACGAGAATGATAAAAAGTATAGGAACTAAGCGCAGAAACTCACCGAGTACTTTCTCGTCTCGAAAAATCCCCGAGGATGAAGAGCCGGCTTCCAAGTTCAGATAATAGGCCGGATCCGCGGTCGATTGAGGCTCTCCAAATTGGCCAAACTTGTCCTCCAGACAAGGACTGTTTGAAAATAGACATTCGACGGCGGAATCGTCGGGAGACCAACTTTTCGGTCGGGCCATACTGCCAGGAATTTTTAATTCCGAAAAAAAATGGTCGACTCCGATCAAGCTTTTCTTTTCTTCGCTGGCAGAGCCGTATCGATTCCCGCCAAATTCTTTCTTCTTTAAATGTCTGGGGATTCCGATGATTTTCAAATTGGTCTCGGATTTGGATCTCCAAAGAGAATTGTGCCTTTGCTTGCTGACAATTTAAGAATGACGAGTTTAGAATAGTTTAAAAAAGTACACGCGCAACCCAATTCGGGACCATCACTGTCGAGTCCCAAAAAAGTTTCTCTCATATCTACTCTTTTCTTGGAATCTAAAAAAAGGAACCTCTCATATCTACTCATTTCTTGGAGCAGGGAATCAACTCGTCAAGCGAATTTTTTTTTAAGAAAAATAGGATTCTTCCGTCGAAATTATAGGATTTTATAGGACAATTTCCACGAAATTATAGGATTATATAGGACAATATTTTAATAAAGTTCATCAGTTTTAAACAAAAATCAAATAAATTTATAGAAATAATATTTAAAATCTAAAAAGAAGTAAGGATGACATTGGAGGATATGGACTACCAAGAATAGATTCTCCCGTCTACTTTATAATTCTCCCGTCTACTTTATAATTCTCCCGTCTACTTTATAATTCTCCCGTCTACTTTATAATTCTCCCGTCTACTTTATAATTCTCCCGTCTACTTTATAATTCTCCCGTCTACTTTATAATTCTCCCGTCTACTTTATAATTCTCCCGTCTACTTTATAATTCTCCCGTCTACTTTATAATTCTCCCGTCTACTTTATAATTCTCCCGTCTACTTTATAATTCTCCCGTCTACTTTATAATTCTCCCGTCTACTTTATAATTCTCCCGTCTACTACCAAAAGGTTCTCCCCAGCAGGAAGTAGGTTGGGAGAAATGATCTTGGAGTTGGAGGGAGTTACAGTTTCGTAGCTAATATCCTCCACTAGGTGGTGTTCAATTCTGAATCACCGAAACAAGGAGGGTTTAGACTTATTATAATAGTCCTGCGGAGTCTCATGGTCTTAGGTAAAAAAACTGCCATCAAAATGCCCAAATATTACTTTTTTTTAAAGCAATTATGTAAATTTACATAGAAGCTAAAGAATATAGGACTATATAGGATCATTTGCGAAATTATAGGATTATATAGGACACTTTAAAGAAATATAGGATTTATAGGAATTATATTAGCAATTGAAGCCACGCTGGAGTTTAAAAAAAATGTCTCTCATTTCTACTCGTATCTCTTGGAATCCCAAAAAAATAACCACTCATATCTACTCATCTCTCGGAGTTTAAAAAAAAACCTCAATTCTACTTATCTCTTGGGGTCTCCAAAAAAAAGACCCTCTCATTTCTACTCGTATCTTGGAGTCCCTAAAAATACGCCTCTCCTCTCCTATGAAATTTGAGTACCTCTCCTCTCGCGCTCCTCTTATATACCATAAAAAACCCTCTCATCTCCACACTCAAAAATACTCCGAGTGAGCGGAGCTGCAAGGAGAGCTGGTTGAAACTCCGAGCGGCTTAAGGGGTAGATCAAATGTAATGCGGAAACGCATTAAGGAATAGGGTTGCGCGTTTTTACTTAGAAAGCTTTTAAACGAAAGCTTTAATAGCTTTAATACGCACCTAGCGTCTAATATGCCTTGGTAAATCTCCAGTTGTTTAACGAACCCGTGATTAGGTTTGATGCAACTTCTTTTATTACGCACGAAATCCAAAGCTTGTTCGAAATTCCAATCGTAAGCTTTCATCACGTAAGCGATGACCACCGAAGCGGAACGACTGATCCCCATTTTACAGTGAACGAGCACTTTCGAGCCTTCGCTCCTACCGTAAATAAAAAATATTCTAGACCGTCTTTCCTTAATACGGAGGGAGAAAATTTTAAAAGTATGAAAAAAAAGCGTATTCTTACTTGACTTTCCTAATGTATTTGAAAGTCTTGTCCCAATGTTTGAGCATTTCGGTCGATTCGTCGTCGTAGACGCGAACATTCAGATAGTCGAACAAACCGGGAAAAAAATTGTCTATCTCCCTCGTAACATTTAGAATATGATCAACCCTAAGGGGAAAAAAAAAAAAAAAAAATGAGTATTTTATTAACTTACGATGTTAAAAAAAGGAAATAAAACACTGATGAACAATTGGAAAGTACGCTGTTTAAGGGGGCACCAGGGGGTCGCCTAAAATCCCTTCAAAGGGGGGTCTCAAACAATTATTAAACGTATTGCAACAGGTCAGACACGTTACGTTTAAGTAATGATTTTTTGACATCCAAATGTTTACGCTTCTTTTGTTTCTCCAGAATAGAAAAGAACTGAATTAACATCCGCTAGTTATAAAACCTGAATATCCGTATTAGGGTCCCTTCCCTCTTGGCCGCGTCAAAGACTTTTAATATAATATGACTTTGGTTGCGACTATATTTCGAGAGATCTCTTAAGAAATTTGTCGGATAAATCTTGATAATAATAAAAGGATCAATCCGTACGAATTCAACTTGAGGAAAAAGGGCTCAATTTTAAATTTCATTATTTTTAAATTTAAATTTCATAAATATTCAAATAATGGTGGAAATTTATTTTCCACGAGTCGAATTCGCGCGGATTGACCCAAAAGCTTTCTAATAACGATAAAATATTAATTCTAACAAGTTAACTATTTAGTTTACGTCGTAACTGATTGACTGACATTAATAAAAACAACCTCTAACCCTCCAGTACTGAGGAGTCAAAAAGAACTAATTACGCAACTACCAAAAACTAGATAACCTAATTCTGATATACGACGTCATTAGTCAAGAGACGCGTTAAAGGGCGGGACGTAAGCGAATGATAAATCTAAAATCAACAAAATTAAATCTTTTTGAATAAAAAGCGCGTACCCTTTGGCTTTGAGTTCTTCTAGATTGGAAGCGTTCCATTCCGATCCCAAATAAAGATACTCGAAGATCTCCGTCGGCGCGTCCATTTGCCCCAGAATCGTCAGCATTTCCTGATCAATGAAAGATTTGTATTCGTCCAGGTTTACGTCTAATTGATCTTCTAAACTGGCGCGAATCTACCGGAAAAATGCCTAAACGTTAGTTTTTAGTTCTTTCAAAAGAAGGAAAGTCTAGAGGCGTACTTACGCATTTGCTAGTAACTTCGTCCAAATCTACGGACATCATGACCTCCTTTAATTTAACTCGAATTAAATTTTCAGTCGATTCTCTTTCGGTAGGTCTGCGATGAAGAGAAAAAAACAAAAGTTAAGAACGGGCGTCTATAAAAGATTCGATGTTAAAGATATAACTAACTTTGAACGAACGGAATCTGGAGAGGGAGGCCTTCTAGAAACCAAGTCGTCCATCGCGTTCCTGACATTAAAAATTAAAATCCAAATTACCGAGGTGAATAATTAGGAATCTAAGGTAAAGAAGGGGGGGGGGGGGGGGGGGCAGACTAGTACCATTCATTGAGGCAGGATCTGTCCGATTTGATACGTTTTTCGTAATAGTCGACCCATTGATGAGAGCCGCTGGTTGTAAAATAATTACTATCTCTCGCCTTGGCGCTACATTTGTGAAGCGTCTGTAAAGCCGACCTGCAATTATATTTTTCTCTTTTAATTTAAGGCCTCGTAGACTGCTACTAATAAGGGTACAAAAAGGACTTACCACATGGCTTGAACGGACACGGGTTTGAAAATGTGATGCCGCAAACTGGAGCTAATGCTGAAACCCCTGAAAAGATATAAAGTTAACGATTCGACGGATTATCCCTCCGGTAGTAACGACCATTTTTTTATAATCTAAATACAATCTACTCTCGCCGCCACAAAGCTAGGCTTAAAGAGAGTAAAACCTTAAAATTTAATCAAGAAAAGAAAAGAAACTCGATCGCTTAACGCGAAGGGATCAAAATCAAACGACTAAGAATATAAAATCTAGTTGGGCCTTGGACGTACCCGTCCCCATCCAACGTAATGGTAGTGTCGGCGAATACTGGCAGAACCAATCCGATAGTGGTTCGATGGCCGCAATCGATTCCGAGTAGACAGCTTTCTTCTTGGTTTTGCGCTCCCATACAAGAGACCACCACCAAATACCTCGCCCTCCCAGGATGGATACTCTCTAATTTAACGGCCTAAAAACGAAAAAGAAGGTAAGCCTCTCTCGTTAAACATTGAGGAAATATATCGGAGTACCCACCATCCTTAAAGTATCTTCTTCCCAAAGTAGATAAAACATTGACTTGAGATGGTTTTGGATATCGTTCGCTGCAATGACAAAAAAGACACGAAATAGATTAACGAAATAGAATTTCGTACGAGATAGGGGAATCATTCGCTTTGATTTTAATCACGCAGCTCGAGAGTCGAGCCGTAGGAAGAAAATAATCAAAATTATAGGATTATATAAGACAGTTAATCGTAATAAAAGGAAAAATGGTAGAGAAAATACCGAGTAAATTCTAACGTATTTCGCATCTAATTATTTTTTTAAGGGGCATTAATATTTCCGCTAGAAGTTACTAGTTTTGTAATTTGTCACGTTCAAAAATTTAAATAGGTCAAATTTACGGGGTATGTTAACACCCGACGAGATAATATATTACAATTTAAAGCTAATCATTATAAAAATTAACCAAAATTAAGTCGATTTAAAACTGATTTAAAATTGACAAAAAATATCAGAATTATGAAACAACGCACCATATCAAAATAAGTGAAATAATCAAAATGTACTAAATTCTTGAGGAATCTAAGCGTACGGCGAGACAGAGAGAACTTAAAATACAACTTGAACCTAATCATCATTAAATTTAATCAAAATTAAACGCGTTTATGGTTAATGAAAAAATGGTATCTCAGTTGTACAGTCCAATATCATTTTTTGGTTAACTATAAATGCATTTAATTTTGATTAAATTTAACAATGATTAGGTTTAAATCTCAGTTTAAGTTCTCCTCTGTCTCGTCACGCTTTAACATTCCCCCGGAAATTTGATCTATTTTTGGTCTATTTTAATTTTTGAACACGACTAAACATATATATATATATATATCTTCTCATAGTCTAATAAGGTTGAAGTCTTGTTAAAAAACTAAAATACACCAAAATAGGTCAAATTTACGGGGAATGTTAAGGCGCGACGAGACAGAGGAGATCTTAAACTGCAATTTAAACATAATCATTATCAAAATTAACCAAAATTAAGTCGATTTAAAATCGATTTAAAATCGATTTAAAATTGACAAAATATCTTTCAGGTACATAATTTTTAACTCGGATATTTTAATCAATTTTAAATCAGTTTTAAATCGACTTAATTTTGATTAAATTTAATGATGATTAGGATTAAATTGTAGTTTAAGATCTCCTCTGTCTCGCCGTGCATTAACATTCCCCGTAAATTTCACCTATTTTGATCTATTTTAATTCTTAATCATGACTAAATTTGTATACCTCCGTCATACGGTCTAGTGGTTTGGAGTCTTGTTCAAAAATTCAAATGGACCATAATAGGTCAAATCATGGGGAATGTTAACGTATGACGAGGCAGGAGAGATCTTAATCTACAATTTAAACCTAATCATTATAAAAAATAAACAAATTTAAGTCAATTTAAAACTGATTTAAAATTGACAAAAATATCTGAATTAAAAATAATGTACCGGAAAGATATTTTTGTCAGTTTTAAATCAGTTTTAAATCGACTTAATCTTGATTAAATTTGATGATTAGGTTTAAATTGTAGTTTAAGATCTCCTCTGTCACGCCGTGCATTAACATTCCCCGTAAATTTCACCTATTTTGATCTATTTTAATTTTTAATCATGACTAAATTTGTATATCTCCGTCATATGGTCTAGTGGTTTGGAGTCTTGTTCAAAAATTCAAATAGACCAAAATAGCTCAAATTAGGGGGAATGTTAACGTACGATGAAACGGTGGAGATCTCAGACCACAATTTAAACCTAATCATCGTAAAAATTAATCAAAATTAAGTCGATTTAAAAGCAATTAAAAACTGTCAAAAAATCTTATTTACGAATGTATTTTGGTTAATAATGTTCTTATAGAATATTAGTTCCAGAATTTATATTCTGAAATAGCTTCTTGATTTTATATAGTTTGGCTCAAAGTATAGAGAGAGAGAGAGAAGAGGAGAAATACCGCTAAATAAGATAATGTATCGTCTCTACAGGGTGTGTGCGGAGCGAGCTAATTTTTATTAGAGACAAAAAATGAATTGTACTCACTGCCACCATTAACATTTGGTGATTTTCGATAGACACGCATACATTCATCGTGCGGCAAAATTAGGGCAGCTCCTTTAACAACGAAGTAGCACTCGCTGACGCTACAAATAACATTATAGAATTCCGAGTTAATGTCGACTAGTAGAGAGATCAAACCATCGAGGCCCGGAGATAACGAAACGTTTGAAGTAAACATTGCTTCTGGCAACGGTCTACAAAATGTACGAGAGCAACCACTTTCCCCAACCAAGGAAAGATAATATAATAAAATACCTTCTTTGTTTTTTGTCATGCTCTTTAACTCCGTCCTCTGCGTCAATTTCATCCTGAAATGATAGTTTCAATTGCGATTCAAAGAGGATAAGGTAAACTTATATACTGACAAAATTGAACAAAAGGGAATCAAAATGAGAGAACGATTAAAGCCTGGCTATAATATAGAAGTCTTACGAAAATATATTCCCAAATTAGAGCCGAATTCAACTTATAGGCTTCATTATTCGCGTAACTTTATTAGAGTAGCCCACTGGGGGTAGTAGTACTCGAAACGTTAAATGGAAATAGAGGCGCCGTACTTTCGTATTACAACAACTACGCAACATCTAGCTTCTTCGTAAGTCGCCAAAGAAACTCGTAGTTTCTAATAACGCGTAACCCAATGTATATGAACCAAAAATTTACCAAATATTTGGTTCCTCCGTCGGAATCAGCTGTAACAGGCGCGTCTGAGCAAACTGATACTTTAGGCCTTGGCTTCGTTGACAATTCTCGTTGAACCGTAACAAGAGCCATGAAGTGGCTTCTAAAAGCTTCATAAACGCGTTTAAAGCGACATTTTTTTTTAAATATATATTTAACATAAAACAACAGTTCAAAATCTATTCAACTTCTTTAATTATTTCCATTGTTAATTTCAATTCCGCGACATAATCGCGTCACACTGGGGAAAAGAATTTCCTCCATGGTAAAGGGTTGATTGACTTCTCCCGAAGAAGGGCTCCACCGTAGAGTGCTAGGGTGCGTCTAGCCCGAGAATGGATACATGGAGTCGGGTTAGGATTGGAGGTGGAGCTTCGAAAATATCCCAGTCTCGCCAGTTTTGGATCCCTCTACTCGCCAGCAGCGTGGGGTATAAACTGTGGCGCGGGGCAAATGACAGCGTTAAAAATTGCCAGGTCCAGTTTCAAAATTAGTTAGTGGTCGACGGGACCACTTAGAGAATTGGAGGATTTTTCAAACCGTTTCTTGATTTTTAATCTTCAATATTTGGAAGTTCAAGTTGGAACTACAAATTCCGCGTCATTTACAGCCTAGCAGACGACATCAATGATTTACGTACTGGGATGGAAATAAGCGCGAGTCATTGGATATTGTCCCATAACTTTTCCGAATTATAACTGTTCCGTGTATTTGAACCGAGGCGTTTTACCTTATTTGGAATTCCTATGGATTATAATTTTACTTTGATGATTATATTAAAGGGACTATCCGTGATTTTTAAATCCCCTTTAAAGTCGACTAATTTTTTCGCTTAGCGGACGACGTTTCCCGGAACAAATTGCGGCAGGGCTCGTAAGGGAAGATATTTTAAAGGGGCAAATTGCGGAGCGGATAAGGCCTTTAAAACGCCAGATTCAAAAATTTTATACCTAAGGGTGTGGGACGTTGTTCCTAAAAATTGGTTTCCCGTTAGTTTCGTTATAACCGCCACATAAATATACCTAAGCTTAACTATATAGGGCAACCCGTTTCGCGCCACTTTCCACTCCTCTTTTTAATTCTCTATGTCTGACAAATTGTTTACTCAAAAACCGAGGACTGATCCCCAGGGAGAACGCGCGTCCCCTGGAGGAGCAACTTCCCTACCCATGAATTTGAAAATATGTCAGGATTAAACGTAATGGTTGTTTCCCCGGGAATTTTAAAGAAACATTTCCCCTCAAAAATAATATTTTATATTAAGAATTATTAAAAACGATTAATATTCACTGAGTTTATTTTAATAATTATAGTTAAATATAGTCGATAAACCAGTAATAGAGTTTGTTCCAAGAAATTCGACTTAGTTGATTTCTGGAAAGTAAAGAATCATTATGTACGAAAAGTAGTTGACCTGCTAGGGATTAAGGACGTAGTATTAAGGTTAATTTTTAAAAATTCGAAAATGGCCATTATAAAATACGTGTTTAATTGTTACGGGGCAAGGATAAAGTGATACGCAACTTCAATCTCAATTATTTCATTAAAAAAATTTACTATTGTTGTAATTTTTTTTCAATGATTTGCGTCTATATATCTTGAATATATTCAGGGTTGCCACAGTTTTCTCGTATTCAAATTCCCCGACCTTTTTCAACGAATTTCCATGACCGTTTCAGCTAATACTACACTATTTTTAACCTTTTATTTTTTATATTACTTAAAAATAATTGTTTTCAATAACATTTTCACGCGTATCTTTGTTCTAATCTATACAACTGACTTTTCTGCGGATAATGGTTGTAATTTCCTGGCTTCTCGAAAGATCTTTAAATTCCGGGAATTTTTAAAATATCTTATAATTCCCCAACATTTTTGGTTCATTTTCAAATTCACCGACTTTTCCCCTGACCCGTGGCGCAACCCTGATATTTGAATTCGTGAAAACTCAGTGATAGCCTCATTTTAATTTAAAGCAAATTATTGTACTTCAATAATATCTATAATCTTCGCAACCGGGGTAAATAGTTTGACCGTAATTAAGGACGGGCAGATTTTGTCTATGAGCCTCGTTCGCGGAAATAGTTGAAAACGAATTGGCACTCGCCAATTGAGAATGAGAACTTCCGACGGAATAATTGGAATGACTGTTGTAAGCGTAATTACACGGCTCGCTAGCGACAACCAGGGGCAACGCCAGAGATTGTTTGACTTTTTCCTGGGAAGTTTTAGGTTTAGAACGTCTCGCGCGAGTATCCGTTCTTTCCTCGTGCACTTTGGCGTGAGCCGTCAATTCCTGCTTCGTTACGAAGCCTTTCTCGCAACTATTACACTTGTGAGGCTTAATTCCTTGGTGTCTGGCTAAATGTTTGTACATATTCGATCTGGAAACGAAAGACTTGCCGCAAAAATGACAAACGTTGGGAAGAGTTTCTTTATGAGTGTTCTCGTGAGACTCTAAGCCAGATTCTGACCTGTAACCTTTCCCGCATTCGCGACATTTGTAATGAGGTTCTTCCGAATGAGTTAACTCGTGACGTTTTAGTTGGGCCGAAGTGAAATAAGATTTACCGCAGACTTTGCACAGTTGGTCCCGATTGCCGTGCTTTTCCATCTTATGTCGATAAACGAGCGTTTTGTGTTTGTAAGCGGCCCCGCAGATATCGCATTTGTAACTATTTTCGCCCGTGTGAGTCGTCCTGTGATCTTTCAAGTAATATTTTCGTTTAAATCCTTTACCGCAGATGTCGCAGATGAAGTCTTTCTGATCGATATGCACTCTTTTGTGCGATTTCAGTTTTACTCTATCGGAAAATTCTTTGCCGCACACTTCGCACGCGTGCGAGCCCCCCTCTTTCTTCCCTTCGTTATGAATTCTGGTTTTATGGAGATTCATGGAGAAGGCGCTTTTAAATTTTTTCCCGCAATCTGGACACTCAACTACGGTTCCACTGTGGGTGAACTGGAAATAAGAACCAGAGAACTAATTAAAAAGAAAGAGGGAGAAAATGACGCGCGGCTGACGGCAATGACCGACTAACCTCCAATAGATATTAGAAATTGAAAAAGGTTTTAGGGTCAATCCGCGTCAATTCGACTCGAGGAAAAAGGGCCTAATTTTGAATTTCAATCATTATTTTTCTACGGATTTATAAGCGGAAGAAACGGATATTTACCAAGTTTCAGATTCCAAAAAGATTATTTCTCAAGTTATAATTTTTTTAAATTTTCCAATTGGATTTTCTCTAATATCATTAGAATTAATAGACTTAAATTAATAAAATTTATATTATAGACGAAAAAGAGGCGCTGAATTCGAATTTGAAGACGATAACACTGGGAATAAATTACAGAACGAGATCATTTCAATTTTTGGGGCCAAATTTGAGACTAGAGCGCCACCTTCAAAAATTCTAAAAATTTAATATTTTTGGCCTAACAGGCTGTCTACTCGGAATTATAAATGGGATCAATGAGACTGGATTTTCATATACTACGCGTTACTACGATGCCATTGAGGATATAATATAATAGGTAGAGCTAAAAAGAGTTTATCTAGCGAGACTGTAGTTGACCCAAAGAAACGTAACTGGCAACATTATCACCTGGCATTTATGACTATTAATGGCTATTTTGGTGTTTTAAGCGAAGTTTCGGATGAAAAGCGCGAAGCCCTAATCAAATGTTTCCATCCCCGTGGATTTGTGGCATAATACTTCCGGCCAAAAAGAAAACACGAATGTCGGATCCCAGAGTGCGATATTCTTTGCGAAGTAGATTGGCCTAAAACATCAAATGGGAAATGCGGTACCAGTTCAAAACAGATATGTTTCAGTGAGGCGAAGAAATTCTTTCGAAGAAATTCAAAATAAATAAAATCCTACAATTTTGAAAAATAATTTTTTTTTTTTTTCTTTTGCGCTTTAAAATAGTTTCTCATTGATCCCGTTTATAATTCCAAGTAGATAGCCTGTTGGGCCAAAAATATTCAATTTTCAATAAAATGAATTTTTATAAATTTAAGTCTATTAATTCTAAAGATATTAGAGAAAACCCAATTTGAAAATTTTAAATCCAAATTTATGCAAAAAAATTTTAAAAAATTATTATTTAAGAAATAATTTTTTTTTGGAGTCTGAAACTTGTTAAATACGAGTTTCTTCCGCTTATAAATCCGTAGAAAAATAATGGTTGAAATTTAAAATTAGGCCCTTTTTCCCTCGAGTCAAATTCACGCGGATTGACGTTTCAATCAATTCCTTATCATTTAAATAGCGGCCTAATCCGCTAGTAAAAACAAATATTAAACTAAAAATAAATGAATTATTTAATTGGTTGTATTAGGAATGAATAAAA
Organism: Odiellus spinosus; assembly: GCA_963920705.1. Lineage (NCBI taxonomy): Eukaryota > Metazoa > Arthropoda > Arachnida > Opiliones > Phalangiidae > Odiellus > Odiellus spinosus. The sequence continues at coordinate 23,831,768 of OY987233.1, read as the reverse complement.
AAAAAAAGAGTCGTGATTCTCAACTTTTTAAAAATTTAAATACCATATGGATCTTGAGTGTACTGGCTACTTTGTATTCTTTTCCACACGTTTTGCAAGAATAGTTTTTCTTCGATAAATTTTTTCTAGAATTTTTTTTCAATGTAAATTAAACGAGTTAAAATAATGGTAGATCTCGCGTCATAATGGGCTAACTTTTTTTTGGAATTCTCCTCATCGGACTTTTTATCACCAAATCCTTCGCTACTTGACAACTCAAAATCACTGTCGGAATCGTTCGTCGCGCTATCGCTTAGTTCATTCGAAACAACGGGCGAATTGAGAGGCGCTGACCCGGAACTATAGACGACATTTTTAAAATTAACAAATATCGTTTTAGATCAGTTTAATCCAGTATTTTGGGCTAATTAGGTTGAAAAAAAGGACAAATAATAAATTGTCCCGGAGATAATTAGGCCAAAAAATGGAACCTAATAAGGATTAACCTAAACTTTTACCTTTCCGAAACATCTTCTTGGTCATTTGACATTTTAAGATCCCCCGCGGCTTCGTTCGTAGCATTGCTATCATCCTTTTCAATTAAAATTTTCTTTCGCGACGGTTTCGCACGCGTTTTACTCAAACGCGAGATTTTGGTTAAGTTGGCTTTCTTCAGTGTTTTTGGCGCTTTCAACTGTTTAGTCGCTGAAAGAGTAACTCGAGACTCCGAGTCTTTATCAGTTTCTGGTAAATTTTCAACCATTTCCGTTTTATCATTCCCCTCGCGACAAATTCCGGAATCCTCTGGAGCCTCAAATTCTCCATTTTCATCGTTACCTTTTTTATCCAAAGACTCGAAACATTCCGTACAGAAACATTCGTGAATGGACAACAGATGTCTGATAAAGTATTCGTCGAGTTGAGAACCGCGTAATAGAGTCTGGACATCTTTTGGACCAGAAAAGAGTTCGAAGGCGAGTCGCGAGGGGTTAAGGGTGGCGTCTTGAGCGTTTATCGACTTAATGGAATAAGATTTAACTATTTTTACCCATTTTACTTTGGCTTCTTCCCATAAATCGAACGCCGACAACAGATCCACTTTCGTTTTACCACAAATCTGATCACTGTTTTTAGGTTTCCGAATACGTAATTTAACATTTAAATCACGATTTGTTTTAACTTTTACTCCTTCTTCCGTCATTTTAAATTAATATCGTTTCAATAATATATTTCCTTTAAGATTTGACAATTGACAGCCCTAACAAATGGAGAGTGAAGGTCGCGAACTTGTAAGGGATCGTCCGCTTAAGCGTTATCCCTATCTGGGGCGGAAATAAGCGCTAATTACTGGGCATTCCCAATGGAAAATCTTTACGTAATTTTTCCATAGGAAATGCACGACAGACTGGGAAATAAGGCGGTTTTACTGGACAAAAGTCCAGTTTAAAAATTAGCTGGGCCAGTTTAAAAATTAAATGCTTGGGGGTCTACTGGCCACAAGGCCAGTTAATTAATTCCAAAATTTAGTTTTGTTTCTTAGCCTACGTCATAGTCCTACGTCATAATGACAGATTGTCAAGCTCGTGAAAATTGTAACTGGCCAATGTCCAGTTTTTTAATTAAACTGCTTGGGCTCTACTGGCCACAAGTCCAGTTTAAAAATTATCCTTATTTCCCAGCCTGATGCACGAGCCTTAGCAGACGACGTTTGGGTGGGGAAAAGGTTACCAGAGTCCAGACTACCATTTAATTGACCGCTCGGGCAAGCTTCTTAATCCAAAACCCGAGGGTCACTGATCCCAGGGGCTAGTTCGTTTATTCCGATATTTTGAAAAGGGAAACTACGAGCTTACAGATTTTGAATTATTGTTCGGAGTCACCGTCCCATTTTTTTTTTTTTTTTTTTTTTTTTTTTTGTTTTAACGGTGCGTAACAGGGATGTTTTTGCACCCGTACGGGGGGCTAAGTTCATAGCCACGAGGGATGGGGGTGTCAGATGAGTTTAGAAACTACGCAGGTATGAGGACTGGGAATTGCCCACGCAACGGATGGAGAATGGAAAGGGGAAGAGGAAGGACCATTCCGTTGCGGACCATGCGCAACACTCCCTATGGACAAGGGACCTGCGATTCGATCAGGACAACACCCAGACCTTGCCACTGAGACGCCTGTTTACAGGAGTACGCCACCACACCCGGCCACCGTCCCAAAAATCGCAATTTTCCCTTTAAAAGGACTATCCGCCATTTTTAAATCCCCTTTAAAGTCGCCTTATATTCGTCGCTTAGCGGCCGACGTTGACCATAGCAAATTGTACTTAGTCAAAGCTAGACAGTGTGCGTAAGGGAAGCGCATTTTAAAGGGGCAAATTTCGGAGCAGATAGTTACTAAAAAGTGCTATAATTCCCTCGAGCTCGTATTAGGGAAATGTTTTCATTTGTAGAATTTGTAGTTCAGACTTAGAGGCGAAATTTATAAAAGAAATGACTTATATACTTAACTCTCGGGCATTTGTTAAAAGCGACGACCTTGACCGATGTCGCGAGTCAATAAACTGGAGCTAAATCAGCGTTTTTCGAAAATGCGAGATATATTTTAATCGTGCTCGATTACGAGGGCTCTCGGAGATATTCCGTAAATATTTGCAAACTTTTGAGAAGGTCAAAGTCATCGTTTTTCTTCTTTAGAGACAAAATTGATAAGGAAGCGTTTTAATGGTTCCTAAACTTAATCTCGGATTACCCCTTAAATAGATTACTATAAAATAGGACACTTTTTATACAAATCCCGGACATTATCGGCGCGATCGTCATTCGCCACTCGCGAAACCAAATACACGCGTAATCACGGATCTGAATATTTAATTTTATACGCCCATGTCTCTGATTACGAAATTTTAGACATATAATCCGAGGGAGGGAAGATAATATCCCCTTCTAAGCGTAGGTGACCTTCAGCTTTGGTTTCAAGGTCACTAAGACCCTATTCTACCAACTATCGAACGCGTAGACCGTCCGAAGACGTAATACGACGTCTAACAAACTATATCGTGATAGCTAAATTGAAGGCGACAAATAATAAGATTGACCCCAATTTATACTTCACTTAGGCCTACATTTGAACTTAACCTAATAACTCGTTTGAAAATTCTAGAATACTTTTTTTTTTTTTTTTTTGGTATCCGAAAGCGGTTCCATTTTCAGCTTAATACAGTTTCCCTTTAAATTTACCCTTAAAGACTGAACTTTTAATTCAATCGACTGAACTTTTAATTCAATCGACTGAACTTTTAATTCAATCGACTGAACTTTTAATTCAATCGACTGAACTTTTAATTCAATCGACTGAACTTTTAATTCAATCGACTGAACTTTTAATTCAATCGACTGAACTTTTAATTCAATCGACTGAACTTTTAATTCAATCGACTGAACTTTTAATTCAATCGACTGAACTTTTAATTCAATCGACTGAACTTTTAATTCAATCGACTGAACTTTTAATTCAATCGACTGAACTTTTAATTCAATCGACTGAACTTTTAATTCAATCGACTGAACTTTTAATTCAATCGACTGAACTTTTAATTCAATCGACTGAACTTTTAATTCAATCGACTGAACTTTTAATTCAATCGACTGAACTTTTAATTCAATCGACTGAACTTTTAATTCAATCGACTGAACTTTTAATTCAATCGACTGAACTTTTAATTCAATCGACTGAACTTTTAATTCAATCGACTGAACTTTTAATTCAATCGACTGAACTTTTAATTCAATCGACTGAACTTTTAATTCAATCGACTGAACTTTTAATTCAATCGACTGAACTTTTAATTCAATCGACTGAACTTTTAATTCAATCGACTGAACTTTTAATTCAATCGACTGAACTTTTAATTCAATCGACTGAACTTTTAATTCAATCGACTGAACTTTTAATTCAATCGACTGAACTTTTAATTCAATCGACTGAACTTTTAATTCAATCGACTGAACTTTTAATTCAATCGACTGAACTTTTAATTCAATCGACTGAACTTTTAATTCAATCGACTGAACTTTTAATTCAATCGACTGAACTTTTAATTCAATCGACTGAACTTTTAATTCAATCGACTGAACTTTTAATTCAATCGACTGAACTTTTAATTCAATCGACTGAACTTTTAATTCAATCGACTGAACTTTTAATTCAATCGACTGAACTTTTAATTCAATCGACTGAACTTTTAATTCAATCGACTGAACTTTTAATTCAATCGACTGAACTTTTAATTCAATCGACTGAACTTTTAATTCAATCGACTGAACTTTTAATTCAATCGACTGAACTTTTAATTCAATCGACTGAACTTTTAGTTCAATCGACTGAACTTTTAGTTCAATCGACTGAACTTTTAGTTCAATCGACTGAACTTTTAGTTCAATCGACTGAACTTTTAGTTTGTCCAACTTGTTTAACGCTATATTCGTATTAATGATACGTTTCGGTACATTTCCACGGAATATTTTCCCCGCAAAATAAACGTTATCGGAAAATGCCTTAATCGGTGTAAAACTTGAGCCATTTGACTCACGCGCGCGATTTTCATATTTTTCAAAGCGATTGACCCGAGATTGCGGATTACATCTATGACTTAAGAAAATTATCGTTCGTTGTTCCATTAGATAAAACAAACTTAAGGATAGACAAACGTCAAAACAGGCTAAAGCTTCAAATTCGAAAGATTCCTCTTATCAACGACGGTCTTTGAAAAATGAACTTATACGAAATGAACTACGAATAGCTATTACGAAGCGTAACTTTTGGCGGATTAAAAACAAGTTGGGAGAAACCAATCGTTACGTCGTACCGCTGAAAGCTAATTCGGAAATTACGATACACTAGATTTAGCAAAAAAGTAATTAAGATCCTAGTACGTTATCTTCAAAGTCGTATATAACTTAATATTCTAAGATGGACGGGCTCGCCCGAGGCATTAACTAGTTGGAGGGATGGGCTACTTCGAGGGATTAACTAACCTAACACCTATTCCTAATTTAATATTACGAGAGGGACCCGAGGGATTAACTAGTTGGAGGGCAGGGCTGCTTGGAGGGATGAATCTGGCGTTTTTTGCCGACAAAGAAAAGTTTCGCGGGGAATCTTTGACGGAAAGAAATATGAAGGTCGTCGGAACTCGTCGCGACTAATGGCGAAATAAAATTTTCGCGATTGACTTTCTTCGGGTTGAATACGTTCGTTTATTAGAATTAATATCGATATATAACATTAATCGAGACGAGACTAGGGGAAAAAATAGCGATTCGATAAGACTTATCGCGTCTCGAGTATGTTTTCTCGAGTGTCTGGTTAACGTTACGCGCCAGTTATCGCGATTAGGAGAGTATAAAAGAGGCTAAGGGCGCTGGTCTAACCGCAATTGGGATTCCCTCTTACTACCCGAGGAGGTTTGACCAAAATGATTCCGGGAAGTCTTCTCTGCTTGACGGCGCTAATCGGTAAGCTCAACTATTAAATACTCCTTTAAGAATAACCTCGCTTGACCTTGGAAACGAGTCCGTTTAGACGACTGGTAAAATCTTACCGTCACTCGCGACAAATCCCGAGTAGGAATTCAAGCCGTTAATTACGAAAAATTATGAAGAAATTTCCCATTTATTTCAAAAAGGCTCAATTGGCAAGGCCAGTCAGGGAGGTTTTTGAAAATTGATTTTTAGCTCGCAGTTTACCTTTAAAGCGAATTTTAGATCCCCTTTAAAGTCGCCTTCTATTCTAGCTTTGCACCAGGCTGATTTTGTAGCTTAGACGCTTCTCTTTAAGAATTAAGCCACGATTCAACCCTAGCCTTTAACGATAAGTCGCCAGCTCAGTTTTAGTTCCAAATGAAGAAATTAAGTTTTCGTCAAGGCACCCTTTGCTCCGTGGCTTGAACGCCACGATTCCCGGGGATCGACCCAATATGAAGTCAACGATATTAAATTTTATTTCAATTAAATAAAATGAAAGAGCGCTAATCGTTCGATCGTAATTATCAGCTACGGCGTACGCGTACGGCGGCTACTTAACGGGCCACGAATACGTGTACAGCTACGAAGGAAGCGTCTTCGAGGAATACAACGCCAAACATCATCAACATTCGGGATTCATTTTCAAAAGTAAAGTTCACATTCAACCGCACGACGACTACTTCGTCATCAAGGTAAGGCTACGCTCTACATTAACTCTCAAACTTAGAAATATTAAGCCCCGCATTCGATCAAGATATTTGTTGGCCAAAAATATTCTCGATTGAAAACGCGACTTAAGACTTTAGCCGCGCGTTCGTACTAGCCGCTTTTACGTTGAAATTTTAATTCTTTTTGACGAAAATAGCCTTTTTTCAAATTGTTCTTTATTCGTTTTATACGGTTTACATGTTTTTCCAGATCGACGAGTTAGTTTACGACAAGGCGAACATTCGCGTCGTTGGTCCCGAAAGTTACGACTATAATTTCCGAGAACACTCCGAAATCGGCGCGCACATTGAGAAACCCTTTAAAGTTTACTTCGACCATGGAATTGTAAGGAAATATATCGATAATCAACGAAACTTCTTAATTAAAAGGCAATGACCTCCCGCAGGTCAAGAAAATCGTGGTTTCCCGCAACGACGCGTCTTACTCGGTCAACCTTAAAAAAGGTTTGGCTTCTCTGCTCCAACTCAACTTGGAGCACGTCAACGTCATTCAACGAATCGACCACCGAGGTCGCCTCACCGGCCCCGACCCGACCTCGCACTATTTCAAGGCGATGGAAGTCGGAGTGACCGGCGAATGCGAAACCTTGTACGAAATCGGATCGGACGAAGACGCCTTTCACGCCGAACCAGTCTTCAACGTCACCAAGTCCAGGAACTACAAAAATTGCGACAAGATGCCCTACGTTTTCTATCACAGCAACCATTTCGACACCTGCTCCGAATGCGCCGAACAAGAAGTAAGAATTTTAACAGAGTTCTTGGAGGGATCGTTAACAACAACTAGGGCATCTATATTTAAAGGCAGAACGAAGACTTAATAACTAGTCATCTTTTTTATCGATTCCTTATCGTTTAAATAGAAGAGTAATTCGAGAATTTTGCCTCGTAGTTTTTTGTAGCGAATCAAATTACTTTTCGATGGTCACCGAAAGGTCGGGAACCACGGATCTAAACTAACGCGTAGAAATACGAATGATTTCGCTCTTTTATTGAAAATTCGTACCAAACGAATGGGAAATTGAGCGTTGATTTACTCTGAAAAACTTAGTACCGAAACATTACTGTCTATTCCAGCACCCGCTTCACCTGAGTGACATTTACTATTACAACATGAAAGGGAACCGTATGAACTTCGTCATCGAACGAGTCGACACCGTTGGTGAATTATATTTCTCTCCATACACAATCGAAGGAGAAAGACCTTCCACCCAAGCCAAGTAAAATTAATATATATTTACGAGCGCCAACTTCTTAACCTTGGCCAATATCCTTTTTAGCCGAACTTTGCGCCTCTTGTTCGATCGCGAAATTGGAGCCAACGACGAAGCTCACTTCTTGGCGGTTACCGGGGACGTCGTTACCAAAGATAGTCTGCTCTTCGAATTCCCTTACACCCACGACTACGCCGAGATCGTGGACATGGAGAAACCGCACTATCTTTACCATCTTTTGGACGGAAAGGCCCATATCGAAGAGGTAACGAACGACTACTCGGTTTGAAAAAAAAAAAATCTTATCCGCCTATATTTCAGATCGGTAAAGATTACCTGGAACTCGTAAAATCTTACACCGACCTCGAATTGATGAAAAATATTAAAGAAAAGAGAGGGACCGTCCAATTTCTCGAAATCGTCAAATCCGTTTCGACTCTTTCCTTGCAAGACATCCAAGATTTCCACAACCAATACGTCCACAAGGAAAGGGCTCCCGGCGAACTAATCTCCGAGGAACAACTTGCTAAATAGTAATTATACGCTATACGACCTTAAAGAGAGAAGCGAAATTTAATAAAAATTCGAACAGCAACCTCTTCATGGACGTCCTGGCCGTCGCTGGAACCAACCCGGCAATTCTTTTCTTCAAGCGCCTGGTTCAGAAAAACGTTCTACCCAAATCGACCGTCGAACACTTTTTGGAAGTTTTACCCCAGAGTATCAAGGAACCCCACGAAGTTGTCTTGGACGCTATATACGTACGTTGACTTTAATTAAGTACTCGAAACGGGACTAAATTAAGTCGGACCATTTCAGAGACTTTGCGAAAAGGACATCGCCAAGCTTTACCCCAGACAAAAATCCACCTGTTACTTGGCTTTAAGCGCCATCGTCTACGAAAATTGCGTTAGTAACTACTACAAGCATCAAATGTTTCCTTCCACCGCCAAAAGGGTTTGCACACCCGAAGACGCCATCAAATACTTCAACGTACGTTACATTTCGATCCTTATCTATAAAAAGCCTTAGTTTTAGCGGCGTTTGAAGCGAAAAAAATATTTCTTATCTCGGCTTTATTACAGTACGTCGTACCGGAAGTTAACGACCCTCTGCAAAGCGAACTGGACCGCGTCACGGCCATCAAATCGGCCGGAAACTTTGGCCTTAAGAAAAGCGTATATTTCCTAAAGAAATACATCCATCACTTTGATTTCCCGACTTATTACCGAGTTTCGGCTATTATCGGCTTAAGGAGAACGGCCAAGGCTTACCCCGAACTGGTTCGAGAGATCCTGGTTCCGGTTTACTTCAATCATTCGGAACCGAACGAACTGCGGATCATGGCCTACAACTTCATCTTGAAAACCAACCCGGATCTCGTTCTTTTGGACACGATCGGACAATCCCTGCACCGCGAACAGAGTAGACAAGTAACCTCTTACGTTTACAGTTCATTCTTTCACTTGGCCCACTCCGACTACCCGTGCTTCAGAGAAATGTAAGTACTCTTTTAGTCACCACTTAAAGCGGCGCCATCGGTGTTTATCGGGTTTTTGTAAATTTCAGCAAGAAAAAACTTCAAGTTGTTTTGCGTCATCTCGAGCACCTTGACTTCCACGTTCGTTACGATCTGCGCAACTCTTTCGCTTTTGTTAGCAGCGGCTATGACGGTAATAACCTACTAACATCCGGGGTACCGGATTAGGGGGGGGGGGGTGTCACAGACTGTACCGCGAGGGCATTTCATCTATTAAAGAGACGGAGTAGTAATGAGTGGGTTTACATTTAGCTATATACTGTAATGGTCAATGTAACGCGCTAGGGGTTACAAAGAGGAAATACTCCCGACGCTTTTTGAAAGCGGAAATGCGTATCCGGAAATTCAGTCTAGTTCGTAGCTTTTCCCCCAATCCATCACTGGTAACTTATTGGTATAATAAGAGCGTCAATGACTTAATTCCGCAGAGAAATTTGGCTTCGGCGGCGCTTCCGTTTTCTCGTACATCACGTCCAACGACAGTTACGTTCCCACGAGCCTATACTACGCATCCACCGACTACGTCTCCGGAAAGCACTACGAAACGTTCTCTATCGCCTACCAAGGATTCGGCCTCGATAAATTCTTCGACAGAATTTTCGGGCCCGAAGGACTCGGCGAAAAGAAATCCCTATTTGATATTTTTAAGAGACGCGTTTCCAGAGACACCGCTTCCGTGGAGAAGGAACTTAAAGAAATTGACGAAAGGGTAGGCCACCAATAAGCGCTAGCCCCGGCCTTAGCCGGCGGAAGACTAAGCTTATATAATTAGGTCCACGAAAAACGATCCTCTAACGAAAGCGTATCCGTTTCAGCTTCACGTTAAAACTCGAGAATACGAACCGGTTCACGGCGATATTAGTATTCGAGTCTTCGGCAACGAAATGACGTTCTTTCACTTCGACGAAAGCCTTTTCGAAAACTTCGTCCGCGAAGGAGCGTTGGGCGTGCCGGATTTCGAAGAACAACTCAAAAACGTTCCCGATTTCACTTACAAACACTTCGTCATGGGCAAAGATCATCTCTTGTTCGTTCCCCTCGAAGTCGGTCTTCCGGCCTTCTTGAACTACAAGGAACCCGCCATGATTTATTACCGCAACAACAACTTTAAACTGGACGTGCAACCCAGTATCTTCGCGGATAAACGAGACAACCAGCCCCCAACGTCTCTTCATTTGGGCGTCGATGGTTATTTCATGTACGCTTTTAATCGCTTTTATCGTCACCGGATAAAGATGGAATAACAAATCCCGGCCTGGTTTCCGTTATTCGATCTTTATCTTTTAAGATAGCTATCCGTTGATCTTTCGTCATTTTTCATCCTTAGGCACGACCAATTGAAACAAGCCACTTTGGGCGTCTACTTGCCTTTCGAAAAGACTTCCATCGGAGTGGGTCGCGTCGGGCGTCAAATAATTTCCCTGCCTATAAATTTCGATTTGGTTTACGACTTAAAAGCTCACAAGGCAACGTTCAAGTCCTTTAAAAACCAGCCCTATACTTTGCTCCACAAGTGCAGTTATCCCATCACGTTTATCAACGACTTGAAAAACCACGTACCTTTGGCGCGAGAAGAAGGACTTTTGCCCTATTACAAGAAGGAAGAGATGAAGAAGTTCGAGTACAATCTACTCCACGACTACCTCGGATACGGATTGCGCGTCGAAGGATATCACGGACAATTGCGCAACTTCGAAAGCCTCGGCTCCATTAAAAAATTCATTTACGAAAACGACCTCCGACGCAAGTTGTACTACTTGACGATGGATCCTTACATTACCGCTTACGATATCGATGTACAAGTGACTCCCGACGCTGCCACGCCAAGCACTGACGTAAGGGCTTATTTTAGTCGTTTGGCCAATCGAGAGCGGTTCGAAACCAAATTCTGTCTTCGTAGTTAATTTATTTTATTATCCGGGGTTTTTAAAACAATTCGGTTTAACTGCCCGATTCCTCAGACATAGCCCGGGACGAGAGATATTGATCTAATTTCTCTTCCAACCGTTTGAAGAAATATTTAGCCTAGTTTTATCCTAAATTCACAGTCCAAAGGTGACGATAAATTACCATTAGGTAACGGCGGTTATTGCCAAAATTTAGCGAACAATTAAGTTCCCGTAGAAGTTGAGCTGTTGCCTAAGACTTTCTTTCCAACTCGCTCCGATAAGTTGACATTTCGGAAAATGTTAAAACAAATCTTTAAAATATTTCTTCGCGACTTAACCATTTTATTTTTTAATATAAATAGGCGGATTTAATCGTAAACTACGATCATTACGACTCGAAAACTCGCGACAATAAGCCGTACCGTTCGGAAACGTCGGAAGCTTTCGAATTCGAAGACGGACCCGAGGATCAAATTAAAAACTTGCCCGGTCGCAAATTCTACACCGACGTTTTGAAAGCCGAACTTCAATTGAAGGGAGGCAAGGAACGCAAAGCTCTCGCCGAAATATCCTACACCCGCAGCTGCGACCACCAATACCAGAAATTGAACGTGTATTACGATAGATCGCCCTTCTCGGCTCAAGAGACTGAACATTTTAAGGTAAAATTCGACTTGGTAATTAATTACCGGGGTTTGGAACGTAATTTAGGAATTTATAATTTAAATCTTTTGGGAATATTAAAAGCGTTTCTTTCCCCTCACAATACGTAGATATGTCTCTCGGCCAGTTTAAGATTTCCCGAATACGATATGAAGAAATTATACAACTTGGACACGCTGGATTTGGACCAGAAGATAAACGCCGCGATGGTCGTCAACTTCGGGAAAAGCTGCAAAACAGACAAGAAAATCGCCGTACGAGGAGTGCTGAAGCGATCCGAAGAGCAAATAAGGCTCGAACAAAACAGGGGAATGATTGACCCTTTGCACTATAACCCTTACGCCCACTACTACAAACTCTGCTTGAAAGATAGGGAACTCAGAGGCCAACACTATTCCATTCCGTGTAGAAAGTACATTTACTACGCTACCAAAATGCACCGTTATCTAATTAACATCGAAATGGGAGAAGTAAGATCATTTCTTCTCGTTTTTTTTTTTTTTTTTTAAGCTAACTGTACTGTACGGTATTTCAGATGTCCGAATCATTCTTGCAAGCCATACCCAAAGTATCCAACTTCATCGATCATTCTCTCTATTACTACATGGAACAAGAACGCCACGGAATCAATAACGAAGTCGGTAAAGAAAACATCGAAATCGACTTCTCCGTCACCGGATCGAAGGCCGACATTCACCTTCAAAGAGCCCACGACGACACCCGCTTCTTGAAAGTACCCATTCCCCGCTTCCTAACTCCCCTAAGCGCTTCTCCTTATCTCAGCCACACCAACTTGGCCAAATATAACGGATACTTTAGAAAACGTAAGTACTAGATCGCTTTCGTTAGGAATCGTAGAATCTCAAAATCGAAGGAATTTTTTACGGCAGCATTCTGTAGCGTGGAGGGAGACTACGTCCGAACTTTCGACAACGTGTCGTACCACCTGCCCGAAATCAACTGTTACAAAGTTCTCGCTAAAGACTGCTCGGCCCGCGAATACTTCACCGTGTTAGGAAAGAAGACGACCAACCTGAAATTCGACAAAGCTTTGAAGGCGTTTATCGGCAAGACCAAGGTGGAAATATTGGCCGTTACCGACGACACCGAGTTGATCGTACGAGTTAACGGCTTGAAGGTCGACGTCACCCAAGTCGAGCCGTACTTCTACCACAGCGGTGAAGGCGAACACCAGACCGACCTTTTCCACATCGTCTACAACGGACTCTACTACACCATCTATTCCGATCACTACGGAGTCGTCGTCTACTTCGACGGCAAAGCTATTATTACCGAAGTAATTACCGAGAGAGGTTCGTAGATATATAAGGAAAAAGATACTTAAGGCTTTTCATTCCCGCTAGTTGTCGCCTTATTACCGAGGTAAACAATGCGGTCTCTGCGGAGATTTCAACAACGAACGACACTTGGAATTCCAAGGACCCGAACAATGCGTCTATCACAACGTCGACGAATTCGCCTACAGTTACGCGGTGCCTCAAGAAGGATGCAAAGTTCCGGACGTTCACAGCGCTTGCGAAAGAGCTAGTAAGATCATATACGATACAGTTTCAACTTTCAATTTCACTTATCCTCTTTCCTAACAACGCCAATCCAAAAATTATAAATTAAAAGTTAATTGGGGACAAAAAATTGCCGCGGGTCGATTAATAATAACTAATAAATCCCGACTATCCCCTTTTTCTAAACAGGCAAAGCGTCATCCTGCAAAACGTACAAGAACAAGTACATTTACTTCGAAGGGCGTCAAAGGCAAATATGTTTTTCTAAAGTTCCATTGCCAGAGTGCGCCGCGCACTGCACAGAAACGCGCAAGGTGACGCGAAACCTCGGCTTCCATTGCATCAACGCCAAGGACTCATTCGCCCGCTTCTTGCAACGGGAAAGCCGAAATCGCGTCTTGCACGAACTGAAGAGTAAAACGGAGAACCACTTTGCCGAAATCGAATACCCAGAGGATTGTACTCCTAGCAACGTCTAAACCAGCCTCGATATCTATTTAGATCTTCAAAATCAATCCCGGCCCGAAACTAACAAGTATTTTTTTGCCGCCACGAATCAATTTATTACTAAAATACTCGCTGAAACGAATAGAAATTATATATCACGAGATTATTGAAAATTTCAAAATTGTTTTCCTAATTTTAACGGATTTTTAAATTCTGGACTGACCGTCGTGTTTTTATATATATAAAAAAAAAGATCTGTTGTCCGCCCGCCATTTTCTCATAGTGTTTTAGTGACGGTCCATTATCTAATTAATCCTTAAAACGCGCGGTTTAAATTCGGAAAGAAAATTGTATATACATAAGCAACGTGATTCAATAAATAATTGTTTCTTAAATTCAATCGTATTTAATGGTGGCGCTCGAAACAGAGCCATTTCAAATCCTACCGTGGTTAAGTTGTCCTTAATAATACTTACGCTTCGTATTTAGTCCTCCAATCAGCTAGACGTTTTAACGAGAGTTTTTAAGTTCTAGGCCCATCAATTAAACGATCATTTTAAGCTCGAATCGAAGGGATCATTTTTTGTATACAACTGAAACGAAGTAAAAGGATTATCGGTAAATTTGAATATATTAATATTATATTTATTTTTGACGTATGGAGAAGAATAAACGAGGTTAGTAAAGAGACGGGGACGGGTTAAGTGGTAGAATTGAATGGCGACAAGCCACGGATTACGTTCAGAATCCCCGGGCTCGATTTGCAGAGAGGAAATCGCCATTAACATTTCTACCGACAACGACGAAAAATTTCAATAAACAACGAGTCGATTAAGACGGAATATTATTCGAGTTTTATTCGCGTATTAATGACTGTTAGAAAACATTGAAGAAGTTTTAAAAAGCGCGTACGACAAATACCTCGAAGGGAACTCGATCTCGAAATACGAGTATAAAGAATTAGAAGCTAAAATCGAGCGATCGGCGATTTCGTTATTGAAACGAATTTGAATCGACGCTTTAAAGACGCGCTTTAATTTAAAGGTTAAGATGAGATCAATGCTTAGCTGATTCTCGACAATTACTTCCGATTACCAAATAAAATAAATCTACTTATAAATTTTAGAAATTTCTTCGCTTAATTATAATTATTATTATTATTATTATTATCTACACTTTCTACATAAAAAACAAACACTACGGCTATCACTATACGGAATTAAAACGCAAATACGCTGAAGGGAAAATTAAAACGCGATATTTTATGAAAATTAAATTTGACTCGATTATCGGGCATCAAACATCGACCTCGACAATCTAATCGCGACAAATTGGAACAAAATTCGCGACTGTGACGTCGGTTTTACTCGTAGTTTCAACGCGCTCCCAAATCGACTTTCCCGGCGAGATCTAATTCGATCAAAAATGATAGAAATTGGAAAATCCGAGCAAACGCGATATTCCGACTTCAAGAGGAAATGAAGCGAAATTATAAACGCCTTTGATCCTACTTCATTTCATTCGCTCTATTTGCTCGAATCGCGTTAGAATTTTTCAATTTGGACACCATTTTTGAGCGAATTAATTGATTTCCGATCGGGTGCGCCGATTTCTTTACTTATTGTACGGGAGGGCGTTCGAATGAAAAGTAAAACCGACGTCACGCAGCCTCGAGAGAGAGAATTCGTTCGAAATTCTAGGGATTAAATTGGAAAGGTCGCGTCAAGATCAATCCGACTATCTCTGTCCCGAATCGAGTGGCGTGTAAATTATAATCTTGGGATTTTTTATTTATGGTAAAAATGAATTTATAGAAAGCGATTAAATTTGGTAAGAGTTTACCAATAATTATCGCGCGTGGCGGCACGTTTCAAACGAGAATCTTCGCCTACTTATCGATATTTTAAAAACAATTTTCTAACGGTGGTTATTTAACGAACAAAATTTCCGCTACATTTCTTATAACCTGACCAGCAGATTTAAAATAACGAACGGAAAGTTTCGTTCGGGTTTATAAGAGATACCGCGCGCGAATAAGCGGCGAGGAGAGGAGCCTCGAACCAATCGGATTAAAGGGAAATTATCACCATTAAATAAAACATTTCGCGTTAAATATACGGGAAGTAACGATATTAAAACGAGGACCCTGATTGGTGGTCATGTCCTGGACTTTCATTTCCCTCATTCTTCGATATTATAAAATTAACGCGGAACTTAATTTAAAAGCGCGGTATTTAAGTACAGAAAAGTTTAAGTTTCGACGCGTTTGATTGTTTTTAATTGTTGACCTTAAAAAGCAACTTTTTCGTCATCTTCGTAGTTTAACATTTAATACGTTTAATAAGTTAATTTAGTGATTAAATAAAACGGACGCTTAAGGACGAACGCGATTAAATAAAAGACTTAATGACGTCACGATTCGGAGCCCGAAGCTCGCTTATTTATCAAGAATAAAATAGAGGAGGTCGAGTGACGTCGCGTTACATTTGCTATAATTTATAATATTAATTAAAACGTCTTAAACGAATCTCCTCCCGAGTCCTGTCAAATGAGATGGAATAAAATACTCGAAATCCACCATTTCGAGCGAGTGTTTCGAGTATATTTCGTTTTTACTCGAATTTTGACTTCGCGGACGGAATTATTTCGCGTCAAAAGTTAGTTAACGACTCCCGGTACGACGTTTAATCGTTAAAACTAACCGTAAGAATTAAATAATTAAATATAAAGGTTAAGAAATTAAATATTTTTTTGGATTATAAAATAAATTTCACCCAAATCGCGGCCCGTTCAAACGAAAAATATTCCACCGTTTTCTCGAAAGAAGATTTGAAATTAGCGTCGAGACAAACTGTAATTTAAAGGGAGAATGAAAGCGAGCAAAGAGGCATTTTTTTATCGAATCTTTTTCGTTTAAATAGCGGCCTAAGCCAATTGTAAAAAAAATCAATTATAGGCTTAGCTGGATTCAAGGAGATCCCGAAGTTCTTAGCGAATCCGGCTAAGCCCATTTTTAAGGTTTAGTTTTAAATTGATTTCTAGTTTGATATTAGTTTGCGAATGGCTTTACTCGTTATTAGGTCGCATTTTCCCTTTAAAGCGAATAAAATAAAATAAAATGTTGTAATTTGGGCGTTAATTTGGGTAATAATTTATTTCTCCGCTACTTGATTTTGGTTATTTTTTGGTTTTAAATTAACTTTAGTATCACGTGGCTAAAATGTAAAGGACATTAATGATATTATCGATATTATTAATATTAAAAAATTAGGATAATTAAATATTACATTTTAAAAAGGACTTTTATAAATATTAATTTACGTTAAATAATAT
This sequence comes from Odiellus spinosus, assembly GCA_963920705.1. NCBI lineage: Eukaryota > Metazoa > Arthropoda > Arachnida > Opiliones > Phalangiidae > Odiellus > Odiellus spinosus. The sequence goes on along the minus strand of OY987233.1, from coordinate 23,814,936 downwards.
TAAAAATTTACGTCGCTACTTTCGAAGAGAGACTCTAGATCGAAGAGAGACTCTAGATCGGGGAAAATCATCGAGCCACGCCCCTTCTTAGCGATCTACTAAGACTGATCGTTACAATCAACGATTAAAACATTCGCGATTATTGTTATTATCAAAAGACCAATCAAAAGACTCCCTAGTTTTGGCCCAATAAAGGTTGTTCCACGCTAAAAATTCAAAATTAAGCGGCAATGAAAGATACGGCCGAGTCTAATGATTAGTCGCCTTTCATTTTATCGTTTACTTTAATTAGTTTAATTATTAATTTTATCTAATATTATTATTTTAATTTAATATTATTATTTTTAATGTTATTATTTTAATTTAATGTTATTATTTTAATTTAATGTTATTATTTTAATTTAATGTTATTATTTTAATTTAATGTTATTATTTTAATTTGTAATTATTATTTAAATTTGTAATTATTAATTTAATTAATCGAGTGATTTAATCGTACTTCAAAATGAGAAGTGAGAAATGAATTTTTGTCCGTCTCTTTTAAGGTAATAAGCTTATTTCGCAAACTGGGATGTCCTCGTTATATTAATGACTGGTTTTCCACACTCTGTTACAAAAATGTTCCAAGAAATTGCCCTCAGGGATACGCCGATATTATAGTTCGATAAACGTAATAGAAATTTTCATTTCTCGGCGTCGACTAAAAGTACTTAAATTTGTTTTATATTATTATAAAATATACTAGTATTAAAATATTTTCTCCTTTCTCCTTCTTCAGCGCGACCGCGCCAAAAACGTCGCTTCTTTTAGCTAATATCTTACTCGAAACTCGCTTCTTCGCTTAAAGATACGATTAATGTCTTTGAGAAAACGTCTCGGAGGAACCGAAGGACATCTGGAATTGAAAAAAACGACAACGTTAAAGTTTACAGTTATTTCGGGAGAATAACAATGAAATTTCGTAAGAATTCAATATTTATAATCGTAGGAAAGGTTTGGATTTTTACGTTCGAAACTTAACCGAACTTGGAAATTGATCGAGTATCGACCAACGGCGTTCGCCGTCTATCCTTAGGGTACTTATTAATAGGCCTTATTATAAAATAATCTCGGAAACGGATAAAAGAGGCGTTAAAAATCACCCGTTTGTATCGAAGATGTTGCCTTTTTTCAAGGTTGGTTCAAAGTATAGGATTTTCTATACTTGGCTGCCAGCCTTGAAACTAACAAAAAGAGCCGTTAAATAGAAGCCGTTTCTAAGGAAGATGTTGCCTTTTTTCAAGGTTGGGACGAAGTCGGAATTTGTATTATCATCTATTATTCCCTCTTTTAACATTAGCTTTTTTACACCAATATTATACCCGTAAAGTCCCGAATTGCGGAATCCGAAGAAGAACTCGTTTCATTCGTATTTCAATCGCGTACGCGCCAGCATTTCTCGCTAAAAATACGTCGCTATCAGAAACAATTGAAGAGTTTTTTGTTTTGTTCTTCATTAATATTTTCCTTTCCCACGCTAATTGTTCTCGTATTTTTATTTTAAAAGATCGGAGAAGCGGGGAATAAAAACGTTATCTTCGTAAAAAAGTGAATAGCTAGTTTTATTTTGAAGTAGACGTTTTAATAATCTTCATTAACGAAAGCTTTTTTTTCGTTTCGTTCGCCTTTTTTGTCGAAAGAATCTATTGAAAATGATGTTTTCGAAAATAGCGTGGAAGGAACGTTTTGTCTCGGATTTTACACGCCTCGCTGAATAGCGTTTACAGCGATTAATACGAAAATCTATATTATCAGAAGGAAATAAGGCCAAGTACGTCACCCCGAAGTTCTTTAAAAGGAGAATGACGCCTTATCGTTTCAATGGAGGCCAAATTCACCGGTAAACGAAATATTAAACTAGAAATCAATTTCAAACATTAAGCCGAAAATGGGCTTAGCCGCGGATCAATCGAACGTTAATTGGTCAGTCTCGCGGAGATCTCGCCTTAAAGACTCGTTGCTCGAGTTTTACAACTTATTTCTAGTTTAATATTCGTTTTACTGGAGGATTAGGTCGGCTATTTAAACGATAACGAATCGATAAATTGTTACGTAACTCGAAAATTTCCCTTTAAGAGTAGACAATTTTTGATCGGTGGTACAAATACGTTCGCGTTAATTTAATCCAATTTTGAAGATTTAAAAGCGCGAAGTATCGTCCGACGATAGCGTCGACAATAACGTTTATATTCGTCATTTTTACCCTCGCAAATTTCAAGATCGAATCCCCGAGACATTTTAAGCCGCGATTTTATTTGGGATAGCGCGAACAAAGCGCGCCACTTTTGTCGAACGGAAATTGATATTTTCTCGTAAAAATCCTTATCTTTAAGCGTGGAGGTACGATTCACCCCGTTTTCCACCTTCCAGGGAAATCTCTTTTTATCAGATTTTCTTTAAACCAAAATCTTAGCTAGTCAAGAAAGTTCTTCGTGGTCCCGAGAGAGAACAACCTTGACACTGAATGCCAGATGGGCCCCACCACCTCTTTTTTTTTTTTTTTTTTTTTTTTTGTAAAAGCCAACTGTTATAGAAAGAATTTATCAGCGTCCTTTGGCTACGAATCTATTCGAACAATTTTCGTTTAAAGCGAGGCTGTCACGGTATTCTTCGCCAACTCAGAATGGAACGATTCAAAATACGGATTTTATATAAAATTACAAAATTAAATAAGGGGGGACTTTAAGGTCGAGAAAAACAGTTTAAAAATAAAAATGAGCGCGAAACTAGGTCATGGCGCGATGGTCGCGTAGCTATGGAAGAGCCTACAGTTCCGCCACCAGCGCTGATAAGGTCGCTTTCGCGCCGTCGTTTTCGTTAAAGTACTTATTCGGGAAATTGACGTAACCCAGAAACTGTCATTTTCATTTTAGAAATTAGTTTTTTCTAATCTAAGATAATGGTAACGCGGTCGTGAAAATGCGTCTTAAAATTCACCGAGTCGTTGGTTGAAAATATTTATAACTTTTGGGTGTTGCTCGGCGCCTTTAGTCGAATCGCCCCGCTGTTCTCTCGCTCTTCTCCCGCTAGAGGAGGGTGTGGTTCCTCGTGGCCAAGATACGGAGCATCTTAAATTGAAAGGGGTGGCGGGGTGAAATAGAATCGGGCCCAAGGGGGGTTTAGGGGATCCGACATAGTTTTCTTTAGATTCTGGGGGTGGCGGACGGGCGGCCGTCTTAAGAAAGGCGGGTTTCCGGTATTTGTCTGGCGCGTTCCCGCCAAGGGTCAAAGGTTGTCGTTTTCGTCCGAAGCGTGCCACCTGTCCTTCTTAAAGAAACTCGTACGCGAATGCCTCTAGGCACTTTTCTCGAAATCTTTTATAATGGGAATAGGACGCGGCCAGCCAGAAGGCCCCGCTTTTCAACGGTACACGCATTTTCTTCAAATTTAAACGCGCCGGCTGTTCGGGTTTTTTTATTTATTTTTTTTTCGTTCCTTTCTTGAAGAAGCGAGGTCAGATATTTCTAGTTTTTTTTTTGGGGGGGGGGGCATCTTTCCTTTATAAATTAATGTTACAAATTCCTCGAATTAAATTACTTCTACGTAATTCTATTTTTATAAGCTAATATTGTCGATAACGCGAGCTCAGAGTGGCCTATCCATTCGTACGAAATTATAAGAAGATGTAAGGGAATTAGTATCGAAATGATACGTTTCAAATACCAAGTTTCTAACGCGCGTTTTTCGAATCGGTTCAATTCGTAAATGTGAATTTATGTAGGGTGTATTATCAGGAGCTGATCTCGAGGAGTTTCTACCCTATCTGTCCCAACTATATAAATATTACAGAATTTTAAGCCGGCTTGGGTCAGCGCTGGCTCTCGCTTTTGCCAGCGTGTTTTTTTTTAAATTGAAACACGATTGAAGAAAAGGGTGACGAAATATGGCCGGGTCACGGGGGTCATTCGAGTCGGGTGGAAACCTTCCTAGCAATTCGATCCTGATGTTAAGGGGATGGATATTCCGAATGATGTATGGGGGGGGGGGGCGCGGAGACAAACCGCCGCTAGGGCAGTTTGACGCGATTAATTCACGCGACTGTCAAAAAAAAAAAAAAAAAGCGTGACGCGTGCCATCCACCCACCATCCTTCCTCCCTCGCTTCCTCTTGTTTCGCGTCTGAAACTTAACTCTCCCGAGACAGAGTGATGGGGAAGTAAAGTCAGTCGCGAGTTGAGCGTACACTTGGCTCTAATAATATCCAGACGGAAGTGGAACACGCGCGACGCGTCTCAGACGCGACCACCAACCAGCCCCCCACCCAAATCCAGCCTGGTTCCCCGTCCCGTCACTAAAGGGAATAATTCTCTTATTAATCCTCGGTAAGAGCGAAAGTAAATTAAAACGCCTCTAAGTAGGCGACATTGGGAAAAGGGCCGCGGACGCTAGAATCAATTTTAAGCTCATCTACTATAGCTAGGCGACCGTAGCACCGCGTCACGTCAAAAATTCGAAAATGGCGAATATTTTGTTTACTGGATACGAGAGCCGCGGTCTATCTATCGTCCGCATTAGAACGTTTTTTACCGGCTTCGAAGGAATGCCATATTTGGCTCCGAAGAACCGAGTTTCCGTTTACTGTCGGTAAAACAAAGTCAGCTAGTTTTAAAAATAATTAATCAACGAAGCTTGGAGCCCGGGATGGAAACCAAAAATAAAACAAACAAACCTAAAAGTTAAGGAGGGGGTTTTTCCCGCCAAAAAACTATTTCAAACCACGTGGTATTTCCCGGGTTTATATTTACGGGGAGGGTGCTGTAAGGGGCGCATCCGGCCCGAGCGAGCGAACGCGGTCAAAAGATCGAATAACTCCAGAGACCGGATAGAGAAACACTATACCAAACATCCCTTACACCAAGAACTAAAAAAAAAAAGAAGAGGACCACGCGCGAATACTATAGAATTATAAATACGACAGCGCCTTGGAAAATTCATTTTTATTAATCCAAATATACGTATTTAGACGTATTGATGAAACGGAATCAATCAATGATCAGTACATTTTCAAGCTAGAGTTAAATAAGTGATGTTAATAAGAGACGGGTTAATGGCGGAACGAACGCTTTACTGAAAATAAACGTCCGTTTATTTGGGTTCACGAGAGAAAATAGGAAACAGCTGTTACTTAGTTGGACGGGAAATGGCGGGGCGCCCCCGACTTCCGGTTATATTCGTTTCTTCGGGAGACTTTGAGAAAGAAATCTTTAAGAAAATAGGACGGTACGGTAATTGGTGACGCGCCCACGGGCCAAATAATACGCCGTAATGAACGCTTCGCTAGTCACCGCCCGCGGGACTCGGCCGAGTCAACTATATATACCCAAAGTCGAATATTGGATGAAATCCGTATTAACGATCGTTAAAAAGGCATCGTGATCTTTCGATATATCGGGCTGACGCGATTCCAAACAGATCCCCTCTCCCCCAATTCCTTAAATTATTCGAGTGTTTAGCTACGAAAGGGAACGTCTTCAGTTTAATTATAGATGACGCGATCGATAGATAAGAAACGAATCACGGGACGCGCCGAAACAAATACTCCATCAAGTTTTTATCTTTCAAACTCTCCAACACGGAATACAAGCTCAATTTAGATTCTTAAGGGACTCTCATTAGCGCCCCCTATCTTCATTCGGAGCCTGATCATCTAGAACCGGGAGAAGAGAATATCGCGCTTGCCAGCGATTGAAAACGATCAATTTCGAGAAAATGACTTATCTTTCTTCAATTTGTTTTTACGGGGAGCGCGGTGGAGGCGTCGCGATTACCAATCTATTCGTACGATTGTCTAAAACCCGCGAAAGATTTAACAGCTCGGGCTATTTTCCGAATAAAAACTCAAATTTAAGTGGAGGGCTCGAGCGAAGAACAATGGGGCTTTGATAAGAAAGTAGGCCTATACTTCTTATTCGATCACAAACAATGGTACGAGCTCGACATATTCTATCAGAAGAGCTCGACATATTCTATTAGAAGAACTCGACATTTTCGGGTCGCCAATCTGATACGATTAAAGCGAGAAAATATCTCGAGGACTAAAATGAAATACGCGCTCTTATCGGATTAATTAGAAATGTAGCCGGGGTTGGCGAATTAACAACGGGGCTAATATATTATATCTATAATTGCCTTCGTTGTTTTACAATATTATTTATAGTAATTTATAGTTGGAACAAGGGGCTAAAAAGGCGCTAAAAACGAGTACTGAGATGATTTGAGTATCCGCGTTTCAAAACGATTCGAACGCAGCTTTCTCAAGGCGCGTTCGTTCTCTCTCTGCCGTGACGTCACGATTAAGTTTTTTTTATATACAAAATGAACCAGTTCTCTATTGAAAGCTCGTTAATTTCTTATTCAAGAGTCTGAATTACGAAACTAAAAAGAGCGCCTACAATAAACGCTAATTAGGAGGGTAGATGAGCTTCATCTCGATCCGCGCGTACAATTAGAATATCGCAACTCTTCCCTCGCTCAACAAGAAACGAGATGGTAGACCTTGACCGGCGGACAAAGGAAAGGTCGTTCGCGGAATAAGAGTCGACTCTCTTATTGTATCAGCGCGCGTTTAACAATTGTCCTCCACCCCCACCGACCCCCTCGACGATCACGCTCGAACGCGTACTCTTCTTTCGTTCATTTGGACGCTATCAAACTGAAGAGGGACCCCAGGGTTTTTTTTTGGGAAAGATTGAATTTGTAAAAACGCTATTTTCTATGCTCCCACGGGTTGAGGCGAATCGCGACATTGGGGAAGACGAGGAGAGACGAGTACGTGCCCAAAAAATGAAAGTTTATTATATAATCAGCCCGTAACGTAGAATACCGCGAATGGACCGACACTTTTAATTTCGTAACCGCTTTCGCTAATTTTACCGGAACAAACCGTAAATTAGCTTTAGCTTCGTAGTTTAACTCGGTATCGCGCTTTTAAACGGGTATAATAGTATCCTCATCTCGAAAATCAAACGAGTCGTAGAAAAACAAAAATGACGACAAGCTTTAAACCTCTTGAAAATTGAAACCTTCGTGATATACTATTAAGCGTTAGGTAGAGCCAATTGACTAGAATAGATTGGAGTTAACGCGTGGAGGGGGGGGGGGCGGTGGATAAGAATCATCAGATCCGCTTCCAGAGACAATGTGTCGCGCGCTATCCGCCTTTACTCGTGATTCACCACCATATATAAGTATATGTATATTTTAGCGAGATACACGCGCGGTTGAGATTAATTAAGTGGGTTTAGGCGTGTTAGGGTTCGTCCCGGAAAACTCCATCCGCATGAAGTAACGCTTTATAATAACGCAAATATTTCCAACCTAAAATATAAACTGGGGAGAGCGAAGTTCGCGACAAAGTTAAAAGCCGAATTTCGAGCTCATTATAATTAAATTTTACACGTATAATAAAAAAGGATTCGCGCGGACCTATTTTCACGCGTTTCACGCTCGCGCGCTAATGGGACTTCTACGAATGCGCGCGTGAAACGCGTGAAAATAGTTCCGTGGGCATCCGCCTTTAAAGTAAATTAAATACGCGTCACTTCAGCGATCCGAAATCATAAAGCGTTCTTCTGGGTCTTCGTTCGCGAAGACATTTTTTTTTTTTATTGTAAACTTCAGCCTAGAGAATTTTACATTTTTATTTCAAAGGGACAATGTGAGCTAACAATCGCTGGCCTACAAAATCTTACACGATGCGGTTGGAAATTTATCGCCCGCAACCGAGACGAATCAAAACTGCTCCTAATCATATATATATATATATTTTCGAAGCTAGGGATAAGCTGGTTTCCTACGCGTCATTTTGTCTTTCCTCGCCACTATATAGGTCTCTCTCAATCCCAATCTCTTAAAATTTCTTTGAAGAAAGCGGCGTGTCGGCGAGATCAAAAACGGGAGAATCAAGCGTCTGTCCCCCGGGACTACAGCCGCAACAACAATTCGGCCGATCCTTTACTTCGACACAAGTCCAAGAAAACTGCTTTATTATAATCTACCAAAGGGGGGGGGGGGGCTGAAAAAGGATTAATTCTTGGGGAATATTGTTTGTTGACGCGGCTTGGCGTATCTCGAGGAATGGTACATATCGCCCCCCTGGGAATTGGGAAGCGGACTATTTTCGAACGAGAGAGATATGGTGGGAAATGGGCGTCGAAATTAAACTAAAAAAGTGTACTAAGAACGAAGGAAATTTGGAGGTTAGAAGATTATCGAAGCGTGGCTACGGCTTTACCGCCTAGAACGGATGCGGTGTCGGCGAAGGGCGGATGACCAAACAGCCAAAGAGTATAATACGTCGATGGGATAGGAGGGAGGGAGGAGGGGGCGAATTAAGGCTTCGGTCGGTGATGTGTTATTGTTTTTGTCGCGGCCGGGACGATTTCAATTCCATCGCAATATCCGTATTACGCTCTTTCAGTCACTGTCACCATTGGATAAGCTTAAAAAGCGCCTTCCTAGGCTTCATTTTCCCTTTAAACATTACCCATCTTCTCGTTAATGGTCGTATCGAAGACCAGCGGCGCTTAAGAAGCCTGACACCGGAGTCACCGCCTTTAATATCTAGCTTGATTTCGCGCCATGGGAATAAAAACTCCTTAACGAGTAGAAATTAAAACGAGATCGCTGTAAAACGGGATTGGAATGTTTCTCACGCCCCCCCCCCCCCCTTAAAGGTATATCTAAATAGAACCGTAACGTTAGGCCTAAAACATTTAGGAAAAAGCCGGGCGTGGGAGGAACCACTCGGTCGCTTTACCGGAGCGAGACTCCGCTTTAAAGGGACCCTGAAACCGCGTTTCCAGTTCGAACTGGGCATAAAAGGAACTATACTTCGATAGCCAATCACGAAACGAGATTAGGATAAAATAATTCAATTTCGCGCTCGGAGAAGCCAAGTTGTTCGAGATATTTGTTCGAAACGAGTCAAACTAAATTAAGAAGAATCGTTCATTTTGAAAAGAGGTTTCCCGTTTCCTTTAAGGCGAAATAACGCGCTACGAATTTTACTTTCGAGGGAGTTACGTAATCCGCTCGGCTTTTTAAAAATCCATAGACCACGACGCGCTTTTTCGATTTCTCACGTCGTGTTTGGCGAAGGGGGGGTTAAACAGGGAGAGTGGGATATATATGTTGGAGTTTGGGGACGCGCCCTACTTGATTTTTAAAAGCCCCGCGGAATGGCCAGCTCGTTTCCGCTAATAGAATTCGCTGGAATGATAGCTAGAGGCTAAAACGCGGCCGGGAGAGAATGCGGTTCAACTTCCGCCTAATTCCCGGTTTCGAGTCGGTCCATCGTCCGTGTCTTCGACTCCCCCTAAGTACCTCCCAACTTCCGTTTTCGGGATTCCCCAAAATCTTTGGACAGCACCCGCTCGAGGCTTTTTTCCCACGCGCGATTTCCCAGTTTATGGACAAATTACGTATCGCCCACTTTCCTAAACGAACGCTGACTAACGGGCTTGCCACAGTTTTTTCAGATTCAAATTCTCGGACCTTTTCCTTGACCGTTTCAACTAATACAACGCAATTTTTAACCTTTTAATTTTTTATATTATCGCGTTCGCCCAACATTTTGCACGCGTATCTTTGTTCTAATCTATATAACTGACACGCCGTCAGCCAATAATGATTGGAATTTCCTGGCTTCTTGAAAGATCTTTAAATTCTCTGACTTTTTAAAATATCTTAAATCTCCCTGACTTTTTAAAATATCATAAAATTCCCCGACTCTTTTGGTTCATTTACAAATTCCCCGACTCTTTCCCGTTTTCCCCGTTAAGTGGCAACCCTGACTAAAATCTTCGACGGAAAATGCTAACTCGGCGCCATTGGTTTTCCCAAAACAATTTCAATAACAAATCTTAATCGTCGCGTTATTATACAATTTCAATAGAAGGGCTTCAACGGGAACTCGAATTAGCGAAGGAGTTGACATTTGGCTCATCACTCCCGCTCTGCCCATCAATTGGCCACCGACCAGAGTGACCAGACTACTGGTACTATTTGCGCGGAGGGGCCATAAATCATCCGATGAGGGAAACCGAGCGATAGGACTCGTTTCTAGTCGAGATTTTCAGACACCACCTGCCCCTAACAAAACTCACCCTGTTAAAAGTAAGCCCCCCCCCCCCGCCAACTTTACCCGATTTCTAAAGATAGATTGAAACCAACTTTGATTGAACATCTAATATATATTTTTAATTTCTAATAATTATAAATTGGCGAGATTAATTGGACTCGTCGATGCCCGAATTGAGTGTCAGCAGTCGCCCGCTTTTACTTTAAGACGTTCTTCATTCGCTTTATATACGGGTGCCATATACGCTTAAATTCGAGCGGTTATATTTTTCAGTTTCCCTCGGAGAATGGTACGAAGTTAAAAAATCTAAGCACGTCCGAGTATATAGGGCTAAATCTTTAATAGGACTATTAACGGGCCCGAATACGCGGAAAAGCGGACGTTATAGATTGGCGAAGGTCGGTGGCTGAAAGTAAGTACAATTTGAAATCGGAGGTTTACCGAGCTACGGCCCTTCGGTGTATACGTAATCGTCGGAGGACCCGTACTCGGAAACACCCGTATTAATTTCGAGGGATTTCGAAACCGCGTTACGGGAAAGAAACTCTAGGGGTGTTTTGGTTTAATCCAATTCGAAACAACAGATGTCAGCCTGCAGAGGTTTAGGAGGGTTTTTTTTTAGAGATATATAATGGAGCGTGTTGAACCTACAAGAAGAATTAATCGGGATTTTCGCTGGCTGGACCAATTTCATTCCATCAATAAACAAGACGGGCTAGTCCGTAACGATAGTTACGCCTCTATAAGCTTATAAACCCTTATCAGCGACATCCTGGTTAAGTAACGACGTAACGCGCCATATTTCATTCGCTTTTACAACGAAAACAACAAACAGTAAAGCTAGTTTTGGCGCCAACTATCTTACCTAAGTAGATGGCGCCGCCTACAAACACCCCTAGACAGAAAACCCTTCGTAAAAAAGCGAAAGTTGAACGCGAATTACCTCGTTAAGAATGAGCTCGAGAAATTGATCGTCTTTCCAATCGCGGGTTACGAGTTAGTTGGAAGACGACAAAGCGACGTTTCGAATCTTCGCGGGTGTTTCGCCAGAAGAAAGCTCGTCGCCACTAGAGGTCGTCCGAGTTGTCGTAGACGCTTCGCGTTTGGAAGTTGAGGAAAGATTCCTTTTTCTGACTTTCATGTAATCTGAGTCAAAAAAAAACAAATACAAATGGAAGATTAAGTCATTAACGTTCTCTTTACGTCAAACCGACTTTAAAAATGTTCCGGATATTTGCAATTACGGCGGCAAAAAGATGCCAAAGATTTGAAACGAATAATTAAGTTTTATAGGAAATTCTAAATGACGGGTATGAATACCCGAACGAATAGCTCGAGTAATACGAATGTCAAGGACTTCCGCAAAACTAGTAGCAACCGCGTGGTACGACGGATAATATTAGGCAATGGCTTATTTATCCGGCCCACTGCCTGACGCCCTCCGACGAATATGTACTCGTACACCATACGCGTATTACTTTTATTTCTCATTATAGAAGAAACACGAGAACGAGTTACTCCGCTAGCTTTAAAGGACAACTATGCCTACCAACGATTCGAAAAATAAAAACCAATTTTGTCCAATCATTTCGTTGCGAAGAAATTATTGTTCGGTTAGGCTTAGCGAAACGATGGAATAAAAGCGGCGCGACCAAAATATACGTCGCTTTCTTTCGTTGGTACTCCCTTCGGCAACGTCGTCAGTTTAAGAGGGCCAATGAGATATTTACATCGAAAAGCGAGCGGGTTTATCTATTTCCCGCGAAATTTTTACGTAAACGATAAACCTTTAACTCGAAATATTAAATAAAGATACTACGTTTAATCATTTATCTCACACTAGCTCTTTAAATATTACTACACCCCCCCCCCCCAAAAACAAATGGATAAAAAAAATAATAATATTTCCAAGTATTTCGCCACCCGGTAGCAGCGGCCCTTGTAAAAATATTTAAATAAGCGAATTCTTGTTGGAAACATTTCCGGGGTATTTCGTTCGCCAAATGTTTCAATATGTTTCGTACGTGTTTTCAAGGCTTGTCGAGTGAAAAGAGCGAGAGGCCACGCTGCTTGTCTTAATTACGAGATTTTTGCTCCTTAATGAAGTATTTTAAGCGTCGCTCGGGCGTCTATTTTACGGGTGACGTCGTAGTTTAACGGACGTCGCGCCAGCTTGACAACGGCTACTTTATCCAATATTATTGGCAAAATTCAAATACGAGCGCAATTCGCCAAAGTAAGGTATTATTATCATAATTTAAAGAAACCAGTTTTTACCAGGCACCCTAATCCGATGGAGTAAACAAATATTTGGAGTTAACTCGTAATTTTCGAAATGATCGCGTCCTTTGGGGATGAAGGGGGGAAGATTATTATTATTGGGAAGATTTGGCCCCCCTCTCCCTTCGGAATCATTCCCTTTTGAACCTGTTCTCTCTCTCTCTCTCTCTCTCTCTCTCTTGGCACCTGTTCGGGCGGGCTCGTACGATCCCGACATCCTTAGCGCCGCTCTCTACCGTTCTCCGACTCATCGATGACTCATATTTTCCGATAAGATAAACACCACCGCGCGCCTAAAACTCTGTCGAAACTCCGACAAATCTTTATTTTACTTACAACTAATAAATAAAACAAAAGTGACTCGTATATTTAACCCGGCCGACTGAAGACCCTAGAATAGTTTTCCTCCTATTTTCTTAGGAGAGCCGTCTCAAAAGGGATACGAACATCTCCTTAATGACGTTTGGAGAATTCCGTTTTTGGGCATGACGCCCGGAGGAACCAAACCGTTTTTGGGCGGACAAGCCCGAGAAAAACCTTGGACGAATAAGGAAAGGGGGGTGATTGGACGTTGGCGGTTGCCTACGCGCCACGAAACGTATCCCATCCCGCTTCATTTAAAATAATTTAAGCCCATATCGAAATCGAGCGAGGAATCAATTTTACTCGAGCAGCTGCGGCGCGAATTTTACACCAATCGAGTAGCGGTCGAGGGAAGAGCCCTGAAGGGGAAATTACGATATTCCGATATGGATATGGACTAATTAGAGCCTGGTAAACAAAATATACAAGCGGCGGAAGAGGGAGAAAAAAACGATTTAAAACTTTCAAATCTCCGTGTTAAAATCTCATCGGATCGGTTAGGTTAGAAAAGAATAGGAGAGGCTGGGAATAGAATATGATTGGTTAGAATAGAATAGGATTGGTTAGAATGGAATAGGATTGGTTAGAATGATGAACTAACGAAATGGGGGTCACCCCGAGCTTTCTCGTAACAATATTTGTTCTTGTTATCATTAGCCTTGGTAGAAATGTGTTGTTAAAGGCGATAAAACTATAAATGTATCAATGATATACATTATTTGTTTTTTTTCTTTCGAGAGTAAAACTCGGGTTCGTTTTATTAATTTCCGCGCGTGTCACCCTTTGGCATATTTATGTTTGGTCGCGACCCTGATTAATATATATTTCAATATTGGCACGCGTCGACTAGGGGGGGGTCGCGTCGCTGGCGGGTGACAACGGGGGATTTATATATGCCACCCCATTTCCTGCCTAATATCGTATAAATAAAGCGCTAAGCCGATTTCTATTTGAAAAGCACTTTGCTCTCGCTCTTTTGTCGAACACTATACGTCGGCGAAACAAAAATAAAAACGCTAACGAATAATGTTTTGCAAAAATTATTTTCGGAGACACGCGACTCGTTTCAATAAAGTTTTTTTTTTTTTTATTTAAAATGTAAACATAATTTGGCGATCGGAGTTTTCCGCGACTGATCTCCGCGAATCCAGCTAAGCCTATTTTAAAAGTATTTCTAGTATAATAGAATCTCTTATTAAAGCTCCTATCCATCGTCCGCTAAGCTAGAAAAGAAGGCGACTTTAAAGGGGCATTTAAAAAATGGCTAATAGTCGACCTTTAAGGCGAGCTGGATGGTTCTAGTCCGTTTCGGGGAAATAAAAGCGTTGTTGGCGAGGTTTTTAAAGAGCCACGCGTACTATTAACCAAAACATTAGGACATATACTTTCCCGGCACTATAGCTAGCTAGAGTTTATCAACAAGGAGAGTTGGGCGATAGATAGCTGGCTGTTTGGTCCGAAGACTAAAGAGAAACGGAGATCTCTTTTAAAAGCGTGCCAGAAGGCTGAGAGGCACTGACACTATATAGCGTAGTATATCCCGGTCGGGCGCGCGTCATCATAAAAAAAAAAAACAAAGAGAGCCCGGATTAGACGCTAGGCCTGCTGGGATGACAATCCCCCTTGATCCTGCCTGAGGAGGAGGAGGGAAAGAGATTTAAAGCTTATATACTAAAAACGTACTCTATGGATAACTCCCGGTTTTGTTTCACCCAAATTGAGTCACGTCTTTAAGACTAATATCGCGCGATCGAGATGCCCCGATGTCGAGACAAAAAAAAAAAAAAAAAAAAAAAAAAAAAAAAAAAAAAAAAAAAAAAACATTTTAAAGCCAGGCTGTCTACGATTTTCCATCAAATGCTAATCCAGGAAAGATGGAGAAAAAAATGATTGAAAATATACACTCTTAAACGGCGCGGCTCGTACGACAAAACGTCATAGAACATTTTCGACTTAAAATGACCCGTAGAACGCGGCTGTAGCTCGGTCCTACCACCATTTTACGCGGAATAGAAACAAATAACAGGATTTTATATTCTCCATTTTCGACATTTATAAATACATTTTCCCCGTTAAGTTATCCGGATTAAACGGAAATAAGAAAATATTCTTCTAATACAAATGTCCAGTAACCCCCCTTAACAAGTTCAAAGTTATCGGACAAATGACCCCCTCTCAAAGATCGAAAGTTAAGGGACATTTGGAAAAATTATCGGACAGTGTCCAGTGACTCGCGCTTATATCCCTCCCCGTTTGGAGTATCCTCATTCGTCCTAATTTCTTAATTACGTAATACAGCCAAGAACGAACCAAAAAAGACCGCCAATTTCAAAATGGAACGCGAAAATTTTAATTTATTAATAATATAAGCTAAGCTATTGGCTTAGAAATGATCGACAAAGGCTTAGTTACCAGATTCGTTTGCTAAGATGGACAAAGGCTTAGGTACCAGATTCGTTCGCTACAATCGAATAGGCGCGGTAGACGTAGAGAGGGGACTAGTGAGTAGGAGTAAGACTAATATATTCGCGACCAAAACGGGGCAAGCAAATGAGCTTACCGTGCATGGTCGTCAGCTGATATTTCTTGTCTCGAACGGCTATAAACGATTCCTTAGTTAGCGGCCCTTCATTTTTTCGGGCGACTTTGGTTTCCTTAGCGGAGTCGTCGTTCAACCGCGTATTTGGAGTCGCGCTGGATACGGATGGCCGCTGGATTACTATCTCGTCGCCCGTAACCGGATTATCGTTATTAAATCGCGCCTCGAATTTTCTCCATTGCCATCTTTGATTCTGGGTGGAGGCGAAAGGAGTTTCGGTTTGGAAGTCGAAGTTCCATTTGCGACAGTCGCTTTCCAACGCGGCTTCGGCCTCTTTCCGAACGAAATCGGCGCTCTCGCCCGGGGTTCGAGGCCCGAAAAGAGAACGTCGAACTTTCAGGCGATTTTCGCCGGCGTTTAAACGTCTATCCGCCGTCGCCAAAACGCGCCGCGAGACGGGATCCAACCCTCGTCGATCGGCCATCATCAATTCAACGGGCCCGCTAACCATTTTTTTACACTCGCGCCCTTAAATTCGAACGATATTTAACCTTTTGAACCGGAAATATAAACCGCGGTTTCCTTTTTAACGTCCGAACGACTCGCGTACGACTAGAAGACTAAATTTGAAGCCAAGACCGAGGACGAAACGCGTCTCTTTCCCTCGATTCTTCGAAAATAATGGCGGAGGTTTCCTTGGTTCACCGTGACGCGCGCTTAGGAGGGAGGCAAACGAAGTAGGGGAATATGACTAAGGGAGAGCAGCCGACGGATCGATAAAACGCCTCGGAGGCATTCGTCTACGTCATAGTCACGTGACGCCTTCGAACTCGCGTTTCCGCGACAAACAAATATAACAAGACGGTTGAATCCGTAATGAAAGCTACGCCTCTTAAGGTTACGTTTCCATTTAAAAAACTTAAGTGGAGGGCGCGATAAAAATAACGGATATGCCTAGATAGTTTCCGAACTTTTACACCCCCTAGAAACAACGGAAGCGCTTCTTTCGAAGCCGCGTCTAGCCCCATTCCAGATCTACAAAACAAGCTACACTTTATATAATAACGTCACTTCGAACTTGGGATCTGGACCCTAGAATTTCACGTCATTTTCCTTTATTTCAATAAAAAATCCTACACTTTCCTATAATTCGATGGAAAATTTCCTATTCTCATATTATTATATAATATATTTTTTCGCGGTCACCCCTGTGCCTAGGAGATTGTAGAGAAAAATGGCGGTCATTGTAAGATAGGGGTCATTTGGTAATCCGAATATGTTAATCTATAGTCTGTCTGTCGGTCCGCGTGCCAGCTTGTATTTCATTACGTATTGGTGATAAAAATTCGAATTAAAGTCCCTTGAGAGTGATCCGGCTACTTTAATAATAGCGCTCCTTTAATAATAAGCTCATTTACACGCCGATTAATCATGCCGGTGGGGGGAGGGGGTTTCGGATCAACGCTTTTACCTTATTATATTTTAACGAGCCAATAATTCACATCGGGTCAAGACTACAAGTACGATATCGCGCCAAATTACAATCCCTTGTGGAACAAAAATGAAATTGACTTTGTGGCGGGCGCGGGCGGAATACCTAAAATAAAATATTTATGGGTGATATACGATCCTTTCCTTTAAGAGCGCAAAAGCGGCCATTATACATTTGACGGCTTTACAGACATACCCTATTTATCATTTCATTCCATTTTTCCCGATAACGCGACCCCATATCGCGGTTTATCCGCGGCTCGGAGGAATTACGGACGGGAATCAAAGCTTTAAGTATTGATGGCGTCTCAATATTACTATATACACTAAATAACGACGCTTACGGACTAATTAGGACCAGGGGAGCGAAGAAAAAATACGAAACAATCTACGAGCGGCGGACCGTTTGAAATTTTCAAATTCTCGTAATAAAATCCCGCAGAGTTCCTAATGTATACGAACATACCCTAACATATCCTAGAATTATTGAAAACGCGTTAAATTAGACGAGCGCGTTGATTTCGATCGGCTAAGCTCGCCAATTTAATCGACAGAAATTGAAACGAAGGATTTTTGACGTTACCGTTACGGCTGCCAGGCGATTTAGCGTAGAAAAAGAGCCGAAATAAACCGAGTTAAATCGGATTGAAAACGAGTAAAGAATTTAATTTATTTCCTCCTCCCACAAAATTAAATTCGGTCGACGTTCGCGTTGAATTGGGCAACGGCTTCACTCTCTATATATACGAGAACTATCAATCGGCGTCACCCCTCGATTATTCCTCCAAGATTTTCGATTAAAAGCGCGGAGCGCGCGCGTGTATCGTTGTAGGTGTGGCCGAACAATCGAGTCTCCTTTATCGCGTTTTGTTTTATCCGGGAAAAAGGTGGACTAGCCTCGAGTTTATATATCTTATCCGAGTTGTTTTTATTCCCGTTGTTTAAATATGTCACTCGTAGTCTAATATATTACCTCTCGAATTAATTGCTATCGATATTAGCCCGTCAAACGCCGAAAAACGACATACGCTTACGAAATATATCCTTAATTAAACAAAGAGCGGAACCGTTTCAACTGACATTTCGAAAACCCCAAAAATTACCATTCAAATTTATTACTAGACGTTTTTAATTAAAAATAAACTATATTAAGCTAAAGTTGGAATTTTTGGAATAACCCGCCGCCATGCCCAACCAACTATTCCAGAATTTTAGAATGAATTAGATTAGACAAGAATTTTAGGCGTAAGTTCGTACGTAAGGGAAGAACTAAAAAGGGGGGGGGGGGTGATTTTCGATACGATCCTCATTAAGTACTTTCGCGAAAATGACCGCGCGAAAGAGACCTTACCGGCGAATGTAAACTAAAATAGGCAGGCTCGCGTGAAGCCATGACGTAGCTCGATGCTCGAACTCAATTTGATTAGACAATGGGACCCGAATGGAGCGGTTGCCCTCGTGTGTCGATACTCGAAGTAATACGAAAGCGTCGACGAACTATTAGAAATACCGTAAAGCTTAACCCTGTGGCGCGATTAACTCGGCCACGGTTAATGACGCCCGGCAGATGTCCGAGGAGTCAAAAAGCGGATCTTTCGACGGGGATCATCTCTCTCTTTTTTAATTCGCCCTTTCGTCAGTCACGATCAACGGGCCACGCGCTTAAAAAATGCCCCCCCACCTTCGCGAAATGAATTTGGAGGCGAGCCCGAAACCGCAAAATGAACTCTTGGACGCGAGCCACCTGACGCCCCCGAGTGAAATATGACTAAGCCACCTTTAATATTACACCGATAAGTCACGAGCGAATATCGTGTGACGTCAAAAGTCAATTCTTAATAGAAGTGGATCCGCGTTTTTATTTAAAGGCCCTAACTGCTCTAGATTTTGCCCCTTTAAAAGCTCTTCCCTAAGCGAGACAAGAAGGCGACTTTACGAGGGAGATTTGAATACGGGCGGATAGTCTTCCTTTAAAGGGAGAATGGGCGGCTGCAAACAACGAGGCAATTTTTCTTATCGATTCAGGAGTAGCTTTAACAGGGTTGCCACAGTTTTTCAAATTCAAATTCCCCGACTTTTCCAGGTTTTTCCCCCGACCTTTTCCAACGATTTTCCCTGACCGTTTCAGATAATACTTCCCAATTTTTAAATCTTTTACTTTTTATATTATTTCGCAATCGCGTTCGCCAAACTTTGTTGCGGGCGTATCTTTGTTCTAATCTATACAACTGACACGCCGTCAGCTGAGAATCTTTTCCGCGCATAATGATCGCAATTTCCTGGCTTCTCGAAACATCTTAAAATTCCCCGACTTTTTAAAATATCTTAAAGGCTTAGGATTACTTGTGGCTGTCACCCTGGAAACAAACTCATCCTCCAGGCCTTTCTACCCAAAGGGGAAGCTCAGAAGGTGAGCCCACTTCCAGCGAAACAGGCGGAAGAAATCCAAGGCCTTTTAAATTCCCTGACTTTTTAAAATATCTTAAAATCCCCTGACTTTTTTGGTTCATTTTCAACACCCCCGTTTTCCCTGACCCGTAGCAACCCTGTTTAATTCGGGGGGAATCGATCTTTAGGTTGACGCGCTATAAAGTAACTTCTAGTAATCAACTTCTGCTAGTTATTGTAACGCGGTAAAGTATAGTAAAGTAAAGGGGGGGGTATGATGGGTAGAGGGGGTGTTGACGCGGCAGGCTATTTCGTCTGTCATCGCGTTCCGCGCGGCGTGTTTTTCATAAGGTCCGCGTATGGCACGCGTACGACTAGCTATAGTTAGTGCCTCCCTCTGGGGGCGATTCTTCGCTCCATCGATTTTGGCGCGCTAAAAGCTTCAATTAGGGTTTCCCTCAAATTCAACTACGAGTCGTCCTAACCTTAATAGTTTCGTCAAATTATAATGGAATACTATAATGGGCGCTCTTAGCGTCTTTGGATTTCAATTTCGGAGGCCGTCCGTATATCACCTAGCTGTTGCCCGCTTTTTTTAGTTCGCTACTTCGGGAGTTAAAAACCATACGCGCGTTTTTATTTCCAGGCGGAAATAATCAATTATTAAAAGGTTGTTTCTTTTCTTCGTAATAATGGGCTACTAGAAATAATAAGGCGAGTCTATTATTATCTCAGAGAAGAAGAATAAGGCCGGATATCTATACCAAACGGTCGCCATTTTGAAATTATTCTCAGCGGACAGCGCCACTGGACGAGTGAAAAGGGCGACGGTTTCGTTTTCCATCGCGAGTTAAACGGAAATGGCTTTACGGACCGCGTTCGCGCTAGACTTTGAAATCGATTTGAAATCGATTTATAAAGGTCCAATAGTAAAATTTCGCGGTCTCGCGTATAGATAGATCTTTGAGCCAGAAATACAAGTAATTTCTCGAATAGTCGAACGGTTTCAAAGTGTCAAGCGCGAACGCGGCTTTTGTTTTTAAGCGAATCTTTAGGATTTAATGGCAAAATGAATAACGAGCGACTCGTCACCCGCGCGTTTTAAACGCTCTACTTTTAATTCGGCGCGAAGAGCGAATTAGAGCGCCCATTCGTGTTGTTGAAGAGTTTTCAAGGAGTTCCCTATATATTCCCGAATCTCGTAATGCCCGGAACCCTAAGCGTATGGGACCCGGAGGGTATAAAGCTCGAAGCAACGCCGGTCGCGCGTCCAATATAGACCCGCGAAACCTAATTAAGTTAGAGAAAGAGCCCGTTTCGTATTATAGCGGAACTTGGACGTGATTGGATGAGGCTGCTGGCCAGGTGTCTCGAAATTACATCTTTTCTAAACTAGGAGAGGAGTAACGCGAACATTTTACGACGTTAAAGCGATTGTTCCGCCGAATGTCAACGTCGCGGCGAAATAAAACAACAAAGCCGAAGTCTTCTAAAATTAAAATTAAGAGAAAATGGAAAATATAATCCCGCCATGGAGCGCTAAGCCTAAAAGTCGGGCTCGTTTTGAAATGTCGGGGGTGTAGCTATCGTTACGGCCTTACCATCTTGTTTTTAGTTGTTCTAGTTTAGGGCGGGCGCCGTTTTTTGGCCGTTAGGTTTTATTGTTGGTCTTTACGTATTAGTTAACAGTTCTTTAGGCCAAACGATACTTCTTATCGTACTCGGTGAAACTACGACTTGAAACGTAATTCGTAGCCATTGGGGCCTCGAGGCAATGGCGCTCTGATTTGAGGCGCCGTACGTGTTTCAAAACGAAACTAACGCTTTCTCCCATCCCATATTGGGTATACCGCACCCGGGGTCAAATTCTTCTCTGACCCTTACACCGCGGATAGCTATCTATACCGAGGACTGTAGGATAGGATGGCACCTGGCCGTAGTTTTTGACGGGCTATCTAAGATTCGTATAAAATAATAAGGCCCTGGGGGCAAACGTGGAACGAAGGAGAGATTCGACTCTTCAGCCTCTATAGAGCCCCCCATCATTAAATCGAGGATAAAAACCACCAACTAACTATATAGGAATTGTTCGTTTACAAGCTGCTCTTTCTATTTATCACCTCTAAAATTAACACGGACACTTTCTATAAAATAAAACCTTGGTACTTTCCAGGCTAAAACGACCAAATTACAAATGACGCTTTTTTTTTCCTATTAATTAGTTAGTGATTAGGCGCGTCGTAATCAAATACCTCGTACTACATTCGAATTACCGAATTTTCTCGTTATTTCTTTAAAATTTACAAACAATTATTAAACTAGAAATCAATTTAAAAGCTAGTTTGGAAAATAGCCGAAGCTCGATTCGTGGACATCGTGAATTTTATCCGCGCGACCAATCGAATGTTATTGGATGTTTCGCGGAGATCTCGCCTTAATAACGACGGGCTTCCGCTAATTGGTCGCTGACCCGTCAACGCCAAGAAATTCGGCTGATCAACGCCAAGTTTTAATATTTCTTCGTAAAATGTTTCTACCGGTGAATTAAGTCGCTATTTAAACTCGAAGGCATCGATAAACCAATCAATAGTTGTTGGCTTTCATTCTCCTCCCTTTAGAAAAGATTGTCTTCCCATTTCATTACCCCCTAAAATTATTCGTATAGGGCTATTCTTGATCGAAACGCGCGTCAGACGAGATGGACATTAAGACGACGAATAGAGTAGGTATATCTTAGCTCTCCTTGTACTTCTGGGGTCGCCGAGATTTTGAATATATTATAATATAATATACGCGATCGCGTTTATCCGACGCCATCTTAAAAATATGGAAGATATTTGGAAGCGCACGTGCGTGACCATCCGTTTTGGGGTTTGGACAAGCCTAAGTAATCCGTTGTTGCCTTTCGGCAAGGGTTAAAGTTAACCTTAAGCGGTGAGAGTGGGAGCTATGGGAACTAGAAGTTTGTTTGGGAGGCGAGGTCTCGCTCGGTGCCAAACAACAACGAAGGAGTCGACTGGTTTCCCCCTAACCCAACAATACCGGTATTACTTTTCGACTCTCTATTATTATTATTATTATTATATAACAGAGTTGATGTTCTCTAAGGAACTAAATAATATTTGGCTTACGAAAACTTTCTCCGGGTCGCCTCGCGAAAATAAATATTCTATTCTATCGGATTTTCGGTCGAATAAAAAATCAAAAGGACAAGTCCTCCGTTTTAAGAAAGGTACGGGTTCCGAGGTACGCCATTTCAGCTTGAAAATGATCTTAAAGAAGCGAGGAGTGGGAAAAACACAAACACAAACACTGGATGAAAAAACGCGAACGAGTCGAGGAGACAATTTACTCCGAGTTCCCCCGAAAAGCGACTTCTTAGGGCGGGGACGAGAAACATTTCGCTTTATTTTGACGCTTTCTAAAGAGTTCCATATCAACTTTCCCTAAACAGGAAAAATTTATTACGTAATTTGGCCCCACCCCCAAATCTTTTCCTTAGGGGATATAACGCGAGAAAGAGAGACGCCTCATCCTAATTTTTTAATCGATTTTGATCCAGTTTTGGTGGTTGACGGGAAAAACCTTTTGAAAGTATATTAGAACTAGCTCGACAATAGAACCTCTTTATATCGAAACGTTACTTAACGTTAAACTTTCTCGAAAGACTTAAAAATACGCTTTAAGAAATAAGAATGGCCCCCCGCTATAAACGTCCCTTCATCATCGCGCAGTGTCCGAACAAAACTCATTCATTACGGAAAAAAAATTAGACACGAAAGCCTTTGCTAAGAAATTGTCCGCGACTCGAGCCAGACAGATGAATCTATACGAAATATACGTTGCAAATACAAAGCTATTCCGTTCAACTTATTGGAACAACTTACAGTAACAAATAAAATGATAATTCATAAAATGTGGTCAACCTGGATTTTTGTTCGATTTCTATCAGTGGCGGAATAATCTTTAACGAGTGCCTCGTGTCAATTTAATTATTTTAAATTAATCTAGGGAATGCCTTCTTTCTAAATGCCTAGGTGATCATGATGAAAAGTTTCGGTCATTTTAACATAGGGGTCACTTTTGGATATTTGCTCGATTTCTATCAGTGGGGGAATAATCTTTAACGAATGACTCACGCCAATTTTATTATTTTAAATTAATGTAGGGAATGTCTTCTTTCTAACGGCGTTAACGGTTCATTTACATATTTTGTTTTCCCACGGGAAAAAACAATTGGAATTTAATCAAGTATCAGATACTAAAATGCGAATAACAGGGACGATTAGGGTGTTCTTGATCCGATGATCCGGGGATTGATCGAGTAGAGTGATCGCGCCCCGCGCGTCTCCGACACTTAACCGGAACCCAAAGTTCAAAGTCAATGCGGTTATATGGCGGCGTAGCTGAGGTACCTCGACATTTAAAATGAATTTGCGCTATGAATAATCTTGACTCCCGTCTCCCCTACAAATCCATCGTACGTACTTTTTTTATTCTCACGGGGGCGCCTAACTAAAGCCCTTTACAAAATTGATTGGGAGGTGTTCCCCCGATCCCGAGCGGCGCTCATCCTCATCTTTTCGGATCATATCCCCCTTATTACGACTCCGTTCCATTGTCAAGTTTTTGAACGTATACCTAACTATAGTAGAAATTGAGAAATGGGCGCCAACACGCCAGTTGGAAATTATAACCCCATAAAGGAATTCTCATTCCGAAGGAAATCGTCGATTTCGCGAAGATTTTGTGGCCAAATTCTGGGTTTGAGTCATTTATTTTGTAGCGGGAAGCTCAAATTTTACGACAAAATCGAGCGCGAGTTTTCGGAAGCTCGTAAAACCTTATTTCTCGGACCGTCAAGGGAAATATTCTATTAAAAATGGTCTAATTAATTCGGCTAATTATCTCGGTTGGCTAATTAGGGTCGTATCGTCTCCGGATCTTTTCCTAGAGTGACGAAGTCGCTTTCCCCGAATAGCCCCATTCTTAGTCTACAAAATGAGCCCTTCCATCTTTAAATTGACCCAACCAAAGATGAGTTACGCGTTTTTAAACGAAAGTGTTCGAAAATAGAAGCGTTCGCGTTTCGGAGGACTGACCATATTTAATAGATTCTAATAAGAGCTCCGCTCGTAATTAACGATAATTATATTAGGAATCGCTCGTAATTGGGCATTCGGAGCCGGGGGGGGGGGGGCATAAGGAGGACTTAATCTTTCAAATCGCCGCCTTTGTAACCCGTAACCGAGATTGATTAGCCTCGCTGGTTCTTACTCGAGGAAGATTTGGCTTAAAGTCAAGTCGATCGTTGGCAATGTAGGTGACTTTTCTTCGGAGTCACTCTACGATGAGGGAGCGAACCTCCGCTTCTCTTTCGTCACAGTTTCGTCGCGAGTTTCAAGGACAAAACTCGCTCTTGACACTTTGGCGTCCGACCGATCCGTAACCGCGCCGAGACGACACCTATTAACCATTATTCATATCGCTTTTTAAAAAAGACCTTTTTTTCCCGCTTTCTAAAGGGTTTTTTTTTTTTTTAAGAAAATCATCATTTATACATTTTTTCGGGGAGGGTCGAAGATTTTTGGCTCAAAGGGAGGATGAAACGGAAAATAAAGCGTTCTTTAAATCGATTCCGCTTCTAAAAATAAAACGCGCGTTCGCGTAGTAACGCGCGTTTCGGGGATATCAAGGGACTCTTTCAAATCGTACAAAATAAATAAAAACGAAGGAAGACTCCGCCCCGTTCCTTCAACTCGAAGATAAAATCTTTTCATTCAGGCTCCCTTTAAAGGCTAAACAAGATGGTCAAGCCCATAAAAATAGCTAGACCCCTGACATTGTAAAGGGAAGCTATAGAGCCAAGGGACCCTTGCCAAAAAATTATTTCTTCATTGGAAACTAAAACTGAGCTGGCGACTTATCGTTAAAGGCTAGGGTTGAATCGTGGCTAAATTCTTGAAGAGAACAGTCTAAGCTACAAAATCAGCCTTGCGCAAATTCTAGGCTCCATCAAAAAGACCGAAAAAATTGATTTAAAGGGAAGCTATAGAGCCAAGGGTGCCTTGCCAAAAAAGTTATTTCTTCATTGGAAACTAAAACTGAGCTGGCAACTTATCGTTAAAGGCTAGGGTTGAATCGTGTCTAAATTCTTAAAGAGAAACGTCTAAGCTACAAAATCAGCGTGGGTACAAATTCTAAGCACCATCAAAAAGAGAAAGAAATAACCTTCGTCTCTTTCCACTGTAAATATGGAATCGATAAAAACATTCGTTACATATAAAAGAGACGAAGCTTTTTCGATTCGATGACGTACTTCGTCTTCTCGCGCACCGCCAACGCCGCGGTGAATACGGTACTTCGACCCCACTAGGGTTGGGTCTAGCTAAAAAGCGCCCGTATTAAATTGATATTATAGTTTGACGAGTTCCCGTCTTACCTATTGTACAGAGCCCGGGAGAAAGCTCTACAAAGAAAATTCGGCAAAGTCAATGCCTATAACGAAAAGCGGGCAGCCGCGCGATTACTCGTTTAAGAATTACGAAATTTCCGCTTTCGTTCGGAGAATTAATTATACCGAGCCTGTTCGCCGAGATAACGCGACTATTTGGGTGGTAATTTGAAGGCCCGATACCTCTACCCTAATTACGTATATGGGTCAGTCCTCCCGCGCCAAAAATATCTTATTCGAAGAAGTCAAACGGCGAATAGCCTTCGCCAAACTTACGACTTATCCAACTGAGGATACGCTCCGCGAAATCTAGTCCGAAACTAAGAACTAAATTAGCTAAAATACACTATAATTATAGGGATATATGGTGGGAGTCGTAATAGAGGGAGAAACCGACGGAAAAACACGGAGAGCCCAACTTATTCGTCGTAGCTTTGGCCTAATATTAATTATCAATAGTAGAAGCGAGCTGGCGGATTATCGCTTAGAACTAACTTTAAAACATTATTTTAGAGAGGTCTCTTTTAGCTACGAGATTTAAAGATGGCGCGCGAACAACGGACGCACTAACAGACTCGTCAATCGCGAAACCTCTCCGCGGTTCGTAGTTCACTCGGGTTTAGGAACGAACTCGTTTCTTAGAGAAGGTAATCATCTTCGGGCATCAGCCGGGAAGGAAAGTAAAGAAGAAAGAGAACGGGGCCCAAAATCATATTAGATTAGAATAAAAATGAATACGAAAGACCCCTATATTAGAAAAAAAGGGGGGACCGCTTCGAAGCTAAGGAAACTCGCAATTTTTCATCATTTCGAGCTACGAATTAGACGCGCTAATACCAGACGCTTTCCATTGGGCGAAAGTCAATGGCGTTTTTCGCGCAAATTACCGCAAAAATTATAAAAGAATTCTCTATTTTTGGCCGAAATTCGGTTAAGAAAAATTTCTTTAATGATTAGCTGGTTTTGGCAATGACTTAAAGGTACTATGTTACGGAGTAAAGGAGGCTTAAGAAATTTCCGCCCTGTAGAGATTCTCTAGAAAATTTTTCGCGCCAAATAAAAGTTGATTTAAAGCGAAATTTTGCTTTTCCGCTTTCCGCTTTCGTCGAGAAACTCTACAGGCACGCGGCCAAAAATGAAAAATTATTTTCGAGAGAAAAAAAAAAGGGTTATATAACTTTGCGAAAGGGCTATGGGATAACAATATGGGGGTATTTTGAAAAGCAAAATGGGTAGTAGGTAGCTGGGTGGATTACGCTCGGACAACTCGTAACGCCCAAATCGGTTCTCCTTTCTTTTTTTCCTTTGATTTTTTCTTCATCTCGAAACTGGGGAAAAATGGATAATAATCTTTCATCCGGGGCTACGGAGCGTCGCGAGTTTTCGAGTCATTTCCTTTTCATTGTACGCCTAATGAGATTTACACAATTTTTCTTCGAAAGTAAGCCATTTTTTCAGGTTTATTAAAGGGGGTTTAGTGTCGCAATTTCTAGAAATTTTTGAAGACGCGCGATCGAGCGAGGGGTGAAGGTTGTTATTCCGACGCCCTAATCAATCGTGGGCTCGAGTTAAACGGGGTTAACACAGTTTTTTCAGATTCAAATTCCCTGACTTTTACAGATTTTTCCCTGACCTTTTTAACCTTTTAATGGTTTACGTTATTGTGTAATCGCGTTCGCCAAACTTTGCACGCGTATCTTCGTTCTAATCTATACAACTGACACGCCGTCAGCTGAGAATCTTCTCCGCGGATAATGATCGCAATTTCCTGGCTTCTCGAAAGATCTTAAAATTCCCTGACTTTTTAAAATATCTTAAAATTCCCTGACTTTTTCGGTTCATTTTCAAATTCCCCGACTTTTCCCTGACCCGTAGCGAGCCTGTTAAAGCCCTAGTTCTTACTTCCGCCAGTCATCCTGGAAACAAACTCGCCCCTCTCGCTTTCTCTCGCCTCGCTATACCCAAAAGGGAAGCTCAGAAGGTGAGCCCACTTCCAGCGAAACAGGCGGAAGAAATCCTAGGCCTTTAAAAGTCCCTGGCTTTTTCGGTTCAAATTCCTTTTCATATCCATGACCCGTTGCCAGCCTTTAAAGTACTAAGGACTGGCGCGGTTCAACACCCCTTTACTTATTCTCGCCATGGTAAAAAGATACTTTATCATAGCCCCGTTTTCAATCCAAGTTTTTCTCGGTCGAAGAAGGAAGCCCCCTTAATATAACGTCACTTTAATCGGAGCTTTAGTTCGTGACCCTCGATCGTCAAGCGGTTTGTGTTTTTACGCCAGATGCCCCCCCTTTTCCTTTTGGTTGGCGGTCGGCGTCTGATTTTGGAATGAATTCGGGAACGCGATTATAATGGGAATCGTGAGACGAGCTTTACTTTTATTCCTATTAGAGAAGCGGCTGCCCCAATTCCCCCACAACGAGTGTTTCATCCAATCACTCCTACGAGAAACGCCACTCGCGCGCGGGAACACGCGTTCGCTCTATATCCCTAGTCTATTAGGAAAATTTGACAGGAGCCTAAAATTGAAGGAAAAGGGCCCCCAATTTCTTTAAATTGGCCTAGGTATAGAATCCAACGCTTTTAAAAACGTTGGCCGGAGACTGCCACGACGAGCTATCAAATCGCGCGATCTCTACGGATCCTTGTTAAGCCTACTTTTCGATTAATTTAATTTGTCGCGACCAATAGCGCGGATGGCGAGAAAGCCGGGTGCCAATTTGGGATTTGAACTTTGGAACCGCGACAACGAAAGAAACCCTTTCAATCCGGAATCGGCGGCAAATCGCCCGCGATTAACCCCGTTTTTTCGGGATTTTCGCTAAGCCTAATTGAATTTTCGGAAATTTGATATTTTATCGCGGTTTAGATGTTCCAGGCTTGGAAATAAGGCACTAGTCACGCCATTTGGCTACTAAAATAAATACGGTTTTTCCTTCTTGTTTCATACCCCTATTTTTACCCCCAGTAGTCAGTGACTACTAAAATAAATAAGGAGAGGGGGCTCACTAGTCAGTCTGACTACTAAATAAAATATCCTTATTTCCAAGCCTGTAAAATAGAACTCGGTTTCATTTAAAATATAAGATTAGAAATCCTTCCAGCCCTAACGTGGGAGATAACGGGAAATAAATTAATTTTTTCCTTATTTTAAACACGATTTTAGACTTATTTCGGGTCCTTTACTCCTTTATTGCCTGGCAGCCATAACGCGAGTTTCACCGAATGAACTCGTGACGAGACAATCTTCTACGACATTTTGAAAACCTCGCTAAAGCCTAGATTCGCGTCGCTAACTTACTATAAGGATAGTTTGTAAAATTTCATGATATTTAATCCGTTCTCGTTACTGCCACGTACGAACCAGTGACGAGACAATGTTCTACCATATTTTGTAAGCTTCGCTAAATCCTAAAAATAGCTCAGCTAAATTAGTATAGTTCGTAGAATTTCATAGAATTTCCACCAGGGGCTTTTGTAGCTCAAACGGTACTTTTTAAAGGGAGAATGAAACCTAATAACGTTTAATTAATTATCGATTCCTTATCATTTAAGCGGCAGCCTAATCCACGGATAAGAAGTTAACAAAACAAATATTAAACTAGAAATATAAAGCTTAACATCAAATTAGGCTTAACGGGATTCACGGAGACCAGCTGATTTCTTCGCGCGTAAGGTCTACCTACCAATCTAACGCGTTAGTCTCGCGGGGGATATCGCGTGAACGATGGGCCTTCGATTATTAGTCGCTAAACCAAATTATTTATTATTAATTTGCGGATTAGGCCGCTATTTAAACGATAAGGAATCAATGAAACAAATCCCTGATTAGGTGTCATTCTCCCTTTAAGATAGCCTGGTATCTTATTCGGATATTTTCCCAAGGTGACAAAGTTATTTTTCCCAAATAGCCCCATATGGGGTCTACAAACCCTGGGCCCTACTAAACCCTAATTGGAGCGAGTCAAACTAAAGTTACAAATTTACCGTAGTTATATTTTTTTCCATATTCCCTTTAATCTTAAAAACTCTTTGATTAAAACTAAGTTTAGTTCTGATCCCGATAAAGATTCGAATAATTCTTTGTCTAAAAGGTTTTTGTTCTTTTAAGTCTGTTGAAAAGAACGTTTTTCTATATCCGGCGTAATTTACTATTGAAACTAAGGGTCTAAGTGTAAGCGTGGCTAGTTATCAAAGGTTAGCCCGCATTTTGTCTTAAGTTTGGGTGGAACTTCCTACTAGAAAAGCGATTGGAACGAGAGCCTACCCGTTCACTTTGATTTTTAATTTTTTATAGAGAACCGACTTTCGACGCTACTTAAATTTTACAGAAAAAAAAACAAAAAAAAACTGAAGCCCTAAATCTTAGTAGTTCGCGAATAACTCTTAAAGATACGAATTAAAATTTACGGTTGATGTAGCGAAAAGTACCTCTTGACAATCCACGTATTTGCTTAAGCCCGTTACCTAATAAAGATATTTTAAAAAGAAGAAACGCAAAAAAACTCTTTAAAAGAATCGAGTTGATTCAGTGAGGAAGCCCTTCTCCGAGCTACAGAAGGAAATCAAGACGTTCTACAACCCCAGTTGTTTCCATCCTAAGAAGTTTCCCCAGCTCAATAGTCAGACCCAAATTGCCCTTTTCCTCCATCTCCTATCAATCGCCAGAGAGACGATCTCGAGAAGGGAAATTGGGCTAAACGAATGTAGGCCCAAAACTGCGGAGACGCGCAATTTCCTCAGACAAGGAAAGCTTTAACTTTGTAAATATTCGAAATTTAGAATCTCTCCTTAAGAAAGATTCGTTACTCGTAATGAATTCCCCCCAGTTCCAACTGCGCCCCGTAATGTTTTAATTGCGCTAGGCGCTACTTAATAGTACCCAATTGCTTTTATATTAGTCGTTTCCGGTGGATGAGAATCCTCTCGCTGATCTTCAAACAAAATCGCAGCTGGACCAGTTTTTATAAAACCATCGTTCATACATAGTTTTCACTAAAAGGGGTAAGTGCCGTTCCCCCCATGTTGCCAACCACTTGTGAGTGCAGAGGGAAAGGCTAGAGTTCAGTTTTGAAACTGATCTGTTCTGAACTGCACTCACAAGCTCCTGGCAACCTGGCAATGAAAGCAAAGCTGGGTAAGAGGGGTGGAATTATCTTTTGCCCCTTTACTGAAAACTATGTATATCTTAACCTTAACTAAATTAGGAGAGACAAATATAAAAGCAAAACTTCCTACCATTTTCCAAGTTCTCATCTCTGATTCTTGATTCCAATTTATTTCAACGTCGAATATCTCTCGAAGTTCATCGTCATTCGGTCTTTAGTTTGTTCTCCTTATTCTTATCGGGGCATTCGCGGAGATTTCCAATAACGTTGTTCGTTGTAAATTTCCACCGTAAGAATCTCGGGATACTTCTTGCAGAGTCTAATAGGGTCAATAAAATGGTAAAAATTAAAATCAGAAACGAGAAGTTAATCAGAATGGTTAATAGCCTAGTTTTAGCGTTGGTAATTAAAAATGTTACGCCTAATAGCGGTGGTGACTGGTGAGCGATTCTCGAGCGATGATGGCTTTGTACAGCCAAGCCTGTTCGTTCGTGAACCACGCCGCCCACCCCGGTCCCCGCACCACTGCCTAATAGCCAAGGCTTACCGTAATAAAAGTTTGAACTTCCATTTGTTCATCTTTATTCGGATTTTCTACCTGATGGGACATTTTTTCGAACGTTTGACGTTTAGTTTTATCTTTCGGCATACTAATTAACCTTAATTAAACTTAATTGACACTAATTACGTGAAAAAACCTGGCTAACGAAGGGAACGCGCCTTCTCCCACGGAGGTTGCTAAAGAACTGTAGAGATATTGAGATAACCAATCAGCGAGCCGCGAGCGGTATTTCGCCGGCACCCCAAGAGTCCAATAAGAATACGGAAGCGAATTCCAAAAAAAAAAAAAACCTAGGACACTTTTTAATTTCGAATAATATTGGTATAAATTAATTTTAAAATTTAAAATACCCGATACGATACGCTTAAATAATCACGATTACGATTAATACTAACCAATTTTTACAAAAATTATCCCGAATTTAAATAAATTTCGATAGAAACTAGCTGTAACCAATCACGCACCAAGGCAATTTCCCGCCATTTTTTGAAACATACAAGGCACTATTTTGATTTTAAAAACCAATCTAAACTACTTAGTACAATTTATTCGCGTTAAATACGTTTAAAATCATCAATTTTGTAGACGTATTACGTTTATTTTACTAAAAATCTAGAAAAACGCCACTTTACTTAAGAATCTAACGAATTACGAAATTAAATTAAACAAATTGTATTTATTTACTCGCGTTAAATTCCCAGCTATTATTATACTCGAGGGGGCTGACACTCGAGGAACTCGGTGTACGAGTGGAAATGAATTCGAGCGAATTCGAGCGAATTCGGAAGAACTCTTTCGTATCCGTGAGAACTCTAAAGGCAGATTCACACGGACCTATTTTCACGCGTTTCAAGCTCGCGCGCTAATGGAATTTCTACGACGCGCGAGCGTGAAACGCGTGAAAATAGGTCCGTGCGCATCCGCCTTTAAAGAAGGAGACTTTAAAGGCCCTATCTGCTCCGAAACTTGCCCCTTTAAAATGCTCTTCCATTACGCACGCAGCCTAGCTTTGACTGTACCATATGTTTCGTACAACGTCGTCTGCTAAGTTAGAAAAGAAGGCGACTTTAAAGGCCCTATCTGCTCCGAAACTTGCCCCTTTAAAATGCTCTTCCATTACGCACGCAGGCTAGCTTTGACTGTACCATTTGATTCATACAAAGTTGAAGCTTAAATGAAGCTACGAGTTTAAGCGCGAAACCTTGGAAAACGTTCGATTGAAAGTGATTTGGGACAGACACATTCACCCACACGCGCGTATTTCAAATCCAGGTTGTAATTAGTAATTAGTACCGTTTTAATAGACACGATACGAAAGATGATTGGCATTGCCAAGTTAATTCGTTCGTTTTGTATCTAATCAACGTTTGGGAAATTTGCCAATAGTTAAGAAAGGCAGCGTGACATTCTAGTTTTTAGTTAGTCGAGTTTGTTCGATAAGAGCGAGAATAATTGAGGAAGAATACTGATAAGAACGGGGAGGGTTTCATTGCCGCTTAAGTACTCGCTAGTTAATGTCCTCGGATTCTCGTAAATGTATCACTTTCTTAAGATTCGTCCATCCGAGTAAAAGCTGACCACGAATTAAAGGTAACTTTGCAAATATCTTAATGGAAATAATGGCGGTCGAGTTTCCTTCTATAAAGGGAGAATGAAACGTACCATTAATGGATTTTTTTTAAATGGCGGTCTAATCTATCGGTAAAAAAATGCGAACAAATGTTAAACTAGAAATGAAATTAAAATGGGCTTAGCTGGATTCGAGCGGATAAACGTCGCGTTGAAGGGTCAGCGACCAATCGAACGTTATTAAAAGTCTAGCGGAGATCTCGTCTTAACCACGACCCTAATTCGCGCTGATCTCCGAGAATCCGGCTAAGCCTACTTTCCGGACAAGGTTTAAACTGATTTTTAGTTTATAATTTTTTTACCGGCGAATTGGGCCGATTAAATTGATACGGAATCGATAGAAAAATCCCCGGGTGTGTTAGGTTTCATCCTCCCTTTAAGGAGAGGAAGTTCAGTTTGTTGTTAGAAAATGATATTAATAAAAATGGTGGTAAATGATCTTAAACTCGTTAAGAGAGAAATATAATAAATAGAACATGGCGCTTTATTTTAAAAATAGATTTGAATTTCTATCGTTGGAATTGATATAGTTTCGGAATTTAACGTAATTAGTCAAATTTAATTAAAAATAAACAATATCAGCGAACACGAATCTAAAGTTTTATTCGCTCCAATTTTAAAATTCAAATCCGTACGAAGTCTTCGTTCGTATATTACATAATTTCTATAAAATATTTCGTTGGCGTTATATTCGAAACAATGGCCGCCCCAAGAGTGTCAATCATTATATAACTATTACGTAATGTTTATATAATGATTATATAATAGAGTTATTTACGTAATGTTTATATAATAATCCATTCGCGTTATATTATTTATTATTATATTATATTTTTATAAACATTTAACCATTTGGGAGCTAATAATAATAAAAATATAATATGAAAAATTAATAATAATAACGATAGAAAATTATTACGACGATACTAAAACTTGGAATTATTAATAAGATTATAAAAATAATGAATAATATTATAAGAATTATTTTAATTTAATATAAATGTATGATGAATTGACCTCCGCCATCAATGATCGCTTCGTGGAAAGGTTTTAAGGTGAATT
The DNA here is from genome assembly GCA_963920705.1 of Odiellus spinosus. NCBI lineage: Eukaryota > Metazoa > Arthropoda > Arachnida > Opiliones > Phalangiidae > Odiellus > Odiellus spinosus. The sequence continues at coordinate 23,780,938 of OY987233.1, read as the reverse complement.
TTGTTATCTAGAAAAACTAATCGAACAATGGTTAAGCGTAGAAGGATTTCTAGATAAAACTAAACACCATTTCGAGTCGTTAGGTTAGGGAGCGTGTACCGCCCCGCTACGTTACGCGGGGAATGTCCGATTTAACGTTTAATCGCTTTATTTTAGGTACTTAAGTCGCGTCCATCCAATTACGATGGATAGTTTTTGCGGAGGCAAATTCTGGGTAATTATTATTTTCCATTCAATCGCTCGTTTTTTAAATATTTTTTATCGATTTTTCAGGATGACAACGTCACCTGGAATACGGATGTGCCCGACTTTACTTCCTGTTTCGAAGACACGGCCCTGGTTTGGGCGCCGTGCGCTTTTCTTTGGATATTTTCGCCTTTCGAAATATATCTGCAGTCGCGCAGTTTAAGAAAAAGCAACGCTTGGAATTTATTGACAATATTCAGAATGGTCCGTCCAAATATTCGAATATTATCTATTGGTTAATACTAGATGAATCTCCAAACTAGTTGGGTCTATCTTCGGATAAACCCAATACTAGTTGGGTCTATTATCCAAATTATTTAAATTACATTTTTTCTTCGCGAACGAATCAATTGGAAAATATAAGATCTGATTATCCTCATTCCATTTTATCGGTACTTCTAGTTGCTAGCTACGTGTCTCGTTGGTATTTCTCTCGCCGATATGAGTAGGGCAGTAACGATTTACCTGGATGGTGGCGAAGTCTACCCCTCCAATTACTACGCGTCTTTCATCAAGTCATTATCTTACGTAAATATAAACTTCTAAAGCGCGTATATATTTTCAAAGATGACGTTTCCCGAAACTAAAACCTACCTTAATAAGTCGAATAACGAAACATTGTCACGTTCATCGGCGTCCTCTAACGGCGAACGAAGAAAATGTGGGCAAATGGAAGACTTATAGGCTGACGAGCGAGAGGTCCCCATTCAATGGTTACGATATAGGCGTAAAGTCTGAAAATACGTACAGATCCGCGGATAACTTTGGCAATCAATATCTACTAAGCGAAGTCTGTTTTCGCCGTTAGAGGACTGTTACGAACTGCTGACCAGGTTGCGTTTATCGGCTTTATTAATCATCCTATCCTTAAAGAAATAACGATTTGCCTTAAGGTTCTTTGCCTGATTTTGATTTACACGGGAAGAATGCGAGGAATTCGAACATCGGGAGTATTGTTCCTATTCTTCCTGTTCATGACATTTTCCGAAACAATCATTTTTCGAACCTTTCTACTTCAAATCTACAGCGGCGTAAGTACGCCCTTTAGAAGGGTTCGCTTCCATTTCAATGATCCGACTCTCAATGGTCAATTACGGTAGTTTAATAATTGACAAAGTAAACTAACAGAAATGTCCTCTAATTAGGATGTAGCGTACCAGGCCGACAAGGACGAAGTGTCCTTCGTTCTAATATCAGTTACGTTGCCCTTGGTATTTGGCGAATTAATACTCTTTTGCTTCGCGGACCACAAGGCGACTTTACAGCAACCCGGACTTAATATCGAAGTTTGTACTTGGAAAATCCTTACCATTATTAAATTAATTAGCGAGATCGAGACTTTGTGGTTGAGTAGAAGGGTTAATTAAACGAACGTTTCTAAGAGTTAATTGGGATCAGTAACTATAGTTCCGACCACGGAGTTAAGCCGGATGCCCACGGACCTATTTCCAAGCGTCTCACGCGCTCGTAGAAGTCCCATTAGTGAAACGCCTGGAAATAGGTCCGTGTTTAAGGCGGTCGCGCACGGACTTATTTTCACGCTAATTAATTGAATAATATTATAAGTTATTCGTCGTGGTAAATTATGGTACGATTAATTTTTATTTGAATCCAAAGAAAATCAGCCCCGAAGAAACGTCTTCGTTTCTGTCGCATCTTAGTTTTTGGTGGTTCAACGAGTAAGAAATTAAGTTTTAAGCGTATCATTTTGGGGGATTGAAATTAAACACGGGGGTTTTGGTATACACAGTCTGGCGATCAAAGGTTACAAAAAACCATTAAATATGGACGACATGTGGACTCTATCCGACGAAAACAAATCGAGGGATATCGTTTCAAAATTTGATCGATATTACGAGCCCATGATGGAAAAGGCCATGAAGTAAGCCCATTTAGCTAACTATCGCGCTAACTAAAGGTCTCGTTTAACCCGAAATTCGCAATAAGACTTAAAGCGAGCCAAGCGCCGACTACCGAAGAATTCGACTCTTCCAAGAACATCCCGGTTGCTGGGATTTTAACACCGATCATCAAAGCATTCGGAGGGCCTTTCTTGGTCGCCGCTTTCTTCAAGCTCTTGGCTAGTTTGTTAACATTCGCCAGTCCACTCGTTCTCGAGTAAGATAACTATAATTTCATTAAAATTAACTTACGTTTTAAGCGTTTCAACGTTAATAAAAGTTGTACCAACTCGGCGACCTCTAGACATAGGGTCGCGGTTAATGTTTGGACCCTTTTTTTTTTAATAGAAACGAATTCTTTGAGTATATACTAATGTTTTTGTTTGTTTTTGGCGCAGCTTATTGATCGCCTTCATTAGCAGTAATGACAATTACTGGAAAGGTTTTTTCTACGCGGCCTTACTTTTCTTCTCTTCCATGCTGGAATCGGTGTTAAACAACCAACACGAATATATTATTTATAAAATTGGCATTAGAATGAAATCAGCCATGATTTCGGCCGTTTATAGAAAAGTAATAGATCAAAAATAAATAGCGAGAAAGGTTAGAAGTTAAACGCTGCCAATTCTTAAGAACTTAAGAAGGGTCGCGGGGTGCCAGAGTTCAACTCGCGAAGAAGAGACGGTTGTCAGCTAGTTGGCAAAACTAGTCAATGGGAAAAGAAGAATTTCCCGCGCGATTAACTTCTACGCTTTCTCGATAAACATTTTAAGACTTTGGGTTTAAAAAACTCGTTGAATGTCGCCTTTTCAGGCAATCGTACTCTCTAGCGCGGCTCGACGCAACTACACGGTCGGAGAAATAGTTAACTTGATGTCGGTCGATATCCAAAGGCTAGTTGATTTCATGCCATTGGTCAATATACTGTGGTCAGCGCCGTTGCAAATCGCGGTGGCTCTCTACCTATTGTGGCAACAAATCGGAGTATCGACGTTGGCCGGGTTGGGTTTTATGGTCTTTCTAATCCCTATCAACGGATATATCACCGTCAAACTCAAGACCCTGCAGGTAATCCATTCTTACGCCATTCATTCGTTAGAATTAACTATTAAAAGCGAATTGTCCGCGAAGTAATTGTCTCGAAAGTTAAAAAAAAAAAAAAGGATTTCAGTTGTTATTTATTTTGATGGGGTAATGTTTGGCAGGTTGTCGTAATGAAAGCGAAAGATAAACGAACGAAATTGATGAACGAAATTCTTAGCGGGATCAAAGTGTTGAAATTATACGGTTGGGAAGAATCGTTCGAGAAAAAAGCCATGGATTATCGGGAAGGCGAAGTCAAAAGCTTAACGACCCAAGCCTACTACTCCGCCGTCATCACCTTCTTCTTTACTACCGCGCCCTTTTGCGTCAGTTCAACTCATTTTAAATAAACTTTCTTCGAAGGGGGACGCGCGCCGAAACAAATTTTCTTACACATATCCAGCACGTTTGCTGGCTAAGACCATTCGAACGACCCGAACTTTCCACAATTTTCTGGCCTTTTCCGGAATTTTCTAGAATTTTTCTCGACCCCTTCATACTTTTCCGGAACCTTCTAGAATATTGTGGGAAAAAGTTGGGGGTGTATCTTAGGCGCGTACGGACATTGGGCAATTAATAGCGTTTGATTGCGCGTAAAATTTCTGTTTTTAGGTGTTATAATATTCCATTACACCTTTGTATACAAGTTATTAAAGTGATCATGAAATATTATAGAATATAAGATTTCATTATCACTTTAATAACTCGTATAACATTAGGATTTCGCCTTAGCTCGCGTCTCCCTTTAAAAGAAAGTCTATTAATATAATTTCAATATTATTTCAATGATACGATTCGAACGCGTGTCACTATTATATCTTTTAGGTCAGTTTGGCGAGTTTCGCCGTTTTCGTACTAATTAGTCCGAATAACATTTTGGACGCTAACAAAGCTTTCGTGTCCTTGTCCTTATTCAACATTCTCAAAATGCCCTTCGCGTTTTTGCCCATGGTCATCACTTTCGCCGCTATGGTAATGACGCTCGATAAGTATCGGATAGGCGTAGATCTAACTCGATTTTCTTATATCTTCGAAGTTTGTGGTTTCTTTGACTCGTTTGAACAACTTTTTAAGCGGCGAAGAGTTGGACCCGAATTCGATCGGTCGAGATAATTCCGACGGAGGTAAAATGACAATCGCCTCGACTAATATAAACTCCCCGGTTGAACTCGACAAACGTTGATTCTTTTTAGGTCCGCCTTTGTCGGTGAGAAACGCGTCTTTCACGTGGTCGACCACCGAAGAACCTCTCTTAAAAGAGCTCAACTTGAATATCGAAAAAGGCTCGTTGGTGGCCATCGTTGGCACGGTCGGATCGGGTAAATCTTCCCTTCTTTCCGCCATTCTCGGGGACATGGTCAAATTATCTGGGCAAGTTGATATTAAGGTAAGATTGGTAAAAGAGATCCATCGCGGCGATCATTTTTTCCTTATTCAATTCCTTCGTAATGAAGGGAAGAATGGCTTACGTCCCTCAACAAGCTTGGATACAAAACGCTTCGCTTCGAAGCAACATTTTATTCTTGAAGAAAAAAAACGATCGTTGGTACGACAGCGTCGTAGAAAAATGCTGCCTCAAACCCGATTTGGAAATTCTGCCCGGAGGAGACTTGACTGAAATCGGAGAAAAGGTAACTCAACAACTCTAAGTACGTCCAATGTCTATCTGATTTCGGGTAAAAACGTTTCCATACAAAATAGAGGAGCCTATAGCCTAGCTAGGGAAGGGGCATCAAATAATAAGAATTAAGATCGGGGGTTAATTCGTTATATTCTCGCCCACTCTCGACTAGGGTATTAACTTGAGCGGAGGACAGAAACAAAGAATAAGCTTGGCCCGCGCCGTGTACAGCGATTCGGACATCTATCTCCTGGACGATCCTTTGAGCGCGGTCGACGCTCACGTCAGCAAGGATATTTTCGACGACGTCATAAGTCACAACGGAGTACTCAAAGGGAAAACGAGAATCCTGGTTACTCATCGAATCACCGTCCTGCCCGAATGCGACTCCATCATCGTTCTCAAGGATGGCAAGATTAGCGAAGAAGGATCCTACAACGAACTTCTGGCCCGAAAGGGAGCTTTCGCCGAGTTTCTGGTTCAACACTTGACTCAACAAGCCGGGGGGGACGCCGTCGATTCAATTACGCCCAACGAGCTACAGGTTATGGAGCAAATTGCCGCCCACGTAGGATCCGCCGATCTCCTCAGGTAAACTTCTATTTTGTACGCTACGTTATAATCTATATTATAAACGAGCTCGATATAGTTTAATTCTACGCGCCCGTTTGCCGTTAGAGGACGCTCGGGAACGCCAGGCTACGTTATTCGTTTCTAATAGTTAATATTAGTACGATATAAATAAAAGAAATGACCATCATATCCGAATTTGAATAACAGTTAAGTTTCTAATTATCTTAGACAAATTTCGCATCTCAGTGGAGCGGAAAGTGACGGAGTCTTCTCGGACGGTCAACACGGCCGTACGAGAACCATGTCCAGCAGACAAATATCAGTTTCCGAAAGCCTAAGGCGACGTACGTCAACCGTATCTAGCATTCAAGGAGCCAAAGGAGCGTCCAAGGAAGACCTTCGAAAAGTGGTTGATCAGAGAAAGCTTATCGAAGCGGAAACGTCGGAAGAGGGTTCCGTAAGTCGTCCTAACTATACCTATACGCGGACAAGAAATAATACGAGTTCCGTACGGCTCTTTACGTCTAATTGCATTTTCAGGTGAAAATGGACGTCTACTTGAAATACTTCAAAGCGTGCGGATGGAACAGTACAATTTGGGTTTTTGCCTCTTTCGCCATCGCGCACGGTTTCAATATCGGATCGAGCATTTGGTTGAGCGAATGGAGTAACGATTCTTTAGATCCCAATAACATGTACGATACCAAACTCAGGGATACCAGACTCGGAGTTTACGGAGCTCTAGGAGGCGGCGAAGGTAAGTGAATTTACGCTTTGAAATACGATTCTTTCGTTTCAAATCTGGGTTGTTTACGGTTGAACAGCGATCTTTATCATGATCGCGTCATTGGTCCTATCCCTCTGCACCTTAACGGGAGCTAAACTGCTGCACAACGAAAGCTTAACGCACATTTTAAAGGCGCCAATGTCCTTCTTCGATACCACACCCATGGGACGAATTCTAAACAGATTCACTAAAGACATTGACTCTATCGACAACGTCATACGTTTCAACTTTCGCATGTGGCTAATTTGCGTTTTTCGGGCTATCGTGGCCATCGTGCTCATATCGCTACAAACCTGGTACTTCATTTTAGTCATGATTCCATTGGCTCTCGTCTATTATTTAGTTCAGGTAATAAAAAATCATTCGTAACCTTTAAAGGAACCGGCAAATTTGGGTTCAAGAATTTCGAGTTAAAACGTTTGTTTGGTCATTAAATGAAAATATTTTTCAGTTATTTTACATCGCGTCGTCGCGCCAACTGAAACGATTAGAATCAGTTTCTCGATCTCCTATTTATACTCATTTCTCCGAGACCGTGAGTGGTTCGACTTCGATCAGAGCTTTCGGCGTCACCGAAGATTTCATCCAAGAATCGAACAACAGAGTCGATTTCAATCACTCCAGTTATTTCCCGAGTATTATCTCTAATAGGTAAAATCGACTTTCCGTACGTTTATTCCAAACTAGAACTATTATCGTTATCGCTACTCTGGACGCCTAGATCTTAGTAAATAAAACCTGGTCTGGTTCGTAGGGGTCCTCTAACGGCCATTTCTCCAATTTTGAAAGCCCCTTTAAAGTCGCCTTCTTTTCTCGCTTAGCGAAACAAATTATACAGTCGAAGCTAGACTGCGCGCGTAAAGGAAGATCATTTTAAAGGGGCGTATTCTAGAGCAGATAGGACCTTTAAGATATAAGCGTCCATTGATTAGGTGACACCCTTTTAACATTGCCGTAAATATTTTTTAGATGGCTGGCAATTAGATTGGAGTTTCTAGGTTACACGATATCTTTCCTCGCGGCCTTGTTCGCCGTTTTATCGAGAGAAACTTTAAGTCCCGGTATCGCCGGATTGGCCATAAGTTACTCATTAACGGTAATTAATTTAAATGACGTTGCGTAGCAACGTCCGTAAGAAGAGTCGCGCGCTCCGAGGTTTGTTAATGACGGAAGGATCATTTTTATTCTTTCGTTAACTCAATGACCCTTTAAGGTAAAACTTGAGAGCCAAACGCCGCGCTTAAATATAGTATTATTGGTAAACTAAGAGTATTAATAAACAACGCGTCCCGCCATGGTATCAAAAACTACCATTGCTCTATTTTTATCTAAATTCGCTAGTAATAATAGCCGTAAGATAATATTATCCGCGGTTTCTCCCCCACACTCCTGAAATCGGTCTCCAATTGGACGCCTCTAAAGGCTGACGCGCACGGAACTATTTTCCCGCGTTTCACGCTCGTAGAAGTACCATTAGTCAAACGTGTGAATCCGCCTTTATTCAATTTAAGCTACGGCATTATTAATTATTATGGCGCGGCTGTAGAAATGTTTCTTAAATTTAGTACACGAAATTAACTCGGCCAAAACCCCCATAGCGATATGTCTGACTCAATTTCGACTAAATTAGTTAATTAATAACAAGGGACCCCTAACAAAAGTCGTTGTTCGTAACTATACTCTTTAAAGTTACTAAAGTATGGACATAAGGTGATAAATCATTTTGCCATTAGATGACAGCGACGTTAAACATGCTCGTAAGAGCTAGCGCCGACATTGAAACGAATATCGTTTCCGTGGAAAGGTGTTTGGAATATACAACAACGCCCGTTGAAGTACGTACCGACTAAGACTAAAGATAACAACGCCGCTGGACACCTATCTCAATTTTCCAATTATAAAAGCTCGTTTGGACAAGGTAGAAAATGACTATCCTCTCGCTTTGGTTGGCTAAATTAGTTCTACCGTTTACTCGGCGCACTCTTGTTTGGCCGTTAGAGGACCCTTTTCAACCTTGCCACATTTCGTTATTCGTCTAAAATAGGTGTCCATCGTTACGAGTCTCGGGGTATAAGTCAAAATTGCCTAATTATTTTTCGTAGGCTCCGAGGAGAATCGAGTCGGCTAAACCGGAGCCGGATTGGCCTCAACGAGGAAATATCGAGTTTAAAGATTATTCGGTTCGCTACCGGGATGGACTCGATTTGGTGTTGAAAAAGATTAACTGCAACATCAACCCCAAAGAGAAAGTGGGCATCGTCGGAAGAACGGGGGCTGGAAAATCGTCTTTGACGCTTTGTCTTTTCCGTCTCATCGAAAGCGTTACCGGACGGATTACCATCGACGGTATAGACATATCCAAACTGGGACTCTACGATCTAAGGTCGAAACTAACCATAATTCCTCAGGTAAAACCGCCTTTTAACCAAAAGACACGCGGCACCTTTAAGTTAGGGGTTTTCCGACGTCTTTTTAATCGTAACAAGTTTCGAATTCCAACGATCAGAGGGCTTCTTGTTTAAATATAAACTTTAAAGGGATATGCTGAATACGGACCTAGGTCAGTGCGCATCACCCTTTAGCGCAACCATTCAAAGAGAGAATGAATAGTGGAAACTGATCTAGGGTGGTGGCGGGTAATTCCCATACAATTTCGTTTAAAAATGTCAATCTATAATTTGGATTGCTCAAATTAAACGAAAAAGGACTTATTTTAGACACTGATGAATTTTGGTAGCTTTTAACTTTTACAATGGCTGTTTTTTCCCTATAGAGTGTATAGTTAAATATTTTGGGTACAGAGGTTAAAATCACCCCGTTTAAATATTTTGCGTTCATTCTTAGAGGTTTACCCGATGCTATTAATAATAATACAACTATCTATTTAACTTTTCTTATTAACTAGTCTAATTACGTAAATAATTAGCCGAGATTTATGACGAAATGATTCCGATATAAAAATTGGTTTCCGCGTTTGATAGGATCCAGTCCTATTTACCGGAACTTTGAGATTAAATTTGGATCCTTTCGAGAGCCACACTGACGAGGAATTGTGGGCGGCTCTAGAACACGCTCACCTTAAAGCTTACGTTATGTCTACGGAAAAAGGATTAGGTCACGATATCAGCGAAGGAGGAGAGAATTTGAGGTAATTAATTCGCTTCCATTGGGAGAGAAAAAAAAAGGGGTCACCGGGTGTGGGAGTTCAACTTTGAACCTTTTTTAACATACTAACAAATTGTAAATGGGAGCGTAAGAATCGCGAGTGTAACTTCTTTCTCGTAAAGATAGACGATTTCGGTCCTTTTAAGATACGAACTAAAATTGTTATCTTTAATTAGCGTGGGACAACGTCAGCTTTTGTGTTTGGCGAGAGCCTTACTTCGAAAAACCAAAGTATTAATTATGGACGAAGCGACCGCCGCCGTTGACATGGAAACGGACGAACTAATTCAAACTACCATCAGGAAAGAGTTTGAAGAGTGTACGGTTTTAACCATCGCCCACAGACTTAACACCATCATGGATTACGACAGGTAACGCATTTCGTTTTGTTTCGGCTATTTTTGTCGTTTATTTGTAATCAAAATGTAATACGGTATGTAGGGTAATTGTGCTGGACAAGGGAGAAGTGGCCGAGTTTGATTCTCCGGCAAATTTGCTGAAGAACGTCAATTCTATATTTCACGGAATGGCTAAGGACGCCGATCTAGTCTAAGCTTTTTTTTACAATAACCTAATTTAAATTAAACTTTCAACAGTATTAAATTCATTTTTAATACTCTAATAAACTATACCGCGTAAGATTGGTTTCTTTTCCTCGAAATAAATTTGTTAAATTTTCAAAGAGACTCTCTTCTTATTTGTACGTCGAAGAACTAATTACTTTTGATATTTTTGTATACGTAAGAGAAATAAGGAAAACTGGATCAAAATTGGGGAAATAAACGGTATTTGGAAGGAAGGGGTGCCTTATTTCAACTCATATTACTCAGATTAGTAGTCCACCGTCCCAACCATGGACGGTAAGACCCCTATTTTGGTGCGTACTGAGATGCTCAAACAAAAATATTTGAATAAATACTAGGGGTGTGCGAGTACTCGCAAATTGCGAGTACTCGGTCGCGAGTCCGAGTACTCGGTCGCGAGTCCGAGTCCGAGTACTCGGACTCGCAACACGTTTTTCCAGGACTCGCGCGAGTACCCGAGTCCTCCACCAAGGCTAAAAATTACTCGCATAGGACTCGCAATAGGTATAAAAATCGGACGAGTCCTAATTTTTGGGGGGAGTTTATATTTTTACAGCAGTTTCTATACATTTAGTTAATTTACTTTACCTTTTAGCACTTTTACTACTTAAAAAATCCTTTATCACCGAAAATTCCAATACAATAGTAAATGGTATAGGTAGGTAAACTTCATCTTTGATTTGCCACAGCCAACTTTGATCCCTCTTATTTTGTGCCGCCCTGGCTTCAAAATATAGAAATCAAAGTTGGCTGTACATATAAATTTAAAAATTTGGGACTCGTCTTGGACTCGGCTAGAAATTTTGGACTCGTATTGGACTCGAAACCATTTCTTAAGGACTCGAAGACTCGTCGAGTCCAGTTTTTCAGGACTCTGACTCGGACGAGTCCAGTTTTCCAGGACTCGGGACTCGACTCGAAACCAAAAAAACAGGACTCGCACACCACTAATAAATACCTTTACGAGGGTAATAAGAAGTAAATAGGGACGAAAACAATAATTATCACGCGTAAAATATAAGTTTTTTGTTGGATTTTACGTTGGATAGTAAGGTATTATAAAAGTATAGGACCCCTTTCCAAAAATGAATCCATTCGCGACTAAAACTGGTTTGTTATCGCGAAGATCTAGGCTTAAAACATTGATATTATCTGAAATAGAAAATCCCCCTGGTGGAAAATCCAAGCAAAGTAAAATAGGTAGAATGTACGTTGATAGGCTTAATATTCTATTCTTGAAAGTGACAATTATCCCGAATTATGCGTAACTTACCAGCTTAAACTTTGAAATTGGGATTTTAATTGAAATGTTGCGTTAGTACAAAATGAAGAGATGACAAATGGGTAAGTGAAGGTGAATTTTACGTCCTCCAAGTTCTATAAGCCATTAAGGGTTTTGAGTGCTCATTATCACCGTAATGTTTTCACCCTTTAGTAGAATTCGACCTGCCAACAAAATATTCCCCGTAAATAATTGATCTCTTAATACAATTTAGAGAAAATGTAACGGGAATTTTTGGTTAACCCTCTTGACCACGGCGGAACGTTATTAAACATTGACCTCTTCGCAATTCATTCTTAGTAATAAACCCCCCAATTAAGTTTATAAAAGCTATTTTTCTATAAGAGTCCCCGTACCAAGTACCTTTTTGAAACAGCCTTAAATAAAGATAAAACTAAGAAGCGAGTTTGAACTGACCTATGCTTCGCCTTATTTTGGTCTTGGTGTGAATTTCTTCGGCTTCGTCCAGAACTAGATTCATATATTCGTCAAATCCCTAAAAAAACAAATTTACAAATCAAATATTTGATATATTACGGAACGCGGTAGCGGATAAACTAAGTCAATTAAAAACAGCGGAGAAAGAAACTATAGACTTACGATAATGTGTCCTTCTATCCTTAAGTTAACATTTTCGTAAAGCCACACTTGAATTCTCGCTCTCTGAAAAACAAACCAAAAATTAATCATCTCAATTATATTTATAGAAATAATTTTGTTAAATTTAAGACTTACGTTTTGTAAGTACCTAAAAATCAGGTTCTGGAAAATTACGGTTAAGGAATATAAATCGAAAAATTTAAAAACCACTTTGCTAATTAGTTTTCAAACATTCGCCTCTTTATCGCGTTCCCATTCTTAAGCTCTATTTGACCACATTTTGGAAATCCCCGTCTTATCCAGCCAGGTTCTGTACAAATTCCATAAGGCTACGGGAAAAACTAATTAGGCAGCGAAATGAAGAGCCCCAAGCGCGTGGCGTATACTTTACACCCGCCCCAGCCCCTGATGAAATTCTGGTCAAAGGGGATTAAAACTACGGAGGATTTGTCAGTCAACCGTCCCCGAGCTGGTTTCGTAAGACTTTTAGACAAACCAAGTTTTTGTTAAATTAAACCCTGACATTTCCGATTGACAATGAGGTGAAAAATAACAATAGATAATAAACCTTACATTTCATTACCGGCTAAGCCTTGGACTTCCAATTAGGAAACCTTTTAAAACAAGCAATAAAAATTCAATTAAAAGGATACAATGGGCTGAACCATCACCTTCTGCACTTTTTGTCCTCCTCCTTTGTACGACATTTTAATAATATTTAAATATTACGTAAAAACGAGAAAACTAATCGAGATTAAGCGAACAGCAAGTTGGAACAACAAGACTCGGAGAGAGCGACGCCGACAGCCCGACAGTGCGTGTTCAGTGTTGCCAGATGGTGAAAACTCGACCAGGAATGGAAATAAATGGAGGATATCGGACAATGTCCGATGAATTTGTAAAATGTATATAGTATTAATTATTCTAGATTAACAACAATACCAAAGTATCGTGTTGTACTTTCACCGCATAAATTTCAACGAAATATTTATTTATAAGTCAAGAGCACCATTGGCGCCGCCATGATTCTAACAGTTCGTCTGTATGGGATGGACCCATAGATATCGTATATATAACTGGCTAGATACCGTATTAAATCGAGGGAAAATACGGGAGGTATAGATAGCAGACTACGGCTATGGAGACCTACAATGCTGGGGAAAAATCAGATCAGCGCCATCTATACCCGAAAATGGAAAGCTCAAAATGCGAGAAGTTTAATTTTCCCGCTTCGGCCAGAAAATGTTTTTTTTTTTAATATTATTCGACAGAAGAGAATGAAATCGGCTCAAAACGTGTTAAAAAAGTTGTTTTTTACATGATCCATCAATTTTTAAAAGGTAAATATAACATATATATTATTTAAATCAATAAATATTATTTGGTTCGCTAACCCTTGGCCTTCTCTATAATGGAATTTCAGTTTAACTCTGCTTACAATTACGATACAAGTTCTAGAACTGACTACAAGACGAGCAAAATCGGTGAATATTTTGACTTTGCATGACAAGGGAAGCGTAATCCTTTTCAAATAGATTCAATGTTGAAGAATAAAGTTTGAATTACCCGCGGAATAAAAAATATTTGCTTTACCGCCATCCACCATCAAGAGAGGGAAACTATTTTTGTTATTGTAACTTATGTCGTCTGAATCGGTCATGAAAGGCTCTGTATCAAAAATAGATATCAATTTTTCTGTCTCTATCTTATCTCGCACAATAAAAACGTTTTCTGCATAATTAAGTATCAGTTGTTGATTGCTGATCTCATTTAAATCAGTTAACTTTCTAGAATAAGAATAATTTCAATTTAGTTATCGTCTCAAGCTGTAGCCGCCTAGCCGGAAGATTGGTGAACGCCATTTCGGTGGACAATATCACTTTCCAAAAAATGTTCGCTGCAAATGAAGGAATTGGAATTAGGCCTAAAATCATCTAAATCAACAGCCTCAATCCATTTGGCATGTAATTCCGGGTTGGATATGGGAAATCTATAAATTTGCATGATATTAGTTATTAATTTACTTAATTCTTGAGTAGTTTTGTTCATACATGTGAAAAGATATTTCTTTTCTAGTGGTTGACTTATTACGGCAATGTGAAAACGAACAGGTTTTAACCATTTTGTATTAAAAAAAAAACACTTGCTTCAAAAATAGCCGAGCTTTATTTCTTATAGTTTCTTTACAAAAGAAACAAAAATTCCCGCGGGTTTTTGAAAAAGCACTTAATTAGAGGTTCCAGGTATCTAATATAGATGGCGCTGTTCAGATTTTTCCCCAGATAATAGCCGTCGTCTGCTATTTGTCCCCTCCGCGTTTTACTCCTCGGGCCTAACCCAGGGAAATGTATCTAGCCAGTTATATATACGATATCTATGGATGGACCCTGATTAAAGGCGCTATCTGCTCTGAAAGTTGCCCCTTTAAAACGCTCTTTCCTTACGCGCACGTCTTAGCTTTGACTGTACTATTTGTTAAGGCGATTTTAAAGGGGCTTTAAAAATCGAAGATAGTCCCTTTATTGCTCTGAAATTTGAACTTTTACGCGCATTTTGATTGAATCAAAACTCAATAAAACTCAATTTATCAAGGAAACTTAATAAAACGCGCAAATTAGTTGACTAGAGAAAACAGAAAACTCAAATTTTATAATATGCGTGTTTAATTCGTATAATAAAAATACGTATGTGAAAAAATACTGTTGATTAATATTTTAGTTTAGGACGGTTTCCACTTGGCATCTCGGCAAGCGACTTTAACACTCCAATAATTCTCCAAATCGTTATAAACTTTAGGCGGTTTTGCGGGGTCGTTTAAAGATTCGCACAAACGACATATATGCATGGTGTCAGTGTGAAAATACCCGTGCTCATTGAGAATAGCGTGGGTGGATTTCCACTGGAAGTAAGAGTTATAGGCAGTTTGGTTTCGCGATAAATAATTTAAATACTGTCCCAAGGATTGGGGGTCCGCGAAATCGTCGACGTGAATGAAGGAACTGGGTGGGCACAACTTGGTATAATCCTCTTTGGTAGCCCCCATGACAACGGGAACCGCTTCGTTATTAAAGGCGTTCCACCAGAGTTTCTCGGTAATGTACTCTTTGCAATTGCAGTTTTCGAAAGCCAAATAAAACTTGTAGCCGCGTATTAGTGGGCAGGACGAGTCCATGTAGCCACCGGGACACTTGAGATTACCGCAACTTCCGTACACGTCTACAGCCGTATATTTCTTCAACTCGCGCACGTAGTCCCATCGACGATTGACGCCCCCGCAATTACTGCCAACCACGGCGGTCGCCTTGCTATTAAGTTGAAAATAGTTAGGTAAGTCCGAAGGGTGTTCCATCTCGTTGGGGGACAGTTTGACTGTCCTGCCGTAAGGCACTGATACGTCGGCTTCGGAACTGTACGTCATGCTCCAGTTGAAGATGCCGTTATAATACTTCATGGATTTCTTCCGAGCTTCGTAAAACGTGTGGCGCGGCGACTCGTCGGTGAAAAAAACCCAACGTTGGTGAGGAAATCTGTAAGGTGGAACGTCTTCGGGGCCCTTGATGCGGTGAAGATGGAATACGACGGCGTCGCTCTCGTTTAAACCTCGTAGACCATCGATTCGGTACTGGCAGTTCTTCACGGAGCAACGCTTCAAAGGGTCTTTATCAACCGCCCCGTAAGAACGGACGAAACGGCGAATCATACGTTCGCCGTTATTCCAAAAGAGAATGGTGTAGTTTCTCCGTGGTACATCGAGTGGTTCCTTCTTTTCGTTCGTTATTTCAACTAGTTCGCGACGAACCGAGAACGCGAGCTTCTTGGTCAGTTCATCGGCGAAATCGGGTATTTCGGGTTTGGGACTTCCCTTGTTCAGAATGGTCGTAAGAAGAAAAACAACAACGCAACCAGTCACTACAAATATGAACCACTTTTTCGTAGATAATCCCGAGCGCGGGCAACGCCAAATACTAGATTGCGCCATTACTGGTATTAAGGGAGTATAACATCACCTAAAAAAAGTTAAAACGAAGCGGTTATTGTTATATTGAGCGGCGCTGCTCGAAACGTTTTAAGCGGGTGAACGTAGCTATTGATTTAGCCACTATAGGATGATTATTAAGGAAGCGAGTGCCTAAATCGAGAGCTTGGGCTCGGGTTAGATCTCAGCGGCCCGGTAGTTATGATATAACGTAAAGATGATACGAACACGGACCAATTTTCACGTTTTATCATTATACGATCCAAAATCGTACGGGGATTTGCGGTTGTTCTTTGATATGGGTAACAATTCTCCTTTAAATGACGAATCAATTGCCATGATGCATTCTCCCTTTAAAGCGTGAAACAAGCGAGTAAAAGAAACCAACCGCCCCCAGCTAGGCAAAGAAACAATGAAAATGGAAAAGCGAAGTTATTTTCAGGCACTGCGCGCTAAGATATAATCAGAAGAGGGATTATATAACCTTTAATACGATTTAAATATTTTCTCACCATTTTCATACGAGATTGGCTTAAATAACATAAAATGAGAATGCAAACTAAAGGGAGAATGCAACCTGACAACGAGCGATTTTTTTTATCGAATAAATAGCGACCTAATCCACCGGGAAAAACAATTTACAAACTAATAAACTAGAAATAAATTTAAAATAAGCTTCACATTGAGATTACCAGATTTCAAAACCATCGTACTAATTTGAAAAGCAATCTGAAAATCACGAAAACGCCAAATCACAGTACACTAACCCATTTCAAATCAATATCAAAACTACAAGATCACAAACTCTAATCCGCGTATTGATTTAAAATCAATCTCAAAATCACGAAAATCCAAAAAATACCAAATGATTTCAATATTTCGCGCCTAAAATATTGTTTACCTCCGACAAAACATGGCGAGCGATAGTATAAGCCTACCTTTTCAATCAATCGCGGAGATACGGAGCCTTTACGGAAAAACCACGCAATCAAACAACAAAACGAACAAGAAAAACGCGCGGCGCGTCAAAGGTTATTCTTTTCTCCAAGATTTAGAACTTTAAACGGATCCACGGGTATATCGCTTAATCTTCATTAGAACAATATTACAAAAATTAGGACTTATTCTTAAAAAAAAAAAAACAACGACATATCAACGCTTGAACTCGCGAACGTACCTCGCGGAGGTGAGTCTGGAAACTCCGAAAAACTTTCTATCGGGTTTAAACGCCGAAGAGCGCGCGTCGAAAACCGGATAGATGCCAGAGATAAGAAGAAAAAAGTAGTCCCTATTGAATTAGTACGACTAGTCGACGACACCAGCTTCTACGAATGATTTTCGTACTTGTCAATTCGATAAAATTGTTTTAATAGAAAATTAAGCGAGTTTTACCCGATCCCGAAGATTCTCTGAACTACAAAATCGTGGCTTTCACGATAATGAAATCTGGAAATGAAGATATATTATCATAAGCCTATTATTATAATAATTTACTTACGATAACACCTATATCATTTTTTTTCTCTCGCGATCATCTCTCGATAAGCCAAATTATCGAACACAGAGGAGAGCGAATACTTGAAAAAGCGGTACTAAACAATAAAAAAAATCTTACATTCAGATAAACACGCTTTTAAATGGAAAGTTACGATAAAGACCTATTTCGAGTTTAGATAAGAAAGATATTGTTTTTCCGACATAGGGTAAACCAAAGTCGTGAATAATTAAACCTTTACACTTGACACGGAATCTTGGAAGATTCGAAACGTTTCAGTCCCTTGATCACGTGTCATTATTACACCGTGAAAATGGCGTCACGAGTAAACAAATATCTTCTTTATTTATCCATCTACATTGACAAAAAATTAGTACTTAATTCGTAATGTAAGCTATTAATGAACTCACGACTTCGTTTCTTTCTTTTGGCGGCAAAAATATTCGCTTTCGAACAGTCGCGTTTTTTCGCGCGTAATGTACGCGATGTTTCCGACTTCCTCCGCGCTAAAAGGTGGGCGCGGTCGATGGCAATAAATTTCAATCGCGTCTGCCAACGCGGCCATTTCGAACAATGGCAAAATGTATATATTTGTCTCTAATTTGGGCATTGTGTTACTCGAAACTGTCTCCGTCAGTTGAATGACAGATTTAGGACGTTTAATGACGGATCAAGGTAGTTTCCTAAACACCGTCGAGAAGAAAAGAGAATGACAACTTGGTGATTCAATTTTATTTAGTCACGGTCATATTATTATTATTATACATTATATTAAAAGTCCAATCTCGTATTCATTTGTTTTAGAAACATTCGTACCCTCGCGTACCAATAAACAATTTAAAGTTTACTAATTTTAAGCCTATTGATATTACCAAAAGTCTATCACTTTTTCCATAAGTGATAGACTTTTGATTTCGCTTACGAGTAGAAAATAAAACCTCCCGTTTCGTCGTATGGCTAAAAGTGTCACTGAAAACTAGTTAAACGATCTTGTCGTAGGAGTATTTCTGAAGCGGTCCTTCTATCGTCAACAGCTGTAAAATGGTGTCCAATCGGGATTTAGATAAGAGTTGTTCACCGCCCACGGCTTTAGTAGTAAACAAACTCTCAGTTGGCAGCGATTCGATCGATTCAGTGGGCAGCGATTCGACCGATTCAACAAAGAGAGATTCAGTTGTACTCTTGGAGAAAAAAAAAAATCGTAAGTTAGCTTGTAAAACCTTTTGAAACCCCTTGAAAGTCGCCTTCCTTTATCGCTTAACAGACGGCGTTCGTCGTATCAAATTGTGCGGTCAAAGCGAGGGAAGATGATTTAAAAAGGGGCCAATTCCAGAGCGGATAAAGCCTTTAAACCCACCATAGATATTTGAAACGCGTATTTATTGGGATCGCTGACCATTACGGATCTACTCGTAGTAGCCTTCCCGGGTTGGGGTTCGACGTCGCTCGTAGGCAAGTTTATAATACCCTGGGAATGGAGAACTCCGAGAGTCATACCAACAACACCCAAACAAAGTATCAAGGATAGAAGAATAATGATGACCGCTCGAGGTACGCGGCAATAACGTTTAATACAACAATTCTTCTCTACATCACGGCTATGCCTTTCCCTATAGACGATACTGGTACGTAACATGTGGTTGTGGACGAGTTTCGATAAGTCGTATTCGTGTTCAATGGGATTGGAAAACCTCACTGATTTCACTTCTGCAACAAAAGATTAATGAATACCACGCGTACAAGATTTATTATTTTCCGCATTACGTTATTACTTACTATCAGTTGACGAGGAAACTTCCGCGACCGATTGCGATTGGGTGCGAGTTTCGAAATTCTTCTCCTTTTCTTCACGCGTTATCGCGAATACTGGGGTCAACTGGTCAACGCGAGATATTTCCGGCACATTGTCACGCATGATTGTGTATAACTAAACGTGTAGTTCAAATCACGAATCCAACACTCAAACTAAGTACACTATGCCGAAGGGAATCCTCTTATAAGGTACTCTATGTCTACATCATTAATGTTTTTTATTGGCACTTTGATAGTGTAAAAAGTTAATCTACCGTAGGGTGATAATGAAAGCTTTTTTCATATCACGTGATCGTAGACAGTTTAAATTAGCCGCCATAAAAAATGAAACCACGGCCAACTTTGATCACTTCCTCCAGCGGTGACCGTAAGTAGCAGTAAGTGAGCTAGATTAACTGTTTACGATGCGCTCCCCTTCGAGCCTCCCTGTATGAAATGAACTAAAATATTTTTTTTTGGTTACTTTTAAAAAAGCCTAATCTTGAAAAAGTCTTACAAAAAGTGGACATATTTTTTGTAAAATTGCTCCCCCCCCCCCCTAAATCCCTGGGAGCCAAATTGTCGTCTGCTAAGGAAAGTTTCGTGTGGACTGTAGAATAATCCGGTATCGCTCTGGGTATTATCAAAAGTCTGATAAGACTTCATACAAAAAGTCCTTAACTGGCGCCCGGTTCTTGCTTTGGCTATAGAAAACATGTAATTTACAGTGCAGACGACGCTAGTCTACAGCACCCAATGAGAACGAGATAGCTAAATTCAAAACTAGCCAATAGCTAGGCGAGTTATACGGAAGTCCTGAAAATAGTACGAAGGGAGGTTTCTTTATTTATTTATTAGGGGGACAACGTACAAGGGGCCTTAAAGGCCCTTAGTGCACGGGAAGGGCAGGATAGTAAAACATTGACAAGTTTCGGGGAATGGAGGTTTCTTAAATGTAAACAAACGTTTAAAAAGGATTAATTGCGATTTAAAAGTTTAAATAGTACGAAGTGAGGTTTCTTAAATTTAAACAAACGATTAAAACTCGGGCGTTACGTCTTTAAACGATTTTTTAAATCAAGATGTTTCCTTAAACATTTCTTAGCATCAGGAAAATAATTGATATTTCAAAGTTTTTATTCAAACCCAATTCAATAGTTCAAAAAACTTATTACATTTCATTTAAAATTAGTTTAAAAGTAAAATAGGTTTACTTACAATGTTTTGGGAGTCATAGTGGTGAGAATACCAAAACAATGCAGCAGACGAACATAGTGAAACAACCAACAGCGATTCATGTGGTTAAATCAGGCCAATAATGGTTTAATAATTAATATTGGTAATTAATTCTTGACTTAAAAACTTTCTATCGGAAAAATTGCTTTGAATTTCATTTCTTATTTGTTACAATGACTTCAAAAGTGGTAAAAGATGTCTTATATATGTAAAAACCGGGGGAACTACTTTTTGCAACGCGTAGCCACTAATTTCATTAGATGTTTGGTGAAGTGGCGCAAAAGTCACGTGATTTTAGGTGCCGCTTTACAGAGATATCTGCCTACGCGTAGAAAGGGGAAAGCACTGAAAACAACACGTTTCAGGCCCCTGCGCCAGTTAAGGACTTTTTGTATGAAGTCTTATCAGACTTTTGGTATTATTCACGGATATGTAGTTTATTTTTTCCTGTTCTAAACCTAAAGATATAATACTAACGTAGGTTTCTCATAATCGAAAAAATAATTTTAAATTTTTTGTCGAGTACTTAAGAGGTTTATTTATTTTACCAGTTACGAAACTATGGGAAGAAAATCTTGCTTTTACAAATCATGCAAGAATTGCGTAATGGCCCCGAAACAGCCACCCAGAGTGAAAGACACCTTTTTCATACCATTCCCTAAACCAAGTAGCGAATATCACAAATGTCAAAGATGGGTTAAAGCTATAAACCGAAAGGGATTCGCGGTAACCGACGTTTGCTCCCACCATTACGTTTGTTCCTTGCACTTTGTCGGAGGAAAAGGACCAACTCTAGAAAACCCTGATCCTGTTCGAGAATGTCCACACGATCAGGTACATTATCTTACGAAGGAAATGATATTAAAAATAATTAATAGTTAAGATCACCCGTAAGCTCTAGAAAATGCCCCTTTAAAATCATTTTCCCTTAGGCAAACAGTGAAACTTTGACTGTAAAATTTGTTAAGGTCAATGTCGTCTGCTAAACAAGAAAAAAAAGGAGACTTTAAAGGGCTCTACTAACCCAGTCTCTTTAAAGGAACTATCTGCTCTCAAATTTACCCCTTTAAAATGCTCTTCCCTTGCGCGCAAAGCCTAGCTTTGACTGTACAGTTTTTTACGGCCACTGTCGTCTGCTAATCTAGAAAAGGAGACTTAATAGTCCCTTTAATATTACGTAATTTTTATTCAAATACTATTTTTTCTAATATAGGTTGAGCGCCGTACCAGTAATGTTTCTGAGAGTTACGTGGAAGTGAAAGAAGAAGTGGCGGATTACAACAACCCCGAATTTCAAAGGATGCAGCAAGTGGTTGCCAACAATTTCCCAGCTACTCAATTTTGCGTTTATCCTTCCGACGCCACCTACCCGCTCTGTTATATTCAAGCAAATAAAACTATCGAAAATACAAATTGCTCGGTTAATCGACAGAACCTCTCGGTCGAGAGTTCTTCTAATACGAGTAATTATTCGAGCGAACGTAATCAAACCTCCAACGAGAGTGTTTCTATAGAACCATACGAACCGATCCAAATTCAACAAGATCCCGGTAGAATTATTTTAACCACGGAACGGTTAAAACGCGAATTTCTTTTATACCAAGCCGAAGGCTTCGATACTTTTTACTGGTATTTAAAATTAGGGAAAAACGTTCCGTATTTAACGTTTGAAAAAAGCGATTCCTTAACAAACTTTGTACTAATCGCGGTCACGAAAAATCTGGAAGTTAAAATTTTACCGTGTAATAACTCTTTAAATCATTCCCACGAATTGCGTTCGCCAAAATGGAGAACGATTACTTCTCTAAAAGATTTGTTACGTATAATGAAGTACGTAAATATTTGGAAAGTTTGCGAAGGAATTCAAGACGAAGTCGTTATGAGATACACTGACTCGTTAAATAAATGCTTGTATTTTTGCACCAACAGTCATACTTTAAGGTCTAGGAAATGTTCCCTGCTTTTTCCAAAGGTGAAATACGATAATTGCGATTCGTGTAATACCATCCAAAAATTAATAATCGGGACCGTTAGAAAATACAAAAAACGAGACAATCTATTGGAGGAATTGGCCAAGTTGGAAGATTTAGAAATGACTTTGGAAGATAGTGGAACTATTTTTGTTTCGGATTAGATTCCGCCCTAATTGATCGCGTATTTTATAAAAAAATAAAAGAAGAATTTGATGATAATGATTTATCGGGTAAATTAATTACCAGGGTTAAGTACCGATTTATAAAACTAATAATCACGTCCTAAAACTAATAAACATAACCTCAATTGACCCCTTTTTTAATGAAATCTTAATATATATATCCCTTAGAAATTTGAAGGAATCGCTTACATCTTTGGAAAAATATATGGTCTAAAAACTGTTGTAGAAATTAAAAAATAAAATGTTTAATCTAAGTGGCAAAAATGGTTCAGTTCTCTATAAATTATTCCTATTTTTTGATTTCTTTCGTTGCAAATAAAATAATCAGTTAGATATTTACTTGGCGATAGATTTAGACGGATACTTCTCATTAATTAAAGTTACTTAATGGACTAAGGACTCGATTTTAGCTTCGCAACTGATTACTTATAGACTAAGCTACTCTAATTTAGCTCGAATGCAAAATTTCGAGGCTCTCACGCGCTTCCTATCTAGGGGGTCTTTTATACCGCAATCCGGATTACGCGTACGGATATAACCCAAAAACCTTAATTATTCATCAAGTGGTGATTTGAGTTAGTTTATTTATGGAAAAAGTAAAAATATAAATTGGAGGCTCCCCACCTTAAAAAAAAATGGTGACTTTGGTGCTTAAGAGATTTTTTGATCACGAATGACTAGTTTTGGGTTCGTACATCCTCAATCGCACCCTCATTTCCGCATTCTCTTTTAATAAGGCGTCGTAGATTGAATCCCTATCTTTAGTCTAAAAATAAAAAAGATTTCCCGTATTAGTCTACCAATAAAACATTAAAGGAAGGGCCAAGAGGAGTTAAGCCTATTTTCAGAGTAAGTTAAAAACTAAAATATCTAATTAATATTTGCCCAAATTACTCTTTGATGGAATTCATCTCTCGTAGCCCTTCTAGTTATATCGTATTTGATAGTACCTTAATTAATTCCGGTTCGTAGTATAAAAGCCTTCCAAGTAGTTCTCGATTTTCGTTTTCTAGCGAGCATATTTTATTCTTCGCGGTTGAACTAGGGTCCTCCGGATTCTCTACCAACATTTTTTCAAGAGTTTCAATCTAAGTTTAAAACGTAACTTTAGTTATTATCTATACATCGCGACTTAGTAAAGAAAGCTTTTCGTCGCACCTTCATTTTTAATTCGTAATTTTCCAGTCTTAAGCCTTCTTCTCTTTCAGTTTGTTCTTTTAATAATTGGTAAGCGCGCTCGTATTTATTTTTCTGGAAAAATAAAATCACTTTTTTGTTTTCAGAATTTTTAACGCCAAGGTTTTTGAATTTACCAATTTGGCGGACTCTTCTTCTAAGCCGGATATTTTCTCGTCGTACATCTTTGTCACGACGTAGGTTTTATATTGTTGCGGCGGCATAGAATGAGGAGTCGGAATTTGCCGCTTCAAACTTTTAATTAATTTCTCCTTCTCTTCTAACGCGTCTAAAACTCTTCGGTTCTGATCGGATAACGTCTCGTTACGCTTGGAGAGCTGATCTAATTCGCGTTGGCACTAAACGACAATCTTTTATCAATATTTACAACTAAATAGGAATACTTAAATTTATTTTCTTCACCTTCTTTAATTCGCGCGTGAGTCTCGCGTTTTCCGACACAATTTTATTCGTATTAACGTCGAACAATCGCCGTACACTGGCGCCAGGTTTCGCCGTAGCCCGGGCCTCCCTTTTAGCATCGGATGACTCCCCTTTATCGGCGCTTTCATCGTGTTCGGGTAATCTCAACTCCTACAAAATTATAGGGAGTGGGACTAAAAAAGTGTCCGCTAAATCAAACCCAATTGCGGGGCTTCCCAGAGCAGAGCCCAAAAAAAATTATCGGTATTATAGGTTTTAAAAGCCAAAAATACGGGTTATTTATAGGTAGCTTTAAAACCGCTTTGTTTACTTTAATAGTGGCTTCTTCTCCGTTAGTCAGTCGTTCAATCGCGGCGTCTTTGTTTCTTAGATCAGCTTTGAGAACTTCAACTAAGGCTTCTAAAGTAGATATTTGTACTTTGTAGCGCGGAATGTCAATCTTAACTTCTTCCAACTCAACTTTTAATTCAAAGTTTTCTTCCGATAGTTTTAAAACCTGTTACGCGTAATTATAAAATTTGCGTTCGGATGTTAAAAGTTAGCGGTTTAAAATGCCATTCGCGAATAATTTTTGAGCCAAAAAACTGTTATTTTGGATTTAGGCGGGTGCCACCCATTTAATCTATAGACTCTTTAGACTCTTGGCTTAGGTTCTCTCAAATCATTCGCGAAACAACTTTAAAGAATATAAAATACTCGCGTGCTTCTGAAGATTGTTGTATTTAACTGCGGCGCTAATTGAAGGATCATCGTTGAATAGATCTTTAGTGGCTCTTGACATCGTCTAATAATAGCAAACACATTTGGGTAATTGTTGACCAAAGGATCCTCCATAAACGTCAACAAATTACCTCTTTCGCCACGATATATTTGGCCAATTGTTTTTCCAGTTGATAAATTTTATCAACGAGAATTTTATTCTTAGTTTTCAACTCCAGCAACTCGTCAAGCTTAGTTCCATTTTCGGTAGCCGATGCCTGAATAACGTTAAAAAAATAATTTGCGTAGGGATATATTTCAAAAGTATACTTTTAAGATTGGATTAATTAATATTTAAAAGTAGGGAGAGTCGCGTTTAAAACGTACCGGTATTTGTTTTTTGAGATCAACTTGAGTGGCTTCGGGTTGATGCCCTTTAGCCAATAACGCTTTTATTCTATTCTCTAGAAGAGTTTTCTCCTTGACAGATTTAATCAACTATGAGGAAACAAAAAAAGGATTTTTCTAATTGATTTTGCTTTTAAAAAAAATGATTTTCTTATTGATTCCGCTTCTAAAAATACGACTCATTCGGGAATACATATACGCTAATATAGAAACGGATAAAAGAGGCGTTAAAAAGCACCCGTTTGTATCGGTAATGTTGCCTTTTCCAAGGTTGGTTTAAAATATAGGATTATCTATACTTTTGCCAACCTCGAAACTAACAAAAAGAGTCGTTAAAAAGAACCCGTTTCTACGGCAGATGTTGCCTTTTGTCAAGGGTGGGACGTATATAGAGTTTATAGATTTATCTATTGTACATTAAATTGGAAACCTTATTTTGGCTAATTCAATTAAGAGGAAAAAGTTCGGTAGAATGTCAGGGGTGTAGCTATAAATACGGGCTTACCCATCTTGTTATTCAATATTTGAAAGAAAACAATGTTGCTACCGTGGAAACGGCATTGATTTCTCACTCAGCCGTATCTCTTTCCATAAAAACTAAAGTCGTGACTACAAAACTATGGATATGTATTTATTTACCTGTTCTCGAATCGATTTGTTCGACTTCTCTAGAGAATCCGCTTCTTGGTCTTTCTCTTTTAATTTCGACTTCAGCCGCTCGATAGTTCGCTGCCATTTCTTACTCTCTTCCCAACGAATAAGTTCTTCCCTCGACTAAAATAACGCGCAAATATAAATAGAATAATAATAAGTAGCCGCGGCACGAAGCCGTGGAAAAAGATAACCCCCATTTAGAGCATTCGATATATTTCCTAATCAAAGAGACTTTGAACTTAATTATTAAATTATAAATTTGGGTTAAAGATAAACTCGTTAAGTATAGAACAGATGACACTTTGCTAAAATATATTTAGGCCATCGTAAAGCAACGCCCTCTATCTGATTCTAATGACATTATTTCCTAGTATTATCCTTGGTCTTTTTACGATAAACTCTCAAACCCAATTTGGCGTTACCTTTTGGCCCTTTTCATCCTCAATATAGGGTTTTTCGGGTGGTTCATGGCGTCGCGTTTGCTCTTCCAAATAACGAATTCGTCGTTTAAGTTCGGAAACTTCTTCGGAGTCAGTTTCTTTAACCGGGATCTTCGAATAAAATTATATAATTTTAACTAATTACAATTTTTGAAATAAAACTATCTATCTTACGTCGAAACTGCGAGGTTTGCCTCTTTCCAGTTTTTTCTTTAAATCTTCATTTTCTTTTAGAATTTTCTCCAAAAATTCTTCATTCTGATCTGCATTTTTTAATTACAAAATTATAATTTCCGCTACACTCTCTTAGAAAAGGGATTAATTCTAATACAGTCTGAAGACGAATTTAAGCTTCTCGTATTTATAAATTTAGCAACAACATCATCAGGTTGTACCAAAATTTAAGCCCTTCCAGAAAAAACGCTTTATTACCAGAATTGGCGCGTACAGCGTCTAGTTCAACGGAGAGTTCGTTAATCTTATCATCATTTAACTTTACCCGCTGTTTCAACGTCTCCCGTTGTTTTTCCAAATTATGAATTTTATCCTGAACAATTATTTTTTTTTCAGAATAGACCAAAATATAAAAATAAAACTCCCGATGTCAACTACATTTTTACCCGAAATTCCTTATGTTTCGTATCAGGGAATGTTTGAGTCTCTTGGTCCTTACATTCTACCTTAGTTTCAATCGTTTCTTCGGGTTTGGGTTCTTCAAATTGCACCTGATGATGCGGCCTAACTGAATGAATAGAAGTCGCGCTTGAATCAGTCTGTTTAATCGTCTCTCTTTTGAGATACTCCATTTCGGTTCTTAATTTACTAATCGCGATAATTAGCTCCTAAACAATGAAATTAGAAACATTCATTGGCCATTATCGAGTACGAAACATCTTAAAAGTTTTGTTTAATACATTTAGTTGTTTTTCCTTCGTGTAGATTTGGTTTTTCAAGTCTTTCAGTATAAGTTTCAGTTGGACAATTTGAGCGGGTCGACTACCGACTTCTTCCTCTAATTTTCGATTAAGAACTCGAATAACTTGTTCCAATCGTTTTCTTTCCTCCACATCTTGCAGTCTTAAATACATTTCACTCTTCGTTCTAAAAGTTTTTATACTTTTTATATACTTATTCAACTAGGAATAGACCAAAACCTGGGTGTTAATGTTTCCACTATTATAGAATTCAAACCAATTTATACTCTTGACCAATCGCTAGATAATCAACCTTTATCTTATTAATAAAATCCCAGTGACAAACGCTAGTTCATTTAAAGTCAAGTGTTATCCAAATATTTTAAATTTAAATTAATTTTACCTTTGCTTTTCTTCCTCGAGTTTCGAGGTGAGATTGCTGGCTTTAATTTTCCATTCCACCGCGTCTTGTTGGGCGGAATTTAATTGTTTCGAGAGTGCGGCGTCCCTTTTTTGAATGGCATCTAATGATTCTTCGAGTTCCGTGATTTTAGAAAGCTAAGACAAACATTAACTTTAATACGAAAAAAAAACGAAAAAACAGCCTGTCTAATTCAGTAATTACTAGACTGGAGTTGAGTTCCTGCATGAGTGACTTGGTATCATCAGCATCCGTAGCATTTTTGGTTTTTGATACGACGTAATCCCTTTCCGCGCTTTGAAGTTTGCTCCGCAACTCGAGTAATTCTTTTTCGTAGCGTAATTTTTGTAAAACTGTTTCGTCTTTTATTTGGTTGAGAAGTTCTTGATAACGAGAGATACTCTCTTCTTTTTGACTTACGCGAGCCTTAAAAATAGAACAAATTTTGTAATACGAGCCTCGAAAGTACGCTTTGATACGATCTTACTCGTAAACAATCGATAGTCGTTTGAGCGACGCTAAGGTTCTGTTTCGCTTCAAAATAGTCTACTAAATGAAAATCTGGGCTCTGGGAAGTTGGAACATCCGCGTTTAAACTCGTTGGAATTCTTTCGGTTAAGTCATTTAAAGCGTCTTCTCTGGCTTTCAAGGCATCTTCCGTTTCTCTCAGACGTTCTTCGAGATTGGCTACGCTCTATGTAGGAAAAATCCATTAAAACCGCGTAGAGGAGACTTAGTTTCGCTATTCATCTAATAAAAAAGCTTTCCATCAGTTATAGTCCTTGATCTAAGTAAGTATACCTCTCTAAGAGCTCTAACTTCGCTGCCAGAGACTGAAACGTTCAAAACTTCACTCAGAACCGAATCTTCTTCTAAGGGCGATTCATTTTGAGCTTCACGTTCCTCGATTGATTCGGACTGAGACGCCTCGCTTTCTACTACTTCAACTCTGTCGCTTTCAGAACGATTTCTCGCGGATTCTATCCTATTCGGATGGAGTGTTTCTAAAAATTCTAAATTTCTCGCGTCAGTCTCCAATTCTTTCTCTCTTAGTCGAGTTTCTAGTCCGAGATTTTGTTCCTCCAAGCGTACTATTCTCGACTCCAGTTTATATACTAGTTCTTTCAGAGTATCGCATTGACTAGAGTATTTTTCAGCCAATCTTTTGGCGCGTACTTCTCTCATCTGAACAACTTCTATCCTGAAACAGAGGGAGCTCTATAAGTTACAATTCGGAAATCAAATATTTTTCCGAATCTACCTTTTATGCCATTCCATAATTTTTTCAACCTGCGAGCCGGATTTCAAAGTTTCCAGCAGTTCTTCGGTAGATCGTAATTTCGCGGCGAGCTTCATTTTATCTTCCTCTATCTCTGATTTTTCCTCTTTAAGCTTTTCTAACTCCTTTCGCGACTTATAGTTCTCGTCGTTGAGATTCACGACCTCCTTCATCAGATCCTCTTGTTTCGCGATGGAAATGGACGACGAGAATTGTCTTCTGAGCTCGTAAAGTATTCGCGTTAAAAACTGTATTTTGCTTCTAGCTTGGCTTTGCGTATTGTAAACTTCGTCTTCTTTATCGGCGCATCTGGGAAGTAAAACGAAATATTTCTAACACTACTCGCGAGAAATTACTTAAAACATTTGGAAAAACTATCGAAGTTTACAAATTCTGGAGATTCTGATTCCTTTTTTCACTCTGATCCAATTTCTGTTTAAGAGAATTTAGTTCTTGTTGCAATTTGGTCTCGCTAAGTTGTAAAGAAATGATTTGGCGATACAAATTTCCTGTAAAATTATTGAAAAACAAATTCGTTCAACGAGTAAGAATTACGACTCGGAAATCGTACCAGCCGAGAGCTTTTCGTCGCTAGAAGCTTGCGTATCTAAGAGCAAATTCCTGGACATTTCCAGCTCTTTTTCAGTCACCTCTCTAAAACGTTCGACCGTCCGTATCTGATACTTGGCCGATTCTAAAGCCGCTTTATAGCGATCGGCTTCTTCCCTTAGGCTTAGTTCTTTCCGTTCTTGCTGAGCTACTTTTTTGTTCAAGGCGTCGTAAACCTCTTTACTGACGCACTCTAAGAAAAAGTAAATTGATCGAGACAATCCTAGCTTCGTCCGCCCGTAAAACAAACGCACCGTTTAATTTTTCTTTGAGAATTCTTTCTCCGTCTTTGATTTCAATAACTTCTCTAGTTATTTCGGCAAATTTATTTTCCAACTCCGAATTTCTTCGGTTGGCATTGTCAAAAGCTTTTTTAAGTTGTTCGTATTGTGACAGGATATGATCGGCTCGTTGCCTTTCATTAGCTTCCTTTAGTAAAGTCACTCTCAATTCGTTTTCTAAATTACCTTCCTCATTCCTATTTTCTATAAAATTATCAATAAAAATCAAGATAAATTTTAACAAAGGACGGATGATTTTAAAAGAAAAAGAGCAACCTGGCGTTCAAACCCAAACAGTAGCGGGGTTGCCACAGATTTTTCATAACAAAATTCCCTTACTTTTCCAGGTTTTCCCTGACCATCTACACCGTTTTTCCCTGACCAATTTAAAGCTTTACATTAGTAGAACTCCAAGGTTGCTAGAGATTTGTGTGGGAGCTGATCCTCGCGCGAATCACCTCTCCCCAAAAATAGGCCTTCTGTTTAGACTGTGTATACTGTGAGAAAGTATTCGTAAAAAAACGTGCTTTTCTCAATAATGACTTTCCATAAATGTTTTCAAGGCTCTGATCCCGTATAATAAATTTTTACACATATTTACAAAAGAGTCCCTGGTCAAACTGAATCCACACTATGAGATTCCACAATTTTATTTTTGGATAATATGAAAATTCCCAGACTTTGGGACAATTTTAAAATTCCCTGACGTTTCCAGGTCAGTGGCAACCCTGAGTAGGAACTAACTAACGTGGCTGCTACAGTTGGGCCTTTAGGGAATGCTTACACACTTGGCCAGATTGCTTAATTTATTTTTATCTATTAAGCTGGCTGTCCATTGTTACCTAGAATTTTGTTTGTTTCCTTTAAAAGACGATTGTCTATCTTCAACGTTTCGCACTCTCTTTCGAGTTTGTTTATTAAATCCTGAAAAAAATTAGGTTCATTGGCTTTTGACCCGGAAGATTCGTATTAATCCCAGGGTTTAACCAACACAATTCAACCAAATAGATCGAATGAAATAACCCCAATTTAACAAAAAGTAGATTTTTGTCCACTCAATTGTTGAATTCGCGCAACGAAAACTAATCATTACGTAACCGATTTGTGGAGATATTAAATATATTGATAAATATATAATTTCTTATATTTTTACCTCTTTATCTCGTAATTCTTGTATCTCGCGATTTTCTTCATTTTGTTTCTGAAGAAGCTTTTGATAATTGGCATTGAGTTCTAGAAAACTACGATTGGCTATTTCGAGCTCGGTTGAAGGAATGGAGTCATCCAACGCTTTTTGCAGATTCAATACTTTGCAAAGAGCCCTCTCCTAAAATTTCAAATACGGTTGAAGCGCGTACCCAAAATTGGTTTGAATTGAAAAGCAATCTTACTTTGTACCGTAACGAATATTTTATCTTTTCCAAACTACTCAATTCCAGGCGTAATAACTCTTTCTTAATTAGTTCATTTTCTTTACGTAAATCACTTTCTATCTCCGACGCTATTTTAAGTCTTCTTGACAAAAAATTCTCTCTACAAGCAAGCTGCGAATATTTTAAAGCGAATTCCGCCAAAGCTCGTTTCGTTTCATTTTCATCCTTTTCCAACGTAACGATTAGAGTCTAGCGGTTTGAATAAAATTTTTATCGTTTTAAAATCTCAAAACGAATAATCTAATTATCAAATTGATTATACTTCAAAACCCTCCAGTCTGGTTTTCAGCGTGTCTCTGAGTCTCATCTCATTTTCCACTTCGTCCGTCCAGAGACGCTTTTCATTACGAAATTTCTCCCATTCCGATAAAATACTTTGATAAAGAGAGGGGACGTTTTCCTCCACCCGCGTTGAGGTAGACATTACCTCTCCTTCACTCATTTCTACGTCAGACGGGTCACTAACTACCTTAAAAACGAATGATACGATAAAAAACGTTAGTCAAATGTTTAATAAATGAATAAAAACGAAGAAAGACGCTTACGGAATCGGATCTAACGGGTGACGCGGTTACGTTATCTCTCTCTTTCAAAATACTCTCTTTTTCAGACTCTACCGTTTCAATTCCAGGCGTTTCAGACATTCTATCATTTGTTGGACTGGAATTGTCAACTCCTATTATTCGCGCCTAATCAATTCAAAAATCAAATTAATATATATTTTTTTATATAATTATAAATCTATAATTTACTTTTTCCTCCGCCTTCTTTAATTTATTTAAAGCGTTAATAGCTTGTTGTCGAACAAACTTTAGTTCAACCCTAATTTCAAAACAACTGATTTAATTCACTCGCAAATATTTAAGGAAAACCGATTTCTCCCATTGACCGTTAAAGTTAAATTTGGCTTAATTATTTCACCTTAAGGCTTCGTTGTGACCCCAAAGCTGATCAACTTGGCATTTCAAGATCCAAATGGGATCGTAACAGCCCGATATTTCCCTGACTTCTATCGCGGAGACTAATTTCTCGAGAGTCGGGCACTTTAAAATTACGTCCGCTTTTCCTAACGGGGATTAAAAACGAGTCACGATTTTACGGTTTGACGATTAATCCTCGTTTCTTACCGTCTTGAACTCTCAACGCTTCCAAAATTTCTTTCATACCCGCAAAAAGGCTTTTATTTTCTCTTTCAAAGTTAAGAAGCTCGATTCTCAAATCTCGATTTTCGAGTCGAACTTTTTCAATCGTTTCTAAAATATTGTCAAGCTCGTTTCTCTGAAATATTTTAAACGAGAGATTTAAAGGAAAAATGAATTTCATTATAGACTGAGTGAAATAACCCCAAGATTGTCCGCGTGAAAATAATCAGAAAGATTTAGCAGGCAATTCAAAGATAGCGGTTGTCACGAGGAAAAGTTACGGGTAAAGATTTACTAAATTACGTCTTTTAAGTAAAATAATATTTTAATTAGAACAAGAACAATAACCGGGGATTATTTTAAGTTCAAATTTAGCAATTCAATTTACGTTATAAGTCTCTTCCATTTCATTGCCGGAAGGAGTTTCTTCATTTTTAGCTTTTTTAACGTTGTCATCATTCTCATTTTTTGACAAACTTCTACGATATTTTATTCTTAGAAACAAAAATAGTCTCGAAATAAAGCGACAAGATATTCTTTCTACCTTTTGGTAGAATTCCTTCCAATATGATGGAGTTTCGTTCGAAGGTCAATATTTTCTTCTTCTAAAACGTTAATCTATAATTAAGAAATTAGATTCTATACTATTCTATAGAATGATGGAATCAAGGGATAGAACTGGGAATTCTTATAGACTCCATTCGAAGAACATTCTAAGGGGTGCTATTTTTGTATTACTAACATCTAATTTTTTTATCACAAATTCGAGTTATTCATATGGAAAATTTTAATAGGTTTTTAATAGGAAAATATAATTTTATAGGAAATTTTCTGCGTAGTTATAGGATTATTCAGGACAGTTATTCCTATTTCGATAGTATTTAGGAAAAATGGTACAAAAATTTGGTAAAGTTTATTAGCTAATTCGCTATTTCTACTAAAAGTTACTAGTTTTGTAATTTGCTCAACAAAAGCAACTATTTCAAATTGGCTGATAAGTTTGGAGTCGCATTCAAAAATTAAAATATGTAAAAATATTACAAATTACGGGGAATGTTAAAGCGCGCCGAGACAGAAGAGATCTTATACTATAATTTAAAAATTAATTAAAATTAAGTCGAGTTAAAACTAATTTAAAATTGACAAAAATATCCGAATTAATGAAGAACCCACCGGATAAATTAAGTAAATTCTTGAGGAATCTAAGCGTATGGCGAGATAGAGGAGAACTTAAACTACAATTTAAACCTAATCATCATTAAATTTAATCAACATTAAACGCGTTTATAGTTAATCAAAAAATGATATCTTCTTGGTCATACTAATATCATTTTTTGATTAACTATTTAAGAGTTTAATTTTCATTAAATTTAATGATGATTATTATTAAATTATAGTTTAATAACCCCTCTGTCTCGTCATGCACTAAGATTCCTCAAGAATTTACACCAATTTGATAATTTAACTAAGTTTTTTCTGTTCGTTCTTTTTTTAATTCTGATATTTTTGTCAATTTTAAATCGGTTTTAAATCGACTTAAATTTGGTTAATTTTGATAATGATTAGGTTTAAATCGCAGTTTAAGATTTGCTCTGTCTCGCCCGTAAATTTCACCTAATTTGGTCTATTTTAATTTTCGAACGCGAATAAACCTTCCGCATCAGACTGCCTCACAAGTTTTGTTAAAAATGAAATAGACCAAAATAGGTGAAATTTAAGGGTAATGTTCTCTCCCGACGAGATCCTTTAGTACAATCTAAATCTTATCATTGTTAAAGTTAATCAAAATGATTTAATCAAAGTGGCCCTTAAGAATTCCCAGAACTAGTTTTTTGTGGAATCGATAGCAATTACAAACCTGTCCCTGAAGTCTCTGCGCATTGGTGGGTATTTTAAGAGACTTTGGCTGGCGGAAACTCGTTAAATCGTATTTTCGAGGGCTTAAATTCATTTTATCCCTCAATTGTCTATTTTCTTCAACCAATTCTCCCAACTGGAAATCAGTTTCGTTGATTTGTCTCGTAAGTTCCTCAATCTGCCTTAAAATTATGGCAAGGTTTGGGGTGAAGAGAAACTTAAATTATACATAGTTTCCACCGTATAGCGAAAAGGAAAGCTCGGGTTTTAGAATTTGTGCCTTTGAGGGTTAAGATCGCGAGATTAAATTTACCCCCCGTTGAGCAATTTCCCCCCCGGCTTAATAAAGACACTAGTAATACATTTTAAAGTAGACGCGCAAACTGAATCATTAGCGGGACGCGTGAGTTCAGTTTTATATTTCATTTTAATGTTCCCCCCCATAAAATAATGAAAGAAATAAGCCTAATTAGGCCAAAAAAACGGTTCAAATTAGAGAATCCTGAAAGAATTTACGCGCTATAACTCCATTCGCGTATTTTCGATATATTACTCGTTTCGACTCTATAATCTAGATCTTAATAAAGCCTAAGGGGTATCTGTAGCGAAGAATTGTCTTCCAAACATACTTGTTCCGTATCCTTATTTGATTTTTGGACTCCTTAATTTCCATAACGGCTTCCGTCAAACCATATTCGCCCTTTAATGTCAAAACCAGTTATTCATTTTCTAAAGGAATTACCCCAATAATAGGAGATTGTAGATGAAGTTTCCTCCATAGTACCATTTCGTAGAGTCTCATTCTGGCTAAGGCGTCGCTTAGCTCTCGATCTTTGCTCTTCCATTCTTCCTCGACCGACTTAAGCTTCTTTTTCAATTTATCAAGCGTGAAGGTTTTTTCCCTCAATTCATTTTGGGTTTCTATCGTAGCGCCGAGTCTGCTTCTCGGACTCGGAAGGGTCGAAGTTTCGTTCCTTCGTAACTCTTCCAAGAGTCGACTATTTTCCTCCAAGTCCTTCGTCGCCAACTGAAGTTGCTCTCTTAAAACTTCAATTTGGGCGTCGCGATCTTCAAGAATCTAAAGAAATGGGTTAAGACGAAAGTCTCCTAACTCTAGAAAAAAGACTCGACCTTTTTCAACGCTTGAGATTCGGAAATACGAAGTCCACTCGTACGAGATTCTGATTGAAGTTTAGCGATTAACCGTCTCTGCCTCGAAACCTCGTCTTCCTTGCTTTTTAAAACAACCTTAGGAAGTAAAATTCTATTGGTTTATCCGTTTTAGTCGGAATTAAATTGAAGGTTTAAGAATTACCTTCCATTCTTGGACCCTGCGACTAACCGTTTCCATGATTTCATCATCATCTTCAACCTTTCTAGATAGTTGACTTTTCAAGTCTTCAATCTATAAAAGTACACCAATGCTAAGAAAATGGACAGGGGCTTCTTTTTTAGGTCAAGTGATTTAAAGGAACAAGATGAGTAATTCTGAATTTAGTTTGGAGCAGGTTTGTTCGAAACAATCTTCAATATTTATTCCCAACCCAATCTATCCTCTCTGATTCCCCTTTAAAATGGAAGAAGTTTGATTAGCGGTTTTACCTCGTTCGTTAATAACTCGTTGCGTTCCATGGTAAGCTTCAACCGAGATTGGCAACCGTCGTAAGCTTCCTTATTAATAAAAATATATATAAAAAACGCCTCTTAAGAGCGAAAATTTAAATTTAAACTTACTTTTAACTTAATATATTCGTCAGTGTTCTTTTCCATTTGATCTACAGCTTCGACTAACTTCTCGCGGAGTTGAGATTTCTGTATTCCGAGTTCGGCATTTTCATTTTCCAACGACTATATAGACGCAATAATTTGTTTCAAGTTTGGTAGACAAAGAAATTCCCCAACTTTTTCCCACATTCTCCGTTCAATATTCACCTTAATGTCATCGAGAAGTTGATGAATCTCGGTGTTTTTGAGTTTTATCTTTGTCAGAAGTTCCTTCTCTTTCACCTTGCCACTTTCCTCTTTCGATACTTCGGCGTTTTTTATCATCTCGACACTTTCTTCCAATTGTTCTCGCAAATTTTCGATCTCGCGCCTCAACTCGCTCTTCTCCTCTTCATTTTTTTCAATTAATTGTAAAGCCTAAAGTACGAATAGTCAAACTTCGCTTACTTTGAAAATTTTGCTTCCAATTATTATAACGTAAACTCGTTATTTCCCCTTTTTTATTCTACGGATTACGCTTCGTGTCCCGCAAAAATTAAAATGGGTTAGGCCTATTATGAAATGACGCACTTTTTCGAGTTCTATTTGATTCCGGCTAATCTCAGTTTTCCTCGATTCAAGGTCTTTCTTTAAAGTACTATTTTCTCGCTCCAATTCTTCATTCCGTTTAAGAAGAGAAGCGTCGCTTCCTCTCCTCGAAGACTACAAATTTAAAAGAGACTCCCAATTAATCCAATTCTTTTCTCTCAAAAGAGTTCGTCAGAGTCTAGCCACTACAAAATTGGAAACTATATCTCTGGAAAAACTCGCCCAAAGAAGTTGTAATTTGTTTAATTAAAAGACTATTAACTTTAATGATTAGAAGTATTTAAATGATAAGGAATTGATACGAAACAATTACTCTTTGGGTCTTTGAAGGGTCACATTCTCTCTTTAGAATAAAACTCCTATCTACCTTAATATTCCGTAGTTCATCTTGGAGCTCCTCAATCTCGGCGAGAAGTTCTTTTTCGTGACGGGCGCTGAGGCGGCCTTGATTTTTGGCCATTTGTTCCAGTTCTTCCATCGCAACTTCCGCTTGCAATCCTTTGAGCTGGCAACGAGGATGGAAAAGTGTCAATTAATATTGTCGAGATTTAAGCTTAGACCCGCCTCTAGTCTTAAACTTGTAGTAAATATAACCGTAGATAAGAAAAAGCTAAAGGGGATTATCCTCGCCACCTCTAACAATACCCATCCAAGAACCAGTGAGAAAATGAGCTGGGAGAGCGAGTGTTTCCAAGAGGATGAAACCTTCCTTGATCTCTCCGCTCGTACACTTTTACGAATTGATTACGATATCTCGTAGTCATTTCTCAATTACTCGTAATCGGATCCGCCTAGCTCTAACAGAAATCATCCCAGAATAAGGTAGAAAATTACCCGCAACACTGTTTTTGACACCGTGAAGAGCTTTAGAAGCGCCTCGGGGTTATCTTCATTCAATGGATTGCACTGAAACGAAAATTAAGACCAATTAGTAACTTCTTATTTGGCAATAATGAGTTAATAATGACGTTTTACGTTAATTATTTCTTTGTAAAAATATTCAGCCAAATCGTCGTTAATGTCTTCAATTTTACATTCGATAATCTCATTCCAATCAATCGGCGCCATTGTTTGTAATTTGTTTTCAAGTTTCAACGCGTCGTCTGTCTTACATTTAGAGAGATCCGAGGCTTTAAACAATCCGGAACCATGGAGTGGAAGCTTCGTTCAGCTCACACCGAACTATGGTTGAACGCGTTCTACCAAAAATCGTCCGCTATTCTCCTTCCAACACCTCTAAGCTTTCGCGTATAGTTTTCGGGGCGACGTCTGTAGGTGGAGTTGTTTTAATTTTAAATAATTTTTTTGTTAAATTTTAAATTTATTTGAACATAGTATAAATATAATTTAATTAATAACAGGTTTTTAATTACTAGAAGTTGGTTTAAATTCTTTCCAGTAGGTATCGACAACAATAATTCAAAATTATTTAAATAACAAGAGCCCAATATTGCCCACATTTACACAAACTTTTTTTATTTTTAATTGCTTAAATTTATGCCTATATGTATATTGTTGGGAAAATTTCAATTACTCAATATCTTTCAATTAAGATTAAACAAGCTATATTTTGGGTCGGACGTCCGACTGACCAAGCGAGCTCCATGATTGCTACGATATTAATCGATATCCACTTGACACCCCGTAATATCGGCGAGCGCCACCCGCATGGCGTTGTTTATCGCTTTGGTGAGAGGGCTGCTAGAACTAGAATAAATTATTATAATTAAATACAATTACATCTCTTCTCAATTTTTTTTTTTTGGAAAAAACGAGACTGTCCTTTGCCGATCTACCAAACACAGATTGTATTTATGATATAATTTAACCTTTTCATTCCCGCGGAATTTTTAAAATTTTTGAACAAGGTACTCGAGCCATCTTAATGAGGCTCGAACTTTTACTTGGTAGTTTCATTTTCTTCCGTCGCGAAAAAAAGGCCTAGGGCAGATTGTCCTTCAAATTTTCCGCGCTAAGTTTTGGAAAAGAATATTTACTTTAAAGAGACCGATAATATTTCCGAAGTCGATTCCTCTAGGTTAGAGATCAGCTTCAGAATAGATGGAAAAACCCCTACACCCGAACATCCGCAATTATTACTAGATGACGGAGTGGTTGCGGAATTCGATGACGTAGTTGATTCGGTAACCGATGACGGACTGGTACCCGTATCCGATGCCGTACTACTATCCGGCGAAGGAGTGGTGCCGGATGAAGATGACGTTGTAGTTTCTGGTGAAGAAGAGCTTCCAGATTCGGATGATGTAGTTGTTTCTGGCGAAGAAGTGCTTCCAGATTCGGATGACGTAGTTGTTTCGGGTGAAGAAGAGCTTCCAGATTCGGATGATGTAGTACTTTCTGGCGAAGAAGTGCTTCCAGATTCGGATGACGTAGTAGTTTCTGGCGAAGAAGTGCTTCCAGATTCGGATGATGTAGTAGTTTCTGGCGAAGAAGAGCTTCCAGATTCGGATGACGTAGTTGTTTCGGGTGAAGAAGTGCTTCCCGATTCGGATGAAGTAGTAGTTTCTGGCGAAGAAGAGCTTCCAGATTCGGATGACGTAGTTGTTTCGGGTGAAGAAGTGCTTCCCGATTCGGATGAAGTAGTAGTTTCTGGCGAAGAAGAGCTTCCAGATTCGGATGATGTAGTAGTTTCTGGCGAAGAAGAGCTTCCAGATTCGGATGATGTAGTACTTTCTGGCGAAGAAGTGCTTCCAGATTCGGATGACGTAGTAGTTTCTGGCGAAGAAGTGCTTCCAGATTCGGATGATGTAGTAGTTTCTGGCGAAGAAGAGCTTCCAGATTCGGATGACGTAGTAGTTTCTGGAGAAGAAGAGCTTCCGGATTCCGATGATGTAGTAGTTTCTGGCGAAGAAGTGCTTCCAGATTCGGATGAAGTAGTTGTTTCGGGTGAAGAAGTGCTTCCGGATTCCGAGGATGTAGTAGTTTCTGGCGAAGAAGTGCTTCCCGATTCGGATGAAGTAGTTGTTTCGGGTGAAGAAGAGCTTCCGGATTCCGATGATGTAGTAGTTTCTGGAGAAGAAGAGCTTCCAGATTCGGATGACGTAGTTGCTTCGGGTGAAGAAGAGCTTCCAGATTCCGATGACGTAGTTGTTTCTGGAGAAGAAGAGCTTCCGGATTCCGATGATGTAGTAGTTTCTGGCGAAGAAGAGCTTCCAGATTCGGATGACGTAGTTGTTTCGGGTGAAGAAGTGCTTCCCGATTCGGATGATGTAGTAGTTTCTGGCGAAGAAGAGCTTCCAGATTCCGATGACGTAGTAGTTTCTGGCGAAGAAGTGCTTCCAGATTCGGATGATGTAGTAGTTTCTGGCGAAGAAGAGCTTCCAGATTCGGATGATGTAGTAGTTTCTGGCGAAGAAGAGCTTCCAGATTCCGATGACGTAGTAGTTTCTGGCGAAGAAGTGCTTCCAGATTCGGATGATGTAGTTGTTTCGGGTGAAGAAGTGCTTCCAGATTCGGATGACGTAGTAGTTTCTGGCGAAGAAGAGCTTCCAGATTCCGATGACGTAGTAGTTTCTGGC
Source organism: Odiellus spinosus (assembly GCA_963920705.1). Classification (NCBI taxonomy): domain Eukaryota; kingdom Metazoa; phylum Arthropoda; class Arachnida; order Opiliones; family Phalangiidae; genus Odiellus; species Odiellus spinosus. Next base: position 23,740,834 of record OY987233.1, on the reverse strand, counting down.
GAAGAAGTGCTTCCAGATTCGGATGATGTAGTAGTTTCTGGCGAAGAAGAGCTTCCAGATTCGGATGATGTAGTAGTTTCTGGCGAAGAAGAGCTTCCAAATTCCGATGACGTAGTAGTTTCTGGCGAAGAAGTGCTTCCAGATTCGGATGATGTAGTAGTTTCTGGCGAAGAAGTGCTTCCAGATTCGGATGATGTAGTAGTTTCTGGCGAAGAAGTGCTTCCAGATTCGGATGATGTAGTAGTTTCTGGCGAAGAAGAGCTTCCAGATTCGGATGATGTAGTAGTTTCTGGCGAAGAAGAGCTTCCAAATTCCGATGACGTAGTAGTTTCTGGCGAAGAAGTGCTTCCAGATTCGGATGATGTAGTAGTTTCTGGCGAAGAAGTGCTTCCAGATTCGGATGATGTAGTAGTTTCTGGCGAAGAAGTGCTTCCAGATTCGGATGACGTAGTTGTTTCGGGTGAAGAAGTGCTTCCCGATTCGGATGAAGTAGTAGTTTCTGGCGAAGAAGAGCTTCCAGATTCGGATGATGTAGTAGTTTCTGGCGAAGAAGAGCTTCCAGATTCCGATGACGTAGTAGTTTCTGGCGAAGAAGTGCTTCCAGATTCGGATGATGTAGTAGTTTCTGGCGAAGAAGAGCTTCCAGATTCGGATGATGTAGTAGTTTCTGGCGAAGAAGAGCTTCCAGATTCGGATGATGTAGTAGTTTCTGGCGAAGAAGAGCTTCCAGATTCCGATGACGTAGTAGTTTCTGGCGAAGAAGTGCTTCCAGATTCGGATGATGTAGTAGTTTCTGGCGAAGAAGAGCTTCCAGATTCGGATGATGTAGTAGTTTCTGGCGAAGAAGAGCTTCCAGATTCCGATGACGTAGTAGTTTCTGGCGAAGAAGTGCTTCCAGATTCGGATGATGTAGTAGTTTCTGGCGAAGAAGAGCTTCCAGATTCGGATGATGTAGTAGTTTCTGGCGAAGAAGAGCTTCCAGATTCGGATGATGTAGTAGTTTCTGGCGAAGAAGAGCTTCCAGATTCCGATGACGTAGTAGTTTCTGGCGAAGAAGTGCTTCCAGATTCGGATGATGTAGTAGTTTCTGGCGAAGAAGAGCTTCCAGATTCGGATGATGTAGTAGTTTCTGGCGAAGAAGAGCTTCCAGATTCCGATGACGTAGTAGTTTCTGGCGAAGAAGAGCTTCCAGATTCGGATGACGTAGTAGTTTCGGGCGAAGGAGTGCTTCCGGATGAGGATGACGTAGTGGTTTCCGGTGAAGCGGTGGTTCCAGGATCGGTAGACTTTTGAGTTGTAGTCGAAGTTGTAGGCGAACCTTAGTTTTTTGGTCAAAGGCGTAAGTAAGTCTTAACTACGACCAGTATTCCAGAGACTTCAATTTCCCAAAAATTGAAATATTAGGAAAATGGTCGTCTTAATATCACGAAGAGGCGGTTAAAATATTATCATTTAATCGATTTCCGAGGGCAATTGGAGATATTTAGAGACGTCCCAAGAATAACGAGCGAAACTCACCGGAACTAGAAGAAGAAGACGACGACGACGATGTACCGAAACCAAATCCTGGTAGGAATCCTCCCATACCTATTAGACTTAAAGTGTTTTTGACGCGTTCTCGGACCTCGTACCTTAGACTCGATGGTTTAGATTCGCCTATTACGTAAATTAATAAAGTCTTAAAATTAAAAAGCGGCGCTAGTAAAGCCCAATCGAATTAAGAGATTTATTAAAAATGCAAACACGCGCTTCCAAAAATAAGTTCCGTCCAAACTTATCGGGCGATGGGCTCGCTACACGATCTAATTTATTTTTATTGGCGTTTCTGTCGCGCAAACATTATTCTTATAACGGTAATAATATTATTTCCGGCTGGTAGATAAACGCCGATTTTGTAGCTCTCAATATCTTCGCGATCAAAAACTTGATTTAAAACTCTTACCAATCGTAATTAATCCAACAAGCACCGTTATTATTCCAAAAGCCTTCATTTCGAGCGCGAAGTAATATTTTATAACTTGAAATATAACGCGACTCCTTTTGGAGAATCGCGCGAAATAAATAGGAAGTTTAAAGGGGGCGAGGACAGTTGTTTTATCCGAGTGTTTCCGTATACGAGACGCCGCGTTAAATAGATTAAGATATCCAACTTTGATATTATATTCGACAAATTGGAAAAGCCGAAATGTGTTTCCGCGATGAGTAAAGGTGGGAAGGTAGCTAGTTTCATTTTTCACGGTTAAATATCGGAAAACCCAAGGCGACATTCCGCTTTATATAAAACAGGGAAATAAAATACGCGGCTGCGTGGTAAAAGTACAAATTTCGATAATACACGTTTAACGTTGATAAAAATCTTCCAAATCATTTCCCATCTTGAAATTAAGATATCTTAATTTACTCTAAAAAGCGCCTCCGTGTTTTGGCTCTTACGAGATTCGGTTACGAGCTATAAAGTTACGACAGAAATTAACAACGAATGCGACTCTCGAACTGACAACTGGATAACTTTAAACTTGCCCCTTTAAAACGCTCTTCCCCTACGCACGCAGCCTCGCTTTGACTAAGTACAATTTGTGGCGATCAAGGTAGTCCGCTAAGCTAGAAAAGACGGCAACAAAAAAATCTCTTCAACTACGGTGTTAATAGTATCGGATCACGTTTGTTTTAATAACGTAATTGTCCGATGGTTTTTAATAAAATTCGGTTGAGGTAACGAACCAGATAAAAAACTGCTTAGTGTTAAGCCTACATTGAATTTTTTCCTGGCCATGAAAAAATATTTCTTTTTTTTTCTTAAAGAGGCGGTTTCATTTTGTAACGGTTCTCCGTAATGATTTAGTTAAGAACGTGGATATTAGTTAGTTTTTCGAGTCTTAAAGGCGCGACGTTGAACGTATTTTGACGTTGGAACTCGGATATCATCCGGATCGATTTTAGGTATAGTTAAAGCTTCGAGGTATTTATTTAAGAAAAATAACTTTTCCTAAGATTATTATTGTTTAAAATAAGGAACGTTGACGTCACGGTAGACGTATTGAATTGAAATAATGGCCCGGGTTATCGCTCTAATATTGGTGGTAATTAATTTAAATGAGAAAGGTTCAAAGGGGGTATTTTTAGTCAGTTTCCATTCCTTGGTCATATCCGTTTATTTTCTTCGATATTAAGTTAAGTTTTTACTAGATTTTTCTAGTAGTTTTAGACTTTTTTGTTTTAGTATTTTTGGTTGTTAGTAAAGTTAGCTCGATCCGTAACAGGGAAGCCAGCCAGTTTGCGCGGGATACCAAAACAGACCTATCAGTTTAGTTAGACGAGTATGACGCGTACGTAGGTAGCGTTGGGGAATTTCCAATGAAAATAAATTATTTTCCAGAAATATCGTTATGGAAAAACGCGTAAGAACCTTCGTCGCTCGTTGGAAAACAACCCCAAACACGCCAGTAACGATTCACTCAATGTCAACGATAAAGACAAACAAATTTTAAAATTTAATAAAAAAAAAAAAAGAATTTAATCCTGGTAATATTATTTAATAATTAAAAATAATCAAAATTATATGGGTATAACTTTTAGGTATAATCTATCCACGATAATAAAATAAAAATAACACGAAGTTAAATTATCATTCCTCGCGTTACTGATCTAACAAGTAGTTGAAATTCTCGGAACAGTTTCGGAACATTGCGTAAGAAATATTCGCGAACCGGAAGAGAAGATTTAACGATACTTCTACGTTATAATTCCCGTTTCGTTGTTAATGAAAATGATAGCTTAGGCGCGTTTATATTCTATTTTAAACTTGGGTTAGAAAGAAAACAGTCTGGAAAAGTGAGTTTGACGTTCGCGTCCAAATAACTCTTATTTCCTAGTTTATCTCGCGTTATTTCTCAACCCACAACGTTTATAACAATCGCTGTCCAAACTAGAGAGAAACAACTCGTACCCTTTCGTAATATATTTATCCGAGCTTTATTTAGAGAAACAATACAGTAACTTCGAAAGTTACGCTAAAAATTGCAAATTTCAATCTTTACCGTAATAGAACGGTAAATATTGAAGCGCCATTTTATGAATCGCGTTTTTAATTGTATTTATCATATTAGGACTAACGGGAAATTAGAAGGTATATTTGACAAAAGTATAAGGAGGTGACCTTCGCCCTTTCGTCGTATAAGCGAAGTAATAGTGACATAATTAGGCTTAGCGGGTATTGGAAGAATTATCTAAGAGTGGGGGGTATTGAATAAACGCGAAAAGGTTCTGTCTGTCACGGCCGTAATGATACGGCTACAATTACTTTCGCGAGCGTAAAAGCCCTCGAACGATCGTCATTAACCTTCGGAGCGAAATCAACTCGAAAACCGAAAGAATCGAATCGTGTTTATTCGAAAAATGATGGAAAAATACCTAGGAATAAACAATGATTCCTGAAGGGTGAACCAAGTTTCCTATCATTTTGCTTACATTTTCAACGCGTTCCTATAATTTCCTAAAAAACGATTGATCTACTTAATTAAATTCGTAGGTTATTGACCAATCCAGTTAACTTATCCAAAGATAACGCGATAATTTATTCTAATTCGTTTTTATCCAAGATAATATCGATAATTTACCGATAAAAAAAAGCCATTTTATTTCATTCTCCCTTTAAGGAAATATAGGAATGTTTGTTATTTTCGGGTCACTGAGCCGCGTACGCCTAGCTATTTGTTTAAACCACTAATTATCGAATCGAGTGAGATCGAAATATAAATATAATTTTGTAGATTGGAAAAGTGAAACGCAAATATTGCGGAAAGCGCGAAAACGGTAGTTAAGATAGTGTCGTAGCGAGGTACGGGGTTTAACGTTAGACACGTAGAGGAAATAGGGAACTAGCTCGGAAAAGGCTAAGGCGGATTGATTCTCCGCGTTAATTCCTCGTAGAAACGGAATTAGTCGATATCTTTATTCGGGCTTATGACGAGCTAGTATTTCCGCCGCCTTTTGTAATAATAGCTAAAGCCTCGACGCGGTCGCTGTTAGTAAGGCATTCGCGATTTGGCGTCGGAACCGCGGGGGCTGTCTGGCTGGCGTCGTCACGCTTTCAACGCTACAATACCTAACGCGTCTACTTTCCCGACAGCTTGAAAAATGAGTTAATAGCGTAACTGTACCGATAAAATATACCCTAGATATATATAATAATAATGTCGAGCCAACGAAACGAGGAGGAATAGAACGTTTTAAGCGTGGCGTCGTGTCTTCGATTTTTCGATGAAGTGGTAAGTGACTCGTCGCACCGCCGTGGAAACACTTGAAACGCGCTTTAATTAACGCCTAATTCGAACGCGTATAAAAAGTTATAAATTCACCCGGAAACTAATTTTAGAGGAAAAGGGAGAGTAAAGAGGAAAAAGGAAAAAACCTTGGAATTTGGAAAAAAGTCTGCCGGAACTTAGTCGGTGAAATAAAAAGTTGGGTTTGGGTTAAGGAAATGTTTACCTTTTGATCGTAATAAATGTTTTACGTTGAAAATATTCGCGTAATGTAAGATTCGGTTGGTACGTGATTTCGCGAACAAACTATTCTCTGACCCCTGACCCTCTGACCGCGGGTCGAATCGCGGATAGAAAAATAATCATTTCCAAAGAGTAATTTTTATCGATTACTAAAAATCAGGCTTCTCTTATAATTGAATTTTAAAATCTCAAATTCTAAATTTTTTTGATCTACATCATTTTTACAATTTCACTCGGACTCATTTCGGGTAAACGTTCGCTAAAGTTAAGGCGTACTAATTTTCAAAATACGTTTGCTCGATGAACTTTCCCGAAACGCGTACATCTACACCAACCTTTGTTTGCCAAAAATGCAATTACGGCTAATCACCTTAATAGAGTACAGTTGACAGAGAGATCAACCGGTCCTCTCGAATTAAAACAGACAGCACCTGGCAACTGCCGTTACTTTCCATTCGCCCCGGCACCCACCCCGCTTGTCAAATCAATCACCTTCCAAGGTCATCTTGAAAATATTCTGATCGCCGCTAGCACTGTCAAAGGCGGGGATTCTTACGTGAAATTCTTAACTCTATATAGTCTCAGAGTCAGGCGCTTTTCTAAGGAGGGAGGTTCGAACGCTTAGCCCCAAAATCACGGAAGATTAAGGAATACGAGTCTAATATAAATTATCGTATTTAATCATTAAATTAATTCGTGTATTTCAATTTTCCAGACTGGTTGAAATCGATCGGGGTTGCGAGGGGGCGGAAGTGTTGAAAGGAGACGAGAAAAATGAATAAATCATTGAGTTACGGGGAAGTATGGCCGACAGTTTTCCGTATGCTTAAGGACACCTATTACCACGGTTCTCGTTTCTACAAGTGGAATGATAGCTATTATTTCGACGTCAACGACGTCCTCGTCGTAATATTCCTAACTCTACACTTAACTAACATTCGCAATTATTTGGAAAAAGTATTATTCGTAAGTTCGCGAGTTTGTTTATAAGAAGCCCCATCCCTTCCCCCTAATCTGGGCCCCCAATATTAATCCATATTAAACTCGACCTTCGGTGTACCGTTAATGCTCGAGGCGTACTAAACTCGAACCTCTTTGAATTTCAATACGATTAGAATGTTTTTCCGAAACTTTTCTACAAATTCGGCTACGATATAATAGTGTCCCGTCTTAAGACTATTTTTATTCGAACTCGTTTATCCACGGGGCAATAATTCTTATTTTATTTTTGTTATTTGTAGAAAATATCTACGAAATACTCTATTCCGGAAGTGTCAAAAGTGCGAGTGTCCCAAAATGGGTTTAAGCTGTTGTATCGAATGTTTTTATGGCCGTACATGTTTCATAGGTCTTATTTCGGATATAGAATTTTTGATAATGTCGAAGGAGTCGTAATCGTAGGTGGTAAGAATTTTATCCCTACTTCCAATAAATCCCCCGCCAGACGAAGCCAATGTAGTGACGTCAGTTTTACTTCGCGTTTCCGTAGAGAATAACCAAAAAATCCGAAATAACTGAACTAATTTGATCAAGAAATGGGGTTCCGAGTCTGGTTGGAATTTTTCAATTTGGATCATTATTAACCAAATTACGAGAATTTTTTTTTCCTCCTATTTATTTTTTTACAGGGGGTGCATTTATTATTTATTTTCTTACAGGGGGTGTATTTATTATTTATTTTTTTACAGGGGGTGTATTTATTATTTATTTTTTTACAGGGGGTGTATTTATTATTTATTTTTTTTACAGGGGGTGTATTTATTATTTATTTTTTTACAGTCTATTTATTTCTTTATTCTAACGGGAGCGTATTGAGATGTAAAACTGACGTCACACTATGATTAAATTAGCGATCTTGGCCCAGCGAGTTGCCCAAATTGAATCTAAGATTAAACGCGGCAATAATATTTAGAAAACCGCGTTATTCAACCTTTTCCTTGGGACGTTCGAATCGCCTTGCAAGTAGAGTTTTCGTATTACATTCAAGAAATTTATCGCCTTCTGTTTGTTGAGGCCCGAAAAAAGGACACGGTTCTTTTAATGCTACATCACGCCTTAACTATGGTCGGAATTCTAGTATCCTACTCTTGGAGGTAATATTCGCTAATTCCCGAAATTATTTACGAGTTGGATTTGGTCTTAAAAACGCGGCTTTATACAGGTACGAATTATGCTGCCTCTTCGAGCTGGTGTTGTTTCAATTCGACGATTTATTACTGGTATTCGGCAAAACGTTGCTGTACTTTAAAATCCAAGACGGTCGCGAAGTACCTTGGATTAGAACCTCCGTCTCGGCGATCATTCATTGCTTAACAGTAACCTGGTAATTATTGTACGACTTGTAGGGCGCTCGGAATGGTAATCCAAACCGTTATTCGTTATCCGACATCGCGAAGGTTTTTGACTCGGTTGTACCTGTTACCTCTATTGGGCCTGAAGTTGATCTACGACGGGAAGACGTTCGAATCTTCGTTGGGCCACGAAGTAACGCTTCTCAAGCTAAGAGAGGTGGGATTCCTGGTGTCCGCCCTATTAACTCTGACCCTCATTCTATTCAGTTTCATTTGGTTCACGGTAATTATTAAATATTTCGTCTATATGACGAATAGGGCGCGGCTATAAAACCAATTATTTCAGGTCCTCTTACGAATGTCATTCTCGAATATTTTCTGTAAAAACGCCGAGCAAAGAGACGAGACGGAAATACATAACGTTACCAAGAACGGCAAAACAAACTGAAAAAGACTAATTAATTATAATATATATATATTTATAGTATATTTTAGTAATGATATTCAAATATTATCCGGAGCGTATATCACTAGTGATTTGGGTTCGTTGGATCTATGATCGACAACCCCCTTTTGAACGATTGACACGATTCGTCGAATCTCAAACTATATCCACGTATCTAACCTATAATTTTAATGTAGATCACGCGATTGCCGGCGTTCGAATGTCAGCCATTTGGGTGAATAACTTAACTAGCCTTAACTATATGAAATAGGACAACGTCGCGACGATTAAGTATCCTAGATTTATCCGTGCCTTAACTAACCAATCTTTGTATCTTTCGTATTACACGCGTTACCTGTATTAATGTTTCTATATTTATCACGCGAAGAAAGAATTTACAATAAAATAATATAAACTCGGAACATAAATGCGTAGTTTTCATTTAAAAATTGACAATCAAAACGAGCTCGCTTTTTGATGGTACTGAAATTATCAAGCCGAGGTTTGTCGACGTATCTCTATAGCGGGTGGGCGGGCGGCCTTTGAAGGATCTCTAGTACGTCTCTCCGTTTAAATCCAAATAATTAGTAGAAAGTTCTCTTAGTTATTTAATGGCTAAAATCTTTAATTTGACGTTGAAGAATGTCCGCGTTACGGCGTTCGTTAAAACATCGGAGATTTGAGGAACTGAAAGACCCAACCAGATTCCCACGAATCCTCCGATCGAACTAAAGATATCCATCGGCTGCGAACGCCCCATTTAAATATAAATTAAGATGGTTTTTGTCGCCTTATCTTAAAACAAATACCCGTATTCTCGGTCTGTGAGTGAAAATGATGATAGTGTGGCCTCGTAATTCTTGGAAAATGTCCAGCAAAGTTGGTTTGTCCCTGTATGAACGTTATTCGAATTTGGTGAGAAAAACGCCGTTTAAAGGGGCAATGTTCGATTTCTATTCAAACCTGATTTTTCCCAATTGAACGACGTTGTAATCGAAATGTTCCATTCTGCACGAAGTCGGGCAATTTTGACGGCATTCTTTCTTAATAAACGCCATTTCATCGCCGTTCTTAAAAGGACATTTTTCTGAAATCAAGACCAAAGAGAAAAATCTCCATCGAAAAGCGATAAAAGTACGCGAGTCCGAGTGATCGACCCACAAATTAATTCTTGCTATTATAAAATAATCTCGGAACCATTCAAAAAAGCGCGCGTTTCTATTCAAGGTGTTGCTTTTTTCGAGGTTGGGACGAAGTATAGGATTATATATACTTTTGCCAGTCTTAAAACCATTCAAAAAAGCACGCGTTTCTATTCAAGGTGTTGCTTTTTTCGAGGTTGGGACGAAGTATAGGATTTTCTATACTTTTGCCAGTCTTGAGACCATTCAAAAAAGCACGCGTTTCTATTCAAGGTGTTGCTGTTTTTTTCAAGGCTGGTTCTAAGTATAGGATTATATCTACTTTAACAACCTTGGAACCAGTCAGAAAAGCCGCGAGAAGCACCCGATTCTATAAAAGATATTGCCTTTTTCAAGATTGGGACGAAGTAAAGTTTTATAATACAAGTATTGAGCTAAATTATCGAGTATACTAAAGTCCATTGTCGATCCTCGCGCTTTCTAAGAGCGTGAATTTTACCTTTTTGCGTAGCGTTGCAAGCGAAGTATCCGTTTACGAATGCGATTGGAGTGGGAATACAATTACACGTCTCGTTAAACTTAGTCCAAAGGCAATAATAGTAACACGTCTAAGAAATATTAACATTACGTTAAAAACAAATTCATTGGAAAACTCGCGAATTTTTGGATTAGCCATCCAAAAATCGGGTTCGTGAAAAAATGCGTCGATACTCTTTAGCCTCGATCATTTTGCATTGATCGGGCAAAGCCAATTACTAGTAATCAATCACGATCGAAGCATTTTTTCCTATATTATCTCTATCGTGTTAGTAATTTTGTTCGTAAAAGCGGCGTTGTAATTACATCAGCGCTGACATTTTGGAATTTCCTCCGTTTTTTAAGCAATCTTCGATAATCGAAACAATTGGTTTTGTAAGGCGCTTCTAAGCGGTAGACGACAGTCTGCGCGGAGGAATGAACGTTACGAAAATACTATAATTAACTATACATATTACGGAATTACCTTTTGGAAAACTATTTTGTAAGTTTTGCCAAACGTCAAGTAAAATGATCTGATATTTCTGTTGGGTACGATGTAGGCGCTGTGCACGAAGATATCTATACCGTAATCTCGAACACCAAACATGTTGAATTTTACCGAAATTGGCATTTGAACTCCCAGTTTAAATTCTGCAAAGAGCCAAACCTTAACATTTACAAATTCTTACTAATATAAACGTCTAATACCCTTTTCAGACGAGGCGTAACTAGCCGGTTTAGTCAGATTTAACCGTGGTTTAATCACAGTTAACCGAGGTTTATTGAACTAAGAAGGTTACGTAAACCTCGGTTAATTACGCCTCGTCTGAAGAGGGTATAACGGTGGTTTGTATAAGCCGAGGTTAGTAAAGCGGACGAGATAAAGGGACTATCCGTCAACCCCCTTCCGGCCACGCCATCTATCTGTCTGGGTACAAATTAAAATGTCCATCAGTTATGGAAATCAAGACCGGATACCGAACAGTTTCGTGGCTTGTCGGATAGTTAATTTAAGCCGTTTCTTTAAAAGTAACCTCGGTTTAACCATAGGCGTAATTTTACCGGTGTAGTTCTCACTGACGTTGAGTGGAGAACCCCAAATGGCGCTGTTTACGACGCAAGGCTCGTACCCTGATGAAATCCAAGCGCTGGAACAATTTTTAACGCTTATTGTTAATGAAACTTTGGCGACACTAGGCTACAGCCGATCAAATTAATGTTGATGAACCCCATGGGGGGGGGGGGGCTCAATCTCGGTATAAGCGTGGAGTTTGTTAATTACCTTCTGCAAAGATTATTCGGAATGATCGTGTCTTTTTCGACGCTACGAAACTTGCACTCGTATAAAACATCGACGAAATTTTCCCGTCTGCTCGTAAAAGCTTGAGCGTCGTCTCCTCTCGGAGAACCCTGACACGCGATTAATTAAATAATCATACTCCGTAATAATAATAATTTTAAATGATTCTCGAACTCGCCTTCATGGAGCAATACTCCTTGGTTTTATTGCAGTAATAATCGTACAAGACGCTGCCAATGAAATATTTAATCGCAAAGTTCTTAATTTTGAATCGTTTTTTTTTAAAGATTTTTTCGGTTATTTTCGTTCCTTACTTGGGATTGTAACAGACAGTGGTGGCGGGTATTTTGGGGACCCGTTGGACCAGGACGTCGGTGTCCACCGCGGTTTCGTAAGAGAAATAAACGACGAAATAAGCCGTTAATTGATAAATGCACAAAGTGGAACACACGACGTAAACGGCGCATTTTATTCGATAGCGATTCGCCGAAATCCAGCTTTTTCTCGACTTTGACGGATTTCTTTTACGTCTGTCGAAATCGTACGATAGATCCATAACCAACGAAACGCTCAAATCGGAAACTTTCGCCATTCGGAAATTAGTATACTCTTCTTTAAGTTCCGAAAGAACTGGAATAATAATTGGTCTAGATTTTAAGCGAACCGTTAATACCCCGAATATTCGGTAGATCTACTCGGTCAATTAAGAAGAATTATACTAACTCCTAGACACTTATCAGCGGGACTCCCTTAACTTTAATTCATTTACTTTCGTTTACGAAGAAAACCTAACGAATTCTATATACGTAATTATTATAATTTCCAAAATGAAAGATATAGCAGTTTCGGTTCAAGGTGGCGCGTCCGTTTCAGAAGTATTAAGCCCGGTTAAAATGATATTTCACTTAATTACTAATATACTTGATACGAGTCTTCGCTATCAATATCTACTGTCAATTCGATGGAAGAAAAAAGTAACGGCTGAAGTATTAGTCTATGTCTCTGTCGAGCTCAGCATTATAAAAGAAAATAAGCTAGTTCAATTACAGGGTGTTCTTCGCTCGTGGCGCTCATCGATTGACTTTGAGGGTGTGTGTGTTGTTCTCCTGGTCCATACGCGCCGTTCTCACGGATCTAAGTAACGTATCTTTCAAAGGACGTTGTTATAGCTAGTTTAACTAAATTGGAGTTCTTTCTCTAGGGCAAAAGGAGAGAAACGGCTCGACAACTGTTCATTTTCAAAGCGTGTATATAAAATCGATAAGCGCGCCTTTATCTAAACCCGATACAAAATGAAAATACCACTAATCGTACGGAGAGAAAAAATTGGACCTAATGGTCAGCGGGTGTTTCGCATTGTGCTTGAAACGCCAATTTTCACATCGTTATACTTTTGACCTTCTCATATTCTGGCGAAGAACAATTTTACGAAAAATTATTCTAGCTAAAATTATTAATTTAAATTATAAATATAACCTAATTCAACGCTAGTTTAAATATATTGTAAAATTTATTTCAACAATGGAGTCGCGCTAGTTATATCTAGTAGAATACTCCGAAACTCTTATCAGGTTTTAGACCCACCTTCCCCAACCAAGGGGGGGGGGGGGGGTTCAAGGCTCTTATATTCGTCGTATTGATTATAATTAAGGCAGGCGAGACTCCTCGAGATTATTCGAAAAAGAGAAAGCTATCCCGTTTGAAATAGCCCGTCAAGGTTGCGAAATCAAAATAGGCTTCTGCTGATACGGTCTAGCGAAAATACGCTAGACCGACCTTGGGCGGTCAAAGTTTTTAACGCTTGTAAAACTAATCGAGGTGTGGCTTAATCTCTGGTGGACTTATCCATCTTGTTATTATTATCGCCATTGTACGAGAAACTTTCCACCTGGAAGTTAACGTGACAAATTGAATAAAGATTTTGGAACATTATTCAATTATATTTCGAGTGAAAATGAGGAGCCTCGTTTGTAAATGTTTTAATTAATTTCTTATCATCAACGAGCCACTTGTCGCAATTTTGAATTAATTTTCATTGGTTTTTTCTAGTTTTCCTCTGTTTCGCGAATGTTTGTAGGTGCGTGATTGATGACGCCTACGTTCGATCCACGAGGGACTCTTTCGGTCGGACAATTCAATGTCTTTCGGACGGAAAGACCACGGTAACCGCTATTTTCAACCACGAACTATCTCTTATTGACTGCGATGTCAGAAAAAGTAATTCAACCGTGGCCAAAGAATTTCTTAAAGAGGTTAGTCGTAAGAGGGAATTCATCCATTAATATAGATCGTCTCCGGGCTTTATCGTCACTTAGTTCACGGTCCTCTTCGACTGGATTGGGGGTAAGAAGGGGGAGGAATCGGGTTCTATTTTCCTTAGGCGAAACCGGGTCCTATACCAATAATGGCGTAAACATTACGCGGGTTGAGAACTTGGGTAGGGTTTTTTTATTAACTAGTCCCGGTGTCTCCCGGAGTATAAACTGAGTAATTAATTACTTATGTATGAAGAGATGTCTCGTTAATGTTTGTTAGGCTCTTTCGAACTCGATTCCCGAAAACGTGACGATATCTTCGATTAAACTCGACGTCAAAAAGATCGGAAGGAAATGCGGGAAATACATCCGAGATACTGTACGTATTAGATAAGATTTCGCCTCACCGTGTTGTCACTAATTGTAATGACAGCTCAGAAAATTGGATGCCGCGTCGAATGATCTACAACGAATATCCAGAAAACTTTTCACGCTCAACAAACCAGTTCCTGGTAAAGTTTGCTTTTTAAATTTAATCGAAGTTATCGCGATAAGTATTATTTACGCTACCAAGAACGTATTCTCGATTGATAGGCTACCTGAAAATGAAATTTCCTATAACAATATAGCTTAAAAAATAATCCCAATATCTTTGGCGAGTTTTGATAAGGGTTTTTTTTTTTTTTCAGTTTATTGTAAGCTAAGCGATAGAATAAGTCTCTTTAATTTAAATTAAAATATTTTACTCGCTGATATGTTTGAAGGTACAAAATGGTGCGCTAGGAACGAGAGACCGACGCATTTTGAAAAACTAGGACCAAAATCGGAACTCGATACTTGTTGCAAGAAAATTCACAAGTGCCCGAACGCCATACCAGGTCATACCATTCAATTATCATGATATGATAGAAAATAAAATGGGGATTCTTAGGCGGGCCCCTAAATACAACTGAGGGAGGCGAAAACTCGCTGATGACGTCACGGAACCACCAACCGTGAGAATAAAATAGGCGCCACCCCGGGGGCACACCCCTTAAGAAATCCCAGCTAGCCTTTCTTGGTATTATTAAGTGACTAATTTTATTTATTTGTAAAATTTTTCATTATTTATTTTACAGGGGGTGTATTTATTTTTTTTCTTTATAAGGGGTACCCCTTGTAAAATTTTTGATTATTTATTTTACAGGGGGTGTATTTATTTTTTTACAAGGGGTACCCCTTGTAAAATTTTTAATTATTTATTTTACAGGGGGTGTATTTATTTTTTTTTTTTTATAAGGGGTACCCCTTGTAAAATTTTTGAATATTTATTTTACAGGGGGTGTATTTATTTTTTTTTTTCTTTATAAAGGGTACCCCTTGTAAAATTTTTGATTATTTATTTTACAGGGGGTGTATTTTTTTTTTTTTTTAACCGCGTACGTTTATTTCTTTGTTTATGTCCGAAGGCTACACGTATCGCGACGGAACGCTGAACTTTTACCCGTGGACTATACCATCTTGTTCTTGCCTAAATGATTTTATAAAATGCAGCCAAAATTTAAAGGAGGACGAACGCTATTTCAGCGAAATTTTTTTAAATTTGCTACGAATTCCTTGTCTGGATTTTAAAAATAGCGAGGTTTGCTCCGAACACGACCAATGGGGTTTAAAATGCCTGAAATACGACGCGATATCGCGGCCTGCCTTTAAAACGTTAAACTAAATCAAAAAGACGCTTCGAATTGTTCATTCGTGGTGGAGTACGTTTAGAAAATAAGTTAAGGCGAAGATAATTCGCGGTTTGTACCTCGACCCTATTATTAGTTACTGGCAATAAATAAAGACGTAGAAATTAGACAAATAAATGATATTTTTTAAAATTAAAATTTGAAAAACCACTCCGAATTTCAAATGGGGCCACCCTCTCTGGAAATCCAAATAGTTACTTGGTTTGGCTGATAGTCCGCTTAACCAGTCTCTTTGATTTTAGGTAAGTAAGCCTATTTCGTAGTTTGACAGCGTTACGAGTCAAACAATACGATTATGTTTAAAAACAATTGGCAAACGATTTAAAATGAAAGATGTCAAATTGCTTTCCTATTTTATTATTATCAATAATATATTTAAAATAAAAGTTTGCGTGGCAATTTCCAAAAACAATGATTTTCTTCCAAACTATTCCGCGGATAAATTGTCGAATGAATGTATAATGTCCTCGATAATGTCCATCGATAGTTCTTAGCCGCACCCCGATAAAGTTTTTGTTCGGTACTAGGTCGCGCGTTAAGTGCCAGTAAACACGATACTTCGCGTTGTAAGAACTTTATTGACTCGCTTTGGAAACACCTTTAAAAGGTTAGTTGCCGCGTTTTTATTCGTTGTAAAATAAAACTAATCGTATCGCGAGATCCTCGCCGTAAGATTTAAAGTCCTAAATTTGTTTAACGTGGACAATAAGCGCGACTAACCCTTGATCGAGTAAAACGGCACAACAAACTTGTTGCTATGGCTACAGTGAAGGAACGCGCGGGGCGAGTTTGTAGGTAGAATAGAGAGAGAGAGAGAATGACTTTGACACCCCTTTGTTGTCGGTGGATATACGGGGTCCTCGTTCAATGCAAATATAATATTTTAAGTTCCGGATCAATCGAAGATTGAGAGAAGCGTCGAGAGAAACGAAACAATTCGAACAAAAATGGCCTCGTCTTAACACGAAGCCATCATTTTTAGAACAAAATATTTTAGAGTTTTACTAATTAAATACTATTCTAGAAACGTTAAATGAATTAACGAATACGACGTAAGTATATTTTGTCTATCATTTCGAGTCTTCTCAAAGATATCAAAAACCGAAAAAAGCGTTTAATTAAATTAATTAATAGCCCTTTCAATTATATCTTTCTTTCGTAATTAGGCGAGCCGCGATTGGTTAAACGATTGGTCATGCAGAGAAAGACGGACTTCACGACATTATACAGCGCCGAACACGCCAGAGATTTC
This sequence comes from Odiellus spinosus, assembly GCA_963920705.1. Classification (NCBI taxonomy): domain Eukaryota; kingdom Metazoa; phylum Arthropoda; class Arachnida; order Opiliones; family Phalangiidae; genus Odiellus; species Odiellus spinosus. Next base: position 23,724,396 of record OY987233.1, on the reverse strand, counting down.
GGCCTTCGAACCGATTCTACTTTCGAAGATTCGCCGGCGACGGATGACGCCAAGAAAGACGACAAACCCAAGAGGTCCAAAGTCACGACCCTAACTTGGAACTGTTGCCGATTCTTCTTATTTTGCGTCTTCACCGTTCCTTGCGCTTACGTCATCGAAGAATATTACCGAGAATACGGCTCCAATAAGAGGGTCTTGGACGTCCAATACCCGACGCCCCAACCCGAAATGCCCGGAATTACGGTTTGCAATTCAAAAAATTTGTAAGTTTTGGAAGGACTAATCTACTTCGCCGCCCCGTTAATTAATTAATAGAAGAATTATTAATTAATTCAATTAATTAACATTGAAACTAAATTATCATATTTATCTCCTTGGCGTTCCAGATTAAAAAAGTCATCTTTGTGTCATTACTCCGGGGAACTTTGCAGCAAGTTAATGCAATCCAAGCATCCGGTAAATTCAACATTTAATTATATTAGTTCTAACGGGAATTCCTATTTAAAAGATGTTATCCACCCACAAACCCAATCGCCATCAAAACTTTAGAAATATATTATTGCCTCTCTCGAAATAATGACGTTGCTGACGGCAAAAATATAAAATTGTTTGCCTCGGTTACGAGGTTTGGTGTTTGGAAAAATCAGCCCATTTGCTAAATTTCCTCCCGCCCTGACTATGTCGCCCACTCGTTATTAAAGTCCATACAAACGGTGTTTTATTATTATAGGACGGTTTAGTTCGCGAACTAGCCGATGACTTAGATTTAAAAGCGCTAAAAGAGCTGAGTTACCACAAAGGAGAAGTACTCAAGTCTTGCTACATTAAGAGCGACAAGAAATTATATCGAACTACAATATGCAGGTAATTCAAATATTCCTCGGATAATGAACATTTTTTTTTTTTTTTACTGTTTTGCCTATTATTTGTCGATCGCAGGCAGGCATTATGGGTTTTACACAAAGGAAACTTATGCTTCATGATCAATTTTCAAAGGAGCGAACCGGAAGACTTCTCGGGGATGAACGATCCAAGTATTTAGCAACATCAACGAATAAAAATTATTCGCGCGCGCCATTAGGATGTTGATCTACCGTTGAAACTAAATTCATTTTGTTGCAGAGTTGCTGATGGTTTTGGGAGCGGACAATCGTCAATATCTTAAACCCAACGTAGCCGCTGGCCTGGACATTTACATTCATTCTCCCGAAGATATTCCTGAAGAGAAAGACGCCCATTTCACGGCATTCAGGGGAGCCAAATACCAAGTCACTTACACCAAAGTCAGTCCGCTTTTTCTATCGTATCGGTAACCTATTCGTACTGAAAATAATACGGATTTTTCACATTTTGTGGCCAAATTCCTACTTAATATTTATCGTATTTTACGCTTTAAGAAAAAAGCTTTAAACGAAGCTTCATTATGCCTTTATAAGTATCTGTCTCAGTTCCGCGTCTCTCGTTTGTTTATTTTTAGGCGTCGGACATTGTGAACCAAATTGGAGATTGCACTCATTACGAAGATAATCTAGTACCGGATGTCCGTTTTCCAAGAATTAGGAATAAAAACGTAATTAAATAATCTCTCGGACAAAATTCAAGATATAATTTGTAATAAGGGGCCCTATTTTTGTATTTCTTAAGACTTGTTACGTCCGATGCATGTGGAAACAATCTCGAGCGAGACACGGATGCGTCGCTCCATCGCTGACCGTGTTCCAAGGAATGACTCGATGCCAGAAGAAACCTAATCAAGATTCGAGTAAAATTCGCGCTTTTCGTTCGATCAAAAATAAATAAAAGAAACGGAAGCGTAAGACGGGGAACGGGGACCCATCTATTCACCAGAGAGTATTATCACCTACAAAATAGTTCTTCTCCGCGAGGAGAGAAGAGAGATAGTTTTTCCTCACTCTGTCTGTATAACTAGACCGCTCTCTGCCTTCGGATTAAAGATTAATTTCCCGGGGAAATATTAGTTCACCGAAATGGTAGTTTATTAGCTAGCGCTCGGAGAACCCTTGTTTTCTAATGTCAGATAGGCGGAACACTCGCTCGAGTTCTTTTGTTCTTTTATTGATTTTTTTTTTTTTTTTCGGAGTCTCGATTGTTCGTAGCCGTTTCACTCCCCCCCCCCCCCTCCCTACGAAAGCACTTCCCTACTCGGGAACACATTTTTTCCCAATAAACAAATGTTTACTTAAAATTTCAGAGAAGTTCTTTGATATTCCTACAAAATCTATAAACCGATGCTGGAAGAAATGCAAGGAAGACTGCGAGTACGTTTAAATAATACCCTAATTAAATAATTAGTAAAAACGCCCGAAATTGATCGGTATTTCATTCTGACCCCCCTTTTTTTTGGAATTTCGCGTTAATTGGGGGCCCGTTTCCGACTTATAGAACTTCATTAGCTCTTTTGTCGAAGTCGATTTCGACGAGGAAACGTCTGTCGTATCGAGAAAAACTAACGTAAAAGATTTTCGACGACCAATTAACCCGAAATTGTATATATAATATATTATATAATATAATATATTATATAATATAATATATAATAATATATAAATATTGGGGAATGGGAAGGGGTCGTGTTCGCGCTGTCAAAGTTGTAAAATATGTCTTTTTCGTTTCAGCCGCTACAAATACGAAATTAAGAAAGATATGGAAAAGGTAAATTTGATTTATTTCCCGGAGATTTAGGCGATTGACTAATAATAGCATTTTGTTTTTAGAGCATGCTCAGTTGGAGAAAATAGTAAGTCTTCGGGAGCGAATACACCTAGGCGTTGTTGATAATTAATTTAATAATATTAAAAGTTAATCACCGTGGTCGATAAATACTAATTTCTAATCGTTTTTGTTCAGCGAAATCAACGTGACGATTCAGTTGACTCCCACGAACATCACGTACTACACGCACAGACCCAAAACCTCGGTGAGTTAATTGGATTGGCGCTGGAAATCGAGCTCTAAACGCGTGATTTATTTCAGACGTTGGACGTTTTTGGTTACGTGATTGCCGCCGTGGGAATGTTCTTGGGATTGGCCTTCCCGGGACTCGTGGATAAAGCTCGCCTCTTTATAACGGAGAAACTCAACCAAAATCCGCGATGGGCGGAATTTTGGTACAACGGATACGCTAACGAAGAAGAAGAAGAAGACGAAGAAGAGTACGACGATGACGAGGAAGATATTGGCGACGAAGAAAGCCAAGAAAAAAACTTGTTAAAACCCGCCGAAAAATTACGAAACATTTAGTCACGCGTGGTGAGCGGGAGAGCGAGCCAAATTACTCGAACAAAACGTTACAAAATCACCTTTCGATTTTGAAAATTATTCCTAATGAAATTCTGAAATGTAAAGAAAAAAATCACTTCTATCTATGATAATCTAGAAATCATTGTTAACGGAGAAGATATTTATTTTAAATCGTATGAATAAAAAGCGCGAACTATGCCCTAGTTTTTAATTTCATTTGAAATTTTTTCCCGCCTCTTCATTTATCCCATTCGAGTTCATTCGACATTTGTCAGAAGTTTCCTCAACTTAAAAAGAGATATTTAGAGAACAAAGGCCCGGACGTGACCTTCTACTCATCTACCGTTAAATTTATTCTCTAGTGGAGAATCGACTCGATAGCCGAACTAAGTTTTCAGTTCGTACGAATCTACTATAGCTTAGGCCCCTATGGGCGATCGCGAAACCAAATAGAATAGATAAAATTAGCGTTATAGGGGTTAGTCCGCGTTGACAATCGAGATGTTTAATAAAAAGTCCTTGAATAAAAATAATCTCTCGATAAATGTAGTTTAGTAAGAGGGCGACTCGCCGAGTTTAAAGACTTTAAACGTCGTGCTTGGAGATCGCGTTGCTTTTTTCAAAAATGTCGAGTCTCCTTGAAAAAATCATTATAGAATATCGTTGGGTTTTCGTGTGTTTCTTTCTACTCCCAGCCTCTTTTCTCTACGATATTTGGTTTTATTGGCGAAATAAAATCGTCTTCAAACTGCGGACGGCGCCCAAGTTACACGATCTTAGAGTTAAAGATATACAGAAACAGGTAAACCTTCGCGTTTTTCAAAATTCCATTATATTGGGTTAAATCTTTCGGCCCTTTTCGGTATAATCTCCGTCCAGGGATTATCTCAAGGGGATTAATTACGTTTTTAAAGCGATATAAATAATATTAATTTTATTTGTTTGCCGATAATTAAGTCGATATCGCGCAGGTTCGAAAATGGAACGAATCGGGTCGGACGGTCCCTATGTGCACCGGACGACCGGGTTACCAGACGGTCAGCTTCAGAGAAGGTATTTACAAAGAACGCCTGAACCGTATTAACGTCAACCTCGTAGACGTCCTCGAAATCGACGAAGAAAAACGAACGGTCAGGGTGGAACCTTTGGTCAACATGGGCCAAATAACGGCGACGTTGAACGCCGTTGGATGGACCTTGCCCATCATACCCGAACTCGACGACTTAACCATTGGTACTTTTTCGATGAATTAAATCGATATTTTTCTAAGAAAATTTAATCGCGATTACTCGGTTATAGGTGGCCTGGTAATGGGTTCGGGCATCGAGTCTTCGTCGCGCAAATACGGCTTATTTCAGCACATTTGCGTCGCCTACGAACTAGTTTTGGCCGACGGTTCTTTGGTTCGTTGCAGTAAAGTACGTGCTAAAGGTCAGCCTCTTAAATGGAGAATGAACTTGAAAAGTAAAGCGCCTTTTTATCGATTCTACTTTCAACAATAAGACTCGATCCTTCGTGTCTTTGACCAGACGCAAAAATTAGGATTACTTGAAGGAATGACAAAATCCAAAGGGTGTTTCCTTTGATTTTGTTTTCCAATTCGGACAAGTATACGATTACGCTTCAAAGCGGAATCGATAAAAGAAGAGTTATATATTTTTCTCGTTCACTCTCCCTTTAAACCCTTTTTTTTTTAATTTTATTCAAATTTATGGTAGGAGGAAAGATCGGAGTTGTTTTACTCCGTTCCTTGGTCGCACGGCACAATTGGCTTTTTAGTAGCCGCCGAAATCCGAATTATTCCGTGCAAAAAATACGTTAAAGTGAAATACGTTCCTTGTTACGCGGCCGAACAAATACAGTCGGCCTTGGAAGACAGCGTCGGAAAATCGGAATTCGTCGAGGGAATCGCCTACTCAGAAACGACTGGCGTCGTAATGACCGCCGATATGACCGACCAAGTCGATCCTAATAAGGTAATTAAGGAGCCAAATTACGACAATTCGAGAGAAAGGTTTGGTCGAATCGCGCTCATTTCCAAACATTCAAGCGTAATATAAAATTGAAATTTATCATTTTTAGATCAACCGAATATGCAGTTTCAATTCGCCTTGGTTTTTCGAACACGCTCGATCCGTATTGAAGGTCGGAGAGAGGGTCGAATACATTCCGTTACGCGATTACTATCATCGACATTCCAGGGGACTTTTTTGGGAAATGATGGTAAGTCTTAAATTAACATTATTCGCTTAAAGTCTTTTCTAGATCTCGTTACGACAGTGGGCCGGCTTAAAGGTCCCTATGCCCTCTAGAACTGGCCCCTTCCCCTTAATTTGAAAATAAAATGAAATTGATTTTCTCCGCAGTATATTATACCTTTCGGGAATCACTGGCTGTTCAGGAATCTGTTCGGGTGGCTGACGCCTCCGAAGATATCTTTATTGAAACTGACCCAAGGTCAAACGGTGAAAGAACTCTACGAAAAACATCATTTCATACAAGATATGTTCGTTCCCCTAAATCGTCTAACTGAGGCAATTTCCTTTTTCGACAAAACGGTCAAGGTATATTATCAATCGATAACGAAAACCAGCAAATGTTAATTTTTTTTTTTTTTTTTTTTTTTTTTTGGTTCAGGTGTATCCTCTGTGGTTGTGTCCGATGACTTTGCCCGATGATCCGGGATTCGTTCATTCCGAAAAGTCTCGACCGGAAGTTTATATCGATATCGGATTATACGGCGAACCATTGGTCAAGAATTTCGAAGCGAGAGAGACCACGAGAAAGTGCGAAGCTTACGTTCGCTCGGTCAAGGGGTAAATAAGACTAATTTCATTACGCTCCATTCTCAAATGATTACGAGTTCAGAGCCGTACTAGCTGGCAATTCCCTCTCCGGTAGGTATGGCTAGGTATCGGAGATCAACTTCCAATTAAGGGGAAGGGTGGGGGATATCTAACTTAATTATTCGTCGAAATTTTGGATTTTTAGGATTTAAACAAAGCCAGATTTTCGAGCGGATTAAACTGATTTAAACCGGGTGGTTAAACCCGGACTGGTTTCTGGATTTGGGGCCTAATTAAGTAGACTTAAATCAAGCCAATTAATAATAGTTATTCAAGTTCCTAGCGCTTTACTTCTAGGCCAAAGGGGAATTATTAATAACACGGACTTATTTTAATTTAGATTTCAGATGTTGTACGCGGATTCTTATTTGACGAAAAACGAATTTCGGGAAATGTTCGATCATTCTTTGTACGATCGAGTGCGACAAAAATACGAGTGCGAAAAAGCCTTCCCCGACGTTTACGATAAAGTCAGCAAAAATGCCAGAAGATAACTAATTATCAGTATTACGTAGAATTTCGCGGCCTTGGAACCGTTAAAACTTCTAGCCACTTAAACACGGTCTCTACCTCAAAATATGGACGAGGCGGATTTTTTGTAAAAAAAAACATTTTGTATCTTTTTCGCCTATTATTAAAATTTACTACAGCGAAAATTGCAATTCTGTCGTAAATTATTTAATAAAATAACCTCGAAATCCAATTAAAAATGAGTAATTTTTGGCCGCGTTTCTTATTCTCTTTATTATCTATCTATTTAAGAAGAAATTTGTTAAAATGTAAGTGCGTTTTTATCTTCTACGATACGAATTTCTAGTGGAAAGAAATAGATAATTTAGAAAATATTATATCCGAGATAATGCGAAATTTATTAGGACAAAAGTAAAGAAATAAGAAGGAATAAAGATGGCTTTAGCCGCGGTTAAGCAACTTTCCAGGGATTCTCCCGATATCGAGGTAAATATTAACTTATAATTAAATATTATTTAATCGTTTAGTCACTCGCGAAATTAGGTTAAGCCGATTTACGAAACAATAACGAAATTTGAACGATTCTAGAATTTACTGGCTTTAAACCCGAAGGTGAAGAAGTACGCGAATTTAATTCCAAGCCTCGAAACAAAAAATAATAAGAAACATTGGAAAAGGAACGAGGAAAAACAATGCAACGTAAGAATTATATTCAACTTTTCTATACGCTATTAATTGTCCAATGTTCGTAAGAGCCTATATACATCCGCAACTTTTAACACAATGTTATATAGAAGGTATAGAGAAAATTACGAACAATTGTTTCAAAGTTCTAGAAAGAACTAGAAACTTCTAGAAAAGTCTAGAAAATTCTGGAAAAGTTGTTGAAAATTGGACAATATAAGATTATAATTTTATTTTTATTTTTACTGTTATTAAAACGCCGTATTCAAAATTTTAAACTTGAAAATGAAAAATTAAAATTTCGCCTATTTTTGTCTCGGACAAATAATCTTAATTATATTTTACGTTAATTACGTTTCATTTTTACGTTATAAATATATTTTCGGGCGTCAAAGCGTCAGGGATCTTATATTTCTATCCGCTTTAATAGATAGAACCGGAAGTTCGTAACTTATCATAGATAAGTTATAAACTTACGAAAATTGATAAACCCTTCTAATTTGAATTTTCATTAATTAATGATAGTCTTGTAGCTCGTTGGAGAAAAATTTCGACGACGTCAAACCAACGACTTTAAGCGAAAGAGGAGCCTTACGAGAAGCCGCCAGGTTAGAAACGTAATCAGGTGAAAATATCGCGTTCATTAAATATTTTAATATTTGTCTATTTTCATCGCAGATGTTTGAAATGCGCCGACGCTCCTTGCCAAAAAAGTTGCCCGACTCAAATAGATATTAAAGCCTTCATTAGCAGTATCGCCACGAAGGTCAGTTCACATTCGCTTCTATTCCTAACGGCTTTTTCAAAAAGTCTCCCTCGAAAGTTTGTTCGATAAACCGCTTGATATTAGCAGTCGTTTTATTAATTTATTCGAATACTTTTAAGTTAGCGTTAAGTTTTGTAAATGGGCTTAATTCGAGGGGTCGCTCATTCGACGAAATCCCGTACGCTACCCGTCAAATACAACGTTACAACTCGCGAATCAAAATCAAAATCCAGCGCCAAATCAAAAGACATTTCGCTGATTTTCAAATCTCGTAAAAATTACGAAATCCGAAACAAAATCACGAAATGAACGGCTTAAAAGGTACCGTTAGAGAATCTCGAGAAAACCCGGATTCAAACCAAGTTTTCACCACTTAGAATAGGACTTATTATAAAATAATCTTGGAAACGGATAAAAGAGCCGTTAAAAAGCACCCGTTTGTATTGAAGATGATGCCTTATACGTATAGGATTTTCTATACTTGGTTGCCAGTCTTGAAACTGACAAAAATAAACGTTAATTAAAGCCCGTTTCTACGGAATATGTTGCCTTTTTCAAGGTTGGTTCAAAGTATAAGATTTTCTATCCTTTTGCCAGTCTTGAAAGTAACAAAAAGAAACGTTAAATAGAAGCCATTTCTACGGAATATAGGATTTAAGTGAAAATCCACGAGCACTTTTACCTAGATCCAACGGATTGTCCGGCATCGATGCTTAAAGTTTGGACACTCGTAGTTTGGGTCTGGGATTTTCCATACCACGTTTGGTCACGAAACTAAAATCCTAATTAAACTTAATCACTCGATTAGACGTTTCCAAGTTGGTAACGCGCTAGCTCGCTGATTGAGTAGACCCGAGTTCGATTTCCCGCAAAATCTTTGTTTTATTATTTAATTTTAGCGTTAAGTACTAAATTATTTATGCCATATTGAAACGGTTGAAATAATAGATTCGTAAATAATAATAATAAGGGGAAAAGCTTGCCCAAATAAAATAAATATAATATAACAAAGTTTTATCGGGGAATCGAACTCGGGTCTTCGCGATCATCGAGCTAGCGCGTTACCAACTTGGCAACTTCTAATCGACTGACTAAAGGGATACTATTAGCTGAAATGAAGTATTTTTTTCTGATTCCTTATGTAAAAATACGCTCCCTGAATGTTTTAATAATTTTTCAAGTACGAATACTATTAGAAAAGATTTTTTAAAGTTTTATATCCTAAACACGCGTTTGAATTTTTCTAGCATTACCAAGAAGTCAATCGGAACCAAGGAGCCATCCCCCGATCTACTAAAACAAAAACCTAGAGCCCCCTCCGCATTTTGTTTTCCTTTTTCGTTCACGGAGCTTATTATAATTTTTGCCCAGATTTAGGGATTTGAAGTAAAATCTTAAGATTAAAAAAAAAATCTTGGGATTTGATTTAAAGACTTATCCGATGATTTATTTTCGGATTTAGGATTTTTTTCCTCGGATTTCTGATTTATTTCAGGGATTTATATATTTTTATCGGGGATTAGAGATTTATTTTTAAATCTAAAGATTTTTCTAAGATTTTAAATCTTTGTCGGATTTATTTTGTGATTTTTTCGTTAGCGTACGGGATTTATAGGAATGTCCGCGATCCCTCGATTTTAAGTTAAGATTTGTCTCGGAGTTGGTGTACGGACACTTAACCCGAATTGATTAGTTTATTATTTGTATAACGAGATAGCGGGTCGTAAAGAATGTTTTCCAAAACTAAAATGACGAATAAAGCCATCTGAAAAGCGAACGATGTTAGGAAAATAATTCTGAGATCTTTCAAGGTAGTTGGCGCGACTTCGCCGTCTAAATCGAGTCTCCAAGTATATTTTTCCATTAAGAAGGTGTTGCGAAACAGAAATTGGTGGATTATTTTACTTTCGACGAAGTGGAGAATCCTGACAAAACAATGGAGGAACCAAACATTTAAAGTTAAACCCACAAAGTAATTAATCTCGCTTTCCATTGGGGGCGAATTTTCAGCGTTTTTCTCCTAACATTCGGCGGAAAAGGATTCATTTTCCGTATACAACCCAGCGTGTTAACTAGATTTTTAATTAATTAGGCGAAACGCGATTAATATTTAGAAAAATGTCCCACGGTGGAAAGCGAGCCAGGGGTTAAACGTACAGCTTGTTAATAGCCTCTTGTTCGGAGCCGGACAAACTTCTGTTGTAAAACGAGGTCATGACCCCGGAACTGATAGCCGATTGTCCGTAGTAGAAGAGTCTTTCGTCTCCGAGGTCGTGGACGAATTCGAAGACTCCTTTCCACAGCAAGTGATTGACGATCAAGGCTTTGCCGCCGTCGTGAATGTTTTCGAAAAAGTCTTCGTTCGAAATCAAAGTCTCGAAGTCGACGAACGATTCGCTTCCGCTTTCCATTCGTTCGACGAGTTCCGCCGAGACCTCGTCGAATTGCGCCTTAAATACACTTACAATTATAGAAACGCTCGGGGCAAACTCGGCTAGAATGTTGAAAATTTGAACAAGTACGGCGTAAAATTTGAATTTGAAGATTGCATCGCGTATAGCTAATTCCCTAAATAACTTCGATCTATTTAGGCGCGTTGTTGAGACAATTATTCGTATTTAGCCAAGAATTTTATTGTAAACGTAAGCCGCCCTAATTTGGAAAGTTGATTTTCTCTACGGATATATTTCTATATAGGACGTAATCGCGGAACCTTTTTAAGGAGAATGGTGTGTTCGGTCATGTGTTTGATTAGAACCGGAATGGTATCGCTCTTGAAAACCAAATCGGAAAGAGTGTCCAGGGTTTTGTATTCGTTCGTCGAAAGGTCCGATTTCAAGAAGGCGGAAACGTAGATTCCGACGACGACGCTGGACAGTAACCAAGAGCCGATCACGGCCCGAATCGATACGCGACGAGCGAGATCGATCGAAGCTGTTCGCGATTCAATCGTGCGGGCATTTCGTTAATAGGCCTGCACGTTTGGCGAATCGACGTCACGATACCTTGACGAACGAGAAGACCCGAAACGTTCCACAAGGATCCTAAGAAAGTCCGGCCGAATGACAATGACGCGACCTCTCTTCTTCGGAATAATTTCATTCGTAACAGGCTGGTAAAAACGCTAACCACGATCACGCTAATCAGCAGCAACGCTTTGATCTGCGTGTGAAATTACATTTCGGTGGATTTGTTAGGGATCTTCCAATAATCGAATGAAAAACGATTATTCGAAAAAATGGCGTAATGACCCCTTTAAAAATGACTCGATAGTAGAGCGAGTACTATTTAAATTAGGGTCCTTTTCCCAACCCCCCTGGGCCTGCTGGTGTTTCCCTATTTTGAATAGGAAAATTTCAATTACCGGATCTTCTAGATCAACGATAGTGGAATAATTGGTTTCGTATTTGTCCGGCACTTTGCTGACGATCAAAGAATCGGCGGTTCCCATCCAGGCGGAATTAACGTAATGATCGAAGCTACCGTAAGCCGAAGTGTCTAAAACTCCGAAGAACACGTCAGCCGACTACAAATGTTATAGGAAATTCATTTTAATTCAAAGCGCGCGTTTATTATTTATTCTTACGATTTGGAAATATATTCGTTTTTAAATTAAAATAAACTTATAGAAAGCGGAAGATTTTCTTCGATCCGCGGCGGTAAAAATAAAAAAGGAATTATTTACCGTGAGAGTGAAATTTGGCGTTATACTTTGAGTGAGTAATCCGGCCGAGATATCTCGGAATTCGAAACTGTTCCAACGTGGTTATATTAATTATATAATTAGCCGGCCGGCACCCCCCCCCCCTTTTCAATTGTAAGAAATGATGGCGATTACCAAGTGCGATTAGCTAATCTCGTCATTCTTCCGAGGATCGTAATCGCGATTTTATTGAAGGCTTCCATCGTTAAAGAATTCTAATTGGAATTAAATTAATTATTCGTCCGAAACTACGTTACTATTAAAGGGACAGTGAAGAAGAAGAAGAAGCGAATGTTTTATTTACTAATTCCGCTTCTAATAATAAAACACATTCGCTTAATAATTAAAAAAGCGGTGTATTTGTCGAAATTGTAGAAAAAATAAAGGAAACCTACTGATTGTGGATAATTCGATTGAAACGAATACCTCCGACCAATCAAAAGACGTCCCCTTTTATCGTAATTTTATTTTTAATACAAGCCCAAAATCGCAATCTTTACAATTGTTGGCGCGGGGTTAGATTGACGTATCGCGGGAATTTCGAATGACTTCGCTCTCCCTTTAATTACGGTGTATCTAAATTATAATATTACCTCGACTAAGGCGATAATAAGCGGTTTTTCCCTGGACACTAAACCATTATGGCAATATTCGGGTAACTCCTCCACCATGGTCGAATCTTTTACGAAACAATCGAGAAGTTTAAGCCGCGGTACAATTGCCCTTAAACTAGAAAATTGACTTACCCATTTTCCGAAAGAACAATTTAATATAAAATAAATAGTTACTTTTGAATGGCAGCGAGCGGAGAAATAGTCAAGTAGCGTTCGATTAGCGTGGGGAAAGTTGAACGTGTTGTCGAAATCCCTTTTCAAAAAACCGATATATCGTAATTGGTCAACAAAAGCAATTTTACATCGATTTCTCAAGTGCCGTAAAATTATTTTCCAACTCTGTCAACGACAAAAACAATCGAATACGAATGGTACTGACGTTGTTTCAAAAGTTTCCCAGAACGGAAAAAGTTCAAATGATTTTTAACAGGGACACGCCATGCTCTCCCATTATTAAAGGAAGGCTCAAAGAGAAAATCAATTACTTTTATGAATAGATTACAGTTCTAGAATTAGAAGAAAAATTAATTTACGAAAGATTCGGATTTTGGCATTCGATTAAGGGGAAAATGAAAGCGATAAATTTAAAATGGGTTCAATTTTTCAGAACTATTACGGAGCGGCGAAAGCGATATTATCCGACAACCCGTTGGGTCTGACTTGCGGTATGGTATGTCCGGTGAGCGATCTTTGCGTGGGAGGTTGCAATTTGGAAGCCACCGAAGAAGGGGCCATTAACATAAACGGACTTCAACACTTCGCCACCGAGGTATAAAATTAAATTTTTACAAAAAAAAAAATTAAATCCGCCGCCTAAGAAGGTTAACGCGTATATCTTAATCCAGTTAGTTAACGATGTAAAAGTTTTACCGTTAATTTATTAGCGTTGGTGGATTTTATTTCTTCTAAGTAAAACAAATTTTAATAAATTGTCTTATTATAGCTAGAGCTATCTTTAATTAATTTTCTCAGGTATTTAAAAATATGAAGATTCCTCAGATCAGACCGCCCGATTTAGCACCCCCTTCTCGTATGCCCAAATCGTATCATTCGAAAATCGCCTTAATCGGTGGAGGGCCAGCCTCCGTTAGCTGCGCCACTTTTCTAGCTAGGTTGGGATACGACAACTTAACCATCTACGAAAAAGAAGACTATCACGGCGGACTCAGGTAACTTATTAATAGCACCATCTGGCCAAGGGTTTAATTAAAACGCGCTGATTAATCGATGGAGCTCGGAATCGAATAATGAAGAATTTTTTCGGATATTTTAATCACGGATAAATCGTTCGAGTTAATATCAACAGCCCGCAAATTATATAAACAGACGCCTATCAAATGCTGGATAACAATTAGACCCGGAGATAAAATTTTAAACTCGATTAATAAACGAATTACGCGTTTATTGGAACGGATAACGGGCTCGAAATCCGTAATATAGAATGAAATATAATACTAATCTAATATTAATCTAAATCAAAAATGAACAGCTCGACTAAATAATTCTAGCTTCGAGATCTCAATTTAAGGCTTAAAATCCACGCGAAGAGACTCGATTTTGAAATTGTTGTTATAGGCGAATGAATAACTCGTATCAATTTCCTAAATTAACAATTGAGTACGAATTGTAAGTTTGCAAACTTTCCATTCGGGTATGGATTGACATTCACCACGCTCTTATTCGATTAATAGAAGTTATACGAATTGCGAGCTCTAAAAATCGATATATATCGCTTAAAATAGAAATAATGACGTTGCATTATCCCTTTAACGTTAAAACTCGTTGGTTAGCTCGTCGGAAATTCCTCAGTTTCGTCTACCCTTCGATACGGTCAATTTTGAAGTGGATTTAATGAAAGACCTGGGAGTTAACGTACGTTAACTTTCTTTTATTCGAAATAAATTAAAATATTCTTAATAATCGAGTTCATTTTAGGTTGAATACGGGAAAGCTCTCGGCAAAGATTTCAGTCTAGAATCTTTGAAAAAGGAAGGAGCTTCCGTAGTTTTTGTCGGAATCGGTAAGTTTAAGTTCAACGCGTATTTCGCGGTTAATAACGAAGGGTTAGTGTACAAAAACGCGCTTCGTTTGGCGCGATTAGGTTTGCCAGACTCGAAACGGGATCAAATATTTGAAAACCTCTCGCCACAAAATGGATTCTACACTTCGAAGGAGTTCCTGCCACTCGTGGCTAAAGCTAGCAAAGCCGGTACGAATACCCCAACTAAAAATAAATCGCTCTTGCAAATAGCGCTCGGAATTTATAGAATTTTTAATATAATAATTTTTTATAAAATAACGTTGGAAACGGATAAAAGAGCCCTTAAAAAGCACCCGTTTCTACCGAAGATGAAGCCTTTTTTCAAGGTTGGTTCAAAGTATAGAATTTTCTATACTTGGTTGCCAAGCTTGAAACCTTGAAAAACCGGCGTTAAATAGAAGGCGTTTCTACGGACAATGTTACCTTTTTCCAAGGTTGGGACGAAGTCAGAATTTATTTAATCGCTTATTGAATTTATCAACGGAATTGTATTGAAATATTATTATTGAACGAGATTCCGAGCACTATCCTCCGTTAAAAAATTTAATTCGCTACGAATTTTGCGCGAAAAATTAGGAATGTGCCATTGCAAATCAACATTACCGAAATTGTACGGTCGAGTGGTGGTATTGGGAGCGGGTGACACGGCCTTCGACTGCGCTACTTCGGCCTTAAGGTGCGGAGCCAAATCCGTCTTCGTGGCTTTCAGGAAAGGCTTCAATCATATGAGAGCGGTTCCCGAAGAGGTCAGTTTGTTTAACTTTAGAAATAATGACGTTTTCCGGATATTGAATAAATATTCGCGGAATGGGAACTCACAATTGTCAGTGTAAACATTAGCGTCGTGTTAAAGGAATTTCCATTTTGAATAATAAGTAGCGTCTTAAGGCGATAAAGATCAAACGAAAGAGCTTCGACAAACGCTAGAAACTCGTCTATTTTGTAAAAGGGTAAAGTAATTAGGTCAGCACGCGACACTCCCCCTTAGAATTCGCGGATCCATGAGAGCTATAGCGGGGGACGCTTCTCGAAACGTCATCAGGGTTGCCAGTTTAGCGGGTCAACTACGTAGATGGTCATTTGGGTGAAAAGCTTTTATCGGGGAACTTTTGAAGTCAGGGTGTCGCACCAATAAAATGGCGATTAGAAAATATCATATATATATTCCCTCTACGTTTCCTCCAAGATACCGGATAAAGATCGGAATTTTTTTTTTTTTTTTTTTTTTTTTTTCCTTCTTGGTCACGTTAGCTCATAAATTACGCAAACATAAAGGAAAATCGATTATTATTAAGCGTAAGTCACTCGTTATCTCGTCCTATTTGTTCATTAGCGAAGGCGGGAGCTAATTAGCTTCGCGCGTACCGACAAGTAATTCGGTTCCAAGAAGATTATTATGGGCGTACAAAATGAGTATAGTTTTTGGCCTATATAATAATATATTATAAAAAACGTCATTTTTCAAACAACGAGTGTCAAACGACAAAAGCCGTATAGAACGGTATAAACTAGGGATAAGCGCAATTTAACAAGCTGGCCAAGTAACGGGCCGATAGGCGAACCCCTATAGAGAGAAACGTATCCACTATTACGTATATTTAGTGATCCATCATTTTCGAAATGATTTAAACCTAAATAAATAGGCTAAGAGTTGATTCTTGATCGAATGGCGCGCGTTGATTTGTAGGTGGACATCGCTAAAGACGAACGTTGCGAATTCCTCCCGTTCGTTTCGCCCAGAAAGGTCGTCGTCAAAGGCGGCAAAATCATCGCCATCGAGTTTCGCAGAACCGAACAAGACGACGAAGGCAATTGGGTCGAAGACGAAGAACAAACTACGCGGATTAGAGCCGATTTCGTCATCTCCGCCTTCGGTTCCGCTTTGAAAAACCAACAGGGTTAGTTAAAGACTTAGTTGTATTATATCCATTCATTATAATGCGAAAAATAACTCGGACTTTTAGTTTTGAAAGCTTTAGAACCGTTGAAATTCACGAAATACGGATTGCCCCTCGTTGATCCAAAAACGATGGTCTCCTCGGAAGCGTGGGTTTTTTGCGGAGGTGATATCGCCGGTGTCGCCGAAACGACCGTCGAAGCCGTAAACGATGGCAAAACAGCGGCTTGGTATATTCATAAATACCTTCAGGTACGCTTGGACCCTAAATTCGTATACACCTTGTACGCCCCCATTCATACCCCATTCTAACGCCATTGGACTCAAATCAACAAATTTAAACGAACTATTTGGGCGTAATTTCAGGAGAAAGCGGGAGAATCTGTTCCGGAAGAAGTGGCTTTACCAAAATTCTACACGCCAATTGATCTGGTGGATATTAGCGTCGAAATGTGCGGAATGAAATTTAAAAATCCGTTTGGATTAGCCAGCGCCCCGCCTTGTACTTCGGCCG
Source organism: Odiellus spinosus (assembly GCA_963920705.1). Classification (NCBI taxonomy): domain Eukaryota; kingdom Metazoa; phylum Arthropoda; class Arachnida; order Opiliones; family Phalangiidae; genus Odiellus; species Odiellus spinosus. The sequence continues at coordinate 23,707,599 of OY987233.1, read as the reverse complement.
CCATGATTAGACGAGCGTTCGAAGCCGGATGGGGCTTCGTCGTCACCAAAACATTCTCCTTGGACCAAGTGAGTTACGAGTACCGCGCCACCAAATTATAATTACCCCCCTCTACGAACTATTTTGACAATTTAACAATTTTGTTTTTCGATTCCGTAGGACGTGAGTACCAACGTCTCTCCCAGAATAATTCGAGGAACCACTTCCGGTCATATCTTTGGTCCGGGTCAAGGAGCGTTTCTAAATATCGAGGAAATAACCGAAAAAACCACCGGATATTGGCTTAGAATTATAAGCGAGCTCAAAACGGATTTCCCAGATCACGTAAGTTAATTATCGCGCTTAATTAACGTCGAAAGATGACCTACGCTTAATGATTATCGGTCAAAGGCAGAAAACGGAGTAAGGTAATTACAAAGCGTTACTGAATGCAGTTACGTATTTGCGGTAAGAACCAGGGTTCAAAGTAAGACGTTAATTTCCCTGGCTATTAAAATAAATCAAAATCAGGAGTTCGATTTGAGGATAGTGAAAAAACGCGTCAATCCCAATTGTAGACCCGTACCAATAGATATTAGTGTAAAATCCTATACTTTTCCTCAATCTTTGAATTGACCAAAATTGCCGTTAAATAGAAGCCGTTTCTGGGGGAAATATACCAATATTTCAAGGTTGGGACAGAGTTATTTTATACGCTATTACCAGAAATAGATGAACCGAAATTATCAACGAGAGCTTAGATTGGGAAATGCATTTTATTTGGAGTGAATGGGGAGGGTAAGCACTGGGGGAATGGGCTTCCTCGGCCTCAACGAAATACCGAGGAGGATCTTGGGAAACTGATCGCCCCACGTAGCGACGGCTGCAAACCAAGCCAGGTGGCGCATTCAACTTTTCTCGGCTAGGCGAAATTCCGCGGGGGAGGGGGCTACAACTGTCGTCTAAGAGAGGGGAAACGGAGAACTTGCCTGTGGCGTTAGAGGAATAGCTCGTTGATAATTTCGGTTCATCTATTTCTGCTATTACTTCTAAAATGAAGGTACTCGTTGGATTAATTGAACTAAATAGAATAAATTACTTATTTAGATTATTATCGCGAGTATAACGGCTCCTTATCACAGCGAAGAATCTTGGCTGAAATTGGCGATTGCCTGTCAGGTATAAACTACATTGACTTTATGGTACGCTACGAAAACTTAGCGCTATAATTAATAATAATATTACTTTGAAGAATGCTAAAGCGGACGCCTTGGAACTGAACCTTTCTTGCCCGCACGGCATCGGGGAAAGAGGAATGGGTATGGCCTGCGGACAGGTACCTGTACATTAAGAACACTCAAAATGAAAGCAATCAAGAATGTAAAGAAGAAATTTCTTTTCGTAGGACACGGAAAAGATCAAACAAATTTGCCAATGGCTGAAGGAAAGCGTCGACATCCCCTTTTTCCCCAAACTTACGCCCAATATAACGGACATCGCTGTTCTGGCCAAAGCCGCTAAAGAAGGTAGCGAGAATAGCTTTTTCAATTAACCTAAAATGGAATTATTTGTCGGATAACCAGAAATAGGGTTAGCGGATAAGAATTGTTCCCATCACGACCATTTGCCTATTCAATCTCGATACATTTTTATCCGTTGACCGAACGGGTGTCTGTTCGCCCCAGTTGCTATTGTTCTACAGGAAATAAAATATCTTTTTTTGTTAATAAATAGGAGGGGCGAGTGGAGTAACGGCGACCAACACGGTATCGGGCCTAATGGGGCTTCGAGGTAACGGGGAACCTTGGCCCAACGTGGGATCCGAGAAGAGAACCACTTACGGGGGTGTCTCCGGAAACGCCATAAAACCCATCGCCCTTCGAGCCGTTAGTTCCATCGCCAAAGAAATGCGAGGTTTCCCTATTCTGGCTACGGGAGGAATCGACTCCGCCGACGTCGGATTAGAGTTTCTCAGATGCGGAGCTTCCGTTCTTCAAGTAACAATTACCGGAAATTAACAAATTAGCCAAATATACCCAGTTATTAAAGCCATCCTCCAATATAAATTCGGTAAAATTATTATCTTAAAAAAATTCCGCCGTAGTCGCTTACTTCGAGATAATAACGGACTTATGATAATACGACCTTGCTAAGAAAAGTGTGACAAGGACGCGCGTGAGCGGTAGGAAGCCCTCAAGGTCGCGCTCTAAGGGGGAACCGAAAGGAATGCTACAATTTTTTTTTTTACTTCGCGCCTGCGCCATAAAAACTTCAGAAGCCGCGGCCGCCGCGCGTACCAGGAAGCCCCAACTCCGTCAGGTGTTTCCTCTCCCCCCACCCAATTCTGAGAATGAGCGTTGCTTCAGCCAATGAAAGAAGAGGAAAAGGAATTTACTATCGCGTAAGAAGTGGCGGGCGCGCGTAGTAGGAATGCGGAAGCGTTTCTCGCCCCCCTCTCGTAGAGAAGGGCGCGTAGTACGGAACGAATGAACTATGAATGAAAATAGAGACGAGTAGGCCTAACGGGGTTTTTTCGTCTAAAAAATGTCAGCGTCTTTTCTAAACCTTACGCTTAGCTATAAATAATATTTTTATTCTTTTTTTGGACGTATTTATTTTGAATTTGCGTAAGAACGCCTTGACCTAGAGACGTCAAATTTTGAATACGACATTTTAACGATACGATAAAACTAAAAATATAAACGGGAATAGAGTTATTAGGAGTGAATTGACGAAATATATTTAATCTAATCGCATTTATTTCTTAATGATCGCGACAAAGGTATGCAGCGCCGTTCAAAATCAGGATTTCACCGTAATCGAAGATTACGTCACGGGTTTAAAAACGCTAATCTATCTTGAAAGTCTCGAATCGACCCAATCGTGGAACGGACAATCTCCGCCAACTCCCAAACACCAAAAAGGAAAGGCCTTGCCCAATTATAAGAGCCAAACTGACGGAAAGGCGAGTGCAACCCGAGAAACGAACAAATATTAATACTAATGGGAAAGGGAATCTTTTTCCTTCTACAGACATTGCCCGAATTTGGACCTTACAAGAAACAAAAACAAAACATCGTCGCTAAACTAAAACTAGAAGACGACCTTTTAGGAGAATCGTACCTTCCGGGAGGTCACGAACCTTCGCCGCGATTCAAGCCAGTTCCCACTGTAGGAGTAAGTACACCCGATTAATAAAAGCCCAATCAAATAACCCAATTAATAAATATAATTCGTTCCAGGACCTGATTGGTTCGTCCCTCAAATACATCGGACCTCATAAAAACTTGGATCGGAACCAACAAGTGGTCGCCATCATCGACGAAGTGAGTCTAGAATAATTTAAAAAAAACAAGTTCCCCGAAAGGTTTAACTATATCCGCTTATAAACGTAGGACATGTGCGTTAATTGCGGCAAGTGTTACATGACTTGCAACGACTCCGGCTATCAAGCCATCACTTTCGACCCCCAAACACATTTGCCCGAAGTAACCGAAGATTGCACCGGTTGCACCCTCTGCCTTTCCGTTTGCCCGATAAACGACTGCATCACCATGGTCAAGAAATTAATTCCGCACGTCCCCAAAAGGGGGACCACCTTTCAAGAATCCGAGAATATTACCAGCGATTTCAATCGGCAAAGTCCTTACCTCCTAGGATATTAGTTAAATCTATCGTAAGGTAGTAACGCGATACGAAAAATTTACGACTAAATTGAGAAGTTTTCTCCCGAAGGACATTTTGAATTTTATCGATTAATTGAAATAATTTAATAAGAAATTGATGGAAAAATAAATACAAATTAATTATTATCTATACGTTGTATTAATTATTAACCCAGTTAAGCTTATTTTCGCGTACATTAAAACTTTTTCTACGCGAGTGGCTTTATTGGCGCGTCCTTATTACGTTGTATCCATTTAATAAATTTGAAATGAGAGCGCGGAATGGAAATCAAACATTTTATTATTATTTTCGGAAATATAAATGAAACTAGTGCCGCAAATTACGAAAAAAAAAAACTTATATTGCTTTTTAAATTAAAATAAAAAAGAAAAGTTTCGCGTTAATTCAATTGAAATCATTTGAAATGTCGATTAAGCCCAACGTTTAATTTAAGCCTAATTTAAATATCACGCGTTTTGGAGGATTAGAGATTTGGAGAATAAAAAGAACTGGAAGAAAATCCGATAAAATTCTGTGATTACGAATATGATTTCGCGGCCAATTAATTGGAAAAATAAATTATAATATATGCTGGTGCTTCCTAGTTAACCTTACTCTTATTATTAGTTCATTCAGAGTTTTCTCGCGGCAACGCGATCGCTTATCGAATGTCATCATTATATTTAATATAAATGTTAAATTTGGTTAAAAAATAATTTGCGAAATACGGTACACGATTTCTAAAGAGTTTTGGGCGCCTTGATTTCCCCATTCCGATTAAGAATATTAAAGCGGGCTTAGGCTTAGCTGTCCTTTTTACTGGCCACGTGATACGTCTTAAGGTTAAACGCCATGAAAGAAGACGCCACGTAAACCAAAATTTTAGCCGGAAGTTCGAAGAAGATGGTGATGAAAATGCGGCACAAAAGGAGCTTCTCGTTGTCGAACTTTTCTCCTCTTCCGTTGGTTAAAGTCTTCGTTTGAATCACGGCGTAAATATCGACGTACCAATCGACGGCCAAGTTGAAAGCCTTGGCGTAATGGACGAAGTAGAAACCGGGAAGACAAGGGAAATAAGCCTCGGCCATCAAAACCAGCATGCAAGGGAAGGACAAACACCAATTGGCGACGAAAGTGAAAATTAGAAATTTGTGTCGCGCTTTGATGGCTGGATTGGCCACGTTGTTCATCATGCCTCGCAACCATCGAGCTCTTTGGTCGATGACGTCCCGGAATGACGTCACGCTTTGGTTGTAGACGTCGCCTTCGATCCAATCGATGCTGTACCCCATTTGCGACGCCTTCAAGGCGAAATGGACGTCCTCGGTGATGGAATACTTCGGCTCCATGTCGAACGAAACTCGTTCTAGGATGTCCGATCGGCAGACGAAAAAGGTGCCGATGGCGCCGACGTGAGCCCGGCCCGTCACGGTGTAGTAGAAGCGCATCATCCCGAAATGCGTCATCATGAAATATCCGTCGAAGAGACTGAAGAAGACGTAATCTTTCCAGTTTCGAACGTAGTATTCGTCGTTGCAGAGGATTCGACCTTGACCCATATCGCGTTCGTCGTCCCAAGCCAAATTGGCGATTCCGATCGCCGCTTCCGGCGTCAAGACGGTGTCTTCGTCCAAATGCACGATCCAAGTGCCTTTCTTGTGTTTGCGATTCTCTATGGCGTATTGCAGATTCCTTCCTCGGTACAACGTGTTCCGTTTGGTTCTGTAAGTCTCCGGCACCAAGACCTCCAGCCATTTCTTGCGATTCAATCGGATATTTTGCGGTTTTTCCGTCAAGACTTCGATAAGGAAATTTTCGAGCCCGGCCGATTCGAAGGCGTCGATGTTCCGTTGGACGGTTGTTTGGACTAGATTGGGGAAATCGCCTTTGGTCACGACGCGAACGACGATGAAGGGGACTCGCCAAGGTTTGGCGCGGAGGGTCGGAGGACGAGGAAACGTGTTGAAGAAGATCAGCCCTAAAAAGACCAGGATGCACCGAGGGAGACCCAAGACGGGTAAAGTGTAAAGGACGTAATAAAGGATAGTCCGAGGTAGACCAAATTCCGCGATGACGTCATCCGTGTCGATTTCGTACGGTTTGGCCATGTACTTGAAGAACAGCGTGATGGACACGATATAAGCGACGCAATGGAGGCAATGCTTTAGCGTCCCTTTGTCGCATTTCCACGTTAACTGCAAAAACGCCGATCAATATTTCACGCTACAATTACCGAAAAATATAGTACTTGATCGTTTTTGGAACTTTTTCGATTAAAATCGAAGAAATTGCTACGAGAGGTCAAAGTTTAACTTTTTCTAGAATATTGGAATTGCAATGTTTATTTTTATGGCAATAAATCAAAGAGGCTTTTCAACTCCGTGATGATATACTTATGTGATTTTGTAACGAGAGGGAAAATAAGATTAAAAGCTCCTTTATCCTTCGCTACTGGTCAACGCGAGCGCTGATAAAAATATATTTCGATGCTATTTTACCATTACAAACTGGACCTTAGATATTTTATTTCAAGCTAGAAAAACGGGAGCTTTTCCAGTCTTCCTTATAAAAGGATATTTTAGCGCTCCATTAGCGTAACCTCGGGTCAGTTTTATCAGCGCCCTCTGACCCCAATATGGCGAAAGGTAATTTACTCGTAAAAGGTGCCTAATTAAGGATTTAATAAAACGGTAACTAAGATTCGTCGGCAGTCAAACAGAATGTTTTTTCGTTTTATTCGTCAATCTAAAGGTATTTGACCAGGTGGCGCCATACAAATGGAAAAATCTATAAAACTAGGGTTTAAATACGCCGCAAATTGATTCTCAGAGCGCCAACGTAATTATTGATTGAGTCTTTTTTCGCTCTCTAGTTCGCGTAACGCGAACGTTACGTTAATTTCAATAAAGATAATATTTATTTTTGAACAAAGAATTGATTTTATCGCTAACGCGATTCAACCGCTTTAAAAGCGAGTATACGCGAGCGATGATAATGTTAAGCCTACAATTCACGTTTGGGTTCGTTTCCTGCGCGCTAAAACGTACAGTTTTACACCGGATACAGGTGTTTAGTTATTTCCGCGTATCGAACAAAAATCGAATAATTACTAGCCTTTAATTAAAAACGGGGAGAAATTTTAACTTTAAATAAACTTTATACGCCCAATTATGAAAGGAAATAATTAGCGGATGGCTTTCCCTGTTAAAGAAGCGTAGAAATTGGGCCAAAATAATCCACAAATATGTAGATAATTCGTTAATTGATCCGCAATATTTGGATTCTGTTGGATAATCTCTAATTTTGAACGAAGATAAATTAGTTAAACCCTGACCTCTATCAACGCGGTCTTAATTTCGAATGGACGTTTCTTCGAAACGAACCGCTGTACCGAGATTCGGTTGAACTCTACCGCGTGCCACACGACCCTTAAAAATTCCCAGGGATCATTTCGTGTTCGTATCCACCACTTACCACCCACCACCTCCACCGCGTAACACCAAGAAAGACTTACTGTAAAATTGAAGTAATCTTGATTCGAGAAGAGCGTCATATTAGATCACGACCCCGATTATTTGGACTAAAAATACGGAAAATTCATTTTCAATGAGGCTATTTCACTATATGGAACCATCGCGCGAAGCGTTTAATTAGATTCTTTTTAAATCAAACTATTTTTTTACTTCTAAACCCAAATATCAATCCCCACAGACTAATTATCGTAACACCCTAATTTTACCTTTGAAAATCAAGCAAGTTTTTGTCCTTAAGAAGACTAGAACTACGAAAATACAATATTCTTCGCGTTTCGTTATTAATTACTGTACCGAGAAAATGAATATATTCGTAATGATTTCGCCAATTAATCGTTGCGCTATTCGAGTGTTTGGGTATAAAGGTAATTCGATAACGAGTCCAGCGAATCTGTTTTTGTCAAAATTACGGTCCGACGTCGCATCCGCTCGACGCTCTCGATCCAAAATGGGTCAATTAGAAATCGCGGTTTCGCGCGTTTTACCTCAACGAACCGCGATTACGATTATTAATTATTAATCCGAAAATATTCCAAGATTAAATAATTACTAGATGGCGAAATAAAGCGTCGTCTCGTCAGAGTGGATTCGAAGCAACGACCTCCGGGGGTGGGCAATTCGTCCCACGCTCTAAAACCAACAGTTACTCTCGAGTTTTATAAATCGATTTATCGTATAGCTCTTCATCTATCGATTGTCGAAACGAGAATGGTTCCCGAAGCAGGCGCGAGAAAAGACCGTTTCCCGTTCACGCGACTCTACCGAATCCTTTTTAAATCGATTCCAAGCTGAACGCGGCTAAAGCGCTTGTTTGAAATCCCACCCCCGAGTTGATCTTTCGGCTTCCGGTGGCGTACTAGTTTATTTCTTACGACTATTACTAGAATATAAATATTTCGAGAAGGCGAGCCAGTAAATCTCTTAAAAGCGAAATACGGGGTATAATTATAGATTGAATGCTAATTTACCTGTTATAAAAGAAGCGTGGCGTTTTTAGAGGAGTTATTGGTTGAAATAATTGTTGGAAAAAGAGGAGGGAGGCTCGTTTCCGTTTAACTTCCGCGCTAACTATTCGAGTATTTTTAATTTGGGGCAACGCGCGCGTGAGATCGAAATAACTAGGCTATTGATCTCTCGGGGAATTACAAAAAATCATCAATGAATTTCAGCCTTTAACTATTTCAACGCGGCGGCGGAGGGGGGAGGGGGGGGAGAGAAATTACCCCTACACTACGTTTCTACTAAAACCGATTCGCCTTCGTTCTACGAGTAATCCAATTCTTACACCAACCTTAAAATTATCAGAATAGAAAAATTTACGATAAATTCCAAAAAAAAAAAAATAATAATCTTCAATGTTTTGAAACTAAAGCTAACGCGAGCCTAAAGCCACGTACTTAAAGTAGCGGATCGAACCATCATCTTCAGTCAAACCTTCATCTAGCCATTTTCCAATTAAGAAATTGAAAATGCCTTCTTAGGCCAGACTTAACTGAATTTACGAAATTAGAGTTCAATGTTTGATTAACTTAATTAGATTTGATTGGTCCCTCGATCGAAATATTATCGGTTTCATTGAAATATCCACTTAACTTATAAAATGAAAATAATAATAATAATTGTATCGGTTTTGATGGCAAAAATGGCGACTAATCATATAGGCAATTAATATCGGAGTTATACCAGGAGTCAATAGATTGTAAAGAGTCAGAATCTGCCTCTCTCTCTCTATCATTCTCGTAGTTCCTATTAGAGATTACCTTCTAGAGGGTCGTTGTAAATCGGTCGTCTGATAAAATAGACTCCAATTGAATATCTACTCTCGAATATCGCGCGAATTTCAATTATATACATTTATTTCATTTTACCCGAATTTTCTTATCCATTAATCGTTATCCGTTTGAATTCGAGTAACTCGTTAATAGATCGAGATCGAAACTCGTTTATCTTCGCGGATAAAAACCCCAACATCCATTTATCTATTATCCGAATTTACTAATTCATTTAACCCCGAACAATTATTCGGCAAAAAAAATCTAAAAAATGACGTTTATTCGATTCCGAGCGCTATGGCGGAATTTTCTTTTCCAATTGACTTACCAATTATTTGATCGAAACGAATATTAAACGCGTAGAAGGACCGTTACCTTCTCGGAGGATAGTCAACGGCCGCCTTCTTTTCCGAAATGGTTTCCGTTGGGAATAAAATACTAAACTTAAGCCACGTCGCGGTAACTTGAACAACGCGAGCTTAATCCCAATTACGAAACTGTAGCGAAAAACCTTTACGTAGAGTTTTCTGGCTAAGCCTACCTACTCCTATATAATCAAAATTACCGAAGAACAATGAGCTTTCGTCACGCGGTTTTAATAAACTGACGTTTTCCAACTTCAAAGTCGACGAGTTACTTCTACCCAACTGTATGACGCGTACGGTATAGAGTGAAAATGGGCCAAATAAACTATTTATTTATTAATTGACCAACAAATATGAAGAGAATTCTTAGTGGGGGGGGGGGGCGTGTTTAATTAGCGGGCCCTTATATACCTCATTGACGAAGGAGATAGTTTAACTCCGTTCTGATACGCGGTTTAGTTTCATCGTAAAATATCGCGATTGAACAGCCATTATCTTTAAAGCTTCAAAATTATCATAATTTAGGAAATTGATATTACAGTTTCGTGCCGAATAATTTAAACGTATTTCAATTCCTATTTTAAATGATTATATCTGATTACGCCACGTTTATCACGGTACACTTGACCATTATATAGGTTCAACCTTGACCTCTTTTACCAATTTGATCGCCTTTAATAGCGAAAGTTTCAAATGAAAAATAACCCATTTGTTCGTTTTATCGGAATAAAGCGTAATATATAGCGTTACCCTGGTAAATTACCGCGTAAATTACGAGAGGGTAAATTACCACCTTTTGATCTCAACCACGAATAAATGACTTTGCCAGTTTCCCTCGAACTTCTTCCAAAGAATATTACTAATTTAATAAAAATAGTAATATTTATTTTGTAAGCAACCTTCCTGGAATAAATAAGCGGATTCAAATTAATTAGGATGAAAAAGGGTTTCGCGTTGGGTTAAAAAATAAGAAGTTATTAGTTAAAACAATTTTCAAATTAAAGTTGTTCGCGAAAAATTCGTAGCTTCGTCGTCTAAAACTCGAGCGTTTACTCAAATTCGAGTAGATTTTTAACAAAGTTTCGTAAACTGAAACAAAGTAGCGGAAATTTCATTCATTTTAATATATTACGAATATATAAATACGCCGCGCCTAATTAATAACTAATTAATATTAAAAAAAAATCGTTTGACAACGAATTTTTTAAAGTCAGGCTCATCGGTTTTGAAGGCCCCTCCTAATTGAATATATTTATGGGAAACGCGATAGGTTTTATTTCATAAGCTACCTTTTCATTCAATACGGGGTAAAAGCTTTAATCGCTATAGAATTTCAATATAAATCGATTTGGGGGTATAGGTGGCTACATTGTGTTGAGATCTATATTGTTGGCGAGGCCCGCCAACCGAGGAAGTAGGTTAGCTCTATTTATAGAGCGCGCTGATTGCCACAGTGAGAGAGAGAGAGAGAGCGGACGCCCTTGAAATTCCCTCGGAAAAGCCTTAGCCTAGAAAAAAAGCCGAGGCGAATCAATAAAGGGGGTGTTGAGGGGAGGGGTGGTTGGCCGTCTGGACGGAAAACACTTCCGGGTTCCGAAGAACCCCCCAACCTCCACCCCGCCCCGACCTTCTCTATGTGTGTATAGCTTTCTCTAGCGAATTACTCGAGCAGTTCCGTTACATAGTCGTGAAAGCGAATTAATATTAAATTACTCTTTTAACTTTGTATATCTAAGCCGAGGATAAAATGTTTCCTACTATGGAAAAAATATAGATTTATTAAATGAACGCGAAAGCGTTCAATGTTACGCTCCCATCATCATCCGTATTACAATTTCATTTTCCTTAAATAATCTTATATCTCGAACTTCGTCAGAAACGTTAATTTTAATGTTCAAGTGATAACCGACATCGTTTCGTTTCCCTCTCGTTTAAATTAAACAAATTAGTTTCCACGCTGATTTCGCGCTAATTTAAAGGGAGAATGCAATATCTTACAACGAGCGATTCCTTATCGTTTAAATAGCGGCCTAATCCACCCGGAACAAAATATTACCAACAAAAATTAAACTAGAAATCGAACGCTATTAGAAGAATGACGGAGATCTCGCCTTAACGAGGGGTCTTCGCTCATTGGTCGCTGACCCATTAACGCGATTAAATTCGGCTGATTTCCGTTAATTTAGCTAAGCCTATTTTTAAGTTTTAAATTTCTTTCTAGTTTAATATTTGTTCGCAATTTTTTTCCTATTGGATTAGGACAATATAACTATGAGGAATCGATAAAAAAATCCTTCGTTATTAGCTGTCGCATTCTCCCTTTAAAAAACCCAGTGTGGCGTGGTATATGGAAGGATATCCGGATGTTCGTTTCTTTTTAACGCGGTAAGAACGAGCAACTTGGATAAGCTTAATTCTAAGAAATCTTTCCCCATTGCGCGAAGGAAACAATGTCTTTGGCTATTAAAATTGTATAATTCAAAACTATACATTTTGTTCTCTTTAATCTTAAACAATGTATAGGTAGATGGAAGAGGAGAGAGAAGGAAGAGCGGTATTCCCCGCAAGGTCCGCCAGGCCACGTGCTCTCCATCAGACAATCACTCTCCGCTACCCCTTTTCCTAACGAGGAAGTCGGGACACCCGCCCACTTTCCCCTCGGGCTCCTAGACGGGAAACGTTTCTTCCCTGCCAGACGAGGAAAGACGACGCGGATACGGAGCGAGGAGAGGACTGGACACTCGTACAATTTCTACTACTTTTCCTCCTTCTTAGTCGTTCGTCCAATTAAGGAGTCATTGGTCCACGCTTTCCCGAGGTCGTTTCCAGCTCAATCTCTCTCTCTCTCTCTTTCTCCGTGGCGCGAAGTTTTGCCTACGGCGCCCCTGGCGGGAATTGTCCGCGGCGCGCCAGCGGCGGCGGCCTTACGCCTCTTGATACAATGTAACAGACACGCACCCGCTATCGTCGAGAGTAGAGAAAGTAAAATTAATAGTCGGTGCCGAAGGAAACCTCCTCGCGTCGCGGTTACGCGAAAGGCTTAAGAATATTTAGATTCGCTACGAAATGAGCGACACTTCGGAAGACTTGGACGTGTCCGGAGATTCCGGTACCGTCATCCGTCCAACGAATTACCGCCGAACGTCGTCGCCTCCCTCGCCATCGAGTACCAGGACTAAAAGACTTAAACAGCGCGACGAACGTCGCGAACGAAACGGTACCCTAGAAGCTAAAGACGCGCTTCCCACCGCCGCGATCGAAAACTCCAGACTTCTCCCGGACAGGAACTACTGGACGGACAAAGACCGCGAATTATATTATAGGTCAAATGGAAATCGAAGCCGAACTTCGCCAGTATCTCCCCCCGGTTCCCCGGCCCTCGAACGCGCCCCGACCGCGACCGGAAGCCCCCACGAGCCAACTTTACCCTTAAGACTTCGGACGAGGGGCTTTTGGTCCGACAGGGAAGGTGACAACTCGCGCGGAGCGAACGCGGCCAGTACCAACAGCTTCCTAGATGCTAAAGATTCGGTTTCCATCCAAGCCATCGAAAACTCCAGACTCCCACCGGATAGGAACTATTGGACGGACAAAGACAGCGAATTATATTATAGGTCAACCGTAAACCGTCGCGCCACTTCGCCAGTATTTGACACCGGGTCCCCGGCCCTGGAAGGCGCCCCATCTGGAACTGGAAGTCCCCACGAACCAACGTTACCGTTAAGACTTCACCCGAGGCGATTTTGGCCCGACAGAGAAGGTGCCGGGACGAACGCGAGTACAGCGCCTACCAGGGATTCCACAAACGCGGGATGTGAGTGCTTTTGTTTTAATGACAATTTTAAATTAACATAATTTAATTCCTCGGGTTGTACGTTACCAAAAGTAAACAACGCCCCGTAACTTAATACTAACAGCGATGGTCCAGCTTTACGTCATAGCCCGTGACTTAGAAACGGACAAAAAAGTCATCAGTCAACTCTCGGGTTCGAGTGATTTGGACTCTTCAGCTCGATATTTTGAATCGTGAGAGAGGGACGCTTCCGATTCCAGTATTTACACGTGGCGACCACAGCCGCTAGAGTGTCTCGAATCAGAATCTCCCGGTACATTTACCTTGACCTTCGTTGATAGTATTAAGTTACTGTTTACTTTTAAGGGAAGGAAGTCATAGACTTTTGGCGCGAGTCATTGGACATTGTGTCAGCGGGGACACAAATGTCTGGTTCGGCCAACCCATATTGTACTCAACGCGTTAACGAGGCTTAAGAGTAGCGTTTCAATCGCGAGGGTGGCCAAGTAACGAACGAAAAGCGTTCCCACACCACCTACCAACCGACCTCGGAGTTTTAGTTAAAAAAACTGGTCCTAGGACTAAAATGAAAGGCTTCTATAAACAATTTCAATTTAGACGAAGCTTTCTTTCGAAATGAAAAATGAGTGTTTCGAGAAAAAAAGGCGTACTTCCAATTTCAGATAGTGGTCAACGATAAGGTCGATTTCACGCGGTCTTTTTCGTAAAAGTACTTAATCCTTATCAACTCGAATACCTTTCGTATTGAAAATTACTGTTAATTAGGTTCCAGTAATCAACTACGTCATATATATGGGAAAATAAAATGACCCGTAAATTTTTGCAATTTCATTTAAAATTTTCAGTCTTAACAGGCGGAGAATACGGAGTTTTCGTAGGTTTTGAGACTAGAAATAGGGGGCTTATCTTAAGGCGTTTGAAACTAAAAGATAAACTAGGTATTACTCGCATTTTCGAACAGCCTAACAACTGTATAGAGCTTGGTCGTTATTAGGAAATCTTGGCGCGACCTTCTAGTTAGCCTCGGGGCAGAAATTTGGCAAAATTACTTCGTTGACACTAAGGACGAGTACAACTCCAATCGGATAAATTCGTTTAATTTAAAATCAATCGGCGCACCCGCGGAAATATCGGGGAAAAAAATCACTGGCAAAAATCAAGTAGATTTTTTTCCGAAATAGGTACGCTTTCTTTTTAAAGGGTAATCTCCGTGAATCGTACAAAAACCTAATTATTAACAACGCGTTTAGTCTAAACGTTTTCTTCGTAGATGGCGTTTTCGCTATTCTGATCTCGCGAATCAATTGTAACAAAAACAAAATTTAACACGCAAACTCCCATTTTTTAGCCCCACATCCTCCCTCCACTAGCGAGGGGTGGGATAGGGTCTTACATTGTCCGCGGTGTTGTTGTCCGATGATGTAGTTCCCCATTCGGAATTTCGCGCGGCTTCTCTTATAAGTTCATCTCGTACTCGGACCTCATCACCGCCTTGGAATGCCTAAATGGCGTATTAATAGTCAACCCAAACTAATTAATTAACCGCGATGAACTTTTGGAAATTTGATGTATTTTTTTTCGAATTAACGTCCGCCGTTTCGTTACAAAGTGTTTTAAATAAGTTACGTAATTATACAAAAACGTTGTTTTGCTTCGCACTTCAAAAAAGTGCATTTATAGGTAAGAATTTCAAACCCGTGAAGGGACAGAAATTATAAATTCACAGTGAAAGAAATATGAAAGTCACAGTCTAAGAAATCATAAAGCTATAATTATTATACAAAAACGTTGTTTTGCTTCGTACTTCAAAAATGTGCATTTAAAGGTTAGAATTTCAAACCCGTGAAGGGACAGAAATTATAAATTCACAGTGAAAGAAATATGAAAGTCACAGTCTAAGAAATCATAAAGCTATAATTATAATAATTAGTATGAATAAAAAATTTACAAAAAAATGACGTATAAATTCGGCCTATCGAAACTTTTACTTATGTAGATTTAATGATTAGAAACTTTATAAAGAGGCGAATGTTTCCTTTTACTAACTGAAAACTCTAACCATCCATCCTAACAACTAAACATTTTATAAACGCGGGCAGGAACTATTTGGTATTATGCTATTCTACCTTTCCACGCATAGTTGGCTTTTAGTTACCCTTACCAAGAGTGAATTCTACAACAGAATGATTTCTGCATAATTAAAAGTTTCGATAGGCCGAATTTATACGTCATTTTTTGTAAATTTTTTATTCATACTAATTATTATAATTATAGCTTTATGATTTCTTAGACTGTGACTTTCATATTTTATTCACTGTGAATTTATAATTTCTGTCCCTTCACGGGTTTGAAATTCTAACCTTTAAATGCACATTTTTGAAGTACGAAGCAAAACAACGTTTTTGTATAATAATTATAGCTTTATGATTTCTTAGACTGTGACTTTCATATTTCTTTCACTGTGAATTTATAATTTCTGTCCCTTCACGGGTTTGAAATTCTTACCTATAAATGCACTTTTTTGAAGTGCGAAGCAAAACAACGTTTTTGTATAATTTGTGTTTGCTTTTGGAAAAATTAAACACTTGTAAATCAATTAACCCATTTTTTTTTAATTTAGTGGTAGTAATTAAAATTGCAAATTTACAAGTTTAAATTGAAATGATTTAATATATATGATTATTTTATATTGTACAAACTTTATAATCGGTTATTGTTGTTCTAAATTATGGGGCCCTATAACTGTGGTTTAAGATTAAATATCCTATGGTGCACGCGACATCTTTTTTAATCTCGATCGCAGCACGTTATTCGATCTTTTTAAAAGTAAATTGATTAAGTTCTTGTTTTTGCCATATTCAAAAATATTCCCTTGAGCTCCCGCAGAACGAACACGTCAATACTCTCAGCATAAAACTATAGTTCTTAAATTTCATTTCACACAGTTTAATTCAGAAGTGCTTTCGATTTAGATGAATATTAACATCGCTTAAGCCGTTGTTTTCATTTTGATGGTTTATACCGTTTAATTTTCATTTTTCACTTAGATTTAAAATGAAACCATTCAGTTTATTTGCCGGTTAATGAAAATTATTAACAACACTTAATAAATACTGGTCTGCCATGGTGCACCTCATGGGCTATTAGATTAATAGTTTTGACCTAATTAATTGGTACCCTTTTAAAATAGCTTTGAACTCACTCGTTTTCCTGTGAGGACGCGTTACACGACGCGCACAAATAATGGTGGACTGACGCGCACAATTAAAGATTGAAATGTATACAGAATACTGGTCGCTGACGTCTCGTCATCGCGTGATTTCGAATCATCTGATTGCCCGGTTAGATTTTATTTTGTACATGGCGATCAAGCCTTTTTCTTACTCCGTATATTTAACCTCAATTTAAAAATTATGACCTCTCGCTTTTAAGTCTCCAGTCCAACCTCAGGATACCAGTAAGTAGGAAAATATATAATTGGTACCATGACGCGGCATACGCGGGCATGGCAACTAAAAGGAATTTAAAGTTTTCTTAAAATTGAGTACACATGGGACCGATTTAAAAAAAAAGGAAGTCCATGTGCAAGAAGAACTATTACAAATCTAACCTCCGACCTCGCGCTAGCTAGATACGCGTATCGGAAGACCTAAAAGAAAAAACACCCTACGACTGTAATTGTTCTGGGGGGGGGGGGGGGCGGAGTCTCTGCCGTTTACAAATAAACGTATTTACGAATTAAAGGGTAGGAGTCAAAGATTTTAAAGGTTATATAAGAAAATATAAATAAAGTCCGAATTTGCCGTTACATATAATATGATGACTCTTTCTTTGTTTCCATCCATGTATTCATCCACTACGCTTAGTTTAGAATAAGAACGACGAAAGCGGCATAACGATGTTATACCTCAATAGCGCCATGGCTCTGGAAGATTCGCTTCAATTCCGAACTCGTCAATTATAAGAGAAAAGGGTGATACCAAGGGATTACTAGCTAAAGGGATATTGGCTAATTCTATGATAAAATATACTAGCCTGACGTGACATTACTAGCGTTGTTTTAATCTGCTAACTTAAAGATAACGAAAAGTGATTACCATGAACATCCACTAAGATACTAAAATATCTACTCGAGAATTAACGAGACGATCGAGACCAGAATAAACATTAAACTTTATTATTACAAGTATAATTCTCATAAATTCAAAGAGCCCTGCAAAAAAAGCAAACGAAGTCGTAAAAACAACATCGCATTAAAGAACATATTTGCAAAAAACTATGCTAAGTCCTCCGCACTGTTCCTAAAGAAACGTAAGTCTTCCTTTACTCTGCTGTCCAAGAGATGTACAGGATGATGGCCCCAGGCATCTATCCACTACTTGTCCTCTACTTGGCCTATCCTAATCCTTGAAGGCTAAGACATTCTAGGCGTCACCACGGAACTTCCACCTCTGCAGCAGGCTAGAGACGTCAACTTTTTTTTTTTACACGATGTTGAACGCATGAATGACAGAGAGAGAATGTGTTCTATCCATAGGCGCAAATGACTTTTATCTCTCGAAAAACTACGTCGACTTCCCTTAAAAAACGGATTTGGCCTACTGGCGATAGGCCAACTGAAAAACGTATTTACATCCCATTGTAAGAATTGGACGACGAGTCCGAAAGTTCGTTATGTCGAACACGTGATAGTACCGAAAGTTCGAATACTCAAAAGGGGCTGACTTCGCGTCGACTGCAACTAAATCAGACTGAGACTGTTGCACTCTACTAACGTAACCTTACCTATAATATTATAAGAGGAATGGGTTAGAGCAAGTGTTTAACTAGTTGGAGGGATGACGTAGTTCGAGTGATTAACTAACGTAAGCTTACCTAAAATATTACAAGAAGGGCAAGGAAACAAAATGTCCTTTCGAGGTTGTGAACTATCGATAAAGATTCCACTTGAGATTATGTACATGAAGATTACGGTCTATCAAGATTGTGTTGCATCGACATTATGTTCTGTCGAGATTGCGTCCCATCGAGATTATATCCCATCGATAATGTGTCCTATCGCGCGTGTGTCCAATTTTGTTCTTATATCCGTATCCTTTCTAGACTCCTTTAAATTCTGCAGCATCATTTAAATTTCCCGCCAACTTTTATAACTAAATCAATTTATTGTACGTCTGTCTCAGAGTCCATTTTCTAAGACATTTCAAAATATCACCGTTATATACCATTTGGGCTAATGTATAATACCCAAGTTTATGTACCCTGCGGCTTATAATCATTGATAAAAAAAATTCAATACGCACTATAAACGTTAAAAACACTGTTTTGCATTTGACTCAATACGTAGAATTCTAGGCATCGTCCTATATCTTTTAAACCAAAACATATATCGTTTGTATCTCTCGCGTTCTGCTTTATTATTTATATTTAATTAGACACAAGTTTTTTATTCAACTGCATACACCAACGTTATCTTTTTATCCGTCTTCCTATCCAACGTAATCAAAGCTACTGTTATTCAGTCTTAGTATTCAACATAATAAAAGTATAATAAAAATATAATAGAACACCCTTGTAAATCTAACACATTTCTCTCTTTCTAATGCAAACTCCCAATGAAACGCCGTCTTTCACGGTGTTTCAACCTTATCTACAGCTTTTGTTATCTCAGTTTTAGTATTCATCCGAAACGTATAGAAAAATATAGAGTACCCCCACGAGCCTAACAAATTTTTCTCTCTCGAATGCAAACACTCAATGAAACGGACTCGCGGTCGGACGAAGAAGAAGAAGGAGAAAACCTCAGTTATCATTGACAAAAAAGATTCCACCTCATAAGACAAATCTCCATAGACTTTTCTAATGAAATTTTGAGACACCTATAAATAAAACAGGCCAGCTGGCCTGTTTTTAATTGGCTAATTCGAATGATAAAATATACTAGCCTGACGTGACCTTACTAGCGTTGTTTTAATCTGCTAACTTAAAGATAACGAAAAGTGATTACCATGAACATCCACTAAGATACTAAAATATCTACTCGAGAATTAACGAGACGATCGAGACCAGAATAAACATTAAACTTTATTATTACACGTATAATTCTCATAAATTCAAAGAGCCCTGCAAAAAAAAGCAAACGAAGTCGTAAAAACAACATCGCGTTAAAGAACATATTTGCAAAAAACGATGCCAAGTCCTCCGCACTGTTCCTAAAGAAACGTAAGTCTTCCCTTACTCTGCTGTCCAAGAGATGTACAGGATGATGGCCCCAGGCATCTATCCACTACTTGTCCTCTACTTGGCCTATCCTAATCCCTGAAGGCTAAGACATTCTAGGCGTCACCACGGAACTTCCACCTCTGCAGCAGGCTAGAGACGTCAACTTTTTTTTTTTTTACACGATGTTGAACACATGAATGACAGAGAGAGAATGTGTTCTATCCATAGGCGCAAATGACTTTTATCTCTCGAAAAACTACGTCGACTTCCCTTAAAAAACGGATTTGGCCTACTGGCGATAGGCCAACTGAAAAACGTATTTACATCCCATTGTAAGAATTGGACGACGAGTCCGAAAGTTCATTATGTCGAACACGTGATAGTACCGAAAGTTCGAATACTCAAAAGGGGCTGACTTCGCGTCGACTGCAACTAAATCAGACTGAGACTGTTGCACTCTACTAACGTAACCTTACCTATAATATTATAAGAGGAATGGGTTAGAGCAAGTGTTTAACTAGTTGTAGGGATGACGTAGTTCGAGTGATTAACTAACGTAAGCTTACCTAAAATATTACAAGAAGGGCAAGGAAACAAAATGTCCTTTCGAGGTTGTGAACTATCGATAAAGATTCCACTTGAGATTATGTACATGAAGATTACGGTCTATCAAGATTGTGTTGCATCGACATTATGTTCTGTCGAGATTGCGTCCCATCGAGATTATATCCCATCGATATTGTGTCCTATCGCGCGTGTGTCCAATTTTGTTCTTATATCCGTATCCTTTCTAGACTCCTTTAAATTCTGCAGCATCATTTAAATTTCCCGCCAACTTTTATAACTAAATCAATTTATTGTACGTCTGTCTCAGAGTCCATTTTCTAAGACATTTCAAAATCTCACCGTTATATACCATTTGGGCTATTGTATAATACCCAAGTTTATGTACCCTGTGGCTTATAATCATTGATAAAAAAATTCAATACGCACTATAAACGCTAAAAACACTGTTTTGCATTTGACTCAATACGTAGAATTCTAGGCATCGTCCTATATCTTTTAAACTTAAACATATATCGTTTGTATCTCTCGCGTTCTGCTTTATTATTTATATTTAATTAGACACAAGTTTTTTATTCAAATGCATACACCAACGTTATCTTTTTATCCGTCTTCCTATCCAACGTAATCAAAGCTACTGTTATTCAGTCTTAGTATTCAACATAATAAAAGTATAATAAAAATATAATAGAACACCCTTGTAAATCTAACACATTTCTCTCTTTCTAATGCAAACTCCCAATGAAACGCCGTCTTTCACGGTGTTTCAACCTTATCTACAGCTTTTGTTATCTCAGTCTTAGTATTCATCCGAAACGTATAGAAAAATATAGAGTACCCCACGAGCCTAACAAATTTTTCTCTCTCGAATGCAAACACTCAATGAAACGGACTCGCGGTCGGAAGAAGAAGAAGAAGAAGAAGAAGAAGCAGAAGAAGAAGAAGACGAAGAAGAAGGAGAAAACCTCAGTTATCATTGACAAAAAAGATTCCACCTCATAAGACAAATCTCCATAGACTTTTGTAATGAAATTTTGAGACACCTATAAATAAAACAGGCCAGCTGGCCTGTTTTTAATATAGGTGGGTAACAGTTTTTCAGGAATTCCTAAAATTAGATACCCATATTGCCGAAAACCTAAAAATATTAACAAGAGACCAGTATCCCTTAGTTAAAGGTTTTAAAATAACAAGTATGTGTGACATTGAAATAAAAACACCTCTATAACAAATATGATTTATTTAGTCAAGCGTAATTCACGTGATGGTTAAAATAAATATTTCCATGTATGCAATGATCAGGCTGACGATGTAGAAGTTCTTGCTCAGGGTTCCCACTTCCTCAAAGTCTTGACGCATAGCGCGGTTTTCTAGCAGGCAGGTTTCTTCATAGAATGACTTATGCAGATGATAAGTAGATACTGCTGACAATGTGATGGTCGAGTGTTTCATGGCACGCCAGTCAGTTAATGAAGATGAGACGCTATCCTTTCACCTTGCAGTTCAAAGTAATGACTAACCAATACTTCCAAGTTGACGTCGAGATATTAAGCAGTCAAACGATATTGTTTCGCTGAATACCTAGCCTTTTATACCCAAAGTAGGCAAGATAAAAAACGGGCCCACTAACAAAGAGTGGCCTACTGGGGGAGTGGTGTCCCACCGCCGATTTTTATAAACTAATGAATTAATTAAATCTGTCTCAGAGTCCATTTTTCTAAGACATTTTGGAAATCTCATCTCTATATATCATTGAGGCTAATGTGAAATACCCTAGTTTATCTACCCTACGGTACATCATTCTAATTTTGTTAATAAAACATTATCAACAAAACATTCCGTGCGTTTCTTAGATATAGAGACTAAAAAAATAGTTTCCTTATTCCGTCTTTCGCTTTGACTAAAAAAATAGTTTCCTTATTCCGTCTTTCGCTTTAACGTTATCTAAAGTTTTTGTTATCTCAGTCGTAGTATTCAACATCAGAAAAGTATAAAAAATATAGAACACCCCAACATTTCTCTCTCTCTCGAATGCAAACTCTGAATGAAACGCCGTCTTTCACGGGGCTTCAACGTTATCTATAAAGCTTTTGTTATCTCAGTCGAAGTATTCATCAGAAAAACATAGAAAAATATAGAGTACCCCCATGATCCTAACATATTTTTCTCTCTCGAATGCAAACTCTCAATGAAACGGACTCGCGGTCGGGAGAAGAAGAAGAAGAAGAAGAAGAAGAAGAAGAATATCTCAGTTATCAATATGACAAAGAATTCCACCTCATAAGACAAATCTCCATAGACTTTTCTAATGAAATTTTGAGACACCTATAAATAAAACAGGCCAGCTGGCCTGTTTTTAATTTAAAATAAATCGCGTAAAGTATTTCTTTTTTGGGGAGAAATGAGAAAGCATTTTTGGAATAATTTGGCCATTAAGTTTTGGGTATTTGGGCTTTCTCCGTCGTAATATCTAATTCCAAACGCGCGATATAAAAAGATACAATGTATTACAACGTAAAAAAATTGAAAGGGAGAGCTCGATAGAACGCGGCGGGCCGGGTAAGACAGCGCCAATTCCGTCTCGTCCATTTTTTATACCGTCTCGAATTTTTTGCTTTTTCGGCGCGTGGCCTTGGACGTCTCTTATTGCCGCCTCTCCACGCTTAAAGGCTCACACCCGGATCAATTAAAAACAAAAATTGATTTCCCGCTTAAAAGATACGACGGCGACAAAAATATCGCGACGAGTGAAATTTCCGCTCGTATTTCAAATAGATCCCTACGAGTAGCGCCATCGCGCGGAAAAAATTGGAACTAGGCAGCTATCGCGCGCGATTTGACGTAATCGAGATTGGCGCGTGCCCGGAAATTGGCGCGCTTTTCTCGAATTCCGCGGCGCGAGACAAATATGGCGGGAAATTTTTTAATTTCTTTGAATTTTAACTTCTCTCTATTTGCAAACGCGAACGAGTTGTTGACGCGAATTTCAAATCATTTTTACGAGAAAACGGTAGAATATTTTTAGACAAAATACTATGTACACCGTATATTTCAACGATGGTTTTTAAAGAACAAATTTCGCGGTCCGTCTTCCTTGAAATAAATGTCTGGATCGAGACAATGTTTATAATATATAGGCTATCGTTCAAAATCCTTATTATAATTTTCTCTTTGCATCCTTTAGGAGGAAATACTGTTATTATACGTAGGAGATGGATAAAATATAGTTATTACGCGTAATAGATGAAAAAAAAATGATTAAGGTATGCAATTTAATTATTCGTTTATAATTATAAGGTAATTCGTTTAAACGCTTCGCCCAAGGTCAGTTTCGACTTAAATACGTCACGATTTCGTAATTAATCCCGAAAAATCGGGGAATAAGTCACCGAACGAGGCTCCAAGTGGAAAAGGTCGTTGAAAAACAATTCAATATTTATACCGAACACTTTTTCCAAATACCCCAATAACTCTCGTTCGAATTCACGCCAGCGATATTAATTATTGCGCCAATTATTATTAGGGTTTCCAACAATGGTTTGGACTTAAGTCTTTTCGATCACCAGGTCCATTTTTGTTTTATTCGTATTCCCGATAAACGCGTACTACGAAAAGAGGCGTAATTTTGACCACCCAATCTTTAATTATAAATTATCGAAGGAAAAGTGTTCGAAGTTAGAAACGTTCCGAGTTACCCGCGCGGGTCTGGCTGCCGGATTTTTTCAATTTCTCGGTACCAGATCAATTTAACAAGTCCCCCCTTGCCGATGGAGTCGGGTTGTCTACTTTATCAAGGTATAGGAAAGAAGCTAAAAGTAAAGTCTGAACAGTGTAACGGAAACGGTGGCATTGTCTCTGGATTGAAAGCCCGCGATATTGTAGACTTACGAGTTACCTTGGGAATAGGAACGCGGTGTATTCGGTTTATTTTCTCTATATTTTCGTATTTATTCGAGTCGATTTCTTCCCTAGACGTATTACGTACGCGTACTTAACGAAAAAAACAACGTATAATGTCAAGGCCGGAGAACTAGGAAGTGAAATTTCTGTCGCGCGTTGTAATAAGTACGTCTATCTCGCCCCTTAATATTTAGATGCACGTATCCTTGAAACTCGGCTACAATAATAAATTGGCTTGACGTTTACGCGAATTTCATTAATAATTTGATCGTATTATTCCGGGAAGCGCCAACCTTCCGAATATTTTAATTGTAAAAGTTCATTTTTGATCTTATTGTCTCGAACCTTTACTTTCTTTTACAAAGCGCGTGGTTGGCCGCGCGACCAGCTTGACAAATAAATATTATTATTATTATTGTTGTTTTCCTGTCCGTCTTTAAACGCGACTTCCTTAAAGGAATTTGTTTTCTTAATAACATATTTACGCCACAAATACTTAAAAATAAAAATAAAATAAATAACAGATTGCAATGCCTTAATTCGAAACAAAATGAAAAACCAGAAAAACGTAGTTATCTTTAAGGATAATTACCTTTCTTTAAAGCTACGTTTCTGGGGTTTTTTTTCCTCACGAACTTTAAAGCGAGGCTGGAACGAATTCTTCACGAAATGGTTTCGTGACGACATCAGTTCATCGCGGTATAGTTACAATTTATCAAAATATTTAGCGGGAATCGCGGGAAGGTCTAATTTTAAGCGTGATAGGCCTACCGGAGAACGTACGAGGGGGTCATTTATCTCGCAATCTGGGCTGGTGCCAATATTTAAAGGCGCAGTTTTAAATAAGTATCTTTTTTGAATACAAATTAGACTAAAGCGGCATTGGCACGGACTACCTTAAATGTAGTTCTGGAGCGTGAAAATAGTTAGTCCGCGCGCATGCGCCTTAACTCTCCTGTTTTGAGAATAACCAGGCTATATTCGTTATTAGCTTCGTCGTAATTAACGCTTCTTTCCTCCTTCGCGCCGATCAAATTGAAGATTAATTACTCTTTCGCAACTTTTAAGAGATTTCCTCGTAATTTCGACTTTGTTTCTAGAGTGGTCAAGACGAAAAACGAAAGTCGAACCGCGATTAGTAATTGATAGAATCTAAGAGTCTCGCGACAATTGATGGAAGCTACTGAAAATTAAATTTTTACAACTAGAGTTCGTTTTAATCTTCATTCGTAGTAAAATAGTTAGTAAAGGGTTAGTTCGCCAGCCGAGATTTGTTTTATGGCAGCGGTACGAAAACTAGTTCGGATAAGGCGTAGAAACTCGAGTCGATTTCGAGAAAGGGGATAATTATTCCAGGAGGTCGGTCGGGCTCTCTAATTCGGATATTTAAGCGCGCCCGACAGTCAAGAGAAACCAATCGGTTTTTTAGTTAATGAAAAGTATTCTTCAGACTATTTGATGACGCGACTTTTTACGGCTAAACGCCTAGCTATACTCGAATCCTCTTTTTATATTAGCCAGGAGCGCAGTTATGGCTCGTTCAATGTCTAGACTGAAATTTCGCTTGTTTTTGATTCGTTGTTAAGTCAACGGCCTTTACCCGTTTATACCGCGAGTGTCTGAGATTGGAGGAATTGTAGAAGGACTCTCCAATAGAGGTGGCAAAATATTCGGGGGACCCGATTAAGGAGGGGGCGCTAACCAAATAGAGGCGCCCATCAAATCCGGTGATGCCCAAATCCGAGCGATTATTTAAAACTAAAATTTGGAAAAATTTGAAATGATTTCTTGGCGCGAAGCTATTGATGGAGTGAAGGCGCGAATCGATGTTGGATTTTCAAATCAAGGGGCGCTTGTAATTCGTGGCCCCGGGCGCCAAATGGCTTAATCCTGTCCTGGGGGGCAATTCTGGGGCGGTTGAGAGATCGCGTTCGAATTTGGACAACGTTCAAGATGGTGATTTGGGAGGAAAACTGTTGGATTAAGTAGTCGCGGTGATTCCGTCTATAATTCCTCCGTCCGTTCGACGGGGCGGTTGGCGGATTGATCGCTAGCCAGTACTCGTCGGGTACTCGATAGGGTTAGAGTACGGTCCTTCGCGTGTCACGGAAAATCCAGACGAATATAATTGATTGGAGGAGCTGGGAAAAGCTTTTTTTATTACTCTATGGCTAGACTTTATACAATGTTTGTTTTTAAAGGGGCGAAAGCTTCTTTTTCGGAATCCCCGGGGATATTATTATTTACCTTGTAGAAATTTAAAGAACGGATGTCTCGCGCATAAATTAACGTTACAAACTCATTCGCGTTTTTCAAAATATCATTTTAGATTCATATTTTCCGCTGGGAAATAACTAAAAGTTCAGATCTCGAATTATTTTTTTTTTTTTTCTTTCTTTCTTAAATCAAGGTAATGAAACGCCCTCGAAAATATGCAAATATCGAAGCTACGTCTTTTTTCCCAAGAAAGATTTAAACAGTGAGAGATATTTTATCGATTGAATAGCGGGGCCTAATCCACCAGGAAAAACAAATATTAAATTAGCAATCAATTTAAAACGTACCCTGAAAATAGGCTTAGCCACGGATCCGCGAATATCGACAGAATTTCTTAAAATTTAAGGCTCATCGATCGATCGAATTTTATTGGAAGTCTCGCGGAGATCTCGCCTTAACGACGAGCCTTCGCTCATTGGTCGCTGACTCGTAAATCGCGAAGAAATTTAACTGATTTCCGTGACTCTAGCTCGATTGATTTCTAGTTAATCGTTGCTAAATTATTTTACAAGCGGATTAAGCCGCGATATTTAAACTCGAAGGAATCGATTTAAAAATCGATCGTTCGTATGTTGCATTATCACTTTAAGAGACTCCTAAATGAAAATGTCAAAAATTGATAGGGTATTTATTTTCTCCGAGATGTATGACGCGCTTTATTCGCGGATACGAAGTACTTTTACGAAGAAGACGGCGCAAAAGGGACCTTATTATTAAAGGGACCTTATCAGAACGCCCTCTACCAATAGCTAATTTTAATTTTAAAAAACGCGTATTTTTAGCGTTTAGCCGTAATTGTTTTATATAATAAGGAAATTCTCTCTATAAATATTTGGTCTATTTTAATCGAATGATTTAATTCCGAGAATAATCTATTATCGTCGAGGTCTATTGGAAATTCAGCAAAAATTTGGAAATAATTTCGTTCTAATCATCAGGCGCCTATCATTTATACAAAGTCAGCGAAACTAAATTTTTAATTTATTCCGAACGTTAAAAAGCTTAGATTACTAGGGGAATAAAAATTCGTATTTTTAGATAAGGCCTCGATACGCTATCTTTTTTCCCGATTATTTACGAACCAAAATTTGCATAAAAACTTTTCCATCATATACGTTTAGATACAAAATGAAATATCTTTTTCAAGTCAAGGTCCGCGAACGCGCGTTCTCCTCGGTACAAGCAAACCTAGCAAACACTTTTTTGCCAATAGAAGTCGTCGCGGCTTCGCGCGTTTCATTTAACTGAATAAGTTTTAAAATATCGCGCGAAAAGAAAATTATTCGATATTAAACAATTATTCGATAATTAAAAATATTCGATGTTAAAAAATTATTCGATGTTAAATATTATTCAATGTTAAAAATTATTCGATATTAAATATTACTCGATAATTAAAAATTATTCGATAATTAAAAATTATTCGATAATTAAAAATTATTCGATAATTAAAAATTATTCGATAATTAAAAATTATTCGATAATTAAAAATTATTCGATAATTAAAAATTATTCGATAATTAAAATTATTCGATAATTAAAATTATTCGATAATTAAAATTATTCGATATTAAAAAATATTCGATGTTAAATATTATTCGATATTAAAATTATTCGATATTAAAATTATTCGATAATTAAAATTATTCTATAATTAAAATTATTCGATAATTAAAATTATTCGATATTAAAAATTATTCGATATTAAAAATTATTCGATATTAAAATTATTCGATAATTAAAATTATTCGATATTAAAATGGAAAGATTTGATGTTAGGTAGGGGTGGGAAGAGAAGGAGATCTCAGGCACTCGCGTCAGCAACGTCATTAATTCGAGAGAGGCAATAAGATATAGATGTCGCTTGGCATTGAGCTGGGTGGGACTTTTTCTCGGACTAAGTTCAATATTCACTCTTATATTTCTTTCCGAACATTGTAAGTATAATTAAAGAGATTGGTTGTAGTTATCTAATCGTTTATTTGACAGGGCGCTCGGGTTGGTAGAAACCCGTCAGTATGACATCTACAATAAAGTATATATATTGTATTTAAAAAAAGCGTGTCACGGGCGAACGCGAAGAGCGTAGATGGAAACTAAAGCGAGAAATTTGCATTTTAATTGAGCCTTCCTTCGTCTGACTCGACTGTCTAGACTCGGTATACCTCGTAAACGCCCCCTACCCAGGACCCCTTTCGACACCCGAATTTAAAAGGTCGGAGACACCCGAATCAAATATAGCCCTCTTATCGACATTATATTTAAAACCTGGCGATTTTATAACAACTTTAACTAAAAAACAGTGAAAAAAAATTACGAAATATTTTCGAGAATTTTCTAGATTTTACGGTTAGAATTTTTCCGGAACTTTGCATAACTTCGAAGCGCTTCCCAGAACCTTTTCGAGCATTGCGGGAAACGTTACGGACCCGTATTAGGAATTAATGCTAATTTTGTACGAAGTAACCAGACTGTCTATATAAGTTATATTTTCCTATATTTTCGGTTTCACTTATCATAGCCTCCTCGATCACGCGCTTCGGCAAAGATAAAAATTAACGCGTGTTTGAGAGAATAAATGGGAAATTAAAAAGACGCCAAAAGACGGCCCGAAAAAGCGCTAAAATGTAGGGGGGAAAAGTCGAGGCGATATACAAATTCTTGTCTAAAGTTTTAAATTTACGCTCTAGCTTCCTGATTTTTTAACCACATCTAACTAAGTATGTACGGATAATTTACAAATTAATTCCGAGCCTTTGAGAATTACAGATTTTGCGTCAATAATCGTTAAAACTAGCGAACCTATAATTTTTCTCTCCGGACGGAGCATTTCGCGCTTTTCACCAATCGCGCGGGTTTCTTTTTAAATCTCGAGCCATTGATCAATTTTTACCGGTACTGTAGACACGCTAGATACTATTTATAAACTTATATTCTAATTTCACCCTCTGATTTGATTTTATTCTATGGCAATCACTCGATTAGACGTTGCCAAGTTGGTAACGCGCTAGTTCGGTGATTGCGGAGACCCGAGTCCGATTCCCCGAGACACCTTCGTTTTATTATTTAATTTTAGCGTTAAGTACTAAATTATTTATGCCATATTGAAACGGTTGAAATAATAGATTCGTAAATAATAATAATAAGGGGAAAAGCTTGCCCAAATAAAATAATTATAATAAAACAAAGTTTAATCGGGGAATCGAACTCGGGTCTTCGCGATCATCGAGCTAGCGCGTTACCAACTTGGCAACTTCTAATCGACTGACTAGAGGGATACTATTAGCTGAAATGAAGTATTTTTTTCTGATTCCTTATGTAAAAATACGCTCCCTGAATGTTTTAATAATTTTTCAAGTACGAATACTATTAGAAAAGATTTTTTAAAGTTTTATATCCTAAACACGCGTTTGAATTTTTCTAGCATTACCAAGAAGTCAATCGGAACCGAGGAGCCATCCCCCGATCTACTAAAACAAAAACCTAGAGCCCCTAGCGACATCTAGGTGATAAAGTAGACATCTTCGTTTAAATTTAGGGTTGATTTTTATGAAAATTAGGTTTATAAAAGATTCGTAGCCGCGTCATTATCATCCAAAGCTCGTTACTAGCGAAGCTTATAGTTTTTAAAACGTAGCCGCTTCTTCGATTGAAGAAAATTAGTAAACTATTCTATTTCGAATCTTCAATGGTCACGAATCTAAAATCCTAATTAATTTTAATCCATCGATTAGACGTTGCCAAGTTGGTAACGCGCTAACTTAGTATCCGCGGAGACCCCAGTTCGATTCCCCGATTAAGCTTCGTTTTATTATTTTATTTTAGCGTTAAGTACTAAATGATTTATATCATATTGAAACGTTTGAAATAATAGAGGCGTAAAAATTAATACAAATAGGCGCATTACCTACAACGAATATGGGTATAAGCTTGCCCAAATAAAACAAATATTCACTAAAATAATTTAATAAAACAAAGATCTTTCGGGGAATCGAACTCGGGTCTTCGCAATCATCGAGCTAGCGCGTTACCGACTTGGCAAATTTTAATCGAGTGACTCGTCTAATTAGGATTTTAGTTTCTTGACCAAAAAATGGTACGTAAAACCCCAGTTCCAACTACGAGCGGCCAGACTTTAAGCATCGATGCTGGACAATCCGTTGGAGCTAGGGAAAAGTGCCCTGGACAATTTTGCTCCTTTAACTAAGCTTAGCAAAATATCTAAATTTTAAGGAAACGCGTAGAAAGCCAAAGCCCGTAGAAAGTGTGCCATGTCGTTTAGCACCGTATCATTATCGTTTTAAAACTTGAATAAAAATTTCGCAACAAATTATTCGTGATAAAGCTTCGCGCACGCTACCAACTTAAGTTGATAATTATTTTTTAACTTAAAAACTTCTTACCCTAAAATTACGAAACCTTTTAGCCAGTGAAAATAAACTAATTTGCAAAACATATATTTTAATTGTGGCTTTTAAAAATCATTAAAGTCCTAAAAAGGGCAAAACCCTTCAAATTTTGTCAGTTTCCCCCCTTTGAGACGCGCGTCAGTTTGGTGTCTTTTTGTAAATCGCGATTTTCGGCCGATTGCCGCGGGGCTTCTATAGCGCGTGATCGAAGAGGCTATGCGCTTATTATCCCGGGGAGTTTTGGCGTTTCCCACGGACAGACGGACGGACGTATCTAATTATATATATATATTTTTGGTACGTTGTAGGGGCGGGTGAGTCGTACGAGGAAAGCGAAGAAGACTTAAGGATCCGATCGTCGTGCGACGAGTTGAAGCGGTTAATCGAGGCCAAGCGTTTGCCGCAAACTCAGCTCCTACAATCCTTGAAAATCGCTTTGTTCCGAGTGTGTCAGAGAGATAAAGAGAAAGCCATAGGAAAAATTGTCACCGGTGAGTAAATACTTCGTCTATAATAAACATCATCACCGCGCGCGCCCCGCCTATCATTACGCCCTTTTTTCAAATCGACACTTTCTTCGGAATTACGCGTACAATCTACTACTATATTTGGCCACCAGAGGGAGTTAACGCTCTCCTGGCGGAATTATTTCACAGTTTCTTTGTTCACCTTAACGCTTGATGAGTTTAAAATAATAGGATTGTCCATTTTTGAGCAAAAAATGATTTTTTCGAACTTGTTTTTAAAAACTATTAACTCCATCTTGTAGAGACTTTCACGGAGAATATAATTCAAATCTGGGCTGAGGTTTTAAAATATATCGAGTTTTACGACCGTTCAGTAATGTTTCGCGAAATCTTTATAATTCCGCGATGTCGCGCTCATCTTGTTTAAATGTCCCTCTGATAGGAAATGTTGGCTTTTCCGCCAATGAGCTTGTATCGTAAGTAGAACACTTTTACAGGTGCTCGTAGAAAATACATTACGATACGAAATGGTTTTTATCGTAAGCCGCTTTGTTTTTGGGTTAGAATAAACTATTAGTAGCTCTAGAGCGTATAATAGACGTAGAATAATTCTCCGAGTAATGTTAATCGCGCCTCGCCATTGGTCCTTTAAATCAAGTAATTTATACAAAGTTCTCGTATTTTAGTTACGACTTAATTCTTCCCATTTTAAGCCTTCATAAATTGTAGTCTTTTCTAAGGGGTGGGTGGGCGTTTGAATTTTCGCGTCGTCTAGACGTCTATATCGCGGCGTATTCCGACATCCTGGGAAAAACTATAAAAGCTTTCGAGCTAGAGGATAGATCCGTTCCCAAAGCGATTCGATCGTGGACTCGAGCTTTAACTCGACGCTTTTTACTTTCGAGAAAATATAGATATTGCAAATTATAAACCTTATCCCGGCGCGCCTTTACATTTTAGACTTAGATTAGAAAATAATTCGGGCCCTTTAAATTATTAAATTATTAAATTCTTTGGTTTTTTTGTCTTTTCGTCGTTTAGCGAGATACGAATTGAAAAGGCGAATGTTATACTCGTACCCCGACCCCCGGACATCCAATCATATTCGACCGCCATTATACGACCTGTACCGTTTACCGCACCCTGGACTATCGACACCGGCGACGACTTCGTTACCACCGCCGCCACCACCACCGCACTCGTTCGGTACTCATCCTTGTACTCCGCGACCCCTACCCCTCTACGGACCGGGCTTCTACGTAGAAAGCGTATTACAACCGGGACAGCGATATTATACGCTCGAAAAATGAACCTTATTAAACGAAATAAGTGGCAACTAGTCTTAATGCCAATATACATCGGAGATCTTAACAACGCCGCGCGGTCGATTAGACATTTCGCGAATATTCGGCGTCACTCGGAGTGACTCGTCTATAGAAGTCGCTTTCCCCCAAAGAGACGCGTTGTTAGGATCTCCGATATCCATTGGCTTTCTTCGAACTTACGCGTATCCAATACGTGTAGTGGCAATGGCATTTCAAACTTAGTTTGAGCCCCCATTTCCAGAGAGTTTCGCCAATGGAAAACGAGGTTAAATATCCCCCAAAAAAATCACGTTTTAAACCCAAAAGATACGACGCTAAAAAAAATCAGTACGGAAAAATATTGTTTTAGTACGAACTAAAAAAAAGCAGGCTGTCTCGACGCCAATTTCTAGTCCTCTTCTCGAGAAAACGGTTGAAAATTTTGTAGCGAAATTTAGCATAGACGATTTTTGGAGAATTTACCGCGCGATAGGTTGTTTAGACGAAAATGATTTCGCTCGGCGTCACCTTAAAACTTATTTGTCGTTGAAATCTACGAGATCGAGCTAAGTTTCCTAAATTAATTCTAAATTAAATTCTAATATTTATTGAAATGTCAAAGACGTCGCGTCCATCCCAGTTACTTAACCAGGGTTGCCACAGATTTTTCCGAACATAATTCCCCGACTTTTCCAGGTTTTCCCTGACCATCTACACCGTTTTTCCCTGACCGTTTCGGCTAATACTACGCAATTTTTAATCTTTTAACCTTTTGACAAACGTTTTACAGGCGTATCTTTGTTCTAATCTATACCACTGACACGTCGTCAGCTGAGAATTGTTTTCCGCGGATAATGATTGGAATTTCCTGGCTTCTTGAAAGATTTTGAAATTCCCTGACTTTTTAAAATATCTTAAAATTCCCTGACCTTTTTACGTGGAGTGATGACGTCATCACTACACGTCATAGAAAGATAGCTCGAAATCCGGATGTAGTTGGGGGAAGGAATGTTTACTCCCCTTCGTGTTCCTCCTAAAAAAGGGCAAATTTTTCGCGTTACACCCATGGTTTTCGTCGACAGTCGAGAGTTTTCTCTCTCTCTGGCCGGAGTCCCTGGCGCCATCTGGCGCGAAGACTCCTTTCTTCTTTTATTTATTTTTCAATTTATTATTTACATTTTTTACGCGGTCACCGAATGCTCGATTGACCATCACTCCGCGTTTATCCAGACTGTCTGGATACCTCTTGTTTGGTTCATTTTCAAATTGGCCGACTTTTCCCTGACCCGTGGCAACCCTGGCTTGTCCAAAAATATTTTTTGAATAAAAGGGGAAATAATATTTGTATAATTTTCCGTTTTGATCTAGCGACGGAAAGAAGCTAGTAAAAGAAAGAGGGGCTTTTTTGTTTTAACGCGATTCCTCGTTAAATATTAATTGTAAGCTTATATTGTCGGTCGTTTTTGGAGTAAATGAATTAATTTTGTTACGTGATAAATATTTTACCGTATAATTGAAAGAAATATATCAAAAAGCCATAAGATGGTCGAGATTAAGTAAAAGAACTCGAGTTAAAGGTTGGATGAAGAGTCAAATCGAGTTTAAAATAATAATTGTGAAATTAGTCGAAGAATGATATAGCCCAAGGTTATTTTTGGGTTAAGCTTATTAATTAAGTAATTGAACGTTTGAGTCTTTAAGGGGTAAAACCCCTGG
Organism: Odiellus spinosus; assembly: GCA_963920705.1. Classification (NCBI taxonomy): domain Eukaryota; kingdom Metazoa; phylum Arthropoda; class Arachnida; order Opiliones; family Phalangiidae; genus Odiellus; species Odiellus spinosus. The sequence goes on along the minus strand of OY987233.1, from coordinate 23,673,611 downwards.
ATTCCGAATTATTAAACGTACTGTAAATATAGATACGGATGTAAAAAATATTGTTAAATACTAAAAAAGTGGAGTTTTTCAATGTTTTGTTCCACTCTAATATGGTCGCGGCGTTTTTCCTCGTTAATCTAATGCCACGGTGTAAAACGAAAATCATTTTCATTTCAATGATATAAATATATACGCCAAAGTTAAACACGCCCTTCGTCATCCAAAGCTTTTATTGATAAACTAATCTTTAACTTTTTAGGATTAAGAAACGGCTTTGCTGGAATAGTCAGTGAAACCGGAAATGGATTTGGGTAAGATTTGACCCCTGGATGACCACCGGAAATCTTACAACGCCACGCTAATTAAGTCTCGTTCTCGAGAACCCGCTACATGCAGAGTGCGGCTATACCAGGTAAGAAGTACCATCGGATGGTCAAGCCTCCGTGGACGACGGAATCCATAACATAATCACCGAAAGAGGAGGGGGGGGGGGAATAAGTCTGAATTTTTAATTTTTAATTTTGATACGATCATATAACTCAACTTATTAATTAACGGTTAACGTTAATTATATTTCCTTCGGAGGGTTTATTCGCGTAATATCGCTTAAAGATGTTAAAAAAATCATATATTATTTAATTAAAATCTTAGTAATGAACGTGATGAGTATCTTCTACGTTACGAACATTTACGCTCGCTTCCAATGGGTTTTTTCCCTCCCCGAGTGAACTTAGATCAGGGGGAGGTTTTACAATGATGAAGTCTGTACGTGTGTATGTGCTTATAATGGAATATCATCGGTGTGAACCGGATTTCACGTGACCTAGCGCGGGATACGATAATAGTAACGTCTTTATTAGACCGAGGTTTAATCCCCGCAGACACCCTAAAGGATTATCCCCTTTAAAGTCGAGCTTAATTCCTTAATCCGGCCAAGAAACGGAAATTCAAATTGAAAAAGAGCCTCGGATTAATGAAAAGAAAAGCGAAAAAAGAGCTTAGAACAAAAGTATCGGATAAAACCTGAAAAATGAATTTGAAATGAATGAAAGGTTGGAATCGCGAGCTTCCAAACAAAGAGAGAACGTCCATTTTATTCGAATCTATACGCGATTAACAGGGAAAATGAATTAGTTCATTACTCGACCCCGTCGTCATAATCAAAAGATGAGGACGAGGTCGAGGGTTAGTAAACATTTAAAACATTTAAGCCTGAATGTAGGCGGGCGAAGGGGGGCTAACCGCGACCAGGGTGGTGCCGCCCGGTAAGCTTAACTCTAAGGTGTGGTTAGTCAATTTAATTATCGAAGACGAAAAAACCTTCCGAGTTCCCTCGACATTATAAAACGTCCGCAATTTGACTGGAATTATCGCTACGAGCGACGTCCGCGTTAGGGACGCCACTCGACCTCGGAAGGAAAAAAACCCGGTGGGGTTATTTTTAGGTCCCACGTCGATCTGGAAACGTACGGAAAAGAAAAAACTGATACCGCTCGCTCGTTCGATTCGTGACCAACGCGTCGCGACCCTAGTTTGGTCACGAACCCACCCGGCGCTCGGTATCCTAATAATTAGCGGGCCTAACTAATAGTCTCCCTCGCGACCGATTGAACTCGAGCGTCGCGCCCTTTCTCTCGGATCCCCCGCCGCGGTCACCTTGACGGAAGAATTAAAACATTATACACTTTGACCCTAACAAAGACGCTAGCCTCCACCGCGCTTCGTCCAAAAACGGCGGACTCTTCGCCCGCCGTTAGTGGACGAACCCCCGAACCACGGATAAGACGATTCTACACCTAGCCAAAAAGGAATTAACCAATTTGGCAAAAAACACAAGGGAAGAATCCAGCGACGGTTGAAAATGATGACGAGAAAGGGCGGGAATGAACCTTGGAAAACATCCTAGAGACTGCTGACAGGGTTGCCACAGATTTTTCAGATTTAAATTCCCCGACTTTTGCAGCTTTTTCCCTGACCTTTTCAAACGAATTTCCCTGACCACTTCAGCTAATACTTCCCAATTTGTAACCTTTTGTTTTTTATATTATTTCGCAATTGCGTTCGCTAAACTTTTGCACGCGTACCTTTGTTCTAATCTATACAACTGACACGCCGTCAGCTTCAAAATCTTTTCTTTTTAAAATATATTAAAATTGCCTGACTTTTCCCTGACCTTTTTGGTTCATTTTAAAATTGCCTGACTTTTTCCTGACCCGTCGCAACCCTGAAATAATTAGAGGGAAGCCCTAGACTTAAAACTAAAACAGAAAAAGGTGACTCTACGAGGAACTCATCACTAATCCCGAGGGGCTCCAATTAATTTTAAGTTTAAGTAATGTTAATTTATGGCCAAGATAAAATCTGTTAATTTATGGCCAAGTTAAAATCCGTTAATTAATGGCCAAGATAAAATCTGTTAATTTATGGCCAAGTAAAAATCTGTTAATTTATGGCCAAGTTAAAATCTGTTAATTTATGGCCAAGTTAAAATCCGTTAATTTATAGCCAAGTTAAAATCAGTTAATTAATGGCCAAGTTAAAATCTGTTAATTAATGGCCAAGTTAAAATCAGTTAATTAATGGCCAAGTTAAAATCTGTTAATTAATGGCCAAGATAAAATCTGCTAATTTACTGTTAAGATAAAATCAAGGTCTACGAGCCCCAAAAGTAGGATATATTTCGTCGCTGCCGACGTTAAATTTAAGCTAAAGAGTCACCAACCAATGGCGGAGCTATCAGAGGGCAAGGTGGCGCGTTGCACCGAGGCTTCAAAGCTTAAGGGGCCTCTGAGTCCGCTTAGGCAGCGGGGGCCCTCGCCCACCTAGCTACGCCACTGACACGAAGAAAACAAATTTGACCCTTAGGTCTAAAAGTGTAGCTTACCCGGCCGGGCGAAGGTCTGGAAGATCATCTCCAATAAACCATGACGAGGAAACACGTGGATTATCGAATCGAAATAAAACCGTGGATTAATCAGGCGGATTATCCCGACTCCGGATTAGACAGGGGCCTTCGGGAAGCTACGTTTGGATTAAGAATCAGGCAACCTGTTTCAAATAAAAAATAAACAGAATCGGGTTAAAGGGTGAATAAACCAAAATGAAACATCGGCCCGCTAAAGGTCGTGACCTCTCGTTTTCTAACTTAATTATTGAGGCACTTGATGCCATCCACCTTTTGCTCCCATTCGCCCCTATTTTACCTCGCTTACAATTTAAAGCCGAGATTATAATTTATTTTGAAAATTATTTTTATTTTCAATAGTTGTTAAATATAAATGGAAGATAATTAAACCATTATTAAATAAATATTAAAACAGGGTTCTTACAAAAGCTTCGAGTTAATTTCCCCGACTTTTCTAGGTTTTTCCTGCGGGCCAATTTGCGAAAAATTTCGCCTAACGCCTAATTATTCTTATTGCAAAATTATATCCGATAAAACAACGTACGATTGAAAAGCTTAAATTTCTAATCACTTACGGTCAGTTTAAAATCGAACGCGATCGACACGAAATCCGATTAATTACCTCATTTAGAATTAATAAAAGCGATTTCCGAACAATTTTTACGTTAAATTGAACTTAAAAACGTTTAAAATTAACCTTGAATTACTGAAAAAGGCGAAAACTATCCGTTTTAAAGCTGGCAATAAATGTTAACTAAGGCGACGTTAGATTTCCCGCCCGTTAGGCTTAACTTTAACACCCGGTTTGAGCTAACACGTGATCTTTTCATAACATACATCTACCTCTAAAGGAAACGGGAAAACTTTATTTACGCCTAGATCTAATTGAACATTGATTAAGACATCTACTTTAAACTTTTAGGCAGCCAAGTATTTACTGGCTTTTAATTATTAATAACGAATAAACCATCGAATTACCTTTGAAGGAGACGCTACGTCCGGGTCCTCGTCCGAATTCTCATCGTAATTCCAATTTAATGAAAACGCCGTTTTGTAATCCAATTCTCTCGATCATTTCTTCGTTAGAAGAATCCACACTGACGATCCTTAATTATATCCAAATCGAGTGTGATCCGAACTCATTTCAGTCTTACGAAGCATTAATCCAAACTCGAGAAACGTTCGCGTCTCGTTGATCCACGACTTCCGCGTGATTCAGTCGTATTCGAGGAATACGACCCGGCCTTCCCGATGGTTAGGCTTAAGATTTCACTCGGCGTTAAGGCGGCGAAGATCATTATTCTTTTTACTAGGCGAAAATATTATCGTACATTTATTGTAAGAGCGTCAAATTCTAATTTATAGTTCAAAAATGGTAGCTCCGCGTCACTCGGCGTTGAGGCGGATTAATACGTACGGCGTAATAGTGGCGAAGAAGTGGCGGAATGCCCGTTCTTAGTTTTCGGAGAGTCGCTCGCGCCCATGAAGCTGCCTCGGCTAGGCGCATCACGTGATTACTCTAACCAATAAACGACGAGCCGCTACAAACTGGACGCGCGTACGTGTGTCTCGAGGGAGCGACGCGGGGAAGCCGACTATTTTTCACCCTAAATTTTGAAAAATTGGTCGTTTTTAATTGAATTTTTCTAATAGTAATTATATTTGAAAAATGGCGAAATTAAATCGGTAGCTACGATCAACGTTGAATTATGTTTTACGACAAAGCGTGACGTTCTATCTATTATAGTTTTCTCGTAATAAATTAAAGAAAATTATCGCGTAATATTATTTATTATGACGGAATAGGGGCTGTTTTCTTCGGGGCTATTAAAATGAAATAGAATTATTGGAACGTTTGAGCGAGGAATTATGGGTAAAATTTACCCTAATTCGCGCGTATTTTTAAGTAGTTTTCGAAATGATTTCCAGGCGAGAAAGCGTTGCGTGGGGGAAGAAACAAATTGACACAATGTATCAAAATCTGTTCGGATTTCTCTTAGAGTTAAATTGTTTAATTACGGGTAGATTACGCCTCGGAAAACGCAGAAGGCCAGTTTCGTACGGAGTTTAAGTTCGCCAAATTAGCGTCCCTACGATATTTAATCCCCGTTATCAATAAATAGGAATTAAAACGCGTTAATCAAGATTATTTGGGCCAAAATAGTAATTTTTTTTGGCCAAACAGTTATAGAATAAACGTTCTTCGGAGCTCGAACCCCAAAAATACGAACAATTCCCTTTTCAATCCAAATATAGGCCTGTAATATTTATTATTAATAGGAACCACTCCGAATAACGATGTTTTTGGACTAATTAAGACCTTAAGAGTTCGAAAAAATACCTAATAAAGTTTCTGATCGGGTAAAGTTTGAGAAAAAGGTCTTTTCACGGAGGGCTGGATTTTCGGATTTTGGAGAGATCTAGTTGTTTGAAGAATTACAGTAAAGTCATTTTTATTTACAGATATATTAAAATGGATCCAATTCCTTTCTTCAAAAACTATTCTTAAAACAATTTTAGGCCTAATTAGTTCGGCGTTTCATTCCTAAAAGTTTGTACTATCCGATCGTAGACGACTTCTTTGGCTCGACGCGAATACGCGAAATCGGCGTGTTTAAAATCTTCGATGACGTAATGAGCCTCTACGTTGCTCCCCAATTGCTCCCGAATGTAGCGAACGTCGGCCAACGAGACGAAACCGTCCGCTTTACTGTAAAACAAAGTGACCGGAACGGTGATGCCCTTGACGTCGTAACCCGAAAGGGACGAGTTGTCCGGGGAATCATTCCCTCGAGGTGTTTCGAAGACGTATCTGACGAGCTTACCGGCTCTCATGATCTACGTTTATTAAAAACATTTACGCAAATTTGATTGGCTCCCAGCCTAAAACTCTCGTAGACCACGAACCAATTAACTTACTCGAGAGAAATGATCCATTACGTAAGCCGAGCTTCCGGCTGGATATCTGGACATGTACACCGGAATCCAAGACTAAATCAATTTAATCATTGATTTAGTTCGTATATATTAGTTAACGGTCGGCTGAGAAGCTTTTCCGCGGATAATGATATCTTAAAATTGGATGACTTCTTAAAATATCTTAAAATTGGCTGACTTTTCCCTGACCCGTGGCAACCCTGTATAACTGAATTCGTAGAAGATACGTTTCCTTATATTATACTTAAAAGGTCAATTACCTCGTTGGACGCGGGTCGAACCTTAATTTGTAAGCGTTATGGTAGCAACTAAAAATATGGCCAACTCTCTATTGGTTCTTTCAAAAATTCGGCGCAACTACGTAGCCCTTTAACTACTCGGTAAATTAAAGATAACCTTTTTTTTGGACTTATCAGAAAGAAACTTCGCCAGGGTTTCCAGTTTCGTACCTGATTAATATAATGGCTCCCGCTAAAGTCTTGATTGACGAAAGGACAAATAAGAAAGGTCGGGAATCTTTCGCAAAAATGGTTTCTCTTGGCTTCCACGTAACTCTCCGGGGTTGGGAAAATCGCTTCCGTCGGAGCGAATGTATCCAAAAAAAGCTGAAACGATTAAGAAACGTCCACGAACGTTAAACTCGGCTCAATTTTCAAATTAATCGTTTCAACTAAATCGGCAATTCGTAAAGAAATACGGAAGATATATAATTGGTGCCCTTTTCCATCAACGAAAATCAAAACTTTATTAATATCTTATTGGCTATCTCTTGAACCAATGACGTTGCTGATGGCATATTGGTTGTCCCGGTTACGACGAAGCGCGGGTTTCGCCTAAGGAAATTAATTACGATAGACGCCAAAACTCTGATCCCTCCCACTTTCATCTTTATTTATTTATTTACGAATTGGCGACTATCTAAACGAAATACCTTTGAAAAAGCTTCGAGCAGAAGAGGTACTGGACTCGGGTTTCCGTTCGTCATCAGCGTCGGTGCCATTAAAATCAATTTTTTAATCTGAAATTTAAACTCGAATTTTATGACTAATTCCAGGATAAGAAGTATCCAGCCGATGTCCTCCCATTCCTCCAAATTTGATCTCTTTCCTCGTAGGACCCATGGGCCATATTTCGCCCCGATTGAATTAATTATTATTTTAAGGTGGTTTTTCCTTATGAACTTGGTCATCGTGTTTTTATTTCATCCCGTAACTAGTTTTTCCTTAATTATTTCCCCGGATTAATAAAAGTTATCTAGGGGCTAATCCGTACCTTTTGATTATACGGTAACAGTCCTGATAAGCAAGCGAGGGACGACGTAGTTCCCATGGAGTAGCCAATAAGGAATATTTTGCGTTGAGTCCGTTTTTGACTGATTACGTAATCGATCATGGCGGGCACGTCCGTCAAGAAAATATCGTCGCCGCTAAAATAAATTTCAAACATACATCGCGATTAGTTTTAGCTCGGATTACAGGATTATCTTTCGTTATTTCGGGATTAATCTTTTCGCGATTTCTAAATTCGGATTATAAAAGTTTATCCGAAGATTAACGAGTTTCGAGATTAAATCTATTAACGAGAATTAACCCCGATTCAAACGGATAATCACAAAAGTGCGGCGGTGAAATTAGTCGCGTAAAATCTATTATTTAAAAAAAAATAGAGGGTCTGTTTGGCGCTCTAGATATTTCGTTGGCCGTTAGAGGACGCTAGCTTACGGAGGCGTCGTTAATAGTTATAGAGTAGAAACTAATTAATGGCGCTAATTTCGTCGCAAACAATTAACCACTTAAGCCGGGAGTGGTGGCGAACTCCCGTAAACTGGCGTCTCAGTGGCAAGGTCTGGGTATTATCCTGATCGTATCGCGGGTCCCATGTCCATAGGGAATGTCGCGAATGGTCCGTGGCGGCGTGGTCCTTTCCTTCCTGCATCCGTCGCTTGGGCAATTACCAGTCCTCATCCCATAACCCACCTGTTCCCACCTTCCCTAGACGGGCTCAAGGCACCTACTTAAAAGGAAGCCGCCGTAGCCCATTAACCTGACTAAAAAAAAATTGTTTATTTTACGAAGGACGGTGCATCTTTATAGTTCGAAGTTTAGACCAGGAGTAAAATACTTTTACTTTTTACCTAAATCTCCAAAACTTGGGATCATCGGGCGAATAATGGATATTCTTTCTCGAATAAACGTTACTGCGGTCATTTCCGAGCCAAACGTCGAAGCCGGCTTCCGCTAAGACAAACCCTATTCGCCCGCCAGTTTAATAAAAAGAATTATTATATCTGGAAAGGTAGCGATTGACCATTCGACCCCGCTCAGCCTTAAAGAAGAGATCGATTATATACCTAAGGCGTATCCGGGTCCATTGGTGACGTAGTAGTTACTACTACTTAAGAGACCGTGGAGTATTAAGACGGCTGGCCTTTCCAAGTCCTCGTTACTCGGATAATCATCTCTGGCGAAAGGAATTCTTTGCAATCCCAGAATGTATCCGTCCTTAGTTTGAACGTCATGTTCCTCGCCCGGATAATCGTAATATCGAATGGTTTCTATCTTCAAACGGGAAATTCGAGCTTCATTTTTCTATCAAATCAAATCTATACACTTACATAATTAACCGTTTAATTGGTCAATGATATTTGCGAGGAGTAGACTGAGCGAACATATATTTTAAATCGCGTTCTATAAGGATCTTTCCGAAAATGCTACTCAATTTGCGCTCAGTTTAATGAAGGAAATGAGTGAACTTACGGTTGTTAAATTGCATAGCGGATCATCGAGGCATTGACCACTGGCGTTTATAATTAGGTCGAAATACGCCGGGATTAACGCCAGGTATTTCCACGAAAAACTACTTCTCCACGTACGAAGTTTTGATTCATTGGACTTTGTTAAAATACGCATTCTTATCTAAAAATAAATACCAAACACCAGAAGTATATTCGTTAATACTTATTGATATAGCGTTTGAAACTTCTAAAATATAATTTGATTTAAATCGCTATTTAAACGGATCTGGAATTGATAATTGTCGCATTCTCCCTTTAAAGTTCTCACGGTATACGGGATGAAATTTCATTATTAGGGGAGGGGAAGGGGCGAGGGGTGTCGAGGGTGTCCTAGTGCGAGTGCAGCTGCACCCAAATTCTTCCCGTTTTCCCCCTTCGCGCTTTTTTGTTTTCTTCAAAGAAGATACGTCATCTTATCAAAAGAAAAAACCGCGAAGTATAGAAGATGAGGAGGACCTTCAAAGGGACGACGGAACGAGTCATTTATCCACTTTATTCTCGTTCTATAGCCAAGTTAAACTTAATATCATAGTGTGTTGACATTTCTCCCAAGGTTAACGCGTAGTCCCGTTTCCCCCAATCCGTAGGGAGAAGGTTTTTGGGCGAAATATGGACCAAACCATTATAGTAGGAAAACAACGTAATTTGGAAGTTGATTTCAATGACTTTTACAAGTTTCGCCCTGACCATTTCCTAATTAATTTTTCCGACCTCTTGGTCTCATTTTCAAATTCTCCGACTTTCCTCCTAATCTTCCGAGCCAATACGAAATTCCTCGACTTGTTCCAGGTTTTTCAAGCCGCGTTTAAACCGCGTTTAAAATAGCTACGCCTTTACCAAGCGTTTACGATAAACGCGACTAAATTGTCAACATTCTGATTCTTATAAACTATAAAGGCCCTGGTGGGTTGGAGATGAGGAGATGTTAAGGCGCTACCAATTGGACATTGGCGTTAATGTTTATAATTACATAAGGGGCCATTGTGACGGTACAAAGTAATCGGGCCACCTTCCCTTTAAAAATGATTGGAACGGAGGGGAAATGAATGGAGCGTCTTCTTTTCTATCGTCGTTAAGGGCATCGCGGATAGATTTGATCTTCTTGAAAACGCGAAGACCGTCAGCCGAAATAGCGGCGATCCGAGAGATAGAAGAGAAATAAGATAGGTTGGTAAACACGAAGAAAACTTTGTTCTTAGTTCGCGAGCACCCGAAATTATCCGTCACTTTCATTCGATACGAAACAACATCTCGGAGAAGTTCATCATCAACAATATCTACAACTCGCCGCAATGAGACGGAACCCGCAAATTTCCATTCAAATTGGAAACCACGAATAAATTTAGGTTAAACGTTTCTCAGTAAGGAACTTCTAAAACTTTGAACGAATTAATTTCGGGATTAAACTCGGAACATGGTAAGTCCGCGATCGATTTTATCGATACTCGTTTACGACGTCAAATAGAGGTCCCCACGCTTTAAGGATAGATTTTTACGAATTCAAGGCGAATGTCTTTGGTTTTATATTGTTTTTTCTTCGACTGACTCGTCCGTTAAAGTTTTAAACGCAAAGTTTGCAAAATGAGAAAAGACGAAGGGAATTGATCCGCCGCGTTAATCTTCATTGGAGAAAAGTAGTCCGCGTAAACTCCGCTTTTGAATTTTAAATTAAGGATTCGAGAGAGGTTATAACGTTTTTCGCGATGTTTAACTAGGGTTTTAAGTTAAGTTCGAACGTAAGTGACGTTTTCGACAAACTTTATCGCGAAGGCTGAAATAATACGATCGCTTCAATTTCATACTTTACTCGTACGCGTTAAAAAAGTCTCAAATAATTCTCAATACGTTTTTAGCCAGGTGATTCCGAAAATAAATTCAAAAGCCGTTCGATTTTTGTTAGGCGATAGTTTCCCTTTAATTTAAGGCTCGTATCTCGGTCTTATCGAGTGACGGGCTTTTAAAAAATGATAAAATATCAAGGACCTTTTATATTATTAGTATTATTCGCTAATACGAAGGACATTATTCGCTCTAATCATTATATTTAATATTCGCTAATAATAACGCTAATTATTGAAATTCCTCCTACGGTTTTGTTTAAAAACTTTGATTCAGTTTTTAAACAATATATAATAAATCAAATTTAAAATGTCCCCTCAAATAGTCTGAATATGGTTTTATTTTTTTCAGAATATCCGCTCGGTGTTGATAGGGAGTGTATTTTTATCGTTAGCATTTGCCAGAAGGAGAATTATCTTCAGAACAACTGAAACGTCAGACTGTGGTAAATTATTCACCATCTCGAATCTTCGCGTAATATTTCTAATAAAAGAAACTGACATTTCGTCGATTAGTTTTAATTTAAAAATCTATTTAAAGTATCTTTAAGGAGCTTTCGGACCGCGTGGTCATTCTTCAGCCGTTCCAACTGTTCGACACGAAGTAGCGCTTTCTTTTATTAATAATATTATACGTTAATACACGTTCTAAAATGAATAGGTTACAAAATAGGGCGAGAAAAAAATGAAAAAGATTCGGATTTTCGCATTGAATTAAAAAGAGAAATTTCGACTAAATAAAATATGTATTTCCGTAACTATAGGGGGAACAAACAGTACGATAGAATTCCAAAGCAGTTCGTTGAAACCAGACGTGATATTAAACCCTGGCTTCGTCTACATATCAGCAGAAATGAATTTCAAGCGAAATATCAGTCTGAATGGAATCCGCTTGAAAATCAAACTAGTCAAATTGGAGCCCCGACGTATGAACGTCCCTTGTTTTAGAAGATTCGGCTCGTGGTGAGCGATTAATTCATAATTAAATTCAATTAATACTCGGTAAAGGGGTGGGGGGATTTCAATTGCCACGAAATTTCGCTTACAAGATGCGGGAGCATTTTTGGAAAACAGAAATATTTGTTGAACGCGTACTACCCCCATTAACGCGCCTACCATTTTGAGCCTTCCCGCCTTTCTCTCTACCGAATCTAATCCAACGAACGGAACTCTGGGGAATTATTTTCGGTTATAATTAACGCGAGAAAAGCCGCCTGTTTATGGAGTTAACCTTAAGATTTACGAAGAAATTCTCAACTAATAAATCGACCAATTTTGTTCATTTTATATTAAAATATAATAATAATAATTGTTTCCAATGTTTAAGCGCCGGAATGGCCGCGATTATTTACGATAAATTTCAAAACTTAGATACGGGGGATTTAACTTACTGCCTACGTGTTCTTCAGCTGAAGCGTTATCGACGTTTTAACTCGAACTAAACTAGTACTCGCGACGAATAGTTACGAAAAGTTGAGAAACACCTGCGAAAACGTTTTGAACGCGTACCGAGACTAATCTAAAGAAATGGAGAAATATTCCAGGCGATGTTAACCTCGATAAAAATGATTATAATGGTTTAACAACGATTGAAACTCGAAGGGAGAATCAAGTCCGATCATTTCTCCTCGAATTGAAAATACGCAATTTTTGCGAAGCAATCGAGATTAAAATGGAAATCTTAAAATCGTTAATCATTAACGCTTAATTAGAAAATGTTCGCCAATAAAAGAACCCAAAATAATTGAATTATCTTCCGTTCCCCGTAAATGGGTTTGACCCTATTTTCGCTGGTGGTTTAGGTAAAAAAAAAAAAAAAAACTCGATGGCTTCTATGGAGGGATGAAATGAACATTAAGCCTAATTCATTTTCTTCAAATTCGAGTTCTAGAGTTTTGAAAAAATGAATTTGTCGAATATGGGGCAAGTTCTCAACGTTAATTTTATCCATCCATAGAAACTAGAGAGTTTTTTGACCCGAACAACCAGCTGTTTTATAGTTTTAACGTTTAAATAATAAGGTAATGGTAATCCGGCTTACTCGGATGAAAATGGGTTAACCATTTATTAAAGGGCGTATATATAGAAGGATACAAAGACATATATTGGAAAACGAAGTTTAACTAGAGCGAACAACTGTTCGCGTCCTTGTTTCTAATTTAAGCGATAGTCGAATATTATTCGTTGGCTTAAAACGAAATTCGTCATTCATTCGTACAATTATCATTTAAACGTCCAACACCAATAACCCTTAACACCGCGTAGCTTATTTAATACGATCAACCCGCGCAGTTCGCCCAATTAAAGCTCCGAAATGATCGACAAGCCTTCGATTCTCTGCTTGACCGGGAATCTCACCGCCGCCTTTGGACAAGTCTTGCAGAAGAAGTACTTGAAATGGGACAACGTAATCCTATCGAGCCTCTATCGATGGATTGTGGGCGTAATAATTTACCAACCTATAGTCGCCATCAGCTTCCGCGATAGCGCCTCCGATAATATCGGTTTCGCCGCGATCTGGCTACTAGCTTGGACGAGTTATCTTTACTCGGAGCAATTCGCCTTGGTTTACATCCCTCAGTCGGACGTGTCGGCGATAAGCGCGATATCGGCGCTGATAGTCAATGTCTTTTTGCCAATCGTATCCGAAGAGAAATTGAAAATATCTTCGATTATCGGATCGGTGTTGGCCGTATGCGGAGTTTTCGTGGTCAGCCAACCGTTCTTCATTTTCGGCGCTAACGGACATTCGGACATTCGCGGCGTGGCTTTCGCCGTCCTAGCCGCGTTTTCCTACGCCGTGACGTGTTTAGTCTCCAAGAAAATATTGAACTTTAACCTGTACTCTTTGAACTACGTTTTGTACGCGTTACTAACGGGGTGTAGCGTTTTTCAAGTTTTATTATTTGACCGTGGCGAATTTCGTTTGGATTGCGAAATTGATAAAGCGCTCGTCATTATTTCGTCCTCTTCGATAGCGGCGTCCAATTTGTTGTTCAGTTTCGCCCATCGTTCGGGCGATTCGGGGAAACAAGCCTTGCTGGGATTATCCTTCGTTTTATTCTCGATCGTCTTCGAAATGACTTTGAACTCTTACAGACCGACCATTTATTCCCTCGTCGGAAGCGCCGTAGTTTTGTTCGGAGTTTCTTGTCGATACTTTCGCTTTCCAAAATGGAACCGAAACGGAAATAATAACGAAGGCGCGGGGATCCCGGCCCGAAATATTCAAACTCCAATCATCGCTAGATACTCCGTGAATAACGGATTTTACGGAAGTTTAGTTAACGAATGAAATTTCACCCAAAAAATGAAGAATTCGCGAATAAATAAAGAATCTTGGTTTACTAAGAATGGACGTAGTGATAGTTCCTATACTTTTCCCACAACTGTTCGGGCCTCATTTATAAGTCTTCGTTAATTGAAAATAATTGAAATGAATTTTCATTTTTTTTTGGCGTAACCGTTTTTGAAAATGATTAATAGGAAAAATGATAATTATTCGGTTTTGGTTTTCATTAATTGATATAATTTCAGCTCTTACGACGTTTGTCAAATGCTCTTCGACAACCCGGACAAGTTGTGCCCCATGTTTCCATCGGGTTTGAATTGCGATTGCCAAGCGGCCCGGGGTCTGTACCGAGCCAATCGGACGCCCCTGCAACTGCCGGACTTCGGGAGAATGTTTATTCGAATCATGCAAGGCAATTACGAAGGCAACGCCACGTTCGTCGATCAATCCGGGAACCAAATCGGATGCCTCAACATGATCTTCTCCATTAAAAATAAACTCGTCCCCCAATAATTCGAGCGCTATCCTTGGTTCGTTAATCTTCGGACGCTATGACGCCATTACTCGTCGAGTCTCTTCAATTAATAATCACGCGGTGGCGTTTTCAATCGAGAAACTATTATTTCGCGATCGCTCCAAAATATCATTCATTTTTCTTGTAAATATTAAATATTAAACATCTATTCTATTAATATTAAAATATGATAAAACTTTATTTCGTCTCAATCTTGGAAGAAAGGCAAAGTCTCTACGGAACGGCTTCTATTTAACGGCCCTTTTTAGAGGTTTCAAGGTTGGAAAAAGTATAGATAATTCTATACTTGATCCCAACCTTAGAAAACGGACATCTTTCTAACGATATCGGTCATTTTTAACGGCTTTTTTTGACTGATTCCGAGTTTATTTTATAATATCAACTATAGGTAAAGACTAATAACGAAACGCGGCGTTCGTAAGGCGTCCTTTAACGGCCAACAAAAAACGGATTTCAATATTTATCTTTATGAAAAATAAGTTCCAGATATAGTCGTCGGCGCTACTCGAGTCTAAGGATACGCGGCCATTTTCGCGTTTCAATTATATCGGTCGTTTTATCTCGACGCCCGCCTCCACTCGAAAAATGAGATAACCTAATCAAAGAGGTAACTATGTTTTAGTTATTTTCCTAAAAGGAACGGCCGCTTCCTAACAACTCAAATCGCGCTAACAAACCTTCGTGGTCTTTCGAGCTAGAAAACGAATTTAATCATTTTCCAAAATGTCTTCGTCCCAAGACAAGTAAGTCGAAGGAGGAAGGCGTACTTCCCAAAATTTCCAAGACCGCTAGGACCGGCCCGATTAAAAATAATCCAATCCTCAAATTGATCTCGCGAGAAATTAAAGAAAAAAAAAAAAAAAAAAAAAAAAAAAAAAAGAAATTGCCGAAAGAATTCGTTCCATTCAAGCGTGACGTCACTTTTACTTTTCAAAAAAATTGATTTTCCCAAAGAACAATTATCTTCTAATTTGGTCAAGATTCGATCATTTTCAATTACGCCCTAATATTTATCGCGTTCGGTATTTTTTATCCCGTTTCAGTTCGCATATCACTGGCACTAATCACTCGTTCTACGGGGGAAACAACTACTCAACGACTACGAAAGGACCTTCGTACAATACCACCGTAGGAAATGTTCACGGCATTTCCAACGTTGGCACGACCTTCCAAACTTACGCCACCGGGGACAATGTACGTACGAAATAAGTTAGAATAACGAACATCTATTTTACATCAAAAATTAAAAACTAATCTTTTATTTTACGCGAATCGTGAGAAAGGCGAATTTTCTTATCCATTAATCCTTTGAATCCCAGAAACTCGTTAATAGATTAAGCTAGAAACTAGATAATCTTCGGATAAACCCAATATATATTTAACTATTATCAGAATTTATAAATCGCATTTGTTTGTTGTTGTCCAAAAAATGAATCGTAAAATAAAATAGGATAAATGGTTGACGATCCAACTCCGAGCTCTACTTCGCGTTGTACCAAATACGCTCATTCTACTTAAATTCGCCCGAAAATAACAAATTTTTACGATTGTTTTCAAAATATCGCTTTCTATCAAAAATATTTAAAATTATTGTGGTTTTAATATCGTACAACGTCAAAAAAATTATTTTTGCCAAAAATGGCCTAATAGCTTCGTTTCTATGGCGGTTCCCCATTTTTAGCTCTTATCCATTCCTATTACTTTATAAATAGTAAAATGTAATTTTTATTCGATGATTTAGAACACGGTAACTGGAATGCATTTTAAAGGCGCCAATGGATCTTCCAATTAAAGCTAACTACGTAAGCCTGGCTCGATTAATGACGAGAGGAATATTATTACGATTGCCATAATTTCTTACTCTTTATCAAAGTTACGATTATATTACGATTATTCGATTTGTAAATCTTTTAAATAAAATTCGAGTCTCGATTCAAATCCTAATGTCATTAAGTACAAATTTCAAATCATCTTCGCGGGAAAACTTTTCAATATTTACTAAAGGCGCTTTTTAGACCATCATAAACTAACCCAGCGTCGCGATCCTGGTTTCAACGAAATTAATTACTTCGCTCGTCACCATTTCAATAAAGCGAAGAGGTTCCCTCCACCCAAATACCATCCATTATCACCTCGAAGCCTGTCAGAAAGTTCGCGAATAATTCCGTTTTATTTACAATAATTTTAATGGAACTATAGGTACGTACGTATAGTAATCGCGTTACCATCAAGTAGGACTTTCATATTTATGTCAGAAAAATCGGTCAATGCTCTATCGCCTTTAGGTCGCTCTGATTTTCAGGGTGTATTATTATTCTGTCAATGAAAATAACGAGAACAAGCGGGCCACGACAAAATTGAAATACGTCTTCGACATTAATTCGGAAAGTTACGTAAAATAAAATTTAGAAATAATGATTTTCGATAGGTTTTAGAGAAGCGAGAGAAAAAACACCGTTTCCGAGTAAACAATCAGAGTATTCGCCCACTTATTTTGGCTTAACCATTGGGTTACTAACTTACTATACGTTTATTTTACAACTATTAACGTAAGTCACGAAATAACCGAAAGTCTCGAACTAGATAGGCCTTCCCGCCTCAGTTAGCGGGAAAAAAACTTGTTAAAGACATCCGATATATAGCCCACAATCAATAAAACTACATTGGTACTAGACAGTCTTCCCCAGGGCGGAGGGGTCTAAATATAGACCGAGGAAACACTATCCCTCTTCTCGCCACCCCTGCAATACGCGTACGATTACGTAGCGGCTTTCAATACTAAGTACTAATTACGTCTTTGCTCTGGCTAATAGCCGAAACGGGGTGGGCCATGGGCCTTTCGTTTTTTAAATTTATTTTTGTTATTATAATTTTTAATAATTTGATAATAATTTGTACTCGCGGCGGCCATAGACGGCCTGAACAGCGTCCAATCGCCTCTAATCCCGATTCTTTGTTAGGCAAATAAAGTAGAGATATAGTTAATGGAAATTTGCTCGCAACCTAAATTTTGGTTGCCACGGTTATCAAACCTCTATTTATTGGTAGAGACCCAGATTTGAGAAGTCAGTTCCATAACTAGGCGGTTGGACTAAATTCGTTTTAAACAAAGCGAAAACGCTTCACGGGCAACGACAAAAACTAAAGGGCATTCATTTATTTATTTCGTCGAATAATTAATAAAATGTTTACGAGAAAATATTTCCTTTCTCTTCTTATACTGAATTTACTAAGAAAACGCGAATGTACCAAAAATAACGAAACGATGGCTTGCGAAGGACCAGATTGCTTCGCCTCAACGGTAAGATATTTCGCTACCCGACTCTGTCCTTCTAGCACCAATAATAATAATATTGTCCAGTAAACTAGTCGCAAAAATAGGTCTCTAGTTAATCTTTAATTAATAGGCTGCGAATTAGTTAATTAGTAAAGTCTGGAAGGTACCCTTTAAAGGTCGACTAGCCGCCTTTAAAGAGGCCTTCCTTTCTAGTTTCGCGGACGACGATTGACCGTAGCAAATTGTAAAGTCAAAGCTAGGACGTGTCCGTATGGGAAGAGTGTTTTAAATCTAGACTCGGGGATAAAGTGTTTAAATCTTCGTTATATTTGGACAAACAGTCGGAAATGATAATCCATCAAGGATATCCGGCCGAAAAGCACGGCGTCATCACCTCGGATGGCTACATTTTGCAACTAGATCGAATACCTTTCGGAAAGACGAAAGAAGGCGACCAAAGTATTAAAAACAAGCCAGCCGTATTGCTGTGTCACGGGATCTTTTCTTCCAGCGCTACTTGGGTCGTTAATCCGCCCTACGTTAGTTTGGGTAAGTGCGCGGGCCCTATACTATTTTCATTGAAGATCCAACCATAGTCAACTCGTTTCAATTTCAATCGACATTCAAACGCTCTTTAAATATAACCCTTACATTTGCCCGTTCACAAATATTATAATTACGCTGTATTTTACTTTATACGGTGATTATAACTTTTTCAAAAATATTTTAGTCTTTGAAATTACGATATTTAGAACCCCGACTAAATAACGATGGACTAATTCCATTTGACCATTGGCCGAAACAAAGAGGGGAGGAAGGAATTAAATTTAAATGACCCCCAATTATCCAGGTTACATTCTCGCCGACGCTGGCTTCGACGTTTGGCTCGGAAACTATAGAGGTACACCCGGTTCCCTACGACATCAAAAATACACCTCGGAAGACCCGGAATTCTGGAAATTTCCGTAGGTACCGTCCCAATTGGGCTGATTTTTCTAGGAACGTGGAGCGAACTATATCAACTTCTAGCCCTAAGTATCAATGATGATATTTCAAGTTTTTCTTAATTCTTTCGGATTGTAGCTTCGACAAATTGGCGCTAGAAGATAATCCAGCCTTTATCGACTACGTTCTCGAGAGCACGAAACAGTCCCAAATATTTTATATCGGCCATTCCCAAGCGACAGCCTCCTTGCTGGGTTTACTCGCTTACAAAACGGAGTACAACGCTAAGGTAGGCGTCTCTTTGACCCAATAACCGCGGTTCCCAAACCAAAAAAAGTTTTCAAATTCATCGCTTCGTTTCATTCGATAGATAAAGGAAGCTTATTTGATGTGTCCGATAATATTACTAACCGGGGGGTTTGGAGGAACAATTCCGTTCTTCTTAAAGCCCTTAGTCAATCGCGGATCGCAATTGGTAAATCAACGCCAATTGGTTAAAGGGACTATCTGCCATTTTCAAATCCCCTTTAAAGTCGCCTTCTTTTCTAGCTTAGCGGACGACCTTGTACGAAACAAATTGTACTTAGTCAAAGCTAAGCCGCGTTCTTAAGGGAAGAGCATTTTAAAGGGGCAAGTTTCGGAGCAGATAGGGCCTTTAAGCGAAGCGAATCTTAATCGTATCGCCACGTTCGTCTTAGGCGTTTTTGGAGGATTTCGGCTCAAACCCGGCAGTTTTTCCGACGCCGAAAAGCTATTACGAAATGAAAGACGACTTTTGCGAAAAAAATTGGATGCTTGGGTACGTGTGCGATTTTGTGGAGCCCCACTATGAAAATAAACCTGGAATCATTCAGGCAAGCGAAACTTAACTCTATAATGAACTTTAAAGGGAGAATGCAACCATACCGAACACCCAAAGATTTTTTTATCGATAATCCATCAGTAAAAACAATTTACGAACAAGGATTGAACTAGAAATCAATTTATAAAATTTATGAGCCGGTTTTGCCTAAGGAAAAAAAGGAGCCTTCTCTCCTCTTATTTTTATCCCATTGTCCCGTAGCAAGGGGTGAGTGGGGTGTTACTTCGGAATTTCTACAACTAAGCGTATTAATTTAAATAATTTAATTTTTACAATTAAATCAAGAACGTATTTAGACGATGATTGGATAATAATTTGTTTAACTAATACGTAGGATCGGGTTCCCGTGTACAACACAATTTTCCCGACCGGAACATCGGCTTACGTTATGGTTCAAGGAATGCAGGTATAATTAATATATCTTAATTACAAATCCGAAATTCGCGACGACTTAATAAAGACGTTTTTTTTCTACAGGTTTTATATCACGACAGACTACAATGCTACAACTATGGAACGGAAGAGAACCTCAAACATTATGGCCAGGTCAGATCACATTTTAAACTTTTTGTCGAATATTAAGATAGTTAGCGCGTAGTTAATTAAGATTATTAAGCTAGAATTAACTATTAAAAGTCATAAAAGGGGAAAAACAAATTAAAACAATTTTAACGATTAAAAAATAATAACTTAACTGTTCGTAAAGGTGCCAACGTGATGAGAGCTTTCGGTTACTTATAACCTTTAATTCGATCTAATAGTAACTTACGATAGTTTTTAGACCTACTTTATATACAGGAAACTAACGCGAAGGTCGCGATGGGAGTTTAATCAGAGAAACCCCCGCAGTTTTTGATTCGGCGCAACCTTCAGTCGAAATTCTAGTCAAATCTTTTAATAAATATTCCCTCGCATATTTTGGTTTATAACAATGTTTTTCCACCTAATTTGATAAAGGCTATACGTAACCGCTAGCTCTCGCGTCACCAAGTTGAAATTGTTTAGTTATTACGCCTTTTATCGCCTAGTGCGAGGATTTTAACTAGCTAATTGGTACAATGTCACGGGATGATTTTCCTCGGATTTCTCAAAGCCAATACTAATATAATATGGATCATCATGAGCGTTTTAATTTGTATGCGGTCCTGGAAGAAGGCCTATCAAATCAATCTAAGGCCGGAAACCCTCCTCTTCTCACCGTAACATTTAATGGCATTACATCGCGTAATAAATGAAATAAGACTGAATTACCTGAGAGTGAGACTCGGTGGTGTCATCCGATTCATTATTGGCCAAGCTTCAATGTTTTTCAGAAACTTGGGAAGCATCGTCCTCGCTTAGATCGTGATATTTAAATATCCAATATAGTCGTTAACACTTTTGAGTACGCATTTGGTTTTCCAATTTAGTTCGGTATTAGAAATTCGCCTTGAAATTATTACATTAGTCACTTCCATTTCGCGCGAAAAAACACTGTTATCAAACTATTACACGGCCAAATTAATTCGCCGATTTAATAATTAAAATGTGCACACTCATAAATTCCACTTTGGCCCAAAATACACTAGGCCAAGGCCTAACTTATTTACTTTTTATAGGAGAGATTGCTATCACTCTTGTACTAGATTGACGTTTCTCACTCGCGTAATAATTTTTACCCGTTTAATTTATTTTCGATACACGCACCACTCGTTGAAAGCTCTAATTTTACTCCGAATAAATTACGATTTGTTTTCGTTTCGAGGATATATTACACGGTGACCGTCCTTTAGCCAATGACCCGGATGAACTTGACCCCAGGAAGTAGGGGTTGAAAATTACAACGCGCTTTCGTATCCGTTGGGGTCAGAGCGAAAATAACCGATTAAAAAAATTGATAATTATTTGAAAAATGGTCGAGCTTTGTATGGTAAAATCACTAACTTACGCTTCCAAAAAAGTCTGCTAGAAATTACTGGGTATTAGAGCCTTTATTTTCGTAATTCAGGATGTATTTTCTCGGGTAAAGTGTGTTCTGTTGGGGTGGATTTTTAGTATCTTTAAATAACAAATCTCAATCGTGACAGGCGGACCCTCCGGAGTACAAAATTCAACAAATCACCGCTCCAATATTTTTGTTGTCGAGCAAAGACGATACGGTGGCTTCACCGGCGATGGTGGATTACATTCGTAAACACGTTAAAAGTATATCGGGTGATTACATCGTGCAGCCGCCACCTTCCCAGAAATTCGATCACGGAGACTTCTCGCTTTCAAAATACGCGCCGGAATTAGTGTACAGCAAAATAATAGAACAAATGAAGAAGAGAAAATAAAATTCTTCAGGTTTTAATTAATTCCTGAATTTTATTTTTCCGCCGCGACCTTATTTTTCATTCAGTGCTCGGTTTCAGTCGCTGAACGCGGCTTTCGATCGCTCTCCGCTCTCTCTTAACCGTCCTTGACTCCATTACGTAATTTACGTCTGCTTCTGGCCTTCTGCTAATTAGATAAAAATGGCGCCTGGCGTAGATAGGGAAACGTGTACTTTGATAGTTAGTAATATTCCGAAAAATGTAACTAGTGGCGAAATAGAATCTGTTTTTGAAGATATTGGACCTCTAAAAAAGTGCTACGTTGTTTCTAATAAAAGTAAGTTTAAAATTACCCTTAATGGTAGTATATTTTGATCGTTAATTAATTCACAGTTTTGGCCAAGGCTTATGTATAAAGACATGTGGTGGTAGGTTACTGCATGGATTAATCAACCTTGGGTTGATTAATCCATGGTTACTGGGTTTTTCTCTGGATGTCAGTGGGTGCAAGACGAAGACAATTTAGACAGATAACCAGTATTCATTTTAAGCCGAATGTTCTTTCGTTTTATATTTGAGGGGTATGAATTCGGTCTTCGTGCCAAAGCACTGGCGCCCCTAAACAGCCAAACATCTAAAATTAAGCTTGCCAATTGTTTATAGCGTT
Source organism: Odiellus spinosus (assembly GCA_963920705.1). Classification (NCBI taxonomy): domain Eukaryota; kingdom Metazoa; phylum Arthropoda; class Arachnida; order Opiliones; family Phalangiidae; genus Odiellus; species Odiellus spinosus. Next base: position 23,651,274 of record OY987233.1, on the reverse strand, counting down.
GACATTATTTCAGATGATGTTGAAGGCGAGAAAAGAGTGGCTTACGTGACATTCGCGGTGAGGTACGTTACGATTTAGAGTTATAAAAAGAAACTGGGCTCTAAAATATAAACTACCATTCCAGAGAAGATGTTGAAAGCGCTTTGGAAACCCCTATTACGGTGGGTGGGAGCGAGCTTAATGTCAAAGTGTGCGAGAAACGGCCCAAGAAATCAGCCGCTGATACTGGGACAACCTCTAAAGGTAAGAAAACTGTTTTGATTGGACACCTAGTTTATTTCTGTCGGACTGGGACTAGAAATAACGGGAAAAGCTTTTGTTTCGAATCAATTTCCTAGATATCAAAGAGAAACGGCAGTTGAAAAAAAAATGGCAACGGAAGAAACCTCGTCTCATTGTTCGAAATCTTTCATTCCAAGTTAGTGCAATGAATCATTTTTTCTTGAAGGGGGGAGTCTCGCTTTAAAATTATCTTTGTTGTTACATTTCAAGATAACCAAATAAACTGTATTGTTTTGGATTTTTTGAAGGTATCGGAAGATGATCTCAAGAAAGAATGTTCCGTCTTTGGCGAATTAACGGAGGTTTCGATACCAACCAATTCGGGTACTTTAGAAGTTAGATTAGTTAGTTTTAGGACTTTGAACAAATGGACAACGTATCTAAATCGATAAAGATGAATAAGAAATCCTAACCAGCTTCTTAAATATCCTCTATCAACCAGACGATAGTTTTGTTAGTTCTACCTCAATGTTTTACTCGTTACGAATGATTATTCCATATCAAGATGGCTGTCCATTTTTTTAAATAGTCCCTGGTGGTTCAATCGCAACCAATTCTCGCTGATTTTTCCATCATTTTTCCCAATTTCTTCGTCTCTCAGATGGCAGAAAACGCGGCTTCGCATTTATACAGTTTAAAGAAACTAAAAGCGCCATAAAAGCCATAAAATCGTTAAATTTAAAGCGCATTAAAGGTATATGACGTAACATAAAGAGTGAGGAATGTATTTTATATCAAGATTTGAATTAAAATAGGTCGGCCGGTCGCGATTGATTTTGCTCTTCCCAAAAATAAATATCAAGAAAAGACAAACTCGAATCAAAAGGAAGAAGACGATCAAAATGACAGCGACGAAGGTTCCAGTAGCGATAATGACGGCTCTGATGACGAGGATAGTAAAGAAATTGAAGAAGTTAAAGCCACACCCGATAAAGAAGTTGAGTCTGATGGTTCGGAAGATGAAAGTGATGACAACAGAACTATGCCTCATTCTAAGGAGGATATAGTCAAAGATGGGGATTCCAGATGGTTTGATACGAGCAGCGATGATGAATCCAGAAGCGACCAAGATGAAGAGGATGAAAATATGGAACAGGACCAAGATGAAACGGGTAAAATTGTAACGATACTGGATCAACATGTAGGCCTAGAGAATAGTCTAGAGTTTCCTGGTGGACTAATTAGTCTTAAATGTTCCCAAATTTGGTCCTAAATAGACGTCATTCTATCAATTTTATAATTTCTTTTAGAAGAAGACTCTGAAGATGACTCTGAATCCGAATCCGCGAAGAACCGGGCTGATAAGTCGAAACAATCTAAAGCGAAAAGCCACCCTAAAGATGGTCGAACCTTATTCGTTCGAAATATTCCATTTATGGCTGACGAGGAAAGTTTCCGGGAATGCGCGGAGCAGTTTGGAGAAGTGGCTTACGCCCTCTTGTGTTTGGACCCCCAAACGGATCATCCTAAAGGCACGGGCTTTGTCAGATTCAAGGAAATCGAATCGGCCAAGAAATTTCTGGAAACCGCCGATGAAGAATCCGAGGTCTTAATTTCTTTTAAAGGAAGATTAACCTTTGATAATCCTCGACCATCTGGATATTTTTGTTCTTTAGGTTGGTTTAGTACTAGAAGGAAGAAGGATCTACGCTTCGGAAGCTCTAAGCAGAGACGACATTGTACGAAAAGCCAAATCCAAAAGCGAAGAGAAGGAATCGAAAGATAAAAGGAATTTGTATTTGGCTCGAGAAGGACTTATTAGGGAAGGATCCCTCGCCGCCAAAGACGTCTCTAAGGCGGACATGGCCAAAAGAATTCAGGTACCCCCTTCCCCCCCTCCTACCCTCCTCAAAATAAGCTTCAATATGTTTTTAAAGTAGAGGGGCAACCGCTGACTCGATTGGTGGCAGATTTATTTGACAATGCTCCCATTGAAGGCCTACTTCTATTTAATCCTTATTTGATTGGTTTAATTTTATAGTTTCATCTTTTCCGACATCTTTTCTCTTTTTTTAGTTGGAAGTTAAGAAAAAACAAATGCTCAGAAACTTGCACTTTTTTGTTTCCCGAACAAGATTGGTTATTCATAATTTACCGCCAAATATCGATGATAGAGAGCTTCGAAAGTTGTGTCAACACGCCGCAAATGCCAACAACTGTAAAATAACTGAGGTAATACTCAATCTCCCGCAAATAGCCCCACCAAAAAAAGGATCAAATCTTTCAATTCTCTCTCCAATCTCAAAATCTTTCAATTCTCTCTTCAATCTCGAAATCTTTCAAATCTCTCTTGAAATCTTTCAAGTTACTCTCTGAAATCTTTCAAGTATCTCTGAAATCTTTCAAATCTCTTTCAAATCTCCCAGAAATCTTTCAAATCTAACATCCAAGCACCCTTTCCAATCCCAAATTGTAATTCCTTTTGATTTTTAGGCTAAAGTAATGAAAAATCTGAAACAAGTGAATTCCGAAGGTAAAAGCCCTTCTAAAGGGTTTGGTTTCGTAACATTTACTGAGCACGAACACGCCCTAGCCGCTCTCAGGCATTTAAATAACAATCCCGACGTATTCTCGGCTAAAAAGGTATTTCGTTTTGATTCAAAATAGTTTAACCATTGGCCGATGTTTTGCTTTTCTTTTCCCCTTAGAGGCCGATCGTCGAGTTTTCAATCGAAAATAAAAAGGTGTTAAACGCCAAGAGCAGGAAACGAGACCAAAATATGGTAAGAACCCTTTAAGAAGGAGTCTGATTCGATTTAATTCTTTTATTTTTGCGTAACGAGAAGAAAAGACCCGCTAACTCTGAGGGAAATAAAGAGTCACCAACGAAGAAATCCCGGAAAAACGAAAGCCGCTTATCAAAGACCGAGAATAATTTGGAGAATGAAACGAAAGAAAACTATACGGGTTTCATTTCGAAGAAGGACGTTAAAACTTTGCCAACTCATATCGGCCCCAAAATTAGAAATAGAAAGAATAAGCCAAAGGTCGACAAACTCAACAAGCGCGAGAAACCGTCAATTATTCGCCGCAATAACGATGTAAGTTGAAATCGAGTCATTTTTTAGAAACTTCCTACAACAATAAAGCTAAGACTCTTTCTCAGGAATCTTCCGAAACGAAAAAGAAGTCAAAGAGGAAAAGAAATAAGAATTCGTCCAAAAATGAAAAGTTTGATTTACAAGATGAGAAATCTTTCCAAAATCTCGTTTCGAAATACAGAAAGACCGTCGTCGAAGGCGAGCGACAATCCAAAGGAAAATGGTTTCAACAAGATTCCTGAGAAATTATAAAATGAATGTTACATTTATTTATGGAAATAAATTGCGTCAATGTTATATTTCAAAAACTTTTCTTATTTAATAGTCTTAAGCTACAAAAACGTTTCTCACGTTTACTCCTTTTAATTTTAGAATGAGAAATAAGACAGTTTTCGACCTTTGAAAAGCGTGGCCTTTATTAGAACTTCTTAATTGAAACCTATAATTTCGGAAATTCGAAATTTCCCTATAAATTTTCCTATATTTTTTGCGTGTTTTTGAAGGGTGGATTTTGCCTCATTTTATTGGGATATTTTATCCAAAGCGTTAACTACGTAAAGATCCGATTTCAATCAGGATTTTTGGGCAAAAATTCTCGTTTGAAAACGCGTATTCCCCGAAAAACGTACCCCCAATACCCTAGCGCGTGTACCCGGTGAAAAACCGCGGCTTATGTCCCTTTTTTCGGGTCTCCGTCCTTTGTCGTCTATTCTAGCTCCTCCCCTTTTTTCTTTCAGAAATTCAGAGTGAAAACGTAGCGAAACCCGCGCGAAGTAACGTGGAGCTCAAATTTTTGGAAAAACCTTTAAAATTACGGAAATAAAGAAGCGCTCTTGTAATAAATGTAAGTTAATATTTTCGCTTGGTTATAAGAGAGACGGTTAAAAACGTTTTGGCGGCCTTAACGAGGAGTTAAAACTTAAGCCTAACCATCGGGATGGCCGGATCGTATTCCTCGAATACAACGAAATCACGCGGAAGTCGTGGATTATCCTGACGCGAACGTTTCTCGAGTTTGGATTAATGTTTCTTAAGACTGAAAGGAGTTCGGATCACACTCGATTTGGATATAATTAAGAATCGTGAAAGTGGATTCTTCTAACGAAGATGTGGCGAAGAAAATAGAATTACAAAACGGTGTTTTCGTGTGGAATTACGATCAGAATTGGGACGAGGACCCGGACGTAGCGTCTCCTCTAAAGGTAATTGGACGCTTCATTCGTTAATAATAATTAAAAACCAGTAAAAACTTGGCTTCCTAAAAGTTTAAAGTAGATGTCTTAATCAATGTTCAATTAGATCTAGGCGTAAATAAAGTTTACCGGTTGCCTATAGTGGCAGCTATGTGTAAGTTATGAAAAGGTCACGTGTTAGCTCAAACCGGATGTTAAGAGTTAAAGTTAAGCCTAACGGGCGGGAAATCTAACGTCGTCTCCTTAGCTAACTTTTATTGCCGGCTTTAAAACGGATACTAGCTTTAAAGTTTTCGCATTTTCCAATATTTCAAAGTTAATTTTAAACGTTTTTAAGTTCAATTTAACGTAAAAATTGTTCGTAAATCGCTTATATTAATTCTAAACGAGATAATTAATCGGATTTCGTGTCGATCGCGTTCGATTTTAAAAAACAGTTTCAATTTCATCTGACCGTAAGTGATTAGAAATTTAAGCTTTTCAATCGTACGTTGTTTTATCGGATATAATTTTGCAATAAGAATAATTAGGCGTTAGGCGAAATTTCTTCGCAAATTGGCCCGCTATAATTCCTAGCTCTTAATATTGTTTTATTTCGAGCCACGAATTGCCGAGGAAATCCCAAAATAATCCCTGGTTCTCTCTGTTAGTTAGAGTAATTAGAATTTGAACGATTTCAACGCGATTGTTGGGGAGATTTTCGTTAACCGACCCCCCACTAAATAACGATGGTTATAGACTATTTAGGACCTGGGGAGCTCAGAAAAAATAATAAAAAAAATCTCCGACCACCGGAAGTTTGAGAAAAACGTATTTGAAAATTTGAAATTATAGGAAATATAGGATAAATAACGGCGAGCTTATAGGAAAAAATAGGATATCTTTGAATACGCCGTTGATTTAACATTTTTACCACAGCATATTTATCGCTTTTTGATTTTCTTTAAAATATTAATCTCTTCCGTTTTTGACTCGATGCCTTTGGTGGAAATTTTATATTTTTGAGAAATTTGAAAATATACTTTTGTTTGAAAATTAATAACCTGATAACCGGAAAAAGTGAAAAAAAATAGGCAAATATAGGGGAAAACATTCGGTTTATATAGGAAGGCATTGAAAATATAGGAAAAAATAGGAAATATAGAAAGTCTGGTCACCATGGTATTATTTACGCAAAGATTTCAGAACGCGTTAATATAAAAGAGTATTGATTATCCTTATCCCGTTATAATAAAGCTATTATTTGGAGTATTTCGTTGATTTTAACCGGGTTTTCTCTCGTTAAAAGACATTTAAACGATATAATTATAATTTACGTAACTAATTACGAGGAAAAAACCAGGTCAGAATCAGTCAAATTCTCAAAACAATACATTATCCGCGCCCTATGGGGATTTACATGGCGAATCTGGATTTTAAATATTTTATTTTGATATAACTGATGAACTGATTGGTCTCATCTCGCTTTAATGGAAATAGGACCCCAAAAGCGATCGAAATCCACCAAAAAAAGTTCCAGATTCGAAACTTTATTTTTGCAATTTTTGAAATCCGCGAAAACTTCAAAACTTCATTTTCCCTTTTTTGGTTTTTTCGAAAATGAGCAAAAATAAAGTTTCGAATCTGGAACTTTTTTTGGTGGATTTCGGTTCCTTTCGGGGTCCTATTTCCATTAAAGCGAGTTGAGACCAATCCGTTTATCGGTTTTGTTAAAATAAAATATTTTAAAGTCATATTTCGCCACGTTAATCTCCATAGGGGGCCAATAAGGTATAATTTATTGTATTTGGTTGATTTTTACCGGGTTTTTTCTCGTTAAAAGTCATTTAAACGATATAATCTCTGACCATCGGAAGTTTGAGAAAAACGTATTTGAAAATTTGAAATTCCCATAGAATGCGCCATAGGTTGGGTTAGGTTAGGTTGGGTTAGGTTAGGTTAGATTGGGTATATTTTAGGTTGGGTTGGGTTAGAATCTATGGGATTTAACACGCAAACTTCAAATTTTGAAACGCGTTTTTCTCAAACTTCCGATGGTTGAAGATTTTTTTAAGTATTTTTTCTGAACTTCCCAGGTCCTAATTAGTTCAAAAGCATCGTTATATTGTGGGGGGTCGGTTATCGGAAACCTTGCCCGATTGTTGGATAAAATGGGTATTGCCAAGAGCTCGCCCATAGAAATAAATCATGAAAAAATATTAAATTTGGTAACGAAACTGTTTATAAATTATTGGTCAGGGAAAAGCTGGCAAAATTAGGGAAATAAATTGCCAAACTTTGTATTAACCCTGTATTATAATATTTTTAATAATTCTTTAGTTTAGCCTATGTAACGTTACATTTATATTAAAAATAATAATTTTCGAAATATTATTATGATTTCGGCTTTAAATCCCGTTAAAATTACCAAGTTATTTAAATTCCTTTTCATTTTTAATATTAAAACTCGTTATAAAAGAAATAGTTCATTTTCTTATACGAATTTCGTTGTTTATTTTTTATTCGAAACAGATTTCCTGATTCCAAGTCCAAACGTAGCTTCCCGAAGGCGCCTTGTCTAATCCGGATTCGGGATAATCCGCCTGATTAATCCACGGTTTTATTTCGATTCGATAATCCACGTGTTTCCTCGTCATGGTTTATTGGAGATGATCTCTTACGTTGGGGCAACGAGAACTTCCAGACTTTCGCCCGGCCGGGTAAGCTACACTTTTAGACCTAAGGGTCAAATTTGTTTTCTTCGTGTCAGTGGCGTAGCTAGGTGGGCGAGGGCCCAGCTGCCTAGAGAAAAAAGGGGGGCCTCCTCTTGCCATCTAGCTCGGGGGCCCCCTGAGCTTTGAAGCCTCGGTGCAACGCGCCACCTTGCCCTCTGATAGCTCCGCCATTGGTTGGTGACTCTTTAGCTTAAAATTAACGTCGGCAGCGACGAAATATATCCTACTTTTGGGGCTCGTAGACCTTGATTTTATCTTAACAATAAATTAACAGATTTTAACTTGGCCATAAATTAACGGATTTTAACTTGGCCATAAATTAACGGATTTTAACTTGGCCATAAATTAACGGATTTTAACTTGGCCATAAATTAATAAGTTTTAACTTGGCCATAAACGTTACTTAAACTTAAAATTAATTGTAGCCCCTCGGGATTAGTGATGAGTTCCTGGTAGAGTCACCTTTTTCTGTTTTAGTTTTAAGTCTAGGGCTTCCCTCTAATTATTTCAGGGTTGCGACGGGTCAGGAAAAAGTCAGGGAATTTTAAAATGAACCAAAAAGGTCAGGGAAAAGTCAGGGAATTTAAAGATCTTTCAAGAAACCAGGAAATTACGATCATTATCTGCGGAAAAGATTCTCAGCTGACGGCGTGTCAGTTCTATATATTAGAACAAAGATACGCCTGCAAAAGTTTAGCGAACGCAATTGCAAAATAATGTAAATATAAAAGGTTAAAAAATGGGTAGAATTAGCCGAAAAGGTCAGGGAAATTCGTTTGAAAAGGTCAGGGAAAAACCTGCAAAAGTCGGGGAATTTAAATCTGAAACATCTGTGGCAACCCTGTCAGCAGTCTCTAGGATGTTTTCCCAGGTTCATTCCCGCCCTTTCTCGTCATCATTTTCAACCGTCGCTGGATTCTTCCCCGGTGTTTTTTGCCAAATTGATTAATTCCTTTTTGGCTAGGTGTAGAATCGTCTTATCCGTGGTTCGGGGGTTCGTCCACTAACGGCGGGCGAAGAGTCCGCCGTTTTTGGACGAAGCGCGGTGGAGGCTAGCGTCTTTGTTAGGGTCAAAGTGTATAATGTTTTAATTCTTCCGTCAAGGTGACCGCGGCGGGGGATCCGAGAGAAAGGGCGCGACGCTCGAGTTCAATCGTCGCGAGGGAGACTATATATCGTTAGGCCCGCTAATTATTAGGATACCGAGCGCCAGGTGGGTTCGTGACCAAACTAGGGTCGCGACGCGTTGGTCACGAATCAAACGAGCGAGCGGTATCAGTTTTTTCTTCCGTACGTTTCCAGATCGACGTGGGACCTAAAAAAAACCCCACCGGGTTGTTTTTCCTTCCGAGGTCGAGTGGCGTCCCTAACGCGGACGTCGCTCGTAGCGATAATTCCAGTCAAATTGGACGTTATAATGTCGAGGGAACTCGGAAGGTTTTTTTGTCTTCGATAATTATGTTTACTAACCACACCTTAGAGTTAAGCTGACCGGGCGGCACTACAACACGCGGTTAGCCCCCCTTCGCCCGCCTACATTCGGGTTTAAATGTTTACTAACCCTCGACCTCGTCCTCATCTTTTGATTATGACGACGGGGTCGAGTAATGAACTAATTCATTTTCCCTGTTAATCGCGTATAGATTCGAATTAAATGGACGTTCTCTCTTTGTTTGGAAGCTCGCGATTCCAACCTTTCATTCATTTGAAATTTATTTTTCAGGTTTTATCCGATACTTTTGTTCTAAGCTCTTTTTTCGCTTTTCTTTTCATTAATCCGAGGCTATCTTTCAATTTGAATTTCGGTTTCTTGGCCGGATTAAGGAATTAAGCTCGACTTTAAAGGGGATAATCCTGTAGGGTGTCTGCGGGGATTAAACCTCGGGCTAATAAAGACGTTACTATTATCGTATCCCGCGCTAGGTCACGTGAAATCCGGTTTACACCGATGATATCCCTTTATAAGCACATACACACGTACAGACTTCATCATTGTAAAACCTCCCCCTGATCTAAGTTCACTCGGGGAGGGAAAAAACCCGATTATTGTTAGAAAATTATATGAGAGTGTATTTCATTAATTTTTTTTCCAAAAAGACTTGATACTACGTGGATTTAAAAGCATTAGTTTATTTAAAAAAAAAAAACTAAAATTTACATATGGGAGCTTTCGGACCGTGGTCCTTCTTCAGCCACTAAATTCATTATAATAACTAAGGGTATTTCCATTTACATTTTTTGCCTTCGTTGCATGATTAAACAATGTTACCCCTGGTGTCTAATTACTAAAATTTGATTTTTTTTATTTGAAACCCCCCAACCGTTCCTTTGTCTAAATTTAATCTCCCTCTATCCCTGATAAAAACCGCCTCCTTAAAACATCTCCTGTACCAGCCCCCCTCTTGACATAAGACCCTCGTTGTATCCCAATCAATCTCATGATTCTTTTCTTTTGCATGCACGGCTAATCCGTTGTTTTCGTCTCCTTTTTTTTTAAATAAACTAATGCTTTTAAATCCATGTAGTATCAAGTCTTTTTGGAAAAAATATTAATGAAATTACTAAAAGCCATGGAACAAAATTTTAATATTTATAAATATGAGAGTGTAATTCTTCGTAAGTCATTTTATTTACACTTAGACTAGAAGATACTCATCACGTACATTACTAAGATTTTAATTAAATAATTTATGATTTTTTAACATCTTTAAGCGATATCCGAATAAACGCTCCGAAGGAAATAGAATTAATATATAGAATCTTTTAGCCCGCGAGTTTTTATCGTTTTTTGCGTAATTTCATCTTGTTTTTAGTACTTGAAGAGCCGCCAAAAACAGCTATAGACGTATAATGCGCTTTCCCGCTTAACCATTAATTTCTTTTTTATTAAAAATAACCCTATATACGCCTTATTGCTAAGGGAGACCTTTGTTTTAAAGCTAGCGGCTGCCACCTATGTTTTATAAGTACTTTTACTAGAAAGAGCGCGCGAAAGCGACCTTATCACTTACGTGGCGGAGAATTAACTCCATAGTGATGACGTAGTATCGCGGCGAATTTTTATTTTTAAAATTTCGAAAATGGCAATTATGAAATAGTTATTTTTCACTCGATTTGCGTAACAGGTTCGCTTTAATAAGCGATGGTAATTCCTCCGAGACTTCGTCGCGACGCGTTTCGCCATTTCCGAGTCCCTTTTCTTTTTTAAACTCGGCGAGTTCCGATGGCAAATATCCGGTCAAGAAATATCTCGTTGTCCGAGGAATAGGGCATTATATTGTTAGACGGGTTTCATTAGGTCAGAAGGAGGGCATCATCAATCCTTCGTTAATTTTCAAGGTTATAATCGCGTTGTGACTGAAATAAATACTCAGTCCCTTTTAAGCGTCGGGGCGTAGCGATTAACGCCAAATTCCCTTCGTAATACGACGGAAAACACTGACAAAATATATTTACACCAATTTCTTAAATATAACGAATAATTGCTAATCGTTTCGAGCGTTCGTCGATTGTACAACAATTTTGGGTGGAGTATTATCGATTGGGTAGGACGGGGCGCTGATTTGCCTCGAAGTCGTGGAAATTTTTCGAGCGACGGCGCCTTCGAGATTTTTAGAAAATTCTAGAAAGTTTGTTCTGAGATCGGAAGGCCTCAGAACGTTAGTTAACGATCCGACCTGAATATCCGTTTGCCCCGACATTTCGAGCGTTTCTTCGTCAACCTCTTTTATTTCGTCGAACGTGATTGGTTGCGTCCTGTAACGGTTCCGGTTCTTCCGCGTATCTCGTTTTTCTTCGCGTTTGTAACAATGACGCGGAAGCTCCGCCGTTTGCAACGAACACCGGTGTTGGTTGAACAGGGACACGGGGTACGGGATGTCCACCGCTTTCTTAGCGTTCGGTACGTGGATGGCGTCGCTCGGTGACAGTCGATCGGGGTCCGCGGACATGATTCCACTCGAAGAACTCTCACCTATCGATAGATTTAGTTTAAACTCCGCACCACGCGTGGATAGTTAAAGACGCCACCGGCTCTTAGATCAAGGACTCGTTGTAATTATATCACTTTTAAAGATCCGTCTCGAAGACGCGCGTATTCGCTTTTGAATTTAGTTTCATCGAAACGGGATCGAGTAACGGATAAAGAACTTGAATTTATATCATTTAAATTAAACTCTGTTGATCTTGGCTTTAACTCCGCGTATTGAAATGGCTTCCAAAAATATGGAAGCCTAATTACGGGGCGACTATCGCTGCTCGAACTCGTTAAAAATATGTATTTCTCTCGGTTTCCTCGGGGAAGTACTTGAAGATATAATTCTCGGAATTGAATTCCGGTTCCAAGGCCGTTGAACTTGGCCAGGAGATGAGACTCGTTGAAGAGTCGGCGATCAGGGTATACGCCTTTTCTTTTTAAGATTTCCAGCTGAGCGTCGGAACGCCGTTCTTTCCCGGGCTCGAAAGCGATGACGACTAAAAATAGAAACGAAAAAGAGTCGGGCTTAAAGACTCGACTTTAAACTAAACACGTACTCCTTTCTAATATTCCGCGAAAAGCGACCGAAACGTTTTTCTAAAACTATCTCTTGGATTTCATTTGACACTCATTTTTCAGGTTAAATTACTAATTACGAAATAGCTTTCGCAATTACCGAGCCAGTCGCGAAATTAAGCCGAACTTCCGTTTTTCCAAACGAGATGGTGCAACCTAGAAAACTCCAGCCAAAGATATTCTTTGACATTACGCAAACTACCCTTAAAAAAACTGTGGGTTCAAAATTATTTGGGTGAATGTAGATTTACAACAAGTTATTATTGATTTTATTTTTTTACTAAAAATGGGTAAAATAGTGGAGACTACAAATGGACTAAATGCGCTGATCTACGGATAAGCTTGTACCAGTTGGGACAGCTACCAACTGAAGGGTCTATTCCTTTTACTCCATTTTCTACCGATTAGTTTTAATTTCTACTTTAATTACCGACAACTAACCGCGTAATTTGCGCCTAGAAATAATAAAAGTCGACGACTTCCACGTGTTCTTCAAGCGCCTCGAATTCCCCAGAAATTTATAAGAAAAATATAAAATAATAAATCTTCGAAAAAAGCCTTAAAATAATCTTCGAAGCGTCGCCGCAATTCTGGTAATGAGCCAAAAAGGGGTGAATCAAAAAGATAGACCTTAGTTTTTCCAAAGAATATAAACCCCAAAAACACGCACCTTTTTCAATTTTTTTTTCCCATTAGGGTCTTTAATATCGAGATGAAAAAATGTAAAGCCTTCACCGTCACGCGTCACGTACCGGAGGGTGGGGGGGGATATTTACTATTTAGGGATGTCCTTAATTATATAAGGAACGCGTTAAGATTGCCATCAGCTACCCGTTCGTTTGGAAGAGATAGGACAATAGACCTAGGGATGGAGTTAAGATCCTCAGATCCAAACGACAAATCGGGTTCAACTCTAAACCCTATCAAACACCGTCGTATAATAAATAAAAATATATTCAGTTTGGCTGTCTGTCGGTAGGGAACGCTAAAATGCGCGTTCGAAGTTAGATTCACCAATATATGTATATTGGAAACTCCTCTTTTAAAACGCGCATACACTTTTATTCTACACGCGGCGAGTTTTAATTCCAAACATCTATTAATAACCCTAAGAATGCCCAATTTAATTATTGTAGATTAGAGATTAGAGATTATAGGCATGTTTAACAGTTAGAACAAATCCGAGTTAAAGAAATTTCAATCATTTTAATGTATTTTTTGTTTAATTCCGCCACTTAATACTAATTAATTTAAGAAAAACAGTTAATTATAATTTTTTAAAGACTGGTAATAATAATAGTAACGTGATACTTGTCTCTTAATTTCATCAGCGTGGTCGAGACGTTTTACGTAAAAGATTATATAATTAGATCGAAGAAAATAACGAATGGAGGGTAAATTCAAACCTCAGTTTTGTTTTCTTGGATGAAATTAAATTAAACGAAGAATGTATTTACCAGTAAATTCGCGAAACGCTCGAATCCCCGGGCTGGCTTTTAGCGTACGCGAAACTTCGGTAACGGAACCAAAATTGTCCTCGAAGGACGCGAATTGTAATTGAAACTTTATTTTAAGTTGTCCACGGGTGTTGGTGCGCGATAATGAACAACGTTAGTGTAAATCCGCGATGCGGAAAAATCATTTAAAACGAAACGGGGATCAACTGTTTAACTAGATCTCTTCCGAGAAATATTTTCTTCTCTCAATAGCCGGAACTTTTGGTTTGGAAAAAAGCGGGCTAGAATCTCTTTCGCTTTCTTAGTTTATAACGTTTCTTGGAATAGGCGAAAGCGCGGAGGCAAAGAGTGTAGCGGTCCTTGTTTAAGACGTTGTTTGGGAGACGTTGGAATTGGAAAGACGCGCGGTTTAAGCTCGGGGTTTCTAAATCGGGAAGGTTTCGTCAAAAAGGCACGTGTTCTCGGCTGTTTAGTCATCTTGGAAGCGTTCCTCTCGCTCTTCATTATCTTTTGCCTGGAACCGTTTACTTCTAGAAAAAAGCCCCTCCTTGTTCGCAGTTTTAATTAGGAATTAAGAGGACTTGGTAGACGGAAAAGTCTAGCCGTTTCTACACTGTTTGGTCTACGCAAATTTCACTCAATAAGTATTCAATCGTTTTCTCGTAATGACGATTTGAAAATCACATTTTTTACCCTATTTTTGTTTTCGAGAGAAATTGGAATAGTTGGTATTATAAAAATAACCTTGGAACCAACCAGAGAGACCTTAAAAAGCACTCGTTTATATCGAAGATGTTGCCTTTTTTAAAGCTTGGAACAAAAATATAGGATTATCTATACTTTTGCCAACCTTGAAACCTTGAAAAAGACCCCTTAAATACTAGCTGTTTATACTGATGATGTTGCTTCTTTTCAAGGTTGGGTCGAAGTATAGGATTATCTATATTTTTTTGCGTCGAAGTATAGGGTTATCTATATTTTACCAACCTTTAAACCTTGAAAAACAGGCGTTAAATACTAACTGTTTATAAGGAAAATGTTGCTTCTTTTCAAGGTTGGTTCAATGTATAGGATTATATATACTTTTTCGCGTGGAAGCGTAGGATTATCTATACTTTTGCCAACCTTGAAAAATAGCCGTTAAAAGCGGCTATTTTTACGTAAGATGTTGCCTTTTTCCAATGAAGTATATCATATATCGGGAATAATAATGCCATAGATAATTGTATTTATATATTAAATATAGTTGGTGTCTTTCCACCCTATATGTAGAGCGTATGTCAAACGCCGCTATACCATAATTGGATAATAAATACGCCTCGATTTTTGAAGCTAAGATATCGGCGTTCCCTTTTTCAGCGTCGAATTCGCGTAACAGACTGTTTATAAATAAAGCTTTAAATAACTGTTATTCTCGAGTGGGAGATCGCCTTTGTCGCGGAACGTCTCTTTACAATGGAGAAATGAAAGGAGTTTTAATCAGCCGAGACTGCCAATATCGCCTCGAGCCTCCCGCAGCCATCTTCCAATCGAGATAAGCCAAAATCTATTCGCTTCCTTCGAGACAAATATTCCGACCCGCGGCTTCGATTAAGCGACTCTCGGTTCGTCGATCGATGGCCACGGACGAATTATTCCCAACTTTACGCGCGAACATTGATCTAATTCCGTAATTTACCCCGGTAATTTCCGCGGTATTGGTAATTTCCAGTTTGTTCTGATAAATTACGATAATTTTGAAACTAAAAATTGTTTTCTCGAAACGTTTATCAATCGGCTCGTTTTTGTCTATACTTCGAGATAATAATATACTTCTGGCACGACGTATAAAGTCTTAAGACTCTACTCTAAGCGGATATTGAGAAAGAACTCTGCAGGCTGTCATCGTGTTTCGCGTCTACCCTCGCCTATAACGGCGCCTTCCAGGGAAAACCTAATTCCGGCCGCTAGAGATCGATTGTCACTTAGGACAGTCTGTCTAATATTGACTCTCTTCGAGGAGAAATTCGGCTTAAAATCAAATCTCCCGAGACGATGATGTTATCGAGTTTTTTATTTAATAATCGCGAGAATCGATCAGGGTCTTAGCGTTGTTCGTACCTCCGATTCATTTGTCATTGCTAAACGCCAATGGAACTGTTCTTCCAATAATAACTAGGGATATAGTTGTCGATAACGCGCGACGCTCCTCGGAAATATCCGCGCTATTTTTTAGTCGAGCTAAAACCCAGATCCGATTATTATAGGAGTAGAGGATTTGCCGTTACTTACGGGATCAACTTTCCCCTATAAGAATCAACAGGTCGCGCTTGTTGACCGTATCTCGCCCCCGTTATACCTACCTATATGTAGCTCAACGCCGGCCCGGTTATCATAGCTACGGCTTCATCGCGCGGCAACGACAAATAGAATAACGAAGGCGGGTTACGATAGCTCCGTTCGTACTAGGCCAACGAATCGATTTGTACCCTTTCGAAACGTTTCCCTAGATTATGAGCTCCCGGGAAATCGTCTTTTATCCAATCGATTTAATTCTCGAAACCGCTTCGGGAACTAGTTTCGCCACGATTCGCTTTCAACAACCGATAGACGAAGCTACGATAAATCGATTTATAAAGATTATTTTAATATCGGCTTGATTTGACCGCCGTTTCAAATCGATTAAGTAACGCTAGCCGCTAGCGCGACAACCTAGCCGATGTTAATCCGCTTGGCGAATCGGTTTCAAATCGATTAAACGTCAAATTTCTACGGGAATGACATTTTGACGCCCACTCGTTTCAATTCTATATTATTTTTTATGGTGACCCTCGAATATAAATTGAAATTGACGCTAGACACTTTCAATCCGTTTTTGACCCTTTTCAAAAAGTCCTAATGAAACATTTCGGGGTCAACTCGATATAGAGAAACGGAAAATGAATTCATTTATTTTCTTCAAAAGTGGATTTGCTCGTTAAAAATGGCTGCAAAATTGCCTACTCTTTTTACCTACGTTAAAGGGAAGGTGAAAAGAATAATTAAGGCATTTTTATCAATTCTTTTTTTTTAACATTCGGAAAATGAAGATTTTGAGCGTTAAATTAAAAGAAGCTTAACTAATCGAAAGAATAAATAATCTGAAACGAGATTTAAAAAAGCTTTGAAAAAGCGAATGGGGCGGCGATTTTATTTAAAGCGAAGGTACGGCTGAACGTCTTTTGATTGGTCGGGAGGCTCTTTTAATTTAATCCCGTAATCAAGTTTTGTTCGATTTAAAATGGCACATTGAAGGCGAATATATTACTAAACAAATAATTAATTTTGTTTAATCGAGTCTCCCTTTAAAGCTAAGCGCGATTTGGCGTATACGACAGGAATGATCGATTCGTGCTCGCGTTTTTCCACTTCCTTTTCACGTATAAAAGTTGCGGAAACTCGGCGATCTTAAATGAAAATAATTCGATTTTGGCGAAGGTCGGCTAATTGTAATTTACCGTTGCAAAGTCGCCAATCGCGACACACCGACACTCTTTCGAGGCGAGTGCGCGCGGATAGAAATAGTACTCGTACCTTTTTCCATACTGACACTATAACCCCCCCTCCCCGCTTTGCTGGTATATAAAAGGATATTTATAGAAACGTTGCTTTACACGTACACTCTATACGGTGGTCCGAAAGAAAGGTTGGATTGGATCGACCGTTGTTCTCCAACTATACTCTCGCACCAGCGGGACTGGACTTTTAGTTCCCACTCACTAGGACGATAGACACGCTCGTATCGCTTTTTAAATTACATTTTAAGTAGATATTCGCGGAGGTTTCGTTTCTATTTAGCGTTAAAGTTTAATACGTCAAACATTTAGCGTTGATTTTTCACGAAATCAATACGGAAATTGAGTAGCATTTTCGTAAAGATCGTTCAAAAACGATGTCAAGGTTCCTACAAACTTGAAAAACTAACCCGGAAATTTCCGGGAAATAAATTAAAAAGTCGGGGAAATTTAAAAATATTAGTGAAATTCTGGGAATTGGGGGAAATTTGGTTGTTTCGTCATATAGACTTATAAAAACCACTCCATCCATTCCATTTTATTGACAGAAGCGTGGCTAGTTTTGTCTCGGATCTGGAAATTTCGGGGAAGTATAAGTAGAAAAGCCTGGAAATTTCGGGGATATCTGTGTAGAAAAACCTGGAAATTTCAGGGAAATCTGTGTAGAAAAACCTGGAAATTTCAGGGAAATCTGTGTAGAAAAACCTGGAAATTACAGGGAAATCTGTGTAGAAAAACCTGGAAATTTCGGGGAAATATATACTGTGAATTATTTTCGCTAAAGTAGTTTGTATATATACGTCTGTTATTGTAAAATAAGGGCATCCGCTGAATGGGCTATAAACCTCTCCAGTACACGCGATAAGTATCCTTCATCCATTTCGTAAAAGAGGTTTTTGGGGGAAAGGGGGTTGAAGCTGTTAAAAGGAGAAGTAGAAATTGTAGGAGAACTCTAGCGTCGGTCGGTACTCCTTCGAGGTTCGCTTCTCCTAGAGCTAGCGCGTATTCCGTCGAGCCCTCGCTGGCTAGGTGGGCTTTTCCCCCCGAACGGCTCCCCGCTTAAATATGGCGCTTCGATATCGAGTCGTTCGCGCTTCTTAGCGCCGTTAGGCTTAGCTTACGAATGATAATCGCGTTTTTATTATTAATAAAATTAAATCAAAATATTCCAATATCAGATCGTATTTTATTATGGTAGCGTTAAGCGTCTCGTTGGTTCACGAAAGAAGATCCTCCGTCGGTGATTTCGCTGGTTCGTGTCAGATTCGACGCCGCTATTCGGAATCCGATCGTCTCGGCGCGTTAACGGCTTCGTATAAAGGACGAGCTATTTATTCAAAGGCCGCGATCGGATTATGATTATAGACAAAATCGATTTAAAGGATTTGACGCTTTTTTTCTTATGGGAAAAAAAAAACGAAGCTGCGAGAAAAACGGGTTTACTTTTTTAACGTTCTTCGTTTATTTCGTAATATTTGTGGATATATGGAAACGAGGATTCTTCGTTAAAATGTTAATTAATTAATTGTACCCGGATTAATACGACTCTTCTAAGTAAGTTTTACTTTTAATTTTGTCTTCGTAAATATCTCTTAACGTTAATTATTCCTATTCCGAACAATTTTAAAACAATTACGTCTCCGTGTTTATTTCGTTTAACTCAGAATTACGTCAGTAACCTTAACGTTAAACTTCGTGAACCCGGGGCTTTTGGGTGATTAATGATAACTGATACGTCGATTACGCGTAATCTATTAAATCCCCGCCTTTGACGGTGCTTAAATGATTAGCCGTAATCCGGGTGTACGGAGAGAGATTATCCCATCGGAGATATATTTAGATTTTTGTTTTTTAAATGAAAAAACGCGTATTGAGATGAAGGAGTTTAGTTTTTATTGTTCAAAAGAACAGTAAGTGTTCGACCTGGCGAGGGGTCGCGGTCTCTTTCTCGGAAATAGTATACGAGCGAATACTTCATCTTTAAATATGAATGTTTGCTCGTTGGGTGATAAAGCCTCGTCGATCGGGCAACCACGCCCTCTTATTGTTTTGGATGGGGCCATCCCAACAAATATTGACTCGTGGCACGGACATTCAACACCCCCCCCCCCCCCCGGATCATTTTTAGATATTGACGCGTTACGGGGAAACCTTTTTATATTTCTTTTTTCCGAGCTATATTCGCTTTCTTTTCGTCAAAAGAAAGTACTTAAAGACAGACGAAATATAGCTAACGTGATTCGACCAAACATTTTCCGACGAAAAACGAAATTAACAAACTTAATTACGATAGGAATTTGGTCGGATCTAGATCGGGATAATCTAAATACCGGATCAGGATCTTTAATTACTAGATCAGGATCATCTAATTACTAGGGTAGATCGTGATCTTCCTTAATAGAAGCGGGAATGATTGGCTCAGGCTGCTAGAATATAAACGCGAGCCTTGATTCGTGATCCGGTTAAATTCCTCTAATGAAGAACCCTTCTTTTTAAGAGTGCGTGTTAACACGGTCCCTTTCCCGTCTGTCGTAAACTTTTCTTAAAAGCGTTCCTTTCGTGTCGCGGTGCCGAGTCGTAAACGCGTTCAATTAGGCTTTTTTATTTCGCGTGAATCCAACGACGTATGATAAATCGGAGATCTTTTTAACTCGCGATAGGAACGAACTTTTAAAAGTCGGTGCTCGCTTTTTTTAACCAAAACTGTTTAGTTAGGAGCGCGTGATAAAGTTTAACGATGAGCGAAAACGAAGAAAGAGTCATTTTCCCACGCGAGTTAGTTTCTTCGAGGCAACCGCGTGAATATTTCAAAAGTACAAAAGCGCGTTGCGTGCCCGCCTCGTAAACGTATCGGGTCGTGGAGGTGCAGGAGGCTTCTTCTTTCCCTCGAAATATTTATTTGTCTTACTTTGGTATTGAAAGTATGGCGTCGTACGACCTCGACACTTATAACTCGCAAATCGTTAGGAAAATAAATGAACCCGAGTTAAGCGTAATAGGATTATCTTCCGTTATTCGTATTTTTTTTTTTTTAGATATTTTATTTCACTATTAATTATTCGGGAGAAATAAATTTGTAAATTCCGATAATAGTTAAATAGACGTATAATTATTTTCAATTGGTCCTTTTATAATATTTTAGATCCGGTTTTACTATCGGAAACACGTTCGTTCACTCAAATTGCTCAAAATATTTAACGAAGAATTTCAATAATAACGAACCGTTACTCGATCGGCGTAATCGCGTATTTTAAACGTATTTATTGAAACTCCGTTTCGTAAAACCTCCTCGGATATAATGTAAGTAATTTAGACGAAGATAAACACCGCGCACCGTAGTCAATTTATCGCGCACCATGATCGTATCACGTACGCTAATTCCTCGAAGGGTAGTTCATTCATTTTCGCACGTACTAATAATAATTAGGCCATCTCCGAATGTCCCGAAAAGTCCGCCTAACCGCTTTTCGTAAATAATTTTGGAACACGACGGCGTTTATATTTTTGCTCGGTTCCTTCGGGCTTAGGAGGCCGTATACGATGCTGGACAACAACGGGGAAGCCAAGTCGCCGGACGCCATGGAGCTCCGCGACCCCGTCGACCCCGCGCTACCGGTCGAAAGTCGGGGTCAAACGACGGCCCCCACCCCCGCCACCGAAGCCTCCAGCCGGGCCGAATCGACGGTCAACATCACGGCTCTCGATATGAGGGCCATTTTTGACAGGTGCGTCAATTTCCACGGACCTATTTAATAGCCGAGAATGAATTTCGCCCGTTTGATTCGACAGAGAATGATCTGTTGTTCCGAGTGTTTATAAATACTATCGTTTATTATTCCAAAAATAGTACTCGTATTTTAAAAATTGCAAATTGTTCTCGTGGTAAATTTAATTTCCGCTAGTAGGTTGTTTTAATTCGGCGTAGAAATTCGAGCGATAAATACGCGAAGCCCGGGGAAAAATAGCGCTACGCAAATTGGAGGATTTGGGAGTCCGTTTATGATAAAAGCTCATTACTATAGGGTGACCATATTTCCTAAATATATTTTATAATTTTGACTATATTTCAAACGTGTTCCTATAATTTCCTATCATTTGGATTAATTTCCAATATTTCCATTTTTTTTTTTTTTTTTTTTTTTTTTTTTTTTTCGTTGTTTACAAGATTTTATTCATATTTGACCCCAATCTTAAAATGGCCGTAACTTTTCTCAACGATCACCTAGGCTTAAACCGATAGCACCGTTAGAAAGATTAATTTAAAATAATAAAATTGACACGAGCCAATCGAAAAAGATGCCTTAATTAGTTTGGTACCATTTAGCGTCGAAAACAAATTGTTGCTTCAAAATGGGGTGAAGACGCGTGAATCGCCATGTTAATTATTAGCGTTGTATTTGCAAGATCGTAGTCTTCTCGTAAAAAGCGTGTGGTGATGATGGTGGTGGTGGTGTCTTACTAATTAAGTAATGGCATATGTTTGTCGCATGCTGTTTATTGAATGTTGGGTATCGTTCTAATTCGCGCGAAGGGCTCAGTGGGAAAACCGTTACGCTTTCAGGGAAGGAATGCGACGAAATTTGAAAATGACGTTCCAGGGCAAAGTCTACAACTTCCTCGAAAGACCGACTGGCTGGAAATGTTTCGTCTATCATTTTACCGTGTAAGCTTGATGATATAGTCGGGCCGACAATGTTCTATTTCTAATTTCTAATTTCATACTGTAATACGGTAGCTTTTTAGTGGTTCTGATTTGCCTGATATTGAGCGTTCTTTCCACCATCGACGATTATTCCAGTTTTGCCATAGAAACTTTGTTTTGGATGGTACGATAGCGACAACCAAATAACTAATTCATTCCCGAGTAAAAGTCCAGATATATCCTACATCTTTTTCTTAACATTACGACGGCCCTAACCAAGTTTTCGCGCTCAGGATTCTTACAAAACGAGAAATACCTCGAAATATATCGATAAAATAGCGAACGACTCGAAAAACGTTTATCTCTATAATCTCTAAACGATAGAATAATTAAATTAGGCTTAATCGACGTTTGAAATGAAAAATCGAGCCGAATTCGCCACGAAGCGTACATTTTCGAGTTCCCCGTGGACGGACGGACGTACTTAGATATTTATATCCTGTTCTAAACCCGGTCCTAAATGTTTATCGCGTAATAGTCTTAACGAGTAGCCATTAATGCTTGATATAACCCTTATCGAACGTTATTGCTTCGATTTTATTGAAGACGTAAAATCGGCCCACTCCCCGGATCTGACCATTAAGGACTAACTTTTTATTTTTCCTCGAGGATATTGGTTCGCTCCTAATTCGACGGATCACTCCGCTCGTTGATCCAGAGAATAAAAATCTTATTTATTTCGCGCCAGCCTCGCTTGAAATTAGTTTTTTCTAATTTTTCGAGTTCAGTCTGATTTTAGAGTTAAACGAATACTAGACTTCAGTTATTTTTATCGATTTATAATAATTCAATTTAGCTTCAATTTAACTTCAAAAATGTCCTTCATCTCCCTGATTTTGTCAACGAACAAATACTCTGAAAAATCCCGATTTTGTACGAATCCCGAGAAGATGATTGGGTCAAGGATAAAACGTTATCGGTGCTTTTAACTGCTGGTTAAAACCAACGGGGCTTTTTCATTTTTAGAAAAAAACATTCCCTTTCAAAAATTTCCCTTTTCGTAATAGAGCGATTGATTTTTCTCGACTTTTACTCGAAGATCGAAGTAGAGTTTTCATTTTTCTTCGAATTCAATTTCCGATTTGATTTGCCAGGAAACGGTTTTGGTGGTATTCTTCGGCGTGGAGTACGTCATTCGATTATGGGCGGCCGGATGTAGGAGCAAATATATGGGCTTTTGGGGACGGCTCAGGTTCGCCAGGAAACCCATCTCGATTATAGGTACGAATACCGTACGATAAAGGAAATTGAAATTTTATATATCCAAATATAATAATAAATCGTAGCTTACAATTATTATATAAATTCGTACGAATTTAAACGAAGAAATCCAACTTACGTTTTAAATATCTAAACAATATTAAATTTGAAATCGATTTGAAACCTAGACGAAAAATAGGCTTAGTCGGATTCGTAGAGATCAGCCGAATTTCTAAGCATTGACGCACGAATGTTTCAGATTTAATCGTAGTCGCCGCCTCCGTAATTGTCCTATCAGTGGGCTCCAATGGTCAAGTTTTCGCGACGTCCGCTATTAGGTACGCTTTTAACCCCGCCTGTTTTTCGTGTTAATTATTAAAACCCGAAATAGCGATTAAAGGATAGCGAGCGGATACGTCTAAATGAAGCGTCTATGTTTATTCGCAGGGGAATCCGTTTTCTACAGATCCTTCGAATGTTACACGTTGATCGCCAAGGAGGAACTTGGCGACTGTTGGGGTCCGTGGTTTTCGTCCATAGGCAGGTGCGTGTGGTCCACTCTAAAAGCGAAAATCGCCTTGTTTAATGACGTACTTATAAAATCTGACCGTGTTTTCTCAAAATTAATTTAAAAAGACTTAGATTTACGAGTATTACGGCTTTATCGCGGCCTCGTAAAAGCGGTGCCTTATATATTAATATCGAACGAGAGGGTATCCGATTAATTTCAGGAACTGATCACGACGTTGTATATTGGCTTTCTGGGCTTGATTTTCTCTTCCTACTTCATGTACCTAGCGGAAAAGGACGACGAGGGCGAAGGTACAACTTCCGATTTCACCAGCTACGCCGACGCCCTCTGGTGGGGAGTGGTAAGACACGACCGTCTCCTACCCAAACGCCAAAACGTATTACAAAAGTCAGGCAATTTGGAAATTGTTCCAAAGGGTCGGGGAATTTGGAAATTGTTCCAAAGGGTCAGGCAATTTGGAAATTGTTCCAAAGGGTCAGGCAATTTGGAAATTGTTCCAAAGGGTCAGGCAATTTGGAAATTGTTCCAAAGGGTCAGGGAATTTGGAAATTGTTCCAAAGGGTCAGGCAATTTGGAAATTGTTCCAAAGGGTCAGGCAATTTGGAAATTGTTCCAAAGGGTCAGGGAATTTGGAAATTGTTCCAAAGGGTCAGGGAATTTGGAAATTGGTCCGAAAGGTCGGGGAAAAGTCTGGGGATTTGGAAATAGACCCGAAAGGTCGGGGAATTTGAATCTCTAATTTTTTCTCCGAAACACGAACCTATTAACACGAACGTCTTAAGTACTCGTTATTTTTGTAGATAACGGTAACGACGATAGGGTACGGGGACACGGTGCCCAAAACGTGGATCGGAAAGATTGTCGCCTCATGTTTTTCCGTCTTTGCAATTTCCTTCTTCGCTTTGCCAGCGGTAAGCGAAAATGACATCAACCATATATCTAAAACGAAATCGTATAAACTCGCTCTCCAACGATAAAAGCCCAATTTCGAGAGCCTAGCTCCTTTCGCGATTTAAGAGTACTTAAATTGTTAAACTATAAGGTCAGCGGTAAAGAACTCGAGAGATATATATTATTTGATCGATAAATGGGACAAGTACGCGAGCTAGTTTGCTCAACGTCTTAAATTCGAGGAAATTACGATAAAGAGAGAGTGAAGTGGAGAAAATAAAGTTTCGTTTATCGATTCTACTTCTTCCCGAAATTCTACAAAAATATTTAGATTTTGGTATAGAATTAAAGGGAGAATGAAACGAGTGATTTTTCTTTCTCGATTCGTTATCGTTTAAATATAGACCTAATTATCCACCAGTAAACGAAACAAATTACAAATCAAATTTAAACAATAACTATAAATGAATTGAAATAGGGTATATTGGGATCTGGCTTCGCGTTGAAAGTGCAACAAAAACAAAGACAGAAACACTTCAATCGACAAATCCCTGCGGCCGCCACGTTAATACAGGTTCGCTCGCGACCAACATTCTACCAAAACCCTTCTTTAATTAAGACTATCGCTCTCTGCCGCGTTCGCCACACTTGGCCAACCTTTTCGGCGCGAAAAATTGGGAAAATATTTTTAAATTCAGTTCAGTTCAAAATCCTCTTAATTTTGGATTTTTCCGCGATTTATTTCGGCTTTAACGAGCGTGAAAATTACGCGGATTTTTTGGTTTTTTATCCGCTAATAGCGAGCTGAAAATGAAGCTTTAAAGCCGTCTCGATTGCTCACGGATGCGGATATTAAAACTAGCGTTACGGAGCGATACTCTAATTAGGAGGGGTTTTCGTACGCTATAAGTAATTCTCGCTAACCGCTACGGCTAATTACTTAGTGTTTGTGGAGATGTTACGCGGCCGACAGGTCTTTCAAATCCGTGGCTACGTGGAAGATCCATTTAAAGGAGCAGCCAACTCCATCCTCCAATAACTTCAGTACGCCCTTAATAAAGGTAGAGTACCTACCTATATAGTTTTAACTATTCGAGCTTTTACGTGGGAAAATACGTATATAATATACGTAAATAGGCGGCGAAAAAGGCCAGCGTTCTGAAAAGACGAAAGTCGAAGCTAAAAATGGAGTTGAACGCCGCTGGCAGTTGCACGGGTCCGAGCGTCATTCAAGAGACGCCCAGTAAAGAGTTCGACAGCGAGACGGACGGGGGTACTGGGGGCACCGGGGGCTCCGTTAGAAACAGGAGGGATACAAAATCACAAATTAGTTCCGAAGTAGTTTCCGACGAAATAGAAATAGATATTGACGAACCGCCCAGAATAACCACGTGAGTAATTATCTATTACTAACTCTCGCCCTAATTAGTATCCAAAATTAAACACTATTATTTACTATCATTTTCGTCATATTTCCACTTTATTTATTTCCTATTTATTTTCTTATAATTTTCGTGTTATTTTCCCTTTATTTTCATATAATTTTCGTTATTTCGCCTTTGTTTTCCTATAACTTTAGTGTAATTGGCCCTTTGTTTTACCACAAATTTAGTGTTATTTTCCCTTTATTTGACTATAATTTAGCGTTATTTCCCATTTAATTTCCTATAATTTCGGTGTTATTTCCCCTTTATTTTATTATAATTGGCGCTGAAATTCCTTTTTCGTATAAAAAATGCAAAGATTTGGCCGCGGTCACTCCGCTTGTAAAATGGCTTCGCTTCACTCGTAACATTGAAGAATACGTTAATAAGTTTCTGTCCGATATTTTGACTCGGAAATTAATTCGCCTTAATCGCTTGCCAAAGTAACTTTAAGACTACGTATAGTATTTGTATAAGCGCACCAGCAAGCTTCCGCTAAACAGGGGCGCGTCGACTCGTAGGCGTTGAAAAGTATTGACGAGTCATTTTTCTACACAGATGTACTATTATTTCTAGGTTAACGGAAGCCCACAAAAACGCCATTAGGGCCATTAGAAAAATCAAATACTTCGTTTCCAGGAGAAAATTCCAAGTACGTCCGCGAGTTAATCGCTTTAAAGGGGGAAATTCCGTATATTAGATCCGCCTATAGAACTATAATGCCTAGAACGACAAAGTCTACCGTAGAAATAGAGAAAGTTTCGATTATTAGAGCTTGTAATTGAATCTGTCCAGAGTTGTATTCGCTCGAATAGCGAGCTTCCCCCTTAAAAGACGATTATCGCTTCGAATAATTAAAATATATAAGATATTAATGTCGATACGTTACGGCAGCAAGCTAGGAAGCCTTACGACGTTCGTGACGTCATCGAACAATATTCTCAGGGTCATTTAAATATGATGGTTCGAATCAAAGAATTGCAAAGAAGGTAAACGCCTTATCTTTTAAACAACTTCTTTCAATTTTCGAAGTCGCGCGTAATTAATTTTTAAAGCGAGGCTGTCACTGATTTTTTTTACGAACTCCAAATGGATATTGAGATGTCGTTGAAAAACAATTTGAAATAAATACCAACGCGGTATAGAAAAAAAATCCAAATTTTATAATCGTCATTTCCACAATTTTAAAAATCCATTACGTATTACGTCGTGGCAGTCCTCGCTTTAGGCCAAAACCGAAACATATATATATTTCAGGTTAGATCAAACGTTAGGAAAACCGGGTTCCCACTTAACGGAGAAATCGATGAAGCCAATGACCATTGGCGCTCGATTGCACCAACTCGAACAGCAAGTAAGTGCGCCAATTAAAGCTTAATGAACCGAATTAATAATTAACCGGGCTTACAAATAATACAATTTGCGCTAAGCCTAATTTGGAAATTTAATTTAATCGAAATGAAGTTGACCGGCGTCGAGCGCAAAATGGACGCTGTCCTTCAAGCCTTGCGCACCATCGTGGAACGCGTTTCGGTCGTCCCTGGTTCGCCAGTTCGCCCCGCCGCCGCTGACGACTCCATTCCCGCGGTGGAAACGACCAATATGTAGCTGACGCTAAAAGGAAACGATGTAAATTCTCTCCATTGTTCTTCAGGAACCCCGTTCTTAAGGGTTTCGCGACCGTCGTATCGCGACAAGTACAACGCCAAAGAGGAACCGCGAACATTTTATACCAATCAATTTATAAAAATGAATCGTCGCTTATTTTTAGCAATAATGCGGGCGGGTATAAACATTCTCCGTCGTTGATTTACAAAAGGGAAAACGAAATTAAGAAAATGAGAATATTTTTGAAACTGGAAAAACGATAGAATTGTTAAAGGTCGAAGGTCAAGCTCTGGGAAAATGAAACGAATATTTTCATTGATTCTACAACTAAAAATAAAACGCGTTTGGGTGTGATAATACATTCGGAAATGGCGCTTATATCAATTGTTCGAATAAGAAAGGAAAACTTCTGATTTTGGTAAAGAATTAAAGGGAGAATGAAATGGAATATTAGGTTTCATTGTCCCTTTAAAGTAAAATCCCCCGTAAGACGCGCCATTTATTTATTTTTATTAGAATCGATAAAAATAATCGTTCGATTTGTCCATTAGTTCGAGCCATCATTCCTTTGATACGCTACGAATGAATTGGTAAAATGAAATATTTTTTCTTAAGCCTCATGGGGAATCTCCGGTATTTTACCAAAAGGACGAACGGGCTATTCCCTAAAAAGCGAAGGGGGTTTTTTCGTTACCCGCTTGAAAATGTTATTACCTACAACGTAATTATTTTTGTATATATTGTAATTGAAATACGACAGGGAAATTTTCCGTTTTATCTTTAATTAATCGTAATTATTTCGAAGGACGAGATCTAATCTGTTTTTCGTTTAGAACAGGATTTCTCGCCTATGTTTTTAACAAAAACGATACGAAGAAAAAATACAGATTCGAAGAAAGGGGGTTTTTCCTAAGAAGGGTTGCCGCAATTATTTGATAAACATTCGGCTATTCGAGGGAAAATATGTTGCCGCAGAATCTTAGTCGATTATTATTTAGAAATGGTCGCCAATTAAATTAATAAATAAATTAACGCGAATTATAACGAAAACAATCTAATAGAAACTTGACTACGAAATTTATCATACAAAATTACGGACGTTATGCCACGACATTTTAACCTAATTTAAAATCCTAATTTAGAGGGTGAGCTAAATTACTCCCGTAACGAGAAAGTGTAGGCGTTATACGAATATATATATTTTTATTTATTTTCCGGTGACGTCATATCGTCTATTATAGTCTACTCCCTCGATCCTTATTTAATAAAAATGATTATAATAAACGCGTTGTAAAATACGACAAACATTCCAAACAAAATCTCGCGACGTAATACCGCGTAATATAAATACTCGGGGTTACTCGGACGAGGAACCACTTAGTCTCTAGCCCTTTTTTTACGCAAATCTTACTCTCGGTTATTTACTGGGTAAATAATTTACAACGCGAACGGGCCTTTTTTTATAAACGCAAATTCACAATGTATGAAAATTCGCTTAATTTCCAATTGACCGCGTAAATTTGAAGAACATTTCGTAGCTAAGAAACGACGCGTAATTTAGGCGGTTAATCCGTTGTTACAATTCCGTAATTACTGGCGAATCCCTTCTCGGGTTGTCTAAACATATCTCGTAGGCGTTCGCGCCACACTTCTATCAGGAAAGTTAAATTCCTAGTTCCAGATATTTAATTCGTGTTCGAAAAATCGAACAAAATTAAGCTTTTATATCATTTAAAAATAATTTTATTTCTCGTAAAATTTTATATTTAAACACGACACCTTTTGAAAATAATAAGAAATGTTTGTAATTGTCCGTAGATCGATGTTTTTAAACGTATTGAGCGCGACATATTTTTGAAAGAATCGAAGGGCCTAAATGCTGCTCATTCTTTTTTTACCAAAAATCAACCCGAATCCGCGTAATGACGCGAACGCGCCACTCCTATTGCCTTGTATTTAAAAGAAACGCGAAATGTTCGACGGCTTTATTGTGATAAGAACCAAATTGTAACACGCTTATATCATTGGCTTTATCTACACGCTCGACACGTATCTCGACATAACATATCTCGAATCCCCCCCGTGCCTAAAAAATCAAATTTCTATAACGCGCTATTTTCTATTTTACTTTCGTAAGATTCAACTTTTTCACCTTTCAAACAAATATATACAAATATTTAAAGCTATCCTAGTTCAGCTTCGATTATCCAATAGGGGAATAACGCCAATAAAACGAAAGGTGACGTAACGAAATATCAAATCAAACGCTATTGATTTCCAATGTTCGGCATTTTTTACGCAATGTTCTATAAGGTGACGGAAAAGCTATAGAAAATTGTGGAAAATTGCTTCAAAGTTCTAGAAAGGTCTGGAAAATTCTAGAAAAATTTTAGGGAACTCTGGGAAATTCTGGAAACATTTTGGAAAAATTCTAGAAAACTCTGGGTAATTCTAGAATTTTTTTAGAAAACTCTGGGAAATTCTAGATTAATTCTTGAAAATTTTGGAAAATTCGCGTAATTATTCGCGGGTTTTTGCTTTTAGTATCTTAATTAACTCCTTGTTTTTACGTCATCTTTCGATTCGTGGCGTTACAAAGGCTCTGTAAATTGCGCGTCTAGGCGAGTAGATCAAAAATATCTTCAAAGTTTAATACGCGCGAATAAATTCGGTTATTTTTAAAATATTGAAACGAAATTGGGAAATTTTGTAATTTTTCACGACGAAGTAAAATCTTTTAGAAAAGGACGATTTGGATTTGAAAATCGAAAATATGACTTTAAATACTCGTAGAATAAAAGCGAAAAACGTAACCACGGAAATATAATTAACCATTAATAAAACGAAGATTAAAAATATATCTCCGTTAATTGTACATAAACTCTTTATTTTCATCATTCCTAAGAGAAATATTGTCAAATAATAAATTTTCTAATATATACCCGGCTAGTCTATTTCATTTTAATTTTACGCTTCAAATTGAACGAATCTCGTCTATTTTTTAAATAGAAAATTCCTGTAATTTATTTCGCGCTGGTTTCGTATTAAAACGAAATATCCTATATTTCTATAGAATTAAATCCACTATTCTTTTATCATTCCATTAAAATGTCGTATTCAAAATTTTACGCCTCTAAGTTAAGGCATTCCTAAGTAACTTGAAAATAAATACGACAAAAAAATATATAAAAATATTATTTATTGCTAAGAAAAAACGCTGACATTTTTTAGACCAAAAAATCCCGTTAGGCCTACTCCTGTCTATTTTCATTCAATATTCATTCATTCCGCACCACGCGCCCTTCTCTACGGGGGGGGGGGGGAGAAACACTTGTCGCTTTTTACTACTTCAGACGAGATAGTAAATTCTTTTTGCTCTCTTTTGATTGGCTGAAGCAACGCTCTTTGACGGAATTGGGTGGGGAGGAGGGAAAACACCTGACGGAGTTCCTAGCACGCGCGGCGGCTTCTTTAATGTAATTTTTCATTCCGCGCGTGATCTTGACAGGTTCCTACCGCGTGCGCGCGCGCCTTCTTTTCTTTCCCCTTTCTTTCCAAGCTCTATCGTCTACGCGTATAATCATAAGTCTATTATTATCTCGAAGTATAGCGCGTTCTTAAAAATTTATTTTTTTCAAAACGCTAGAGTTTGAATAACGAATGAATTAGCTCAATATTAATTTAATACGTCTTCTGATTGACGCGTGGAGAAAGAAACGTCAATTACATATTGATTTTTGAATCGGTTTTTAACGATTTTTCCTAAAAATCCTACTTAAGTTGGTAAAAATTGCGTGCCAGCCTCACTTTAGGGATTAATTTTGGTACATAATTATTTTTAATTTGTAATTCTTTGGTTAATTCTAAATTAGCTTGGCGCGAGATAAAGTTTTGTCGTAAAAAGGGGAGGGAGTGGTTAGAGTGGGGTTATTTTTCACTCTCTTTAATAACTCTTTCTATAAAGTAAGAGGAAACCGAAATTCTCCACGGGAATCGGTCGGACTTTCCTATTCTCGTTAAAGGCGACGAGATCGTCTAAGCGTCCGGTTATAAAAATCCGTATCATTTAAATTGATTCGTTTTAATTTATTTTTAATGATGATCGTTTTTCGATTACAATTAAGCGCGATATTCGCCATCGTAATATTATTGGTAACTAAGCCGCGTTTGGCCAAATGTAATTTGTCGAAATTACCGAATCCCAAATTAGCGGCGACCCAAGAAGAAGCTTTCCAAAAGTTATTAGGTCTCGAAGAAGTTATCGTCAAAAATATCGGTAACGGGGTAAGAAGGGCTTTTCCCTACATTTTAAGCGTCGCTTCCGAAGTCGATTTGGACCAAAAATGCGTCGCGTCTTTGATCAAAGTGTCTCGATCGCTGATCAACCTCAAATTATGGGCTTTTAAAAGTAAGCCAAATCATTTATTTTTTTGCTTTTTAATCAATATTTATAAATATACAATTTCGTCTGTCTGTCTGTCTGTCTGGAAGTAACGCTAAAGTTTACACGCGTGACGTTAGCGAATTTAGATTTAGTAATTTAATCCGAGGCCAAATTTCTGTTCGGCGAACGAATGAAACTGTCTATTAACTGATTCTAAATTACGAAAAATGCGTCAGATAAGTGGTTAACCAGGATCTGAAGGATAGTTATTTTAACCGCGCTTTTTATCTGACAGCCAATTAAGTCAAACGCTTTAAATACTTTCTTAATTAATTAATTATAATTAACTATTATATTTCATATAGGATTAATTTGCCGAAAGAAATATAGAATATATCCGTATATGAAAATAACTTAAATAATTTTATTTCCGCTTAAAAATATTTTCATAAATAATTCAAATTTCGGGAAAATCGTGGCTAAGCTCGTTATATTTCAAATTATAGCCGCGTTGATTTCGGCTTTAGATATTATAGATTCCAACGTTTATTCGATGTTTACGAAGCGTTTCAATTTAAATAAGTTTATTTTCTCGGATTCAATTTTCGCGAATCTTTTTTCAAAATATTAACGCAAAAAAGTCGGTCATTATTTGTAAGAATATTTGAAAGGCCGCTCATTTTCGAAATATATTTGTATAATAGCTCTTTTTATTTCCATTCCGTTCGTATAAGGAAAGTTTTATTTTTAATTTTTTTTTAGCGTGGGGGGGGGGGGGGTATAAAGGGAATATTTTTAAGCCCGTAGATATTTTTAGAATTTTTATTTTCGCGGTATTCTTAGCTTTTACGAGGGCGAATTGTTGGGAGCTAATTTAGGTCTTTTCATTTTCTTTCCCGGTTCCGTAGGAACTCCAATATTAAATTCGCTCGTTTAAATTAAACGAATATAAAAGATAGTTTTCGTTTCCCGAGTCGAGAAAAAAGGGTCAAACACGCTTTTCATTTTCAAATTTAATATAATTCGATTTGTTTGTCGGACCCAACAATCACGCTACGAATAAAACATTTCAAATGAATTAACCTCGCCCTTTCTAACTTCGCCTGTAAATTTTAGAGTTCCCGCCTGACAGACGGACGTACTTAGATAATTATACGTTTTAATTAAGACCAGAGGAGTTAGGAAAAAAATATTAAGAACATTTTAACCAGTAGAAGTTTGAGAAAAACGTATTTGCTTATAGAATAGATCAGGTTAGAATGGAAAAGGTCAGGTTAGAATGGAAAAGGTCAGGTTAGAATGGAAAAGGTCAGGTTAGAATGGAAAAGGTCAGGTTAGAATGGAAAAGGGCAGGTTAGAATGGAAAAGGTCAGGTTAGAATGGAAAAGGGCGGGTTAGAATGGAAAAGGTCAGGTTAGAATGGAAAAGGTCAGGTTAGAATGGAAAAGGTCAGGTTAGAATGGAAAAGGTCAGGTTAGAATGGAAAAGGTCAGGTTAGAATGGAAAAGGTCAGGTTAGAATGGAAAAGGGCAGGTTAGAATGGAAAAGGTCAGGTTAGAATGGAAAAGGGCGGGTTAGAATGGAAAAGGTCAGGTTAGAATGGAAAAGGTCAGGTTAGAATGGAAAAGGTCAGGTTAGAATGGAAAAGGTCAGGTTAGAATAAAATGTAAATGGTAATTTGTTATCTTTGAAGAAATCGCTGGCTACATTATCGAATAGAAGCGATCGATTAAATTGTATTTGGTGTAAGTGTTAGATTCCACGGGTCGACCTCAAAGCGGGATTTTCCGCGGGACGATAAACGCTTTGGGCGATTACGATCAATGTTTAAATAGTCGAGAACCGCACCCCCCATCGAACAAAGGCGACGAAGAAGAGTCGGACGAAGATGACGACGATAACACGGGGATCAAAGGTCAATACTGCCTCGTTAGTTTAAGACCTCCGTTGCCGCCCAAACCGAGACACGTCAAAATCTACGAAGACATCTTTCCCAACATTAATAAAACATTCAGAACCGAGGTAATTTACAGTCCCGCGCGCAATCTGAAAAATAATCAGCGAGGTCATTTTTACATTCACGCGTGACGTCACTTGTACTTTTAATTTCAATTCGCTGTCGTTGAAAAATCAAAGAAATGGGCTTAAAAAATCTACGTTAAATATTTAATTCTTTATAATGGAATTAATCGTCATTTAAATTTTACATTACTTTGATTTTATTTCGTAAATTATTTAACTGTAAAAAAAACTTGATTTCTATCTATAACCGAACTCGTAGAAAATATTTAAGTAATTTCGAAGCGTTAATCTTTAATCCGGAACATGGGCGAATTTGAACGATTTCTTCTTCTAGGTCATGAGAGAATTTGAAAATTTGTTGTTTATATTCTACGATTCGGCTTATCGATGGGGTCTTTGCGTTCCAAATACTTGCACCGCCAATGACGTTAGCAAAGTTTTAACCCACGGTAATTATACCTAATAGCGTTATTATTTACGAACAAACTACGTAGGTATATACCTATATTTGAGGAAACCATTTTTAATTTCAGTTTTTAGCCCGTTTAACGTCAGCACCGAAGTTGATTCTTGCGAAGTTAAAGAACGAATACACATTGACCGAGTCCAACTGATTATAATGTAAGGATCGTTTTCTTTAAGCGTATAAGTACTTTTACGAGAAAGACGGCGCGAAAGCGACCTTCTCATTCGCGCCATTATTTTAATTCTACGATAAGGCTGATTCTTTATTTCAAAATGAACTAATTGATAATGGTATTATTTTCTATTTATTCCCAGATTCATATTTGGAATTATTATTATTATTAACGTGGTTGGTACGGTGGCTCAGTATTGTTACGTGGACTCATCGCGAGCCAAAAGTAATAATTATTTACGCGTTTTAATTTTTAAATATTTCGACGAGCAATACGTTTATTTAACCCGAGAAAGTTCCCTAGTTTTGGCCAAAATTAACTAGATAATTTAATAATTTCCGCCTTCCCTTTAATTGGTTCGTGTTCCATTAACGCCGTGTTTCTAACGCGAGGGATACAAATTTCTATATAATGTTCTCTACATATTCCAAATTAGCTTTAATGGCGAAAGGTCATTCGCGATAATTAACATATTTTATTAATGTTTCGTTCGACATTAACAGTTTAAGCATTAGCGGAATTCCTAATTGTAGGAAATTTCTTTTAGCGCGTAGAACCGCGTAATACTCCGTTTTCTTGACGGAAATCTAGGTCGTCTTGTAATAAAGATAGGAAAAAAATCTTCCTTTTATTTTTAGGTCCCCCGAATTTAATATTTTTCATAATTTAAATGGTTAGCGTCTTATTAAGGGAATACGCTACGATTAAAATAATATAGGGAATAGTCATGGCAAAAACGAATTTATGAAACCCGATAAAGGACATGATATACGGACCTTTAAATATCTTTTACTAATTCTAGTTAGGTTAGGAGATTTAACTATTCGTTTCCCCCTACTCTATTCGCAGCTACAGCGTCTAAAATCGCCACGGCTTTCTCGATGAAGGACAATTTCCTTCGAGCCGTGAGCACCAAAAGAGGGGCGGCCCAACTCGATTTCTTGAACGGTTTGCGTTTCATTTCCATGACGTGGGTTATTCTGGGCCATTGTTACATCATGTCCGAGAAGAGTCTCTTGAGTATGTCTTTTCTAATATTCCAATTTCCAGCTACGAACCCTTTCTTTAATATTGTCAAAGCTCCAGGGTCGGATTAGAAGGTGCCGAGGCCCTGGGGACACGAAGGATTGGAGGCACCCCTAATTATCTTTCAAACGATTTAACCAATTTTATTGTATCGCCATTAATCCGCGGCCCTGGCTACGGGCTTGACGAGTGATAAGATCATGTATGAATGTAGAAATAAAATCGCCCTTATTGACTGTTCAAAAAATCCGTACAATTGACCCTAAAACTTGGTAGTTTGACCTTTCTAAAGCCTCTAGTCATTACGGTTCGTCTTTTTAGGAAGTTCGCTGAATCTGGATGGGTGGCGGAAAGACATTTTATTCGAACCGGGAAGCAATACTTATCTGTCCGTCGATTCCTTCATTTTCATTGGGTACGATATTCGTTTTCTGAATCGCAAAAAGGGCCGCGCATCAAAGTTGAGGGAAAAAATTTGCAAAGAAATGAGCGAAAAAGAAAGGTGGCTCGCTAAATGTACTTGATTCCGCCATTACTTTGAAGCAAGTATCCAATTGCAAAGTGACTCTATATCCCTTTATCTATTTCTGTTTTTGGTTCCGATAGTGGAGCGGTGATGGCGTACTCCGTTTTATCGATGAAGAAGAAGATTCCATCGTCTTTCGTCATTATCATATGTAGAATCATTAGGTAATACTCGTTTCCCTTTGACACGATTCGCCACATCTTTAACGGAAGCTGTTAATTTCTCTTTGACGCGGTTTTCAGAGTATTACCGTGTATGCTTTTAACGATAGGCGTGGCGATCGTGGCGCCGTTGTTGGGGTCGGGTCCCTTTTGGAAACCAATTTTCGACGACATCGCGTACAATTGTCGTCGAAATTGGTGGGCTAATACTCTTTTCATCAACAATTTTCTCGATTTCACCAATATGGTGAGTGTTTTTCCCATCTTCCTTCGTTAATCTACTTAAACTTAATTGTTTTAATTCCTCAGTGTCTGGTGCACACTTGGTACATTCCCGTCGACTTTCATTGCTTTTTACTCGGCCTCATTTTCATCTTCGTTTATTTAAGGTACGTCGTTTAAATCGTATATTCAAATAACGAAACTAAAAAATTCGTAATAAAGGAAGGATGAAGTCCGAAACTTCAAAAACTATTTTTTCAAGAAAACTATCGAGGTGTGGGCAATCTTACGAATTTGGCCACCTTGTTTATTTTTTATTGATCTATTACATTATGGCGTTAAACATTTTTCAATTTTTTGTTTTTCTCAGAAAAGCAATATACGGCAAACTTTTGCTAATATTTCTAATCTCGGCGTCCATTTTGAGTACCGGGATAGTAACGTATATTATGGAATACCCTCCGACCATTCTACTCGGAACTTTGTTGCTGACGGACTATACGTTAGTTATAAACAATTACGAGAAAACATTCGAGAAAGCGTCGGTTAATTTTTGTTTTTCCAGTTACGGTACTCGATATATGAAATATTCGTACACGGCGACTCACGTCCATCTATCAGTTTACGCCTTGGGATTAATGGTAGGAGCGGTCATCGCTAAGAATCCCAAGGTTCAAATGTCTCGGGTAAGCGAATACATTTAGGGCTCCTTTAATTAAAACGCCGAAATGAAAACGATATTGTACTTTCGTTCGGGGGTATTTAGAGACTATCGTTGATCGGTTGGTCAGTGGCCACTTTGTCCGGTTTAGCGACGGTGTACGGGACGCATCGATGGAACAGCGGCGTCCCTTACGGACAATTGGAAGGTCTGTTGTACGCGTCCTTGTACCGGAGCGTTTGGGGAGCGTGTCTGTCTTGGGTGTGTCTGGCTTCGTATTTCCGAAGAGGGGGCCTCGTCAGTTACGTTCTCTCGTTTCGAGTCTACAAGCCGCTTTGTCGAATCTCATATTTGACTTATTTGATCCAGTATTTTTTCGTTTACGGATACGTCGCTACCAAGGAAGGACCCTTCGACTATTCTCATACCATGATGGTTAGTTTTAAATCGATTTAAGGCCTATCAGTCCGACTTCATTACCCGAAAGAATCGATTCTCGTTGTAACTAGGAAGACCTTTTAAAGGCCCTATCTGCTCCGAAATTTGCCCCTTTAAAATCATTTGGAGCGGATAGAAGTTATTTATCGTTTGATCTCGTTGCAGGTTTATTTCTTTTTCGGGGTCCTTTGCCTTTCGTCCATAGCGGCGTTCATTCTTAACGTACTAGTCGAAACGCCCATCGCCGAAATCACCAAACTGATTGGCTTGAAAATGATGGGAACCACTCGGAACGAAGACAAGAGCGCGGAAATCGTCCGAAACGGAATAACTTCGGAATCAATTACTAAAGATAACAACGAAAATCGCAATTCCGTCATCTCCGTCGATAGTCGAAAAAGCGAAATTTCGCGTTTGTGAGAAATAAGAACTATTTTGTATAAAGAACATAGACATCTTATACTATTTAACTTCGTCAATAATTTAAAGGGAGAATGAAACCTAATAACGAGGGATTTTTTTATCGATTCCTTATCGTTTAAATAGCAGCCTAATCCACCGTGAAAACCAATTTACGAACAAATATTAACACTAGAAATCAAATTAAAACTAAGCCTTAAAAATAGGCTTAACTGGTTTCACTGAGATCAGCTGAATTTCTTCGCGTCGAAGAGTCATTGACCAATCGAATGTTATTAGAAATATCGCGGAGATCTCGCCTTAAATACCTTCGCTCGTTGGTCGTTGGATGGTGAGCCATTCCATGGCCAACATGACCAACAATTCTCGATATTTTGTATTAAATCATTTAAAAGGATCTAGCGCGAACAGAATGGCGTATTTTTCTTACCATCCTCGATCCGTAGGTGCATGGGTCTACAATATAGTATAGTCATTTCTACCGTCCACAAACCAAGTGGAGTACTTCCACGATGTGTATAGAAATTACTCTATTTTATTTTTATTTTTTATTCAATTTTATTTTGAATCGGATCCATTGAAAAATGACACCGGAAAAAAAAACTGGTAAATTATCCCAAAATACCTGGCAAAATTTAAAAACACGTAAAAAACTCCAAAATACGTTGCCAAATTACAAAATATATGGCACAATTGTAAAACACTAGCCAAGATACCGTTCAAAATCTCGAAATCTATTCTAATTAATTCCCAAAAACGTAAAATTCGGACCAGAACTACGCGAATTTGATTTATTAGACTTTTCGTTTGAATCTGTACACGAACTACGCGAATATTTGACTACTGCAGCCTTTGGCAATGCTAAATACGTGGTCAGTTACGTAATCACTTTAACACGGTCGTATCTAGAGCCTCGTACACCGATTACTCCCAATTACATTTTAATATTTCCATTTAAATGATAAGACATACGATGCCAAGTATTAAATCGACACGAATTCAATTAAAAATATCAGTTTCATATGGACTTTAAAACGGGTGATAATGGAGAATTGTCGAGAATTTGGTTTCGTACGTACACCTTTAATTTATAAATTATTACTTTAAATAATGTTACGTTCTTTTAATAATAATAATAATAATTCAACAGTTTAAATAAAGTAATTTCTCAATTTTCCAGTAATTCCGAAACCTTTTTAGGGTCGGCGCGACTACTTGTTTTATAGTCAAGTTGAACAGGTTGTTAGTGCGGCCCAAACACTCCCCTCCATGGAGTCGCGAACGCCGGGAATCTATTGGCAGGTGGGTGGCGGGAAAATTCTGGGGGGGAAGAAAGAGTTTGGAGTGTAATCTTTACTCGCCTCTTTCCCCCTCCTAAGCCTAAAATGCCGTTGGAATAATAGAAAGTGGTGGTCTGGCTGGTGGAGGAGCCTCAAGTTTGCAAGCCGGGATTCGGAAAAGTGGAAAACGTGTCGCGGATGCCGGCCGGGCCCCTAATTCCCGTTACGTAATTGGGTTTTTAAATCTAACGGTTCTCTCAATCACCTGATCGAGTTAAATTATTACGTATTATCGTGAAGGTGTTGCGCAAATTCGCGAATGATCAGGCTTAGCCGTACAAAAGGCATCATTAGCGAAACAACGAGGCCGAGGCTTAGCTCATAGTGGGAAAAAAAAACACGCTAAGTTGGTGCGAAACGGGTCGTTGTACGGCGTCATTGACGCTGAACAAAGATAACGCCGGAGAAACTGGTAAATAAGCCCTTTTAAACTAAAGATATTATTTTCAAATCAATTATCGATTGACCGTGATAACTGATAAATGTCAGGGAAATAAGGGATTCGCTCGTAATATGATTTATTAATTATTGAATGACTATAATTAATTTATGTATTCGTGGGTTTCGAATTAACTCGTCTTGATTAGATAAATTCATTATGAAATTCGTCCAGCTTTCCTGTACGCAAAATTCAGGAGCAGTTAGCCCATCGAGTATTAAATAGGTGGTTTTATAAAATAACCTTTTAAATGGATAAAAGAGCCCTTAAAAAGCACCCTTTTATATCGAAGATGTTCCCTTTTTCAAGGCTGGTTCTAAGTATAGGATTGTATATATTTTGACACCCTAGAAACCAACATAAAGGCGTTAAAAAGTATCCGTTTATATCGAAGATGTTCCCTTTTTTCAAGGTTGGTTCAGAGTATAGGATTATATATACTTTGACAACCTAGAAACCAACATAAAGAACCGTTTTAAAAGCACCCGATTATATAGAAGATTCTGCCTTTGTCTCGAGGCTGGTTCAAAGTATAGGATTATATATAAGTTTACAGCCTTGAAACCAACAAAAATCCGTCAAAAAGCACCCGTTTATATTGAAGAGTTGCTTTTGTTTCAAGGATGGTTCAAGGAATAGGATTATATATACTTTTTCCAACCTTGAAACCAACATTAAGGGCTGTTTTCTATGGAAGATATTGGTTTTTTTAGAGGTTGGGACTTGAATAAACTATATTAGGGGGTTAGTTTACGTTGTTCCAAGGCTGCGAAGGAGTAATTTGAAGTTGTATATTAGGCGATTTAAGTTTTTCTCTGTACTTTAATTTAGGCGGGCTATGGAAACTGGAGCTGGGGAAGAGAAAGAAGAGGCGGATCGTGGACATTCCCAAAACTCGAGCACCGACGAATGTCTTAGTCCGATAATTTCTCTCGAAACGCTCCAAAGTCTCGAACATCTTATTAATCCGGATGAATTCTTGTTTCAGTAAGCGCTTTCTCCTTCGCTCTTGGCCCGGGTAGACTCGTAATTGTTTTGGTCAAAATGCCGCTACTTTATTACATTATTGAATTCCAAAAATTTTTTTGAAATCGTTTTAGGGACTTTATTTCCAATGACAATGACCAGAACCATCTGGAAATAGCGAGTCTGGTAAGCCAACAACTTTTGATTTATTTTATTAGGCATGCAACGTTACTATTGGCCAGATAACGTAAAGGGACTTTGTGACGTCACGTTATTTAAATCCACTCCCCCCGCGCGATACTACGGTTCCGCCACCACGAATGATGAGGTCGCTTTCGCGCGGTCTTTTTCGTGAAAGTACTTAATTCAGATTAAAATTAACTATATTATTTATATTAAAGATAATAATTCGAACGAAACTTGGCGGTAAAATGTATTTTCTAGCGTAAAATGAGCCCTATATTAAAATGTAAATATATTTCCTCCGCGACCTCTTAGGCGTAAACCGATTGCGCCATTAGAAAGTAGACATTTCCTACATTATTTTAAGATCCTAAAAATAATGTTTCGATAAAAATTTGAGACCTAGGCGTAAACCGATTACTATTTTCATTAAAAATAAAGCAAACCCAATTAACATGGCATTTTAATCGAGTATTATGAAAACCAAAATAAGCATTCGAAAAAAAAAAAAAAAAAAACGAGAGATCGATCCAGTTGTTTTGAAATTTTGCCAATTAAAAACAAATCTAAAACTTAAAACAAATCGTCGTATTTTATCAAAACATTCCAAGCGGAAATGTTGTTTATCGCGTCATTTCAAAAGGGTACGTTCACGCTAGGCGCTTATGTCACCGTATCGTAAACTTCAGGCGTTTTGGGTCTTTTTCCCTATCACCCCGCGAATGCGAACGCGTCTTGGTGACTAAGGGATAGAACCAATAAAAGACGAGCCTGAACTCGTATTCAAAACGAACGAATCAATTTGGGTTTCCTTTTTGGCCTTATAGTTCAAAAAGCGTTTCAGCCTATTATCGAAAGCCGAGGCAATGTCCCTTAAAAGGGAAAATAAAGTTGATTTTTTTTATAAATATAAGCCTTGTTCGGAGAAGTTCGTTTTACTGTACGGAAAAGGCGTCTTATTTTTCGAATCGTAATCATTTAAAAAAAGTTAATTTGTCCGTTTCACCCTCCCTTTAAACTTGCCGCGACAAGAAGGAGCTAGAAGTTCCTAGAACTGGGAGCCTATTTCGTCTTTTCACTCTACTTGAGATACTTTGACCATAAACTGCCGCTCGCAGTTGAATTTTGTTCATTTAGTAGCGAGGCGCGATAATTCGAGCTCCCTTAATTTCGCCGCGAAATCTAATTGGATATTTGGATATGACTATCGTCACTTTCGATGCCGAAGGCCGAGTAGTTAAAAGAAACGGAGGGAAGTTAATTGAACTGGTAAGAAGCCATTATGCCCGAGTTTCATTTCAACTTTCGTTTTTATTTTTATGGCGCGATTACCGATTCCCCTCTCTTCAATAATTCTGATAACTTTTTATTCTATTATTGACAAAAACTAAAGACTAAAACC
Organism: Odiellus spinosus; assembly: GCA_963920705.1. Lineage (NCBI taxonomy): Eukaryota > Metazoa > Arthropoda > Arachnida > Opiliones > Phalangiidae > Odiellus > Odiellus spinosus. Next base: position 23,609,317 of record OY987233.1, on the reverse strand, counting down.
AAAGTTAGTGAAAATAGGATATTATAGGATCTCTTGAAAATATTATAGGATCACTGGGAGCCCTGTTGAGCTCTGTCCAACAAAGTTTGGCGAACGCGATTGCAAAATAATATAAAATAAAAGGTTATAAATTGTGTAGGTCAGGGAAAAGTCAGGGAAATTGAATCTGAAAAAACTGTGGCAACCCTGTCAAAGTCGGGGAAAATCGCTTTTGATTTGTAACTGTAACTATTTTAGCTTAAAGCTTTCTTCGAAACTGCAGACGGGGTGTAAAATTCTACATATTTTTGAATAAGTTAACGAATTCCACCGGATTGGATTTTATTATTAATCATCCGAGATAAGACCATTGGATAAGACTTGCCCTTTAAATATCGGAGAAACACCTGTCACTGTTTTCCGCGTCACGTGACACTTGTCATTCAGTCTGGCAGCGCCGCGAGAATCAGTCTGCAGTCTGCACGCTTTGCTGTCTGCTCCGCCGCTTTGGGGGCCAAGGCTTAATAGTAATTACGTTTTTTAATGATTTAGAGAGATTTGTATATTAGTAATAATTGATAACTATTAAAACCGTGACTAGTTAGTCTAAAAAATACAGTGTTCAGTTTAACCAATGGAAATATAAATCTTTCTAGCTGACTTTCAAGTTAGTAACTGTTAAACAAATGTTATCTCCCACTTCTTGCGAGCCACGCGCGGTTGTTTTAGCCAAAGGTTCCTCAAATATTTCAAGTTTTTCGGTATTAGCGTCCTGGCCAGCTTATAAAATAAAATCAGAGCCTCTATCGGATGTCGAAGACTCTTACGATGTTCGAGAAATAGACTATGATCCTATTGTATGGGCAAAAGCTGACAATCCTTTTTTGAATCCTCAGGTTAGGAAAAATGCGCATCTACCGAGTTTAGGATGCGAATGAGAAAGTATTTTGGGTTAAAGATGATTTTCAAGGGGTGGTTTCTCTAGCAGTTATGACCTTTAGAAGTCGGTTAATGACCTCTTTGCGAGTTTGCACCCTTAAGATTCTAGAAAGGCTTACTTAAATTTCAGGAAAGAAACTCTTTTTCTATTTTTTAGACTAAACTAAATACTCTTGATCCGGAACTCGCCCATTATCAACCAGGTTCTCCGCAAGGTAGCCTTACCAGGACACGATCGATCGCGGTTAAAATAGAGCCTCCAAACGATGCTGATGATCAAATTCAAATTGACAGACCCGGGCCATCTTCGAGCGGAAGTCCTTTGTAACAATTTAATTCAAACTAATAAGAAATAGTCCTAGGAGCTATAAGATTTTTTATGACCCGCGAATAAACTTAATTTCAGTTTAAACAACTCTGGAGTTTACGGCTTTGATCTCTATTTTCGCGAGACTGAAAACCCGACCAAAAGCGTAGCTTTCACGGTAAATATCTTGAAAAATTTTCTATCCTAAACAATTCCTCACTTTGAATACAAATATTTCGACAAAATACTTTATTTTTTTCTATAGTATTCTTCCAAATTGGACAAGTTGTACGTCTCGGTTAATAAACCTTGCCCCTTTAACTTCATTTTCGCTTCACGGCTGCCTTATGGATGCCTCATTAGAGCCGTACTTTATTACAAGGACCCCGTTTTTATTCATAACGCCGTAGAACGATGTCTGGCTCACAGAGAAAAAACACATCCAATAAACCGCGGTAATAGATATGTTTAATAGGTTTTGCCAGTTTTAACCACTTTTTTGCTAATTTTACCCACTTTTTGCCACGTTTCAAACCCTGGTTCTAAATTTCTTTATTAGGATTTGATTATCCCGATCATATAATAAGATGCGATTCGTTGGAAGCGTCGTACGAACAGCATCCCTTAACCAAACGGTGTAGCGTTATTGTCCCATACCAGGATGCGGATCCTTCCTCGGAGTATAACTCGATAAACTACTCGTTTACGTGCTTCAGTAGTTGCTACGGCATTAATCGTCGATCTACCGCGATGGTGTTCACCTTAGAACGCGGGTATGTTAATTAGCCTCTTGGAAAAGGTTCCGGTTATTTATTTCTTCTTCCTAAATAGGGGCCAGATTCTCGGTCAAAAGGTTGTTGAATTACGAATATGCGCTTGTCCGGGAAGAGATCGCTTCAAGGATGAGAAAAAACTCGCGATTAATGACATATCCCAAAATCAGGCCAATGGAGAAAAAATATCAATCAAAAGACGTAATATATGGAGATTTCAACGCCCCTATTACGTTTCGGAGGCTCTAATTTATTCGTATTTTTAGCCATTCAGTCTGAGGAAGTCGTAACTATGAGTAAAAAATCTGATCCACCGAATAAGAAGCGGAAAATCGAGAATGGCGAATTGATTACCGTATCCGTACAGTTTCAAGTACGTATTGTTATAACATCTACAATGTACTTCTTATTTTAAAGGAAACCAATTGTCGCGACTATTTCATTGCGCATTTCAAAATGAGCCCAAAAAGTCAGGGAATTTAAAATTGAGCCCAAAAAATTAGGGAAAAGTCAGGGAATTTAAAATTGAGCCCAAAATTTTAGGAAAAAGTCAAGGAATTTAAAATTGAGCCAGAAAGTTGAAGGAATTTAAAAATGAGCCCAAATATTCGAGGAAAAGTCAAGGAATTTAAAATTGAGCCCAAAAATTCAGGGAAACATCACAGAATTTAAAATTGAACCCGCAATTTTAGGAAAAAGTAAGGGAAATTTAAAATTGAGCCTTAAAGTTCAGGGAATTTAAAATTGGAGCCCAAATATTCAAGGAACAGTAGAGGAATTTAGAATTGAGCCCAAAAATTCAGGAAAAAATCAGAGAATTTAAAATTGAGCCCAAAAATTCAGGAAAAAATCAGAGAATTTAAAATTGAGCCCAAAGATTGGTATAATTTAAAAATGAGCCCAAAAAATGCGAGAGGTGGGGAGTTGACTGTCCCAGAATCTTATTGGTCCCTGCTTTTCTCTATGTACTTCAGTTAATTTTTTATTCTCAACACCGTTCATTTTTTTGTTTCATTCAGGTTCGAGGAAAATTACAAGCTGAAATATATCAGGGTATTCTAAACAGTATAAAGGAAAGCGCTAAAAATAATTACGCGTAAGATCTATTACGTTTTTTTAAGTTTATTGGAGTTTTTCTTTTTCTTTTTATTATTTTAATAAAAGTTTCGCAAAGTTTCGTCGAAATTTTTGTATGAATTATTGTGAAATATTAAAAAAGACAAACTTCAATTAAATTTTGTCTCTTAATTCGAAAATATTCGTATCTTGTACGGGAATTTGCTCGAGATTTTGGAGCCAGTTTATTTTACGCGTTGCGATTTTATGTTTTTTAATAATTTAAGCTTATTTTGTATTGATCCCGATATTATAGGGCGGTTGCGCGCGAGCATTTATTATATTTCTAGACTTTTGATAATATTTTCGATCGTATTAGAGTTAGGTGAATCTGAGGAAATCCATCAGTTTATTATTTCCATTCCAGAAGGATTGGATCATGTAGAAGACCGGACGGACGGTAGAAGATGCATTTTGGGCCAGGATTTCTCGTTTAAATAGGTATATTTCATATTTTCCTTAAAATTTGCGACTCGAACGTAAGATAAGCCTATAATCTTTAACTCTCATTAACGGAATAATGATATACAAGGGTCAAACTAGAATTAGATGGGGAAAAATACTAAATAGTTCCTACCAAGGCTTAACACTCATTTTATAAATTGTGTCGTAAAACCAACGACGGTGTATATAACTATAGACTTTTATAGTCTATACTCGGGTGATATTTTGAACGAGTGGAGGGAAAATTATTCGCGACCGAAAAGTAAGGTGTTATATTATTAAGGAAACAAAATACTTCGTAGAATTTAAGCAACTATGAAAATCTCCGACGTTTTCAATCCCTGAAAGCCATTTATTAGAGTAAATGTTTCCTACCCCCTCCTGTCGTAGAAGCTTGGGGGTTATCTGGCATTTATTAAAGTCTGTTGATAATTCCATCTATAATTATATACGAATTCCTGGTTCACTTATTATTGACGCGTGTAGAAATATTTAAAAGCTACTCTAACCGTAGAGTTAACTTGCAGATGAACTAAATATCCATGAAATGTATTGCGTCAGCAAAGGGGTGCAAACAGACCCGAGTGACTATACAATTGAGGAGATAATTTTGCCTGATAAAGACCAGGAAGATGGCGTTCAAAAAACAATCGCGATTGAACCACCATCAGTTGATAAGCCGTTTAACGAACTATCTACGTACGATCCAAACATTTCCGCCCCAAACCATAATAGTTTTTGCATCCAACATACGAGCGAAAATCCTTTTAAATGCCAGCGATGCGATCGAGGATTCAAAACGAAAGTGAGTTTACGCCGCCATAAATTTCGAGAACACGGGGAAGGAGTTCCGTTTGAGTGCGACCAATGCGATCAATTATTCGTAATAAAATACGAATTAAAGAGGCACAAAATAAGTAGGCATACGGAGGGGCCGTTTCAATGCCATCTCTGCCAAAAAACCTTCACATCGAAATCATACTTGAAAAATCATTACAAAAAACATTCACACGTACAAAACCACGCGGAGTGTGACAAGTTTCTCACGCTAGGGCATTTAAATTATCACAAAGAACGAGTTAATTTTTGGGGTGGGACCAAACCTAGCCTAGAAGTGAAGGAGCTTTCCCAGCGGAACCTTTTGGCCCCTGAACCCGTCCAATACCAATTGATTTATTACCAAGATTCGCAACACGATACGTATTCCGGTGATCATAATGAACAGATATTTATCAAGAATGAAGTTTTAAACCATCTCGAGGAAGCGGATGTTTTTGAGAAAATGGAAGAGTTGAATGATAATGACTTTGGATTCAAGATTTCTGATGGATTTCATCTTCCAACTGAAATAGAATTAGAAGATACATATACTACCGAAATGAACCCTTTAGATAATCCCAATTTTAACCAAATGGAACAATTACAATCTGAGCTTCCTGCTGAAATAGAATTATTAGAATATGACCTTCCTATCGAAATGAATCAATTTGAGGATCCAAATTTTAAATTGGAGCTTCGTAATGAAATGGACGAATTAGGAAATTATCAAAATGAATCCGAGCTTCCGGTTGAAATGGAAAAATTAGATTTTGCAATTGAATCTAACCTTCCTACTGAAATTGATCCATTAGATAAACCCAATTTACCCAAAACAATTGATGTTGACGAGAAACGGGATGAAAACTTGGGTGTCAACTCGCAAATCTCTCATAAATCAGGACTTATTGCGAAGAAACTCGAATCTCAACAACGTATTACGCGGAGAGATGAAGGAAGTTTACAAATAGACCTCAAAGACAAAGGTATTAACGCCGATGTTGGATATAAAGGTGACAAGAAGCCAGGTGAAAATTTGGGTACAAATTTGCGAATCTCCAATAAACCGGGTCTTATTGCGAAGAAATGTAAGAAGTGTAATAAATGGTTTACAGATTTAAGTAGACTTCGTAATCATTTGAAATCCAGTAAATGTCAACCAGATATAAACCCAAATGACTCTTCCAAACATACTATGAGCGATAAAACTGTAAATTCAAGTCAACAAACGTATCATCTTCTTACTAATAATTGCGCGAAGAACTTAAGTTGTTACTCGTGCGAACGCGCGTTCGAAAACCCTATAAATTTACAAAAACATCGCGAAGAAGTTCATACCAAAGTCAGGAGCTACAAATGTAAACACTGCGTATCGTATTTTCAGAGTAAACGACATTTAAACGTTCATGTAGAACAGTATTGCGGATGGACCAAATATCACCCAAACTACGGTTGCCAATTGTGCCAAGTTTTTTTTTGCGACGAAATAACGTTTCAAAATCATAAAAAGGTTCACAGAAACTGTTTTGTTAGAATTAAAAAATTATCTCGGGCGGATAAAGATCCTAAAATAATTTCTATTAATAAAAGGGGAGTGCTGAAAGTTGTTCGTAAAAAAAGAAAGTGTAATTAATTGAGTGTAGAGTTTTTAGGGGTGGCAGGGACAGGAACATATTTCTTAGAGACCACCAGCAGGGGGATCCTGAATTGAACAAAAGTGGGCCAAACTCATTTTTAAATGATTTTGGTCCACTTTTGTTGACTTAAAGATGCCATCCGCCCCGAAACTTGCCCCTTTAAAATTCTCTTCCCCTACGCGCTCAGCCTCGCTTTAACTGTACTATTTGTTTCGTAAATCGTCGTCTGCTAAGCTAGAAAAGAAGGCGACTTTAAAGGGGATTTGAAAATCGCAAATAGTCCCTTTAAGGTTATTTTTCATTTAGAATTTTGCGTGAAAAATAGGCACCTCCTCCTCTCGCCTTTGGAGAGAGTGGAATGAAATAAAATTTGTAATACGCGTGAGAATATTTAAGGGTTAATCTCTCAATGGTTCTAGTCAAAGTAGTTCAAGCAGTTTTCCCCGTGTATTGTTTTATCAATAATAAAAGTAACCTTGGTCATAAATAATACTCTTTTTGAGTTAACTTCGCAATTTGGTATTTCTATACCTTCATGGTTACGAGCTTAATATTTTAAAGTATTTTTAAAACCAGTCTTAGTTCTACAGGGTTGCCACAGACCTGAAAAAGTCAGGGAATTTCAAAATTGGTGTAAAAAGTCGGGGAATTTCAAAATTGTCCAAAGGTCAGGGAATTCTGTTATGTAAAATCTGTGGCAACCCTGTTCTAGTTTGTTTTATCAGAAGGAAATAATAGAAAAAAATGTGCTAGAAAATTTTTCAGTTAGTCCTCATTTAAACGCGTATAAAGGGCCAATCTGCTGAGAAATTTGCTGCCCCTTTAAATGCTTTTTGTTACGGTCAATGTCGTCTGCTAAAGCTAAGAAAGGTGACTAGAAAGGGCCTTTAAAAATCAAGGATAGCCCCAGTAAAAGCTCTAAACTTACTTAAAGCGTTAAATTGTTAATTTGGCACTAAATAGTGTATTATTTTTATTATTTTTATTTAATTTCCATAATTTAGTTTACAACACGATTGTTATTTTGTCAAATTGAAATATTTAAGCCCACCTAAGAATTTATCAAATTTGGACAAGACAATGACTCAATGAGCTTAAATTTAGACGCATCTCTTAATAGTGTAAACATATAGAGTGTATTTTTTTTTTTTTTTTTTTTTTGCAATAACAGAACTTTAGTCTTATGGTAGAAATTAATAGATAAAAGTTTCGAGCTTTCCAGCAATACTAAGAATATATAATATTATTTGTAAAATAGTGGTCTTGGACAGCTTATCAAAATGTTAGCTTTGTTGTCAAGAAAACACGCTTATTTTCACTATAGCGCACCCTTTTATAATTTTTCATCATAGCAAATGAGATTTTTCGCCCTAACAGATGAGATTTTAATAAATGTTTTTCACTTTAGACTAGTATTTTCAAGAGCAACTTTTACTAGCTAAGCCCCTCCCCAAGTTCACATCTAAGTGGAAGCTTAGAATGAATCCAGCTATAGTTTGTTCCCCATTGTCAGGCAGTCTTTTTTTAATTGCTACGTCAGCGTAATACGTCGATTAGAATAAGTTAGAGATGATCCTTTAATGAAGCTCTCGATTTCTTTATGTATATCTTTCTCGAAGCTATCAATTTCTTTACGGAATTCTTGAGTGCGGCTATCCTCCGTTTCTTCCTCATTTGGGCTAATTTCTTCTAGATCGTCGTTAGAACTCGAATCGAGGTTATCATTATCCTTCTCCGCGTATTTTTTCAACTTTTTCTCGACCCTGGTTAACTTTCGTTTCAGAGCTTCTTCATTTTTCTTAGTTTCTTTTAACATTTTAATCAGTTCTTCGCTATTTAAGGTTTTGTACTTTATTTTTTTCGAAACTTTGTTCCCTCTATGTTTATTAGCTCGTTTAAAGATCGAAGATCTCAACTGGGAGCGAAATGATACGCAAAACTTGCATCTTTTACCCTTGGAAGTCTGTAAAAATATTTTCTGGCAATTAGACGATCGAATGGCTTGGGTGACGCGACAAATGTAACCGCTTTTTCGATTTTTGGACGAATATTCCGTTTTTAAATGATGGTCTTGGTTTCCGCAACAAACGCTCCATTTATTGATTTCTGAAATGCATTTTAAGAGCGCGGCGCTCGTGTTTATGAAATTAGGAATTTTTAGCTTTAATTCGTGATGATCGGGAAGCGGAGTGTTCAATACGAACAAGGAGGAATTGAAATTCTCGTCTATGATTAGTTTAGTTAAGACTATCGCGCCTTCTTCATCAAGTTGAATGAATTCTAACCTCCATTTAAGGAGATTTTTAAGCCAACCAGAGGGTGATTCGATACAATTTGAGAGTTCTTTTAGAGAATTGACGCCGTCGTTTAACTGAATGTCAGAATGATCTCTTTGTTTTTCGTATTTATTCCAATTTTCGTTGATTATATCGGAGTTCATTTGATAAAGCATAAATTCGGCCGACGCAATCTCGTTTTTTGAATAACCCATTAATTTTTCGACTAAAGTTTGTTCTTTGTTAGACGAAACTTCTTCTGGTAAAACTTCAGATTCTTGGCATTCAATTATCGTACCATGGCCTATCGTAGCTCCATCATTATCAGCGTATATTAATTTTTCTCCTAACTCTTCAGATTCTTGGCATTCAATTATCGTACCATTGCCTATCGTAGCTCCATCATTTTCTCCTAACTCTTCCGATTCTTGGTTAATCCTAAGGATTGCGTTATCAATTTCTATACTCGGGGTTGATGCTACGGTCGCTTCTACAACTTTAGATTCTATCGTAGTTTCGTAGTTGTCATTTAAATTAGTCTCATTGGGTATAACGAAAGTATCCCCGACTGAAATTTCGCACCTCCTCAAATTCTTCATTCGTACCTGTTAATGTAAAAGCAAATGTTCAAGCCCACTCGCTAACTCTTGGGAATAATACGAGTAATATATATACTCACTCCTACGGTGTTGGGTACGGGGTTAGGATTTTCATTTGACGGTCCGTTCGCGTCAACGAAATGATCGGAACATATGTAGAATTGTTTCAGTTTGTTGCCTTTATAGCGACTGGATAGGTCTCTTATGGTGAAGTCTTCTCGTCCGCAAGCTTTAACCCAAAGTTCGCATTTTGAAAGTTGGTATCTTGGGTTTGGAATTTTGTGGAAAGTGACCCCTTTCATATGAGGTTTATGCGCCGAACGCTTATCATTTTTACACACGCCGTACGAGCATCTGATGCTAGGCATTATTAAAATTCAAACCGATTTAAACTGCCGATAAGAACGTTTATTGTTAAAATACTGACAAAAACGTTTCGATTAAAGGGACTTAATTTAGCGCACCCTCATTTAACTTCAAATCTGCCGTCAATCTGGCAGACTACGCCCTAATGTAGCGACTCGATTATTCCACCAGTATCGTGACGGACGATTTTAGCTATAACCACATTCGGACTAAACTGAAAATGGCCCGACTTATTCATTTTGACTCTTTTTAGCAGAATAAACGAAATGGTACGTGAAAGAAAAATTAAAATTGTGGAAAAAAATTAAATATAAAAATAAAACGTGTAAATGCGTTAGGATTTTAAATTTTTAATGGAAATCTTAGATGGCGTGAGCTTTATCAATATTGTCCGCTTACGATCTGCCCCCTTCAATCCACAGCATACTACATGGTATTTTAAAGGGAACATCTGCTATTTTTTATAGCCACTTTAAAGTCGCACACTCGAAGCTTGGTTGCGCGTTTAAAGGTAGATGATTTTAAAGGGGCAAATTCTAAAGCGGGTACGGTCTTTAATATAAGTTCACTGGGAAATTTTCAGAATTGAAGGATGAAGTTGAAATTTTAAAAAACTTCCACTGACATAATACGAGACTTCAAGATAATTTAAAAATTTATTAAATATACAGTTTATACAACTATAAATAAGAACATTCTTTGGTAGAAGTTGGTCGGAATCTTATACGTTAATACGTAAATAACGTCTATTTGTCAGTAACAATAACTGCCATGGTATAGCTCCCCGCGGGAAGGTCTTTGACAGACCTCCACCAAGGCGAATCGTTGGACTGAAAGGGACTAGCGGGGTTTCGCGGCGCCACGGCTTCTCTAGAAGCTGGAACTCCGACGCTTCCTGGTATCGTTGGTCCAGAAGCCTCACCTCCGCCGGAAGAGAGATTATCACCCGGCCTGGTACCGATATTCGCGATGGAATTGGGTTGCGTCATGCTGCCAAAACTTGACGGTAAACTACCGCTGCCGACCGAATTTGGTTGAGATAGTCCAGTCATAGCGCTGTTCAAGTCACCGGGAACTTGTCGGATTTGAAGTTCAACCGCGGATCGTTTTTTACGGGAATTGATACCGCTCTGGTTTTCGTCACCTGTTTGAAAATCAAGTTCGTAACCCATCTAAATTATATAAAGATTAGATAAAAGCTATACTTAGTGAAACATTAGAACTCTTGAAGCCTTCGTTCGGTCCTTCAGGCACAATATTATCGATAGAATTGTCAAGCGCGGAGTTCCTGTTCTTGTCCATTGATGGATTAACGACTAATTCAGCTCCGTCAACGACATTGTTGGATAAAGGGGTATCGTATGGCCTATTAAGGATGGCTTGCCGGTCGGACAAAGACAAGCCTTTAAATGTTCCCGCTATTGAATTTGCGTTACCTTTGACTATGCCATTTGAATTCTTGTCATCTTCTTCCTTGACTAGTTGAAGAAGAGCTTGAAATTCTGGGTCCAAGTACGGGTTGTAGTCCGATGGTACGCCTCGTGGCTGGGTAATTAAACGCCCCTTATTTGGTAACTTGGAGTCGGGGCAGTTGTGGCAGTCATTGATTACGATAACATTGAAGTCGGCGCTAGTTTCCGTATTTCCTACATCATGAATTCGGGCGGCACCGTCGTCATCCGTTGATAAGTACATCGTCTTGTACTTGTTTGAGATGTAGATGTATGGCGAGGACGAGCCGAACTCGCGCTTGCCATTGATTGGCGTGGTTAAGTGAGGAAAACTCTGTTGGGCTATAGTGGAGTGCTTTGAATTCGGCGAAGCTGGTATTTGTGGCGAAGTGAAAGTTTTTGACGATTTGAGTGGCACCTTGTACATGGGCACGTGACTCCAGGCGTATGGATTGAATTCTTTCCACGGACGGTATGAATGTTTATCCAGACCAGATACAGGCAACGATTTAGGCGTAACCAAAGCGGGCGTGGAAATTCGATTGATCTCCTCGTACTCTTTAAAGCTTTCAATTAATTCCTTCTCCATATCAAGGAGTTTCGCTGTTTAAATAAATCCATTAATGTAAAATTTACGCATTCGTAATTAGCTTACAATTGTTTGTCAATCCTTGGCAACGCGTCCCACTCAATGAAAAGATCCAACCTCCTACTAAAACAATCCATATCCTCTGGTTGATAAACATTTTTACGATTTCTATTATGGATAAAAACTGACGATTAATAACGTATAAATACGCTTATAACGAAACGACCGTGCCTTTATATAGTTTATTTATTTATTTTTTGCTCCTCAAGTTTTTTAGTTTGAAATTGTCGCGAAAATTTTTTATCATTTACGCGCACATATTTTGAAAAATGTTTAACGCGGAGAAATAAACATTGGAGAGCGAGGTAACGACGCGTTATTATAGGAGGAAAAATCCACTCAAAGGATACCGAAAATTATTGTTAACATCTAAACCTTGAACGTAAATTTCCAGCCCTAATAATTCTTAGCAGACTACAGACTTTAATCTTTTCTCAGCAAAACTCAATTTGTCAAGTCAAGGGTCAAGTCAACGTAGCGACGTTTTTTACCCCTTTTTATAAGCGTAAGTCAGTGATTTTACGACAAATGTTTCTTTTCTCGTTTTAAATAAACATTAAAATAGACTACCGAACGTCTCTAAGTTGTAATTATCAATTTTTTAATCGGTTATTTTCGCTCTGACTCGTACGAAAGCGCGCTGTAATTTTCTACCCGTACTTCCTCGAGTCAAGGAAGTTCATCCCACCCTGACCCCGCACCGTGTCTTTAGCTAAAGGACGGCGTAATATATCATCGAAACGAAAAGGAGCCCTAGTTTAATAGGAATTAGAACTTTCAACTTAAGACGAGTGGTGCCCTCGTATCAAAAGGAAGAAAAGCGCGGGCTAAAGTTAAACGTGTGAGAATTATTAGGCGAATGTGAAACGTCAAACAACCAAGCTGGATGCGGGATACTTCTAGAAAGATTTTGGTCGTTAATTGACTTTAGAAAATTAAAACTACGACCCCTAAGAAGCCAGCCAAAAGGGAACTTTTATTCGCGTAAGTGGTGTAACGGTGGAATTTTCGAATTCGGTGTTTCGCGCTAAGCCTCGGCCAGTGGATCTTCAATTCTTCGCCTTTACTCTTCCCTTTTTCTATCGGACCTTCCTCCCACATCCTCGATATCGATGTAAGTGCACTTTTTATCGCTACTGTTAATTTGTATTTTTATGGTTATTTTATCAATACATAACTAAATGTAAGGCGAGTTTGATAAATAACCACCATCCGAGAGGGAATCGACGGAAGGTTTTGAAAGGGTTTCCAAATTTAAATGAGTATTGTAGAGGTGGAAAAATAGTTGCATAATTTAATCAAGATATTGGTAGAAGCTGTTAAACAATAACGCTTCGTGAAACATTACATACAGAGACAAATTTGAGTATAAGATAGTAAAAAAGCAACCAAGTTTCGTGGTAAATTTCCCCGCTTATAGAGTTGAATCAATTAGACGAGGCCTGGTTGCTTGTTTACTTCGATGCTAGGATGGTGTAGTTCGTATAATAATTTCACACTCTTCTAATATCGAGTCACACCTCCTTCGAGAGGAGGGTAACCGGGAAAAAAAAAGGCCGTCTTTATTCAAAATTAGCAATTCGAGTCCCTGGTCCGAGCTGGGATACTTCTTCGCTAGAAATAAAAATTCATTTAGCTTCCAAGAAGGAAACTCGTTAATAGTTAGATTTTTAATTACGTAGGCTATACCCCGCTTCAGCTTATAACAAAGTATTTATTTCTAGCTATTATCTGGCTTCCATAACGGGCGGGGGTATACGTATTATAAACCTTGAGAACAAGCTTCCTTCGCTTTATAGCCACGTAATGATTAACGACTATTTATTTTTTTTTTTAAATTTAACGTATAATTGTAACCGCGGCGATTGCCGGAAGCCTATTCCGAAGAATCGCTTCTTCGCTCTGATTATTTGGGGTCTAAATGACACCGCACCACGTTCGCGTTCGGTTAGACGTCGAATTCTTAAACTCATTAATATTAATAAGAAGGACCGGGTATTCGCGTAACGAGTCGCACGCTTCGCCCCCGGGATAGAAGGTGCCCGAAAAATAGCCAGGATACTGACAGTTATAGCCACTAACACTATAAGCTTAAGCGCCGCCCACTCCGTCCATTGTCACGAGTCCCGAACGGAAATCGACGACGTTTAAAGAAATTACGATTATTAATTAAAATATTTCGCGAAAGGGAGAATGAAACCTAACAACGAGGCGTTTTTTTATCGATTGCTTATTTAAGTATTTATTCTAAGCTCCCTAGGTCCTAATTAGTCCATATCCATCGTTGTTTAGGGGGGGGGGGGGGTTATTGTAATCTAGCCAGCCTTTTTAATTGACTTTCCCCAAGATTTCACCCACGATAACGTGAACTTTGTGCCTAAATAAGAATCGCCACTAAATTTTGAGATCAGACGGATTAGCCAATCAATTTAAGTACTTAAATTAATTTTAACTAGATGGTATCATCAAAATATACTCTAAATTCTTTAGGTACGTCTGTCTGTCGGTAGGGAACTCTAAAATGGGAATTCAAAGTTAGAACATTCTCATTTCTGACTAAAAATAAATCCGCGTGTAAAATGCCATGTTTTTCGCGATCTTTTTGACCATTTCAATTTGCGTCGATAGATCAAAGAGACTCGGAAATGAAATAATGACGCAATAATATCTATTGAGAAATATACTTATAGACGATTATAGTTTGAACCTTGACCTATTTTATCAATTTTTTTTTAATTTAACAGTAAAAAAAAAATCTAAATTACGGTAATTATCCAGAATAAACGTTAAATTACCAATAACGTCGTAAATTACCTCGCTAGAATTGTACTTATATTAGTTATAAATCCATTTTTATCGCTCAAGATGTCTAATATTTATGAATTCTTAGGTATTAATGCGCGCTTATTAAAAGTAAATTACCTACTATACATTCAGCGATCCATTTCGTTTCTTCCAGTTTGACTCGTTTTAGACCAATAAACATGAATAATGCATGCGATTCGAATGTAAGACCTACCAGGGATCACGAGTTCAGAACAGTTTCCACGCTATCCCGCACTCGTAGCGCGTTTCAACCTAGACGTAATAAAGTAATTACGACGTATTTATTACTCGATGTAGTAATAATTAAATAAGATACGAGGACAGCGATTAAATTTTATCTCTTCCCCCCCCCCCACCCGCCCCTTCCTAATTAGAGGATTCCCGAAGTATAATTCCGCTCGTAATCGTCCTTAAGCCTTTGACATACAACGGATAAGTTTCCAAAATGAAGTTTAGACGCCATTTAAAATTAAGTCATCAAAAATTATATTTTTTCTCCTTTCGAGTTCGCTATAAATGTTACCGTTGATATATGGTCTCTGTCTAATTAAAATATCATTAAGTCCTAATTAATTAGATGTTTGTAGGATCACGCGATCAACACTCGATTGTACCAGGTGCGTCGCGCTACGCGTCATTTAAAACATTTTAGTAAAGATAAGGGTTAAGGGAGCTATCTGCAAAGTCACCCGACTTGATTTGGAATCAAGGCCTCATTGCCAGAAATAGATAGGCATGACAGGGTTGACACAGACTTGGAAAACCTGGAAAAGTCAGGCAATTTTAAAATAGCTCTAAGAGAAGTCCTGGAATTACGAAATTATCCAAGGATCATGGAATTTCGATATTGTACCAAAAAATATTGTCGAATCGATAAAAAAAAAATCCCTCGTTATTAGGTTGCATTCTCCCTTTAAGGAAAAACTTTATTTTTAAAGTGGAGATGAAACGTCTTTATTCGTAAAATAATCTTAATATTTATTTATTTATTTATTTAATAGGATATTGGATTCGGTTTAACTTGGCCTTAATTTATCAAATTTGGATTATCTCGGATTATTATATTCTTCGTAAGAAAGGCGTAAGTACCGAAGCAATTTTCTTGCCATTGTAGCGTGGCTATTTTCTATGTTGGCGTATCATCTTTGTTAATCG
Organism: Odiellus spinosus; assembly: GCA_963920705.1. Classification (NCBI taxonomy): domain Eukaryota; kingdom Metazoa; phylum Arthropoda; class Arachnida; order Opiliones; family Phalangiidae; genus Odiellus; species Odiellus spinosus. The sequence continues at coordinate 23,593,984 of OY987233.1, read as the reverse complement.
CGTGTTCGTGTCGCAAAAAAAATAAGGAACGGGAAATAACGCGATGATAGTAAGATTAATTAATTAATTAGGATTTTAATTGGAAGAGAGAAAGCGGATTTACCACTCCGTTGAAAGTGCAGCCTCGAAAGAATTATTTATAACCATTCAATCGAACGCGTAAACCCGAAAGAACTTTATTTATAACCATTCCGTCGAACGCGTAACCTCGATAGGACTATTTATAACCATTCAATCGAACGCGTAACTTTGATAGAATTATTTATAACCATTCAATCGAACGCGTAAACCCGAAATAACTATTTATAACCATTCCGTTGAACGCGTAACCTTGATAGGACTATTTATAACCATTCCATCGAACGCGTAACCTCGAAAGAACTTCGCCTAACCATTATGTCGAACGCGCGGAATGCCAACAACCGGTCATTTTCACTCGGTCGAAAACGCGATGGTATCGCGGTTCGGTCAACGAAATACTAAGCTAATCAAAGCGTATACTTCCTACTCTTATTTTGTAGTTAATGGCCTTACGCCAACACTCTCGTAATTACCAAACCCAATTAGTTACCGTGATCAAACGAGCGATACGACCTTTTTCCGAATTTGTTCGCTCATTTGACCTCGATTAATTTTTTATTTTCGCCTACAACGCTTCATTGTTTTCAGCTCGGTATTAATTAATTGTAATTAACGCGCGCGCCTACGCGTTACGAGCGCGGAGTCGTTAGTTACGTTTGGGAGAGAACGTAGGTCATTCGGAAAGTTAGGCGCTTGTGACCGACTCGAGCGTACCCTCTCCCGGTCGTAGGACCTTTGACCCTTAGAGAAACGTGGCCATCAACTCCGCCAGGGTCATAGAGCACCCCGTAACCTCCCGCGCTGGCGTCCTTGTCTGGGTTGGAGCTCGCGAAGAGTCACTTAGGGACCGCTAGGACCCCCTTGGGGTTTGGGTTTTAGGTTAAGGCCCTTAGCCGCGTCGCTTCGCGCGGCGATTTTTGTGATTTTCAGCTACTTGGGAAGAAGAACTTACTTTTACGAGTTTCGCTTTGTTGTCGAGATAGTTGCTGTAATTGAAGGTTGAACGCGATTGAAATTATTATTAGGAGCTCCCGCTAATTAAAATAATTGGAAGGATTGGCCATTTCAAAACCTAGCCAGGGTTCGTACACGACCTAGAAAACCTGGAAAAGTCGGGGAATTTGTAAAGTGGCCCAAAAAGTCGGGGAATTTGACAATTGCTCCAATAGGTTAGGGAAAAATATTGAAATTTGAAAATAGCCCAAATGGTCGGAGAAAATAATTATTTTGGTACGTGTCAAGGAGCTGTTTACGATTGGTTGACCAATCAGTTGTAACGTAATTATTATCAACTGAAAATATTTGCCCAAAGATTCAATTCGTTTTCTCGTATTCCGAGTAAAGTATCGGCTGACCCCGATTGATAAATCGTGTCAAATAAAATGAGGGAATTGCCAACGGCTCAAGCTCGGAAGAATAAATTGATCGGGGAAATTATTTGGAAATGGTCGGGGAAAACCTGGGAAAAGTCGGGGAAATTAACTCGCAAAATTTTGTACGAACCCTGTAAATTAAACTTTAAGGATAGGCGACTTGAAAAATAAACTTAATCGTAATGTTTGGCGATTTCCGTAATTTTGATTCATTCGGGTTACAATCACTTTGAAATATTACAAATTATCTCAATTTGCTGATAGACGAGCCTTCAATACGTCAGGCCCCATTTTATTCGCCTATACTTTCTCAGTGCACGCTAACCAAAAGAAAGACTGTTTTCGGGGATAGGTGTAGGACTATGTAAATCTGATAAAATTAAAACTGAGGTATACTCGTTGGAATTATCTATAAACTCGTCGTAATACGGTGAAGGCAATAAGTTCAATATTCCTTCGATGTAATGGATTCTTGGTAATATCTAAGAATGATTAAAACACAAAGGCCTAGTAATTGTCTTTTAAATATAGTTATATTATTTCACTCTCAGAATGTACGCTGGTTAAAATCGTGATTTATTTTCAAATGTTGGAAAATTTATTCAAAACAAAACATTACAAAAATTTACATATATATTTATATATATACAAACATTTATTTGGCGGTGCTCCTCATTGGATCGAAGTTTAAACAATCTTCTATCATTTATATCTTTAAGATATTTTATTTTCGGATAAAAATAATAAGAAAAATATTTCTAATAGAATAGAAATAGTTCAAACGGTTCGCGACAAGTTGAACCATTCGGTTCTGAACCGGCGCAACCGGTTAACAAACGGTATTAACCAGTCTGAACGAGAGTAAAAATTTAGTTTTTATCCGGAATTCGATAATTAATTTTTAATTTTAACTACTAATAAGCAAAAAATATTGAGATTAATGAACAATTTAAAAGGCGTTTTATTTTTAATTTGATTATCTCAGTTGACAGGCGACTTGTCAATTAAGCGCCAAAATTAATAATTACGCGCCATTTAACTTATTAAAAACTATACACTGATAAAGTTTCCTATTTGAAAAACGAATATCTCGAAGTGAAATTCTCCGAAAAATAATACCATAGTTCAAAGTTCAACAAATTTTCGTTTAACCTTAGATTTTCTAGAGCTAGCGAAGTAATAGGAGATAATGTGGTCCAAAAACAAATAAACCCATTCACCACGAACAGAATAATTCGTTTTGAGCGACCGTCGAATAACAATGATAATTTTGGTAAGAGTCGTTGCTCGAAACGTGATAAGATTGGGCGTAATTAAGATTGGGCTCGTAACCCGACAACGATAATTTCTCATTCGCGTAAGATTCGTCGGAATGTTTCGTCGTACTACACTCTTCTTTATGACCCGTAATTATAATATTCGTATTATTATCGGAGAAGACCGAGCTGTCCGTGTTGTAATTAAGCGATTCGTTGTCGGAATAAGGCTCCGAATTCGACACTCTCGGGCGCCTTGGTTCCACATTGATCGAATCTATGTTTGGTTCGCATTCTTTCAACAGATATTGCAAGTGGTTGATATATTTAATGGCCGATCTTAGCGTCTCCACTTTGCTCAGTTTACTAGCCTTACTCGATTTAGAAGAAAAATCCGCTTTTAGCTTTCCGGATGAAGGAATCTTTTGCCTGTAATTAAGGGGGGAAATAAACGTTAATATCGATCATCTAAAACTATTTTACGAATAATTTTATTATTTGTTCGTTATTTTTTATTTTGAAGATGGGTTAATTTTGCATTCTCCCTTTACTAGCGTTAGCCCAATTTTTATTTGAGCTTCGAAGACGTTCGTATCATTAAAGTCTTAACGATTAAAATCTATTTTCTAGTAGATCTAAATGTCCCCACCTTTTCCTCGTATAAGAGCCGTTAATTTACACGAATGAAGCCGCGTTTATTAGAGGACCTCCCTGTTGTTCGTTCGTGTGGCCCGTATTAGTTATTGTCGGGATCCAAATATCAGTTTTGTAAAGCTTTATAGTTGTAAAGTACGGGCGGCCATTCGTTAATCGGATCTTGATTGGTTAAATTTTAGTTCTACTATAATTATTTCGCGGGAAAAATTCTAGCCCTAGGATTTGGAAAATGAAAATATCCAAGGACGAGACACCTCGTTATCGCTGAATTAAATCTTAATTACACTCTTATGAATACCAAATTTATGTCACGAAATAAATGCCCCCCCCCCCCCGCCACAAAAGTCGACGAGTTATGATAGAGGTTAACTTTCAATATTATATTATTAATCTAATTCAATTCTACTTGAAACATTCAACAGATAGCGAAATTATTCGAGCCCAGTTCTATAGGCAATAGATGGTTTTATAAAGAATCATATACGCTAATATAGAAACGGATAAAAGAGGCGTTAAAAAGCACCCATTTGTATCGCTAATGTTGCCTTTTTCCAAGGCTGGTTTAAAATATAGGATTTTCTATACTTTTGCCAGCCTCGAAACTAACAAAAAGAGTCGTTAAATAGAACCCGTTTCTACCGCAGATCTTGCCTTTTGTCAAGGGTGGAACGTATATAGGGTTTATAGATTCAACTATAGCCGAGAGAAAATAGAAAATAAACTCCTCCACATACCTACGTATCTCAATCTCTCTTCCTCAATAGTCCTCTCTCTAACAAAACCACCGCGCCATTTACCTCTTGGAATTATTAATTAATAGTGTCTATTAATAGACGATAATATAAATTCGGACTTCGTCCCAACCTTGAAAAAAGGCAACATTTTCCGGAGAAAAGGGTTCTATTCAACGTCTATTTTTGTTAGTTTCAAGGCTGACAACCAAGTATAGGAAATCATATACTTTGAACCAACCTTGGAAGAAGGCAACATCTTCGGTAGAAACGGGTGCTTTTTAATTGGAATTTTATCCGTTTCCAAGATTAGTTTATAATAAGTCCTATTAATAGCGCGCTATTAATTAATTAATTCGTGGTATGGGAAGTCCGACGCGTATCTCTATAGCGGGCATCCTTCGCTGCCATCCACGGACTGCCACTTAAGCCCCTAGATTAAGACGAGACCCATCGTGTCCATTATTCTAGTCTGAGGGTCCGAATAAATTTGTCAATAATAATAATAATAATAACAGAGCTGGTTATAATTAAATCTACTAATAATTTGGCGAGCGTGTTACCTATAAATGAGCGATCTGTTCTTATAATAAATCAAACAATATTACGGACGGGCAACCTCGATATAGGGGTATTAGCTATATTAGTTCCTTAGGGTGTTATTCGTATTAATGAAGTAGGGGTCGAAAAGGTAGTACAGTCACCTGAGCGCCGCGAATCCGTTATTGACCAGTTTGACCCTCTTTCGTTCCCGTTCGTTTCTTCTGGCCACGGAATTGAGTTGCGCTTGCCACAACAGGTCGGAGAGTTGCCTGAAAGCCGTGGTGCTCTTGGGGTGCGAGGCGGTGGTAGGCATTTTCGACGTTTCCCGTTGATGGTGGCGATGTCGATGGCGGGCCACCCGCGGCGACGTCTCTCCTCCGTCATTTTGTCCGCGCGTCGTTGATCGCCTCCGCCCGTGGCTCGAGGCACCCCTGCAACGACTCGACGGCGAGAAAGACTCGAACGGGGAATTTAAAAGATTTTCTTCGGAGCAACAGGTTGTAGACGAATTACGAGTTATCGCTTCGTCTTCTTCTTCTTCTGGTTCCGTCTCGGGCCCGGAGCGAGTCGCCGCTTTATTAGAATTATTAGCGTCTCGAAGGCTCCAGACTAGAATACGGAATGATAGAAAGAAACTCGTAAACAGGTGCGTAATTTACGCGAGTTCGCTTTTATATTCTAGGAGAATATGTTACCGAGGGTGTTAATGACATTCTTCGCTCGGCACTCGGCACCCGGCACCAATTTGTAATTTTCCTCGTTTTACAAGATTCTTTTTAACCTCGAGAAGCGAGAACCCCCAAAACTAGCATTAATTTCTCATTAAATCGACTATTAATTATTACGACATTGCTACCAATAGTAAGCTACGTGTTGGGACAACTCTACGCGAAATACAAAATTGGGATTTAAATTCAAACTGTCACGATATTTATTTTTCCAATGTCCATGTTTTATCGTGCGATTAAAAGGCCAAATTCAAAATTTTCTACCGATCTATTGGTTAAGGCTTTAGATAGAAAATTAAAAATGATAAAGGTCATTTTGTTTCCTCAATATATGATTTAGTTTATTTGTGGAACATTATTAAAAGTAACAATGGTAGGACTTAATCCGAATTAAGTACAACTGTAGGGAAATCGCGTGACCAAAGTGATGACGCGCATTGGGGGGGAAATTTATTTTAAAATGGAAAATTCTAAAATCAGTATGTTTTAGTGTCCCTTTAATTTTGTTCTATGACATACGTATATATCTTTTGAATCGTTTTTTTTTTTTACGATCAACCCAAAAAATATGACTCAAATTCCATTTGGAGTTCGTGACAATCTCAATTTTATTTTGCCACAAAACTAGTCGTCCGCTAAGATTTTGCCAATTTCATTTGAACTATAGTCACTAAGAAACGCGCTATTTCAATGGCGCTATACGATAAGGGGGAGAAAATGGGGCGTGAGAGGATCCTAAAATTTCGTACGAAATCAATTTCTAATCCCACCTCGTTAATTATGCAAAAAAAGCTGGAAATATTTGGTCATTCGATCATATTTATTTTCCCCGAAAATTAACTCCGAAATGAGGCTTTTAATTTGAATGTTTTGACAGTCCTCGCTTTTCGATCTTTAAAACTGACGTTAAAATGGATTCAATTACGAGCCTATTAAAGAAATTATTCTTCTAGGCTATAGTTAGGCTCTCATCCATCAAGGCCGTAGAATGTCGCTGCCTTCGGGGTGAGACCGTAAGATGAAGGGTAAAATGATGATGGACACGACTAGCCAACCCATCTTATTAACAATTAATTCAAAGCAAATCAGTTCCTCCGACAAAGCGCCCAACGTCTTATTAATATTATCGAGAAAACATGCCCAGAGAGAGCGAGAGAGAGATATACTCAAAAATGGCCAATTTCGGAAAAAATTTCGGTTTGAATTATTCATAATGTTATTTATAATAATATCAAAGGGAGAATGGAATGATTTTTTATCGATTCCTTCGAGTTTAAATAGCGGCCGAATCAAATAGGAAAAATCAGAAATAAATTTTAATATTAAAGCAAAAATTAGGCTTAGCTGGATTCGTATACATCAGCTAAATTACGAGTCAGCGACCAATCGAAGTCTCAAGGAGATCTCGCCTTATATCATTGGTGGCTGACCCTTCGATGTCAAGAAATTCGGCTGATTTCCGTCAATCCAGCTAAGCCTATTTATTAGGAATAAGTTTTAAATTTATTTCTATACTTTTATATTTGTGGCACGTCATCTGATCGTTTATGGGCAGGACAGATATGCCCTAAATCTTGCCTGTAACTTGATTTCACGACGCGTTGGGCTAGAATTTTCGAGTAACTTGATTTCGCGACCGTTTATGGGCTGTAAAAAACCGGACATAAACAAATAATAATCTTTAAATTCCGTATAAAAACCGTTTTTAGGAGAAAACTTAATTATTATCGTAATGATAAGTTTTTATCTCTTAAACTAACTGCGATTAAATTAGTCAATTAATAATAAGAAATTAAAAGCGACAATTCATTTATGACGACTCTTAGCTATCCAAATTAACGCGCTGGTTAGAGGACCCGATAGACTTCCTCCGTGTCCAGTTGGGCCCGGGGCTGGATTTTAACTTCCAGAACCTTCCGCTTAACAGGGGTAACCGCTCTACCCTCGCCTAATTGTAAACTAAATTGTTTTAAACTAATAAATGAAGATGTATCGTTTTAAATACATTTCGATTTCCTCCGAAATCTACATTATTCGCGGGAACCCCGGGAATTTCGACGAAAATTCAACAAATCTTCCGGAATAGGGACCTAGTTGGCCCGAATTAAGGAGCGCTTCGATCGGACACGAGCTCGGTTCTCACATTTTAGGCTGGTTGAAGAAAAAAAAGGCTCGGAATATGAACTGTCACGTTTATGAATTGAATATAAGAGAACGCGAAAGGTCCGTCTGTACGTAGGGAACGCTATAATCTATAGTTAGATTTGAAAACCAAAAACTATAGAGTGGCTCTTCGTCCCATTACTCTTCTTTAGTAGACAACGCGTCATAAGCCCTATTGTTTCTTAATAACTGATTTCTTCGTTGTCTATACGCTTCTGGAATGTATAAATGAAATAGATCTTAACGTAAAATCTGGTTAAAACCGCGGTAAAATCCACTGATTTGGTTTTGTTTCTAAGTATATAAAGGGGGGATATTTTCCAGCCACGTCTTTTTTTGAATACATCGAAATTAATTTTATTTCAAGTTGCGTAATTTCGCTGGTTAATTTTGTAATCGTATTTTTGAAGTAAGGTAAAATGAATAAATGTAAACCTCACCCGTATTTCGCGTATCCATATCGTAATCTCCGATTAAGAAATTTCACAATGGCGCGATGTCGAACATCGAAATCGAACTTAATCTTTTAAAGTCGAACGAGAGAGTGACATTAGAAACAAACGAGACACTTTGTAAGAAAGCCCTGATTCAATTCGTGGAGAAGGCAGAAACAAAAAAGTCAAAAGTATAAAATTTCGCTAATAGTTTTTTAATTTGGCTCCGCCCCGCGTTTTCCACGACGCGATTCTTCCGCAAAATGATTCGCCGAGATCCGCGGGGACTCCAAACTCTTCAACCCGATAGAGAATGAAAAAGAAAATAACCATTTGTGACTAGTATTTAGGCAAATTCAGTCCCACATAATTATATGGAAGAGCATTTAAAGAGGGGAGAACAACCATTTCATTTTTTTCTCTCTCTCTCGAAAGCAAATAGGTTTTCACTTTCGCCAAATTAATCCGATTGAAGGCGAAGTTAAACGCACTCTTTACGAAGTATAGTTCCATTAACGGGTCTAACATTTAGACGTATTCGGACCTCCTTCTTGTAATACGAAACTTTAAATTGATAAGAACAAATATTGCTATTTGGATTTCGAATCGATTTAGCTACGGAGCGGCTCCGTGCTTACGAATTCAATGATAACTGAGTTCTTAAACGACGTTTATAAAAATTTCGATTCAAGGCGCGTATCTCGTAACTAAATCTTTTGTAGCTTTACCCCGCCCCTTTATTTAAAATTTGGAATTTGTTTAATTTAACAAAAAATTGAAATTCTTTAACAAAACTGATCAAACTGCCCGATTTATTAACGAATGGTGGAATTTCTTCCAAATTTGAATACGTTTGTCCTACGTGATTTATATATAAAATCGGGTTAACATCAAGGTCTCGGGCATCATAAGCCGGACATGACGATTCCCGTGGAAGGGCGTCAATAATACGATTGACCCGAATTTATATTTACTCGAGATCAAATTAAAAAAAATTATGAATTAATTTAAACGCAAAAAACGCGCGTCTAATAATTAGCTTTACGTTATTCGGCATCCGATGATTCCGAAGATAAATTTAAAAGATGGCTCTTCCATTTTTTAGCTTAGATTTTACAATTAAAATAAATTTTCAGTAAAAATGCGAATTTAAATTTTACTTTTTTTCTGGCGCGGAAATTTTGATTAATCTTAATCAATTTAATTTTAATTATTATACGCTTTAGAGATTATATCGTTCAACGAACTAAGTAACGGGAACTTTACGATTATAGTTAATTAAATAACTAATTAATATGAAAAAGTAATTTATCTTTTATAAAATTCCGTCATCCACTAATATTTCGTGGTATGATTTTAACACACGCGCCAAAACACTCCGTTTATAAGATTTCTCGAATATTCCGCTCAAAACTCCTCCCCAAATACAGCTAGGCCTTATTTTATATATATTTTTAAAGCTGTTTAAATTTGTTAATACGATTCAACAGTGTCAATAAATAGTTAAAACGTATTATAGGGAGAGAAAGGGGCTATTTATTATAATTATAACCATCTATAAGACGAGCGAAGAAGATATAGAAGACGAAAGAAAACGCTTAGAACTCTATATTCCTTCTATTCGTAGATTTTAAGCCGGTGGCGATATACGGGAACAATCAGCTCGAAATTACACCCTGTTCTCGCCAAATACACGCCCCATGTGAAAACGATACATTCCACGCAAGTTGCTCCCAAACGCGAATCCAAGTTTCACCCAACGACTCCAATTACAATTTAACATCGCGTCCCAAATGAAATACACTCTTTTTGATAAATTTAAATATCATACCTAGCTGCGAGAAATGACCCCTATCTTGAAATGACCCCCATCATCTTGAAATGACCCCCATCTTGAAATGGCCGGAACGTGTCATGACGATCTCCTAGACCAGAACTGATTGCACCATTAGAAAGAAGGTATTTCCTAGATTAATTTAAAATAATAAAATTAACACGAGCCACTCGTTAAAGACTATTTCGCCACTGATAGAAATCGAGCAAATATCCAAAAATGACCCTTATCTTAAAATGGCGGTAACTTTTTTTTTCTATCACCTAGACATAAACCGATAACGCCATTAGAAAGAAGACATTCCTTAGATTAATTTAAAATAATAAAATTGACACGGGCCACTGGTTAAAGATTATTCCGCCATTGATAGAAATCGAACAAAAGTCCGAAAAATGACCCCTATCTTAAAATGACCGTAACCTTTCACCGCGATCATCTAGGCATAAACCGAAAGAAGACATTCCGTTCGTTAAATTCGAATAATAAAATTCCGCCATCGAAAAGGATTAGATCCAAATTGAAGCGGAACCCCGTACCATTTTTCCTTAAATCATTACTGTTTAAAACTAGCGAAGTATAATCGTATAATTTCGTAAAAAAGGTCCTCTAAAATTCCATTTTTCTTTTTAAAATTTTGAGGTCCTTTTAAAATTAATTTCTCCGTGTTTTTCTATTTCAATTTAAATTGTATTTATTTGTAATTTATTGTATCGTAATTTCTTCGAATCGTCGGGTGAAACTAAAAATGGCCCGTGGGTTGATAAATTCAGAAATGATCCGCAAACAGACCCGAGGCTTAAAAGTTTATCGCTGTCCCTAATTATTAGCATTTTTTTCTTTAGCAAAGAGTCGAGAAGAAAAACGCTTCTTAATGAATGTCCGCGCGACGTATTATAGACATTTACTCCTCTTCTACTTCTATTACTCGGAAAATTCTCTCGACTAATCGTTACTCGGCTTATGGAAAAACGCGCGATTCGCGAAAGCGTATATGGAACTAAAAAGAAAATAATAATAGTTAGACGATCGGAGTATTGTTTCGCGCCGCGCCACGTTGACTTTTCTTAATCATTTTAATTATTAAATTTCCCTTAATATAAATAATTATATTCTAGAGACTATTAGCGTAATATACTTCGGGATTGAATTAGAAACAAAATATCTTTCTTAAAAAGCCATTAGTCGACGGGCCTCGGCGCCTATTTTAGACGATATTACGACTCGCCATTCCTAGAACTTTCGTTAATCGAATAAGATCAAACGTCGAGTCATCAGCGGATATCCCCAGTCAATCGTCGGGCGCTTAGCTTCGAGCGTACTTTTTAGCGTTCCCATCGGACGGACGGACGCGTCTAGATAATTATATATTTACGAATTGTCGTAGCGCCGTAATACCAATTAACAAATAAGCGTAGTAATTTCATAAGTTACTTTATTAAATAAGTTTATTTCGCGAAATTATTACAAATTTTGGATTTGACTACCTAATTTACTGTAGATAGAAGGTAGAATGGTTTCTGCCATTACTTCGGACCAATTAATAATTATATCAAAAATGTCTTTGCGAACAAAGACCCAGAAGGACATGTTATGGCCTTGAATGTCTGAAGTGACAGATATTTAATTTTCTTTTAAAACATTAAATTTAAATACAATTAAATTTTCTTTTAAAACATGAAATTTAAATACAATTAGATTTTCTTTTAAAACGAAATTTAAATATAATCACAATCTGGCACGATTTAGAGTTTCAAATTTCAATACAACTGATTTTATTCACTCGGAAATATTTAAGAAAAACATAACAGACGATTTTCTCCCATTGACGCTTAACATTAAATTTCGCTTGATTATTTTTCAGGGAAAACGTGTATTGAACTGTTATTTTTCAGTATAACGCGAGTCCACTTTATGTTTTCTTAGTTTAACCCGAATTTCCACGACTCGCAATTGAACGGATCGTTAAAAATACTCCCGGTTTATTGGAATGGGTATATGATAAAGGGAAATGTGTTTTTTAAAGCCCGTTTAAAGTCACCTTCTTTTCTAACTTAGCAGACGACGCAAACCATAACAATTTGTACTTTCAAAGCTATATTGCGCGCGCGAGGGAAGAGAATTTCAAAGCGACGAATTTTAGAGCGGATAAGGTTTTTAAATAAATTGTAATACTTTCATTTTTCTTTTCATTAAAACCGTACAATTAAAATGATGATTTCCATAAGGGACCACTAATTAGTTATTAGGAGTTATAAAAAAAACATTATCCATGGATTAGGTTTGTTCGTTTGCAATCCAAATTAAAAATTAAAATATGGGGAATTTTTTTTCCCTTTAAATTCCTTGATAAGCATTCATAAGCTAACATGAACGAATTGCCTCGACTAAAGTCGAAGAGTTATAATAAAGCATTATCCATAGAAAACATTATCCAATTAAGGTATGAGATCAGATCATAGAACTTTGAGTCTATGCCTAAAGCCAAAGCTAAATTAAGTATATTTTTCTATCGAACGAAAAGTTTCGTTTTGTTTGACACGTAATCCCTGAAAAATAATCAAGCGAAATTTAATGTTAAGCGTCAATGGGAGAAAATCGTCTGTTATGTTTTTCTTAAATATTTCCGAGTGAATAAAATCAGTTGTATTGAAATTTGAAACTCTAAATCGTGCCAGATTGTGATTATATTTAAATTTCGTTTTAAAAGAAAATCTAATTGTATTTAAATTTCATGTTTTAAAAGAAAATTTAATTGTATTTAAATTTAATGTTTTAAAAGAAAATTAAATATCTGTCACTTCAGACATTCAAGGCCATAACATGTCCTTCTGGGTCTTTGTTCGCAAAGACATTTTTGATATAATATCTGTCACTTCAGTCTAACACGAAAGTGTTAACTTCTATATTAAAAGACTAGCCCTTTAAAAAGTGATTCAGTCAAATCTCTACATTTTTACCATTGCCCTTTAAACCCAATTAAAATTAATTTTTTCATAATTTTAAATTTTAATAGCTGCGGCAGCCGCACTTGATTCAGTCAAATCTCTACATTTTTACCATTGCCCTTTAATCCCAATTAAAACTAATTTTTTCATTATTTTTGATGTTAATAGCTGGGGCAGCCGCACTTGATTCAGTCAAATCTCTACATTTTTACCATTGCCCTTTAATTCCAATTAAAAAAAATTTTTACATTATTTTTGATGTTAATAGCTGGGGGAGCCGCACTTGATTCAGTCAAATCTCTACATTTTAACATTGCCCTTTAATCCCAATTAAAATGAATTTTTACATTATTTTTGATGTTAATAGCTGGGGCAGCTGCACTTGATTCAGTCAAATCTCTACATTTTTACCAGTGCCCTTTAATCCCAATTAAAATTAATTTTTACATTATTTTTGATGTTAATAGCTGGGGCAGCCGCACTTGATTCAGTCAAATCTCTACATTTTTACCATTGCCCTTTAATTCCAATTAAAAAAAAAATTTACATTATTTTTGATGTTAATAGCTGGGGGAGCCGCACTTGATTCAGTCAAATCCCTACATTTTAACATTGCCCTTTAATCCCAATTAAGATTAATTTTTTCATAATTTTTGATGGTAATACCTCCGGCAGCCGCACTTGATTCAGTCAAATCTCTACATTTTTACCATTGCCCTTTAATCCCAATTAAAATTAATTTTTACATTATTTTTTATGTTAATAGCTGGGGCAGCCGCACTAGATTCAGTCAAATCTCTACATTTTTACCATTGTCCTTTAATCCCAATTAAAATTAATTTTTACATTATTTTTGATGTTAATAGCTGGGGCAGCCGCACTTGATTCAGTCAAATCTCTACATTTTTACCATTGCCCTTTAATCCCAATTAAAATTAACTTTTTCATAATTTTTGATGTTAATAGCTGGGGCAACCTCACTTGATTCAGTCAGATCTCTAAATTTTTACCGTTGCCCTTTAAACCCAATTAAAATTAATTTTTTCACAATTTTTGATGTTAACAGCTGCGGCAGCCGCACTTGATTCGCCAGATCTCTACATTTTTACCATTGCCCTTTAAACCCAATTAAAATGATTTTTTTCACAATTTTTGATGTTAACAGCTGGGGCAGCCGCACTTGATTCAGTCAGATCTCTACATTTTTACCATTGCCCTTTAAACCCAATTAAAATTAATTATTTCACAATTTTTGATGTTAATAGCTGGGGCAGCCTCACCTGATTCAGTCAAATTTCAACATTTTTACCATTGCCCTTTAATCCCAATTAAAATTAATTTTTACATTATTTTTGAAGATAATAGCTGGGGCAGCCGCACTTGATTCAGTCAAATCTCTACATTTTTACCATTGCCCTTTAATTCCAATTAAAAAAAATTTTTACATTATTTTTGATGTTAATAGCTGGGGGAGCCGCACTTGATTCAGTCAAATCTCTACATTTTAACATTGCCCTTTAACCCCAATTAAAATTAATTTTTACATTATTTTTGATGTTAATAGCTGGGGGAGCCGCACTCGATTCAGTAAAATCTCTACATTTTTACCAGTGCCCTTTAATCCCAATTAAAATTAATTTTTTCATAATTTTTGATGTTAATAGCTGCGGCAGCCGCACTTGATTCCAGTCAAATCTCTACATTTTTACCAGTGCCCTTTAATCCCAATTAAAATTAATGTTTTCATAATTTTTTATGTTAATACCTCCGACAGCCGCAGCGAAATCATTATATTTTCCCCATTGCCCTTTAAACCCAATTAAAATGAATTTTTCATCAATTTTGATGTTAATACCTCCGAGAGCCGCAGCGAAATCATTATATTTTCCCCATTGCCCTTTAAACCAAATTTAAATTAAATTTTTCATCAATTTTGATGTTAATACCTCCGACAGCCGCAGTGAAATCTTTATATTTTCCCCATTGCCCTTTAAACCAAATTTAAATTAATTATTTCAGCAATTTTGATGTTAATACCTCCGACAGCCGCAGCGAAATCTTTATATTTTCCCCATTGCCCTTTAAACCAAATTCCAATTCATTTTTTCATTATTTTTGATGTTAATACCTTCCTTATTGCCGTTCGGAATGGCAAGTCGTTCGGAATTTCACTCATTTTTAAAAAGGAGAGTACTTTTAAGGCGGAGAAATTGAAAATTAATGTTATTCTATGAGATTTAGATTTTTTGCAAGAGACTTACCTTTCAGATTTATTTTCTAACGCTTCCAAATATTTTACAGGCTTTATTTTAAGACTAATTTCATAATTTTATACCGATTAGTTTGGTCACAGTCTATAAACGGCAAAAATATGAAGAAGGAGAAATTAAGTCATTAGAGTTCAATACCCATAGCCTCCAAATCAAGCGCGCGCGCTCGTGCTCGTGATTTTAAAAAGCCATATAAAACCTAAGCCTAATTTGTCAAATTAGGCTTAGGTTTTTGGCGAATCTATTTCTCCGCCTTACTTTTTCCTCCGTTTTCATGAATAGACTGTGGGCCAACTAATCGGTGTAAAATTATGAAATTAGTCTTAAAATGAAGCTCGAAACTTAATTCATACCACACGGAAAATCCAAGTCTGAAAAATATCCGGAAGTATTAGAAAATAAATCTGAAAGGTAAGCCACTTTCAAAAAACCAAATCCCATAGAATAACATTACGAATTTGGCCATGCGCGAAACCAGCTAAGTACCAAAAAAAGGGTCAACTTCAGAATTAATTTTAAAATACTTAGACTTAATATTTTTAAATGAAACTTGAAAAGTTCAACATTCGAACCTTGCTCTACCACTTAAAATTGATTTTAACCGTTACAAATAATTCCTCTTTTAGTTCTGCGATGCAAGGGACATGTCCTCGAAAGAGTCGATTTTAATGTTATTTCAATGGGGAAATGGAGCGTTCTGATTGGCTAAAGGTCCATTTTTTTAAGGAAATCAAAATAACATTACAGATGATGATGGGCCCAATACATAGAACCCTACCGGGTTCTAAGAATAATAAAATAAAAAAAATGAGATAATGTTGACACGCCTGGATCAAAAAAAAAAAAAGTCTAAGTATTAAAAAAGCATTATTCGTTAAATTGGTTACGGAAATGATCGGCCGAAAGAATGAAAATAATAAAGATTACTTATTTAGTTAATCCACGAAACAACGCGAATGGCGAAGGAAGCTTTTATCAAATTTGGTTCGTGGCAAATATAGTTAACGTTGGAGGCACCTAAGGATAGAGACTCGCCCACAATGCCTTTCCGCCAATCATGATATTTCGCCCTTTAAAAGCCGCGTCTTTAAAGTGGCTCCGCATTTATTCCATCCTACTTCCGCCCCGCGATTCCGATTCGTAATTAAAGCTTTTAACCACATCTAAATCCCCCCCAAAGAATGGGAAATGAGTAATCGACTTTCTACCATTAATCCTTGAAACTTTTAAAGGCGCAGTTGCCACCGCATTACCTCCCTCCCCCCCCAGTGAACTCGTTCGTGTTCGAGTATGGGTGTAAGCGCGTTTGACCATAGTTGGACCAGTACGGCGACCATCTTGTTAACTATCAAATCGAAAGAGTTACTGAATTTCCAATAGTAAGCGATTACGAAATGTAGAAGCGATTTAGAGGATATCAGTAACGCGTAAACCTAGGGGTAAAAATTGAATTTAATTTCGTCAAAGACAAAGGCTAATTTTCTCAAATTATCCTTAAGAATTAAAAACGCGATACCGGCAGTTAATCGTTAGCTCCGAGGTTAAAAGGCGAGCGATAAAAGGGATCGTTGCTGATACGGCAAATATTTGAAAGCGCTCGGAGCGACGGATGCTTAGTTACGGTCGGATCTCTTTCCGTTTTCGCCAATTGTTCCAAGTCGATAATTATATTTGATACGATTAATATTTAAGGTTGGCAGCGTACCACACCTATAATGTCGTTCCGATATATTATCCGGCGCTACTAAATAAATGAAAAAGAAAATGAAACGAGATATGGCGTGTTTTAGCGTCACTTTTGAGCCTCAATCCTTATTAATTAAGCTAAAACAAATAGTAATTAAAGTTAATTAAATCCTTTTTTTACGACCAACGGCGTATATACGTCTAAAGCTTAATTATAGACTATAGCCAAAAACCAGAATCCTAGTCTCTATATCGTTTTAGTCTCGGGCTTAGTTTTATAATTTGAAGCGGTTAATGAAGGTTTTCAACATTTCGCATTTTTAATTAAAGCGTATCAAAAGTTCGCGACTTATTCCGCGAAAGTAAATAACAACCCCATAACGGAACCCCCGTGAAGAAACTCGAACAGCTTTACGTCATAGCAGAAGCCGATGAAACCCTCCTTTGAAGTCTACTACTCTAATGTTCGATATAGCGCTCCTCTCTGTATGGGTAAAATTCCCAATTTTCCGAGATCGGAGGGGTCCTACTTCATACCCCCCTGTCTACGGAAAATTGGAAATTCTCTCTCTCCACAAACGACGACGTTTTTTTTTTTGACGAACTCCGAGGCTGCTAGAGATATTCGCTGGACGAACTCCCGCTCCGAAAATATCTACCGTTAGGAGGCGTACGAATCGCGCTTTGTGAAACTAGCCCATACAGAGAGGGGTAGACAAGACCCGGGAATAATAGACTTCAAAGGAGGGTTTCATCGGCTTCTGGTCATAGTTAAAGGAAGCAAATTACTATTTCACCAACTTATAACTGTTGGTGATATTTTTAAATAATTTGAAAATTATGAAACGGTAAAATTAACAAAAATTCCGTTTAACCGTAAATAATAATAATAAATTATGGGATACTTTACTTTTAATCGGAGCCCAATATATGTTTATTATTTTTCCCCCGTTATTTATTGGCGAATTCCTAGCAACGCTCGCGTTTTTTTCCCATAAGGCACGAAGCTTATGATTACCGTATTTTCTAAATAATAACGTCATTTTCCGATTTTCTTTAAAATGTCAACAAGGTAGCTATAAACTAATCGAGCTAGTATAAAAAGAAAGCCGTAATTTTCTCATCCGCTCAATTTTTATTGCCTAATTTGCGTAATCGATTAAGTAGCCTATCCAAGGGCGTAATGCCATCCTCGGGACGATTCAAAAACAAATTATACCATCGATACGACGTGGGGAGTAGATTGCCAATCATCCAATCACGTTTAAAGGGAGAATGAAACGGCCAACAATTAAACTAGAAAACATTGTAAACTTACCCCGAAAATAATCTTAGAATGTCTTCGATGAGTGAGCGACCTATGAGCGAAGACGAGATCTCCGCGAGACTTCCAATAACATTCGATCGCTCGCTGGCTCGTCAATTAACGCCAATCAATTCGGCTGATGTCCATCAATCCAGCTAAGTCTATTTTCGAGGCTAGTTTTAAATTGATTTCTAGTTTAATATTTGTTCGTAAATTTTGTTTACTGTTGGATTAGGCTGCTATTTAAACTCGAAGGAATCGATTTGAAATCCCTCGTTGTTAGCCGTTTCATTCTCCCTTTAAGATTGTTTTAGTAATATTTTCGATTTCACCGGATCGCGCTCTACTATCTTTTTATTTTGATGGACGCTCCCAATTAATCCACCCTTCGAATCGAATGACCAAGAGCTTAAGGCGTTATACTTAAAAATCATAATTTCGAATTTTTGAGAATTATTTTACGTTAGGTCTATTACGCGTCATCAAATCATCATTTTGAAATTTAATTCGGGGTCCCTCTTTTTCTTTTTTATCGATCTTCATGTGAGGCCCGATCGTTTAACTTCTTTCGAGCAACGCGCGCCTAGTTGGAGGTCTTTTAATACCCCAAAAAATTTGAACGAACGAGTTCTTAGTAATGTTAAAAATCGATATTAAAAAAACGTACCCCTAAGGAGCGTCTTTGACATTAAATTCGACTGATATTGATGAGACGAGATCAAGCGCTAGGAAAAAATAAAAATTCTTTTATCGTTTAAATTAAATTTTGCGAAACTTCGGAACTAATGTCGGAAGTTTACCAGATAATTCCCAGCCCGTACTTCGTCAATCGCGGCTTTTCACGATTTTAAAAAATAAAAATTGTATTTTTGGAAATTGGAGATAGAACTAAAATTTTCAAACCTTTCTGACTTATCCTCGTTAAGCCTCGTCAGCCAATCGGAGATAATAATGTTAGGACGTAGAATTATATGGAATTATTAATTATTCGTAGAGAGGAATTATAAATTATTTAAAATGATTTAAAAAGTAATTAAACCAAGGATTAGTGCCAAATTAATTATCCCGTACAGAAACGTCAGCTTATTGAAATCGAAAGTAAAATCTACGTCAGATTAGCGACTTTTTCCAATTTGTTTTGATTCAATTGGCTTCGGCAGTCGCTTGTTAAATATTATTCAGTCCTGGTTTCAGTCCTGGTTTCAGTCCTGGTTTCAGTCCTGGTTTCAGTCCTGGTTTCAGTCCTGGTTTCAGTCCTGGTTTCAGTCCTGGTTTCAGTCCTGGTTTCAGTCCTGGTTTCAGTCCTGGTTTCAGTCCTGGTTTCAAAAAAACCAGCCATACTCAATGATCAAATAAGCTTAAATAAAATTAAGCTTATTTTAGCATTGAGTATACGTTTATTATTGTACGATAAGGGGTCATCCGTAAATGAATCATTTCGTAACTCTTTAACGGCGCCCCGTACGACAAAACGTCATAGAACATTTTCGTCTTAAAATGACCCATAGAACCCACTGGAGCTCGGTCCTACCACCATTTTCGAAACACCCTGTATATTTATATATTATACAAGCTTATTTAGAATAAATAATCCATATTCGATGTTAAAATTGATTTTATTCAAGAGTGATAGGTACTAAAGACGGATTACGTGGGGTATCGCGAGTTTTTGGCGCCCTTCACGATAAAAGGAACAAGATGGCGAGCGGGTCTAATCGTACGTTGATAAATGAATCTCGACTGACTCGCGATCGAGTGTCGGAGCGAGAGATCCGTCCAGCCAAGGAAGATCAAATAAGGGGAAGAGTGCGTGACCCGAATGTCTTCGGAAAACCGAAAAAACATTCAACAAGGATGTCCGAAACTTCAATCATTATTCAATAGAGATAAAAAATTAACTGGGAACTCCCGTTAAAGAGGCGCGTTAACCGTTTTGGAAAGGTCAAAATGGAATATTTTCGGGGTCAACTTTCCAAAAATTGAATTATTTAAAACGATTTGAACGGATTCGAAACAATTTGAAAATGGAGATTCGAGGTTGATAGTTTTAAGGTAGCTTCCGAAAACGAAATCCATCTTCGCGTGACGTCACCAGAGTCTAGGAACCTGGGAGAAGGAGAATGGTAAGAGACACGTAGACTTTGTTAGTAGCGTCGAGTGACAATAGGTTTTGATCACGGTTGATCTATTGATAAGCGAGCGAAGACTGGTCAATTAAGCGCCGTTGATTACTAATGCCCAAAAAATAGAAAAAAAAAAAAAAATCTCCAGACGACTCGATTCGGATATCTTGGCGACTGCCATTCCTCCGATAGATCTTCCTTGGTTGAGCTACTTGAAATTAGTATCACGCGTTTCTAAATAGGCGTTCGAATTAGTTGTACTAATCATCCATCTAAACGATTGGCGGCTCTCTCTCTCTCTTTTTGGGCAACGAATATATGGCCCACCACGACGCCCGTCTCCGTCTCCGTCTCTGTCTCTGTGTGTGTGAAATAACAAATTCAATCCGTGATGATAAAATAAAATAGCGATTAGCGCTCTTTGGGTTGGGCGCGTCCAGTCATAGCTACCGAACGGAATATTATTCGTCGAATAAGTAGCTATATTCCAAGGGAGAATGCCACCTAACAACCCTAGGAAAAAAAATTACCAACAAATATTAAACTAGAAATAAATTTAATTTTATCTTTCCATCGATATTTTTGACTGGGGGAAGCCATTACCTCCTAACAATGAGTTAAAAGCGACGTAGGTGACGTTTCTCACCTTTTCTAGCTTTACGCCGCGTAAAGAATTTTTTTTCCCCGGGGGGATGACACGCCCATTTTAAGTATTTTGATCGAATCTACCCCGTATTAAAGAGCATCTTGTAAATAATTAGTCGTATTATCGCGAAATTCCTCTTCGCGTTAAAGTTTTTTATTTTTCGCGATAATTATCGGATGGAAATTTAAATCGTTCTTATCATTTTCCGTCTTCTACCTTAGGCGTTTTAAATATTCAATACTTCATCATCGAGCTTAAAATATATTTCGATTTTATAATTACGTTTCGAGAGCTAACTTATATATATTTTTTTAAAGCTTTGGGCTAAGGGCTGCCCGCCAACTTCGACAAATTTTCGCCATTTATATAATCTTTGTCAAGTTACGTTTTTCAAAAAAAGAAAAGGTTAAACGTATTAAAGACGAAATACTAAAGGGGGTCCTGAACTGAAAACGACACATTTTAGCCAAGGTTAATCTAGAGACTGTTTAAGCGGACGTCAAGTCGCGGGTTTCATTTCGAAGAGAGAGGTCGACCATTTTAATTTCTACTGACAAATGAATATTTAGATTACGTGTCAGTCACGTGGCTTGCCAAATATTCCTTAAAGGCCCCCCCTATCTGTTCTAGAATTTTCTCTTTTTTAAAATGATCTTTAAGAAGGCGACGTTTATAGGGACGGGCCCCATCGCGTCGGGATCACTATTTTGAGTAGTAGTCCGCGTCCGTGACCCTGGAGGTAACCCGGTTAATTAGGTAATTAAAATATTAATGATTAATTTCGTATTCTTCTTAATACCATTAGTAGAATGATACTTTAAATTGCTTCGACGTCAACCAAGAGCGCCAATTTGCGTTAATGATTTTAAAACCATTCGACCAATTATAAAGAATTTTAAATTACTTTATTTTGAATAAATTATACTGATTTTTTATTCTCTCGCGGTAATTTTAAGACCTAGTATAATAGAGACGGGATAGATTCAACCATCACGAATAAATTTAAAATCAAGCCAAAGTTGCCTTAACCAGAAAGCAACCCCGAGTTTAGCTTCAAAATCCAGCTGTCCGGTTTAGATTAATTCGGAACTAATTTGACCAGTTGTTAAAGACGAATAGCGCGGAGTTTTTGATGGACGCGAACTTGGGCCAATTCCTATTTCAATATTTTTAACGATTTCAAACAAACGGGAATTGACCAATCAATCGACCATCGCGAAATTCGCTCTCTGATATTTTAAAATTTTATTTAATATAAATTATTTATTTTAGCTCTCGTTATTCGTAAATGTAATAGTAGGTTCTTCGGATGCCCCTTGGCAATAAGTACGCCTTTAAATAAAGACTTAAAACGAAATATCCGCTAGTAGATAAGCTTTGAATGTGATCAGAATGCGGAATGCGAAAGGGAGTCGTTCGCCGCCTATCTGGGGCCCCAACTATACCTATACTGTTTTAATAATTCTGTAAGGTAGCTCGAGATATTACGATTAATAAATATTTATAGTTTCTTCCGTGGCGTAGCGTCCCGTGTTTGCTTTACCACTCCAAATCTATCCGTTTTTTTGGTTCCTCCCCGAATTTATACCCGAGAATCGCGATCCCAATACTATTTCCAAGTCGGATAAAGATTCTATTCTATTTATTTCGCGACTCGATCAAAAATAACTTTCAAACGTTGCTTTAAAATTATATTAAAGATAGTAGTATTAATCTAATAGTTTCGGACGACCCTAAGCTTTAATGGAGGTATAACCTTAAAATAGGAATGGTTAATTAATATTCTACATTTCATAAGATCATAAGCTCGTAAGCTCTCGACTTACGATAGATTTTTACAAAAGTCTATGACTTTATTCTGATATAAAAGTAAACAACGCCCCGGGCGTACCCCTTAATACTATCAGCGAAGGCCCTGTTTTACGACATAGGAAATCGTTTAAAAATAAGGAAAAAAATCATCACCCCTGTCTGGCTCGAGTCATTTGGATTCTTCCTCTATATTTTGAGTCCGGATAGAGAGAGAGGGACGGATTTTAGGCGGGCCGCGCTTGGCTACATCGTCTTCCTTCTAACTCCCGAATTTCTCCGCATTATTTCCACTAGCGGCCGCTAGAGTGTCTCGAATCCTACACAATCTGTTGGTACATTTACCCGCGGACCAATACTGATTAAGTATTAAGAAGATACGGGCCGTTAATTACTTAAATTATGGAATAAAGTCATAGACTTTTGAGGTTTGTTTCTAACTTTGGGAGAAACGCGTAAGGATAGCTATTTTGCCAACTTGTTTTTAGTTCCAATATATAAATTGAATCGTCAAGTTGGTTTAATTAATACGAGAAACGTAGAATTTGCGGCAATGACAAATGAGAGTGATGTCGTATTTCTCTAAATTGGCCCATAAACCGCGCCGTCGTTTTCCAACTATTTCGGGAAAATGTTCGAACACCCAGTAGCGAGAACGCGTACGAAAGGGGGAACGTATCGAATATTAATTAATCGCGACACACGCGAAATTCGCAAATTATACCAGAGAAATTATTTTTCGAGAAAAATGACAAAATTTCCGGGCGTCGAGACGCTAATTAAATATTAACACCTAATCCTCGTGGTTCCTTTTTAATTCTTCCACGGAGGTTTATAGCCGCCTAGAGCCCAAAGAGACCCATTTAATTAAACGGAAAAAATAATAAATTTAATATTTATATAAACACGCTGCTTTCCCTATATATTTCAACGCCAGAGTTAAATTGAAATCACCAACATTCTCCTATTAATTGAAAACCTACTTTCACTAGAATTATATTAAGGCTATTTAGGACAGATAATACGTCTCAGAATGGACAGATGTATAATTTATTACGACTCAGAATGGACAGATGTATAATTTATTACAACTCAGAATGAACAGATATATTATTTATTACGACTCAGAATAGACAGATATAATTTATTACGACTCAGAAAGAACAAATATAATTTATTACAACTCAGAATGGACAGATATATAGTTTATTACAACTCAGAATGGACAGATATATAATTTATTACAACTCAGAATGGACAGATATATAATTTATTACAACTCAGAATGGACAGATATATAATTTATTACAACTCAGAATGGACAGATATATAATTTATTACAACTCAGAATGGACAGATATATAATTTATTACAACTCAGAATGGACAGATATATAATTTATTACAACTCAGAATGGACAGATATATAATTTATTACAACTCAGAATGGACAGATATATAATTTATTACAACTCAGAATGGACAGATATATAATTTATTACAACTCAGAATGGACAGATATATAATTTATTACAACTCAGAATGGACAGATATATAATTTATTACAACTCAGAATGGACAGATATATAATTTATTACAACTCAGAATGGACAGATATATAATTTATTACAACTCAGAATGGACAGATATATAATTTATTACAACTCAGAATGGACAGATATATAATTTATTACAACTCAGAATGGACAGATATATAATTTATTACAACTCAGAATGGACAGATATATAATTTATTACAACTCAGAATGGACAGATATATAATTTATTACAACTCAGAATGGACAGATATATAATTTATTACAACTCAGAATGGACAGATATATAATTTATTACAACTCAGAATGGACAGATATATAATTTATTACAACTCAGAATGGACAGATATATAATTTATTACAACTCAGAATGGACAGATATATAATTTATTACAACTCAGAATGGACAGATATATTATTTATAACAACTCAGAATGGACAGATATATTATTTATAACAACTCAGAATGGACAGATATATTATTTATAACAACTCATAAATTTAAGTTTCAAATTCACTTATAACTTTGGATTTTAATCGCGATACCTAGAGTGGATATTTTCACTAAATAATAAAATAAATAATTGTAAAATCCGTTCTTCCCCTTCTCGCGTCCCTAAACCAAAAGTGAAAACGGTACGATCACGATTTCCACATTAAATCTGGCAAAATTTCGGTTGTGGCCTACCGCAATTATTTTTTGTTAATTTAAGGAAGATTTTATATTTATTACCTTTCGTAGCAATTAGTGACGTTGCGAGTTGGTTGGTCCTCTTAGCTATAAAGTCGCTTTAATGTCATTTCCTCGGAATCCGGGACGAGTTTTAGGGAATTAGTAGAAATTAATATTTCGATAATGATTTGGATTTTTCTTTTTTCACGTTTCGCTTTGGAAATATCGATTTTTAAATTCTTTCTGATTGCGGTACGCCTCTTAATTACGCTAGAATTATTTCCAAGTATCTAGATAACGGGTAAAGCCTCGTTTTAACGCGAGTTCATTATACCATTTTAGGTTTAATCGGACTTATACCAAATTTAGCGAACCTCTGTTACATCCGATTAAACCCGAGAATTATTTCACTAATGGTAGTTTAAGTTTACTTTTCAAACTGACTTTGTTAATTTTTTTTTCTTAAAGGGAGAATGCAACCTAACAACCAAAGAATGCAACCTAACAACCAATGATTTCTTATCGATTCCTTCGAGTTTAAACAGTGGCCTAATCCACCAGTAAAAGAATTTACGAATTTAAAACTTACCATCAAAATAGGGTTAGCTGGATTCACGGAGATCAGCCGAATTTCTTCGCGTTAAAGGCGAGATCTCCGTGAGACTTCCAACATTGCGAAGAAATTCAGGATCACCGTGAATTAAGCCTAATTTGAAATTGATACCGGTGGATTAGAGCTATTTAAACGAAACATTATGACAAAATCAATTTAAATAAACGAATTAACGTTTGTGACAGAAATAGGGCTAGTGAAAATTCCACCCCCCCCCCTTCCTTAGTTTTCCCCTAGTCGCTATGTTTTTAGTTGTTTAATGTGGGAAGTAGTTCAGTTCGGATCAGTGTCAAGTTGAGAGGACTTCATTTGCCTCCTCTTCGCGCTCGACACGCATAGGGAAGGCTTTAGTTAAAACTTGGTATATGCCTATATAATGCGCGAGTGGTATAAATTTCGAGACTATCGGCGTTGTAATAAAAAAAACCAACATGAAAAACGGTTCTTCGTGGGGCGCGATCTACAGGGCTGAAAAACGTAATAGGTGATCTATCATTACCATAATAAGACTTCAATCAAACCTATAATTTGCCCAGGTTGATAGCGTTAATAATGGCTTTGACGTACGACCGACTATGGCGCAGCGAGTATTGCCTTCCGTTCCTCATTCGCCCTCCGGCTTAAAAATGTTTCGGAAAATCCATCCTGCTATTTAATATTGTTCTTACGCGAGAGCTCTATTTTTCTTGCTTTGCCAGTTTCAATGATTAGAAATGTAAATTTTTTAAACTTCGCCCCGAAGTGAACGGGGAGTTTTTGCGGTGGTCGTGTCTGTCTGTCAAAATCTTAGTTGGTTTTTCTTGATGTTAGCGGTTTTCGCGCCGTTTCACTTTGAAAATAGTACTTGACTGTGGACCCGAGATAACCCCTGTTAGACACGCTTCAGTGTAAAGTCCTACCCATAGATAAAATAACTAACGTATATAGATTGGAAACTTCAATGGAGCAAAGTTTTGCCCCTGCAAATTTTTGCCCCTGCAAATTTTTGCCCCTGCAAATTTTTGCCCCGGCAAATTTTTGCCCTTGCAAATGTTTGCCCCTGCAAATGTTTGCCCCTGCAAATTTTTACTCCTGCAAGTCTTTGCCCTTGCAAATTTTTGCCCCTGCAAATTCTTTCCCCTGCAAGTCTTTGACCTTGCAAATTTTTTCCTCTGCAAATTTTTGCCCCTGTTCCAACCACCAGGATCGCCGCGATCGCGCAGAGTCACTTCTATATCATTGAGATTCCAATCTATATACGTTATTTATTTTATCTATGGTCCTACCCATAGTCAATGGGGGGAGTCATCCTCTACCATCCTCTATTTATAGGAAAGTTTATTAATTTATTTATGCCTAGTACGAGGAAACAATATCTACTCTATGGGAAGAGTAGACTTAGTTCCTTGGTTCAACAAATTTCGAAGTAGCATTGCCAATAAATCGACGGAAACTATTTAATTTAAAACCGGATTATTCCCGGTTAGAGTTACTGAACCTACCTTAAAAAAAACTTATTTTCGGGTCTGTTTACGCTTCGAAATAAGAAAAAAAAAAAGGAAAGAGAGCTTTAATTATGCAGAGGCCTAGATTCCATATTTACCAGCACAAAAGTGCCCTTTTTTAGGCCCAAGTTTTATTAAATATCATCATAGGTTTCACTTTCTCGCGACGCAGCAAGAAAAACATGATTGTTTTTTGCCTCACTCTCGTTCGACAGTAAGTATTTTAGGCTAGTTTACGTATCTTTGCCGCGTGCCTATTCATGGTGGGATTGGTGGCAGGAAATTTGATCCTATCATGGATGTATAAAGAACTAGCGTTCTTTATACATCCATGATCCTATGGTCCTACTCCTACCTAGTCTCCAAATTCTATTAGAACTTGTTCTAGTTCATTCTCTAATGTTCCTTCATTCAAAGCTCATTATCTTTGGAGCAATTAACTGCTGAAGGAATAACGTCCTTTCAATTATTTGGTTCATTTTAAACTACTTCGAATTGCCGCTTAACGGTAACTTATTCTCATTAAGAATTTTGTCCGAAAGATGCCTTTGTTTTAGATCAAAATAGCTTGGATTTGCTTTGGTTAGGTTTTTTTCCCATCTAGTTTTTCCACAATTTAAACCCGGAATTCTCAGGAACTTTGAATGTTGACAAAAATCGAGATATTGGGGGAACTCTCGCGACTGTGAGACTAGAGAAATCATGGAAATTGGTTTAACAAATGTCGTACGAATCTGAGTAAACATCTTGTTAAATTGATATAGTTGTACCATGGAAGGCTTACGCAGTCATTTAATTTATTGGTACATGGTACTTATTATTTTTTAACCGCTTATTTTAGTGGTGAAACTTCGCACAACAAGCATAATGTGATTCAAGGTACGAGTCAATTTTATTCCACCCGGTTTTCAAAGAGACTTATGACTATTACTTATGTAAAATATTTAGGCCAGCTCGATGTTCCGCTTTCAAACATTGGATTGGAACAGGCGCAAAAGTTGGGGGTTCATTTACAACATCAGAAATATACCCATATTTTCTCGAGCGATCTAATTCGAGCTAAAACTGTAAGGAAGCGTTTTTGATAAATGAAAATGATTCGATCTAGTTTTGAAAGAAATAGGAGAAAGTAGATATTATTGCTTTTTGGGGGAGAAGTCACGTTCCACGTTTTACGCCTTCAATTTTTTGGGTTTGTGGCGGGAAGCAAGTGTGAGACTTTGACGGAAGTCACCCATTATTTAAAGGGGGGGGGGGGGGCTTACCTACTTCCTCCAATTTATTTCGGCTCTAGTTCGCAGAAACTAAAAAAAAGTCTTTCAGACGGCTGAAAACATTTTGAAGCAAAGCCAAGTGTGCAATGTAGAAATTGTGGAAGACAAGAAACTACGCGAAAGGGTAATTAATACAAATTATACCTTTTCCTATAATTAGCTGACAACTGATATATATTCTTCGTGATCACTCTTTGCGCGCTGGGTTGGCAAAATGCCAACTTTTTCTAGAAAAACGGCGCGAAACCTATATTTTTGTTATAGTTTTGGAAGTAATTTTATATTTCTAAAACAATATTCCTATAATTTCCTATAAATGAATGACAAATTTGGGTTTTTGTCACGGTCACCGGTCCAATTTTCTAAAATTTGGTCAAATTCTTCCACCTCGTTTGTAGAAATTTGGAGTGATTGAAGGGAAAACATTCAAATTTTTAAAAGAAGTAGCCAAATCGAGAAATCAATCGGTGCTTCAAGTCACGCCGCACGGAGCCGAGACTGTTCAAGAGGTAATTACCCCACAAGCTTTGAATAAGTTTCGGTGCCAAAATTCGAATACAATCACCTATAGGTTCAAGATCGAGCCTGTTCGTTCTTTAAAGAATTATGCCAACTCGTGAGAAATATGGCTGCTAAAGAACTGAACTCGTCCGAAGTAAATTCAACATATCAGTACGATAGCAAAGCTATCAAGATGGGCGGATGTAAGACTAACGGCGCCGCTCAACCCCTTAGAAATAAACGAAAGAGGAGAGACTCTTCCGATGGTAATTATAAGGATTATTGTCTCGTTTAAAGGGTCTTACGGGCCGTTACAGCGTTCTAGTATGCGCAAAGGCTTAGGTTCTAACTCTATTATAAGGACTTGGAACGTTTTTTTTTTGGACTATTTAGCCAACGTTTTTGCAAAATGATGTAAAATATCACTGGTTTTAGATATACGAGTAGATTAATAGGGAATTCCACCGCAGGGCGCTCTAGAGTGAACAGAAATCACTCTAAGACCGAATTTTATATTTCTCTGGGCGAGTTAAAGCATTGTTTGGGGAAATTTTTAATGTTTCATTGGGAAAATCAAGCTCTCTCTATCGTAACTCGTTAGAAATAGGCGCGATTTCAGTTATCATTCGCGCAGGAAAAGCTGCATGGGGACCAAACCCGACTGCTGGTTTTACGAAACTGGTTTAATTTATATAGAAGTTTGCCAAAATTCAACTCGGGACGATTACGGCCCTGATCTTCCGCACATTGAAAGCGATTCGACCGGAAAACCCAAAGACGAAATTGAGGTAGTCGAACCGACATTCACGGACGAAGATATCAGGTCTCGTCTCATGCCTTGCAAATGCGAAACCGAAGACAGTTACTGCCCAAACGTTTCTTTATCCCCACTCGTTTCTCAGGCAATTACCTCTTCCTCGTCAAACCCTTCTAATATCCGCGAAAACTCTACGGGTAATCTTCGAATCTCCCCGAATCCCGTACTCCCTAATTCCGAAAATGGTTCCAAACCGACCGTTTCTTCAATGTCCCTTTTGAAAACCAGAGATTGCGATCGCGAAAGACGAATTTCCATTTGTAGTTCCAACGACGAAACCGAAAGTGCCCTCGACGTAATTGGAAACGTTTTAGTCGTTAGTCACGGCGGTTTTTTAAAGGAATTGGTTTTATATTTTGTGGAGAAACTCGGCTGTTCCGTTCCCGGTGGAAAGAAACAAGCCACGAGGATCAGCCCAAACGCCGGACTTTCCAAATTTACCGTTTCTTTAACGGAGAACGAAGGAGATCCCCCTAAAATTATTTGCCATCAAATTCACGATAAGCATCATCTTAGCGAATTAGGCGAAAATTTGTACGAAGGGAGTAAGTTAATAGCCGAGGACACGGCCTTGTGAGCAAAATTGAATTGTTTTAGACAAAAAAAAAGTAGATAAAAAGGTGACGCGCGACTAAATACGTAAAACCAAGAGGGGTCAAATCATCTTCTCGCGAAAACGGTTAAATCTTAAACTCCGTTTCGCCGCGCGTCACCCTTTTAAAAATAACGTTGTTAAACCTTTTATAAGTATATATTTTTTCTTAGATCTACGTAGTTTATAGGAAAAAAAAATCACGTTTAATATAGTTATAAAAAGAAGGGTTTTTGATTTACTTCTCCCCCGTTAGACGAAGTAACGGTATCTTATAACGTTGAATTTTATGGCTGTTTAAATTTATCGCTCGAAATGTACCTCGTACTTTATGAAAAAACTAAAATATAAGCGTAAATTTCATCTTTTCAAAATATAGTTTGCGAGTTATTGCTTATAGGCCTATTCTTAAAACTAGCTTTAAGGAATTCCTTCTTCGCAATTCTCTCAAGAACAAGCCGTAACCGACTCTTTGTTAACTAGCCTTTAATATCAGTTTTATAGTTAAAAATGCTCGCTTTTATTGTCAGATCTAAGTGTACAGTTCTGACATCGGGTTCCAACTCCCCCCCTAAAAATATGATATCACAATCCAGTATATAGGACCCATGGGTTCCCACTTCCCTTACCGAAAAAAGTTAGTCTTACGTGAAGAGGTCCTCGACATAATGGAAGATCTCTTAAGACTACATAAGGCACCTGAAGGACTTCCCCAAGACCTCTTTGGTAAGGATTGTAGCGCTCCCCACATTATGGTGTCCATTAGAAGGTCCTCAATACGGGACATAAGCCACAGGGTTAGTGATGTCTATGTGTAAGGAGCATTTTTACTTCCTATTACGATCTAAAACTAGCAAAATATGATTAACAGTCCTATATAATCTTATTATTTCATAGAAAATTTATGTCCTATAATTTTGCCTGAGGAATCCTGTTTTTTCTATTAAAATTTTCTACGCATGGCTATCCTTTTTAGAGGAAAGAATATCCTCTAAGAGGGAGCCCCCAATAAAAACTTTCACGCAATAATCGGGTTATCAAATAATTTATTATTCAGTTTTCTATAAAAATATTATTAATATTATTTAATTCTCTGGATGACGGTTCTTCGGCTGACAAAGCCTCTAGTTGGGTGGGGGTGTTGGTAACACCCACGCGTAGTTCCTCTTTAGGTATACTTTCATATTGAAACTCTAGTCCGCTACTCGAAGATTCTCCGTGATTTACATTCTTTCAAATTAAAAAACAAAAATTTTTATAAGCTATTGCTAGAATAGACCACGTATCGTAATTTAAATCCCAGGGGGCTCGGATCAAAAAAACTTATCTTCTATGGAAGGATAAAATTAACAGTGTTAAATGAATTCATTTTTCAAAACGGAAGCGCTTGAGTTTGAAGAAAATGAATGAATTAGGCTTAACACGCGCCTAATGGCAATTTTATCCCTACATAGCTATTAAGTTTTTGATCTAAACCACTGTGTATATAAATAAAATACTTCTTCTTGCGCGAATAATAAGGGTTGAAGTTTTCTCAGCATTTGTAACGTTTCGTCGTTTAATTGGGAAGTAATTTGAGTGGTACCGTCGGACAAATGAGTTTCAATTCTCGATATGACTGGTGCCAGTTCTAATTTTAAATATACTTTGTATTATTTGAAAAAAATATATGGGAAAAGATTGTAAGGCTTACCCGGGTTATCGTTTTGAGACAGGGTTAACGTTATACTCTTCAGTTCCGAATTAACCGGGGTATTGACTACATCGGCTCTTTCAGTTTCTGCCCTAGAAATACTTTCCAAAGTTTCATCATTCGCGGATGAGCTTTGACGAGTGATTGTCTAATAATATTTATTAAAAATTTTAAATCCAATATCTTTAAACCTTAAAAATGAAAAACTTACTCGAGATTCTAAATCTTTAAGCTCTTCGTGTACAAAATTTTGTACGTCATATACAGTCGGAAAATAATAAGGATTATGACGGTTCGGTATTTTCTCACTTGGAAATAATTCCTTCTCAACGAATATTCTGTAAAATTAATATCAATATTAGCTTATTATTGGACACGCGCCAAATTTACAATTCCAATTTGACCTTAACGCTTTTCGTATCGAAATGATACTCGTTTGTCCAGAAGCGACCAATTCTCCCAGTTTTTCTACGAGTCTGGGATGCATTAGTTTCATTCGCTTCTCGGGACCGCGCGCGTTCAAAGTAGATAGTTTTTCTTTTTCAATATTTGGCTCCGCGTTTTTCCTCCTCCGACCTCTCCTAGGGATATTATCGTGGAACTCGTGCGCTTCGCTCGTTGGTAATTGTACGTACCACCTTGATAAAACGTGTCACACCCAAATTGAGTCAGTTGCGAAGAGATTGTGATAATTTATAAGCAATTAATCGTACCTGTCTTCCCCTTTTCCTTCGATTCCATCCGTTTTAAGCGAAAAAAAAGCCTTGTCCATGGCTTCTTTCGTATTGTTCTTATCCCCAAATAAACTTAAACTATATTGGGCAAACTTTTTCACTTGTTTAATATAAATTCTGTAGAAATTGACAATTATTAGAACTAATTTTAAATCATATTTTATATAAATATAATTGGTACCTCGCTGGACAAGCCAATTTAAAGCCACTTTCCTTAGAATTAGCCGGCCTTTTAACGCAATTTCCTTTT
This sequence comes from Odiellus spinosus, assembly GCA_963920705.1. Classification (NCBI taxonomy): domain Eukaryota; kingdom Metazoa; phylum Arthropoda; class Arachnida; order Opiliones; family Phalangiidae; genus Odiellus; species Odiellus spinosus. The sequence continues at coordinate 23,561,213 of OY987233.1, read as the reverse complement.
CTTCTCGGGCCGTGTTTACATTCCATAGTTATTGCCCGACTACCTGAAAATTAAATAACCAAAATCAGCGGGGTTGGTCGAGTTTAATCCATTTAACACCGACAAAAAGCCAAATTAATTTTTGGATGAAGTTTTTGCGATTAATATACCGGTGTTAACGAATGGAATTCCATCAAAAGGAACATATTGCGACTTCCACATTAGTCGGAATGATGAACGGCCTGAACTCGTAGTTTGACGCACTCCCCAGCTAGACTTTGTGCCTTGGCGATGATAAGTTAATAGTAATTCTAGTTGGTCCATGGATGAAACCCAACCGCAATAAGAGTTGCCAATCACCTGTAACGGGTTTTTGTCAATCATTTAAAACCTGACTAGTTCTGGAGGATTCTAATCATACGACGAGACAGAGGGGAACTTAAACTACTATTTAAAATTAATCATCATTAAATTTAATCAAAATTAAATCCGTTTATAGTTAATGTAAAAATGACATCTCTGACGTATTGCCTAATATCATTTTTTCATAAACTATAAAATGGCTTAATTTTGATTAAATTTAATGACGATTAGGATTAAGTTTTAGTTTAATATCTCCTCTGTCTCGTCATGCTCTTAGATTTCACAAAATTTGGACCATTTTGATTATTTAACTTATTCTGCTACTTTTTTTAATTCGGATATTTTTGTCAATTTTAAATCAGTTTTAAATCGACTTTTTTTGATTAATTTTTATAATCATTAGGTTTAAAATGTAGTATGAGATCTCGTCTGTCTCGCCGTGCATTAACATTCCAGAAAATTTGACCTATTTTGGTCAAATTTTCATTTTTGAACATGACTAAACTTATAAAGTCGGTATAACTGAGAAGATAAATAGAAGTTAGTCGTGTTCAAAAATGAAAATAGATCAAAATTGGTTAAATTTACTGGGAAGTTTAACGCACGACGAGACAGACAAGATGTTATACTATAATTTAAACCTGATGATTATAAAAATTAATCAAAATTAAGTCGATTTAAAACTGATTTAAAATTGACAAAAATATCCGAATTAAGAAAGACCCCACCGGATAAATAATGTAAAATAATCAAAATGTTCTACATTTTTGAGGAATCTAATCACGAGATGAGACAGAGGAGAACTTAAACTGCAATTTAAATCTAATCATCTTTAAAATTAATCAAAATTAAACCATTTTATAGTTAATGAAAAAATGGATATTTCCATCCTATTGTCTAATATCCTTTTTTTGATTAACTATAAAATGGCTTAATTTTGATTAAATTTAATGATGATTAGGTTTAAGTTTTAGTTTAATATCTCCTCTGTCTCGTCATGCTCTTAGATTTCGCAAGAATTTGGACCATTTTGATTATTTAACTTTATTTTTCTACTACTTTTTTTTTAATTTGGATATTTTTGTCAATTTTAAATCAGTTTTAAATCAAATTAATTTTGATTAATTTTTATAATCATTGGGTTTAATTTATAGTTTAAGATCTCCTATGTCTCGTCGTGCTTTAAAATTTCACGTAAGTTTGATCTATTTTGGTCTATTTTAATTTTTGAACACGACTAAACTTTTAAATACGGTATGACTGAGAAGATTTATAGAAGTTTAGTCTTGTTCAAAAATGAAAATAGACCAAAATAGGTGAAATATACGGGAAATATTAATGCACGACGAGACAGAGGAGATCTTAAACTACAATTTAAACCTAATCATCGTAAAAATAAGCCAACATTAAGTCGATTAAAAACTGATTTAAAATTGACAAAAACATTTTAATTTAAAAAGAACGTACTAGAAAAACAAAGTTAATAATCAAAATGCTGTAAATTCTTGAGAAATCTAAGCACACGACGAAATCTCGTACTAGAATTTAAACCTAATAATTAAAAAGGAATCATAATTAAGTCCCTTTAAAGGGAGCACAAATTTATTAGAAAGCGGACGACAAAAATGGGATCCATCCAATAGGACTAATATAAATGTAATGTCACTGAAACAACTTTAGGCTTCCCTTATTGCGGCACCCTAGCTCTAAAAAATCGAGCATTATACTTGACAATCATTCATTTGCTCTGCCCAGGAAGGTACGCGGTGTTCTGAAGTTTGGATTGAGGAGTGTGTATTTGCTTTTGAGGGTAGTTCTTGGGTGGTGCTTGTAGCATCATTCTCATTGCGAGCCACCACAGCGGTATAGTTTTTCTCAACCTCGACAATTTCATCTTGAATTGGTTGTAATACAATAATGCCATTAATTTCTGTTTGCGCGGAACTTGAAGGTCCATCGGCGTTGTAAGTTTCTAAAGAGGGATTATAAGGTGAAACTATTAAAAGAGGCCTATTTTTCGCCTACTAGGTGGCGCTTAAAGGGGTTATCTGCGATTTTTAAATCTCCTTTTAAGTCTGAGTGCGTAAGGGAAGAGCATTTTTAAAGGGGCAAATTCTAGAGCAGTTGGGGCCTTTAATCCAATAAGCTAGGGGTAAATTTATAAAGCCTAGCTTCTGTACTATTTCTATCTGTTTTCCTATTTATTCTACTTCTCTCTTCCAAGACTAGTCTGGTCTGAAGAAGTGTATAACATTTTTCTTAGAAGTTTATAACTTATCTTGAGCTATAAACTTATGGTCAAACTAAAAACCTAACCCTGGCTGTAAGTGTAGATCTTCAATAAGGATTAAATCAGAAAATAGTCGAGAAATTATTGATCGTTTAAACGGTTCCTCTCGGGAAAATCAATTGTTTAAGCTTCTATATAAACCTTCTTTCTGTTGATTTAATTTAAAAACAATGCAGACGACAAAATGAAAACGAGACACAAACCTCGATTTGGATCTAAAGCGTCCGACATTTTTAATTTCATCAATCGACTATTTGCCTCCTCAGGGCTGCCAAATTTTATAATGGCCTAACCTATATTATATATAGATAGCCTGGATTTCACCCGATTTAGTTAAATCTGAACAAATTTTTTGCTTAAATAAACTAAATTTGACATTAAATCCGTAAAATCCTAGTTTCAGTGATATTTAAGCAATTAGAAGCTAGAGCTTCCTAGATATACTGGAAAAACGTCGCCGAAGCGAAGAACAACGAATTTTATTAAATCAAATTCAATATTATCTTTTTTAAGTTAATCGTGAAGGAATAAACTAAATGTTTGAATTTATTTAACTGGCAACAAGATTAGTAGACCCCCCCCCCCCCCAAGCATTTATTTTTGGCTAATTTTTTAAACTCGACATTTTCCCAGTGAAACCGCTTATTTCTCGCGCTGACGCCAAGATTAAGGTCTGCACGATCGTCCGCTATTATAGTTTGGGTGGGAACTACGATAATTGTGGTTTAAACATTGACAAAACTGTATTAAAAGCCGCGATACTATAAACCATTGATCCATTTGTAGTAATTTTCACGTCTAACGGATATTATTGGATCGTCGAGAATGTATTGAAAGTGTCCCAGTAGCGAAAGCGACATTGTTGAAGGTGAAGTTTAAATATTTCGCCCGAACCACCTTGTTTCCCAATTTTTTTTTTTTTTTTTTGAATTTTTGGTGGCAGCCCTGTTACGTAATTTACCAATTTCCAAAATTACGTTTATTTTAGAATTCTATAGTTGTTTATATTTAAGTTCTACGTTACAATCGAGAATGAATTATACTCTATAAATGTATTTCGTTGATAGTGTGAAAATAGTTCACCAAAAAATCAAATATTGGGGTCAGAGAGTACTAGCGGGGTAGGGCTGTTAAGGGTATATGAAAAGCGGCTATTAACAAAACAAAATCGGTGTTTATGATATCTTGATTGAATGCGTCATTGTTGAAAGTCTAATTTGCCTATGGATCAAATACATTTTTGGGAGCGGAGATGCTTGATTCTTGACGCTTGTTTGAATTATAGTTCAAGGTCATTTCTCTGTACTTTAACGTGGAAAATAACAAAAAACAATTGAACAGTTCCGAGAATTTACTCTCATCTTCGTATATACGTTCGTGTTATTGGGGCAAGATTACAAAGAGGTATTCTTGTAAAACGGACTCTTCAGTTCAGTTTGGTTTAGCCCATTATCTCCAATTCTTTACTTAGACTCGCTAATCGCTATACACGGTGTTTAACGCGAAAGGTTCCTATCCTAATCCTAGTCCTACCAAAATCAAACTATATATCTTGACATTTTAAATTTAAACAGGAAACTCTTCCAGAAAAGTTATAGGAATGTCTAAATTATTTTCCCCTTATTATAATTAGTTCGGTAAAAGCCCTTTCGATATAAATTCCTTTTGCCCGACTCATTTTCGCGAACATTAATTGTAAACGCAATTTGTTTAGGGGTTTTAATTAATCCGGAGGTAAAATTGAACGAGTCGATAAATAAGTAGCGGTGCCAACGGAGCTTATTCGTTATATTATAGTCTATAATAAAATATTTCGGGGATTTGGTACGTGAAATGCAATTATTCCCCAAACATATTTTCCCGGACCTTACAACTACAGTGACCTAAAATCAATCGAAATATGATTAATATATATAACCTATAATTCGTTTTTCACGACCTGGATGGATTAAATAAGGTGCCATAAATATTAGATATCAATCTCGTATCAAATTCGCCCACGTTGGTTCGTATTCTGGCGATTTCGGAATCGACGCGCGAGTATTCCATCGACAATCATAAAATATAATGACGATGCTCTTCGTTTTGCTCTTTTCCGTATTGTACGCCTCGATGGATTGCTCCGAAGGTAATCAAATGCTTATTTCGGATTACTCGAAGTCTCAACGTGGATTAATCAACCTTAAGGTTGAATAATCCATGGTAGCAACGCCCGCGATACCGTCCCTTAGCATCTTGCGTCGAAATCTGAAGCCACGGAGAAAACCGTCAAACTGGCGCTTGTTACTGAAATTGTTCAACAGCCGCGTCTTTTTAGCCGAAATCTCGTTTGTATCCGCATTTTTCTCTATTTGTAGAGATTTATTCTTCGTTTAAACTTCTCCGTTTTAGATTATAGTCCCGACACGAACGATTACGCCAGCAAAGCGCAAAAGCAAATATTTGATTCGTTTAAAAATACCCAAGCCATTCACGACCGAGTCTTCGCCAATACGCAGAAACAAGCTTACCAAACGTCCAACTATTATTACATTCCGGCTAATTATTTCAACAAGCAGCAGCTCTCGTATTACAAAATCGACGACGCCACCGCTCAAGATTCTGGTCAATATGTTAGGTAAACTTTACTAATTCGCCTCATTAACGACGAAATAGGCAATCGCGAGTCACGAACAGGCAAATAGGGTCGCCTTTGACCGTAATTAACGTCGCGATTGATAGAGTTGACTAGACACACTTTTGGAAAAAGTCAGGGAATTTGAAAGTGAACCAAAAAAGTCGGGGAAAATTCAGAATTTTAAGATATTTTAAAAAGTCAGGGAATTTAAAGATCTTTCAAGAAGCCAGGAAATTGCGATCATTATCCGCTGTTAAGATTCTCAGCTGACGGCGTGTCAATTGTATAGAATTACAACAAAGATACGCGCGCCACAAAGTTTGGCGAACGCGATTATATAAAACAATAAAAGCTTAAAAATTGGGTAGTATTAGCCGAAACGGCCAGGGAAAATTAGCGTTAAATAAATAACGTAAAGTGAGAAACTCTATTGTTTCTTCAATTTTGAAAGGCGTCTTTATTCTAACTTCCATTTGTTTAGCCGGTTAAACCATTAAGATTAATTAATGATTACAACTTTGCCTAATTACGGTTGATCGTAGGTGTCCGAAAAATCTGAATTCTAACGCTGGCAAAGACAATGGCATCGCGATTCCAATCACGCTCGACTTAATAATAAACATCATCAGCCAGCTGTTCTATTTCTATTGTAGCCCGATCAATCTACTCACTAACCTGTCCATAAAAATCGTTTTTCCGCAAGGCGGACCGAGCAAATATTAAAAGGACTTCATGTACGATAAATTGAAAAACGTGTACGAATATTATTTTCGCGTTTAATTAAACGGTAATTGGGAAAATTATGATTCTTAATTTATAATACACGAAAAGATTGACAGAGGTCAATTTGAATCTCCTAAACCTCTTCGCAAAGTGATATTAAACGCGAGCCACTAATATATACCGGGTTTCCTATATTTTCCTTTTTTGTTTAAGATACCTTTTCCTATTAAATCCTTTTTTGACTTATTTTCCTATTTAGTTGACCTTGTATTCACACCGCGACAGACTAGTCGTAGCAACGCCCAAACTGAAACAGCGTATTAATAAGAGGAGTACCATTCTCCTTACTCTATTATTAGTTCGTTGGCAGCGATGGATACTCAATTTAGATTGGCTGTCAATAGGCTAGGCTTTTTACTTATTGTTCTTTCAAAATATCTAATTATTTTCAGTAAATGTTTTTTGGATGCTAATTAACTTATTCTTTTATTATAAAATCTTTGGAGAATTTATTATTTTCTTTAAAAAAAAATTCAAGTTCACCTAGCTGGTATAATTTCCCTTCGTAATTTATGTTTTGTCAAAACGCCTCGAGTTTTAAGCCTAAAAATTCCCTTTTTTAATCATTTTATTTTTTTCTAATAAACCCCTTCCCCTACTAACAATTTCAAGCGCGAAAAATTGTTTAACATTAAGAGGGGTAAATTGTGTATTACATTACCAAGTATCACGAACGGGAAAAACCTTTAATTCGATGATGCTTTAGTTACGATGGAAAGTACGTCGACCTTCGAGTCAAAAAAATAAGAAAATGTAATTTTCCTTAACTTTCATTTATTTCCCCCTAAAATTATTCACGATTTCGCTATCGAAGCTTCTTAGTTTTTACGAGAAAAACTAGTCCGCGATCGAGGGCTAGAAATAAATCCCTCGAAGGACCCACTTTTATTGTAGTGTCGGAAGTAAAGGCTGCCGGTCGCGTTTCTCTAGTCGCTGCTAAGACTAACTTCGTTTCGAAGCCAATTTGTTCGACACTCGTATCGCGAAGATCATCCGTTATCGATTCGAAGATTATTTCGTCTTATTATTCGAATATTCTTTATCCAATTTGTAACGATGATCGGCTATCGACGGTCGTACGCCGTGGCTTTGTTCACCCTGGTTGTCGGTAACGCGCTCGTTAATTGTTCTTTGAATCAATTACCCCGACCCAAGTTGGAAATTAGCGAAGGCGAAGCCTACCGGAAGTTATTGGGCATCGAAAAAGTCCTGCAAAATGCCGTTGGAAAGGGCATTAAGTACGCCATGCCCTTTATGTTGAGTTTGGCGAGAGAAGTGGACTTGAGCGACGAGTGTTTAGCCTCCTTGTTGAAAGTACTTAACTCGGTTAAAGATCTGCGACTATGGACTTTTAAAAGTAAGATTTTAACTATCAGCGTTATTTAAATTGCTTCATTTTAAGCGCCAATCAGTCAGATACGTTTGACAAGTTCGTACCAAACCTTGAAACCTGGGAAGTAAGGTCAGGGAATTTGAAATTTTGTCCAAATGTCGGAGAAAAGGCGGAGAATTTGGAATTTGGCCCAAATGTCAGAGAAAAGTCAGGGAATTTAGAAATTGGCTCAAAATGTTGGGGAAAAGTCGGGGAATTTGAAAATGGGCCCAAATCGTCGGAGAAAATAAATATTTGGTACGTGCCGAGGAACTGTAATTAAAATTGGTTGACCAGTAATTGTTAAATACTGAAAATATTTACCTCGAAATTAAATTAAATCAAACTTTCAGCTGATCCTGATTGATAAACTATGTCGAATAAAAAGTGGTAATTACTAAGATCAGAGCTCGTAAGAATAAATTCGTGTAAGACATTAAAATTGGTCAGGGAAATTATTTCGAAATGCTCAGGGAAAACCTGGAAAAAGTCAAAATTATGTAAAAGACCCCTGTAATAATTAGCTAACCAAATTAACGGGAATTTGTTTATTCGCTGTAATTTAAAATTAATTTTAATTAAATCACGTTTTACGTAAAGCGGCGTATTCAAATATTAGCGAAACAATTCTAAGATTAGATTTTCTAGTAATTTTGTTATCTCCTCATAGCGAGCCGCTAATATAATAAAACCAGTCATTGGAAAATTAAGTCGATCTTTCGATTGACGAGAAGAAATATTACAATTAACTTAATTAATTTCAATTATTATTTTCCATTGAAATTTTACACTTTCTTACGCGCGTTCAATTTATCCATCATTGAATATCGCTCGTTCTAAATTAATGTTTGTTTCATTATACCAATTTTAATTAAACAATTATTTCAAATAAACTTAGTCGCGTAATAAATGTCGTTGAAATTGTAATTGGCCCTAGCTAAGGGACGCTTCAAAATGTTACTTTACGAAATAAATATTAGTAAATTCTAGAAGCAATTATTCGAGGAAGTAAAATTGCTCCAAAATCCTATTTTTGCGCGCCACTTTTATTTCTTAAAAATCCTCATCAATATGGTCCAAGTTTTTTTTTTTATAAATTAGAGGAAAGTCTGTACGAAACACGATGTTCCTAAAACGCCACGAGTTTGTAGCTTAAAGAGATAATAAAGACGACTAACTAGCTAAATTATTTAACAATTTAAAGGGAGAATGAAAAGTAATAACGAGTCATTTTCGATTCCAGTATTAAAAAAATTTCCCGGTTACCTTTGATCAAACGATTACGCGAAAATAATTACTCGTAATCCGTAATAAATATACGGGGAAGCGATTCAAGGTTAAATAATATGTTTACTCTTTTAGTTTAGAATTTTAATAAGATGTTTTTAAACTCAACATTGATTAATTATTTGGAATATGACAAAAAGAAAATATATTTCGGAGCCAATATCCTTATCGCGACTGGTTTAATTAACGTACTTTCCATTTCGTCAGCCAACAACTGGTTAATAATGTATTTTAAACGATTTAATTCGTGTTTTCGTTATTCAATACTTTCGTACCTCGGGGGGAAATATTACTATTGAAATAAACCTTCCATAATTATCGAAGAAAGAAAAAATAAAGACAAGGTCGAAGAGGAGATAATGGCTTCTCGACACCCCCCCCCCCCCCCATGCCCAGTCTTTATTTCAACATAGAAAACAACACCGTATCATCAACTAAGGTACGCGTTATAATAGTTACGGCCTCTTAATTATTATTCAGTCTCCTTAAAGGGAAAATGAAAACAAAAAATGCTTTTTGTTTAACCAATTATGATAGTTCAAAAAATATAAGTCTCATTCGTGAGCTGATTAAAATTTTTTAGGAAATTTATTTGACCGAGTTGCGACAATAATCTGACAAAGATTCCGATTTTGCTTTTGAATTCAAATTTATTTAGGTCTTGAGATTGAAAGAGTGTCGCTTTGTTTAAATTAATTGCTCGGAGCTACTCGTTTTAATTGAATTATCCAAAATCAGGATTTCTTTCGTTATCCGTCTCGTTTCATTATCCCTTTGAAGGCCTCTTTATTCGCGTCGATTTTGAATTAATTATTTGGTTTTTCGGGAGTTGGTGGCGATTTATTCCGGTCAAGGTGGGGCTAGACTGATCAACCGTCGCTTCTAGAGAGACCAGTCGAATTAACACCGCCAATAAAGCTTAAGCGCCGTTGTTCGAAATAGAACAAATCCGAATGAAAGATTATCCTTCGTGATTTAATTCGTTGAAATTTAAAACCGCATCCAACCGCGCGAGAAAATAATTGGGGACCCCCTAATAATTCTCACACTGAAGCCATTTTATATTCCAATTAGTTTTTTAAGTTGGGTGGATATATAAGGCGCATTTTAATTGAATTTAATCGACTTGAAACTTTAATTTTTAGCCTTTGTGATAATTCCAAATTAAGGAGAATTCGTTTAAATTTGACAAACTTAACGTAACAATCGTGGAAAAAGGGAAATTCCATTAAGTTTAGTAAATGGGATTGGCCATAATTTTGGGTACACCAAGTTGGGATGGCCAAGCCCAATAAATTCCTACATAAATATTGGCATGACCTTGATTGGCATCCTTCGTTTCGCGAAAGAAGCTATAGGGAATAATTCTTTATTTCGAGATAATTGTCGCGATAAGCGCGGTATTTTTCCAGGCGATCGAAAAACGCGTTTAAATTCAAGCCTGGGAAATGAATACGCGGTCATTTTGGCGAAAGAAACTTTCCCCTGGGTGTTAATGAGGTATAGGAGATACGTTTTCAATTTCGAATCGAGTAGAATACTTAAAAAAAAAAAAAAAGTAATTAACTTCTGTTAAAATATGGCGGCATTCGAGACGAGTCAACTTGTTATTCTCATTCCGGGGGTTTTGCCTATTGCAATTATCGCGCAATTTCGTTCGCCTTCTGGCGTCTTCCCGATTCGTGACGTCAAATGTTTCCATCCATAATATTATAAGCATCACGCCATTTAAGAGTTAAACCGTGTTTTGAATAATAAAACTTAAACCCCAAATTATTTATCTCTTAAAAAACATTTTTTTTTGACACGCGAATTTAAATTTTGAAATTAGGTAGATTATTTTTTTTAATTTTATTGGAACAACTCGTATCGAAAAAATAAATAAAATTGGAAGTCTAGGACAAAATCGTGAACGAAAATATTAGTCGTTCGTAGGGTCCTTGTCTTTAAGCCGAGTTTCCACGAATAGGAAATCGCCTATGATTTCGTGGTGGTTAGAAGTTTGGGCCTTGGTTTTTTTAAAAATCATAATTCAAAAGAAGTTAAGTCTTCCGTTTAAATAAAAAATGATTTATTTTCAATTAATTAACGTAGGAAAACAAACGCTATTGATTTTACCCTATTAATAATAAAGATAGCGGACGCTTCTAAGGAAATCATTCTTATTGGTTAAAACTTTCTCTACCCTTTCTTCGTGGCAAAATTTTTGTCGTACGGGGCGCTGTTTAAGAGTTACGAAATGATTCGTATATGGATGACCCCTTAACGTCCATTAATAAACCTATACTCTATGGACATTTTATAAACACCAGCTAAATAATTAAACGTATTTTATCATTGAGTATCCTTTTAAGGGGTCATCCGTACACGATTCATTTCGTAAGTCCTAAACGGCGCCCCGTACGACATTTTCGTCTTAAAATAACCAGTAGAACCCACCGTAGGTCGATCCAACCACCATTTTGGAACACACCCTGTATTCAAAGTGACAATTGAGTTTTTGTCGGATGACCACGCAAATACGTATAAATTTATTCTTGTGGCAAATGATTTTGACAATGATTAATCGTTTGGATGAAATTATTTCGTTTAAGGAGTTTAAAACTAGAGATTGATTGGCGGCTACTTTAATCCCCTTGAATATGAAAATATTTCTATTTTAAATCGTAATGGACGAAACTAAAGACATAAATGCCAGCGATGATTTCGTGACCCTCGAAGCGTGATTAACTCGTTTAGATCCCGTGACTAGCTTGATAGCCGATCGATTGACTTCGAGTCCTTGAAATTATAGGCTTGTTGACGCGTTCAAGTATTCCAAGATTCATTCCATTCCATTTAAGCGCCCACGAAAAGAGTTTTTTCCTATATAGAAACCAAACATTATCCGCGGATTGGATTCTCAGCTGACGGCGTGTCAGTTCTATAGATTACGCCAGCAGTTTGGCGAACGCGATTTTATAAAAATTGAAAGCTTAAAAATTGCGTAGTACAGTATTAGCCGAAACGGTCAGGGAAAATCGTTGGAAAAGGTCAGAGAATTTGAATGTGAAAAAACTGTGCCGCAACCCTGTAGGTTAATACTTGTTTATCTTCGGATAAATCCAACATATCCGAATTTGCAAAGTTTATTATTTAGTTCCGAACAATTAATCCTGAAATAAAATATCTGAAATTATTTTTCAAAACAGTTCGATCCAATGATCTAATCTTTCAACTAAAACGAAAGACTCGAAATAAGAACTTTGTAACGTTTTCTCGTGAAAAACGGGTAAAATAACTGAATAAGCAACACGGTGTCGCGTACTATTTTTAAAACCCCCTTTTTTCCGATGTTTTTCACGATTTTTGTCTAATAAATATTCGCCGACCTTGAAAGCTTCGTCAACGAAATTAATTTAATTTTATTATCGTAAAATGTGAATTGACGTCGCTAGTGTTTCGAGTTAATTCCCTCGAATGGCTTCGGGGCGATTAGATAAATCTTCCACACATCGACGATATGAAAACGAAAAACGGAAAAACGCCATCATTTAGCCGAGATCATGTTTTTTCCAGAAACCGGGGGATTTTCTTACCCGGGGAATTTAACTCCCAAGTTAAGGTTATTTTTATCAAATCAAAATCGCGAGTGTTTCCAAGGGTAATATCATTTATCGGGGGATTTAGCGAGGCCATTTTATTAGGTTATTAATTACGAAATTAACATTCAAAACGTAAGTAGCGGGTGCGACGCGTTACCCATTTTTATTCCGGTAATTTAACACGGAAATTACCGGAGTAATGGTAACTTCCTCTCTAACAGACTGGCAAAATTACCATAATGTTGATTTATAATTTAAACCTTTTTATTATTATTATTATTATTATTATTATTATTATTATTATTATTATTATTATTATTATTATTATTATTATTATTATTATTATTATTATTATTATTATTATTATTATTATTATTATTATTATTATTATTATTATTATTATTATTATTATTATTATTATTATTATTATTATTATTATTATTATTATTAAGTAAACAAATTACTAAAAGAGGTCAGAGGTTAACGTATTTAAAGGATTGTTTAGCCAGGAATAATTTTTATCATCTAATTATTTATATATTTATTTATACCACCTTATCAAACAGTAATATTTTATCCAAACGCCGAGACGTATTAACGAGTTAATTCTGAGTCAATTTTCTTTTTAGAAAAAATATCGGCTATTATGGCAAACCCTTTGCGTTATCTCGAAAATCTCGAATAAATGTTCTTCAAAATATTCGAGACACGTTTGAAATTCGGCCCACCCTTAAATTTGAATTAATTCTAATCGTAATTTGGCAACGATATTTCGGTAAAACCGAGGTAATGTACCGTCTTCGTACGTAACGTCATTTTCTATAAGTATGCCGTACGAAAGATCGAGCAATTAAGGCGAGATCTCCGCGAGACGAATCAACGCGAAGAAATTCAGCCGATCTCCGCCAATCAGCCCGCAATTTATTTGTAGTTTAATATTTGTTTATTAATTTCTTTTACTGTTGGATTAGGGTTCTATTTAAACTCGAAGGAATCGATCGCTCTTTTGGTTTCATTCTCCCTTTAAGGCCTTCCTTCCTGGTAATGTTAAAAACAAGCCCACCAAAATCCAAATCTTTTTTAGGCGTACATTCCGTGGCGTGGCCCTATGGCTAAAGAGACGAGAGTATATTTAGCCCGCGGACGAACGTAAATTCAATTTGCCCAAAATCTTTCAAATTATCAAATCTAATATATGTCTTAACAATCTTTAACCTCATTTCGATTTACAATGTTAAATCAATTAGAATTTACAACACGTAATACGAATAATTTCCTAAGAAAGCCTGATTCCATATGTTATATGTAGAAAAATACTTTGACAGATGTTACTCGTTAGGAAGCGTTTAATTTTAAATTAACAATAAAGGGAGGCCGGGTGGCGAAATAAATTTCCTCTAAACCAGCGTTGAAATGTGTTTAGCTTGGTCTAAAAAAGGTCATATACAAAATTTCACTTAAATATCCAACCATTTTCTGACTTGATTTGGAATTTGATTCAAGAGTGTGTTTTCAACGAGAGAAACTCGAGTTTCAGAAAAGTAGACAAATTTTGGCGCCATTTCTTCCGTATATCTCATTCCCGAATTGTTAAACTTTCTCGCGATTTCATTCGTTTTTACGAAATCTCGCGTTCGTTTTCAAATTTTAAAGGCAAACTATGAGCTAAAAATGGAACAAATTTTTAATTTATTAATTTTTAATCACGGGCCATGCCTAAAATACGTATTCGAAGATTATCGAACTTTAAGGCCTAGGATTTCTTCCGCCTGTTTCGCTGGAAGTGGGCTCACTTTCTGAGCTTCCTATTGGGTAGCGAGGCGAGAGAAAACCTGGAGGGCGAGTCTGTTTCCAGGGTGACAAGCGGAAGTAAGAACTAGGCCTTTCATTTCTGAACTTTTGGTTAATTTTGAATATAAATGAATTCTCTAATATTTTTTTTGTCATGGCCGTGATCCCGAAAATAAATTCAAAATTTGTTTAGTTGGTAGTTTCCCTTTAATGGTCTGTTACGTAACGTTAAGCGCATTATGGAATGGAAGTAGTTTAGTTATTAAGGCTTGAAAACGAGTGAGAGAGAGAGAGTGGATTCTTACTAAATTCGTACCATTTAACTATTGGCCTAGTAGCCCCGAATTATCAATTAGGTTTATCATTAAAATTCACCCGCTAGTCATATATTTATACACGACCAAGCTTTCTTCATCAACGCCGCAACTCTTCGATGTACCAACGCTTGTTTGAAGGCTAATTTTTACCAAGTCCTTTTCGTTAAGATCATCGAAATCGACGCTTTAATTACGAAGAAAGTTTAGAAGTTCCCAGCTAGGAATTCTTTATAGTCTCTGTGTGTGGCGGCGTTGAACTTTGAACTTAGGGACAGCCAATGTTTTGAAATGTCCTATGTCTCGACAAGTACGTAGATATAAGTCAATTAACCTCCACCGGTCGTCTCGTCCACACGGGGTCAATTTTATTGGTCCCAGTCCAAAAACATTTCCTCCGTATCTAGTGGTTAATGATGAGAGGGTTAAGTCATGAGCGCCTAGGGTTACGGAAAATGTCTAGACAATGAAATTGTAGGCTTTCTACCCCTTGTTTATGGACGCTTCTCTTTAGATTGTCTTTAAAGAGACGAGCGAAGGGTTTGTCCGGATAATAAAAAATCTACGTTGATCATAATTAAAAGTCGATCATTCGAACAAAACCCCTTGATCGATCATTCGAAAGTTGATCAAATGGACAAAAAGCCTTATCCACGATCACTTTGTTGATCTATAATCTATTCATTCTGATCGTAAAATTTGAAATTCTAGTTTCTGGCCCGTTTTAAAGTTTTATATTTCAATTTGAATTTTATTATTTGTGAAATGTAATATTTTTATCGAAGGATATTGTTTGGAAAAACGAATAATTTGTTCGTAGATAAATCTCGAAATCTTATCTTCGGATAAACCCAATATCTATTTAATCTCTTTTCATTTCCGCTTTTATATCTTAGGAAAAACATCATCTTTCATCAAAATATCGAGGAAAAATAGCTAAGACGAATAATAAACGTAGAGAAACACACCCTTGTAGCGAAGAATGAAATTCCTTGGAAATTAATACGAAAAATATTTTTCGGGAATATTTTACTTGTTATTACGATTCACCCAAAAATGATTTAATTAACCCTACTCGAGAACAATCAAGGTTAGAACGACGATACTTTATAAGCCTTTAAATCCCTTGGTCCTTGAAATTTCTTTATAATTGAAAAATATTTTGGCAAATATCGTAATGACCTTCGTTAAAACGTAAAGATATATTTTCGCGATATTCCAAATTTGGAAAATTGCAATTTTAAAAGGGTCGTGAAAAATTAAACTTAATTCTCTAGGTAACGATAACGCTATGTCCGTCACTAACGCTCGCTTGAAAATTGAAATAGAATTTCACTAATAAAGAGATTGAGAGAAAATTCTTATGCTAAGTAGAATTCAGCGAATAGAGACTGTTTGTAATAACGCGTTTTTGATTCATTTTGTGTCGCGCTGTCGTTCTTTAGATGGAAAATTCGGTAATTTCAGACCGTATGTTATTTAAATTAACGGAAACTGTCCATTTTCAATCCGAATTGAATTGGTTTTTGAAATATTCGAGATACGCTCGGACATATTCTTCCCAAAACTGTGTCGAGCGTCGAAACTCGAAAATTCTAAATTAATTTAATTACGACAAAATTACTTAAGCACCTTTCAATATATTTTATTTAAACTTTTTTTGAAACTATAAAAACATTTAGTTTTAGTTTAGCCCGGGGAATTCTCCTTCAAAGATCAGATTGAAAAACCAGCTTTATTAATACCGAGTGCCATTTTCTTCGTATTTTTTTCTAAGAAGATACTTTCATCCTTTGACTTAAAGCGATAGTAGCTGTCACGAAATTTCCATCAACTCTAAATGGAAATTAGAATTTTTGGCACGATCATTAAAAAACGATTCAAATTATAATTTGCGTCCGCGGAATAGAAGAAATTACGTTGACAGTAAAAATACGTATTTTCTAATCGCCTTTTTCAAAAAAATTTAAAATATGTCCCCGAAGTACTACGTCATCACTATATGGTCACGTGATTTTGCGCGGAAAAAATGGTGACAGCCTGACTTTAAATAAGTATTAACAAATTCGCAATTCAATGATCCGGTTTTTTCGTTAGCCGCCACGAAATCGTGATTATTTTATATTTTAGGGTTAACTATACGTGAAAAAACTCCGAAATTCCCCGAATTAAGATTTTTGGTAAGATTTTATTCAATTTCCAATCCACTTCACGTAAATTCGCCGAAGAAAATTGGCTTTTCAATCGGATTTGGATTGATAAATACGCGTTTCACCGCCACATTTTAAAGAATCTTAATTACTGGTTGACATTGGGAAATATTGGCTTTAATTTCTGATTTTTATCTACCTAGATTTTAGTTACTCCTATATCGGAATTCCTTTGTTTATCGTAACTTCAAGGCTATTTTAATTCATCGAATATCCGATATATTTTATACGTTTTATAGGCAATCTTAAGGAGTATTCATTACCGCTAATGAAACTATCGCGAAATTGAGAAAAGATTATTTAAAAAATGATTCAAAATATATACGCACATTTTTCCTTGACATATTATTTTAAAGGGAGAATGCACCTAGCAACTAGTGTTTTTTTATCGATTCCTTCGAGTTTAAGTAGCAGCCGAATACGCTAGTAAAAAAAACATATCTAATATTAAACTAGAAAAAAAATTCAAACTAGGCTTAGCAGGATTCATTGAGATCATCTGATGTATGGATAACGAATTGATAAAATTTAATCGTTGTTGGGTTTTATTATCCCTTTAAGAAAAGGAATGAATGATTTGATAATCAGGTGATTCCATAAATTGTTTCAATTCTCGTAAAAATGTCTGGTTTCCCGCGCCACTAACTTCAGAACTTTTTTTTTTTTTGTTTTTTTAAATTCCATAAAAGCAACGAATCAAAACGCGGTAACTTTCTATCCATAAATAGCTATTTTTCTCCCGAAAAAAATTTATATTTCGACTCGAATTAAGAAACGGTTCCTTCGTACAAGATCCAAATATTACACGATACACGTGTTGAATTAAGTGAAATTCCACTTTCACCCGAGCAACGTATCGTAAAAGCATCACCGTCGAATGAATTTAGCTATTTTTGGGAATCATCTGAAGGGAAAATCTCTACTTATTTCTTCTTCGTGCGGAACGAGCGAGAAATCAAAAACTAGCGAACCAATTTGTACAAAATTCCTTATCTAGGTTCGTTTGAGCGAGGACCGCGGAGGACGAGCTTTTGGAAAGATCTATTTTAATATTAATTAATATTGAAAGCTTTGTTTTTATTTATTTTTCAATTCGAAATTGAAATCCCGAATTTTAATTTGTTTTATTTGCCACGAATTCTAAGAAACGCCAATTTTCTTATTCACGAATGGATTATCCCCTGCAATTCGAGTAGCTCGTTAATAGATTAAGCTCGAAACTCGTTAATCAATTCGGATAAACTTTATCCGTAAACTTTACTATCCGAATTTACAAATTGGGTTTTTTGTAGCCACGCTAATATATTTATTTTTCTTATTTAAAAATGCGTTTCAGCGTTTGAAGGTAAAATTTTCGACACTAATAAGATATAATAATTGTAGACCGCGTAAACAGGTTCGTTTGCTTTTTGTTTTAAATGGAAATTGCTTAGTAAACAAATTATGAAGAAATCAATTTTCATTGTTTTTTTTTTGTTAAATTACTCAAGACCTTAAGGCGGCGTCTTTGTCAAATTAAGGTTAAGGGAATAAAATAATGTCATTATATCGATAGGGAAATTACTATTATTTTGTATTACAAAAATAATCGTAGAAAAGTTAGGAAATACGCGACTTCATCAATTGTTGATCGAATTGTAAACAAATTTTCTATCATTTTAAAATCATTACTATATTCGGTTAGTCGTCCTAATTACACGCTGATGGAATGTAATTTCCCTAGTCTAATAAACGTTAAAGTGAGTGACTGACCCCCGTGATACTACGTCATCGCATTATGGTCACGTGATTTCAATATTGTAGAGCCTACATTGAATTCTGTCGCGTTCTGCCACCACGCCGTCTTTTTCTTGAAAGTACTTAATCCTGATTAATTTCTACTTTTCGTACGAAAATTATGGTTAATTACGCTCCAGAAATAAACTACGTGTATAGATTATCTGGTAATTAACCAATTTACCGAAATTAATCACAATCGTGACGTATCTTCACCTTGTTCCTTCGTTAATATTCAAATTGCATTAGAAGCTAGCGTAACTTCAAATCAATCTTATTTAAATTCGATTAATTGTCATTTCAATTAGATCAGGACCAGCTTAATAGATTTTATACATTCTTATTCAAAAATAATAACTCTTTATAACGAAAAAATTAATCAGAGAAGAATTTTTTTTTTCAACTGAAATTTCCGCACGACTAGCTACGTTTTGTAACGGGATAAAATAATTCTCGTTCTTTTTATTATTCTTCGCAATATTTCCTCCGGTGCGAATTCGCCCCAGTTATTTCTATCATTATTCTCATCGAGTATCCTCCGAAAATTGGCCCGTTCCTTACTAAGCCAAGGACGAAATGATTACAAATAGAAATAGAAATGGAAATGTCACCTTTGGGGAAAAACTGAAGAAAATGCTTTGAAAAGGAACGTCGCCTTATTAACAGAGTTTAATTACGATTAAAGATAAATTAACTTGTTTATTTTTAAAGGGATATTGGAATGTGATTGTTAAGAAATAATTGACTCTGACCACCCCCTAGTATAGATTTCTTAATTTGAAATTTATTAACGAGGTTCGTACAAACGTGCGAGTGTGAAACCTGGAAATAAAATATTAAATTAAAAAAAATTTTAGTTAAATTCGTGGAATTTATAGAAATTTAAGGTTTTAGCCGTATTTGATCTAAATGAGTGGACGAGTGACGTGGGCCGAGTCTTTAGTATATATTGATAAGATTAACAAAATTAAAAATAAGATTAATTTCTTACTAATTCGAATGATTTAGCCGGAGATTTAATTTTAAATAAAAATTAATATAATTAGTTAATCTACTTTTGGAATTATTTAGTTGCCGCGTGGATAACCTAACCTAGTTTAGGAATAAAATTACAAAGATAATTAACCCCAATGACCCGGGAACCTTGTCCTAAATAGAAAATAAATAAAATGAATGGCGTAATATTACAATTTTAATTCATTCTTGAGTTTCAATTGAGCTTTGGACTTTTGAGCTTTAACCGCGAATTAAGTATTATTATTATTATTTATTTAATTAAAACCATTGTTTGACGTTTCATAATCAGAAATTGGGAATCACGCCATTTAATAATTATTTTAAACTTCTAAACATTAAAACAATATAAAATATTTAATATGAAAAATCATTTGGTTCAAATTAAGGGACCCCAAAAATATTCCGTATAATTTCTTATAGAAATATCAAGAGTAAATATTTTAAGATATTTTCCATAGAAATTTGGGCAAAGTCATTTAAAAAATAAATTTCGAAGATTGCGTAATAAATTATTTCAATAAAATAATTATTCTAGAATTGTTTTTTCTACTTCTCGTATATTTTCAATCGTATTTTAACGATCTTTCCAAAAATGCTACTCAATATTCATTCTGAACTCATTATACGGGCTGACTATAACTCCTTCCAATATCTCTACGCGTTTCTTTCTAAATAATAAAAATATGAAAATATGTAAATGAAATGTTTAAGTGTCGATCCTTGTATTGGCAAAAAGCTCTAACCCTTTTAAACCCCAGGAATTGAACGTAAAAGATCCGGATTTATGCTAGCATTAAATCTCCTAAGGAAACGACGTCATTGCCAAATCTCTCCAACAAGATTGGAGAAAAAAAAATAAGATTGCAATTACGGAAATATAAATTTTGACTCGAGGCCATTGGTTGAGAATATCTTGACAGGAAGGATCCAATCTCCTTTCCGAGTGATCTTTGCTTCTCGGAGAGGTTTCGCGTTCATTAGGAAGAGGTTTGGCATTCGACTGGCGCGTTAGTCTGTTTGTAATATAAAAAAGAAGCCCGAATTGAGTCATAATTGCTAAAAGTAGAGGAACTCCCAAGTATGGCGTAATGAACGGAAGGGCAATCATCTTTTAGTTAATTTGTTTATCATAACTTGATTAGGTTTTGTTTGGTTAATTGGTATGATCAGACGCGGGAAGAACTATTCGGAGAAATAATATTTATTCTTTCCCAACTTGTTTTAATGTTTAAATTTAGTTTGACCCCGTGTTTAACCCCGTGTAGTAGACTTTCTTGGGAACTAAATTCTGTAACGTATATTTCTTAAGGGTGAATATTAGAGTTTTAATTATATTTTAAAGTTTAAAAATAACTTCCTTCGGGCTTAAACACTTCCGTAAAAATGGTTCTAGCGATTAGGCGATTACGTCACTGATTATAGCCTTTATAACGCTACGGGGTCAAAGACGGAAAAACGGATAATGATCAAATATACATCGCGAAATCTTCTGGTTTCCATTAGGGTTGGCACGTTTTAATTTAGCATTGTGATAGAAAAATACAAAATTGTTGGTATTATGAAACTTCACTTAGTCTTAACCTTGTAAATATTTTTTGTTGCTTCCAAGGCTGGAAAAGTATAGATAATCCTATACTTCGTACCAGTCTTGAAAACGAGAGACATTCTCCGTAGGAATGGGTGCTTTTTAACGGCTATTTTTGTCGGTTCCAAGGTTATTTTATAATATCAATTATATTTAAATTTCAATTCCTTAGGAAAAATATGGGATTATTATTATTTTTTTCCAAATATAGGATTATAGAGGACAGAAAATTAGGTTTTATAGGATAATATAGAACTAAAATTATCTGAAAGTATTTCTTAGTTTCCCTTTAAAAATTACTCGTAACGTAATCAGTTCTAACACAATCTAGCCATTTTAATTTACTATATAAAAAATCTTCGATTTTCTGTGTCGGCGTTAAAGATAATATTAATCCTAGATTATAAAATGAATGTTTTTTTTGTTTTTTCCGTAGCTACGTCCGCATTAATGACTTTGAAAATATATTTAAATAGTTTCCAATGTTCGTATCGACATTTAATTCGAGGGGATAATTTTTATATTGACAAATGATTTCTATTTAAAGTTAACCCCGATTTTTTTTTTCCATTTTGAACTTTGGAAAACAATTTCCGAATGATCTGAAACTCAAGTTCTAGTACGAACAGGGCTTAAATATATAATTTTAACCATTATACCGGCGGTAAAATTTGTCGGAAATGATTCTCAGACGTCAATAATTTATGTTAAATCTATTAATAGGAACCACGCGGTTTTATTTTCCGAGAACATTTCAACAAAACGCCCAAGTTTTAAAGTTTAATTTTCCCGTTATCACTCGCGCGCCTTACCGGAAGTACTCGTTTCTTTTCGAACGAAGAACCTTTTCTAAAAATGCTCCATTTTTATTTTAAAAATACAGTTTCAGGGCTAAAAACGTAATAGACTTGTTTATTACTTAGAGGAACTTTTGCCCATCGCGTTCCGACTGCCGTAACCATTTTATTTTAAACAAATAAACGAGTTAAGAAGCCATATTAAATCGAGCATTTTATATATATTTGCGTATAGAGAGATGACACTCCTGATCTTATTACGTCACACCCTCCGCGTCGTCCCCTGACCTTCCTAACTGTTAACCAAGGCGAGGAAGACATTGACACGTTATAAGCTTCTATCTCTGACCAGTGAAGGAGTTACGTCATTCTGCTATACAAATGCTCCCCCTTGACTGTATACTGTCTCCCTATTGGACAAATTCCTATTTAGTCGTCTTGGCTACTTTCTTGGCTAGACAAAAGTTGAATTTTATTTTATTTTCGAATAAAATGAAGCCAACATCCATTTTAAATACTAATTATCTCAATTTACAAATTTTCTTTTAAACCAAAAATAAAATAACTGAAAAAAATGTAAATAAGACTAAGATAATGTTATTCGATCTCATTCCGAAAACTAGTTTTATATATAACGAAAGCGCGCGTGTTATCGTACAGATTGGACAGCGTTAAAAAGGAGATTTATCCTCCAGCACCCTGATTTATTCCGCCATTTCCTCCAAATGTTTACCCTAAACCCTTTTACTATAACGAGTAGATCTATCGCTTTCTATATCCCACATATTTTCCGTTAATAATTTCCGATTCAAATCGTCATTTTTCTATTCCTAATTATTTCCTACTAGTCCTAATCTATAATATAGTCTAATATCTATAACGAGTTACATTTTCGTTATATTATAATTAGTTACGTGGCGTAATATAATATTAGCGCTACTTTTATTAATTGGATTGATCTACCGAATTAAATTCGGATAAGTTTCCTTAAAATATAGATTATTTATCAATCCAGTTAATTTATCCGAAGATAAAACAATAATACTTATCTGTTTTTATCCGAAAATGGAAGCTGATTCTAGAATATTATCCCAATTATATCATTTAGATAATAACAAAAAAAAAAAAAAAACGTTTCTTCGGACAATAATAAATACGATTGTAAACCTTTTATTTATTTTCTTGGAATTGTAATTGCGAATTCTTCGAATGAATTTTTCGATTTTCTTATCCATCGTTATACGTTTTAATTCGAGTGAAGCGATTGAAACTCTAAATTAATTTAACTTTAATCTAAATTTACGAATTTAATTGGAAAATTAGTTTGTTTATAAATGGATTGATTTTTTTTTTTTTTTTTTTCGACCACGAACTTCAACAATTAATGAGTTAATAATATTATTAAGTTCTCCTAATTTTTTTTCCATTAATTTTTTTTTTTGTCAGTGTTCGATTCAATGGGCAGACCCGAAGGTGGTCTTTTACAGGGCACGATGAGTGCCTTGGGCGAGTACGACCAGTGTCTCAGTATAAAAGAACCCATTAACGAGTTCAACAAGAACAACCAAATCCAAGGGCAATACTGCCTGATCAGTATCAGACCGCCGTTACCGCCGAAACCGAGACACGTCAAAGTTTTCGACCAAGTCTTTAGAACTTTCAACGCCACCTTCAAAACCGAAGTGAGAATGAAATAGAATTTTAAAAATCTCGAGAATTTAAATTCTCGGGATGAAAATTCAATTTGTTGGTTGTTCCGTAGCTCATGGACGCTTTCGCCAAAAACTTGTTTGGATTTTACGACGCTTCCATTCGATGGGGCGTTTGCATTCCTTCCAAATGTTCCAGTACTGATCTTAGCAAAGTTCTCTCGTTTGGTACGTTATTACCCATCTATTATAAATATAATAAGATATACGTACATTAAGGTATAGATATAATAGATACCAACGTAACATCAGAATTGACATTAAATAGGTTTTTAATTTAATTATAATTAACGCTTACGTAAATAAAAGTGTTTTCGGAAATATATATCATTTAGTTTTCTCCGTAATTTGCATACCTTAAAGGGAAACTATAAGCTAAAAATGGAAAAACATTTTAAATTTATTTATAGCAAAAAAAAAAAAAAAATCTAGAATATTTAAAAACCAATTTTTAGATTAATTTCTAAAGTCTAATAATTTATTTTAAATAAATTTATTTAAATATTTATTTATTTATTTTAAATAAATTAAAATTGTTCATTAATTTTATATGATAGTTTCCCTTTAAAATTCTTTAGTTTTAATTTTTATTATTCGGTATGCCTTTAAGGGGTCTAATATATATTAGGATGGTCATGTTAAAATAAACTAATCAAAGTGGGTAAATTCCCTGGCAAAATGCTACCGGAGACGTTCCGAAATACAGGTTTTCTAGTTAGTTTTTAGCGTAAATTCCTTCGAGGACTCTGATCAATCAAACGTGGTTTAACGACCCCATAGTACTTGGGCATTTAGAACTATTATTAAATTTCAATAAGCAATAAATATACTCGTAGTTTCGATACGACTATTAGAAATTTAATCTTTACCATTTTCCACAATAGTCGCCTCGCCACTAAACATTAGCACCGAAGTAACGAACTGTGATATTAAAGAACCCCCGATGATTGACACCGTTCAACTAATAGTAATGTAATTTAAAAAAAAAAAAAAAACAATTATATACCAATATCTTAAGCCTAATTATAATACGAATTGTTAAAGGTTCATTTTTGGAGGTATAATATTATTGAATACTGTTGGAACCATAGCGACGTTCTTATCCAAAACAGACACGAAAAAAGGTATAGAAATTTTCAAGTCACATTTTATTAATTTTATAAGATTTCTTCTAAATATTGTTCCGAACGTAGGTGCGAGTTTAATTGAAAGTTTTTCGGTAAAACGTAACTTCTTGAAAGCGGTGAACAACAAACGAGGGACTGCCCAACTCGATTTCTTAAATGGATTACGTTTTCTCTCTATGAGTTGGGTCATACTCGGACATTGTTATTTTATGGCTGAAAAAGCTTTATTGAGTAAGTTATTTACTTAAAATAATTATTAAGTTTATAATAATTCAATTTTTGAACAGGAAATCCATTGAATATTGATAGTTTTCGAAAGGACATTTTATTCGAACCAGGCAGCAATACTTACCTCTCAGTTGATTCCTTCATTTTTATTGGGTAAGGAAATTTGTTTGGTATCCCAGTAACTTTACGCTCGACCAATAACGTCTGAGAGTTAATTAATTACGATTAAAATTTATTCTTATAATTAATATTGAAAATAGAGGAGCCGTGATGTCATTTTGCATGATTCAAAAATTTAAGGAGGTTCGAGTACATCCGATTTTTATCGTCTTTTGCAGAATAATTAGGTTCGTTTCTCGTAGTTAATGTAGTTTAAAAAACTAATTACTTAAATACAAAACGTAATTTTATTTAGAATTTTGCCTTGCTTGTTGGTGACGATTGGTTTCGCGATTCTTTTGCCATTAATCGGTTCGGGACCCTTCTGGAAAAGTTACACCGAAGAAATTGCTTCAAAATGCAGAGAAAACTGGTGGGCAAATACGCTACTAATAAACAATTTTTTCAAGTTCGACGATATGGTAAGATTAACTACGAATATTAAAATTATAATTGCAAAATTAGTAGATAATGTATTTATAATCCAAGTTCTACACGCGATTGTTCGCGTCTATTTGTTATCTGAGGCTAAAACGGGATTTACGGTACAGGCCTACTCGAGTTTAAATAAATAATGCCGAAGTGTAAATTGCGTTTATTTTAATTTGCGGGCATTTTTTTTTCCGAAACAAATACAGGACTTGTTAAATTTTTATTTCAGTGCTTAATACACAGTTGGTACATTCCAGTCGATTTCCAATGTTTTCTGCTAGGATTAGTGTTTTTATCGCTATTCAGAAAGTAAGATATTATAATTAATTAATTTTTTTTTCTAATTAGTTCTAAATTAAATGTTTAACGAATTTATTCAAGGAGAGAAATATTTGGAAAACTGTTTCTCTTGGCGCTAGTCTTCGTTTCGGTCTTGTCTACCGGACTCGTGACGTATTTCTTCAAATTCCCACCTACCATTATACTCGGAACTCTGTTGTTGACGGATTACAAGTAAGATAACCTCTCGCGGATCAATTGGCCATATAATCACTCGCCGATCAATTGACCATCACCCCTTGTTGATCAATTGCTAATAACTACTTGTTGATCAATTGCCAATAACTACTTGTTGATCAATTGCCAATAACTACTTGTTGATCAATTGCCAATAACTACTTGTTGATCAATTGCCAATAACTACTTGTTGATCAATTGCCAATAACTACTTGTTGATCAATTGCCAATAACTACTTGTTGATCAATTGCCAATAACTACTTGTTGATCAATTGCTAATAACTACTTGTTGATCAATTGCCAATAACTACTTGTTGATCAATTGCTAATAACTACTTGTTGATCAATTGCCAATAACTACTTGTTGATCAATTGCCAATAACTACTTGTTGATCAATTGCCAATAACTACTTGTTGATCAATTGCCAATAACTACTTGTTGATCAATTGCCAATAACTACTTGTTGATCAATTGCCAATAACTACTTGTTGATCAATTGCCAATAACTACTTGTTGATCAATTGCCAATAACTACTTGTTGATCATTTGCCAATAACTACTTGTTGATCAATTGGCGATATCACCTTTTGCGGATCAAATGACATTTTATTAAAATGGCTGTAATTTGTAGATTTGGAACTGAGTACATGAGGCTGTCATATACGGCTACTCACGTCCACGTGTCCGTCTACGCGATTGGTATCTTTACCGGAGTGTTAATCGCCAAAAACCCCAACTACAAAATGCCAGTTGTAAGTAAACGTAAACAAATTATCTATCTTTGGAAAAATTAGAAATTTTAACGAATAATTAATATCGCGATAATGGTATCAGTGGACGGCGTTGTTAGGTTGGATCACGGCCGCCATTAGCGGTCTGGCTACCGTTTACGGCACCCACGAATGGAACACGGGAACGCCTTACGGGGAAGCCGAATCCGTCATATACTCGGCATTGTACCGAACGGTCTGGGCTTCTTGTTTAGCGTGGATATGTCTGGCTTGTTATTTCGGGCGCGGAGGAATAGTCAACTACATTTTGTCTTTCACGGCCTATAAGCCATTGTGCCGGATATCCTACTTAACGTATTTACTTCAGTACTTTTTCGTTTACGGATACGTCGCGTCCAGACGAGGACCCATCGATTATACTCATTCTACCATGGTAAATAACAATTCCTATACGTGTTAAATACAGTTTTCGGGTTTAGTTTTCCACCGGAGATACGCCACGACTTTTAAAAAATTAGGCTTAAAAATATAAGTTACAAAACTATAGAAACTGTTAGGCCTTGGCCAAAATTAATCAACTAAACTGAGCTGGTCGGTTATCTTGAAGGGTTAGGTTTAAAAAATTGATATTATCTTAAAGAGGACTCTTTGAGCTACAAAATCCCTCTGGTGGAAATTCCAAGCGACGTAAAATAGGGTGGTAATTTTTTGATTCAAAGGGAAAATATCGAGACTTTGGGCCTTGGCCAAAATTAATTAACTAAAACTGAGATGGCGGGTTATGTCGAAGGGCTAGCTTTAAAAAAATGATATTATCTTAAAGTTTAAGGTACACTAAAGACAAAATCCCGTCTTGTATATCAGTTTCGTTATTTTTAATCCATCCTAGATCTATTATTTCTTCGGAGTGCTCTGCTTATCGTCAATGGCGGCTTTTGGTCTGCACATTCTAGTCGAAAACCCGATAGGAGAATTGGCGAATTTCGTTCTGACGCGACTTAAAAACAAGCGAGCTCAAAACCTTAAAAACAATCCTCGAGCGTTTCAAAACGGTAACGTCGCTAGCCGGGAAACCAAAGTGCCAGTTGAGGAGCGCAAGGATGAAAACAACTTTAAAGGCGAAATATCACGATTATGATAACGCGGGGGTGGGGCTTCGATTCTCCTCTCAATCGCGTCACTCTAACTTAAAAGACTGTTTCCGGGTAACTGACACTAAATATTCGAGCGTTGTGGCCCGAAACGAGTGAAATTTTGTCGTCTCTTGGCGATCGCGCGAGTCACGTGATTAGCCGCGTCGTGCCTTAAAGGAAGTATAAAGATCTCGGGCCTCTAACGCGAACATTCAACCGCGTCTAACAAACGTTCGCGTTTGGAATGAGACGATTTTTCGAATTAGTTTATACTCCCTTTAAAGAAGAGTTCGTTATACAGAATATATACAATGAATATAAAACAATTTAGTGTCCAACCACCGATGTTTTTTTTTTACCAACTCGTAGTGATAACTGCGTTACAAAATGAGACCCCGCGCTTCAAGGTTGGGTGGTCAGGAACTTAGTTGACCGCGGGATGTCAGTTAAAGAACTATCCGTAATTTATAGTTTATGGCTGATGAAGATATTTAACGCGCTCAAATGTTCACCAGGGCGAAACGAAATAGGTTGTAGAAATCAAATGGTGAATAAATGAGAAATATTTACTTTTAAAAGTATATTGTTTCATTTTTTTAAAGAATCCCTTATATTTCAGAGAAAATATTATTTATTAAACTGTCAAATTATCAACAGCGGAAGCCATAGGATAGATTTTTTAATGGAATTTAGGGATAGGTAGAAATCTGTAGGACTAAAAGTAGAAATAATACAAATATTTCGCGGTATACTAAAGAATCGCGTAGAACAGTAGGTAATTAAAATATCAAATTCGTGTCATGTGGACTTTAAATTAACCATTTTAATATAATAGTTGTAACAAAACGTCCTTGAGTAATTACATTAGCGTAAGTTACGGTTAATAATTTCGTTGTTCTCACTCAAATACTCGTTTCAAAATAATATATAATTTAAAAATTAAATATTAAGAATATATTTGGTAGTAGAGATAACTCGGACAGTTACTGACCAAGTGACCAACCATCGTTTTATTCTTATTTTCCTAAATTCCGGGGGAAAAATAAAAGGTACTATTTGTCTAACGACTTAGATACAACGTAGACGAAAACCGGTTGCTTAAAAGTAGGCTTAAGCCTCGTTCATACATAGGCCTAAATGCGCTTCGATTTCTATAACTTGTTATAAAACCAACGTGAGAAATCAGTTCGTGTTGGTTCGGGAAGCAATTTGGCCAAGTCACTTCGGTTCAATCCGCCAAGAAAATAACGAGGCGGGGAGACAAATATGCTGATAAATCTTAAAATAACAAACACGATTTACTAATTAGTTTTAGATAACTATTTAAAAATTTTAAATTCTGGGCATTTTTTATAACGACGCTAAGCCTTGTCAGCGTGTGAACCAGGGAAAACGGAAAACGCTTCGAACTGGTTTTGGAACCGATTTTGCCTTCAAGTGTGAACGAGGCTTTAGTGACGTCTCGTATAGCTTTTCCTCTCTAGCTTTTACACCTTGCTATATCAAAATAAGGGGACGCGCTCTTAACTGGGCGGAGAGAGGGAACTGAAAAACGGGATTTTTTTTTTTTTTTTTTTTTTTTCCTCTCTTTGGTTTTGTTGGTTTCATTTTTTCCATCGTTATTCGGGGAGACTGGACGGAAAGTCTGAGACGGGTAGAGAGAAGACTCGTATTTCGAATGAACCATTTCGAATCTTGAGGGGTAATGGTAGTTTTGTTCATTGAATCGCGGGCAAGGATTTTGTGAAAGTTAACACTAACAACGTGTTGTCTCGCCCAGCGTTGCTCCGTAACAACTTCGAACAAAGGAATACTCACTAATGGTTAAAAGTAAGTTACGAACTTTATTATTTTCAAAGTACTTGTGTTTAGTGATTAATTTGTTGAGGTGTGGCTTCGTAATTAACCGTTTCAAATATATTGGACTAATACCGTTGTAAATTACTGGGCTAAAATGTAAATTATTGTTAATATTTCGTGTTTATTGAGCTAGGGACATAGTCCATTAAGAAACTGGCCTCCCAGGATAGTTTTAAGAACGCTGAAATGGTAATTAACGTATTAGATTTTAATTTGTTCGTAAAAACAATTAAAAACAACTATGATTTAATCTAAATGGGAGATTAAGCGCGGGATAACGTAGCCTTTTTTTAACTTAATGGTTAATCCCCTTCGTGATTTATAAGCTAGGGAAATAAACGCCGTTTACGTGTCTAGGGAAACAAATTAAGCGACATTTACACGGCTAGGGAAACCATTTAAGCGCCGTTTACATGTCTAGGGAAACAAATTAAGCGACATTTACACGGCTAGGGAAACCATTTAAGCGCCATTTAAATGTCTGGGGGAAACAAATTAAGGCCCATTTAAACGTGTGTGAAAGTACATTTTAAATTCGAAGGAGACTAAAACAAGTATTAATTTAAACAATTAAGAGCCATTTATATTTAAAAGGACCGTTTAAATGTGTGGGGAATCAATTTGAGGCGAATTAAGCTTTATTTTAAATTAAATAGAAGGAATTTAAGTCCCATTTAAATGTGATATAGAAGCAATATAGGCGCCTATAATCTCTCGCAGTTAGGCAGGAGCAGACGACAGAAATACATCTTGGGTACGCATCAGGGAGAGAGGGGGTAACACCGAGGTACGGGATATTTGTGACGTTGTAAGATCAGGAGTGTTACCTCCCTATAGAAGCCATTTAAGTTAAATAATTTGAGCATCTCTTTCAACACGAGTTAAAGGAGCTCCTTTATTTATAAAATTCCTTGTACTATGAAGCTAAAATGGTGTACGCTTTAGACCTAAGAGTGTAAATACTCGTAAAAGTTGTTTATTGATATACTTGTACGGATGTGGTTGAAGGCTCACACCCACACGCAACATCCGCTTGATAAGGATTAGTAGTTAACTTCCTAGCTTAATTGAAAAACACTGTGTAGTCCAAATTTTACTATTTTCAAGGACTCTCGTCTGTGAAAACTTGAAATAAATCTGTAGATTTATCAAATTGATCTCGCGAATTTTAAACTTTAACCTTTCGGATAATTATTTTAAGCCGACCACAAATTGAACCAAACGTACACTTATTCAAAAATAGCTCTGACTTTAAGACGTATCTTGGAAAGCGTAATTTTTATTGAAGAAGGGGGTTTGGAAAACGTGTGATAAGAGTAATTGAAGACAATTTAGTTTATAATAAGTAGGCTTAATAATTTGCGAAGTATTTCGAGCTCTTTCACCTTACTGACGTAAGCCGCTCCCGTTGCCTTTGATCTTTAGCCTTATCTTATCGAGTCTCCGTTATTCCCGCGAAATCAGTATCGTAGTAGAAGTATTTATCTCGGCTTCCCATATATCCACTCCTAAATTTCCCCCTTACAGATAAAGATTATCTACATTTTAACGTCTAATCGTCTTTGGAGGCTACCATTGACTGTTCATTCTACCACTCTTAAAATCCAATCTATCTCCGCGATTGCTTTTTTGGCGGGAAAAAGATTTAGCTAGAATTACATTCGCTCTATATTTTAATTAAACGTTTTAGGGTGTACCGGATACCGATATACTTCCATCAGTCATGTCCAACCAAGAAGATGTCGTGTCTTCTTCTCAAGAAGATCTGCCGAGTCCAATAATGTCTCAAGAAACGTTTCAACACATTGAAGGCGTAGTAAACATGCAATACCAAGATATTATTCGGGAAAATAGCGTAAGTTGCTCGAATAGTTTTTTTATTATCATAAGTAATTGAGATAAGTACGAGAGTAGCTTGACGATGAGAAGCCAAGTCACAGTTTGTTTTCAAGTACAGCCAGAAGTAACTAGGAGGAAGTAAGCGCCCCTTTAACTAGTCGCGGACGTTCCTCGCGGCTAAATAACGAACTGGGGCTTCAAAATTTACAATTTAGCTTTTGGCGGGAAATTGCGGCGGAAGACGAGGTTCAAACCAATTAATTGAAACTCTTTATCGCGTTCAGTAATTGTACCGCTCAGCACCATGGTCATTTTTTCGAATCTAGAAACTGTTCGCGTATAATTTAAGCTCAAAATTTATGAATTTTGAAAACCTTTCTTGTCATTTATGAATATCAGGACCATTCCTCTTCGGAATACACCCTTCTCTCCAGCAAGGTAAAAACTTACCATCAATTGGAGTCCGCCTCAACGAATACCTCGCTACTTAGTCAAGCTACAACTTGTCTTTCAAATCTGAGAAACATTCCTCAAGAATACGGGTTAACGGACAATGAAAATACGTGGGATTTCAATGAAATTGAAAGTTCGTCTAACTCGTTAGTGACTAGAAAGGTAAGAAGAATAACGCGTTACTATCTTAGTGTTTGGGGGTCCAACGCCAAGTCCGCTCGTTTGTCAATGCTATCGGCCCCCCCGTAACACCCGATGTTAATTTCATTCTAGGTTGGTAAATATATCGAAGAAATTTCGCCAGCGCTTCAAGGACAAAGAATTAGAGAGTAAAATATATCCTATATTTAATTACGATTAGAAATTAAATTTAATTGAAAGGGAAAACTAGGGAGAGCTATTAATGGGAACGGGGGGATTTAATTTCAGAATGGGCGCGCAAAATACGAATTAAATAATATATAGTCAGATTCTACGGTGAACTTAATTTCTTATCTATAAAATAATTACGTTTAGCTCCGATTGTCACAAAGATCAGTATTGTTTCGAAGTCCGTTACACCGAAAATAATCAACCCAGTAAAAGCACACCGTGGACGGTAAATATCATAATGGTCGTAGCTTTTCAAGTAAAACAGAAATACAACTTTATTTTTTCTGGTCTATCTTTCTTAGTATTCTAAGAAGCTGAACAAATTGTTCGTCTCTTTCAATCTACCATGCCCAATTCAGTTCTACATTTCGCCCGAGCCACCGGAAGGCTGCTATATCCGCGCCACACCTTATTATAAGGATCCAGTTCACGCCAATGGCATTCCTCGAAGGTGTCCAACTCATTTGGCGCAGAATGAACCCTCAAATATCGGTAAGAAACACCAAAGTTATTGATTTTTACGACAAACCTCAAAATAATTCTTCTTCTTTGACAAACGCGTTCTCTCCCTCCACCCAAAACGTTTTAATAATTAAATTTAATTAAATTTAATTAGGATTCAGCGAAGTTAATCACGTTTTAAGATGCGATTCCTCCAACGTCGTGTACCACAAAGATGACGTCACTGGTCGTCTCTCGGTTCTGGTACCTTACCAGAAACCCGATCCTCTGATAGGCTTAACAACCTACAACTACCTCTTTACTTGTTATAGTAGTTGCATGGGAGGTATGAACCGACGCGCTATCGACGTCGCCTTCACCTTGGAACGCGCGTAAGTTCATTTTTAACCAATCACGCGCGATTATCATCACTAGATCGCGTGGTGACGTCATTTTTGACGTAAGGGCGCTAGCTATCGAATTACTTCATCAAAAATGATGAAAACATTGAGTGGGGGCGTATTTTTACGTAAGGAATTGGAAAAGTGATCGTATTTAATGATCGTAATTTAGTGATCAGCCGATACTGGGTCAAAGATCAGTTGAGGTTCGAGTATGCGCGTGTCCAGGAAGAGATAGAATGAAATGCGAACAGAAGATTAGTAGGAGAATGCGACTCGATGACAATGATGACTTACGAGTGTCTTCATCGACCATTGACCTAGTTCCTTCCAACCGTGGTAAGAAAACCAGGTTTTCCACGGAACCATTTTGACTTTGCGTTAATATTATACGTTGTTTTTATATTTAAAGATTCAAAACAATTAAGAATTGAAAGTCCTCCTCCTCCTCCACGACCACCAGTTTCGAATGATCCTAAGAAAGCGAAACCAAATAACGCGGCATCACCCGACACTAACGAATTAACCACTGTTTCTGTCAGGTTTCAGGTAGAATTTGTTTTACGCACTCCTGTTATTACCAACAACTTTATATTGTATGTTTAGGTGAGAGGCAGGGAAGCGGCGAGAGCCATTCAAATGACGCTTGATTCCATTAAGGTCTTTGCTCTAAAAACGCAAGAAAGAAGTTCAATTACAACCGAAATACCCGAGATTTTATTGTAAATATCTCATCTAATTAACGTAAATTATTTTTATTTTGAAACTACGTTTATTTTTAATTTCGCAGATCTGATGAAGAAATAAAAAAAGAGACTCAACGTGATAATTAAATAAATTTGTGTGGCGAAAAATGTTTTGACTCATTTTCTACCGTTTCCTTGCCATTTTTTTGTATAAGCGACTTTCAAGGCTAAAAAAACGGAAGGAGTTAAAGCATTCGCTCTTAAATTTGCTACAAAGTACCTGCGTAAAATTACGCTAATTACAAGTTCCTGATTATATTTTGTATTTTCAAATGTTTAAAATAAATAAAATGTAATTTGTTTCGCATTTATTAAATGATTCGTAATTTATTTTTATTGGGTAATCAACTCCCAACACGTAAACCCCGTAAAACCTACCCCGAATACCCCACTAAATATACCCAGGTAGAGAAAAACGCTAGCTTTTTAATTGTCGTCTGGCTCCTCCCCCCTTTTTTTTTTTTTTTTTAAGAATGGAATTTTTTTTAGTTCGCCGTAGCACGTCGTAACGATAACTTAGAGCGCCAATTTTTTTCAGAGAAAGGGTTAATGTTATTTAGTTGTTTAATCGTGAAGTGTGAACTTGGATAAATTTTTGCGCGCTGATAATTAAGGAAAGATAGTAACAAAGACGCGAAGAAAGGTTTATGGTGATCTCAACGCGTTCTTAAAACTTAAGCCTAATCAAATTCCTCTAATAGGAAATGGATCATCATCGAAGTCGTGGATTAACGCGAAGTTACCAACGTGTCCTTAGTTTGGAATAATATCTCGCGAAACGCAAAAGGCCCGTGGATTTGGGTAGAAAAAGCGCGTTTTTGTGACGAAGAAGTCATGAAGGATTACAAACAGTGTTTACATTTGGAATTACGAACGTGATCATGACCCTAAGAGGACCCTTATTTAGAATCTCCATCAAAGGTAATTCAATAGTTTTTTTATTTATCAGGGTTGCCACGGGTCAGGGAAAAGTCAGGGAACTTTAAGATATTTTAAAAAGTAATTTAAAGATCTTCCTAGAAGCCAGGAAATTCCAATCATTATCTGCGAAAAGATTCTCAGCTGACGGCGTGTCAGTTCTATAGATTAGAACAAAGATACGCCCGCAACAAAGTTTGGCCAACGCGATTATATAAAACAATTAAAAGGTTAAAAATTGTGTAGTATTAGCCGAAACGGTCAGGGAAAAACCTGGAAAAGTCGGGGAATTTGGATCTAAAAAAACTGTGGCAACCCTGTTTATTATTATCGAAATCCAGTGTCTTTTTTAAAGATTAAAGTTAATGTATGAAGTCAAGATAATTAGATTCTAGCTATCTTACTCGATTGGGAATTTGAAAATTTGGCCCAAAATTTCGAGGAAAATTCAGGGAATTTGAAAATGAGCCCAAATGATAGGAGAAATTAAATATTTTGGTCAAGGAACTGTTTACGATTGGTTGACCAATTAATTCTGGAAAGTGCTTCGAAGTTCTAGATATTTTTGGAAAATTGTATCAAATTTGATGATTATACACCCGGATTTTTGATAGTTTATCGTAATAAAATCTTTGCTGGAGTAGTAATCTAAAAAGCATTAACTATAATTTTTCAAATATTCGTGTCCCTTTGGCCGCGAAGAACTGTACGTACCAAAGAATAATGTCGTTTTGAAATTTCCAAGATTCCCGCAAATACTCGAATTCTTTGTTGATTCGTATTTGATTGTGTCCACGGGTCATGACCACGCGCTTATCAAAAATCCAAACCATCTGCCAATAAATATTTTGTTTTTGAGGGTTTTACCAAGTAGGCGTGAATTTTAAAACTCCTAGTATTTTATATATTTTAATTTCAATGGAAACTATAAACTAACGCGATGAAATAGCGTAAATTCTTCCACACCACCATACCATAATTGGTCACGCGCGAACTTCAATGACGAGCCAACTTCAACACGTATTAAGTCACCCTTGAATTTTTATTTTTACTTCGAGTATTTAAAATTCTACGAACGAATTTGTTCAACTTCTTCCCCGTGACGCGTCCCGTACCCAACGAGATAATTCGTTGACACCAATTTCCGGTGGCCGATGTCAAAAAGATAATATAAAAAACTTTACTTTAAAAAAACCTACTAATTAAACCCTACCTAATAAAGCAGTTTTGTTTGAGCTTTTAACGTAAGCCTATAGGCATTCTTACCGAAGGGCTCGTAGTACACGACCCGCTAAACCCGGCAAAGTCAGCCAATTTGGAGATTAGCCCAAAAGGTTGGGGAAAGTCGGGGAATTTGAAAATTGACCCAAAAGGTCAGGATAAAATGGGGGAAAAGTCGGGAAATTTGTAAATTAGTCCAAAAGGTCAGGGAATTTGGAAATTGATCCAAAAGGTCACGGAAAAGTCAGGGAATTTGTATATTAGCCCAAAAGGTCACGGAAAAGTCAGGGAATTTGTATATTAGCCCAAAAGGTCAGGGGAAAGTCTGGGAATATAAATCGTAATCTTGTAATAAAAACTTTAATATCATTTTTTAACATATGCTCGAAATTTTGTAAAAATAACTTTTAAAAAAATATTAAGGGGGAACAGTACGAATAATGGACTTCGGGTTTTAACAAGAACTATACTTTAGACAGATAAATCACTTAAATTCGGCCAAGGAATTCGTTGTTGACACTCGTTTCTCGATTCGAGGAGCGGAAGTGGTTCCTTTAGCAATATTTGGGAGTTTTTCGTATAATTAGAAATTCTTAGATATATTTTGAAATTACCGTATTACGTTTTCGCTAAGAGTTTGTGGCCAAATTCTGGGTTTGAGAAGTTTATTTTGTAGCGGGAAACTCAACTTTACGAAGAAATGGAGCGCGTAAGCCTAGGATTTTTCCGAAGCTCGTAAAAGCTTATTTCCCGGACCCTAAATGGAAACATTACCTTCGAAACGATCTAATTAATTAGGACGATTATCGCGATTGGCTAATTAGGGTCGTATCTTCTCCGGATCTTTTCCTAGAGTGTTGAAGTCGCGTTCCTCGAATAGCCCCATTCTTAATCTACAAAATAAGCTCTTCCATCTTTAAATCGACCCAACCAAAGTTAAGTTATACATTTTTAAATGAAAGTGTTCGGAATTAGAAACGTTCAAAATTAGGCGACCCTAGCATACATTTTGAATACGAAGTAAAATTGGATTATTGTTTCCCCTTAATAAGAATATTCATTTTATTGTCATTTTTAAGCTCAGTGTTCCGGATTACGTCATCCATTAAAGGTGTCCCTTTAGAAATTATAATAAGGAACAAAAATTATCCTCGGATTCGATTAATCGTACCGCTTCCCCTTATAATTATATAATACCATTTTCGATTGACCCAAATGGTCGGGGGGAAGTCGGCCAATTTGGAAATGAGTTCTAATGAAATATTTTGGTACGCGTCAAGGAACTGTAACTACGATTGGTTGACCAATTAATCGGAACGGAATTATTAAAATCAGAAAATACGTTTGAAAAAATACCGAACTTTCCCAAGAATGTTCCGGGAAAGTCCGGAGAGATCTAGAAAATTCTACGAAGCGCTTCAAAGTTCTAGAAAATCCTATGAAATTTCCGCGATGATTATTCAAAGATTTTTGATATAGTTAAGCGTAATAAAATCTTTGGTGGAGTAGTAATCTAACAAGCGTTAACTATAAATTTCCAAATATTTAATTTGGCCGCGAAGAACGGTACGTACCAAAGACTAATGTCGTTTTGCCATTTCCAAGATTCCCGCAAATACTCGAATAAGTTCTTTTCGTCGATTCCTATCGGATTCTCTCCGCGCGTCATGACGACGCGCTTATCAAAAATCCAAACCATCTGCCAATATGTTTTTAGTGTATTTTGAAGGTTTTTATCAAAGGTCCTCGCGTTCTAATAGAGATCGAAAAAAACACTTTTTTCCATATCGTTCAGGTGATCTATTATATAATGGAATTTCAATGGAAACTATAAACCAACGCGATGAAATAGCGTAAATTCTTCCACACCATACCGAGAAACGAGTTAGCATTTACGTTAAATTGGTCACGCGCTAGCTTAGAGAGTTAGAATGATCAAACTTCAACTAAAAATTTTTATTTAAAATGTTACGAACGAATTTGTTCAACCGCGCTACTACTTCTTCCCCGTGACGCGTTCCGTATCGGACAAGCTGATTGGTCGACACCTATATAGGCATTCTTATGCCAGGGTTCGTGCTTGACCCGGAAAACGTGCAAAAGTCAGGCAATTTGGAAATTAACCCAAAAGGTCGGGGAAAAGTGGGGGAACTTGGAAATTGACCCAAAAGGTCGGGGGAAATTCGGGGAATTTGAAAATGAGCCCGAGTGGTCGGAGAAATTAAATATTTTTGAGCTGTAATTAAGATTGGTTAGCCAATTAATTGATCATAATTATTATAACCGAAAATACTCGCCTTGAGATAATTTTTTTTTCTCATATTCCTCGTAAACTATCAGCTGACCGTGAGAATTTCCTCGTTCGAAGTGTTCCTTCACTGTAAAAAATAAAGGGTCGGATAAATACCTTTAAAGGTATTTCTGCTTGCCACCCCAGGCGCACCCTTTTAGGTACTTATTAATACCCTACTTAAGGGGTATTATAAAATACCTTCTATTAAGGGTATTAATGAAGACCTTTGGGGTACTATTTAGCACCATATATGGTATTTATTCAGACTTCAAAAAAATACTATTGGGGTTCGAAAAAAGACCTTTTGGGTCATTAGGGGTACTAATTGGTACCATATATGGTATTTATCCAGACTTCAAAACTTCGCTTTAGGGGTACGAAATAATACCTTTTCGGACATTAGAGGTAATAATTGGCACCATATAAGGTATTTATCCAGACTTCAAAACTTCACTTTAGGGGTACGAAATAATACCTTTTCGGCCATTAGAGGTACTAATTGTCACCATATAAGGTATTTTTCATACTTCAAAATTTCGCTTTGGGGGTGTGAAGAAATACCTTTTCGGCCATTAGAGGTACTAATTGGCACCATATAAGGTATTTTTCTGGAAAATAAAAGATACTTCTTTCATTATTTAAATAGTAGCAAACCTGGAAGATTTATTTGTACAAAATAATGGGTTATCATACATCACAATGATTTAAAAATCAAAATAAATCCAGATTTGTATTATGGTTTCATGCATTTGAAAAAGAGGTTTTAACACGAGTTTATGCACTTTGAGAAATTGGTTTTTCACGAGGTTACAAGTTTGTTAACTTTAATTTTAGTACAAAGTTATGGGTTTGAAAAGAGGTTTTTAACAAGTTTATGATTTTGGTTTTTAAAAGAAGTTCATTAATTTGGAAAAGAAAGCTTTTTATAAGACGTTTATGCATTTTGAGAAAGATGGGTTTTATGGATTTTGAGAAATGGAATTTTATCACAAATATATGAATACGTTAGTTTTAATCACAAATTTATGGGTTTAGTATTTACCACAAAGATGGGTTTCAAAAAGGCCTTTTACAACAAACTTATTTTTAAATACTAATAATGAGTCATTAAATACTAATAATGAGTCTTTAATTACTAATAATAAACCATTAAATACTAATTGTGAATAATGATTTATATAAAATTACTATGAATTATTTATTACTAAATATGAATTATTTATTACTAAATATGAATTAAATATTACTAATTATGAATTAAATATTACTAATTATGAATTAAATATTACTAATTATGAATTAAATATTACTAATTATGAATTAAATATTACTAATTATGAATTAAATATTACTAATTATGAATTAAATATTACTAATTATGAATTAAATATTACTAATTATGAATTAAATATTACTAATTATGAATTAAATATTACTAATTATGAATTAAATATTACTAATTATGAATTAAATATTACTAATTATGAATTAAATATTACTAATTATGAATTAAATATTACTAATTATGAATTAAATATTACTAATTATGAATTAAATATTACTAATTATGAATTAAATATTACTAATTATGAATTAAATATTACTAATTATGAATTAAATATTACTAATTATGAATTAAATATTACTAATTATGAATTAAATATTACTAATTATGAATTAAATATTACTAATTATGAATTCAATATTACTAATTATGAATTAAATATTATTTAATACGAATTAAATATTATTTAATACGAATTAAATATTATTTAATACGAATTAAATATTATTTAATACGAATTAAATATTATTTAATACGAATTAAATATTATTTAATACGAATTAAATATTATTTAATACGAATTAAATATTATTTAATACGAATTAAATATTATTTAATACGAATTAAATATTATTTAATACGAATTAAATATTATTTAATACGAATTAAATATTATTTAATACGAATTAAATATTATTTAATACGAATTAAATATTATTTAATACGAATTAAATATTATTTAATACGAATTATTAATTATTTAATACGAATTATTAATTATTTAATACGAATTATTAATTATTTAATACGAATTATTAATTATTTAATACGAATTATTAATTATTTAATACGAATTATTAATTATTTAATACGAATTATTAATTATTTAATACGAATTATTAATTATTTAATACGAATTATTAATAAGAGAAATTAATCCAGTAATTATTAAATTCTGATCTAGTATTAATAATCCATGAAAAATCCATTTTAATTATAATTGGTCTAATCATAGTTAATTTGATTCTATCATCAATAAATTTCAATCAGTCATAAAGCTTTAAATAAATTTAATCACTTTTATTGGTAAAATTGTGATTAATTTTAATTTAGATTAGGATTAGCTTCATCGATTAGATTTATTTTTGATTATATTTAAATTATAATTATTAAAATGGAATTAAGCGTTTAAACTGTGTTAATCGATTTTATCATAATTAAATTAATCTTCTTCATCATTGTTCGATTGTCACGTGAATCAAAATATTCTGTCTAAAATTCTGTTCGCCAAAGCATTTTCTACCGCTGGCAGCCAGTGTCAGTTAAAATTTCAAACCAGTGGCGTTCTTTTTTCATGGTGATTTTCAGTCAACACTTTCTACCCCATCCTCCCTTTGCGGTAAGCCTGATAAAGAAAAATTCTTCACTCCACTGCTCTGTATAATACAACAACGGTTGTTAAAAGCCTCCTCCATTCGATCCTTGCTTTTACGTGTCGGAACCACAGGTCGGTTCTTGCCCTGCAGTTGGATTAGACCAACACTTCTGTTCTGCCGTTAATAGTCTCATGTGTAGGCCTTGGTAGCTCAGTTGGTTAGAGTGTGGGACAGTTACTGAACGACCCTGAGGTGTGTCTTATGTTGTCATATCAGGATTCCTGTTTATCCACTTAAATCATGTTTAAACCGTACCTAATGGTTGTTAAAAACCTTCTCTATACCATGTTATTCTATCTTTTAGGACAGTCATCGGCAGAATAAACTTTCCCTTTTCTGTTATATCAGAATCACATTCAGTTTGTTCCTGAAAAAATAAGAGTCCTTCACTCCTTCTTCAAGTTGAAATAACTAGCAAAGGCTTAAGCTTGATAGGATTATGCTAAGCAGCTAACATACTCGTGAAGGAATTATTGCATATGTTCGAAACTTAAAATTTGGAAAATCATGAAGATTTATAACATATATAAATTAATAGATATGCCTACCTTTCCATCTGCGTTTCAGCAACCTTCGATTTCAAAGAGTTAAATACAAGTTAAGCTTGCGCCTAAATTGATGGCTCGGTCGCGTCTCTACTACGAAGAAAACAGAGAGAATACTTAAACGAAGGAGGTGAAATAGACTGCCCGTTTTCCCGTTCTAACGCGCTTACCGCTTATTGTGCGCTAGGTACAAGCTTCCACTCGTTTGTTACTCACTCAGAGATAGATATCACCTCCGCCAAAAAGTGACGCGGCACCAAGCGTTATTCTCTCGTCAAGGTTGCTAGAGATATTTCGCTGGGTTCTAGTCTCCCGAGCGTTAACATTTGAATCCACAAAAATACAATTTAAACCTTGGGGCGCTTGTTTTAGTTTACCTTCTATTAATGACATTAGATATTTTACTTTTCTCCAATTAAGATCCCAATAAAACATTAATATAAACAATATATATAATAAGACTTACAGTGATTTTGGAATAAAATTTCCAGCGTAGTTTTCATTTCGCGGGGTTTCCGATTGTTAAGCCTAATTTGACAAAAGTAGGCTTAGGAAA
Organism: Odiellus spinosus; assembly: GCA_963920705.1. Taxonomy (NCBI): domain Eukaryota; kingdom Metazoa; phylum Arthropoda; class Arachnida; order Opiliones; family Phalangiidae; genus Odiellus; species Odiellus spinosus. The sequence continues at coordinate 23,519,045 of OY987233.1, read as the reverse complement.
AAAATTTCACGAGCTTGGTTCGATAATACCTTTTGGGGTTTTAAAAAAGACCTTCTTTACTCATTAAATACCCTTCGGAAGTCGAAAATACCCTAATGGTATTGAAAAGAACCCTTAAAAATTCTTAGGGTGTGTTTAAGCGCCATCGGTAGTACTAATAAATACCTTAAGGTGTTTTTCCATTAAAAGTACCTTTTAAGGCGTTTAAAACGACCCCAAAAATACCTTCATTTTTTACAGTGTTTAAATCCCAATTATTTTTTGGTTTATTTATTCGACACCTGTTAAGATTCGGAGAAATGATTTTGTAAGGGAATCACGTAACGTTACGTGACAATATTCTGACGAATCTTCGAAAAACAACTTATTTTTTTGGTATAAAAGGGAATTGAAATGTAATCTTAATTCACCTTGTTCCGGAGATCATACGAGCTCGCTATTCCAGTGGTAAGCCAAAGATAAGAAATTACTCTTCCGCCAAATATTATATTCTCTCAATTTGAATTGGAAAAGTTGGGGAATTTGAAAATAAGTCTCGGTATCCGAGGGTCAGGAAAAAGTTGGGCTCATTTTGATATTTTGTCCGGAAACGATACTTTCGAATCTACTTTTTATTTCTTTCGGCCAGAGATTATTTAATAAATACGCGTAAAAAATGTTTATAGGGTCTCATTGGTCAGTCCATTCGAAACGTTGAAAAATCTTTAATGTAGAGTCAAATCTTTTGGCTTAAAATTCCGTAGAACACTCTTTTCGTTTCTAAAAGTTGTTTTACGCTACAAATTTCGCCTTATTACTGATTTAAACGGTCTAATTTGTCAGGAAAATAAACGATGTAGTTATTAATCCCTAAAAGGATTGGGAGAAATGGGAAGCCTTATATTTTGCGCTAATGACGAGGCAATTGGGGAAATAAGGGATGTCGCGATTGGATAAGGACACGGGGATAGCAACCAATGAACGGGTATTAACGTACCATTATTATTTCCTTAAGATTCCAGAGATTCTAATTCAATCGTAAACATGAAAGTTATAATTTTGAGTAGCGTAGTTGCCTTGGCTTTGATAATGATGTCAATTCAAATATCCGACGTTTACGCGGCCCCACCGACAAGTAATTAACAAAAATAAAAATCTATAGGAACTTGGCACGTTTGTAAAAAAAAAAATCCCGCTGGCGTCACCGAATGATTCCGCTACACCTTCCCTTTAAATCACCTTTTAACAAAAGCCGAAAAACATTCGAAATACTTTGACCGCGCCAAGTCCCTATTGTCTTATCCAATTCTACGTTTATTTTAACAATTATTTCTTTATTTTGTCTACGCTTTATTTTTTCCATTTCTTCTCTACGAAGTTACGTAAGTTGAAATTTTTCTAATTACTTTGAAAACTCGCTTAAAGGCCTAGTTCTTACTTCCGCCTGTCACCCTGTAAACAAACTCACCCTCCAGGCTTTTCTCTCGCCTCGCTACCCAAAGGGGAAGCGAGGAAGAAGAGGAAGAGCCCCGCGCTTCCAGCGAAACGGGCGGAAGAAATCCTAGGCCTTTAAAGGGACGCCATTTTCAAATCCCCTTTAAAGTCGCCTTCTTTTCTAACTTAGCGGCCACGACGTTGTACGAAACAAATTGTACCAAGAATCCATTCAGGAACCCGAATGAATTCTTGAATCTTGATTGTACTTAGTCAAAGCTAAGCCGCGCGCGTAAGGGAAGAGCGTTTTAAAGGGGCGGGTTTCGGAGCGGATACCGGCTGGCCCCTTTAAAGGGAAAATGCGACGTTTAAAACACCGGCAAATAAATTTACGAACAAATAATAAACTAGAAATGAATTTCAAACTTTCCCCTCGAGATCGGGCGAATTTCTTGGCCATTGAAGGGTCATCGACTAACGAGCGAAGGTCCCGCCTTTAAGGCGAGATCTCCGCGAGACTTCCAATAACGTTCGATCGGTGGCTGACCCTTCAACGCGAAGAAATTCCGCCGATCTCGCTGAATCTAGCGGACCGTACGTTTTAAATTGATTTCTAGTTTAATACTTATTTCTTCGGAAATTTAATATAATATTTCAATCGGTTTATATTGGCACCGCTTTTTCTCGACAATATCCGAAAGTTAAACTTTTTTTTTCAGGGATCTTGCCACTCAGATCAACGCTTGCTTTACGTCCGTGGCAACTACCGCATTGCAAGTTTTTAGCGGTCTGCCTTTAGCCCAAGCGTTCGCGGCTATCCAAACTTTCACTACCGCCGTCGCTGCTAACCCGACTGATTTTCAAACCCCGGTTCGAGCTCTGATTACCGATCTTCAAGGTATAGTCGGCCCCGTCGCGTAACCTTCGAGTTAAAAAGAAAATATTCTATCATTTTTCGCGCAATGTACTAAAAATTCAAATAAATCTATAACAGCGAAGAATTGCGATTGTTTTTTTTTTGGGATGTCTTAAGATCTTCTACTCTGGTAATTCCCTGGGAAAGTAATCGCTTATTTGCGTCATTTCATTCGACCCCACCATTTTGCTACGTACGTTTATTCCCACCTTGTAATCAATTGTTTCGCGGACCAAGAATCCACGGTTTATCGCGAGAGAAACGGGATGAATCGAGGAAAATACCATCGTAATCTTCTAATAAAAACTGTAATATCATTTTTTAACTAATACTCGAAATTTTTGTAATAATAACTTTAATGTCATTTTTAATAATAATTTTAAAACAATATTAAGGGGGAAACAGTACGAATAATAGACTCTAGGTTTCGAATTAAAGGCACTATCTGCTCTGAAATTTGCCCTTTTAATACGCTCCTCCCGTATGTACACAGCCTAGCTTGGACTGAACAATTCGCTTTTTACAACGTCGTCCGATCAGCTAGAAAAAAAGGCGACTTTAAAGGCGATTTTATAACCGCAGATAGTCTCTTTAAAGGGAGAATGCAACCTAACAACGAGTGATTTTTTATCGATTCCTTATTGTTTAAATAGGCCTAATCCATTACTGAAAATATTTACAAACAAATATTAAACTAGAAATCAATTTAAAACTTACCCTGAAAATAGGCTTAGCGGGATTCACGGAGGTCCTGATTTCCTCGCGTGTAAGGTCTAGCGACCAATCGCGCGCGACGTAAGTCTCGTGGAGATCTCGCGCGAACGACGGGCCTTCGCTCATTGGTCGCTAGACCTGACACGGACGCGATTCGGGATCTCCGTGAATCCCGCTAAGCCTATTTTCAGGGTAAGTTTTAAATTTATTTCTAGTTTAATATTTGTATTTTAAACTTTTTATCGATGGATTAGGCCTATTTAAACGATAAGGAATCGATAAAAAATCACTCGTAATTAGGTTGCATTCTCCCTTTAATACAATTTACTAATCATTTTTGGTCAAAGTTACGCGACATAGCGTCGAAAAACACTAATTAAACACTAATTATGTCTTTAATTAGAGACCTTTACGTATTATTATTAGAAAATAAATAAAGATTTATAATAAATATCGGCCTATTAAATATTTATATTATTTTATTACGTTTTGAAATTAAATTTTACAAATATTGATTTAAAATCAATTGAAATTATTCAATAAATTATTATCAGCCTAAGAGTATAGCGTGTAGAAAACCACTTGTATTTCAAAGATATTAAATCGGTAATTCAATGAAGTTAGAGGCTTACGCCCGCTCTAACCTCGATATGAAACAGGCGGAGAGTAAATTTCTATACTGTAGAACCTTCTAGAAGCCTTCTCTTTCTCCCGCCGGAAAAAACCACGTGAATCCGCGGAGCCAATGAGAGGCGAGTTTTATATGGCGCGCGCCCGGGCTTTTTCCCCGCCATGTAAAACAATAAAAGCTTAAAAATTGGGTAGTATTAGTCAGGGAAAATCGGTGGAAAAGGTCAGGAAAAAAACCTGGAAAAGTCAGGGAATTTAATCTGAAAAAACTGTGGCAACCCTGGTATTTCCATGTCGGAAAACATTTATTACTCTGAATAAGAAAACCTAATGTGAATTATTCAAATTTTATTTTTGGCTGGGTCTGACCTTTAACGTCACAATATTTGCAGCCGCTATTCTTCCGCTTGATATGGCGTCCCATATTGTGACCCATATTGTTGACTAAATATTAGATGACACTTACTATACCATATCGACGCGCTACAAAAGAAAAAAACAAAGGTTTTTGAAGGAGTAAAAAGTTTGAATGCTATAAAGATTGTATCTTAAAGGTCCTATCTGCTCTGTAGTTTGCCCCTTTAAAATGCTCTTCCCATACGCACGCAGCCTAGCTTTGACTAAGTACAATTCGCTTTGTACAACGTCGTCTGCTAAGCTAGAAAAGAAGGCGACTTTAAAGACCCTGTCTGCTCTGAAGTTTGCCCCTTTAAAATGCTCTTCCCATACGCACACAGGCTAGCTTTGACTAAGTACAATTCGCTTTGTACAACGTCGTCTGCTAAGCTAGAAAAGAAGGCGACTTTAAATGGGATTTTAAAACCGCAGATAGTCAATTTAAAGGTCCTATCTGCTCTGAAGTTTGCCCCTTTAAAATTCTCTATGAACCTCTATATCAAAATTGACCTCTTTCTGCTACTGGGTCAGTAGATAGGGTCGTATAATTAATGAAATAAATCTTTTCGAAATTCTCTAAATCATTTTGGGTTTTAATTAGGAATAATATTAATAAATTCTTGGGATTATTAATTATAATTTATGTTCTATTTATTGGTCTCGTATATGATAGAATACAGATTGTTAAGACATTTTTCTTTACCACGTGAACATTTTAACGAATAAAATTGAATAAAAACCATTTCTAATTTATTTATTATTAATTAATTTGAATGATATATTTTAAATAATTCATAAACTACTTTTTTTATTTTTTGTATCCATCCATACTCGATAACTCGGACGGTTTAATCGCGATTGATGGGAAGATGAAGGCGATTTGCAATTTCTAGTCTACGAAATCCATATTTTAATTCATTATTTTTACGGCTAATACGAGTAAGTCTTCTACATTCTACCAGCGAAGGAGGATCGGATGAAAAAGGTGACCATCATGGTGACTCTGACGCAATTAGTTATTAAATTATAAACGAGTTAGAGATAAAAACAATTAAAGAAATAATTAACTAAGTTTCTTTAATTATTATAAAGAATTCTTTGAGATTAAATCAACACCCGTTACGGAATAATTTTAATTATTTAAAGAATATTACCATTTCTGGAAATTTCCGTAGTTTGTTCTCTTATTAATTGCATTATGAGAAAGAAAATAGGTTTGTTTTAGTTCCGGTATTTAGATCATAACCCTCACCAAAAAAAGGTAATCTTAAGAGGTTTAGGGGAAGTCTTTCGGGTGTCTTACGTAGTCTCAAGAGGTCTTGGGCAAGTCATTCATTGTTTCAAGAAGTATTTGGGAAGTCTTTAAGACTTCCAGGAGACTTTGTAGCGTTCTTGAAGACCTCTTCAGATCAGGCTAACTCTTTTTGGTAAGGTTAGGGAAAGCTCGTAGTTACTCTTGAATCAGAGCTCTGATTAAAATAATGCATTTCCATTAACATGATTTGGTTACGGCTATTCATTCTTATCAATTATCTAAGCCTCTTTTTGCTTTTTCAGACAAATGAATAGATGAATAACGTAGATTATTAAGCTCTAGAAAGCTTATTAATCAATCAATCATCAACATTATGATTTGGTTACGTAATCTACATCTTTACGTAATTCTACATCTATTTTAACCTCTTACCCAAGACAAAAGCTGTTTGAATAGATGTGAAACTGTGTTCAGAGACTTTTACGGAAGATTATTTAGAATATTTAGTGGCTTTTTTATGGTTTAAAAGTATATTTAAGTTCCAGGATTCATACGTAAAGGCTTGGGTATGCGAAGTTAATAATATTGGTTACGTTAAGGGTACCTTGTTCCGTGATTAGAGTGATATCTCGCAATAATTTAGGTAAGTAATACCCTTTTGTTTGTACTTTTTGTCATCACTAGTATCTTCTCTCGAATATATTTACATAATTAGGTTAGTTTCAGTTAAACTGATTAAGCAACTCAGTAGAGATTTTAATTCAAGTTTCTAAACCTACGAAGTCAATTGCCCTTCATTGTCTTAGAATGTTGCTCTTTGAAATAATTATAGTTAAGTAATACCCTTTAATTTGTACTTCTTATCATCCCTAGCATCTTCTTTTAAAAATCTCTATATAATTAGCTTAGTCGCGATTAACCTGATTAAGGAAATCCATCAAATGATTCATTTATGTTTCGAAACCTACGGCATCACTTGCCCATTGTTGTCATATACTGAATTTATGCGACAACGAAATCAAATGAAATTTGAGAGGTATGTTGTTTATAAACCCCTTTTTACATATATATTTAGTTTTATTCGTTTAAACGAAATTAATTAGTAAATTCATGAACTTAAACTAATCTCATTAGGTCTGTTCTGCGTAGGTAGAGATTTAAAACGTTCATTTTCGAAAATATAGGCCTAGAATCACGCCAAATTCTTAATAATTTATATCTATGGAATGTATGCTTTAAAATTTTATGCAAATTTATTCAAATTTAATTGATTTTTAATATATTTTAAGATATTTCAAATGTTTCTCATTAAAAAATTCATTGTATAGGGTTTTTTAATGGTATATGTCGGCGCAGACGTCAGTTTCCGTTTTTTCAGCCAATCATAATCGTTTAAAAGGTGAGAGCTGACGTCATTTTCAAGTGAAATCCAACCAAATCGACCCGAAAACGGCGTCAGATCGCGATTTTCCTCGACGCGGAGCACACGCTCGGTTTTTCGCTCATTTTGCAAGAGTTCGCGGTAAGCCTCGGCATAGCCTCTCTGTATTACGGAGAGGCTATGCCGAGGCTTACCGCGAATGAATGAGAATGAGCAGGCTTGGCTGTGGTCACTCGCGATGGCCCACCACGTCCCGCGGTAAGCCTCGGCGGCCTTTTAATACAGAGTCTGTATTAAAAGGCCGCCGAGGCTTACCGCGGGACGTGGTGGGCCATCGCGAGTGACTTTTACACAGCCAAGTCTGCTCATTCTCATTCATTCGGCTAGAATATTCGCCCACCCAAGGCTTATCGTGGCTCGGGTCTCGTTGCGCTTTTGGCTTACAGGAAATAAACTGTTGAATGTTTTTGAAACAACAGCGTATTTTCTAAAGCCAAATTTATTGGCGCTTAATTTTTTTTTCGCGTTTGTGCCTTTGGATTACCGCTCGAATTTTTGGATTACCGCTCGAATTTTTGGATTGACTCTCGAATTTTTGGATTGACTCTCGAATTTTTGGATTGACGCTCGACTGTGGTTTGGATTCCGGAGACGGTGTTTGCCCATCAAATCCAATGCTTGCTTTCGTAAATTTGAACTTTTATGCCTGTTTTGTTTTGGATTACCTTGGTCAACGAGCGCTCTTTTGGATGAACATTGCCTTTGGATTACCATTTGGATAAATTTCAACGTTTGTGCGCGCGTGTGTGTGTGTGCGCGTTTTGAATTACCTTGGTCAACGAGAACTTCCAACTAGACCTTCTTAATGGTAGGATAAGTTTTGGTTTATATTACATTAGACAGGCAGGTTTTTTCTCCAACTTAATTCCCTAACTAGACTTAGTCGAAATATCATTAGCGTAAGTACGCAATTTTTAACTTGGTATAAGAAAGGGGATCATTAGTCGGGTATAGCGTTTAGCGTTACTTACGTAGAATGGCCCGCCTGCTAAAAGCGAAAAGTTCCCCCGGAGCTAGCGAGTGAATTAGTGCTAGTTTTGGGTCTGGCGGCTTAACCGGAGTCCGTGAACTCAACTTTGATGGCCTACTCCGCACTACGTAGACATCTAGCTGAAGCTCGGGGTTTCATATACTGGGAAACGCTAACGAAGCGACGCTATACTTTTTTATTTTAATTTTAAATAAAGACTACCCTTTCTTAACGATAAAATCCGTCGGGATTGGATTTTTGGACAAGAATTTATTTAGATGAGAGCTTTAGCTTAGTTTACGGCAGTTAAAATTTTTTTCTCAAAGTGTTTTTAAATTTAAATTCTTAATAGTTTAGTAAAATATATCCGCCCTTCACCCACACACTAGAGTAGGCCTTTAGTCTTTAATTTTTTTAATTTGTTATCGTTAATTTAAAAATAAATAAGTTTAAGTTTGTTTCCGGCTTTTTTTGAAATAAAGTTTTTTGACGTATCGCTTTGGTTGATTAATTTTGTAAATAAAATTGAACGAGGCTTAGGGAAGACATCGATTCGAGGGACTGAGTCGATTCATTGAAGGACCGAGTGTGGATGGATTGTGAATTTTAATGTAATGTTCCAGTTCAAAAGCCATTTGCCATTCTAATTCCTGGCCGTAATGTCAAGCCTGCGTCTCCTTCGATCAACGTTACCCCCCCTTACCCCTTTACACATTTATTTTAAGCCTACTCCTACTTTTGTTATTAATCTTTCTAGCGCCCTTAAAATGTCCCTATCGACTCCAGTGGATCAAACGGGATTAAGAACGTACGTATCCCATTGGCTAATGTCCTTTGGGTTATTCTTTAATTCTTTCCCAACCCCGAGCTCAACGAGGTTTTTCCCGCGGTTAGTCTCTCCCCCCCCCTCGTTGGCTCACCTACGCTTAGTTTTAAGACTACTGATAAAAATCTCGCGTGGCTGTAAATTAATCGCGTTATTCAACATCTTCGACTTATTTTTTTTTTTAATTTTTGTTTTTTTTCTGTAATTTTTTAAAAATTTAAATAAAAATTGTAACTTTGCGTTTAATGTTATTGTTTTAACGATATTTTTACTTTTCAGATTGGGTGGGAAATTAAAATTTAAATGTTTAATTAATCATTTAATTGTTTTCAGATATTTTTTACGTTAAATTTACTTTTAAAAATGTTTCGATTCTTTTAATGTTTTATATCGTTTCAGATTTCGTATTTCTTGTCAAGAAGACGTTAAATTTAAAAAAATATTTATACAATATTGTAATTAATTTTTCGTTTCATTTCAGAGCTCGAGAAAGAACTTTTAAATTATTTAGTTTTCATTTAACGCTTTTTGACTTATTGTAATAATTAATTTCTCTCGTTTCAGATTCCTGCGAACAATTTTCGTCGTGTTTTAATTTAGTTTTTAAATTAGTTTCGATTTTTTTTAATATTTTTCTATCGTTCCAGATGATCCTTGTCAAGATATTCAACTTTCATCGCGATTAAATTTCAAACGACGGAAATATTAATAAGTTTTCTCGAGTTTATTTTCAGAATTCCACGATGCCAAGTCTCTTCTTCGACGCTTTCATTGCCTGAAATATTTAAGAATTAACGTAAGATTTTACAATGAATTTTGAATTTACGCTGGACGGAAACAATTACTCGAGTAAATCAATCGTAATTGTTTTTCAAAGTACATTGACAATTACTTTCGGAGATTACTCGATTAATAGTAGTCGAGTAATCGTTAATGGACTTTTTAAGCCAATTACTTTTAAAATTAATCGATTACTCGCGAGTAAATTGATTAATTTTAGAAGTAATTGGATTTAGAAAGTCCATTAACGATAACTCGATTACTTTTAATCGAGTAAATCGATTAATTTTAAAAGTAATTGACTTAAAAAGTCTATTGGAAATTACTCCCAATGATTACTCGCGTCAAGTAATTCATTTTTTACTTAAACCTCGGTCAGTAATCCTTTAAAAATGGTAATTAGTAATTACTAATTGAAACTTTTACGAGTAAAGTTACACCTTTATAACAAAATTTTTGGGGAAATAAACCAAATATTGTTTATTTAAAGTTTTTTCCCTAAAAATTTTGTTATAACGAAGTTTATTCTTAATTGGCTCCGCTCAAAACTAATTTTTTACAAAATATTTAGCCATTCTGGCGGAACTTGCGACTGTCTAAAGTTGTTTTTGCGTCTTCGTACATCCGTCAATGTCTGACAGTCTGCGTTTATTGATTTCCTTCATCCTGATTGGAAGATGTCGTTCGTCCGTCAACCAAAGATCCAATGGCGCAAAGTCTTCCCTTGAACGAAAAAAAAAAAAAAAAAAGTTAATCTAATTTAATCATTTAATGTTTTAAACTTATTTTTCAGTAAAACCTCGTTATAACGAAACCCGTTGGAATGAAAAATTGGTAAAAGTACGTTGGTCTCGGTTGCGACGGAGTTTTGTCGCTTTTCCAACAAAATTAAAAGAATTTGGAGAAATTCTGCGCAAATTTCTTCGCAAATACGATTAAATTCTGTTTGAGAATGAAATTTGTTTGAAATTGATCGAAATTCTTTTAATTCCGTTGTTTTAACCAATGATCTTGACCAAATATTTCCTCCGCCATTATCAAGTTCATCAACTGCGAAGCCAAGGCTTAGTCACAAAAATTCCGTCGCTTTTTCATCAAATTTAAAAGAATTTGGAGAAATTCTGCGCAAATTTCTTCGCAAATGCGAGGAAATTCTGAGTTTGAGAATGAAATTTGGTTGAAATTGATCGAAATTCTTTTAATTGCGTTGTTTTAACCAATGATCTTGACCAAATACTATCTCCAGTGTTATCAACGGCGAAGCAAAGGCTTAGCGACAATAACAATAAGGTTCCTTACATTTCAACGTAAAATTTCGTTATAACGAGGTTTTATCGCAATTTAATTTCTTCTCAATCATCTCAAATAAATCAAATCAAATAAAATTCTAAACAAATAATTAAATTAACTAAAACACAAATATCAAATGAAATAAAATTTCAAATATTAAATTAAAAGTTTAAACAAATATTTAAATTAATTAAAAATTGAAACAAATCTACAACTTGAATTAATAAAATTAAAATTTAAAATGATTAGAATGACGTTCGTTCGAGACTTACGGAACTTAGAAAGCCAAGATTCGTTTAAAATCAAATTAAGTTTGCGTCTTATCTATAAATTTAATTTAAAATTGTAACAAAATAGAAAAGTGTATCGTAAAATTAATCTCGTTAATTTAATCGTGAGAAATTGAAAACAATTAATTTTAATTTAACTTTAAACCGTAGAAGACAACTTTTATTTTAATTCGCAATCGATAGAAAAGTTAAGTCTTTTTTGAACCAAATTAGTTTTATAGTTTTGGTTTAAACCGCAGTTAAATTAGTAACTGGTTTAAACAGTTCATTTTAAATTAAAGAACGAGCCAAGTTTATTTGGAAGTAGCGATTCTCTCTTGGGCCCAAACTGCATCTACACACACACACTAATTGCGAACTAACCCTCGCTGCATGGCTATAACGCGACACATGAAAGCGCTGCGCATATTTTCATTCTCTTACACACACACAAACGCGTGAGAGAGAGAAACGCTATTTGCATTTTAAAACTTGGTTATTAAGTAATTACAATTTCAAATAGAAAAATTAATCGACTTTCTACAGAAGTTCAATTATCGCAAATTAAATTTCAAAGTTGTCTTCTATTTTTAAATATTTTTTAAATTATTCAAAGGGTTTTTGTTACAATTTTAATTACCATTTAAATTACGTTTAAGTAATTAAGTTAAAAATTAGATCGAAATAAAATTTGATAGAATTTAATTTTGATTTTAATTTGTCTAAATTAAATTCTAGATTTTTGATAGAATTTAATTTAGTACGAAATTTGGTAGATTTAAATTTGTCTAAAATTCTATCAAACATTAATTTTATTTAAACAAAATTAAATCTAAGTTAAATTCCATCAAAAATCATTAATTTTACTAACTTAGATTTAAATCTAAGTTAAATTCTATCAAACATCGTTAATTTTATTTAAACAAATTTAAATCTAAGTTGAATTCTATCGAAAATCATTAATTTTATTTAGAAAATCTATAATTTAATTTAATTTAATTTAGATTTAAATTTGTTTAAAGAAAATAGATTTTTGATAGAATTTCGCTTAGATTTAAATTTGTGGAAATAAAATTAATGATTTGTGATAGAATTTAACTCGGATTTAAATCTTTTTAAATAAAATTCTAGTTTATTGATAGAATTTAACTTAGATTTAAATTTGTTTAAATAAAATTCTAGATTTTTGATAGAATTTAAGCTTTAATAAATTTAAAAAGTTGTAGATTTGTTTAAATTATATTTTAATTTTAATTAGAGTTCTAGTTTAATTGAAAAATAATTTGATTAATCTCATTAATTATTAATTAAAAGAGGGATACTTCTTGGCGGTTATTTACAACTTTTTATCACGCTCTTTTGGAACGTCGTTCTTCGTCAGCCAAAGTTTTTTACTACAAGATACAAATTCAAAATGTCGTATTTTGTCAGCATGTCGCCAAGTCCTCACGTATCTTGCGAATAAAATACTTTGGCTGACAAAGAACAACGCTCCCAAAGCTCGCGACAAAAGTTGTAATAACTGCCGCGAAATATTCATTTTTTTTTAATTAATAAATAATATTCTATTTACCTTGGCAAATTTTCAATTAATCTCTTTCATTTCTTAGAATTTTATTTACTTTGATTTAGTTAATTTAAGTAAAATTAAAATCAAACTTTAAATTTGTTAGAATTCGATTAAAAATGAATTAAAACTTAAATATATTAGAATTTTAATTTAATTTTTAATTAAAAACAAATTTGTTAAACTTTTTTAAAAATTTAAATTAATTTTAAATCAAAAACTTTAATTTGCTTTAATTTTAGTTCGATTTGATGAAGTTAGCGAAATTAAATTAAAAACTAATTGTACATTCTTTAGAATTTTAATTATTTTAATTAATTTGTTACGATTAAGACTCAATTGTAAATTGCGTTTAAAAAGCTTGTTAGAATTTCAATTTTAATTAAATTAATCAAATTAGAATTGTTGAAAATTTTAAATCTGAGAGTCAATAATTTAGATTAATTTATCTTTAAATTAATTTAACGGTTTTCAATTTCAATTATTTAGAAAATGAATAAATTCAAATTTGTACATTTGTTGAAATTGTTTAAAGGAATCTTGTTTCCGCTTAACGTCGATTAAAAAATTTGAAATTAATTTGACTCTTCTAAATTGCCAAAAAAAAAAAAAAAAAAAAATAGATCATGGGCGTTGAATTAAAAAGAGAACCTCCGATTTAATCGAAAGAATTAGTTTAAATTAAAAAAATCCCCGTGAAATAGAGTTGCCATTGTTGAATTGATACGGCAGCGCGAGACGCGAAGATATTTTAACTTTCATTGCCAAAAGTACAGCAATTAGTTGTTTTGATTAGTTGGAAGTTTTCAATTTAATTCAACACCAACGTCTCAATCTTAATTTTTACATTTTTCCTAAAAGTTTTAATCCAGACGCGATTGACTTTATTATTAATAGAAGAATCTGAATCAATTGTAAACTTTAATTTTCCTTCATTTCATCTTCCCTTTATATTTTATCCTCCCTTTAAATGTTCATCCATTTCATCTTCCCTTTAAATTTTAATCCATTTCATCTTCCCTTTAAATTTTCATCCATTTTTATCTTCCCTTTAAATTTCCCTTCAAATTAACGCATTTGTTCAATAAATTTAATTTGAGTTTAAAACAATCTAAATTGAAAATGTTAATTTACGCGGACATTTAAAGCTTTTTAGGTAATTTAAAAGATAGATTTGCTTGAAATTCTTAATTTTGAAAGTTGAAATCTTCTCGGCTCGAAAAAAAAGTAAATTTGATAGAAAAAGGCTTATTTTATATAAAAAAAAATATTTAAAGGGAGTATAAAGCTCTAATACAAGGGGAATAATTATATTTCATCTAACATCTCTAAAATCAGCAAACATCTCTAAAATCAGCTTAAGTTGCATTAGGAAACGAGGTTTCATCGCGCGAGTTAGTGGACGATTTTTCGTTTCGCTTTATACTCCCTTTAAAAAAAGGATAATGCAATTTATTTATCAATTCATTATCATTAAAATAGCGGCTTAATTCACCAGAAAACAAAATTTTCAAACAAATATTAATCTAGAAATGAATTTAAAACTTGCCCCTTAAAAGTAGGCTTAGCCGTATTTGAAGGTCATTGACCTCTATAAAATATTATCTTTGATGTATATTTACTCCTAGCTTGTTTATTACTCCTTGTTGGGTGTCCTAAACCGCAGCACCATAGGTACCCCTTATTTTACTAACCCACAGCGCCAACTTTGCTTTTTACACCTTTAATTCAGTTTGTTATTTTTAAAAATAAACTTAATTCTAGTTCTTTACAAGTTGGACTTTCGCGAGAATAAACGCAACAGGCCTTGTTGATGACTACACCAATCAATCCCCGCTAAGCCTATTTTTCGGGTAAGTTTTAAATTTATTTCTAGTTTAATATTTGTTTGTAAATTTTGATTACTCTCTAAATGATAACAAACCGATAAAAAAATCTAGTTGGGTTGTATTATCCGTTTAAACTCGTAATAGACAAACATAATGGAACTGTTAAATGTAATAATGCTGGGTTTGTACGAATATCTAGATGGAAAAAGGGATTAAAATTGAAAATCTGATTTAAAGGCACACCTTGATTTTTGAAGCCCCCTTTAAGTCACTTTCTTTTATTGACTTTAATCAATTTTACGGTCAAAGCTAGGCTGCGTACGTAAGGAAAAGTGATTTTAAAGGGGCGTATTCTCGAGCAGATAGGGCCTTTTTTTAAGGTTTTTCAAAATCTTTGTTGGGCCGTTAAAATCTGGGAAACTTTGGGGTCATTTTTTCCAAATCATTCGTACAAACCCTGACACGTTACTTTGACGTAGGTAATTATGGACCTAATTAAGTCTCCTGAGCTTCCAACGTCGCTGCTATCTCTTACCTCCGAGTCCATCCCCCTGATGGTAATGCAACGATATCCACGCATCACGTACCAGCTGTTTGCTTCCTATTGTATCCGGCATTGACTCCGAACTTCTTGGTGGTAACGAGAATGACATCAGGTAGGTACAACATCCTACACTTGGCGCTTTCACGGTGTTCCTACGAACCTGGAAATACGGGGTTTTAGATAAAGTAGGCGAGAATAATTATCGTGGCAAGGTTATTCGGATTCTCTCCGATAGCCAGGCTGCTCTTACGGCTATAAATAGTTTCGCTACTTCGTCAAAACTGGTTTGTAGCCGCTTGAACTACTCTCGATGCTAGGTAAACCTTTATTGGGTACCTGAACATCGAGATTACCGAGGTAATGAGGAGGCCAACAACCTTGCCAGGAAGGGGGGGGGGCATGGGGGTAGGTTCTTTGGACCAGAACCCACCCAGAAGTTAGGACTTACCTCGAACTAAGGCTCTGGCTCGAGATGGATGGTCAAAGACAAACCAAGGAGTTTATCCTTGATCCTTCTAAGCAGAGACTTATTCGCTCTCTCAAATTCATCGCAGATATCAGACTTTTTAAGTCTTGAACTGTCTCGGTTGACTACTAGTTGACTTGCGTGGCCAGATTTGTCTGGCGCAACCATTTCAGGGCTCCCACCAGGTCCCTAAAATACCTAAAACCCTATACTTTTTTTTGAGGTCCCTAAATCACCATAAAATCGTGATTTTGGTCCCTAAATAACATATATCTAGTAAATTTGGTTAAAAGTACCGTCGTCCTATAATTTCATGCTAAGTCGAAAAACTGAAAGCGAGAAAAACTGACTTAAGTCAGTATGATATAATTATCACGAAAAAAAGTGACAAAATTAAAGTCAGATTTGTGATAAAATGCTTTTACAAAAAAAAACCTACTTTAAAAGTCATTTTGTGAAAATTAAAGATCTTATTTCTTAAATTGGTTCCTTTTTCACCCTGAAAAATCTCCTATTTCCCTATTTTTTTCTTTTATGATTTTGGTGGGAGCTCTGCCATTTCTTAAAAAAAGGCAATAAACGTAACTATAAAATCCCATACTTTTCCTCAACCTTGGAATCTCTGATAAAGGGACTATAGCCTCGATTTTTAGAGTCCCTTTAAAATCGACTTCTTTTCTGGTTTAGCAGACGACATTGACTATATAAAAAATTGTACAGTCAAAGCTAGGCAGTATGCGTAAGAAAAGAGCATTTTAAATGGTTCAAATTTCAAGGCAGATAGGGACTATCTGCAATTTTGTGCCCCTTTAAACTCGCTTAGCAGACGACATTGACTATATAACAAATTATACAGTCAAAGCTAAGCAGTATGCGTAAGGGGATAGCATTTTAAATGTTCATACTTCAAGGCAGATAGGAACTATCCGCAGTTTTTTGTGCCCCTTTAAAGTCTATTTGTTTTCTAGCTTAGCAGACGACATTGACTATATAACAAATTGTACAGTCAAAGCTAAGCAGTATGCGTAAGGAAAGAGCATTTTAAATGATTCAAATTTCAAGGCAGATAGGAACTATCTGCAGTTTTTTGTGCCCCTTTAAATTCGCCTTGTTTTCTGGCTTAGCAGACGACATTGACTATATAAATTGTACAGTCAAAGCTAGGCAGTATGCGTAAGGGAATAGCCTTTTAAATGGTTAAAATTTCAAGGCAGATAGGGACTATCCGCAGTTTTTTTGCGCCCCTTTAAAGTCGACTTGTTTTCTCGCTTAGCAGACGACATTGACTATAGTAAATTGTACAGTCAAAGCTAGGCAGTATGCGTAAGGGAATAGCATTTTAAAGGGGCAAATTCTAGGTTTTGAGTCAAATCAAGATTAAAAATTAACATCCGCAATTTTCAAGGGTTTTTAATGCTTAGCAGAAGACGACATTTGTACAATCAAATCTATGCTGTGTGTGTATAAGGGAAGAACATTTTAAAGGGGCAAATTTCAGAGCAGATGGCGCCTTTAATACCTATGAGGTTTAACATTGTACGTACATTACGCTAATATTTATAATTCGTTGCGAGAGAAGATTATGAAAGCTTAAAATACTCAGGCGTAGTAATACACAATGTTAAATGAATTAGGACTTAAAGTAGTCACTGCGGTCACCTCTGAAAATTTACTTTACTTCGATATCTTTAAATTTTAATTTTAAATACGACTTATTTAACGTTAAAAGCATATTAAAAAATATGAAATAAATCTTATTAGCGTAAATTTCACTTAATTTAGGGTTTTTAATTTATTAACCCTTTGCTTAAAAGTTTTAATTAAACAATTAAAAAACCAATTTGGTTAGTTAAATTAAAATGGCGAATTAGAGAAGAGATAAAACAACGCGTAATTTAATTAATAACCAATCAATTTAATTCATTATCTTAAAAAACCAGAAATGATTTGACCTACTTTCCAAAAATCGTCCTCCATTTTGCTGAGGCGCATCCCAAAATGAAACGCGTAGTTATTTCAAGTCTCTATGGCTATTTTAGGCCACGATGGGTGGGGTCAGAGGCATTTTTCCTAAAAGGTGGCGAAAGTGTCTCTATATATATATCTATTATTTTTGGTCATCTTTTAATGACGTCATTCTGCCCGCTTAAACCCAAAACAAATTTACCCGAGAAAAAGGAGCCTAAGAAGATGGCGAGGGGTCCGACACTCTTGAATTCCTCTGTACATCCGAGTTCGCTTACTTCAGCTTTGACAGTGCATTGAGTTTGAACTCTTATGAACTTAGAGTTCAGGCTTAGATAGCGCAAAGAGTTCAAAAATTGTGTACGCTTGAGTTCGCGAGTGGTCAGCGAATATTTATAATTAGAAAACAAACCAGGGAAAATGCAAACTTTTAAGGTACGCTATTGGTTAGGGATAACTTGGATAAAGTTAGGGATAACTTGGATAAAGTTAGGGATAACTTGGATAAAGTTAGGGATAACTTGGATAAAGTTAGGGATAACTTTGGATAAAGTTAGGAATAACTTTGGATAAAGTTAGGGATAACTTGGATAAAGTTAGGGATAACTTGGATAAAGTTAGGGATAACTTGGATAAAGTTAGGGATAACTTGGATAAAGTTAGGGATAACTTGGATAAAGTTAGGGATAACTTGGAAAAGTAACCAAGTCCTATATTTTTTTATTCTTTGGACATTATCACTATTTGATTGCCGTAAAAAACTCTTATTATAATTAAAAATTAAATATAATGATTAATTTAATTTATTCATGGCCAATTAAAGGCCATATAGCTAAAGATATGTTTTCAAAACACACGAATGGTCTAAAATATTTTGAAACAGAGATATTAAGTACTGAATTTTGAATATTATTTTCCCTTAATTAGAATATTAATTTTACTGTCATTTTTAACTTCAGTGCTCCGTATTACGTCATCTTATTAAAGGTTTTCCTTTATAAATAATAATAAGGAAAAAAAATTATCCCCAAATTCGATTATTCACGATGTTTCCCCTTAAAATATAATAACCTCTTTCAACAAGAATTTTTAAAATAATTTTAATGAGAATGTTAAGTTAAAAATTTTCTCTCTCTGTACGCCAATTTCTTAGCGATCTAGCGTATACTCCTATGTCCGCTCTAGGGTAGTTAACCAATTCGTTACCAGGAGCTCTCGGAATGACGCGAATTCCGTGTCTATCAGGGTTGAAAGCCCTGTCTAATATTCCCACGGATACGTAAGTTTCGTCCGTGTCTTCAATGACGTAGGTTTCGCTTAAATTCGGTACGATTGATACGCGAAGTTCGTCGTAGGACTGATTAACGATAGTTGGCGACCGTATTATGACGTAGGTTTCGTTTAAATTCGTGGAGATGGACGCGTTAAGTTCGCTTAAAACTGGGGATATCGGAGCGACGAAAGATCCGTTTAAATTGGTAGCGACTGGTGAAGACGTCGCCCGTCTAATTGTCGCTCTACGCTTATTGGGAGACGAGTTACTTATACGAATAGACGAGGTAATTGGAGATATCCTTCGGCGAACCACGGGTGAATTTGAATTTAACGGAGTTCTAAAGGCACCGTCTCTCCATACGGGAACTCTCGAACCAGGAGGTGGTCTTAATCGCGAAATTCTCGGTCGAGGCGCTGGTAATGGTGCTCTAAACCTACCATCTCTAAATACCGGTATCCTCGAACCCATGACGGGACATCTTCGAATAATAGGTCTATTTTGACGGACTGATATCGTGTCTGGTATCCTGGATGGCATCATTCTTAATATCCTACGATTTTCTTCCGCTAGTCTGGTCCTCAGGTTCATATTATGGCGAGTTACTTCTCGTAATAGTTCCACGAAGCTGTTGGGGTCCGGATATTCGCCGTATTCGTTCGTGGCGTTTACGAAGAGATTCATGGCGACTAAAGCGTCGGCAACTTCGTTGGAAATATCTTCCGCCGTTATTCCCACTTCTCCCAGTCTGGTTATTATCGCCAAGTGTCTTCTTTCTTCTCTCTTGATGATTTTGACGAGTAAGGCTTTGTAAGCCGCGACAAATGGACGCCAGCATTCTTCCAGGAAACGATGTTGGCAATAAAAGATTTTTTCAAAAGTTCTCGAGCTCAAATACACCGTCAGTTCGCTTTCCGGGTGATCGTCGATGATTTGATTCGCTAGAAACTCGTCAATTTCGTTGGCGTCGTCTAAAGCTCGTCGCATAGTGTTAGTTAAAGTACCTCGAAGGTTCAATGGACTTAACAAGGCCATAACGCTCCTCATTAGGTTAAGTTTCTCGTCGTAGTCTTCCCGTATGTTACGGACTTTAGTGTACAACTCGAAGAATCTGATGGGATATACATCGGAGTCGCTAGTATCGTTTGCCATGCTCTCCTACGAAAAAATTAGTTCGAGACTTAATTCTAACGCCCACTGTCGAGTATAGGAAATTATACGTCATTGGTAACCAGCTCTCGCTCGAGATTGGTCCGTAAATAATTCGAAATACATTCTACTCCCTTTAAGACATTGAGATGGAAACGAACGCTTACTTGATGGTATATTTAGAACGTTGAAAGTCAGATCACGTAGTCCCGATTAAATTGGTATTAAACAAATTTTGAAACGAAAATTTGAGTGAAAATTGAATTAGGCTTAACTCTTATTTGAAATTTTGACCTTTATAATTTTGGCGCGTGTTTGAATCTGGTTCGCGCGCGCGTCATAATACGAAGACTCGGCACGTGGTATAATTTTTCGACATAATTTTTAAACAAAGGCTTAGGAACGTGTAAAACAGGATATCCCGACTAAATAACGATGTTAATGGACTAATTTAGGACCCGGGGAGTAAATCTGAGAAAAACGTATTTGAAATTTTCAAATTTCCGTAATAAAATTACGTAGAGTGCCTGACCTAACGTCTGGGAATTTGAAAACGAACCAAAGAAGTCGGGGAATTTTAAGATATTTGAAAAAATCAGGGAATTTTAAGATATTTGAAAAAATCAGGGAATTTTAAGGTATTTTAAAAAGTCAGGAATTTAAAGATCTTTCAAGAAGCCTGGAAATTGCAATTATTATCCGCGGAAAAGATTCTCAGCTGACGGCGTGTTAGTTGTATAGATTAGAACAAAAATACGCGGGCAAGAAGTTTAGCGAACGCGATTGCGAAATAATATAAAAAATGAAAGGTTAAAAATTCGGTAGTATTAGCTGAAATGATCAGGGAAAATCGTTCGAAAAGGTCAGGGAATTTGAATCTGAAAAAACTGTGCCAGCCCTCGAAAGCTACTCAACGCGTTTGGACAGACAACTCTGGCAAATATATTAGCGGATAAACACTCGTTATGATCGTTTTGAAAACAGAATGTAGTGGGAACACGACTCAATCACAGACCGACCTATTAAGCTCCGAGAGGGGAGAGAATTTGAATGGGAGGGAGAAAAATGATTATGGGCTGGTCCGCGGATTCCCAGTCTGGTTACTCGTTACTTGTTGAATCCCCATAAATGTAAGAGATCGCGCCGAGGAAAGGACGCTAAGAGGAGAAGAAGCTGGAACCCAAGATAAAGCATAAATGTTTGCACCGCAAATACGTTTTAACGACATAAATTTCTTTAGGTTTTTGAGCTGAAAAATATTAGGTAAGATCGTGTTAATGTATCAATAAGGGGTAAAAACTAAAAACCTGACAAGTTTAAGAGCCGCTATTGCTTTTAACTACTTGTTATTATAGTACACAGAAATGCTTTTTAAAAAGGCGGGAATTTTTCATCAATTTTGTCTACGTAATATACCATTGGCCTTGGGCGCTATTCGATATTTATCGCGTCATAAAAGTTGGGGGTTAATGTACTTTCATTATCATAATAATATAGATATTTTAAGGGTTTGGACTTCAACGCTATTTATTTTAACTATACCATCAATTAGGATTAATAGATTTAAAAGCTACAAATTCGTGGGTTGGCTAAAAGCCATTAAAGGGAAGAAATAATTAATTCATGGTCAATGGTGTGGGGAGGTTAAGTCCGTGAGAAATAACTTTTTGTTTCCACGGAAACTAAAAGTTTATTTACGCAAATTCTTTACGCGATAATCCTTAAATAAGGATTTATACTTTCGTCCATTTCAACTTATCCAACCTGATTAAATTGGATCCATTTAGTCGTACCAAAAACAAATCTTCCCACCTGAAATTCCCCAAAATGAAGGTATATTTGGAAATAACAACAATTCAACTTTAGATAACATCTGGAATTTCCCAAATTCAACTTTAGGCTGTTCATTTATTTTAAAATCCTTCAAATATACCCTAACTTAGGTAATTTTAATCTCTCCCAAATACAACTTGAGTTATTAAGTTTTAAAACATCCCAAATACACTTAGGTAAGTTTAAAATCTCACAAATACACGTAGTTAAGTTAAAAAATCTCCCAAATACAACTTAGGCAAGTCTTAAACCCCCCAAATAAAACTTAGGCAAGTCTTAAACCCCCCAAATAAAACTTAGGCAAGTCTTAAACCCCCCAAATAAAACTTAGGCAAGTCTTAAACCCCCCAAATAAAACTTAGGCAAGTCTTAAACCCCCCAAATAAAACTTAGATAAGTTGAAAATTCCCCAATTACAACTAAGGAAAGCTTTAAAAAAACCCAAATACAACTTAGACAAGCTTTAAATCCCCCAAATACCTGACTATGTAAATTTGTGATCACCCAATTAACCGTTTTGAAGATTTCGTTTTAATTGTTCTAAAATTTGCAGTTTAATTTTCCTAAAATGACCTTGTTCTAATTACCTCGCATCGCCATTTTTCAATTTCCAATAATTACAATTACCAAAATACTACATTTCATTTAAAATTCAAATTCATTTCCGAAGCATTCAAATTTTTTTTAAATCCCCACCTTATCAATGTTCTATATAAATAATTTCTAATTATATCTTGCCTAACGATAATTTTATGTTTCCTTTATTATCTATATCGACACGAAGTAACCATTATCCATTTGGTTGCGCGACATTTCTTAAATAGAGCTAGATAAAATATTAATCGCGATGATCCTTAAGTTATCTAGAACATTTCTAGACACTTAACAAAATTAAATAATACGCCGCTAAATAGACAAATACCAAATAATATTACGATTGCGTCATTTTTTTGGTTTCTTGCGTGAAAATTTGTCTTCGCCTTAGAATTAGAGGGGGAGGGCTACGATTGAAGGCCCGGAATTTTTGGGTACCAGCTCACCAAATATATTTCATAATTTAGACAGATATAGCCCGAGTCAGTCGAAATTATGTTAATAATAAAAATAATTTAAACTTAAACGATTAAATATAGCGAGTGAAGTTATTCGATATTTAAATTTAATTACGCGATATAATCTACGTTAAATTTAATCATTCGACGGAATAAAGTACCAGTTTTAATTATAATTAAAGGTAAATAGATTAAATAAGAACGCGTCGCGATTGTTATTTGATATAATATATTTTATTCAAGGATGAATGCTTTGAAACAATAGAATGTGGGTGACTAACAAAAAGCTTTTATCTTCGCTCGCGTAATTCTTTTTAATCTTACGTAATTAGCGGCTAATTACGTAATTACTATTGGTATTTATAAATTACAATCGAGTAATCGTATCGAATTTATTATCGTATCAATAGTTTTTTTTAAATCATTTCAAGTGACGCTGTCACAATTATTTCACGAACTCCAAATTGAAATTGAGTCATATTTTTGGAAAGATGGTTAAAAAACGATTCAAAATATGTATACATATCTCGTAGAACAAAATTAGCCCGACAGTAAAAATACATATTTTATAATCGCCCATTTTCGAAATTTTTAAAATAAAATTTCCACGCTATACTACGTCATCACTGCGGTCACGTGATTTCCCTATTGTCTATAGAGTCTGCAATTAATTCTCGGGCGTAATTATGGCACCATGCAGTGATAAGATCGCTACCTTTCCTTGTTTTTCATGGGAAAAACAATTATAAATTTTTATTATTTTCATTACGAAGTCTTTTAACTTCACGCGTCAATTGGAAAAGGTATACGATTATGAATAATACCATAAAACTATTAAAAAATTATCCATAGATATTTGAAAAACAAATGGTGACAGCCTCACTTGATTCATTCCCACACTTGCTGGTAGTTGGGCAAGTTCGAACCTGTTGGGTCTTCCGATCTCTAGCAGGGTGGCAGCCATCCTAAGTTTCCCGTTCGGTTCATCCTCGGTTTCTAAAACAGATACGTTTCAAATGACACTTCCATTAAAGTCTAGGTCCCCTAACTAAACTTCGTTGACTTTTCCATTTGAAACGGTCTCTTCGCTTTCCACCCGCCCCGTTATCCTTGGTAGGTTCAAGCTCAAGTACAATCCATTCTCAAAACGCCGTAGAGTCTGTAATGTTGGCCCGGTTTTTTAAAGGGGATTAGGATGAAGTTTGGGGATTTTAAAGAGTGATTCTGATCTATACAAAAGGCAATGACTCACCATTTTTTCACGTTGGTGCATCTCGCGTAACGCCGGCGAAAGCTACGCGTATTTGTTGAAGAACAGAGTTTTATTGGCTGCCTTAAAGTGGTTTATGATCTAAATCTAGCCCCGTTGGGTTGTTTAGTTTTGTCAATGAAAACTTGGAAAGGATTATTTGCTTTTCAGAAAAATATTTCATAACGGAATTTAACGAAAAAAATATAAATGGATTAATTTTAATTTAATAAATTGTAGGTTTATTATTAGTTTAGGTTAATTAAAGGCTGTAGGATATGTATCCAGTTTGGAATTAAATTAAAATTATATTAATTAACGTGTAATTTAATAATTATATTAAATTAACGGGATAATTAAAATTGGATGGGTTTATTTAATAGAATTGGACCAGATTTCTAAGAGTTCTTTTAATAGTTTAAAGGTCACTCAATATTAAAATAAATTTTAACCTTTATTTTTTTCAATGAAAGTTTGGCAAATAAATTAATATTTTAGTTCGTATTAATTTTAATTTGCAACCTGAATTACAAAAATATAAAGTTAGGAAATTTTCCTTCCAAGTAATTCGTATATGTAATATTAAATGGAAAATTGTGAGGTCAGATTTTAAGTCCAAATTATTATTTGTGTGAAAATTCTTTTCACGCAATTGTCTAGTGCGAAGTTAATTACACTACTACTCTTATATTTATCTGGGGATTCATTCATACAGATAACATAACGAGGTCTCTTTTCACTGGGTATGAAAGGGGGAAGGGTTAATATTTCTAATTTTAAAACTTTATGTACGGTCCCTTGAATTAATTTTTAAAAATTGGAATAAACTTGTGGTCTTCGATTTTAAATGGTAATTTAGATGATTTAAAATTATAATAGGGAATTTGAATGTTGACCAATTACTCCGCGTAATCAATCCCTGTCCGATTACGCGGAGTAATCAGCGCCTCTGCTCAATCTTAAATATCGCTTAATTGTGAAAAATGTTTTATTTTTTTGCAGAAGGTTTTTGAGTATTTATTTGGATGCTTAATAAGGGCTCGGATTATCCGCGGAATCAATTTTCGGTAGGCTGAGTGACGTCATTGACGCGAAAATTCTTAAAAACGGAGGAACAACATGGCTGGAGACGCGAACCCTGGTACAGTTGATGACTATTCCTCGACCGAAGAAGCTATTAGTCCAATTATGTCGCAAGACGAATTTAACATGTTGCAAGGCGTCAACACCGTTTCTATGATCAATTTGAACATGGATCCAAATTTGACGATGGACCCAAATATCATCATCAATCCCAATTTCATCACGGAAGCCAATACGAACATAAACACCAACTTGAACATGGACACCGATATGGTTCTTTTGTAAGTTTCATATTTATACAATAATAAGTATGCCAATCAAGTTCTACACGGCGATTTTAACGTCGTCCGCTTGGATAACCAAGTTTCCCAAAAAAAAAACCAAATGATTTAAGAGCGAGCGCGTATGTGACCACATTTCCTATATTTTACAATTCTCAAATCGATTGTTGAGCCAGCGCAATCTAAAGCGTCTGTTTAGGTTAGGCTAAACTTGAACATAAGAGGTGTGGCTATTTCTATTAGCTTGACCATCTTGTTAATATATATATATATATGCCATTCAAAAAGTACAAAAATGAAAATTTTGAATAGAGATGATGCTTAAATACTACAAAAATGGGTCAAATGCGGTCAAATGTCATCTTCAGTGTGTTTAGTTTTAGAATGAGATATAAGCCCGTTTCTCACTCTTAGAAAGCTAGTGTTTTATTAAAACTTCATATTAAAAAATCTATATTTTCCTATAACTTAAATAATTCTATATATTTTCATATAACTTAAGTAATTCAATATTTTCCTATAACTTAAGTAATTCCTATAACTTAAATAATTCTACATTTTCCTATAAATTAAATAATTCTATATTTTCCTATAACTTAAGTAATCCTACATTTTCCTATAACTTAAATAAGTCTACATTTTCCTATAGCTGAAGTAATTCTAGATTTTCCTATAATTTTTAATTTATAATTTTTTTTTAACTATTCATCAGTTTATTTATTTTTTAAATTCTTATTTCCCGTTTTATGTTTCAGTGACTCCCAAGACCCATTTTGGCCGGAATCGCACCAGGTTAGTTTTTATTTCATAATGTCCAGGAATCGTAAGAATGTATGCCCCCCCTTTCCCCCGGGGGGTGGGGCTAATCGTTTGTTTTGACCACGCAGAGGCGGGGCGATGCCCAAAAAGTATAAAAATAATTTCGTTCTACCTCGCCTCGATTTTTTTCCCGCCAAAACGGTTGCTCACGGAGAAATTAATGAGATTGATACTCTCTAGAAAGGTTTTAATAAACTCCTGATAATAATTATATCAGCCCTGCCTTATTTCAATGGCTCTCTCTCTTATTTTTGAAAAACGGTTGAGATAAACTGGTTAAATATTCAAAATAACTTTCACTACGCAGTGTGATAACGCAACCAGATAGTAAAGTTAGACAGGGGTATGAATGGGGGAATAATAAACAGGCCCGGGCAAGATTCTACGTGAGAAGGAAATCGTATCCAACGGTCGATGACGTCAGACTAACGTGTCAGCGAATGTTCTATCGAGAAATTTCCTCTTAAATAGTAGGAGAGTTTTTGGTTTTAACTTGTCGCCGCCGAAACTAGTCTCTGGAAAGGCAAACCTAGTTTGAATTGACGCTCAGTTTAAGGCCTCCGGTGAAACTATTCGGGAGTATCTGAAATAAATGCTGCTAAAAATTTGAACTAAAGGCGTAGAAACTCGGTCGTGATCTCAGTCCCACCGTTCCTTAACTAATTAATATAAAGATATAGTTATATATAATATAATTTATTTATCCAGATTTAATATACGAAGTTTTTAATTTATTTTATATTATTTTACTAATTTTGGCAGTTAATTTTAATTAAAAATAATAATAATTATGGCAATTTTAAACGAAAATGAAGAAAATTCTCAGTCTGCCGTGGTAAGAGTTTCCACATTTTATTTCGCGCGCGAGTTTCCCGCCAAATTTTCTCCGAAGGTCGTAGGTTCAGTCCACTGGGATGGGTTGAATAGAATCGAAGGCTGATTAGTAGGAGAGCCGAATTTTTTGTTGCCCCTATTAAAGTTCAAACGAAAGCGTATTTTTTATAAGAAAAAAGTTTGGAAAAATAATTTTAGCTAAATTAGCGTCGAAAATTCAAAAACCAAAATTGATCTCGACAGAAAATTTGCTATTTAAACTTATAAAGGGAAGGTAAAGAAGAAAATGAGCCGTTCTTATCGTTTCTATTATTATAAATAGGCTTTTTTTCCCGAATTAAAACATTGGGAATCTCTCTTAATTGGTCAAAACATTGCGGAGGTGATAAGGTTTTCAAATCGCCTTTTTTGGGGAAAAATTATAATAGAATTCTAGAAGTAAACTGGGCTGAGGTTTTAAAATATATCGTTCAGTAATATTTCGTGAAATCTCTATGATTACGATGGCTTTTCCGTAATATATTTTCTACGAGTCCCTGTACAAGCGTTTTACTTACAATACAATTACGTATATCTAATACTCGCGTTTACAAACAGTTGAATGGAGCGTTGAGCCGCGTATTTACACCTAATACGGTTTAATTGTCTAACAACTAAAATTATATCCAATATTTTTTTGTTTTTATTTCAGAATGTTAATTCATTTCAAGGGCTCGTTTCTACTTCCTTGTCTAATGAAGAGATATTGGAAATACCAACGTACACCCAATTGAATCAGAATGAACAGCAATTACGAGCAAATCAGAGCCAAGATTTCGAGGACGTAAGTTCTCATTTATAATTCTTTACTTCATTGACTGATTATGGGTGAAAAAAAAATAAGATTTCTGACTTAAGTTGTTCTTTTAAACAAAATTTATTTACACTTTTTTGACCAGTTTTTTTTTTTTTTTAGTGTTTAAACGCTGTTTTAACCCAGGCTATTTCTTTCAGAATCGCTTATTGGAACACGACGAATTGCAGCCATTTAGCAACCAGCTTTAGTGAGTATTGTCTGTTTTAACGCGGATTAATTAAATAGGTGCCCTAACGTTAGATAGCGGACAGAAAAAGCTCCAAATTGTTCAGCCCAAACTTAATCGGGTTTAGGATCTACGTTTGCTGGGATCAAATAGAATGTAGAAGCACCACAATACGCTTCTTTTTAAATTCCAGGAATTTCACTCGAATTCTAGATAAGTCGTATACTTGCCTGACTCTTTGAGATTAGACGTAGCTTATCAGACCACCCGAGCTTTTTCTATTTTGCAAACTTTAGGGAAAGACGAACTAGCCGTTATTTACTGAGAAAAACGTCTTTGTATTCTTTTTTTTGGGGGGACAACCCCTGTTTCTCTCGATCTCGCTTGAAACCGGTCCTTATATGTGGGTAATAAAGGGGCTGACTCTTATAGAATTGGGGTACCAAATCTTCCTCGCTGAAGATGTATTTCCTTATAACACCTTGCGTTTAATTTCAACCCAAATATTGGGTCCAAATCGGGGGCAATCAAAAGGGACAATTAAATACAAGTCCTCAGTTTTATTTCTACACTTAGGAAGATATATAATAAAAATTGGGGTATATATATAGAAGTGAATTTCCAGGCCCACTGATTTCACTTATATTTAATTGAAATTTACTTCTGATACTCGATCGAATGTATTCCCAGTCAAAACTTTAAAGGCAAGTACGAGTTTGACATCGTCCATAAGAAACAAGATCTGCATATCACCAAGAGCACCCCTTGGACTGTAAATTTAATTCCAACATCTTTAATTATTTTATTCCAATAATTTTCGATGATTAACGCGAAATTCTTATAATTTCTCGAAGTTTTCCCATCTTCTAAACAAGCTGTACGTATCCTTCAATATCCCTTGCCCAATTCAATTTCACACGAGCTCGGAACCGCCATTTGGCACCGTAATACGTGCCATGCCCTATTTCATGGAGCCGCAACACGCCAAGCAACCTGTCAGAAGATGCCTCAATCACATGCGTCCGGGAGAACCGAGTAACCAAGGTAATCTAGAATTTTAATAACCGTAACCGCGAATAAATCGCGCTTCGAGTTTACAACGAGGTATATTACGATTGGTACGTGGTTCTGAAAGTTTCGTCGTCAAAGCTTTCGCCCGAGGTGTAACGACTCTCTCTCGCGAAACGAAGGAGCGCGTCTCGCCCGGCCGTCCTAATTTCGAGTCTGATTTACGCTACAAAGAGTATACCGGGTCTGCCCGCTTTTCCATACAAATTTCGTTATACTTCGGGTGTGAAACCATGGACAGAGAAAAAGTGACTCCCATTGTTACCAGCTGTATGTCGTCTTATTAACTCGAAGGATGATTTACTCGCGCTATAAACGCGTACACGTGGACATTTTAGTTATTCCGTTCACGCTATTCGCAGGTTTCGCTCACATTGAACACGTAATTCGTTGCGATTGCGTCGGAGCGTCCTATCAACGCGGTTCTGACGAGCGTTTGAGCGTTGTCGTACCATACACGCTTGAGGACAATTCCAGGGCTTTTCCCAACTACTTCAGTTACTTCTTCACTTGTTTTACCAGCTGTATCGGAGGAATGAATCGAAGACCTATTGCCGTGGTATTTTCCTTGGAACACGGGTAAGTGTCTTTCATTTCCTATCCAATTTTGCTTATCGTGATTTATTTTCAATGCAACCTTTTAGTATATGGGTGGTACGCATAAACAATGCAATGTTTGCGAATCCTATTGATAAACAAATTCCATTTTTTTTTTTCTTTAAATTCTCTCAATCAGAAATCAAATACTGGGTCAAAGATACTTGGAAGTTCGAGTTTGCGCTTGTCCAGGGAGGGATAGAATGAAAAATGAGAAACAATACCTCAAGTTGATGGAAAATAGCGATAAAAAAACCAACACGACTGAAAATGAACCAACCTTACTTGAAAATGGTAAATTTTTTAAATTGGAATTTTATTTTAGACTTACCCGAAGTGTTGTATATTTATTTATTATACGTGAAAAATTACGCGTTTTTGTCATTTGTTAGAGTTTCCAGATTCACAATCACGTCCTCCGCCAGAAAAAAAGTCGAAACCCAGTCCCGCGAATGATGAATTTGTAACCGTGAGCGTCCAGTTTCAGGTGAGAATTTATTAGTTAGAAAGAACGTGTCACGTTGTTGTCGCAATTTTGTTGCCACAGGTCAGGGAAAACCGGGAAAAGTCAGGGAATTTGAAAATGAACCAAAAATATCAGGGAATTTTAAGATATTTTAAAAAGTCAGGGAGTTTAAAGATCTTTCAAGAAGCCAGGGAATTACAATCATCTGCGGAAAAGATTCTCAGCTGACCATGTATAGATTAGAACAAAGATACGCGCGCAAAATGTTTGTCGAACGCGATTGCAAAATTTGTGGGCCTTTTTATGAAAAATATATCGGCTGAGGGAAATACGGACATTTAAGATATCTTAGAAGTTAGTATTAGCTGAAACAGTCAGGGAAAATCTTTGAAAAAGGTCAGGGAAAAACCTGCAAAAGTCAGGGAATTTCAATCTGAAAAAACTGATATACCTCTTGATTATGAGATTAAACATTTCGTATTTTATAATAGTAGCGCTTTTTAATAAGCGCATTCATTAATATATCAGGTTTAGCACATTCGTTACTATTTCCGGAATTAGCACACTTATATCGATATCATAAGTATTTAGCACACTTATATCAATGTCATAAGGATTGAAAACAATTCATAGTGTCAGAATTTATAATTTTTTTTCTATATCATGAGGATTTATCCAGGTCGGGTTTTTACTCTCCCTTCTATACTAATTACGCTTTATCATAAGTTCAAATATTAATCTTATAAGTATGCCAATAAAGTCTGGTTCCCATAACTGACTCCGAAACTCAGTTTCCACCACAGACCCCGACAGATACTTACCTACAAGAATAAATTAACACGGGAGATTAAAAAAAATCAGTTGTGATCGGATTTAGCTTACATAGTTACTCTTTTACAAATAGTAATATTATAATACACGTGGGTATTTTTTTTTTTTTTTTTTTTTTTTTTTTTTTTAATAGGCTCGTGAACCCGTGGCAAGTTTATTTCAAGGTGTTTTAAATTGCATTAAAGATTACGTCACAGGTACCCAAACTACTCTTCAGTTGCCAAACCTAAATTTACAATTGTAAGTATTGCCTTTGTAAAACATATTATAACACCAGCCAATCGTGATAATTATAAATGAATCGTTTTAACGAAGTTAATTTTAAATGGGCAAAATCTAGAGCAGTTACAAACTTAACCGAGGCTTAAAATCCGTTTGATTTTCTTAGTCTACATCAACTAAAAATAACTGGTTTTCGAAGTCGATAGTATCCCTTTAAATATATGAAATAAATAATTTCTGCAAAACACGCTCTTATCAGCGTTTTCCTATCACTAAAAATTAGCTCGATTTATCTAACCATTTTTCTTCTTTCATTTTGTATAGATTAACTGATCAAGCAGAAATCAAACCAGAACTTTGAATCTTTAACTACGCTACAAGTTTTAACTAAGCGAAATGTACGCGTACATTTATACTAAAAACAATATAATATTAACTATCTACGTTAACTATTCATTTGGTACTTTTTTAATAAACCATATTATTTTTATACCCTTGAAATCAAATGCGCTCACTTCTCATTTCTTAATGGGTTAACGAAACACGATTATATCAAAGTATAGTTAAACGCTTCGCGAGTTAGTCCGTGTCTTTTGTAACAAATTTACGTATATTAGTTGGCATTCGAAATTCTTTAAAGTTTACGTAGTGTCTTAGTTCTTCGCCAATGGGCGCTTTTCTAATTGCTTCTAGTAGACGACAGACTTCGCGGCGAAACGCGACACCTCGAGGTAATGAGGTTTTTACCCCATCAAAGGTAAGTGAACTTTTTTTTAATCGATATTCTACAAAATACAACGTAATTTCAAATGATACCCATCGGCATTTATTTTGTTTTTCTGATTTAAATGTCGACTAGAAATTTTAATAAAGAAACGCTTCGTATCAGGGTAGTCAAATATTTTATTGGTAATTTATACATCACGAATGTTAAATACCTTTCAAATATTTATTTTGTCATAGTATACCAAGTAGAAACGGATTACGCCTTAAGTACAAATACCTGACTGTTTAATTACTAATTCTTTAAAATTTCTCGTAATTTCGTACTGTTTGATATAATAGACGATAAAAATAAATTCTGGCTTGGTCCTAACCTTGAAAAAAGGCAACATCTTATATATAAAAGGCTTCTATTTAACGACTGTTTTTGTTCATTTCAAGCTTGGCAACCAAGTATAGAAAATCCTATACTTTGTACCAACCTCGAAAAAAGGTAACATCTTCCGTATAAACGGCTTCTATTTAACGACTGTTTTTGTTACTTTCAAGCTTGGCAACCAAGTATAGAAAATCCAATACTTCTTCCCAACCTTGAAAAAAGGTAACATCTTCCGTAGAAACGGCTTCTATTTCTGTTAGTTTCAAGGTTGGCAACCAAGTATAGAAAATCCTATACTTTGTACCAATCTTGAAAAAAGGCAACATCCGAGATACAAACGGGTGCTTTTTAACGGCTCTTTCATTCGTTTCCAAGGTTATTTTATAAAAGCGTCTATTCTTAATTGATTACGTAATCAGAAAACTTGTACGAAGTTTCAACAACTTCGCTAATACATTTTCAAGTTGTAGAAAGATTTTAAGTACTTGTCTTAGATTATACCCGCAAGAACTGGGAAAAATAGAAGGTTGAAAATAACCCAAGGATATCTACTTCTATCTCTTTATATATTTAAATCCTCAAATCTGATCGAGAAATTTTCGTAAATACGCGCTTAATACTTCGTATTAAGAGGCCCTCGGGGTAGTGTACGCGTAAATAGAAAAAACTTGAAATGAAATATATATTTAAATCAGGTTTCCTATCCTTCAAATCTCATCATTATCTTATTATTATTATTTTGTAAAATGTTCTTTCTCAAAATCTTTCAGGTTTTGATGACGTTCGCTAATAACTCCGATTCATTATCGCTATTATTATTGGCCTCCAAACATTTATCCAAGCCCGTAATTTCGACGCTAATTTTCCAAAGCATTTTCGTGACTTCTTCGTCGACAGCCACCGGATTGACCGTCTTTTCAACGAAACGGTCAAAGTAGCGTCCACTTACTCCAGCCACGTCGTCGGACACTGCCAAACGAATTACCGGAGCCGCTCCTTGCTTCGAAGTTTTAAAAATAAACGGAGAAACTAAAGAATAACCCACTCTCAGGAAGATATTTAAATCGCGAACGATCTTGGTATTGACAACTCCGGGATGCAACGAGTTGACGCTTACACCAGTTCCTTCTAATCTTTTAGCCAGTTCCATCGCGAACGTAACGTTGGCTAGTTTACTGGTCGAGTATGATTTTGCTCCCGATAGCCGCGTTTTACCTATAGTTAAAGCGGTCATTTTAGGGTTAACTCGCGAGTTAACGATTTAACTACTCGCTAATGAGTCGTAAAATCTTAAGTCGATTAAGCCGCTGGCTAAATCGTAAGTCGATTGAGCCGCTGGCTAAATCGTAAATCGATTGAGCTGGCTAAATCGTAAGTCGATTGAGCTGCTGGCTAAATCGTAAATCGATTGAGCCGCTGGCTAAATCGTAAATCGATTGAGCTGGCTAAATCGTAAATCGATTGAGCTGGCTAAATTGTAAGTCGATTGAGCTGCTGGCTAAATCGTAAGTCGATTGAGCTGCTGGCTAAATCGTAAGTCGATTGAGCTGCTGGCTAAATCGTAAGTCAATTGAGCTGGCTAAATCGTAAGTCAATTGAGCTGGCTAAATTGGAAGTCGAGTGAGCTGGCTCAACGATCGATCGAGCTAGCTCAATGACGCTGATAAAAAATGAGTCTGTCGCGAGTTTTATTACCACGGAGTACGTCTTCCGTAATGTCTCCAACCGCGTATACCACCGAGGACACGATGACGATTCTGGAGGGCGTGGATTTTAGCAACATCGGCAACAGAAGAATTGTAAGCAAAAATGGTCCGTAATGATTCGTCGTTAACACGGTATCCAAGCCATAGTCGTCCGCTTTGACGGTAGCGCTCCCAAAACGCAACATACCGGCGTTGTTCACCAAGACATCCAGTCTTTTTTCGCTATCCGATATTCTTTCGACGAATGACCTGACAGATTCGAAACTGGACAAATCCAATCGAGAAACGATTACGTTTTCGTTTCCAGTGTCCCTAACTATTTCTGCCCGGCATTCTTCTCCTTTGACCGTGTCCCGACAAGCCATGATCACTCGATATTCTAGACGCGCTAACTTTCGGGCCGTTTCCAAACCGATTCCCGATGTCGCGCCCGTCACTACAATTACTTTCCCACGGCACTCCTCCCTTTCCATCGAATTGGAGCGACCCATTCCCGACGACGAACGGATAACGACTAAACGAGCGAGGCCTTCGCTGTTTTCATGGGAACGAGGTCGATTTCAGTATCAAGTTAAACTTCTACCAAAAGCTTCATATCGTCATTCTATCTTCTAAAATCCTTAAAACTTATCGGAAACTCCAAAGATTAAAAGTCACGTTCGCGATCTACATTTTTCAAACTCATTTGAATATTCCAAAATTTTTTTGGACTCGAATAATTTTGGCTGAGGTTGTTTTATTTTCATAGGAAGTTTTATTTTCAAAGGAAGTTTTATTTTCAAAGGAAGTTTTATTTTCAAAGGAAGTTTTATTTTCAAAGGAAGTTTTATTTTCAAAGGAAGCTTTATTTTCAAAGGAAGTTTTAATTTCAAAGGAAGTTTCATTTTCAAAGGAAGTTTTAATTTCAAAAGAAGTTTTATTTTCAAATGAAGCTTTATTTTCAAAGGAAATTTTATTTTCAAAGGAAGTTTTATTTTCAAAGGGAGTTTTATTTTCAAAGGGAGTTTTATTTATTATTTATTTTTTTTACAGGGGGTGTATTTTTACAGGGGTGCATTTTTACTGGGGTGTATTTTTACAGGGGGTGTATTTTTACAGGGGGTGTAATTTTACAGGGGGTGTAATTTTTACAGGGGTGTATTTTCCAGAGGGTGTATTTTTACAGGGGGGGGGGGGTAATTTTTACAGGGGGTGTAATTTTACAGGGGGTGTAATTTTTACAGGGGGTGTATTTTCACAGGGGGTGTATTTTTACAGGGGGTGTATTTTCCAGAGGGTGTATTTTTACAGGGGGGGGGGGGTAATTTTTCCAGGGGGTGTAATTTTTACAGGGGGTGTATTTTTACAGGGGGTGTATTTTTACAGGGGGTGTATTTTTACAGGGGATGTATTTTTACAGGGGGTGTATTTTTACAGGGGATGTATTTTTACAGGGGGTGTATTTTTACAGGGGGTGTAATTTTACAGGGGGTGTATTTTCCAGAGGGTGTATTTTTACAGGGGGGGGGGGGGTAATTTTTACAGGGGGTGTAATTTTTACAGGGGGTGTATTTTTACAGGGGGTGTATTTTTACCGGGGATGTATTTTTACAGGGGGTGTATTTTTACCGGGGATGTATTTTTACAGGGGGTTTATTTTTACAGGGGGTGTATTTTTACAGGGGGTGTATTTTTACAGGGGTGCATTTTTACTGGGGTGTATTTTTACAGGGGGTGTAATTTTACAGGGGGTGTAATTTTACAGTGGGTGTAATTTTTACGGGGGGGGGTGTATTTTTACAGGGGGTGTAATTTTACAGGAGGTGTAATTTTTACAGGGGTGTATTTTCCAGAGGGTGTATTTTTACAGGGGGGGGTAATTTTTACAGGGGGTGTAATTTTACAGGGGGTGTAATTTTTACAGGGGGTGTATTTTCACAGGGGGTGTATTTTTACAGGGGGTGTATTTTCCAGAGGGTGTATTTTTACAGGGGGGGGGGTAATTTTTACAGGGGGTGTACTTTTACAGGGGGTGTATTTTTACAGGTGGTCTATTTTTACAGGGGGTGTAATTTTACAGGGGGTGTAATTTTACAGTGGGTGTAATTTTTACGGCGGGGTGTATTTTTACAGGGGGTGTATTTTTACAGGGGGTGTATTTTTACAGGGGTGTAATTTTACAGGGGGTGTAATTTTTACAGGGGGTGTATTTTTACAGGGGGTGTATTTTTACCGGGGATGTATTTTTACAGGGGGTGTATTTTTACAGGGGATGTATTTTTACAGGGGGTGTATTTTTACAGGGGGTGTAATTTTACAGGGGGTGTAATTTTACAGGGGGTGTATTTTTACAGGGGGTGTATTTTTACAGGGGGTGTATTTTTACAGGGGGTGTATTTTTACAGGGGTGTATTTTTACAGGGGGTGTATTTTTACCGGGGATGTATTTTTTCAGGGGGTGTATTTTTACAGGGGATGTATTTTTACAGGGGGTGTATTTTTACAGGGGGTGTAATTTTACAGGGGGTGTATTTTTACAGGGGGTGTAATTTTACAGGGGGTGTATTTTTACAGGGGGTGTATTTTTACAGGGGGTGTAATTTTATAGGGGGTGTATTTTTACAGGGGGTGTATTTTTTCCGGGGATGTATTTTTACAGGGGGTGTATTTTTACAGGGGATGTATTTTTACAGGGGATGTATTTTTACAGGGGGTGTATTTTTACAGGGGGTGTATTTTTACAGGGGGTGTATTTTTACAGGGGGTGTAATTTTACAGGGGGTGTATTTTTACAGGGGGTGTATTTTTACAGGGGATGTATTTTTACAGGGGGTGTATTTTTACCGGGGATGTATTTTTACAGGGGGTGTATTTTTACAGGGGATGTATTTTTACAGGGGGTGTATTTTTACCGGGGATGTATTTTTACAGGTAGTGTATTTTTACAGGGGGTGTATTTTTACAGGGGGTGTATTTATTAATTATTTTCCAAATCTCAATTTTCCAAATCTCAATTTTCCAAATCTCAATTTTCCAAATCTCAATTTTCCAAATCTCAATTTTCCCAATCTCAATTTTCCAAATCTCAATTTTCCCAATCTCAATTTTCCAAATCTCAATTTTCCGAATCACAATTTTCCAAACCTCAATTTTCCAAACCTCAATTTTCCAAACCTCAATTTTCCAAACCTCAATTTTCCAAACCTCAATTTTCCAAATCTCAATTATCCAAATCTCTAAAATCTCAATTATCCAAATCTCAAAAATCTCAATTTTCCAAATTTCAAAAATCTCAATTTTCCAAATCTCAAAGGGGTACCCCTTTTTTATTTTCAAAGGGAGTTTTATTTTCAAAGGGAGTTTTATTTTCAAAGGGAGTTTTATTTTCAAAGGGAGTTTTATTTTCAAAGGGAGTTTTATTTTCAAAGGGAGTTTTATTTTCAAAGGGAGTTTTATTTTCAAAGGGAGTTTTATTTTCAAAGGGAGTTTTATTTTCAAAGGGAGTTTTATTTTCAAAGGGAGTTTTATTTTCAAAGGGAGTTTTATTTTCAAAGGGAGTTTTATTTTCAAAGGGAGTTTTATTTTCAAAGGGAGTTTTATTTTCAAAGGGAGTTTTATTTTCAAAGGGAGTTTTATTTTCAAAGGGAGTTTTATTTTCAAAGGGAGTTTTATTTTCAAAGATAGTTTTATTTTCAAAGGGAGTTTTATTTTCAAAGGGAGTTTTATTTTCAAAGGGAGTTTTATTTTCAAAGGGAGTTTTATTTTCAAAGGGAGTTTTATTTTCAAAGGGAGTTTTATTTTCAAAGGGACTTTTATTTTCAAAGGGAGTTTTATTTTCAAAGGGAGTTTTATTTTCAAAGGGAGTTTTATTTTCAAAGGGAGTTTTATTTTCAAAGGGAGTTTTATTTTCAAAGGGAGTTTTATTTTCAAAGGGAGTTTTATTTTCAAAGGGAGTTTTATTTTCAAAGGGAGTTTTATTTTCAAAGGGAGTTTTATTTTCAAAGGGAGTTTTATTTTCAAAGGGAGTTTTATTTTCAAAGGGAGTTTCATTTTCAAAGGGAGTTTCATTTTCAAAGGGAGTTTCATTTTCAAAGGGAGTTTCATTTTCAAAGGGAGTTTCATTTTCAAAGGGAGTTTCATTTTCAAAGGGAGTTTCATTTTCAAAGGGAGTTTCATTTTCAAAGGGAGTTTCATTTTCAAAGGGAGTTTCATTTTCAAAGGGAGTTTCATTTTCAAAGGGAGTTTCATTTTCAAAGGGAGTTTTATTTTCAAAGGGAGTTTAATTTTCAAAGGGAGTTTAATTTTCAAAGGGAGTTTAATTTTCAAAGGGAGTTTAATTTTCAAAGGGAGTTTAATTTTCAAAGGGAGTTTTTTTTTCAAAGGGAGTTTTATTTTCAAAGGGAGTTTTATTTTCAAAGGGAGTTTTATTTTCAAAGGGAGTTTTATTTTCAAAGGGAGTTTTATTTTCAAAGGGAGTTTTATTTTCAAAGGGAGTTTTATTTTCAAAGGGAGTTTTATTTTCAAAGGGAGTTTTATTTTCAAAGGGAGTTTTATTTTCAAAGGGAGTTTTATTTTCAAAGGGAGTTTTATTTTCAAAGGGAGTTTTATTTTCAAAGGGAGTTTTATTTTCAAAGGGAGTTTTATTTTCAAAGGAAGTTTTATTTTCAAAGGGAGTTTTATTTTCAAAGGGAGTTTTATTTTCAAAGGGAGTTTTATTTTCAAAGGGAGTTTTATTTTCAAAGGGAGTTTTATTTTCAAAGGGAGTTTTATTTTCAAAGGGAGTTTTATTTTCAAAGGGAGTTTTATTTTCAAAGGGAGTTTTATTTTCAAAGGGAGTTTTATTTTCAAAGGGAGTTTTATTTTCAAAGGGAGTTTTATTTATTATTTTTTTTTAAAGGGGGTGTATTTTTACAGGGGGTGCATTTTTACAGGGGTGTATTTTTACAGGGGGTGTAATTTTACAGGGGGTGTATTTTCACAGGGGGTGTAATTTTACAGGGGGTGTAATTTTTACAGGGGGTGTATTTTCACAGGGGGTGTATTTTTACAGGGGGTGTATTTTTACAGGGGGTGTATTTTTACCGGGGATGTATTTTTTCAGGGGGTGTATTTTTACAGGGGATGTATTTTTACAGGGGGTGTATTTTTACAGGGGGTGTAATTTTACAGGGGGTGTATTTTTACAGGGGGTGTAATTTTACAGGGGGTGTATTTTTACAGGGGGTGTATTTTTACAGGGGGTGTAATTTTATAGGGGGTGTATTTTTACAGGGGGTGTATTTTTTCCGGGGATGTATTTTTACAGGGGATGTATTTTTACAGGGGGTGTATTTTTACAGGGGGTGTATTTTTACAGGGGGTGTATTTTTACAGGGGGTGTAATTTTACAGGGGGTGTATTTTTACAGGGGGTGTATTTTTACAGGGGATGTATTTTTACAGGGGGTGTATTTTTACCGGGGATGTATTTTTACAGGGGGTGTATTTTTACAGGGGATGTATTTTTACAGGGGGTGTATTTTTACCGGGGATGTATTTTTACAGGTAGTGTATTTTTACAGGGGGTGTATTTTTACAGGGGGTGTATTTATTAATTATTTTCCAAATCTCAATTTTCCAAATCTCAATTTTCCAAATCTCAATTTTCCAAATCTCAATTTTCCAAATCTCAATTTTCCCAATCTCAATTTTCCAAATCTCAATTTTTCCAATCTTAATTTTCCAAATCTCAATTTTTAAAATCTCAATTTTCCGAATCACAATTTTCCAAACCTCAATTTTCCAAACCTCAATTTTCCAAACCTCAATTTTCCAAACCTCAATTTTCCAAATCTCAATTATCCAAATCTCTAAAATCTCAATTATCCAAATCTCAAAAATCTCAATTTTCCAAATTTCAAAAATCTCAATTTTCCAAATCTCAAAGGGGTACCCCTTTTTTATTTTCAAAGGGAGTTTTATTTTCAAAGGGAGTTTTATTTTCAAAGGGAGTTTTATTTTCAAAGGGAGTTTTATTTTCAAAGGGAGTTTTATTTTCAAAGGGAGTTTTATTTTCAAAGGGAGTTTTATTTTCAAAGGGAGTTTTATTTTCAAAGGGAGTTTTATTTTCAAAGGGAGTTTTATTTTCAAAGGGAGTTTTATTTTCAAAGGGAGTTTTATTTTCAAAGGGAGTTTTATTTTCAAAGGGAGTTTTATTTTCAAAGGGAGTTTTATTTTCAAAGGGAGTTTTATTTTCAAAGGGAGTTTTATTTTCAAAGGGAGTTTTATTTTCAAAGGGAGTTTTATTTTCAAAGGGAGTTTTATTTTCAAAGGGAGTTTTATTTTCAAAGGGAGTTTTATTTTCAAAGGGAGTTTTATTTTCAAAGGGAGTTTTATTTTCAAAGGGAGTTTTATTTTCAAAGGGAGTTTTATTTTCAAAGGGAGTTTTATTTTCAAAGGGAGTTTTATTTTCAAAGGGAGTTTTATTTTCAAAGGGAGTTTTATTTTCAAAGGGAGTTTTATTTTCAAAGGGAGTTTTATTTTCAAAGGGAGTTTCATTTTCAAAGGGAGTTTCATTTTCAAAGGGAGTTTCATTTTCAAAGGGAGTTTCATTTTCAAAGGGAGTTTCATTTTCAAAGGGAGTTTCATTTTCAAAGGGAGTTTCATTTTCAAAGGGAGTTTCATTTTCAAAGGGAGTTTCA
The DNA here is from genome assembly GCA_963920705.1 of Odiellus spinosus. Lineage (NCBI taxonomy): Eukaryota > Metazoa > Arthropoda > Arachnida > Opiliones > Phalangiidae > Odiellus > Odiellus spinosus. The sequence continues at coordinate 23,478,529 of OY987233.1, read as the reverse complement.
TTTTCAAAGGGAGTTTCATTTTCAAAGGGAGTTTAATTTTCAAAGGGAGTTTAATTTTCAAAGGGAGTTTAATTTTCAAAGGGAGTTTTTTTTTCAAAGGGAGTTTTATTTTCAAAGGGAGTTTTATTTTCAAAGGGAGTTTTATTTTCAAAGGGAGTTTTATTTTCAAAGGGAGTTTTATTTTCAAAGGGAGTTTTATTTTCAAAGGGAGTTTTATTTTCAAAGGGAGTTTTATTTTCAAAGGGAGTTTTATTTTCAAAGGGAGTTTTATTTTCAAAGGGAGTTTTATTTTCAAAGGGAGTTTTATTTTCAAAGGGAGTTTTATTTTCAAAGGGAGTTTTATTTTCAAAGGGAGTTTTATTTTCAAAGGGAGTTTTATTTTCAAAGGGAGTTTTATTTTCAAAGGGAGTTTTATTTTCAAAGGGAGTTTTATTTTCAAAGGGAGTTTTATTTTCAAAGGGAGTTTTATTTTCAAAGGGAGTTTTATTTTCAAAGGGAGTTTTATTTTCAAAGGGAGTTTTATTTTCAAAGGGAGTTTTATTTTCAAAGGGAGTTTTATTTTCAAAGGGAGTTTTATTTTCAAAGGGAGTTTTATTTATTATTTTTTTTTAAAGGGGGTGTATTTTTACAGGGGGTGCATTTTTACAGGGGTGTATTTTTACAGGGGGTGTAATTTTACAGGGGGTGTAATTTTTACAGGGGTGTATTTTCACAGGGGGTGTAATTTTACAGGGGGTGTAATTTTTACAGGGGGTGTATTTTCACAGGGGGTGTATTTTTACAGGGGGTGTATTTTTACAGGGGGTGTATTTTTACAGGTGGTGTATTTTTACAGGGGGTGTAATTTTACAGGGGGTGTAATTTTACAGTGGGTGTAATTTTTACGGCGGGGTGTATTTTTACAGGGGTGTATTTTTATAGGGGGTGTATTTTTACAGGGGGTGTAATTTTACAGGGGTGTAATTTTTACAGTGGGTGTATTTTTACAGGGGGTGTATTTTTACAGGGGGTGTGTTTTTACAGGGGGTGTATTTTTACAGGGGGTGTAATTTTACAGGGGTGTAATTTTTACAGTGGGTGTAATTTTACAGGGGGTGTAATTTTTACAGGGGTGTATTTTCACAGTGGGTGTATTTTTACAGGGGGTGTATTTTTCAGAGGGTATATTTTAACAGGGGGTGTATTTTTACAGGGGGTGAATTTTTCAGAGGGTGTATTTTTACAGGGGGTGTATTTTTACAGGGGGTGTATTTTTACAGGGGGTGTATTTTTACAGGGGGTGTATTTTTACAGGGGGTGTAATTTTACAGGGGGTGTAATTTTTACAGGGGGTGTATTTTTACAGGGGGTGTACTTTTACAGGGGGTGTAATTTTACAGGGGGTGTAATTTTTACGGGGGGGTGTATTTTTACAGGGGGTGTATTTTTACAGGGGGTGTATTTTTACAGGGGGTGTATTTTACAGGGGGTGTATTTTTACAGGGGGCGTAATTTTACAGGGGGTGTAATTTTTACAGGGGGTGTATTTTTACAGGGGGTGTATTTTTACAGGGGGTGTATTTTTACAGGGGGTGTATTTTTACAGGGGGTGTATTTTTACAGGGGGTGTATTTTTACAGGGGGTGTAATTTTACAGCGGGTGTAATTTTTACAGGGGGTGTATTTTTACAGGGGGTGTATTTTTACAGGGGGTGTATTTTTACAGGGGGTGTATTTTTACAGGGGGTGTATTTTTACAGGGGGTGTATTTTTACAGGGGGTGTATTTTTACAGGGGGTGTATTTTTACAGGGGGTGTATTTTTACAGGGGGTGTATTTTTACAGAGGGTGTATTTTTACAGGGGGTGTATTTTTACAGGGGGTGTAATTTTACAGGGGGTGTAATTTTTACAGGGGGTGTATTTTTTCAGGGGTTGTATTTTTACAGGGGGTGTATTTTTACAGGGGGTGTATTTTTACAGGGGGTGCATTTTTACAGGGGGTGTAATTTTACAGGGGGTGTATTTTTACAGGGATTGTATTTTTACACCCCCTGTAAAAATACACCCCCTGTAAAAATTACACCCCCTGTAAAATTACACCCCCTGTAAAAATACACCCCCTGTAAAAATACACCCCCTGTAAAAATACACCCCCTGTAAAAATACACCCCCTGTAAAAATACACCCCCTGTAAAAATACACCCCCTGTAAAAATACACCCCCCGTAAAAATTACACCCACTGTAAAATTACACCCCCTGTAAAATTACACCCCTGTAAAAATACACCCCCTGTAAAATTACATCCCCTGTAAAAATACACCCCTGTAAAAATACACCCCCTGTAAAATTACACCCCCTGTAAAAATACACCCCCTGTAAAAATACACCCCCTGTAAAAATACACCCCCTGTAAAAATACACCCCCTGTAAAAATTACACCCCCTGTAAAATTACACCCCCTGTAAAATTACACCCCCTGTAAAAATACACCCCCTGTAAAATTACATCCCCTGTAAAAATACACCCCTGTAAAAATACACCCCCTGTAAAAATACACCCCCTGTAAAAATACACCCCCCTGTAAAAATTACACCCCCTGTAAAAATACACCCCCTGTAAAAATACACCCCCTGTAAAAATACACCCCCTGTAAAAATACACCCCCTGTAAAAATACACCCCCTGTAAAAATTACACCCCCTGTAAAATTACACCCCCTGTAAAAATACACCCCCTGTAAAAATACACCCCCTGTAAAAATACACCCCCTGTAAAAATACACCCCCTGTAAAAATACACCCCCTGTAAAAATATACCCCCTGTAAAAATACACCCCCCGTAAAAATTACACCCACTGTAAAATTACACCCCCTGTAAAATTACACCCCTGTAAAAATACACCCCCTGTAAAATTACATCCCCTGTAAAAATACACCCCTGTAAAAATACACCCCCTGTAAAATTACACCCCCTGTAAAAATACACCCCCTGTAAAAATACACCCCCTGTAAAAATACACCCCCTGTAAAAATACACCCCCTGTAAAAATTACACCCCCTGTAAAATTACACCCCCTGTAAAAATACACCCCCTGTAAAAATACACCCCCTGTAAAAATACACCCCCCCGTAAAAATACACCCCCTGTAAAAATACACCTCCTGTAAAAATACACCCCCTGTAAAAATACACCCCCTGTAAAAATTACACCCGCTGTAAAATTACACCCCCTGTAAAAATACACCCCCTGTAAAAATACACCCCCTGTAAAAATACACCCCCTGTAAAAATACACCCCCTGTAAAAATACACCCCCTGTAAAAATACACCCCCTGTAAAAATACACCCCCTGTAAAAATACACCCCCTGTAAAAATTACACCCCCTGTAAAATTACACCCCCTGTAAAAATACACCCCCTGTAAAAATACACCCCCTGTAAAAATACACCCCCTGTAAAAATACACCCCCTGTAAAAATACACCCCCCCCGTAAAAATTACACCCCCTGTAAAATTACACCCCCTGTAAAAGTACACCCCCTGTAAAAATACACCCCCTGTAAAAATACACCCCCTGTAAAAATTACACCCCCTGTAAAATTACACCCCCTGTAAAATTACACCCCCTGTAAAAATACACCCCCTGTAAAATACACCCCCTGTAAAAATACACCCCCTGTAAAAATACACCCTCTGAAAAATTCACCCCCTGTAAAAATACACCCCCTGTAAAAATATACCCTCTGAAAAATACACCCCCTGTAAAAATACACCCCCTGTGAAAATACACCCCTGTAAAAATTACACCCCCTGTAAAATTACACCCCCTGTAAAAATACACCCCCTGTAAAAATACACCCCCTGTAAAAATACACCCCCCCGTAAAAATTACACCCACTGTAAAATTACACCCCCTGTAAAATTACACCCCCTGTAAAAATACACCCCCTGTAAAAATACACCCCCTGTAAAAATACACCCCCTGTAAAAATACACCCCCCCCGTAAAAATTACACCCACTGTAAAATTACACCCCCTGTAAAATTACACCCCCTGTAAAAATACACCACCTGTAAAAATACACCCCCTGTAAAAATTACCCCCCCTGTAAAAATACACCCTCTGAAAAATACACCCCCTGTGAAAATACACCCCCTGTAAAAATTACACCCCCTGTAAAATTACACCCCCTGTAAAAATACACCCCCTGTAAAAATACACCCCCTGTAAAAATACACCCCCTGTAAAAATACACCCCCTGTAAAAATACACCCCTGTAAAAATACACCCCCTGTAAAAATACACCCCCTGTAAAAATACACCCCCTGTAAAAATACACCCCCTGTAAACATTACACCCCCTGTAAAATTACACCCCCTGTAAAAATTACACCCCCTGTAAAATTACACCCCTGTAAAAATACACCCCCTGTAAAATTACACCCCTGTAAAAATACACCCCCTGTAAAAAGAAAAATAATAAATGAAACTCCCTTTGAAAATGAAACTCCCTTTGAAAATGAAACTCCCTTTGAAAATGAAACTCCCTTTGAAAATGAAACTCCCTTTGAAAATAAAACTCCCTTTGAAAATAAAACTCCCTTTGAAAATAAAACTCCCTTTGAAAATAAAACTCCCTTTGAAAATAAAACTCCCTTTGAAAATAAAACTCCCTTTGAAAATAAAACTCCCTTTGAAAATAAAACTCCCTTTGAAAATAAAACTCCCTTTGAAAATAAAACTCCCTTTGAAAATGAAACTCCCTTTGAAAATAAAACTCCCTTTGAAAATAAAACTCCCTTTGAAAATAAAACTCCCTTTGAAAATAAAACTCCCTTTGAAAATAAAACTCCCTTTGAAAATAAAACTCCCTTTGAAAATAAAACTCCCTTTGAAAATAAAACTCCCTTTGAAAATAAAACTCCCTTTGAAAATAAAACTCCCTTTGAAAATAAAACTCCCTTTGAAAATAAAACTCCCTTTGAAAATAAAACTCCCTTTGAAAATAAAACTCCCTTTGAAAATAAAACTCCCTTTGAAAATAAAACTCCCTTTGAAAATAAAACTCCCTTTGAAAATAAAACTCCCTTTGAAAATAAAACTCCCTTTGAAAATAAAACTCCCTTTGAAAATAAAACTCCCTTTGAAAATAAAACTCCCTTTGAAAATAAAACTCCCTTTGAAAATAAAACTCCCTTTGAAAATAAAACTCCCTTTGAAAATAAAACTCCCTTTGAAAATAAAACTCCCTTTGAAAATAAAACTCCCTTTGAAAATAAAACTCCCTTTGAAAATAAAACTCCCTTTGAAAATAAAACTCCCTTTGAAAATAAAACTCCCTTTGAAAATAAAACTCCCTTTGAAAATAAAACTCCCTTTGAAAATAAAACTCCCTTTGAAAATAAAACTCCCTTTGAAAATAAAACTCCCTTTGAAAATAAAACTCCCTTTGAAAATAAAACTCCCTTTGAAAATAAAACTCCCTTTGAAAATAAAACTCCCTTTGAAAATAAAACTCCCTTTGAAAATAAAACTCCCTTTGAAAATAAAACTCCCTTTGAAAATAAAACTCCCTTTGAAAATAAAACTCCCTTTGAAAATAAAACTCCCTTTGAAAATAAAACTCCCTTTGAAAATAAAACTCCCTTTGAAAATAAACATCGCTTTGAAAATAAACATCGCTTTGAAAATAAAACTCCCTTTGAAAATAAAACTCCTTTTGAAAATAAAAAAAGGGGTACCCCTTGTAAAAAATAATAATTGATTTTTTTTTTTACGAGGGGTACCCCTTGTAAAAAAAAATAATTTTTTACAAGGGGTACCCTTACAAAAAAAAAAAAAAAAATTACAGGGGGGTGTATTTATTATTTTTTTTTTTACAGGGGGTGTATTTATTAATTATTTTCCAAATCTCAATTGATTGGAAAATAGAGATTTGGAAAATTGAGATTTGGAAAATTGAGATTTTTCAGATTTGGAAAATTGAGATTTTTGAGATGTGGAAAATAGAGATTTGGAAAATTGAGATTTTTGAGATTTGGAAAATTGAGATTTTTGAGATTTGGAAAATTGAGATTTTTGAGATTTGGAAAATTGAGATTTTTGAGATTTGGAAAATTGAGATTTTTGAGATTTGGAAAATTGAGATTTTTGAGATTTGGAAAATTGAGATTTTTGAGATTTGGAAAATTGAGATTTTTGAGATTTGGAAAATTGAGATTTTTTGAGATTTGGAAAATTGAGATTTTTGAGATTTGGAAAATAGAGATTTGGAAAATTGAGATTTGGAAAATTGCGATTTGGAAAATTGCGATTTGGAAAATTGAGATTTGGAAAATTGAGATTTGGAAAATTGAGATTTGGAAAATTGTGATTTGGAAAATTGAGATTTGGAAAATTGAGATTTGGAAAATTGAGATTTGGAAAATTGAGATTTGGAAAATTGAGATTTGGAAAATTGAGATTGGGAAAATTGAGATTGGGAAAATTGAGATTTTGAAAATTGAGATTTGGAAAATAATTAATAAATACACCCCCTGTAAAAAAAATTATAAATACACCTCTTGTAAAAAAATAATAAATACACCCCCCTGTAAAAAAATATTGATTGGGAAAATTGAGATTTGGAAAATACACCCCCTGTAAATATATGTATATAAGTATATATATATATATAAGTATATATATATAAGCGTGTTAATATCACGCTTTGAAAATAAGAATGGCTTTTTGAAAATAATAATTCACTTTGAAAAAAAATGGGCGAATGAATCGGGGACTTTTAATATAAGATGCAAGTCCATATTGAAGCTAAAAATTATTGTTTTTCTAAATATAAAAATAAATGATCTAGCAGGCCTAGTTGACATAAATTGACAGTGAAATTTTTTATTAACGAAATAAAGAAAGAACAGAAAAATTGTAATATCTCGCAAATATTTACAGTGCAAAACAAAATCTTCCACAATTTAACATTTTATTTTGTTTTTTTTTTTTGGGAAATTAAAGCCATAAACATGACGATATTAAATTAGAAAAAAAAAAGTCTTTGTTAAAATAGTGATTAAAGTTAAATTTTGTTTTAAAAACACCTAAAAAAATTGGACATAAAAAAGATTTAACTGAAATAAAAAAAAAACCTAAAATTTTTATATCTTCGTAGGATTAAATTTTTGTTTTCTTTTTCTTCATTTTGATGAAGTTGTTAACTTGTTATTAACAACGAAGGGATGTGGATTTTCGAGTTCATTATACAGTTATTATTAATAATAATAATAATAACAATAATAGTATTAAATTATCGACAAATGATTTTTTTTAAATGTTTTTAAATCTTCCCAAAATTGGTCCGTATTGAAGATTATTTTAAATTATCCAACATCTCTGATTTACGTAACTTTTAGTTTTTAAAAAAATTCTTAAAAAGGCAAAATTAATGGCTTTTTTTTTTTTTTAATAAATAAAGATTTTGCCTTTGTCAGATTTGAGTTTTTTTGATGATATTCGAATTTTTTTTTTTTTTTTGAAGAAACACGTAGCCGATATTCACCGAAAAAGAAAATTAGGTTCAATTTTGTTTCGCACAATGGGCAGGCACTAATAATTTCAGCTTCAATCGCAAAATATTGTTTTTTAAACGTCACTTTAAATTTTGGACGATTTTGGAACTTTTTTTGTTTTACAATTTTTTTTTTACGGGAAACCAGGCACAAATGTTGTCGTGGTATTATGAGAAGACGATGGTTCTGGTGAAAGGGATGAGGGTGTCTTGGCTAGTTCCAACAGGCACTGCGCTAATGTTCGCGAACTTTCAACGGGTGACATTGCTAGACAAGCTATTTCGGATTCGTGTTGCCGAAGATGACCGCTTTAAAAATAAATATTCCAATGAGACTTTGGCAATTTCTCCGACATTTCAGACTAGTTTTGTTAATTTCCCTAAGTATATTTTAACAACGAAAGTGGTCTTTAAAACGAAACTTGTAAGAAATAATAATTAGGGCTGCGCGTGTCATTTGGGGGTTCGGCTCGCGACATATAGTTAAAATGGCTTACCTGCACGCGGATGGACAATAAATAACAAGGTTTCTTAACACCAAGGAAGCTGTAAGTCGTATGCTTTTCGTTAGCGAGCCTTCTTTTTCCTCCTGTTAAAAATGAATAGTTAAGATTTAAAAAATAAAGTTTTTCTGACTACTAGTTTGACGTCAAACTCATCGGAGGAGACGTCAATGACACAAACTCAGCCAATAGAGGAACAAAATGCTAGATATTCACCATGAATTCTTTGGGGTTCAGGTATTGCAGAGCGTGTCGTCTAATTGCTAAGAGAGCGGCATCCGGCGCGTATCCGGGATGAGGGGGAGGTGGTTGATTCGGAGGGATGTTTGATTTGCCAAATTGCTCCATTTGGTGCCGTCTAACCGCTTGCATATGTAGATGATGTTCCGTACAATGACGATCCTTCAAAAATTAACCAAGAGATTAAAATCGTACTTGAAAAAGGGCGCGCGTGCTATAAAATACAAATGTACTTACTTGCATATGAGTGAGCAAGGAAAGTTTCTTTCTTTTCATACTGTCGCAATTTTCCCACTCGCAAACCGCCTCGTTATCACATTCAGGAGGCATGTGTTCTTTCGAAACGTGAAACAATACGGCTGAAGCGGTCGTGAATGGTCTGGAAATATTTCTTAAGCGTTAATACCCACGCTTCCGTTTAATTAATGGATTTTCTTCTTTCAGGTCCCCCAGTTTTCCCTCCCCTTAATCATAAGTCAAATCTTACTTCAAGCAGTTTTTCCATTCGCAAATAAACTTTAACCTCGGTGGTGGAGGGCGTGGTGCTGAAGCCGTTGACGCGGTAGGTTTCGTATCCTTGCTAACGGTTGGTTTAGTTTCTGTTTTAACAATGTCCGACACAGTAGTTGTTACTGCCGCGGAAGTTGCGCTAGCCGTTGTAGTAGAAAGGTTTTTTGTACAAACACTAGGTCCACTCGCTATTAAGGTCGGTCTAACCGTTACCGGTTTAGATTGAATCTGCATCGTGGGAGTTTGTTGCGTAGTACAGGCGCTAGTGTTTTTAGAAGATACGTTCGTAGCTAACCCTAATCTTATAGGCTGATTTTGTTGCGCGAAATTTACCACGGTATTAGTCGTTTGAGTAATACACGATGTCATTAGCGAGACTGTCCTTATTATAGACGTAGTGCCGGTTCCCGACGTACCGCAAACTATCGTACAGTTTGGTTCGGGTTTAGGTTGCAATTTTGGTTGCATTGTCAAATGGAATGTCTGGGCCTGTTGCTTGATTTGCCCATCAGCCGTCATCACGGCGGGCACCGTTACGACTTGAGTTCCTCCGCTCAACGAAGTTATCGCTTGCTGCGGAGCGGTAATCATCGTTAAACCACTCTGCCTCAAGCTAGCTTCGAGTAAGGGCGTTTTGGTACCGCGCAACCCTTGCATGACGGTCTGAGTACCACCGGCCAAATCTTGCCTAGGCCTTTTTGTTTCTAAAATGTAGCACGCCGTCGGAGTGCCGGTGTTCGCTCTTTTAAGCGTATTACCGGCGGACGCCATGATAGTCGAGCCCAATATACCGGCATTGTTGCCACCGGAAGTTTGAATTTGAAGCTGAGCTAACTGTCCCGCGGTAAGCTGGGGTAGTCTTATCACTTCCTGACCATCTTCCATCTTCAGCGACATGCCCGGCGACTGCAGTCTAAGAATGTGAGCTTGTAGAATTTGCTGCCCGACTCCCGGCCCACCAGTCATAACGGGTAACGTTATGGCGGTACCTTGGGGATTGAGGCGCAAAACGCTAACAATATGGGCGCCAGGCATGGTGGTTATAGAGCCGCCCGATACTGTCGACGAAACGGGAACGGCTACGAACGGCAGCTGATGACACTCGGCGTTGGTTCGATTGATAGCTTTCGAAGCGCATTCGAGCGTTCTCGTTATGTCGGTGATGGAGGATAGGTCCGCAGCGGGCATACCCACTCCTACAGACGGCGCGCTATGAGATATTACGTTGATACCGTCGATGGCGTTATCATTGCACTCTGTCCTCATACCGCTATTAGCCGCGGCACCATTTTCACTCGTGTCCATAAGCATTGATATGTTTTGATCATCGACGCCGACGCCCGTTGTCGGTTCGGGCGTTAACGGCTCCTCATCGAGTTCCGCAAACGCCATGGCTGTAGATAGAATATCCTCTTTGACAACGTGAGGAGGAACGACGGGTTTCGGCTTCGATTCAATTTTTGGAGCCGGAGGAGCGTCTACTTTTCCGTTGCTGGGTACGAGATTTTCGTTATTTACACCGATAATAACTTTAACACTATCCGACGCGCAAGAAGCGATTTCCTCCTCACCGGGCAAAGGAATTTTACCCTTATCCAACAAACCGTTTAATAAGGGAGAGTTTTTATAGGCGCCGGCGGGTTTCTCGTTTCTTTTTCGTTTCGGATCATCGTCGTCTAATTGCGCGCTCACTAAGACAGTTTTGAGTAAGTCGGACGAAGAATTAACTTCGTTTAGCTGTTCTTGGCCAGATTGAGATGTAGGATTTTGAGCTATCGACGTTTGAACCGGGGCTACGATGGAAGGCACAATCCCCTGGGCCAAAACGCTTCCCTGTTGCTGTTGAGAGTTAGCCGTCATGGGTAAATGCATTTGAGTCGTAAATCCACCACCAGCCGACTGAACTAATACGGTGTTTCCGGACGCGAGGTCCGTACCGGTTCTCAAATTACTATTGTTGATGACGATTATTCTAGGTATAGACGTATTCGGGGCGCCGATAGAGTCGGACGAACGAGACACGGGGATAATGAATTGTTGCGGAAGGTTTTCTTTCTTGATGATAGTTGTCGATGCATTTGGGGGTGGAGGAGGAAGTCCATTTTGTTTGCTAATCGTAGAAGTGGCAGTTGTGACAGAATTGACTGCGGGTGATACTAATACTGACGTTGATGGGAGATCTTTTTCCGCACTTTCGCTACTGTTACTTTCTTCATTGGTTACGATGGCGTTTTGCACTTTCGCGACCGAAGGTACTGTAGGAGGATGATGGTTGGTCAATTTAATCCCCTCGCTTCCCTAAAAAAATTAAATTGACGTTTCTTTAAGCATATGGCCGTATGACGATCAGCCCATAACATTAGACGCTAACGCGTCTGCTGAATAACAAAGTATTTTTAAAAAAATTTCGACTATTAAGATACGTATAAAAGCCATATAAAACTAACCAAAGGTACCACGGTAATTTAAAGTTAATTATGAATGTCGCTAATTGGACTAGCTAAGCCTAAACAGGGTTCCCCGAGTTTCCCAGGTTTTCCCTGACCATATACATCGTTTTTCCCTAACCTATTAAAGGTTTAAATTAGTAGTAATATGCAATTTCAAGTGAAAAACATTTTTTTATTCTAATTCTTCAATAACTGTCCAAATAAACCCCTTATTGTGTTGAATGGGAACTCCAAGGTTGCTAGAGATGGGAGTGTGAGCTCTTATTTGTGTGAATCACCTCTCCCGCCAAAAAATTCTGTTTAGACAATATACTGTATTTATTTTTTTTACAAGAGGTACCCCTTGTAATAAATACACCCCCTGTAAAATAAATAATCCAAAATTATTTATTTTTTTACAAGCTATATCCAAGACCCAACTCTAGAGATTAAACGAAAGCATCTAAAAATTTTACAACTAACAATAACTATACGAAATGTTTTGCCAGTGTTTCGAATTCGAGGGAAAATGGGTCGATTTAGTGACCATACTGGAGTTGAGTGATTTTGTGACCCAAATAAAAGTATAATGAAAATAGTGGACGAGTGTTAGTCCTAAAACTATTAAAAGGTAGCGTACTTACATCGAACTGGAAGTCTCTTTGAATACCATTTAATCGTAGCGGAAGCTTCCCTTTCATGGGTTTGATGGTGACAGTCGTCGGTCTGGCAGCGGTTTCGTTGGCGACTAAACTCGGCTTGAGATTTTTACACTTTATCGTCGTTGACTTAGAACTCTTTGGTGTCGTCGTAACGCGATTAGCGGGAATGTTCGCGTTAATCGGCGAAACTGGATTATTAACGTTAGTTCTATCGCGAGCTTCCGTCGAGTCTCCCGAAGCGGATTGTTGCTTCTTCATATTTTGAGAAAGTTTCGTCGCTAACAAACACTTGATCAAATTGGCGTTGCTTCCTTGTAACGGTCCCGGAGAAGCCGGAGGGGACGGAACGGCGCCGGCGTTGGTGAGAGGCGGCGTTAGACTTCTCAAAGGGGACGATAAGTGAGCCTTTAATATCGGACTGTGACTGGATGGCGGCGGAGTCGCGCTATCCGAACCGGGAGTCCCGCTTTTGGGACTAACGGGTCGGTGTTGAGAACTCGAATTTTTACCGGGAATAGTTACGGTGGTTAAAGGCAAAGGAAATTGACGACGTTTCAAACCCTCGTAATGCAAAGAAATAATTCCGGAGTTCGTTTCTTGTTTCATAATACTGCACTTTGGAAAAATGATTTTCATACAGTTCGAAAAGACGTGCCCGTTCACGACGCACTTTCTTCCCACTTTACTGCAATACGAGACGTAATCCGCGTAAAGTTCGTTTCTTAAGATCGATTCTCCGGAGCTTTCTTCGTAAAAAGCTCGAAGCCTAAAATATTAAATAAAATATCTCACCGTCTAGAATATTTTACGTAAAATCATTTGTAATAACTTACCAACTACACGCGACGGATTCCGAATCAACCTCGGGGCCAAAGACCTGGCTAGGGTTTGCCGCTGTTCCTACAACAATACGAAATAAATACGATTAATCTCGAATAGAAAAGTTTACGGTAAAATATTGAGATGAAATTAAAACCTACGTTTCAATGGAATTTCTGAAGGCGAACAGGCTGGAAGCGTGGATTGTTGAATCAGTTGCGAGTGACTGGAATAAGAACTAGAAGAGGGAGCGCCGCTCTGAGACGAAGAGCTCATTTTGGAAGGATGATCTTGAGATGATAATGAACTCTCGTCGTCAGGTACCGGATCAAATGTCTCCACCAATTTAAAATTTCCTTCGCCGGGACCCGAGATTTGAGGATCCATCGTTAAAAGAGTCACCAATGTACCTTGAATTTTTAAAATATTAAATATTTGGGAAATTCTACTTAAATGTTTTGACGAACTCTCGCTAAATATTTGGCAAAAGATTAACCATAAACTTATATTAAGGAAAATATCAAACAAATCGTACTAAACTTACCAACTGACTTGTGCACCCTTAGTATTTTTTCACAAATTCGCCTTCCTAGCTCCGATAAAGAGTAAAGCGCTTCTAATGAGTAGACCATCAGCATTACATCGTGAATGGTCAACAGCGCGATAATACGTTGATAAACCTAAAATAAACATTCATCTTTCGTTATTCCTAAAAACTTACACCCAAAATCGTGCGCAAAGAAAAAAAAAAATAAAATCGCTACTTGGACCAATTATGATCAAAAGAGTTGCCAGTTGTTAATTAGGTCCTTAAACTTAGTTAATTGATCAAAATCTAACTAATCTTACCTTGAGTTCAATGCAACAGACGAGAGCGTCGTCATTTTCATCACATTGAGCGAGATTTCCAAGAATTTCTAGCGAACGAAGTACGACGAATCTATCGGAAGAATCAATTCCTTCCGTAACGGTTCTAACAATGAGCCTGGAACTCAGATCTTCTTTAATTGATAATTTTAACTGAAAATAAATAATACGAGGGTTCAAGAATGTTTATAATCTATCGCGAACGGTTCGATAAATATATAAGTTTGTATTTTCACACCTGAACCGCTAAATTCCCCAACGTATCTAACGCAATTTGTCTTAGATAAGACCATCGACAGAAAACGCAAAGGAGTAAAAATCTGAAATAAAAGATGATAGAGTTAATACGCGGGGTTTGAATCTTTCCAAAGACTAAACTCACTTAATACAAGAAGAGTTTTTCACTAATACTGGGATATTGTGATGTTCGAAGGACAAATTATACAAAATCAACGCTATCTGGAAACATCAAAACCAAAGGGACTTAGATTGAGACGTTATTTAAATAAGCCTGAATTAATCATCGTATCCTTAGCCTTCATTGACTCTGTTATATATTTTGACTACCTACCCTTAATACTCTTTGTCCTTCCGTATTGCGAGCACCCAAATTTTGCCTTAGGTTAAAGAGCTCTTCAAGCTCGTCTTAAATAAAGAAAAAAAGGTTTAAACGTAACATTCCACTAAGTATTTTTCCTATTACGGACTTTTAAAAACCAAGGCCAACGCATTTCCCATACAATACCCCAAAAATATAAGAGTCCACACTCACCATTGGTATCTTCGGGTGACCCTCCACTTTTCCACCAAAGTTCTTTAACATCTGGATCGCTCGTATCGAGCATACTCTCCCAAAACCGCGTCATCTGACGCCCTTCCACATCTTTCCAGCACTCCAAATAGAATTTGCCTAGCGTCGGATCACCTAAAAAAGCGAGATCGAAGGTTAGCCACGCGCAACGATACGTTTTATAAAATATCTATCTTACTATCGGGCCAAACTCCAGTCTGCGCTACTAGTAGGTCTAAAAGCTTAGGGGCCTTGTTTAAATGCAAAACGTGTCGACCTTCGTTAGACAATAGCGTACACACGTTTAAGGCAAAGTCTTGTTCATTCGGGAGGCCACTCAGAAAAGATAACGCCAGTTTATCGTAGTCTTTAGGATAGACAAAATCCTGGGACATACCGATGGCGGATCTTTGGAAGTCTTTAAAGAAAAAAAGAAAATTTAATTGATTGATTCGTACAGAGGGGAAAATTGGCACGCATTGTATCGCTGTTTAAAGAAAAGCATCCAATTTTGACAGTAGAAATTAAAATGGCAATCAAGTCCAGATTCCAAGCAGTCACGTAACCCGTCTCTTTACTAGCCTTGCCCCGAACCCGAGCGTTTCAAATTGAAATATTTGCCTAAATTTAACTTACCAGTAAGCTCGTGCTGATTTTGATTATAAAACATGGGGACTTGCTGCATGCACGTAATAGCTTGCTTTCTCGTTCGACCCTCCGTTTGCTGATTGTCATCTCCATCAGGATCTTCACCGAGAAAATGAATTTTCTCGTAAGCTCCCAGATACCTTAAAGTAAATTAAAAGCCACGAAGTATTTAGAATACATTATTTCAAGTACTTTTGAACTATTTGTAATATTAATAGACTTCTCAAATTAACATTTTTTTGGCCAAGGGTGTGATAAAACAAATGACACGCGTGTAGGAACATAACCACGCAGTCTTCCTACCAAGTGTTTTATCAGAAGTTCATAGGGTTTGGTAGTCATTTTACAAACGGCATATAAGAAGTAGATCCTTGTCGCCCTCCCTTTATCTCGATCCTTGTCGCCCTCCCTTTATCTCGATCCTTGTCGCCCTCCCTTTATCTCGATCCTTGTCGCCCTCCCTTTATCTCGATCCTTGTCGCCCTCCCTTTATCTCGATCCTTGTCGCCCTCCCTTTATCTCGATCCTTGTCGCCCTCCCTTTATCTCGATCCTTGTCGCCCTCCCTTTAACTCGATCCTTTTCACGAGCACTTTGCCTATCAAAATTAAGGGGTATTCGTGTTTTTCAAGTAACCATACGCGACTACTTGATTTTCGTCATTTCCAAAGGCGGTGCAATACCTACACCCCTCCTAGGTGTAGGGGGGTGTTGGTAAAAGTCTCGGACTTCAAGTCCGACACAAACTTATGCCAAGGAAACTCTTTAAACGCCCGCATGAATCGCAATATCCGTAAAGCCGGATTCACACGGACAAATTTTAACTCGTTTCACGCTCGCGCGCTTAAGATGTACTTGACAGTGGCGGACAAGTACTTTGAAAGCGGTAGTTTGTAAAAACCAGTTTGGCGTGACTAAAAATCGATGAGTGCCACGAGCGATACAAAGCTAGGTTGGTTAAAAAGGCGCACGGATGTGCGGGTTGAGCGACTCCTCAGAGGACAACGCCACTGGGAAAGCTAGATTGTCAAAGCTCAAGGGCGCGAAATTTGCCTATGGCACACGAGGAGGCATTTACCGCGTTCCCAATATAGCTTTCAATGTTTATTCTACAGCAAGCCCTTGGTTCAGACCGTTCAGTCGTACAGACTTTGCAGGACGCTATCCTTAATCCCCGGCTTTTAAGCCACGCGCGAAGCGATAAGGGGATTGGGTTTGGTTTTGGGGGGGACTGAAGGAAGGATGCAGAGAGCGGGAAGTTCGACTCTACTTCTCCCTCTTTTTTCTGATAACAACCAACAGATGGCGAGGTCATAAAGTCCTAACGATTACCAACATCGCGGGATCGATATAACAGTTATTTACGATGGTCCGATAAGCGTCCGTTCCTCAAAGCCAAGCTCAGAGACAATTAATATTAGAATCTAGAACAAATACTTCGTAGCGGATTCTAACATCCAGATTCTAACGAGCAACTACCGTTAAGATGGACTTGAAAATATCCAACTATGGCTTAAAGGCCCTATTCTGCTCTGAAATGTGCCCCCCCAAAATACGTTCTTCCCCTACGCTCGCAACAATTTCGTTTTTACAAGCACAGTGTTCACTGCGCTTGTTCAGAAGAAAATTTGCAACTAAGATTGCTCCCTTCATAATTTAAAGAGACTATCCCCTTTAAAGTCGCTTTCTTTTCTAGCTTAGCAGACGACGTTGACCATGACAAAATGCGCAGTCAAAGCTAGGCCGTGTGAATAAGGGAAAAGCATTTTAAATGGGCAAATTTCAGAGCAGATAAGGCTTTTAAAATTGAAAAACAAAGTCAACCGGCTCTTGGTCAAACAAAAAAGTAGTTTGAACATAATTAGATTCGTAAGTACCCACACCTCAATATTATTCGTAATAATTAAAAATGACAAAGAAAAAATGACCCTGGTCGATTTCAGACTAGTGGAAAGCGAAACCACGTATTGAAAGACTACGTAGATGAGGGGGGGGGGGGCGATAAGCGAAGATGATCCCCACACAACCCAATCGTTATCTCTTCCCAACAAAAGAGGGATAGAAAAACAATGAAAGCGTGTGACTGAGAGGTTGTCGGGATCTGATAGAAAATTGACAAGCTCATAAAAGGTAGCGCCGCCTGGAACCGATAGAGCCCTCTCCAGTTGCTCTCTACAACAAGGTTTCCACGCAATTCTAAACGGGAGTCGGAGGTTGCCATACCAACGAGCGTGTGGGTGGTTCGTAGACCTCAACTTACCACCAGTCCCCCAACATCGCTCTCTCTCTCTCTCTCGTTTCTGGAAATCCTTCATATCCGCACCACTCCTTCACCCACTCTACTTCTTTAAAGGAATAGTCTACTAAAACCTAAAATAGCCCAGCTGTCTTTTGGATATTTAAAGTACCACATTCAGCGAAGGGTACCAGAGAGATATCACGAATAAATTAATCGGTAGCCTACCGGACGTTTCGGTACTAGTCGCTGAGAGCGGGTTTAAATGATAAAATATATTCCAATTAGACCCTATATGGCACCTGTACACCAGAATATTCCGAAGGGAAGTTCCAAAAATTGTTGCCAAATTTACCAACATTAATTTTCCTGAATACTTGTCCTTTTAATAAATACGCGTGAGAGAGAGAGCGAAATCTACACAGGATCAATGAGGGAAGCCAAACGGAAGAGGACGAGTCCATTTCGAGATGGAATCGCGAGTTGGAAGGTATAGTAAGTAAGTACCAGGTTCGTTCCATGGCACGCCATACAAAGACCCGATGGTTTGTGTGTCCCGTGTAAGTTAAACTCCCCTCCAAAATCGGATTCAACTCTAAATCTGTTCTCTAAATTAAAGGGTGGAAGTTGAACGGACGTAAAAAGTCAAATTATACAGTTTGCCATCAAATTGGTACATGAGGGATTGAGGAAAAAAAAAAATGGATAAAAAAATGATTCGGAGATAGGGGTGTACCTCTATGTTCGCCTCTCTTTTAAAGGGAGACACGCCATAAAATAAATTATGTTAAAATCCTATTGAAATGGTAGAAGTATGAAATATTTCGCTCAATAAATAGTATTCTTGGCTCTCGCTTTCGTGAGAAATTTAAATATGTACCTTGCACCAAAATTATATACATGTTTCGAAATATACCCTTCAAAGAATTTCACTCGGAGCTTTGCGATATTTCAATTGTTTTGTCATTTTAAGGGTCTATAAGGAAATGTGTTTAAAGGGAAACTATAAGCTAAAAAAAATGGAAAATCTTTTGAACTTATTTTCGGAATCACCGGATGCCAAAAAAGTATTCGAGGATTGTCAAAACAATTATTAGACACGTTTTAAGTGTTTAAAATGATTTCTAAAGTTTCGTTAAGTTTAAATATAAGTGCAAGGTATATAAACCACTAGAAACTTTTGTTAAAGTCAGGCTATTTCATTATATTTTAGTTGGTAATTCTAATTTCGACCATATTGGATCAAAACTGAATTTTTCCCAGCCGATTGCTTTGGGAGCAAATCGAAATAAAAAGGATCAATGACGTCACGCGTGAATGTAAAAAACAGTCTGGAGAATTTATAAAACTACTTAAGATTAAATTCTTGACCTTGGGTCAAGATCAATTTGACAAACAAAAGGTCATAGGGCTCTTAACCAAGGTCACTTAAGTTAGTTTAGACGATTCCTCTAAAGTCAACAAGTTCAAAACTTGTTATTTCTTCCACAAATAACTCCAATAAGTGGAGTATTTGATATCAGGATTGCCAAAAACCAAACTAACAACATAAGGTATCATTCCTCCCAAATGGTAAAACCGTTAGCAATGAAATGGTCCCAATAACGAACCAATAAAGCGACAGGCGTGTTCGCCAATTTGTCAAATAAACTTAGACGTAACCACTTGTTGGATAAGAAAACCAAATTAACCGTAACTGAACTCGCGGACAGAGAAGGGGGGGGGGGGGGTGGACATCGTGGAAAGTGTAAGAGAGAAAACCCCGTTACGGGAACCGGGACACGTGTTGGTGTTGAAGTCTAGTTTCGATCAGAGCTGACCCGTTAGAAGAGAGATTCTGGGGAAACGGGCGCTTCAAGAAGAAAAAAACTATAGGCTCCTCCTCAATCTGGATTCCTCCTCCCCCTACTATACTCCCGGGTACCCCGGCACCAAGTTCATCCGCGTTATAAGCGCGTGACGTATTTATCCAACCCCTCCAATTCGATCCCCCCCTCCTCTTCGAATTCCTAACTCGGCCTTCGCTCTCTCTCTCTCTCGCTCTCTTTTGGGATTCACTACTGTCGCCTTACTTCCGCGGAGAGAACAAGGTCAAGGACGAATCCACCTCTTCCTAAATACCCTTGGTTTTCTCCTACGGCTCAGCCTCTAACAATCTATTCCTCCTTTTCTCCTCTCTGGGATCCAACGACCCGCGCTCGCATCCACTCCCGGGATGGATCTCCGGCGACCGACCCGTCCAAAACAATATCCACGTGGCTACCCCAACGTGGGTTTATCTAGTATCTTGGAATAGGGCGGTACAATGGAATGAAAAACACGATAGGAAAATCAGAACAGATTTTTGTACAAATTCACTTCACCCTCCCTTTAAAGCTATCAAATATTTTTCACGAATTCTAAATAGAAATTAAGTAGCATTTTTCGTACTGATCGTTAATTAAAAACGAATATATTTTTGTCATTTTCGTGGCATTTTGAATCAGCCACATTCTTGAAATAAATACTGACATCCTCCCTTTAAATTAAATTAAAAATTTTCGCAACGAGTAATATATATTTCAGTTTCGAATACGTTTATCTAAAGCTTTAATATCCGGTTTGGGAATTTAATAACGAAGAGATAAATACGAAACGCGTTGCGTAAGTATCTAAGATTCGAGTACCGTAACAGTTATTACGTAACGTGACATTCAATAAATTACTTTAAAAATGATATTTGAAGTTAATCAGTCAAAATACAGAAACGTCTTACGTGAAATAAGATCAGGCAATTCGAACCCAGCAATAAAAGGGAGAATGAAACCTAACGAGCGATTTTTTTTATCTTTTCCTTGTCGTTTAAATAACAGCATAATCCAATAGAAAAAAACTTAAACACGTATTAAACTAGAAATGGATTTAAAACTGAGGGGGACGTCACTCTTGATTTTCTTGTACACCCGAGTTCACGCGAGTCCAGCTTTGGTAGCGCAAAGAATTGTACACCCGAGTTCTCGAGTGTCTGACCCCTCGTTTAAAACTTACCATCAAAATAGACTTAGCTGGATTCATGGAGATCAGCCGAATTTCTTCGCGTTGATGGGTCAGCTGTCACGGAGATCTCGCCTTAATAACGGGTTCTTCGCTCAATGAGAAGATATTCGTGAATCCAGCTAAGCCTATTTTCTGGGTAAGTTTTAAATTTTTTTCTAGTTTAATATTTGTTTGTTAATTTTCTTTACTGTTGGATTAGGCTCGTTGTTAAGCCGCTTTCTCCCTTTAATAGTTCTAGTGGTATCTTCGCGCGGTTTTAATTGGCTCTGCTCGTAACACCACCACCTTATAGTTTTGACGCTATAATATTACCCAAAACAACGCGGATTCGAAGTAATTTAACCCAGCGCAAATACAAGAACATGATCCAATGGAAATTGAGAGTTTCTTAATAATAGCAGCCCAAACTTATCGATCATAACGCGCTTGATTTAGTCACTAGATTTCTCTTTTATACCTTAGATCGAGTTCGGAGCTCGACTCAATCGTCCCGACGGGCTCGAAACAGCGCGCTATGTTGATAAACTATGTCGAGGAATTAATACGAATCGATAGTGAATAACCCGGGCAACGATATAGGCTCCTCCTACACTACACGGGGTTTGTAATGAGGGGGGATCATACAAAGAGGTCAGTGCAATTCGACTCCTTTGATACGCGACTCTTCTCGATCGACAAGTAATTTCCTGATATCACCGACAACTCGAGCAATTACTTCATTTGGTTACAAATAGACTAATTCACGAGCGAATAGATTTAACTCACCCTGGTAATTTACGCGGTTAATTACCAGGGTAATGGTAGCGGGTTCGTACGAAATTTTGGAAGTTAATTTCCCTGGCCACTTCTTAATATTTTCCCGGATCAATTTTAATTTATTCTTACGAGTTCCGCTCTTGGCAATTTTTATTTGACATAGTTTATCAATCAGGGTCAGCTGATAGTTTACGAGGAATATGACAAAAAAAATTTATGCAAATATTTCCAGTTTATAATAATTAAGTTACAATTAATTGGTCAATCAATATTAATTACAGTTCCTCGATACGTACAAAAATATTTAACTTCTCCGACCATTAATTTGGGTCAATTTTCAAATTCCCCGACCTTTTGGGTCAATTCTTAATTTCCTGACTTTTTCCTGAGATTTTGGATCAATTTTCAAATTCCCAGACTTATCCCTGATAAATTTGGGTCAGATTCCAAATTCCCTGACCATTTGGGTCAATTTCTAAATTTGCTTACTCTTCCCCAAACATTAAGGTCAATTTCTAAATTTCCTTTCTTTTCCCTGAGCCTTTGGGTCAATTTCTAAATTCCCCTCACCTTCTGGGTCAATATCCAAACTCCCTGACATTCCCCAGGTCGTATACGAACCCAGATAAATGCAAAGTCAATGGTCAAGTATATCGTGGAAAAAACATTAGGACATTGTAACGGGACTAACCTCATTCCAATCATCCGTTTTTTAAAAATGTATATTTATATAAAACTTCTTTCGCAAGATTGTAATTGAGCCGCGAAGCAGTCCCACCATTGTATTATAATATATACTCGAAATACGTTGTTAAGGCGAATTTGAATTTACGCAAATGACTTCGCGAAACTCGAGCGAGCGGATCGATGTTAGTTTTAAAACAATGTCACGCAAAAAAAAAAAAACGGCTTTTCAATCATTAGTAAACCTTCACTCGTTTCATCGAACGTAGCTATTATAATTTAGCTTTTCCAATTTTACGAAAGGTCAAATATTTATAAAGCTTTTTCACCGCTGTTCATGGCGCTATTTGGCTTTGCAAAAGGTTATAAGTCAAAGGTCAGTTTAATATCTTTACTGTACGAGGAAGAATCAAGTTGGACTGTAATACGCGAGGTGGCAGACACTCGCCAAATCGGGTGTACAAAATATTTTAACTAAATTCCCTGTCAAAACTGAACTCGAGCGAACTCGGGTGGACATCGAGTTCAAGAGTGTCTGACCCCTCAAAATAAATCCAATATCATAAGTAGAAGCTAACTTACTCGAGGAAAGCAAAAAGACGGACCTTAATAAACATTTTTTCTCTATCGACGAGTTTTTTTTTAATTAGAAAACGATGTAAAAATATTATAAATTCTTAAACTGAAAAATTCCCCCAACCCGGACCAAGTTATTTCCCTCCCCGTGATTTAAATTTCACCCCACGCAATCCCTGACTCGCTCGGATTTTATCATTATCCAAAAATTTCGAGTCAAACGATAAAAAATTGTATAAGATATATAGTAAAATATTAATGACAACTTCGATAATTAATCTATTTTATCCAGCCCCTAATTAATTATACTTTCAGTCGGGTTAGTTACCGAAGGTAGATGTACTATACCAAGAACTAATTAATAAACCCAAGAACCTACAAAGAACTTAACACTTTTTCAGATAGGGTTGGTATTATCAAAAGTACATCACTTTATTCTGATATTAAGTAAACAACGCCCCGTAGCTTAACACTATGAGAAAAGGTCCACTTAAAAATAGCCAAAAAAGTCATCACCCCTGTCTGCCTCGTGTGATTTGGACTCTTCCACGATATTTTGAGTCCGGGCCACGCTTGACTATATTGTCTACAGAATTTCTCCAAAGTGTGGCGGCTATCCCTCTACGATTCCTCCAAGATCGTAGATAGTAAGATGGTCGTCTTGATAAAACCCTATTTGTACATTCTCGGGATTCGTAGATTAGTTCGTGGTACTACCAATATCGTTCCCTTTTATATAGACAGATTTAGAAACCAGGATTTTAAATTTTTGTCACCTCGATGGTAAAATAAATAAACCAACAAGTTGGAAAATATATTCTAGTGTATAAACTTAAGAAAACGTTTGGCCAGAATCCAATTTAAAGATCTATTTTCGAGGGCATCAATTTAATTTATGGGCCACAAATATCGACGAAAAAATAACCAAGAACAGAGGGAAGAAAATATTCTAGAATTCGGTAAATTTAAAATTCCCCGATTTATTGGGGGTCCATTTTCAAATTCCCTAATTTATTGGGGTCCCTTTCCAAATTCCCCGATTTATTGGGGGGTCCATTTTCAAATTCCCTGATTTATTGGGGGTTCATTTCCAAATTCCCCGATTTATTGGGGGTCCATTTCCAAATTCCCCGATTTATTGTCGGACAATTGAAAAATTCCTTGATTTATTGGGGGTCCATTTCCAAATTCTCCGACGTTTTGGGCCCAATTTCCAAATTCCCTGATTTATTGGGGGTCCATTTCCAAATTCCCTGATTTATTGGGGGTCCATTTCCAAATTCCCTGATTTATTGGGGGCCTATTTCCAAATTGCCTGACTTTTCCAGCGGGTCGTTTACGAACCTAGCCTTATTTGAAAACTACTATAAAGTCGCGTTCCTGGTAGAGGAATGGAGCGTTTCCAAGGAACTGATTTAGGCCTAACTATAAAAAAATAAACGACAAATATTATTCCATTATACAATGGATTTAAAATTTAAGCTCTAGAAGAATGTAAGGTAGTAGAGGTGGATAAAGAAATATCTCTCATTTGAAAATGAGCGTGTACGTAATACAACCGGTTACGGAACAATGCTTAGAACCCCGTAAGAAAACAGCTTAGAGCGATAATGGGGTGGCGGGAAAAATAGTTTTTAAAACGTTCCCAGTTGATAAGAAGAGAGGGAAGAGAGACTGGGTTTAATATATTCCCCCTATCTATCTGGCAGCGAGAATCAAACGCTTCGAGATGAGAGAGAGAGAGACTAGAGATACCGACGAAAAACAAAAGATCCGTGAAATAGAACCAACCTAGCTTCACGGATCACGAAATCTACAGGAATAAAATGTATTTCAAAACACGCCTTAAATCACGATGATGTTTTTATTGACATTCTAATTTCCAAAATGATTAGCAGACTGCTGTAAAAACCGAGGGGGACGTCACTCGATTTTGTTGTACACCCGAGTTCACACGAGTCCAGCTTTGGGTAGGGCAAAGAGTTCGAACTCTTGTGAACTCAAGAGTCCAGCTTTGGTAGTGCAAAGAGTTCAAAGATTTTGTACACCCGAGTTCTCAAGTGTCTGACCCCTCGATAAAAACGAAACTACGGAAAATCTAACATCCTCCAATTATAGTTATTCCAATTAGTTTGGGGCCCAAATCAACGACTCTACCAGTTCACACATCCCAATTAAAAGTAATATTTCATATCTTACAATTTTTACGAACAGCCAATAATTACGAGTGTATTTACAGAGTTTGGAAAAAACATTTTCCACGATTTTACCAGGGAATTTCCCACGATATTTCTAGCTACACGAAATATTTTACAAAAACCGCGATTAAAACTATAGGAATTGATCGATGACGTATACCAACTTGATCTCATACATAGTTTTCAGTAAAGGGGCAAAAGAAAATTCCACCCCTCTTACCCAGCTTTGCTTTCATTCCCAGGTTGCCAGGAGCTTGTGAGTGCAGTTCAGAACAGATCAGTTTCAAAACTGAACTCTAGCCTTTCCCTCTGCACTCACAAGTGGCTGGCAACATAGGGGGAACGGCACTTACCCCCTTTAGTGAAAACTATGTATTGAAGACGTTTATGATCAAGTAATTGTACTTGATCATAAAGGTTTCCTGGTTTATAGTATAGATCCATGAAGTGATCAACTTTCAAAGGGGGGGGGGGTGTCGTCCAAATGATGGACAATGACTTGGGTATCATTAGGTTAGTTTTTTTTTTTAATTAAATTCATTTTTAGTTCGATCACTAGGAGCCTTGGAATCAAATTTTAAGAGTTTTCCAGATTTGTACGAACCCCGTATTTATCATTAACTAAACTACAATTTTGTCTAAGCGGCTCAATATCATCCTAGCAAATTATTCAGTATCTGGGTATTCTAAACCAACGCAAATAATACTGGTTGATCTCCGAGGTCAAGAGGCAGAGCGTGGAGTTAACTATCAGCGGGCTTTCCCCTCAACACCAACAGTTATTGGCTCGGGTTTCGGGTCCCCCCTCTCTGTTCACCACGATTTCCCCCACGATTACCTCGAAGTCACGACTAACTCCAAGGTCAACGCTCTCGATAACGAGTAGCGCTACCCTGCCGGCGAACTTCAATAAATAAATTACGACGCGCCAATACTAGAAGAGGTTCCCTAGCCTTGAGCCCTTGACAGAATTGCTCGGGATGCCAAAAACTGGCAGCCACGAAAATAATACGCCGCGAGGTAGGCGACCAATAAAATAAAGAGGTGGGTTAAGTATTACGTCACGTGACCCCCCCCTAATGAGAAGAGAGAGATGAAACGCGGAGCGTTTTAGCGTCAGCGGTTCATCGGCAAAACCTATCAGACAGTGAGGAAGCCGGCCTAGTGCGTATACCCTAATCGGAGTACATAATCTCGTAACAAGCTAGACATAGTAGAAAAACATTGCAAAAACATTGGAGTATATACAGCTACCCTGTTTATTCGAATATCAATTAGCCTTCCTCGCGAAGTAATTACAAATTCCCGAATACGTAACAGCGTAAATTACTTATTAACTACAAGCTATAACCAACCAAATATGAATGACTAAAAAAAAAGTTGCCTCCAAATCTCTAAAATAATAATTAAATTTGATGGTTGGTTTTCTCAAGGTCAAGCTCACTAAAGTAAATTTCAAAAAATTCGCACAGTTCACCTATCGGAAGGTGATATAAATAGGCTACAAGCAGAGTTTGCAATGCCTTTATACGAATTTAAACATAGGGTATCAAACCGACCTTAGATTTTCTCATTTTGCAAATTCGGGAAAGGCGGGTAGTGAGAAACAGCTGCCGTTTATTTAACAACCAACAAAATAAGAAAATAAAGGAAAATCGGGCAATTGTCCAGTTATCGGACATCTACGTGTACCAGTAATGAAGTAATTCTCTCTAATGTAGAAATTAATTCTTGGTATCAGAAATAAAGCCATGACCTTTTAACCTAACTGTTTTAAACTTTTGATAATCATGGAATTTTTTTTCCCTTCAACCGAAATTCGTTACGATACGATTTCTATTCAACATAATAGCTGACGTTGTTTAAATAAATCTTCCACCGTACGAAAAGCGCTTACTATAAATCGAAAACAAAGGATTGCTCTTTCAAATCACCTTTTTTTTTTTTTTTTTTTTTTTTTTTTTTTTTTTTAAATAATATATAGCCGAGAACAAACCGGAAAAAAAATCATGGAGGATTGCGTTGAAGGGTCGCGAAATATTATTTGCCAGATCAATATTATTTGAGGTAAAACGAGAGCAAAAAAACCTTGGTTTGTTCGTTATAGAACTAGAATAACGGTATATAGTCATTAAAACTGAGCTTCGTATCCGCTAACCAGTTTAAAGTGGCAGTGACACGCGTATTATATAAAACAAATTACCCAGAGAGGATTCGAGGGGACTTTTTGGGGACGGTTCAAGCTAAAAGGGGGGCGGGGCTTCTTAATTTGAAACCATTCCCCAGGGGGCCCATATTTGAGGCGATAACCAATGACCCCAAAACGTAGCGTCCACGAAATTGATCTTAATTCGGGGTTGTATTTGAATTCAGCTTGTTTACCCCCGAAATCATCTGAAGTATAATTGTTTGAACTTTTTCTATTGTCCCGAGATATAGATAGTTGCAATTTAATTAATTATTCATTAAAAAGTTTCAGGAGTTGAATAATTTCACTTTTTAAATTCGATTATATAAAAAATTCTTTATAAATTTTGTCACTGACACTTTGAGAAAGAGCTTCGAATCCGTGAACCAGTTTTAAATAAAAGAAGAAGACTTCGGAATACACGCTTCGTCGTTTTAATATTAACCCCTCAAATCATACCAGTATACTCCAGTGTTCAAGCAACAATTACATTCCCCAACCCCTCTATTTATCAACCATATTAGATTGAAACAAATTTTGGTTTTTAAGAATCATTACAAATTTGCGAACTCGAGATTGTTAGAGTTCAATTAATGAACCAATTGAATATACCATTGAATAACGGGCAAAAAGGGAAACTGGAAAAAGGCTTAGCTAGGATTCATCTAAATCAGCTGAATTTATACGCATTGAAGGGTCAACGACCAATCAAATGTTATTAGAAGTTTCACGGTGATCTCGTCTTAACAGGGTTGCCACAGTTTTTCAGATTCAAATTCCCTGACTTTTCCAGGTTTTTCCCTGACCCTTTCCAACGATTTTCCCTGACCGTTTCAGCTAATACTACACAATTTTTAACCTTTTATTTTTTATAATACTTAAAAATAAATATTTTCAATTACACGGTAATCCTGGCTTCATGAAAGATCTTTAAATTCCCTGACTTTTTGGTTCATTTTCAAATTGCCTGACTTTTCCCTGACCTGTGGCAACCCTGTCTTAACGACGGCCCTTCGTTCATTGGTCAATGACCCATCAATGCTAAGATCTCCACGAATCAAGCTAAGCCTATTTTGCGGGTAAGTTTTAAATTTATTTCTAGTTTAATATTTGTTTGTAAATTTATTTTACTGGTAGATAATTAAACGATAAAGAACGGTTTCATTATCCCTTTAAGATACCGCGTCCGTAACTTAAAACCGCTTGACCACTACTCGAGCCCATGGGCTGCAAACGAATTTCAGAGGAATAGACCCCTCGACTAATTTTATAGTTGAATAAATTCAACTTTGATTTGACATCAAGGTCAAACTAAAAAACGACTTAAATAAAAGGTGAAATGAAGCTTACCGAATATAAAGTTGCCGAATAGCCAAGTTGGAGTTGACGCAAGCGGTTGGAAGTCCGAGTGCCTCGAGAACAATATCCCATCTGTGGCCATCATTTACCTACGAAAGAATAATACGCAACGAAGATATTAATTAAACGCCAATTTTAATTAATCTCAGAGTGACCAGGAAAAAAAAAACTTGAAATTTTATAGGAAAAAATAGGAAATTTAGAGGAGAATTATAGGAGAAAATAGGACTGAAAATTTAAAATTATAGGAAATATCTTATAAATAACAGCGAATTTATTGGAAAAAAATAGGATATCTTTTAATAGGCCGTTGATTTAACATTTTCCTCAAATCTGAATATCTTCCGTTTTTGACTCGATCGAATTTCGTGGGAATTTTGCATTTATGAGAAATTTTAAATTATACTTTTATTTGGAAATGAATATCCATGATAACCGAAAAAAGTGAAAAATAGTAGGAGAAAACCTTCAATTATAGGAATTTATAGGAGAGCATTGAAATTATTGGAAAAAAGGAGGAAATATAGGAAATCTGGTCACCCTGGAATCTGTAATCGTTTTTTTAATTAATTCTACGTAATAATTTTATTCGATATTCTAACGATGTATCCAAGATGTCAATGGAA
Organism: Odiellus spinosus; assembly: GCA_963920705.1. NCBI lineage: Eukaryota > Metazoa > Arthropoda > Arachnida > Opiliones > Phalangiidae > Odiellus > Odiellus spinosus. The sequence goes on along the minus strand of OY987233.1, from coordinate 23,449,866 downwards.
ATTTAAACAAAGAATTGTGGCTATGTAGCCGTAAACACCTTGTTAATGATACGTCAGCCAATAAAAAGCCATTTCTACGTGCTATTATCTTTTCCTATATCCGCGTAGGTATATATGCTTAATTACAAACGCGCCACAATTCTATAGATCTAAAAATCTAGTAGAGATAAACAAAAAGCTTATACGGTGGGCATTGTGACCTCAACAAAAACGAAAATTATAGGAAATCATAGGAATGTTTTTGGAATTATAGGAAAATTAAGGAGTATTACCATTGAAATTATGGGAAAATATTTTTGGAAATCTCGCTCGATTTCTATCAGTGGCGAGACAGGGTTTTATTATTATTGTTAAATTAATCTAGGGAATGTCTTCTTTCTAATGGTGCTATCGGTTTATGCCTAGGTGATCGTGGAGAAAAGTTACGGTCATTTTAAGATAGGGGTCATTTTTGGAATTATTGTTTGATTTGTATCAGTGGCGGAATAATCTTTAACGAGTGGCTCGTGTCAATTTTATTATTTTAAATTAATCTAGAGAATGTCTTCTTTCTTCCTTTAAATTTCGAGGTTTGTATGAACGTTGATATAAAATAATAAAATTTTTTAAAGGTACTAATAAATTCCATTGATTTTAATTCCTTTATCACAAATTTTGCAAATTTTTGCGTTTTTTTTTTTGTTTTGAGAAATATTAGCGAATGAGCTCTGACATTTTTAATAGCTCAATTTATCTTTGCAATAATCGGATTTAATTAATTTTGCGAATATAAAAAAACCAAGAATTATTTTAAATCCAATTTGATTATTTTTAATCATTTTCATTAAATTGGTGGGGGTGGGGAATAATTTTAAACTTAATTAAGACCCAAAATCTGCGAAATTTGATATAAATAAAGTCATAGGTTGTAAGTTTGAAGCCTACACGAAAATTTAATAACCACTAGTGGTCAACGGTTAAATTAAACCCAGCCACTGACAAAGATAAAAACTTATAAACTGCCATTCCACGATTAATATTCGTTAAGATTAATATTGACTATAAAAGCAAAATTGAAACAGTTTTGTTAAAATTGTATCGGTCAAAATGTGCGAAATGGGGTAATCCGAACGCGGCTTCCACCGTTAGGCTTAAGAGGATGGTGGCAAAATTTCCATACTCCGCCATTACGAGTCGCTATACGCTAAAGCTAAATAAGGGAGGTGCCCTTTGATTTTCATTTAAAAACTAGAGCGATTTGAATGGAATTAGGGGACCCCCTGATAGTAAAAAAGAGAGCGCGCGAACCTCGAGCGGTCACTCGACGTCTCTCAGTAGACGTCGCGAGAACGGAGGTCAGGGCGCGATCTTCTAAGGTGATTGCGTGTAGAGTAGATAGAGGGAGAAAGAGAGAGACTGGCATCGAGCGACGCGGCAAAACGGGGAAATTTCCCGCTTGGAAAGCTCGTGCCTTTCCCCCCTCTCCGCGATACGAACAAGACGGCGTTATTCGCACCTCCCTCCCGGCCCAAATTATACTTATTAAGGGCCTTTACTCGCGATTTAACCGTAAAGCCGGCTCTAAATACGTCGATAATTAAAAATATTTACCTTTTGCCAACCTCCGAGCGTCGTAACTTGGTTGTAAAGCGTATGCAAATTAACGTCCCGACCGTTGATTTTTGGCGCGTGGCGAAATGGCGTTCTAAAATTACGATACGAAATATCAACGGTTAAAATTTCGAAACAAAGTTTTTTTTATTTATATTTGTTTTTTTTTAAATAAAAAATTAATATAACTTACGCTCTATTTTGATGAAATTGTCGCAATTCGTTGATAAACGCGTTTAAATCGCGGCAACTTTCGTTGGGAACTTTATGTAATTTTTCCATGTTCCCTAACTATACCGAGCTTCGAAGCGAGAACAGCGAGGCCTCCGAAAATCCGACGTTAGGCCTAACTGTACTGGATAGTTAACCGAGGTTAGGGTTGATATCGAAAGTTGATCACATTTTTCGAAGGAATTGGTCCCACGGACCGTCCGTTTAGGTTACGAAAGGGGGAGGGAAGGACATTACCCCGTATCGTACCACCAAGCGCGCCGAAAAAATCTTATTTTGGTCCGGAATAAAGAGTCTCGAATCTATCTCGCCACCGAAGCGACCTAACGCAGCAGCCAGCGGCAGTCTCTCTCGGAGCTGGGCGAATTATCACGGCGCAGGCGCGTAGAGAAGCGGCACTCGGAGCTTCCACTCTAGGCTTCTACGTATTATACCGGCAACGCGAGGCGAGACAAAAAATACTTTTGTACTTTCCTTACTTTCGCGAAAGCTTATCCGTCGCGTTCCGATATTAGTTGATGAACTTCGAAGCCGCGTTAAGCGACAATATCGTCTAAATAAATCCTTATTTAATCCGGTATCCGAAGCGATTTCGAGGGCCAAACTCTCGGAGAACCGCGGCGTAAGTCGCGAACCCGCTCAATCCCTGGCTCGAGAGAAATCCAAAATGGCGGCCTCCTTCTACGCGAACTTTCGTTGTCACTGGCTATTTCCTGCCCCCTATTTTTTAAATATAAATAATAATTTTAAAACGCGATAAAATTTTCTCCTAATTAATATTTACAACTCCTATTTTTTAAAACGCCTAATATTAAGGCGCCCAGGCAAAAAAATCGATACATTTCTACCTCGCTCGCTCTTACGTTTTTTCCTACCGCCTTATCGCGTAAGGGGGCGGGAAAATACAGAGGGGAATACATTGGGCCGATTTTCCACGTACTCATCCGCTCTCGTAGGCTGCTGGCTTACGTACCAATCGTTCTTAGTAAACTGCAGAAGTTTTTAATGATGTTTTTTACGAGCGAAATGCAAATTTTAAATCGCAGTTAGGATTAATATTGAATATAGTTAAATTGAATTTAATTTTACGCAATTTAATTTTAAATTAAACGGTTGTAAATAGTACGTTTTCGTAATCAATAACGTCACAATTTACGCCTGGCTGTATCACCAACGCCCTTTCAAACATTCGGGCCAAATTAAATTGCGCACTTTTGTTAATTGATTTTGGGATTTTCTTTGTTCGCTGTATTTTTTTTTTTTTTTTTCGTATAGGCATATAATGAATAAAAAAGAAATTTTAATAGTAATTTCAATATAAATTTAATATTACTTGAAACTTACAATTAAGACATTGACTTTTTTTTGCACCCAACAGAAATAGTAATTAGAATTTAATTAGTTTTTGCGTGGCGAACCTCGATCTGGTTCTTTACCGACTAGTTTAGATAGTTCGTCCCACTGATTCCATTCGAGGTCATTGGCATTTGACCTTCACCGACTTTTTACGCGGTGTCAGGTGCGAAGTCTGATTCCAGGAGGGTGGCGTTCCATTGACCCCTGACAGTTAGCCGCGATTCTAGTGTTATAGTCGCGTATAAACTTTGATCAAAGCGTATTCCCGATACTTAACGGAAAACGTAGTAAACGATACTTCTACCATCACTGAGCGGCATTGAACGGGATAGTAGCGACTCGTTGCTCCTCACACACACTCTAGAAACTTTTACAACCGGGGTTCGGGAGTTGAATGAGTAAAAGCCGAAGCGATCTCTTCGTGCCCAACATCGTAGAGTCTCAGGAAAAGAGCACGTGGTACGGCTCGGAGCGAGGCAGTGCCCTATCGACGTGTGACAGAACCAAAACACTAACACGTGGTGATTCTCTGGCAAAAAGGGGGAGGGGACGAAGGAAAAGTGGCGGGTAAGGGGTGGTGGACGGGGTTCGAGTGTAACGGACCAAGAGGGGGAGGAAAGTCTAGTAGGAACAAGGCGGGGGGGAAAGAGGGGGGGAAGATTATTTGGGTTTTGGGTATTCCCCTGTTCCGATCTCACGTGTGTCTCTCTCTCTCTCCTATATACCCCTCAGCTGACGCAATTTAGCAAAATCACTCTTCCTTCGGTTCATAGTATCCGGAATAGTAAAAGTAGTAAAGGAATTCGCCTCTAGAGCATCCCGGAAGATTGGAATTCCGGGGGAGGGAGGGGTTCTAGGTACTTCAACCCGCCCAATCCCCGCCGTGACGCTAAATTTCCTAAGATCAGGTTAACTACGCTCTACTTTCATTCGGGTTGACCGAAAGTCACGAAATGTCGCGTAACCTACGCAATAAGACTATCAGATAGCGGTGAAGGTGTACCCGTTTTATGAATCAAACTTGTAGAATTCACCTGTCTTATCTCGGGATTTCATATCGCGAAGATTGGTCTAAAAGACAATGGCACCTACTCGAAGCCCGGTTATTTTGCAAGGCCATAATATATGGGTCAAAATTGAAGAGATCACTATGTGGTTTCGTTCAGGCTCGTAGCGACGGTGGGGCAATCACCAGGTTGCCTCCCTTATATAGAAAGCTAATGCCCCTTAGACTATGGATCTATAGGTCATTAGGGTCGGATTGAGGTAGCTAAGTATCTAAAGGTCAAAAGGTGTTAGAATAGAATGTTTTTATGGGTCAATGCCATTAAGGTAAAAGTTCTATAGACTTAATAACTAAGTTAATTTCAGCTAAAAATTGCGCATTTAGAGCCCCTTTAAAGTCTCGCCTAGCAGACGATGTTGACCATAACAAGTTGCACAGTCAAAGCTAGGCTGTACATTATTTTAAAGGTGCAAATTTCAGAGCAGATAGCGCCTTTAATTACTAAATTTTACCTATCTCAAATATAGAACTTAAACAAAAAAGCGTTTTCGTATTTTTCGATAATTTTTTTCAAAGAAAAATTTGTGTCACTGCTCCTTGAACATAATATACCTCATAAAGGGTTGTTTAACTTTTATTTCTTTTTGTGCGGCAATGTTACTGTAATACAAAAATATATGAATGATATTATAAACACAACCTTATTACATATATAGTTTTGAAAAATGGTTTTCTTAATCATTGAATAACTTAAATTACTATTTTTCCTAGCTAGTCTATATAAGGGTACTTTTTAAAACTTTAAAGTTTTTTTGTTTCTCATTTCTAAACTTTAAAATTCACAAATAAAATAATTTTATTCCCGCAAACTTTATTTCCTAAGAAATACTTTAACTAACCTTATTCTTTAGTATTTAAATTACGTGATAACAATTTTTGAATATATATTTTTTACATTATAATCTTAATATCCTTAAATCCTTAAATTTGTACCCTAAATATTCACACTTTCGCGTGCAAATTCAAATCTTACCTTTATAATACATAAAAAAAACTCCCTGTGAAAGTTTACATATTTTTTTTTACATTAATCTGTTATTTTAACTTATTTTAGGCTTTGGAGATTAGCGTGGTTAGGAGACTGTTATTATTAAATATTAAATATTACAAAATTCGGTCTTATAATCAAGAAATTTGAAGAAATTGGGATTAAAATGGATTTTTATAATTTGTTTAAATTAAAAAAAGGTACGAAAATTTAGTTTTTTAGTTTGAAGAAAAAGGCTTAGTGTCGTCTGCTTAACTATGTTGGGAATAATTAAGCTATAATTATAAATTTAGGCTTAAATTTTACCATCAGAAGTTAGGCTTAACAGTTTTTAAAGGGTAGAATTCAAATATAGGAAATTTTAACACTCAAAAATAGCAGACGACAAAGTCCGACTGTAACTAGAAATCAAAGTCAAACTTTGTTAAGCCTTGGCTATTTCTGATTACAGAAAAAGCAAAATAAAACCAATTTGTGATAATTTTAGGTATGAAATAGTATTAGTAATAGTTAAAATAGTTTTCAATGGGAGAAAAAGTGATAAATGCCGTTACGTTAGTTATATTTAAATGGAAATATATGTATATAAATTTGGTTTATAACGCGCTTTTTCGCGAATTCATCACTAAGGGGCGCTTCGCGCACGCGCAAAAATAAAAAATAAACTTATACTCTATCGACAACGCTGGTTCCCGTTAGGTGGCACCACAAGACAGTTATAAGAGCCACTAGGAAACCAAGAAAAGCGCGACTGAAAGGAACAAGGTTTTCTTCTCCCCGTATTCTCCTCAGTCAAGAGGATTCGGTTCCATTGGCCAACTCGTTACCCACAACCGTTCCTCCGCTTTTGGTGTTGCTAGGAGAGGCCCCGACAACGGGAACCGAATTCGAGAGGTTAATTTCGGTTTTAACACGGACCCCCGAAGCTGAATTAGCGTCAGATTCGCCATTCGCGACAGATCCCGACGAGGAAGTGGGAGAACTTTCAACTAATGGGCTACTTTCTAAAGTTTTGATGGTGTTTAAAACGTCATTACGTTGTTGAGCGTTCATGTTTTGAATGATGTGAACCAAAGAGTCCATAGCCACTTCGGGATTATCTTGAAGGAGGCTAAATTGGATATTATTAGTGGAATGTTACTTTTGTTACCAAATTAAATGTTTTTAAGCCGTTCAATAATAACTAAATAAACTAAGCAATTTCAAGGCTTTAAATTTTTTTTGTTCGGAATAAATTTAAAAAATATTTGTCACAACGCAGCCGCTAGATGGCGCTAATAGGTATGTAAAAAAATTATATAGGCGATATACCCAGGAAGCTTATCTTCTATTATTTAACCAAGGTGCAACCAGGTATAATCTTTCAAATCTCCATTTTATACGCAAGTTTTACGCGGTACTTGAAGGACCCACCTTCCCAATGCAAGTTCAATTGAAGAGATAAATCACCAATCCCACTAAATAAAATAAAGTTCGTTTGTCTTACCCTCTTATCTGACTGATGACGGCGTCTCTCTTGATGCAATGTATGCTATCAAGTACGACTGATCGTTCTTTCGACGCATCCAGCTGGGTGATAAGCCAATCAACCACGATTTTATTATTATTATCCCATAAATATTGCTGAAAGAAATAAAATAATGGGGAAATGTTATTGACATAAAAAGTGGCAGCTGAAATAATGACAAGCACTCAAAAGTTTCACCCACTGTACTGGATTTTCAGATTTTACGATTTATTATAATGATTAAAACTAGATTTTGCGATTTTAGTCAACATCTGCGCCATTTTAGTAAGATGTTTACGTAACGAGTGAAACATACAGGTGGTGGTACCCAACTTGTTTTTAAACATAAAACTACCAGCGTCATTATTTTGGGGTGAAACTAAATTTTTATCTCTTCGCTACGACCTCGGATTCTACACAGAGTGTAAAGGGAAACTACACCCTGAAAATTATGACCTTTTTAAATTATATTTTAGCAAATCTAATTAGGTTTTAGAAACGCCCATGTCGTAGGTTTAAACTTTAGATAATTAACATTCAAAAACTCCTAAAAATTGATGGAAAGTTCTCCATAAAATAAATCAAAGTGTATATTTTTATTAAGTTTATATTATCCCTTTAAAATATTTTGAGAGTAACCTCGGGTGTTTACAGCTGTCGTGAGAGACACGGTAAGCTTGCAGCGCGTACAAATCTAGACCAGTCAATCTCAGTCTATCTCAATTATTATATTTCATATGGATGGAACGGAGGCAAGCTTTCTAACTAATGAAATTCAAGTATATTTAACATGTGGATAAAGGCAGATGTTGATGTATGGCAACTTATTTCACCTTGAATTTACAGCACGAGCAAAACTAACCTCTCGTTTTCTCTAAGATAGTGAGCTTTGTCAATGTAGGTTTGTACGCGCTGCCAAGTCAAGGAGGAAAATAATTCGCACGTTCTCTCCGCTTATATACTATTCCGTTTAACGAAAATACCCCTTAATTCATATATAGCCTTCAAAATAATTAAAGTTTTATGATTATTTTTCGACGATACGCGATAGAAAGATTGGTTTGATCGTACGAGGTATATATTTTACTAAATGACAAGCATTGCTTATTAAGATCGAAGAAAATGAAGCCTGATAGGGTCGTATTTGCAAGGGATATGATTTTTACTTAATATTCAGTTGACTATATACTCATTACAATACATTTGAGGTGTCTACCTTTAATAATTTCTCTAGAACGGGTTGTCGGGTGTCCGACAACTCAAGAAATAAATTTAAAATTAATAATACACGAAGAATTAATTGTCGTCACGTCATTAGGATCATTTAAAGGGAAGGTGACACGGATTTAAAACTATATTAAAACTGAGTAGAATTAACACAAAGATAATTGAGTAACGATTCAATCCATACAATGTATACTTCAAAATCTATATTCTTAGGTAAGAAAATCAAAATTCCCCAACTTCGCTTTCGCGCGGTCTTCTTCGTAAAAGTACTTTATCCAAAATATATTATTTGACACTTGGAAAGTTCTTTAAAACCCTTCAGCCCATTTGTATAAAATTTTGAATGTGTTGTTTTAAACCTTATTCTTACAAGGTGACTTCCTATATTTCCTATAATTGAAGGTTTTCTCCTATATTTTCCTATTGTTTTCTGTTATCAGTTTATTCATTTTCAAATAAAAGTATAAAATATCTCAAAACTGCAAAATTCCCACCAAAGGCATCATGGAGTCAAAATCGGAAAAGATAAAGATTTTAAAGAAATCAAAAAGCCATAAATATGTGGGAAAAATGTTAATTCAACAGCCTATTAAAAGATATCCTATTTTATCCTTTAAATTCTGTTATTTATCCTATATTTTCGTTATTAATTATCCTATATTTCCTATTTTCCTATAAAATTTCAATTTTTTTCCCTGGTCACCATGTTCTTAACATAAATGTCTTAAATTAACATTAATTTTAAATGAATGTGTTAAATTATTTTTGAAATTAAAGATTTAAGTTGGTTTTAAGGAAAATATCCTGAAAAATAGGCCTGATCTGACACCAGCATAAATTATAAAATCTTCCTACTCGGTATCATAATTTAGTTGCAGAAATAATGTGTTTAGCTGAAGTACTTACATTGACAGCACCGTGTTCTTCCACAAACCACCTCCTAAACATGGCTTCTATTTCGCCATCATTCAAGCCGGGTTTAACCTTCAGAATTTGCGATTTTATTTCGTCTTGAAGAAGCAACCTTCTTAAACGCCAATAAAAGTAGTGTCGAGACTTGGGCCAATGTACAACATCCTAAAATAATAATAAAGTGTTTAGAAAATAGACTTATGACGAAAAAAGTAAGAGTTAACTCGTGGTAAAACAAACTGACTTGAATGACTTGTTTTTCCTGCATTCTCGCTGGAGTGTCGTGAAGATCGGCGAAGGTCAGAGCGACTTGATGATAAATGGGCAGTAAATGCTCTTCCCTTTGTCGTAAATTGGATTCCAAAGCTTTCTTATCGCCGGATGATAGCTCGGGTGAACTGAGTTTGGAAAGAACGTCTTGGCAAACGGGATCAATACGATGCATAGTTTTGATTAAATCTTTCTTCCTGTATCGAATTTCTACGGTTCCTTCCGGTTCCAAAACGCCGCCTCTGTTTCGATTAAATTTGCGATAAGTCTACTTCCCCCTCATTTACTTCCTTTGAGACTTAAGAATCTAACCTGCTATCTGGATCAGCGTACATCTCCATATGTTGTTGATTAATGGTGGCGTCAACTACGACCCAGGCGCCACCCCGAAGTTCCGCGTACGGTGGAATGTAGACCAAAATTGGTTGATTGTATTCTCTTAGTTCGTCAACGATGTAAGCGCCAAACTTCAAAACTTGGTCGTACATATCTAAAGAATAGTCAAAAGGTTAAATTTCGGAAGAGATAAAGATTTCTCGATCGTTACCTTTCATCCCACCGGAAAAACCTCTCCAATTAGCGAAAATAAATAAAGGTAACCCTTCTCGGTTGAAGGTTTGTATGGCCTGCGATGTTTTGTAAGCAGAATCAGGGAACCATACTTGACCAGCTTGAGAAACGAGCTAAATAACCAACTAGAATTAGTTTCTTCCTATAAAATAAGAAGACGCGCGCTTATTACCTTCGCTTCAGAGTCGAGATTAGCAGGATCCGCTGGAATGGCAATTTCGACTGTTCTTGTTTCAACAGCTATGACACCGACTGGAATTCCACCTAGTCTAGCTCGGCCACAAACCACGGTTTGGGCCCATAGTTTCATTATTTCCATGAAAGAGCCCCTGTCAAAGAATCCATCTTCCCAAAATCCAGAGAGACCTAATGATAATAAAAGATACGGTAATTTGAACAAAATATGATTGTCATCTGAGAGAGAATAAGTTAAAGATAACCCTAAAGATTGTAGGGAGAAATAACCCTAAAGATTGTAGGGAGAAATAACCCTAAAGATTGTAGGGAGAAATAACCCTAAAGATTGTAGGGAGAAATAACCCTAAAGATTGTAGGGAGAAATAACCCTAAAGATTGTAGGGAGAAATAACCCTAAAGATTGTAGGGAGAAATAACCCTAAAGATTGTAGGGAGAAATAACCCTAAAGATTGTAGGGAGAAATAACCCTAAAGATTGTAGGGAGAAATAACCCTTAAGTTTGTGGGAGAAAAACCCTAAAATTATAGGATAAAAAACACTAATGAAGGAATGACGCGTATGTACTTACTAGGACTTTCTCTACCAGCGAGAAGCCATCTTGGGTCATAGGGTGCCCTCGTTGGAGAATAGATAACGTCCCTTTCAATTGGATCCAGCGATTCAATAACTGGTAAATCACCATTGCGACGCTACAGAACATATTTAAACATTTTCAAATTGTAAAAACCGAAATTAAAGTAGCGTGATACGCACCTTGGGCATGTACGATAACCATTTCAACATAAGATAAATGCCTTCGATATCATTGAGAGCGGTAGTATGGGAGACTCCGTTATTATGCATAATTTGAATCCCACCGAGTTGATTATTCGAAGTATAAACTTCTCGACCTAGTAATTTATTAAGAGCACCGGCTCCGGTCAAAATTATGTGGGAGTTTTCAAGTTGAATTATTCTTTGGCCCAATCTAACCAAATAGGCGCCGATACCTATGGCTCTGCACGTCACCTACGATCAAAAGAAAATCTTATTTCTAATAGACTTGAAAAAGAGGCACAAACCACAAGTACTTACCAAACTCATCGTAACAACTTCTTTGTAAGCTTGGGATGATTCTCCGGCAATCATTCCCGCGTATTTCAAGTTCTCAACACCTAAACCTTCTTCTTTACCTAATTTTGAATGTACGTAACCATTAAAGCGCGCGACTTTCACCGCAATCACCGTAATGAAGTAAAAACCTACCAATAATGTTAGTAATCTTGTATCTCGATTCTCCTTCATCTTCGATCAATTCGGCGTGAATTGAGTTTAAGGCACTGACTTTTTTGTAATTATCGGGTGTTAGATAAAGATATTTGTAACCCTTTAAGAAACGAAACAATTTTTAAGTACGTCGCGACCGAACGGAGAAAATAATCGTCTTACTTTATCAGGTATGTTTTTGTCAACCCACGCAACTTCGAACAAATGCTTAATTTCTTCGGCTAAACCAATTCTGGCCCCACTATTGGCTGAAATATAAATACGGGGAATTCCTAACATTCGAGATTTTTCCGAAGCTTTCTGTTATCAATTTTTAAAGGGTTATTTAATAAATATCTGTTGCTTAATCGTAAAAATCAGTTATTACTTACTAAGAACAACAAATCTTCCTGAGGCGCGAAAGTACCAATAAGATGAGTGATGTCATTGGCAATGACAATAATATCTCGACCACCGGGAAACTCTGGAGTGAAAAGAGTCATCTTCCACGCTACCATTCCAATCTAATAAGCGCGGAGGTTTTTTTTTTGGATGGATAAGATAATTTGTATACTACTATAGCAATGGATTATTCTAAAACTGCGTGTGTTACAACAAAAAGCGACGCGTGCTATATTGCGCGCTCAATACATTAGTATTATTAAACTTTAAAGGCAACGAAAATACTCTACAGTTAGTGCGGGTACAAACAAATATATATTAGGAACGCATTAAAGGAATATTTCAATTAAAATAAGTATTCTAAATGAAAGATTACGTTTCAAAAAACACAAAAACCTTCCCAAATGCCCTAATTCTTTAGTTTGACCAGTTCAATTGATTCAAATCTCCAAATATCTTTAGAAATATTGACATTTACCCCTCAAAAAATATAAAACGAAAAAATTCCTATACATTTCAATGGTTAATCCATGTTAAAACCTGAGTTTTCAGATTTTTAAACATTGGCACGCGCACGAAGTGCCCGCATTGTTCTTTAACTTACCATTAGATTTGTTTTTCAATAATAAAATGTTAGTAATAGAAAGAAATTTAATATTAAAGAACCCAAACCTTTTATTAAAAAAATAAAGATGACCAATAGTAATATACGTTTAAATTCGTAGATGTTTCAATATTAGTGGGAAAATGATACTATAATAAAAAAAAGAGCCTAAATCATAGTTCAAATTTTGTACGCAATAGTAAAATTTGTAAATGTTTAGTTCACTATTGTCCCAACCACTTTTCATTAGATAATGTCGTCCGCAATAAGTATTTCCCGCCTTAACTTTTGCCACTATACGTGTTTGAGCAATTATCTATTGGTCATTATTCGTAAAGTTTTCAAAATAACAATACCATGAATTTATTTAACAATGAATGTTAAACTGTATATTATCCGTCACTTTTACGCGGGTCTAAGGGAGAAGTTCCAGTTATTGATGCTACCCACTTTAATCAGCAGCCATACTTTAATATTTAGGCTTAACCCAAAAGGTCAAGAACCGTATCCCGATTTATACATTCATTGCTAAATATATTTCTAGAGAAAGCCTTGGTCAAGTAAGTCGAGAAACTCTAATCAAGACTCGCTTGACCATGGCTGCTAAGAATTAATCAGAGAAGTATAAAATTTGTTAATTCTTAAGAGTAATTACTAATTAACCAAATGCCTTTGTTGGTTTTCTTTTATGTTACAAAATCTTAAAGGCATATGATAATAATATTACTCGAGCTTAAAATTAAAAATACTACGACAAATCCTATTAAGAGATTTAGTCTTACGAGTTACGTGAAATCCCAAGACCAAAGTGAGAAGATCAGGCCAGTTTGGAGAGTTAAATATATTTTGGACAAAAAACTCACATCGGTTTTAGCAGGCAGACGTGCAGCGCGTGCAAAGCAATTAGCGGAACCCGTAGAACTCACGTCGTTTTCACCGGGTAACCTTTTTCTTTCCACCAATTGATCGTCGCTGTCTAAAACGAGTTCCACGTGGTGCATTACTTGAGCGGGAACTTCAACTTCTAGACGTCCTTCCGCGTACTCTTCCCATAATCTCATCAAATCCTGTTCAAAGTTTTACTCGTTATTAACGAAATAAATAATGTAAATAAAATTACATTACCTGTTGAAACATATCCGGAATATCGTAAACGTACGTAGTTCCATTGGACTGCGCTTGGAATCTTTTCAGCTGAAGGTAATCTTTGGTCATGTAAGGAGTAGAAATGGGTAGGTCGTGAAGAGGCCCTTGTTTCGGTCCCCACGCTTCGAATTTAATCACTCCCGTCGCGGGATCAGTCACTTCTTTGTAGAGGCACATGTCTAAGTAATATCCACTCTCATTGGCAAGGAACAAGCGGATAGGGACGCACTTTCCATTAGGACTCAGCCTGTGGTAGTTATTATTATTAATTAGAACAGAGAAAATGGTAGGATGGAACAGAGAAAATGGCGGGAAGGAACGGAGAAAATAGCGGGAAGGAACGGAGAAAATAGTGGGAAGGAACGGAGAAAATAGTGGGAAGGAACGGAGAAAATAGTGGGAAGGAACGGAGAAAATAGTGGGAAGGAACGGAGAAAATAGTGGGAAGGAACGGAGAAAATAGTGGGAAGGAACGGAGAAAATAGTGGGAAGGAACGGAGAAAATAGTGGGAAGGAACGGAGAAAATAGTGGGAAGGAACGGAGAAAATAGTGGGAAGGAATGGAGAAAATAGTGGGAAGGAACGGAGAAAAACTACAAACCTAATGGTCATTTTGAGTTCGGCTTGCAACACCCTTAACTTCCATAATCTTGGGCCGTATCGCATAACCATGGCTCTAACGTTTTCCGCAATCTAAAGTTAAAAAGAAAAACAGCGTATTTCCAGCATTAATAGTTTTAAAAGCGATTTAAGTTTTTTGATACGGAAGAAGTTTATCCTTCACCTTTCTCTTTTTTATCTCGAAACATGCAAAAAAGAATTTGCAAAGAGATTTTTACAAAAGAATATATAGCAATGTAAAAGGAGAAGAATAAAAAACGTGAAACTAACAAAGGTCTGGCTCACTTTCGCTGGATCCATCGTTACTTTTGGCACAAAGTTAAGAAATATGTGGTTGCAATCCGTTCTTTTCGCCTAAATAAGAAAGAGAATTAGGTCGTAGGTTTTGCGTTAAATTCATTTGTCCCAACTTACAAGTGGATGGGTAAAAGCAACTTCCAACTCGTCCATTGACTCCAATAATAGCCTTTCCCCTTCATTTTGAAGATATTCGTAAGACGCTTCCTGTTTTAAACAAACGAATTCATTCGGAATATAAGTTTCGCGGCAGAATTAGAAACATCAGAACAAATTGGTTAAACTACGATAACGGGAGAAGCGATCTTACTTTCGTGATCAAGTCAGAATGCCGGATAATGGATCTAATAAAAAATCTGTAGTCCGTTACTTCTTGACCTTTAGCAACCTAATATTACAAAAATCATTTATCGCCTCGTTAAACAGTCAATTATATTACAATACCTTGGCTTTTCCTAAATAAAGATGCATTTTCTGATTGGCTGTAGGAATCGCCTCGAGGTTGTAATTACGAAGCCTGTTAATTTCAAGCTGGAATGCCATGGCTGGTTCTAAATGACGATAGATTTTGTCTTCTTCAAACTGCGCCCGTGATCAAATTGGTTAGAAAACAATGAAACTATATAGTGAAGCTATTTCAACGTTTATAAGAAAAAGGCCTTACATTATCCCTAGCTCGGTATGTGAAGTATTTTGGGAATAATTGCTGAAAAAATATAATAATAATAATAATATTAGAAGCGCCACCACGCCCCCTGGCGGCTACAGTCGGAGCCTAAATTTAAATACGGCTTTAGAGAATTTCAACTTACTTTTTGTAAGACTAAGAATGTGATTCTACGCAATTTTTTCTCTTCAAGCAGTTCATACTATGATAAAAATGAGACTTAAGGTAATGTTTTAAATTTTCAATAGCCGCAAAATGTAAGAAAATTACCTCTTTCACGCAAAATTCTCTAAAACGAGAACTTAATTTTTCATCTTCAACTTCGTCAAACATAGTGACTGCTATGTTTAATATGTTTGTTGGATCACAAGGCTGGAAAAATAGAAATTAACAAAAACCCGTTAAGGAAATTGAATTGGAAAAACTTGAACCAAAACTAACCTTTTCAATTTCAGCATCACAAAAAGTAGCTCTATCACTAGTCGCGATAAAATCAGTGTCAATAGATTGCCTCCTTGGACTACTCGGAGGCGATTCCACAAATTGATCGATTAAATCTTCAAAATTTCTGATCAAACGAAAGAAATAAAGGGTTTAGGAACATTTATTTAAAACGTGTTAAGTTCTTTTTTAATTGGCTTTGAATTTACATACTTCTTGAAGTTGTCAAACGTTGGAAATGCGGCGAAAATTCCCTTACGATGACAATTTTCAGGATGATCTCCTTCAAAACCTTTCAATTCTTCCGGGGTTCTTGATTGCTGAGGCATTACCATTTTGTTATGAGGTATCCTATATTAAATGATAACAAAATTTAACCTCTTTGTAGCGTACAAATACTTAAAACTGCAGATAGGAAAAAGTGACCAGAGCTCTAGTACCGAGAAGAATTAAATAGAATGGTTCATATTTCTTACCTATTGGGATGAGATGATGGCAAAAGGAACTGAAATTGAGCGGAAGATAAACCAGTTGGCAGGCAGAGGTGTTCTAGGCAGGTCAGTTCGTAAGATATGTAAGCTCTTCTTACATACACCTGCGAGGAAAAATTGCAATTGCATTAATTGAAATAGTTCCCATTTGTAAGCCTTGGCAAAATAGAAGTTGGGCCTAATTCTAGAACTATTTACGTAGGAAGCCATTTTAAGCCTAATTTTGATATAAGAGAACAGGTTGAAAGGTCAAATAGAAAATGAAAGAAATTTTCCCATCCCTTATAAAAGTACTTACTTCTAGAGCGGCTCGTCTGACAACCAGATTAGTATGAAAAAAGAAATCGTGCAACACATCAAAGATGGACGTTTCAGACATAATCAGTTTCTGCAAATTTTCGGGACAGAAGTCGTGTCCGTACATATCGATAGCGGACAGAAAAATTGATTCCATCTGGTTGTGTCTTAATTCGTAGGCAGGTTGATGAGCGGCGATCAAAACTTGTCGAGCGCGTAGAGCTACTTTGCCATTTTCGGATTTGTTTAACATTGTCAATTCGTTCAATATCGTAGAGAGTTCGTCGGTTAGACCGGGTTCGTGGCCGCACAAATGATCCTTAAGAAAGAAAAACATAATTAAAAGGTTACAAAACTTGATTTTATCGCGGCACTTACGATTAACATGATGAGCATCTGATTCTTTTTTTGTACGTGAAGATGAGAAAATATTTTTGCACCGACCATTGCCATGTCATCTTTATGTTTCTCTCTTAACATGGTTACGCATTTATCATAATGACCTGAAAAAAGGTAAAAGAATTTGCTCGTTTCACAGATTTTCCACGTCAGAGCGAGACCGCGGTGAAATAAGCGAATTAAGCTTACCTTGTTGAAAATCCATTTCGACATTGATATATTGCTTGATCAAGTCTTGCACAACAACTCGCATTCTTCCTCTGATTCCATTTCGATATCTTTGTACGAGTTGTACTATGCCCTGAGTAGTCATGAAGAACACGTCCCTATCCGCTCTTTTAGAAAGAGTCGCGGCGTAACTGTCTATAACGCTAGCTATCTGCTGGCTAGGAAACTGAGCTAACACCGAAGTAATGTTACTGGAATACATAGTCATTAGTTTACGAATTTTCTTCTCAACACTCGCCGGAATACGACCCGAAATTGATGATATTATTTCCTAAGATTAAACAAATTGTATCGTCAGACTCCGTGAATAATGAAATTTCTGGGATTCAGGGAAACAAAATCCTTACCTGAAGTTCTAAAAGAGGAAGACTCGGATCTCTAATCGCTTTCATGAAAGTAGCTAAAGCCTGAGATACGCGAGGCACGAAATAAGGATCGGGTAGCACGTAACCGGCTAAAACGTTTTCTAGTTCGGTTCTCGCGCGTTGAAACACTTGATTTAATTTATCACCAATGTAGGTCGGTCCTTCAACGATGGGGAAATCACCCAGGAATAATTGGGCTTTATTAACGCGACTGGGATCGTCGAGTTCTAAACGAGCCAAGACGCTACCCGCTTCCAAAACGGCTCCTGGTCTTTTAACAAAATGTACGCTGAAATTTAAAGAAACAAAAACTAAATGAAACTTCCAAAACTACGGTTGATTCTATTTAGAAAACAAAGAAATAATTACCATCCAGTTTCGTTGACCACGAGCGTCATTACCATTTTCATGACTTCAATTTCAGCGTACGGTTGACCAGGGTATACGTGAGCACCATCGTCAACTAGAAACTGTAAAAGCTTTCCAGTTGAAGGAGATCTAAAAAAATAATCTTAATAAATTTAAAACAATTCAATTAAACTAAGTCTTAATCGCAAACAAACCTTAGAATTGTCGGATCATTTTCTTTCTCGAAGACGCAAGTTTGATTTCCAATGACTACCCTATACCTATCCACTTCCTCTTTCATATAAGTAGTATAACTAGCGCCATCTATCGACAAGAGTAGACCGCCGTCGCTCATACGGTGAGACTCGACTTCTTTAAACGAATTGTTCATGCACAAGAAATACGAGCTAACACCCATCTTCGTCACGCCTACTTTGAACTTAACATTGTCATAGATTAATTCAACAATCATCGTACTGTTTAAGGTGTTAGCTGGTAGTATCTGGCCCCTGGTCAAGAGAAAAACCCCAAAAATTAACCCTAATGTAGAAGTTTAAGGCTCTTAGCGACCTCTATCTTCGATGTTCGCTTACTTTTCGAGGGAGCTTTGGAAATTTTGAAAATTATTGAGCATTATTCTATCAGCTACGTGAAGAGCGCCGCAAACTACTGCTAACGTCGTATCCGGTTTACCAGCCTTGTATAAAATGAAAATAAACGATATAAAAGTAGTTATAGAGATAATGATGAAAAAGATTGAGAGGAAAAATTCAAAAGTTGCGTACATATTTACTGGCATGTACCTGAACTCTCTCGGCTATGAGCTGGTCCAGCCAACCCGTGTTGATGTGATTTTCTTGGAAAGCTTCGGTTTCCAATAACGTTATGAGGTACTCTACCGTCGTTCGGAAATCCCCTCTTATACACAACTCTTTCAGAGCCAGGACAAGATTTCTAATAGTTTAAAGACTATTAGCTACCTTCTCTGGTCGAAAGAACTACGAACGGTTAACTTACTCTCTGGCTTCCTCCCGATCTTCTCCCCACGAAAAACAATGTCCAAATTGAGAATCGGCAAACTCGTGAAGACCACCCGAAGCTCCGACGCTGAAGTATCCCCAGACGTTTTTATTGCTTCTAAAGTTCAATTCTTGAACGGTTCCTGCGCTAGGTTTAAACCCTTCGTCCGGATTTTCGCTAGTAATTCTCGCGGCTATCACGTGACCCCACGGGCGAGGTTTATGTCTAGGTTGATCAAAATCTATGGGTACGTCAGACCAAGGGGCTTCGCCGTATAATAATCTAATGTCTTTGATTCTAAATAACGGGATACCCATCGCAATCTGAAATTATAAGATATAAGCGGATGACGTTTCACAATGAAGAAGTTGAGATGTTGTTAGGCCTAATAATGATTATCCAAAAATTTGGGTCCAAATAGAAATTACCAAATGTTTTACCAAATGGCCACTAGCTATTTTGTATCCCAACTTTAGGCATAATTGAAATAGCCTGAATTAAAAGTGTTAGAGTGGTACATTACCTGCAGTTGACAAGCTGGTAAATTAACATCGGCTATCATTTCGGTACAAGGATGCTCAACTTGAAGCCTGGGATTGAGTTCCAAGAAGAAAAAGTTGCCATCCTCGTCGTACAAATACTCTACAGTTCCGGCACTCACGTAACCAACCATTTTAGCTAATCTTACAGCAGCCTGTTCGCAAAAAATTCAAACAAATAGTTGCGTCAGAGGTCAAGGATGAAAAGAACTTAGGGCTACCAGCCAATAGTCAGCAAAAACAGTTATTTTAGGTCCAAAAAGCCAAGAGCTCATTAAAATATCGAAATATTGGAGTTTCAGTAACTCCTCATGTGAACTAGCGAAAGTATTATTAAAATTAGGTCTGTGTGTGTGTCTGTTCACCATGTACCCAGCGTTAGCCTATGATTACGCGTTGTTTGCCACGTTTTTCGAAAAATAGCAAATATGGGATTGTTTTGACCACCCTACTAGAAATATAGATCTTTATAGGGCCATCTCTGAATTCTACGTATTATAGGTACTCTCTGGGAACCCTGATAACTATATTGAAGTTAACTTACTTTCTCCATTTGTTCGAATACTTCTTCCCTGGCAATTACGCACGGAGCTTCCTCTATGATTTTTTGATGTCGTCTTTGAATGGAACAATCTCTACCGAACAATGAAACGGCATTTCCATATTGATCAGCGAGTAACTGCACTTCTAAATGTCTGGCGCACGTTGCCATCTTCATTATGAAAATTGGAGAACCCGGAACTTCGGCTTGGACTTGTCGAAACATGTTGTGAAAATCGTCGGAGCATTCGACTTTTCGAATACCCTTGCCTCCTCCGCCTTCGGACGCTTTGATCATCACGGGGAATGTAATATTTTGCGCTGCCTATAATTGTCAAAAGAAATAAACCAATCAGATCAAAGAAAATGGTTCAACTAATATTAACTTACGATCAAACCATCGTCCACATCATTAACGCATCCCTTCTCGTATAATTCCGGTTTAATTTTGATCTTTTTCGAGTTATTTAAGTTTGAATCATTCCAATCAGCCTTCAAACCTTAAAAATCAAAGCAAATATCGATTTCCCCGTGATACGTGTATACCCGTTTCCAAGATTTTAAGATAGGGCGCGAGAAAAAATAATATCACTCACCACTTCCACTCCAAGGAAGAGTCGGAATGTCAGCAGTTTGAGCCACGATTGAAGACGCAATTTTGTCTCCTAATGCCCACATAGCTTTTTCAGCCGGACCTATAGGAACGCCAAGGTTTAATATTAATCATCACGCGGTATATTTTTTTTACAAGAACATCATACCCATAAAAGCAATGCCACTTTTGTGAAGTAATTCTGGTAGTTTTGGATTTTCAGACGCGTGTCCCCAACCAGCCCACACGGCTTGAACACCGAGTCTTTTTGCAATGTCAATAATCAACTCTACATTGGCGTAGTTATTGTTATTGGCGCCTCCCGGAACAGGTACGTAGTGATCAGCCAATTTAATGTATTCTTTGTAAAACATTGAAAATAACTAAATTAAAATACTAACACGAATTCTAAGTATTAAATGCGAGCA
Source organism: Odiellus spinosus (assembly GCA_963920705.1). Classification (NCBI taxonomy): domain Eukaryota; kingdom Metazoa; phylum Arthropoda; class Arachnida; order Opiliones; family Phalangiidae; genus Odiellus; species Odiellus spinosus. The sequence goes on along the minus strand of OY987233.1, from coordinate 23,429,280 downwards.
GTCATGTCGAAAAATTAAAATTTACGGGAAAGTTTAACGCACGGCGAGACAGACAAGATTCTATACTACAGTTTAAAGCTAATAATTTTTAAAATTAATCAAAATTAAGTGGATTTAAAACCGATTTAAAATTGACAAAAATAATCTGAACTGGATAAACAGAGTTAAATAATGAAAATGGGCTAAATTCTAGAAAATCGAAGCGCATGACGAGACAGAGGAGAACTTAAACTACTATTTAAACCTAATCATCATTAAATTTAATCAAAATTAAACGAGTTTATAGTTAATGAAAAAATGATATCTCCATCATATTGTCTAATATCATTTTTTGATTAACTATAAAATGGTTTAATTTTGATTAAATTTAATGATGATTAGGTTTAAATTGTAGTTTAATATCTCCTCTGTCTCGTCATGCACTTAAGATTCCTCAAAAAATTAAGACCATTTTCATTATTTAACTTTTCTGGTACGTCCTTTTTTATAATTCAGATATTTTCGTCAATTTTTAATCAGTTTTATATCAACTTAATTTTGATTAATTTTTATAATCATTAGGTTTTAATTGTAGCATAAGATCTCGTCGTGCATTAGCATTCCTCGTAAATTTGACCTATTTTGGTCTATTTTAATTTTTGAACACGACTAAACTTATAAATACGGTATGACTGAGAAGTTTAATCATGTTCAAAGATGGGCCTAAAACAAATATATCTACAAATTACCAGCATTAGCTTTGAGATCTTCAGGGGTAACCATAACCACGAATCTAATGGCTCTCTCATTTTTGAAGACTTCGTAGGCCCACCTACGAATGGATCGCATACACTTGACCGCAGCTATACCGTTGTTAGCAATGAGCACCTAAAGAAATTTTACTAAAAAAAATGAATTAACCAATTCTCGGGAGAGTAGAAAATTTTTACTAGACATTAGAATGACCTTATTAATGACATGATTTCCACCAAAACGTTTAACAAATTCTTCCGGCGTAGCAACCGTAAAATCTTTACTTTCTTGTCTGGCAAATGCTTCCTTTTCCTGTTGTATCAGGTGGGCACCAGACATAGACTGCCTGAAATTTGTTTTTAAATTTAGAGTGTATTTAGACATAGGTTGATGGAACGGAACAATGGCAAATAAGGTCCCTAAATAATTGGCTAACAAAAGAAATAAAGCTTTTTTATACCAATTTGCGCGCGTACGGGTCGTCACAGATTCTTAGACTTTTATTACGGGTTTCCCTGACCAATTTACTAGTTAAAATCAGTAGTAAAGTGAAATTTCGAGTGTAAAATAACTTTTTATAAATTAAAAAGCACTGTCTAGTGGGCCAATTTTCTTTAAATATTTCAGTTTGGATCATATTTAACCCAAAGTAGGTTTAAAGATTAAATTCGCGAGCTTGGAGGGAGATTAATTTGATAAGGTGTGAATTCAGTCAGCAATTGCGTGTCTAACTTTAACAGGTTTCCAGTGACGGAGATATAATCTTAAAAAAAGGGAATTTTATTGAGACTAAACAAAGGGGTCTAATTTAAAAAAAAAACCCTGAATAGTGAAGTGATTAAATATTGATGCATTAACCTTTCCCCTTTCGAGTTACCCAGAAAAAACCCAGAAAAGAAATTAAAGCTGGGAATTTTATCACCGCAATAACAAATGGGTTATAAATCGTAATATTAGGTTTTTTCCCCCCTATTCAATTAAGAATAGTCTCTATAGCCCGCAGCTGTAATATACACCTGCCGCTTCGATGCCTAAAGGAAAAAAACACTTTCTATAACCCAACTTTGTGATAAACAATTAACTATCCGCGTATATCATGGTTATTATTTCCTTCTACGATATTGCATTAATTGTACGAACAACGAGGAAAATTATTTGCGGTGAAAATGGCGAGATAAATCCAAGATCAATCATTTAAATCTATTTACCTAATTTTCATGGTGGTTTTAATAGACTAATGGGTCAGCGGGGTATTTAGGAAACTCTGAAAATTACGTCAAGACGCGAGAGAAGTCAATTAAGGTTTAGTTCCGCCATTTTTGACGGGTTATAGCTATCCAACAACCGCATTCATTCTAATATAAATAAGAGCAAAAGCCTCGATGCATTGAATTTCCAAGCTTTTGCGCGAATATAAGTAGGGTTTAGAGATACGTATTTTAATAAGTATATATAATTATCTGGCTCCGCACGATTTTTATTATAGCAACGTCATCTAACCACGCTGCGCTTTGTACTTTTACTGTTAGATACAAGGTTAGTAAATTGTGGTTAAAATGGATTTAGAAATGGAAACTACACGATCAAGAGCCTATTTTTCAAACCCTAATTCAAGATAATTATTTAATATTCATTTGTACGTTAACAGACGTGACTGTTTTCTAACTTCCCGTCGTTTCTCGACCGATAAAGAGATTCAATATTCTAGAATATAACTGGGTAAACGACGCTATAACTGATTTTCCAAATGAAATTATAGTGGTATTTACAAAAGGACGTGTCATAGAAATGAGAACCGTGACAATAAAAATAAGTTTTATAACAGGGTGCCCACAAAATCTGACATTTCAAATTTCCAAGTTTTCCCCTGACCATCTATGAGCATTTTCCTTGACCGTGACATTATCTGACTCAAGGCACCGTATTGCGAATGTCAATGGTTTCCTGATATAATGCCCTAACTTTTGAGTGCAATTATTAAGTTTCCTGACCTTTAGACCCAATTTTCTTATTCCTTCACTTTTCCCTGACCTTTAGACCCAATTTTCCTATTCCTTCTCTTTCCCCTCCGACTAATTTTCATATTTTTTGACTTTCCCCTGACCAGTTTTCATACTCTTTGACTTTTTCCTGACCCATTTTCCTATTCCTTGACTTTCCCCTGACTAATTCATATTTTTTTACTTTTTCCAGACCAATTTTCCTATTCCTTGACTTTCCCCTGACTAATTCATATTTTTTTACTTTTTCCTGACCCATTTTCCTATTCCTTGACTTTCCCCTGACTAATTCATATTTTTTTACTTTTTCCTGACCAATTTTCCTATTCCTTGACTTTCCCCTGACTGATTCATATTTTTTTACTTTTTCCTGACCAATTTTCCTATTCTTCGACTTTTTCCTGGCCAATTTTCCTACTCCTTGACTTTTTCCTGACAAATTTTCCTACTCCTTGACTTTTTCCTGACCAAATTTCATTTACTTTGACTTTTTCGTGACCTTAAGACCCCATTTTGATATTCTTTGACTTTCCCTGACCAGTGGAGATCTAACAATATTCATTGTACTGGAATTTTGGCTACTAAAGAATGAAAACAGAGGCTAATGAAGTATTTGTAGGGTCTGAAGTACTTGAATGAGTTCTTGCCATAAAAATATACATCACTATAATCGAGTTGCATTAGAACACGTGATAAGAGGTCTTTTTCGCGTAATTTATAAATCCAGAAAGCCTAGCATTTATTTTAAACTTATAATTAACTATTCTACATCATGAAGTGCAAAAAAATATATTTAGTTTAATAAAAAACTTGTCAACCCAAGGGTGGTGAAATTTTGAATAGAGTGGTTCAGTTTTGGAACTGATCCATTCTGAACTGGACCCGTAACCTCCCAGTACCCTGGCGTTAAAGCTTGGCAATAGGAATGGAATTTTATTTCACTCCTTTATCAAAAACTACATATAATTTAACCAATGCTAGCCAAACTAAAAGAGCATGGACTCATTTTAAAATTGCGTTTGGACCCAATTCTTTATATTGGTCGCGCATGGCTGGAAGCATCATTTACCTCGATAATTTTATAAGGGTGACTTTAATATTTCTACTAGACCCTAATCCAATTGGGTACAGACAATGAGAAATACTAATATCTTTCGTTTTACTACCAGAGTTCGTACAAGATTTCAAAAATGAATTTTCCTGGTATTTCCACATTTTCCCTGGGCATATTTCCCTGTTTTTTACGTTTATTAGGAGCCCCTATTAACTATAGAAATCTGTCGGGTACGCATCTTTAGACTAGCAAACACTTCAGGGTTGTTTGCGGAATATTTCCACAGGAAGCCGTGATAAGATACGTAATGGTACTTCAAAAATCTTAAATCTTTAATTATTACTAGCTTAATTCAGCTGATTTCTAATACTGTATTATATATAATATATTATGTTAATTAACTTCATTAATTAGTGGCTACTAACGGAATAATTTGGACTACAAACGAAGCCATCTACGCTAACAAGAATACGATACAATCTAGATTTACGTACGTTTATTCTTAATCTCGCACATCTGAATCGAGTAACGTGATTATCATACAGTACCCGAAGGATTCAGAGTTGCTACGTTAATATATTTCACTAACAGATAATTAATTTACCCTTTAAGGCCTTTATGATAAACCATCACGCAATAGCTTCAAATCTTGGGTACCAGGCTATTACGATAAACGACCGGTCAGCATCGTGGAATCCATTCTCGGTTCAAAGTTCCGCGCTTAAACGCTACCTAGGCTAAAACTAATTACATTTCTTCTAAATTAGCGTTAACTAACTATTAATATTAAAAGGAAAAATGAATTTAAAACGCATTTTTTACCTTTTGAGTTTTCTGGGAACGTACATTATCCAAAAATTTGAAGACCAATTTAAAAGCGCATTAAAATTTAAAACATCGCGAAAACCCTTACGCGACTAAATCGGAGTTTATTCCTTTTAGTAAGAAGAAAGGAAGACTATATAACTAGGCCCTACTTGCGAAAAAGATAATCTTTATAATTTTTCTCTTAATGATTTGACAGAAACGTTCTCGACAGTCGACACAACAGCTACTTTTACAACGCAGAGTCGCGTACCGGATCGTACGATCGCGCTCATTTCCGTCCCACGTGTTTTATCGTGACGTCAGTAAAGGAAGTACGTCATTTCCCCGCTTTAATTCAAATCGTGATTTAAACTTGAAGGGTTTTTTCTCTCGTTGTTCGTTAGTTTAAAACACGAGTCAAACACGATTTACAGCTGAGGGAGATATCAAGGACGACACTTGAAAGGGATTATAGATTTCGGTAATTTACGCGATAAACTTGACAAAATGAATCTCGCCATATCAACGCGTTTTTTACCTGGGAAATATTTTTGCAACCATTCGACAATAAATAATGGGAAGATAAAGGTCTAGTAACACCGATCTTAATGGAGTTCTGTTTCAAAGTTATTACTATAAAAACTAAATCAATTCGACTAGTTTTCATACCTGATTTGCCTATTTTTGAATTTTCGGAAGCCCTGCATTTCTTCGGGGGTCGGAGGTTCTAGAAGGCCACTGGCTCTCCTCTGAAACTCCGCCTCGGCCGAAGCGTCCGATTCCGAATCGATGGAATCATCGATGACGTCAATCGTAAAGACAGGCTTTGAAACACTGAAAAAAATCCAATAATATAAGTTGTTTTTTCGAGGGTGCCCGATTAAAAAAAGATTATAAACATAAACAAGATAGAACATCATGAGCGTATTAGTGTATATAAAATGATATTGGCTGTGGGAGAAACGCAAGTGGTGACGTCAGTGGGGGGGACATTGGACCATTAGCTACGCTAATGCGCCCGGTTAGAAACTCCTAGTAATTCGCTCTTGGTGCTAAGTTGAAGAACTTGAACAGCTTCCATTTTATACCGAAAATGGGAAACGATAGATTGTAAACTTACTCAGAAACGTCAGGGGAGTCATCTGGGGTGGTCACTGTTATATGATCACTCCGTTTCCCTTCTTCTATGGTCTCTGCGGGATTAAACAAATACGACCATCAATACTTAGCCAATTATACATTTTACGATATGATTTTGTCTAAATAAGGTCCTATCTGCTCGGAAATTTGCCCCCTTTAAAGCGCTCTTCTCTTGGACGGACACAGCAGTCAGCGTAGCTTCGAATGTACAATTTGCTACGGTCAAGGTCGTCCCCTAAGCTAGAAAGGCGACTTTAAAGGGGCTCTAAAAATCGCGGATTGTCCCTTTAAGGGTAATTTTCAGAAAATATGTAAAAAATGCTCTCCCAATCTCGGTTCTCCTAAAATAATTCCCCAAAGATTATTTTCCCCAAAACCTATTTCTTCCAAGAGAGAATTTTCCCCAAACAATTAAAAAAATGTTTAATCGTGATTAATCGTAAATGAAACGTGATCTGTCTGGTAGAAGTATTTAAAAATACTTGTTTAAAAAGTTAGTACTGGATTGTTTATCTTGGATAGAAGTTACGAATCTTGCGACGTGAATTCTTACATTATAATTGTCATAAGAATTTGTCTGAAAACTTGGAAAATGTTTCGAGATGCAAAAAAGAAGATTCAATGAAGTTCTAATTAAGATAACCTTTCGCTAACGTTTTGGGAGTTCTATCGGGCGCATTCCTGAAGAAAGATGAATTTTAGGAGAAATGGATTCAATGTAAGTAATATTTTAGACGCGATAATAAGTGTATTCTCAAACTCAAATTTTGAAATTTAGGGGGACACTTTTGCTGAATTTCATTGAGTGGGGTTGCTTAAACGCAATTTAAATTTAAACATTATATTGTTTTATCTTAAAACTTTGTTTTGGAGAGTTAAAAGTTTAAATATTAGTTAACATAGACTCTTGGCATTAAAAAAAAAGCGAAATTGATATATCGAAGAGTTGGCAATTAGAAATAATTTATTTTAAATTTTAAATAAAAATGTTTTTGGAAAAATGAAGGGAATAGCAGAAAAGTAATGTTTATGAGAGGGGAAATCCCGATTTATTACAGGCTAGGTAAATTTCTAGGAGTCGTGCTGGTAATCTCAATGTCTTGTTAAAAACCTAGCTAGTATTTTTCATCCATAGCTCGGGGCAATCGAAGGTTTTTTTTTTGGTAATTTTTTTATTCAAACTCCGAATTTAATTAAAAATTGAGTATGGGTTTATTTTATTAAAATAATTAGAGGTATTAAAACTAACGTGTGGAGATCTCCATAAAGATATTGATTGGCTATTATTAAATCTACTAACTCTTAAAGTAGTGGTTTAACCGAAACAATAAAGGTCAATTAAGATTATTTTTGTCATTCTCACTCAAATATTCTCTATTTTTAGCGCAAGATAAGTAAATATATTTTAAAGATAAGTAAGGTTTACAATGGACACTTCTGGAATGTCCCCTATCCTGTCAAAAAACTTTACAAGGAGTGGGATTCCCATTCTTAAACGAGCAGCGCGATAAAAAAATCTGAGGCGATGGGTTATTTTTACCTTGGTCCTGGGCTAAAGGTTACAGTTGTGGAGATTATATATGGTCTTTATGATAGTGTCTATTTCTATTCCGACGAATGTCTATCTGGAAATTCCTAATAACGTATATTCTAAAAAAAAAAAAAAAAAACCCTAAACCATGGGAATCCTAACAACTCTGATATTTTTAGCCTCACACTAATGAGGGTGTGGTGTAGCTCTTATATTCGTCGCGTAGTAATAATAGTGGGTATCATTTTCTTCATTAAGTTTGGACTCTGGGAGGAACCTATAGATACTAAGTATGTACAGAACATTACAGGCTGTGAGATTTTCGAGAATTAACCTGATCAGAACGGAACGAGGGAAGGGAACAGAATTCGCCGTACACCCGAGTTCACGGAGTTCACCTTTGACAGTGCATTGAGTCGGAACTCTTACGAACTCCGAGTACAGCTTTGATAGTGCAATGAGTTCAAAAACTTTGTACACCCGAGTTCGCGAGTGTCTGCCCCCCTTGGGAACACGTCAAGAGAACTTCACTTTTTCAGCATTTTTTCTCCAATTTATTATGAACTTAAATCAATAATTATTATCTGGGATATCCTACTTTTAATTACAATTTATTGTAAATAAACGCGAATATGACCAGAGATTTAAATAGTGATAAAAACAAGTTTTATTTAAGCGAAGTTTGGAAATTTCGTTAATTTTTTGTTACGGGCTTTCTTCATTTCGTTTATTTTAGTTTCGCCATCGTGTCAACAGTATGGAAGCCACATTCCAATGAATGGTAAATACCAGGCCGATTTAGTTCACCTCCATTATCGTAGTACTATGAATTGTTTACATAGAGATACCTGGAAATGTTGCCTTGTCTCCCGCGTGCTGATAAGTATTTACAGGGGGAGATTAGGCCTACAAAGGCTTTTTTTTATTTTTATGGGGAAAAATAAAAGATACGGTCCCCTTCCTCCCAGCCCCCATTACGATATTTAAAGGGAAACTGTAAGCTAAAAATGGAACAAATTTTGAATTTATTTTCAGAGTCACTGGATGCCAATAAAACCGAACTTTAAAAATTAATTTAAAAAACCTAAATTTGTTCCATTTTTAGCTTCCAGTTTCCCTTTAATATTTCCGCGCCATCGCGACAATGGAAGGGGCTAAACTGCGGATTAATAATATCCAGCAATTACTAAAAACAAAAATTTCGAAACCAAAGTTAAATTTCGAAGTAAAACAAATTCATTGGTCTTGAAATTTAAATAATTTTTTTTTTTCTTTCGATATTTCGAAATTCGGGTTGCTTTCTTCGTGAAATCAAATCCGTTAAAAAACAAAATATGCGTATTTTTTTAAATTTCTAAATTCCAAACACGTAAACGGCACAATTTCAACCGGTTTGAAAAATTTCCCCGGAGGGATAATAAATTTCTATAATAAAATCAGACGTTTTTTTAAGTATTAAATTAAAAAAAAAAAAAAAAACGAAATTTCAAATCAACGAGACTCGGATATACTTCGTACAATTAATCTTAATGTTTAGTTTAAATATTTAAAGTTTAAAACTTATATTTTAAATTAAATTAAAAGATTAATTTCTGGTTGATTTTAAATTATGGTTTTTAAATTACAAGTTTAAGTTAAATTTCCTAAAACTTAAATTTGCGATTCGTAATACCCTCTTTAAAGTCACCTTCTCACCATTTTGAATTCAAATGAAAGGTTTCTGATTTCTAAATACAGTCATAAATTTTGTTCAATTTTGAATTTAGCTGCATTTCTACTTTTATTAGAAATAATATTAGAAATTTAAAGGGGTACTATACGCGTATGAAGGTTTCATCAGCTACAGTGACTGCCGAAAAAAAAATTATTTTCGAGTCATTTTTTTACAGTTTAGATTGACCAAAATTTTAACCAATCACGATGGACCATATATTTGGACCTTCGTGGCAATGGAGAAGTATTGGCGAAAAAAGAACCTATCATGGGATTATTTTAAAGGTGTATTGATTGATAAGAGTTCATAATTTTAATAATTTTGAGTAAAACACATTTTAACTAATTTTAATTTTTCACAAGGATACACTACACTCTTTTATAACTAATATATTTATTTAATAGAGTTTAATTTGAAAATAAGGACCTGATGATGACGTAATCACTTCGTAACGTTATAAAATAATTAAAGATATTAGTTATAAACAAGCGTATCATTTTTAACGTTTATTATAAACTTTTAATGTTACTATATGTTGTTCTTAAATGGAATTAAATTCATTTAATTTAATTAATTTAATTTATTAATGAATTCTAAGTATGGCAGTAAATTCTAACAAGGTGGTAACTTATTACAGCCTTTTGTAGCACTGTTAACTGACATTCATAACGTCACTATATTTAAAAAAAAAATAAAAATTTAAGTAAAATTTTCCTTTAAATGCAAATTTCCCCATCAAATGTTTACGATTAAACAGCGTGGTTCCGTAATATTTCTCGTAAATAGTTTGTTAAAGGGAAGGCCATAAGTTACACAACAAAATTGTAAGCCTTTTAAACCCCCCCCCCCCCCTATACTAACGTGGTGGGTATAGGCTCTTATAATGACCGAGGATGTAGTAGTACTTTGATGTGGATAAAAAATTTTATATTCAAAATGAAAATTAAATAAAAACTATAAATGATAAATTAAATCGGACTTATCTGGTTTAATTTAATTGAATAGAATTAAATTTTGATTTAATTTAAAATATTTGGTTAATAAATATGGGTTTAAAATAATTGCAGAGACCAACTGGTCTTTGCTGATTGGTCGCTGATCGATCAATCAAGTTAGCTAAGCCTATTTTCTGAAGGTAACTTTTAAATTTATTTCTAGTTTTAATATTTGTTTGTCCAAAAATTCCAGCGGATTATGTCGCTATTTAAAAATTATTCGATGTTAGGTTGCATTCTCCCTTTAAGCAAAAGTACAAAATCTTAATAATCCAATTGATATCCAATAAATAAGTTCATTTCATTTTCCCTTTAATTTAACGATCGCGCCTTTAAATTACTTTAAATAATTATTAATAATCAAGCGAGAATATGATTAAAATTATAATAAACCTTTTTTTGACTAATTGCCACTTTAGTCACTCGAAATCGATATTTTAACGGCTATTCAATATAAAATCACAATATATATTAAAAAAAGGCCATAAATTTACTTGTATCGGTTTGGGCGCTAAGAGCTCCACCGGCGTGCATTTTACGCGAATTTATCCTTCTATTCAAAGACGAAATCAGTCGGGTTTTGTTCGGTATTACGACAAAACGTTTGTACAATATCACTTTCCAAGTTAAATAACAGAGCCCGAGTAAAATTGAATCCACAGTTAGATTTCTCTCTCGTCATCCAATGATTGCGCGAAAAAATATGAAAGATATTCGAGTTTCCACGAAAATAAAAAAAATAGTTTGGTAATAGCCCAGAGGCGCGATTTGAAATTTATCTAGATTTCCCCTTTTGAAACTTTCTTCCACCTAATCAAGAGTGACCTACATGTAACGGGTAGAAGAAACAAACTGTCCTTAAACTTTTTGGAAGAAAAATCTCCCAAATTAAGCGTACACCCGGGTTAATAGTTGAGATTTTCACCCGCGCCCACCGTGGTTATTAGGTTAAAAGGTTATAACAATATTTTCCCGCGATTTAAACCAACTGTATTAGACGAAGAGTATTTGGCGTTTGAAACGAGCTAGCTACTTTCGCCAATTAATAGCCGGTATTGACTAGAGGATGGCTTTTGATTGGTTTGCTTCCGAGGTTCGTTATAAGAGTGTCGTCACACTCGCGAAAGTCGCGTGGTTCTAACGCATTGTTGTATTGTTAGCTCCGTTGGATTGAGGAAATAAATATTAAAAATGATGCTATTTATTAAAGAGATAGTTTATATCTTTATTTATATCGATATATCGAAATAAAACCTGGTTAAGAATGAACGCCGATTATCAGGCGTATTTAACAGTCTCGACATAACATATTGACGAGAAAAGGACCCCCAAAATTTATTTGTGAGTGAGGATTATTTACGCCATTATTTCGTCCTCTTTGGCCGTTTTTAGAATTATTATTTGAATTAAAAATATCATAATTATTTTCGTATTTGGAAATTAAAAAAAAAAAAAGACGCGACTATATCTTTAATATGACTTCGATTAGATTTTTATCGAAAATTGTGGTAAAGTCTAGGGGAATTCTGAGCATTATTATCTTAGAAGAAGAATAGAGAGAGTCGCCTCATATCGAAACGCCTAAAGTAAAAGTTCACATTAGCGTATCCAAATCGATTTGAAACGGTAAAATCAAACCGGAATCGATTTAAGCGATCGACTTACAAAAGCATTAAGCTTTTTTTTTGCCCGTTCTCACTCAAGGACTTTTATAATTAAATTTTTATAACCAATTAATTTTACATTAATTTTGCGTATATTTTAAATCAGTTATTTTACATCTAAACGTGTATACAGGGGCGTCGGAAGCGGGGGGGGGGGGGGCAGGATGGGCTCAAGCCCCCTCGACCGTCGGATCTGGGGTAACAGAGCCCCATATAATTTGACCTTAGCCAACTTGTTCAGCCCACCCAGTTAGTAATAACTTCCGACGCCCCTGCGTGTATATTCATAAACAAACTAATTTTACGGGAATGGAGTTCAAGGTTAAGCCGTCTAAGGGTCAAGTACCGAGTCTTTTGCATTCTCCCTTTAAAAATCGTTGAAATTTTCGCTTAAAAATAGAATAGCATTATACTTCGTGTACCTTGGAGTTGATACAAATTTCAATTTTAAACGTTAATCTTAACACGTTAGTCGCTTGGATTGTTCGGCGAGCTCAATTAACTTCGGGACAAAGAAGGGGAAAAAAAAAAAATCGCCATTTTGTCGCAAATGGAAAGAAAATTTCCCTCGAAAGTGATTTTGCGTAATTTCAATAAGATATTATAAACGGATTTTTGAATATCTTTAAGAGTATTTTTTAAAATGGGATAAAGAGTCCTTGGACTAGAACTTTTCGAGAAAGTGTTGCCAATAAAACACAAAAAAAAAAAAAAAAATAAAAAAAAATAAATAAATAAAACACCGTACTGGAAAAATAAAAGCAGGACCACTTTCCTACAAAACAAGGATTGTGGGTCATTGAGATACGCGGACCACGCGTTAAATACGCGGTACTTGCGTAGAAAAACATTTCATTTAAAGTAATAATGAAGTATTATTGTTAGTTGATTAATAGAGGAGTTAAAATAAACGTACTAACTTAAATAAAATTCAACCAAAAATTATTATTTCACGTTCACTTAAAAGTAGAGAGATTTGCCGAGAAATCTTGAAGTAATACGATTAATTTAATAATTTCTGTTAAATATAATTAATCAAAGAGTTACGAACACGATTAACTAATTAAACTGGGATAATTATTTGTAATTGAAAGTTCAAGGCATTTTATAAAAAAAAAACTAACGTGTCGAATCAAGTTGTTTGATTTTGTAATTTTGCGTGTTTTAATGAACTTAAAAATATACTTATTATAGACTTATGATATATCTATCTTTTGGAAATTAAGCGCCTCTTATTTAAGTAGACAATTTTCAAGGAAAATAAAATAATGTTGATAAAAAGCGGGTTCAATCCGTACCACATTCGTTCCTATCCGTAGATTATTTATAAAAGAACTATAGTACAGAAGGAAAAAAAAAACGTGGCGTAATAATAATTGAGATGGAAGATTCTAATAACGGGTCAAAAGATCAACGTTGCCTTTGTGAGATGATTCTCATAATTCTATATTTTATATACGGGATTTACATTAAGACCGCGGTCGTTTATAATGAAAAATATGACAGGTGACGCCAGCCATTCAAAACATTACGTTTGCGCAATCTAATTCCTTAAATCAAAATTTATTTTATTGGCGAATAATGAAATAACGAAAAGAACTTATTTAATTTCAAAGAGGATTACTACAATAAGGTTTTACCATTTTTTTCATTCCAGCCTTTTTTTCCGCCACTTAAAGGTCTCAATCCGCTAGAGAATTCACTAATTGAAAATCATCTTGTCTTATAAACGCTGCGCCTAGCTTTTAACTAACAAAAACAAATGTTTTTCAAGGCTTAAGACGTTTCAAATTCGCGCCTTTTTCAAATACGAGCGCGTTATATTGTATTACGCAAAACACGCGTTTATAAACGAAGCTCCATAAGACCTAATTATTATTTTAAAATGTTTCCTATCTTCTATACAAGTACTGGTTATTAGAATCTTATCTTGTAATGATATTCTTACAATCGAATGACGTATCTTAAGGTTTGGACCAAGGTTTTCCTACAAAACATAATATAATCCCCGCGTTTGGAGGAAACTCTGGAAAGAAACGCGTCTATAGCTAGGCGTCAACGCTTTTGAATATTAAAATCAAAATCGTTCGTTTTGTTGTCATTTCTCGAACAACTTCCTCAATAAAAGTCATAGTGTTATTAAAGTTTAAAGTCGATTCGGTAAATTATACCTTAAGATCGCTATTCTAAATAACGTAAAGATAGAGTGAAAGGGTAAATTTTATCACGGATTAGCTTAATTTTTCCGAAACCAAAGGCGGCAATGTCGGGTAGATTTAGAAGACAGATTAGTTAATTAAATAGCGCGCTTTTAAACCCCTAATTATTTAACAATCGCTAGGAAAAAGATATAGAAGCTTTAATCTTGCCTGTACAATGTTTAGGTCAAACTGGGGTATCTCTACTTCCGGTAGATTTCCTGTTGGTACCGAGTGACCAAGGGTAAATAGATCAGGCGATAAAACAAAGAAGATTAACAGACAAACTTGGAAAGACGTATTCCCTATTTAAGATTTTTTTTAATTGATTTGATTTAAAGACAAACTCCATCGAAACAATTTTTCTATACTTTTTAAACGATTTCAAATTTTTTATTTAAATTTTTTATAGTTATGTTAGTTAAATATTTAAATTATACATTGGATTTATTATTATAGACTGAAAAATCTTACCCAGACCTCTACTACCTTACTTAAATCTCTAATTGTTTCCATCTCTAGTTACAGTAATTAACTCGAAAGTAATCGTAAATAGTAATAGTTTTAAAGTAATCGATGTAATCTCTAAGGATTCCGAATACCAATTTCATAATAAACGTAACGAAGGGGGGCAGACACTCGCGAACTCGGGTGTACAAAATGTTTGAATTCTTTGCAATATCAAAGCTGTACTCACGAGTTCGTACTCGAGGCACTGTCAAATCCGAACTCGGGTGTACAGCGTATTCGAGAGTGTCCTACCCTTCGGAAAGGACAGGGATTTCGAACTCTTTGACAATTATATACTTTATAATCAAGGTAAACCAAAAAGATATTCTTACCCATAGGTAATCCCATCATGATTGGCACAAATTCGATGTAATAAATATATTTATTCTTTTATAGCTAAGAATCGCGACACATCACGCGATGCAAAAACGTTCGAAAAGAACCCACGGTTATAAAGATTGACAACTCTATAGAAAAAGATTTTTTACGAAAAAGGTTTCGAGTACAATTTTCCTGTAAATATTTCTCAAGAGGAAATTTGTAGAAATGTAACGAATATAGAGTTAATGTGGAGTAAAAGCGTTTCAATTTATTCCGAAGTAAAGGCGAATTTCGCGTTTAACCGCGCTTAACGCTATTCGTCTCTCGTCTACGTTGATTTCTTAAATTTGATAGACAAGGGAAATCGAATGATCATTTTATTAAAATTATATCGAACACGTTCTTAAAGTTACGTTGTTCTTTAACTAGAGGAGGGAGATAATCTTCCAGCTTTTACAAGGGCAGACGAAGACGCGTGATATTTTGAAGATAGGCAACAACGCGTAACCAGTAATCTTCCTAAGTTCGTATTAGACAAAACACGTGTTTGCTTCCAATTCGTCATTCGAAGCGGTTATTTGAAATTTTATCGCGACGTAGCTAGCAAATATCTTTTTTAGAGTCAGACTGTCAACAATTTGGTTTTTCTAATGTACCTAAGGATTTTATTTTTAACTTAACCTCTAGGTTAAGGCGCTCTTAAGAAACTTCATAATTAAAATGTTAATGAATAATTAATTAAATGCCAGAAATAAAAAAAAAGTAAATCAAGATGGAAATTGAAGCCAGCTGTCACGGAAAATTTTAAGCCAAATTTATTTTATTTGTTTCTCAAGGTAACGACAATTAAGGAAAAGCGTTTTAGATGAAAACTTCTCGAAAACCACCGGTTTTACATTTATAATTAATAGATAGAGAGGATAAATATGATTGGTTGTTAGGTTCAACGAGGAAATAAATATTTACTACACGAATAGTTATAAAAGCGGTTTAACGCGAGCACATCTTAATTATTTTTAATCTCACCCGCTGTAAACATAATATACCCAGCGATCCAAAAATACAGGTTAAAAATGGTGGCTAATTTGACCTCCACGCATCGAAATAACAAAAATTGCGTTTTAGAATAAGCGCATTTGCTATAAAAATAAAATCTCGCTTTCGTAGACAAAATACTCAAAGACCTTGATGATAAACTCGTTACTTGTAAAGTTAGTAGAAGGTCGTTCCGAGTATCGCAAATTTCAGATATCTTATTCGACACGATTAAAGACGACAAAATTGCTCGCGTAAGACCAACGTAATTTATAATTGACACGAAAGATTTCAAACTATTTTGGGCCAAAAGTTCCGGGGCGTTAAAGTAAATCGAAAGAATCCAGTCAAAAAACCAAACGCACATCAAAAAACCGACTAATTTGTTAAATTCTTCGATAAAATCTAATAAATCATTATGAGTTTTATTTAAAACCCTAAGATTCTTGAAATTATATTTCAATTCAATTTTAACGATATCACGAACGATATTAATTTCATCTACGATATATATAATTAAAATTTGAATAAAGAATTGTACGCAAACCACGATTTCGAAGCACGATAAATCGAGGCAAGCGATTATTAATTTAAAATTATAAGTGGAATTTTGTAAATACTGGCTATTATACAAAAAGGTTTCCACGTACATATTGGCGTCAATTACGTCGTATCGAAATAAAGGTACAAAAACTACCAAGATGGTGAAAACTATCGCTACAATCCAATACAACAAGCATCGTCTCTTCGTACAACGTCGATAATTATCGCGATCGTATCTACGTCGATTCTTGTACGATATTAATTTGTTTAGGAACGACACGAAGACATTTCCTCGAATTAGGATGTAATCCAAGACAACTGCCGAAGATATAGCGTTGGTTAAACCTCCGAGACTCGTAAGTAACGTTAAAACACTGCGTTCTCGTATGGCTAAGACGATTGAAGATAGACATAAATGAAGACAATTCAAGTGTACGCATAACAGTAGAAATAAGACCGATAATGTAAGTCGACGTAAAATGTGGCGAGATTTTTCAGTTTCTCGCGCTGCTGGTAATGGTATGACGTATTTTAAAGATTTCAGGAAAGGGTTGTTTGAAATTGAACTTGATTTCGGTTTGATTTTCATAGTTTTTGAAATATGGAAACTTTGCTAGAAGCTATAGGACATGTCGACCCGAATTATAATTAAAGCTTCAACGTACAACAGGAATTGAACGACAAAATTTCCACACACTCATCACAAAAGACGTTTTACCGATCGTTTGAACCTTATCCAATCAACTGGTTCTCTAACAATGAATCGCGTGACAACATTAATATAATATTTATATATAACAATAGTTTTCAGAAAAATCGATGCGTTTTCTTGTTGAAGAACAAACATTCGGGGAATATTAAGTTATTTTTTCGCGTTTAAAACTGGTAGAGGAGAAAGAATGGCTTTTGGAAGATTATAGTCTTGGGAGCGTATCAAGTCCATATTCTAGGTCAGCCTCCAGAGGCATGGCAATTACAAGTATTGATTTAGGCCTAACTATTTTTAAGAACAATGAGGCTATTTATAAATCTAAAATATATTATTATTTGTTAACGCGATGCTAGTCCAGATTACCAAGAACATAGGCAGGAACACGGGCCTTGGCCCGACGAAAAATGGGAAATTCCGTGTTTGACTACTTGGTGGTTTGAATTTACTTGGCATAGACGGTACCAATGCAAAACCCAGCTATGATATTAAGTTAAATCCTTGGCTGGATGGTTTGGGAGGCGTCCTTCCAATTGGGAGGACGTATATTGGTTTCGTTACGTCATTTTTTACCTTGGTAATGAAATAACAATATAGAGTATACAGTTGTATAGTTAAGGATTTCCAATGCTCAGGTATCTGCTACGATACTAGCGCTATAATAACATCTGGTGCATCGAACAAGCGTTCTTGAAAAAACACACTACTACATTGAAAAAAATATATAAGTAGATATACGTATTTCGCAGTTGCGCGAAATTATTGCAGTGAATAACAAAAAGAACGTTACTCCTATATCACGGTAGTTAAGGAATTTAAATATAATGCAGTCGGTTTTTGAATTTTCTTTTAATAGAGTACGAATTTGTTAGGCCAGGCAATTAAGGTAAAATTCAAAAGGTAAACCAAATACGCTTTTATAAGAGTTGAAAAACGTAAAGACGTTGGTTCATTGTTCATTTGGATCTAAGTTTTGGGACTCGGGAATCGAAACAATCCGTTCTCATTTTACAGTCAGTGTTCCAACAATATGAGCCGTCCCAGAGTGAGGAGACGTAACGAACGTATGTCGACTTTGCGTATTTTTAAAAATCTCCTGGTAGTTTGTGTCGCGACAGCCATTCAATTCGCCGTTTTCGGTTCCTCCACTTCACTCCTCAGCAGTATGAGAATCAAAGACGGGTTGGGGAACAATTCGCAAGTCATCTTGTACGCCTGCTTCATCTTCGGCAATTTTACCATCGCCACGGTCTGCGTCAGAATATTCGGGATGAAGAATTGCATCGGCGGAGGAATGATGATGTACAGTTTATCCATGGTCGGCAATTTTCGACCCACCTTGACGGTCTTCGCCATTACGAGCGTAATTAACGGTTTAGGGGCGGCTGTTTATTGGATTTCGATCAGTTGCTACGTCATGGGTTTGGCCAAAGAGTACGGTTATCCGAACAACGTCGAGGCATCCAAGTTCGCCTTCATGGGAATATTCGTAACGTTTTTCGGGTCCAGCGGAATCTGGGGGAATTTGGCAACCTCGCAATTTCTGACACCCGATGAGCAAACTACGATTGTTTACGGTTAGTCAATATAAGTTAGCGTAATTTTAAACGTCACCCGACAAAAATAAATTGATAGACTTCATTCTTCCTTTACAGAAAACGAAACTGATTTGGTAGATATATCTAAAATATGCGGAGTTAACTTCTGCGATTGGTACGCCACGGGAAAACACGATATCATGCGAATTCCCAACAACGACCAAGTCTTGAAACTAAGCCTAGCTTTCATAGCGTGCGCCATCGCGGCCAGCCTAGGAGTTATTCTTTTCGCCGACCCACTAAAGAGTCCAGAAGCTTTTCAAAAAATAAGCGTGAAAAAAATGCTTTTAAGCACGATTGTTAGTTTTAAGGATCCGTACCATATTCTACTAGCACCGATGGCCTTCGTTACTGGACTCGCCGTTTGTTTCCATTCAAATGACTTTATCAAAGTAAGCTATTACTACAACTAAAATCCCAATTACATCTTGGAATACAAACCAAATTGTTTTTGTTTTATTAGGCTTTCGTATCGTGTACCCGCGGTGTGAGTGACATTGGTCTAATTATGATTGCCGGTGGAATCACCACGACATTGTTCTCAGTGCCATCGGGATACGCCGCCAAGAAGGTGGATCGGATGTTCTTCATCATCGGTGGTTGCATAATCGCCGGTGGATGTTATCTCGCCATGGGTTTATGGACGCCTTCCGTCCAGAGTAGTTATTTTTTATATCTAATCGCTGGTTTCTGGGCCTTAAGTGATACCGTATTTCAAGGCCAATTGAAAGGTAAACCCTTTTTTCTGGCATTTAAAACTTATACGAACAAAATGCGTCGACTAGAGCAGATGTTGTTTCGCGAGTAGAATCGTAATTATCTTAATTGTTTCTCTCCTTGACAGCCGTGTACAGCGTCTTCTTCGCCAATAACGAGGAAGCGGCATTCGCGACCTTTTCGACTTGTCAAAATATCGGGATACTAGCCGCTTACGCTTACAATAGTTACGTCTGCGTCTTTCCGAAACTCCTGGTATTGTCCGGGTGCTTGATACTAGCTATAATCACTTATTCCATCGCTGAGTTCATGTTCAGAAGAAACGTCATTTTGGGAGGCAATGAAGAGGATTTAAAAGAAATTAAAGCATTGGAACTAAATGACAACGGATCAAACCTTAACTGATAAATCAGAAAAACTAATCTATATTAAGCAAATATTTTTATAATATTAACGGTTTAAAATAAAAATATTTTTTGAATAATACTATCGTAATTGGGTTATTAATATGGAAAACAGCAATAAAAGTATGTACTGGGAAGACATCTTAAAAGAAGCCCTTCTTTCTAGAGGTCAAAAGACAAATCATTATCGTGGAATAACAAATATTTGGCCACTGAGTTGCGAAGAAAATATATTCTCAACACAAATGATTTTTTAAAAATCTGAATTCGCCTCGCTTGAAAAATGGCGCGAGATTTTAATTTCATTCAAATCTCGAGATCTCAACCTTTAGTTAAATAAGCTTTAAATAGTCCGCTAAGCCTAACGAGTTAAATAGCATTCTAAATTCGTATAAAATTAATAAGTACTATTCAAAATTCGTGAGAAATGGCAACCAACCGGGTTTCACAGTATAAATTGTCATGCAAGTTGAGTTTCTTTAAGTTCACAATCAAAATTAGGGGAAAAGACCCCTCAAATGAAGCCTAGCTTATAGTAATTTGAAGGGACTCCGTGGATCATCTTATCGCCAACGCGCTAGCCCTAGTTTAGACATTTTTAATAAGAATACCAAATGTTTTTCTCCTCCCTCGCTCACCAATAGATAACGATTGGGAGATATTCGACAAGTACGACTATTTTCCAATGAGATTCGCCGATTTTTACAATCAAGCCACAAGCCAAAGATCGGACTTGTCCGAATGGTTTCTTCGTATCAACGACGCTCAACGTTTCATAAAAAAACTAAACCTACGAGGCACTCGCACTAACATTTTAAACGACGTTGTAGATCGCGCTAACTCGTTCAACCTCCAACACGACATATTTGTAACGAATACCTTACCCGATAAACACGGTATGACGTACTTGTCTCCTTACGATTACCATTCGCTCCAAAGCTACAGATTGACATTCCGTTCCAAATACTATCCTCCATTCGTCAAAGCCTATTACGCGATCCTAACCAAACTGATACGCCGAGAGGAAAGGAGACGAGACGAACTGCTTTTGGAGCTAAACATATTTCCAGTTGATGTCGACGAAACGATTGTCAACATCGCCCAAGATTTGGAAGAAATGAAACTGTACGTCGAAGAAATTGACGAAGATACCCTAATACCCGATCCTAAAATATTCGAGGAACACTACCATCGAGCGAGACTCGGGGTAGAATCGTTGAAGTCGTCATTGGCCGAAGAAATCCAGCGTCAGAGGATTCCGATGGCCAGTACTCCGACAAGACGAAGGAGACGAGCGAGAATCTGCCCCGACGTTTCGATGGTAGATCCTAGGACAATACGTCGCGACAAAGACATCAACGTGACGTTTACCGTACCAGGATCTCCGCATCCTGGCGTCAAGATCAGAATACGCGGGAAAATGCCGAGAGAACAAAGTTGGATTACGAGAACTCCTCCGCCTCCTCGAGTTGACGACAGTTTAATTCGACCAGTAGTTAAGATAACGAAGACCGTCGGATTTCCGGCCGAACAACATTGGGTGATAAGGACACCGCCTCCTTTACCTCGGGACCAATCTCGTAGATTTCCGTTGGAACAAAATTGGATTTTGCGAACTCCTCCACCCCCGCGGATTGACGACCATCTAATTCGACCAACGGTGATAATTAGGCAAAGAAAGAAATTCCCTGTCCAAAAAAGTTGGGTAATTCGTACTCCTATACCGCGACCAGCCGACCCGCTGGATGGAAACTACACCATCATCGATGACCACATTCACGGATTAGACGACTCCTTCCGAGGAAATCCAAACCTAAATGTCGGCCACAGAGCGGAAGATCTCGATTTGTCACACGATCCTCGCGAATATATCGAGATACCCGAGTTGGGGGGACGAAGATTTAGGGTGCGTGAACAATGGGACGATAATGTGGACAGAGAGTACATGATGTCGTTACACCGTCAGGGCGAGTACGATAGACGAGTTCATTTTCCTTTTCAAGGTGGAGAATACTATACAAATACTCTCAATATATCTGTATAAAATTGAAATAAATATTTGCGCAAATTTTGACCTTTAATTTATAAAATTTACTCCAAGGCCTGTCCAGAAAATAAATGTACTTATCCTACAGATAAGAATATTTTATATCTAAACAATTTTACTTAATGGGATCGATAATTCGTGGCTTAAACTTCAAAAACTAGCACTCTCTATTAAAGTCTGTTGATCATTCCTTCTACCTTTAAAAATGAATTCCTGGTAACACCTAAATTATAAATAGGGCTTATATTATTACTAAACTAGAGCTTACGATTAAATGTTAAACACATTTAATCGAGTTTAAATTAAGTTAAATTGTCGTAGATTACGGGTATATAGATAAGCTCCAAAGACTGCAGATTAGACAATAGATATAAGATAGTAGATTAGGAATATAAAGTTAAAATGTTGATTAAATTTAATCTCTAATTGCGATATTAAAAGTTCAGTGACGTCGATCAAAATTATCAAGTGGCAAATAATGTTCATATTTATTATTAAAAATAATGTGGATAAATACTTATGATATGAAAAAGATTGGTGTTTAGAAATAGGAATTTGTTAATTAGGAAAAAGTTAAATATAGTTAGGAAATTCTAAATTATGTCAATTATGATATAAAAACTCGATCTCAGAATGAGAGTAACTTTTCAATTTTAGTTAAAGTTTGAAAACTTCTAATCGATTTAAAGATTAAATTGATTTTTGCAAAGATTCTATTTTTAAAATTAATAATAACAAGATTTGAAAAGTGTCAATTAGAATGGTACACCATTACCATATTTGAACGTTATTTAATATTATTATTTAAGATATATTTAGCGCCAAAACCAAATAATATAATTC
The DNA here is from genome assembly GCA_963920705.1 of Odiellus spinosus. NCBI lineage: Eukaryota > Metazoa > Arthropoda > Arachnida > Opiliones > Phalangiidae > Odiellus > Odiellus spinosus. The sequence continues at coordinate 23,406,718 of OY987233.1, read as the reverse complement.
TCGGTTCAAGAGGAATTGGGCAAAGACCACGTTTCTCCCTAAGACGTTTAACATTTTGTATCAATCCGCCTCAGCTTTGTCCATACTATCAACTTCTAGAGTAACGATAGTCAACTCCCCTCGAACGAGAGTGTAAGTATCTCTCCGAAACTGAGTCTACGTGACGCGTGATCATCGACTCGTTTCATTCGAATCCGTACTCAAGTACAGTATCGATAAAATGAAGGTGAAATTGGAAAACATAGCCGCGAATAAACCACCAATGAATGACAAGTTAATGGTGGCGCAGTTTAAGAGAGTAAAGCCCAGAGGGACCGAGTTAATTTTGTTCCACAAATACGATTCTTCCGCAATTGTAAGCGGGGATCTGTCGCCTTTCCGCGAAACTCTCCGGTGAAATCGCGAATGACAAGCCGACAACAAACGAGAATTACAATTACTGGTTAGAGATAGGGTAATTAACGCGAATAAGATACTCAAACCCGGTAACGCGGTGAATACGGCGGTGAAGAGAGTATACCACGTATCGTGAAACACGGAATTCTTCATTTTCAAAAAATCGTACATTATCGCGAAATTTTGAAAGGTATTTGCCACCCATTTGATCAAATAAACGCATATTGTTTCGCTGAAAATGGCATCGAAGGATTGTTGAGTTTCGCAAAGTTCCGTGTGTCGCGAGGCTAAGTCGCGGACATCGCCATTTTCTTCGCAAATATTTCGCTCCAAGATTTTTGATTTATTTCGAACGAATTCCGCCGTGAACATTAAAAGTACCGGAATGGAGTATTGTAACACGAATAAAAAGGAATATATAAATATCCAATATGATAACAAGACGGCGTACGCGAAAGTCAAGTGACTGCGTAAGAAATTAGAGTCGTAGAAATACTGGCGAATTAGGACGCTAAGATATTCTTTCGTTATGACCTTCAAAAAGAAATGAGTTATATATCCTAATTGATATCCAAACGCGATGATTATAATCCCTAGAAAACAATTGTATATTCTATGATTGGGAATCCCCGCGGTGGAGTTTTGATTCGTTGTTTTTAAGAAATCTTTCCGGAACCTTTTCCCGAAGAACAGTTGGTTGACCGCGTAGGCGATTGTTAATATATTTATTAACGAATTCAACGCGAAATTAAATTCAAGGGGGTTATGAATTTTATAGTTTTCGACGTAGAAGTAATTGCACGTTTCATGCGCGCAAACAGAGTTGATGACGATAAATGTTATCCAAAAACCGAAGTGGCGATTATTCTGGTGAAAAAACCCCAGTAGTTTCAAACACCGGAATAAGGCGCGAAAGAGAAAATTACTTCTTATACAAAGTAGTGTCGAGTCCTCCCTCGATCGGTTACAATAAGTTGAAACATCGAATATTCTATTCGCTCTTTTTCCATTCATTTTCCCAACTTTCCAATCATTACGACGCATTTTAAACTATCGAGGCCAAGTTAATTAGGGACTTACGACGAAGATATCTTTGATCAAATTGATTCGACGAGGATTGCGTTGAAGTCGATATGGTTGCGAAGAAACTACCCGCTTTGTAAAACATCAATCTTATCCGAATTTACTCTTTGTTTAGTTTCAACCAAACTGCGGCGTTCGTGTCAAAACGAAAGCGCCAAAATCGTGGGCTTTTCATCATATTTCAAAAGGTAAATAATATAACAAAGAAGTTTGATATTTGCTCGCGTAAAAGATACTCGAAATCATTCATCATTGTTGGCTACGAAGGGGGCCGAGTCTTTACTCAATAACCACTTCGCAACCCCTCGAAATCATTAAAGGGAGTATAACTAGTCCCAATATAGTTTAAGACGTGATTTCAAAATGAACCAAAAAGTCGCGTTTAAAATTTGTAAAGTTCAATAATCCTGGTGGCATATTTTGACGTTTTAGAAAATTCGGATTAACTAAATTACGATTTTAAACGCTTTGGCTTATGTCTAATTCAATTACCGCGATGTAGTATTCTGGCAAATACTTTGATTCGTTACGACGCAATTCGCATCTCGAATATACATTATCGAAAGAATAAAGGTAAAATTTGAAAACATAGCCACGAATAAACCACCAATAAATGCCCAGTTAATGGCGATACAGTTTAAGACAGTAAACTCCAAAGGGACCGAGTTAATTTTGTTCCACAAATACGATTCCTCCGCTATCGTAATGAGGGACTTGTCACCATTCTTCGAAACCTTCCGGTGAAATCGTGAGTGACAAGCCGACAACAAACGAGAATTACAATTACTGGTTAGAGAAAGGGTAATTAACGCGAAAAAGATAACCAAACCCGGTAACGAGGTAAATATGGTGATGAAGAGAGTATACCACGCATCGAGGAACTCGGAATTATTCATCTTCAAAAAATCGTACATTATGGTGAAACTTTGAAAAGTATTCACCACCAATTTGATCAAATGAACGAAGATGGTTTCGCTAAAAATGGCATCGAATTTTTGCAGAGTTTCGCAAAGTTCCGTGTGTCGCGAGGCTAAGTCGCGGACATCGCCATTTTCTTCGCAAATACTTCGCTCCAAGATTTTTGATTTATTTCGAAAGAATTCCGCCGTGAACATTACGAGGACCGGGATGGCGTATTGCAACACGAATATAAATAAATATATTACTACCCAATAATATAAATTCAAGGCGAGCGCGAAAGTCGAGTGATTGAGTAAGAAATTAGAGTCGTAGAAATATTGGCGCGTTACAACGTCAAGATATTCCCTCGTTACGACCTCCAAATAGAAATAAATGAAATATCCACTTTGATAAGTAAACGCGATGATTGTAATCCCTAGGATACAATTGGATATTCTAAGACTGGGAATCCCCGGGGTGGAGTTCCGTCTCATTGTTTTTAACCAATCATTCCGGAACCTTTTCCCGAAGAACAGTTGGTTGACGGCGTAGGTGATTGTTAATATATTTATTAACACATTCGAAGCGAAATTAAACTCTAGGGGGTTATGAATTTTGTAATTTTCAACGTAAAAGTAATTGCACGTTTCATGCGCGCACACGACGTTGATGACGATAAACGTTATCCAAAAACCGAAGTGGCGATTATTCTGGCGAAAAAACCCCAGTAATTTCAAACCCCGGAATAAGGAATGAAAGAGAAAGTTGCTTGTTATACAAGGTGGTGTCGAGTCCTCCCTCGATCGATTGCAATTAGTTGAAACATCGAATATCCTAGACTTTGCTCTTTTTCCGTTCATTCCACCAAATTTCCAATTAATAGGATGCATTTTAAACATAGAGGCCGAGTTCATTAGGGACTTTTGACTAAGTTTTCTTTGATCGAATTGATTCGACGCTGGTTGGGTTGAAGTCGAAATGGTTGCTAAGAAACAAAACATACATCGAATGAGAACCTATCTTTTTGTTAAATTTAGCCAACCGAGGCATTCGTGTTAACACGAACGCGTTTTAATGAGTGGCGTTTTATTATACGTTGAATTAAACTAATATAATAAAGAAGTTGGATATTTGCTCGCGTAAAAAATATTTGAATACATTCATCATTAAAAGTGTCATTTTTTGCTAAGCAAGAGTCGAGCCAAGCGTGGCGTTCGTGTCAACACGAACACGTTTAAATGGGCGTTAAAGTGAAATAATATAACAAAGAAGTTCGATATTTGCTGGCGTAAACAATATTTGAAATTATTCACCATTAAAAGTGCCATATTTGGATATATGCAGGGGCCAAGTCTTTAATCAATAAATACTTTTACAATTCCCGCTTAAAATAATCACCAAAAATCATTAAAGAGAATATTTCATACAATCTTTTCTTTACAAGCAGTTCCAATAGTTTAGGCATGATCCAAAAATAAGCCAATAGTCAGAGCTAAGAATTATATAAACAAATTCCCTAGTGGGAATTCGAATAAAAAATGCTGTGGCAACTCGAAAGAGAGTGTAAGGGAACAAGTACTTTCAGGAAATCCAATTACCGCGAGGTGGTGTTCTGGCTAACGCATTGACTTATTACATTTGAATCCGTACTCAAGTACAGTATCGAAAGAATAAAGGTGAAATTTGAAAACAAAGCCACGATTAAACCACCAATGAATGCAAAGTCAATGGTGGCGCAGTTTAAGAGAGTAAAGCCCAGAGGGGCCGAGTTAATTTTGTTCCACAAATACGATTCTTCCGCTATCGTAATGAGGGATTTGTCACCATTCTTCGAAACTTTCCGGTGAAATCGCGAGTGACAAGCCGACAACAAACGAGAATTACAATTACTTGTTAGAGATAGGGTAATTAACACGAATAAGACAGTCAAACCTGGTAACACGGAAAATATAACGGCGTACAGAGTGTGCCACGCACCGGAGAAAGCGCCATTCTGCCTTTTCCAATAATCGTACATTATCGCGAAACTTTGAAAAGTATTCGCCACCCATTTGATCAAATGAACGAAGATTGTTTTGCTGCAAATGGCATCGAATGTTCGCAGAGTTTCGCAAAGCTCCGTGTGTCGCGAGGCTAAGTCGCGGACGTCGCAATTTTCTTCAGAAATACTTCGCTCCAACATTTTTGATTTATTTCGAACGAATTCCGCCGTGAACATCACGAGGATGGGGATGGAGTATTGCAACAAGGATACGAAAGAATATGGCACTACCCAATAAAGCGCCATCACGGCGTGCGCGAAAGTCAAGTGTTTGCGTAAGAAATTTGAGTCGTAGAAATAAAAGCGTATTTCATCGTCAAGACTTTTTTGGGTTACTAACTTCAAATTGAAATAAAATGTAAATCCAACTTGATAACCGAAAGAAATGATTATAATCCCGAGGAAACAATTGGATATTCCAAGATTGGGAATCCCGGTTGAGTTCTGATTCATTGTTTTTAAGTAATTCTTCCGGAATTGTTTACCGAAGAGCAGTTGGTTGACCGCGAATGTGACTGATAATATATTAATTATGTCATTCATAGCGAAATTAAACTCTCGGGGTTCATTAATTTTGTAATTTTCCATATATACGTAATTACACGTTTGATGCGCGCACAATCCATTGATTATTATAAATGTTATCCAAAAACCGAAGTGGCGATCACTGTCGCGAAAAAATCCAAGTAGTTTCAAACACCGAAAAAAGTTTCGAGAGAGAAAGCTGTTTCTTACGCAAGGTGGTGTCGAGTCCTTCATCGAATTAGTCGCGACATCAATGGTTGCGCTTTTTAGGTTCATTCTACCAAATTTCAATTTAATACGACGCATTTTAAACTTTCGAAGTTGATTCGCGACCTACGACTAAGATTTCTTTGATGAAATTGATTCAACGCTGGACTGAGTCAAAGTCGAAACGGTTGCTAAGAAACTATCGCGTGATATTCGTCTCCCTTTTTGAAAACATCCATCTATTATTTGTTTAGTTTTAACCAAACTGTGGCGTTCGTGTCAACACTAAGACTACGCGTTTCATTACACATTAAATATAAAATAATATAACAAAAGAAGTTCAATATTGACTCTCGTAAAAGATTGATTTTCATAATGGTAAATTTCGCAGTGCTATCCTTTCGTGTGAACAAGTCTGAAATTTTATTACGGTAGGGCTTTCGTTCCTCTTTAGTTTTTAGTCGAGTGTAACATCGATAGAATGAAAGTGAAATTTGAAAACATAGCCACGATTAAACCACCAATAAAGGCCAAATCAATGGTGGCGCAGTTTAAGAGAGTAAACCCAAAAGGGGTCGAGTTAATTTTGTACAACAAATACGATTCTTCAGCTACCGTATGGGGGGATTTGTCAACTGACTTCGAAATTTTCCGGTGAAATCGCGAATGACAAGCCGACAACAAACGAGAATTACAATTACTTGTTAGGGATAGGGTAATTAACGCGAATAAGATACTGGTAACTGGCAACGTGAAATATACCGTCATGTACAGAGTAAACCACGTACCGGAGTACGGGTAATATTTCGGTTTTTTCAAAATGGAGTACATTATCGCGAAACTTTGAAATGTATTCGCCACCCATTTGATCAAATAAACGCAGATTGTTTTGCTGAAAATGGCATCTAAGGTTTGTTGAGTTTCGCCCAGTTCCGTGTGTCGCGAGGCTAAGTCGCGAACGTCGCAATTTTCTTCGCAAATACTTCGCTCCAACACTTTTGATTTATTTCGAACAGATTCCGCCGATAACATCACGAGGGCCGGGAGGGAGTATTGTAGCGCGTAAATGAAATAACATATTACTTCCCAATAAAGTAGAAACAAGCCGTAAGCTAGAGTCCCGTGACTGCGTAAGAATTTAGAGTTATAGAAATGATAGCGTATTTGTTCGCCAAGATTATCGAATGTAATAAACTTTGAATACAAATAAATTGAATATCCATATTGATATCCAAAAGCCATTAATATTATCCCTAGGAAACAATTGGATATTCTAAGAGTGGGAATCCCCGCGGTGGAGTTCCGTCTCATTGTTTTTAACCAATCCTTCCGGAATTGTTTACTGAAGAGAAGTTGGTTGACGGCGTACGTGACTGTTAATGAATTTACTAAGTGTTTCAATGAGGAATTAAGCTCTCGGGGATTTTCCATTTTGTAATGTTCCATGAATACGTAACTGCACGTTACGTGCGCGCACATTCCATTGACGACGATAAAAGTTATCCAAAAACCAAAGTGGCGATTATTCTGGCGAAAAAACCCAAGTAGTTTCAAACACCGGAATAAGGAATGAAAGAGAAAGTTGCTTCTTATACAAGCTGGTGTCGAGTCCTCTCTCGATCGGTTGCAATTAGTCGCAACATCGAATATCCTAGCTAATCTTTTTCCGTTCATTCTACCAAATTTCCAATTAATTCGATGCATTTTAAACCATCGAAGCCAAGTTGATTCGGGACTTATGACTAATATTTTTTTTGATCAAACTGATTCGAGGTGGACTGTGCCGAAGTCAAAATGGTCGCGTGACGTTTTACAAAACATCCATCGTATTCGAACCTAATAATTTGTTTAGTTTAAACAACTGTGGCGTTATTGTCAAACACGGACACGCCTAAATCGTAGGCGTTTCATTATCGGTTAAAAATAAAATAACGTATAGAAGTTCGATATTGCTCGCGTAAACAAATATTTCAAATCATTCGTCATTAAAAGTGTCATATTTTTCTACGTCAATATTGACCGCTATTTAAACGCAGTTTTGTATAAATATCGCCAGGAATCATTAATTAAAGGGAGTATAACCTTTACAAGTAGTACCAATAGTTTAGACGTGACCCCGAAACGAGGCAAAGGTCAGAGCTAAAATTTATATAGTTTAATTATCCTTGTGGAAAATAATGGAGATTGGCTTACATCTGACGTACGCGGTCTTTTTGAACTATACAAGAACAGTATTTGCCTAATAATTATTTCCCTTTCTGGTTAAAGGATAGCGTATCAGTAAGCTTCAGTTTTTTACAACGGCGCGCTTGTACAGAAGTAAATAGTTCATCAGGGAAAATTACAAAAGTCCTGGATTTCAAGGATAAAACTATCAAAGATAATGTCAATTTGAGACTGTATTAAACAGGAAAAAGCGGTTAAAAAGGGAGAAAATTTCAAAGTCCAGGGCATCCAGGGGAAAATACGAAAGGGGGTAACGTTGGTCTTTTAAATATTTTGGAATTGTAAGCGACACGGCGACTTACTTCATCTATTTAATACTAAAACTAAATGTATAATTTGTTTGAGCTTTGAAACTATACAAAATGCCACGAAATGTTCGACATTTGAACGCGGAACGCGAGCTATAACTATAGCCACATTTTCTGCCCGATATTAAAAGTAAACTACCCTCCTTTTGAAATAGCGCGTAATATCGTAAAACTATGTTAATGACGTGTCTTTCAGTTTATCACGTGACTTAGTGACTAATCTTATCTTTAGTTAGTACAGGAATTTAATAAGTATATTTTAAGTAATCCTGGATATATTATTACACGAACAACTACAAAATGAAACTGCTTACGTTGCGTAATTTTCATCACCTAATTACGCTATTCGCGATAGCGGTCCAAGTTACTAGAGGACAGTTTTACCCACAAACAGGATATTTGGGTAGATATCAATGTAAGTGTTAACAGGAATTTATTATAGATGGAACCGGGTTGAGTTCACGCTTAATGGTAGTTGCCACGATGTCATCTCGAAATTGTCTAAGCCCCTCCCAGAAATAAACGCCACCTTTTGTTATTGACATTATCGGATATTAATTAAGATTAAAGATAACTAATTATAATAATATAAACATTTCACGAAAAATTACTATAAGTCGATTCTGAATTTAATGTAATATCAAAACTACTCGTTTTGTTCAAAATTCTAAAAATAAAATTTAATTTTCTTTGGGAAAGTCAATTCCTAAAATATTATAATCCTAAAACAGGGTGCGAAACATCGGATCAGTGCGCCGACCACGTTTGCGATCCAGGAATGACGAACATTTGCGACTGTTTCGAAGATTTACTAGGAAATGAAAGATGTTTACCCGGATCTAAATATTGCGATTGCGTCGGACCTCCCGTTTATGATCCGTATAAACAAGGTTTGAACTCGAAATAATTGAGATTAAATAGTTATGGCAAAAACCCGTGTTGGCATCCGGTATTCCCGAAAATAAATTATATTTTTAGCTTATAGTTTCCCTTTAAAATCTAACCCAAATTATGGTACATATACAAGAGTGTTTGTGTGACGTATTTGAATATCTTTAGCGTGCGAAGTTTCGTACCAATGCGACGACTCTCTTTGCGTCAATGGAGGAACGAATCAATGCGATTGCTACGCTGATCTTAAAGTAAACGGAATGTGTCCCTTAAATACAAAATTTTGCGAATGCCACGAACCATTGACGTATAGATTGTTGAATCCCGGTGAAGGTTAGTAAGACTCTTAACTTCAAAATTAAAGTCTTACAAAAGCTAATTAACGATTTTTTTGCGAAACTAAATAGCGTGCGAACGCTCCGAAGAATGCGATGACTCCGTTTGCTACGGATATTTTATTGGCATTTGCAATTGCTACGAAAATCAAGCGGTAAATGGAGTTTGCCTTCCAGGAACCAAAATTTGCGAATGCAAAGAGCCTTCCGTGTTGGAGTTGACTTCCCGTGGACGTAAAAAGACAATAGGAGAAGGTACATACATTGATATTAAAATCCTAATTTACATAAACCTGGTACAATTAATCTTTAATTAGGATTTGTTTTTTAAATTATATAAAATAATTATAAGATTAAATTTCCTTACGTTTCTACGATGCCTGAACAGTTAGGACCTAAAACGATTCCACGGATTTAAATATCGTTTTGATTTTATCTTTTAATAATGGGATGAAGAGGTCTAACACTGATTTTTATTAGCCTGCGAGACGTCGGATGAATGCGACGATTCAGAATGTCCCGTAAACGTAATCAACGAATGCGATTGTTACGAAGATGAAGAAGTAAATGGAATGTGTCCTCCATACACAAAGACCTGCGAATGCGAGGAACCAGTCGCGTCGGAGTTGACAATGCGAGGGCGTAAAAAGACCATCGGGGAAGGTAACATTACGCGTTAATTTAAGCAATAAACAAAGATAAACTGAACATTTCGTTATATTTCAAATAGTATGCGATGCGTCGGAAGAATGCGACGATTCAGAGTGTCCCGAAAACATCACCAATACGTGTAATTGCTACGAAGACGAAGAGGTAAATGGAAATTGTCCTCCTTACACAAAGATCTGCGAATGCGAGGAACCAGTCGCGTCAGAGTTGACAATGCGAGGACGTAAAAAGACCATAGGAGAAGGTAAATATTACGCAAACCATTAAAAGAATTAAATAGGAGTGTAACTGATTATATCGTTAATTAGTATGCGAGACGTCAGATGAATGTGACGATTCAGAGTGCCCCAAAAATATCACCAATGAATGCGATTGTTACGAAGATGAACGAGTAAATGGAAAGTGCCCTCCAGACGCCAAGACCTGCGAATGCGAAGAACCAGTCGTAGTGGAGTTGGCAATGCGAGGTCGTAAAAAGACAATAGGGGAAGGTAGGTATTAAGCAACAACTAAAATAATTAAATAGGTCTAACTCCGATTATATTGTTAATTGCAACTAGAATGCGAGACGTCGGAAGAATGCGACGATTCAGAGTGCCCCAAAAACATCACCAATACGTGTAACTGCTACGAAGATGAAGAGGTAAATGGAAAATGCCCTCCAGGCTTAAAAATCTGCGAATGCGAAGAACCAACCGTAATGGAACTGACAATGCGAGGGCGTAAAAAGACAATAGGGGAAGGTAGATACTACGATAACAAGTAAAGGAATTAAATAGGTGTATAACTGATTATACTGTTAACTAGTATGCGAAATGTCGGATGAATGCGACGATTCAGAATGTCCCGTAAACGTAACCAACGAATGTAATTGCTACGAAGATGAAGAAGTAAATGGAAACTGTCCTCCGGATACAAAGTTCTGCGAATGCGAAGAACCAACTGTAATGGAGTTGACAATGCGAGGGCGTAAAAAAACAACAGGGGAAGGTAGAAATTACGAAACAATTAAAGGAATTAAATAGGTCTAACACCGATTACATTGCGACTAGAATGCGATACGTCGGATGAATGCGACGATTCAGAGTGTCCCAAAAACATCACCAATACGTGTAATTGCTACGAAGATGAAGAAATAAATGGAAAATGCCTTCCAGGGACAAAGATCTGCGAATGCGAAGAACCAGAGTTGACAATGCGAGGGCGTAAAAAGACAATAGGAGAAGGTAGATATTACGAAAACAATTATAGGAATTAAATAGGTGTATAACTGATTATATTGTTAACTAGAATGCGAGACGTCGGATGAATGCGACAATTCAGAGTGTCCAGGAATCATCAAAAATACGTGTAATTGCTACGAAGACGAAAAAGTAAATGGAAAATGCCTTCCAGACACGAAGTTCTGCGAATGCGAAGAAGCAACCTTTTTTAAAACGACAACCACTTCGAGCTCTCTTAATAACGAAAACGCTCCAACGGGTACGTCTATACTGAGTAATATAAACCTAAGCAACCCTTCATAACAGAAACGCATTATTGGCAGATTACGCGGCAAGGTCCATCACAAACAAAACATCATTTCGAAGAGTTATTGAATCATCCAATGACGAGAGAATCGGAGCTAATGAATCGGTAGACGAGTCGCGTCCTGGTCCAAGTGTTGGTCCAAGGTTAACCACAGCTGGTTTTCGCGTCGCGTCAGCGACTGACAAACCGAAGAAAAGGATAATAGATAGATTAAATGGTCCACTAAGATTGTTTAACGGCGGAAATCGAATCCTACGAAATAGAAAACCATCCAATAACCAACCGGTAAGATCAAGGTTGAGCGAAATCCGACCTCATAATGAAAGAGATTCATCAACTACGTTAGTTACGGATAATGCAATAAGTACATCCGTAGAGGAAACTAAGTCCCAATGGTTAAAGTCAACTAGTCAATTAGTAACTAAGAGGTCATTTTTAAGGGAATTCATTCGTGACAAGGTTCGTGACAGAAAAAGATCGAGAAATAAAACAACAATTATACCAACGTTTAGCGAAACGGAACCTAGTTTGTTAGAAAGGTCAAAGTTAGATTTAATATCAGAAGCAACGTCTAATACCCCAAGTTTGAGAGATGGTACGACGAAACCTTACGACAATGATAGACGCAAAATTAGACTTTTCATTGATGAATTACGAAATAGGAGGAGCCGCATTCCACCAAAAAAACAGACGATTATAATAACTAAATCAACATCAATTACCCCGAGTTTGAGAGATAGTACGACGAAACCTTACGACAATGATCGACACGAAATAAGACTCTTCATTGATGAACTGCGAAATAGGAGGACCCCCAATCCACCAAAAAAACAGACGATTGTAACGGCTAAATCAACTTCTAATTCCCCTAGCAAATTATTGACAGATGATATAGGGGAAATATCTAAAGAAACAACCCTTGATCATATTCTAAATACGTCAAATATACGAAATAGCAACGACACGTTGGTTGATCGCGCGATATTACGAATTAGAAACTTGAAGAACGAATCCGTATTACACGGGATAGGAGAGTTACTAAATAATCGACGAAAGAGTGCTTTAAAATCGGAGACACTCCTTAGGAGCGACAGACCGACCACTTATTCGACTATTAAATTTGAATACAAAACTCCGACAAGTTTAACAGAAAGTTACGTTACGAATTTATTTACCACAGCGGGGGAAACTAAACCAGAGAACGACAAAGGTTTATTGTCCGGTCATTTACTCAGAATATTTGGAGATAAATTACGACCGGATAACTTTAAAGACTCGTTGAAAACTAATTACGTCAAAGTAACAACTAATAAACTACCTAGTTCGTACGAAGAGCTGTCTTCAAAAACTATAGAAAGTGGGGCGAATAAAAGTCAAACAAAGGGGATGTCAACAAATAGATCGCGTCTCAATAATAATGGTGGACTTCTGTCTGGTCATATATTTAGAAGATTTAAGGAAAACTCGAGTAATCGCGGTTCAGGAGATACACTAAAGCTTAATACTAATACGTATCAACCATCGACATCGTTTGAGGAATATTCTCGAAATCATTATCCAGCCGAACCAACTACAAATAATCCCCAGTCTTCAAAAAGTACAGAAACGGAGGCGAAGATATCAAATAAATCGCGTTCGAATAACAATGGTGGACTACTGTCTGGCCATATATTCAGAAGATTTAGGGAAGATTTGACTAATCGTGGTTCTGGAGAGTCATTAAAGGTTAACACGAATACGTATCAACCATCGAGAACGAATGAGGAAAATTATCGAGTCGAAACAACGACATATCATCCTCTGGATACAAATGACGAACTGTTTTCAAAAAGTAGCGAAAGTCAAACGAAGAAGATATCACCGAATAAACCACGTGCCCAAAGTAATAATGGATTACTGTCCGGTAATATAATGAGAATATTCAGGGGAGAATCGCGTCCACGTGGATTGGAGGAATCATCGAAGGTCAAAACGAATACAGAAAGACCATTGAGAACGACCAATTATCCTGAGACAAAGACTAGCCCAATGACGAGGTCGTTACCTCATAAATTGCGTCCCGCTAGTATTGGTCATCTAATAAGGAATAATTTTCGTTTTCGAGGCTTAGGAGCGACACGAACTATCAAAATTAAGGGAGATACGTATAATAAGAACAATAACGAATCAAAGCCATTGGAAAAATCTTCAACGAACAATTTTTCAAGTGGCTTATTTCACGAAGAATATTCCATTAGATCCCCGAGTCATCCAAGAACATCTAGACTAATTGGATTTGATTTGTTAGAATCTTCAACTAGTAATCGTACAGATTCAACGACGGAAAACCCAACGAGTTCATTACCCCTAGCTAAAACGCGAGGATCGGGTAACGAAGGTATATGGAATAGTCATTTAAGGAAATTATTTAGGGGTAATTTAAAACCTCGCGTTAACCCGCAATTATTTAATAAAGGGTCATCAACAGAGTCTTCCAAATGGTCAGAACGCGAATCGTACACTACTACCTTAAGAAAATCAACCACCGATAAAAATACGAAACCAATCAAAAACGTCAAATCGGGGTTATTAATTCCAATGCAAATATACATCGGATCAAATTTAAGTTACCATACCGATTTAAAAAGTGATAAATCTAATAGGACAATTTTAATTAATGAAACTAAACGAATTAATAAAATTAACAGCCGATTATCCGATTATAAACCACCGGAAATATTTGACGAGGAATTTGCAACCACTAAATCCCGGACAAACGAAGACCATACATTGATAAAATCAACGTCAAATTCTAAGAGTCAAATTACACCAACTAATATTTTCAACGATGGTATTTCGAACAATTCGAAGAAATCAAACGCTACTCCGTCATTTACAAAAAATGTAGAAAATTATTCAACTAGAAAACGAATATTAAAACATGATTTGTTAGCACGCGTGAAAGAAAATTTGAAAACAACAAAATCTGCTACTACACCGACTAACTTATTAACGGTACCAAAGACTGATTGGGACGTATTAGATGTTTCGGAAGAATCAAAATATATTTCTACCGATTCAACGAAAAATAAATTAACTTCGCACGCTCTTTCGAGTATATACGTATCTTTACCAAATATCAGTCCTTCAGAAGAGTCAGAGACTACGACAACAATTACGGAAGGTTTATCAACTGCTAAGCAATTAACCACAAATAAGCTTTCGTCTACTAAACCAGATTCTGTTAACCACGAATTTCGATTAATTAGACATCGCCTACTTGGGCGAAAACGGGAACAATTACCTAAGGATAAATCGAACTCTACAACTTCGGCTAGTACACTGAGAAAATCAAATACAGTTTGGCCAAAAGAAGTTTTGGAAGATTCAACAATTATATCTACAGAAAAAACCGCCCATTTGGAAACCTTAACGCGAGTATCTTCACGTACAACTAGTCAATTAAATACTGTTGATTTTTCGGGATTATCTATCACCGGGTCACCATCTAAAGAGTTGGTGACTAAGGCGGAGATAAGTGGAAAACCGCTTAAAGATTTTGTTCCTCGCGCATTTGGAATATTTAGACATGACCTCCGAAGACGCGGGCATGGACAATTACCTAAAGTTAAATCAAAAACAACAAGTAATTCCAGAACTTCGTCTAGTACACTATGGAAGACAAATTGGCCAATAGAAAAATTGGAAGACTCAACTATTATTTCTACAGAATCAAGGAACAGTTTAGAGACAACTATGCCAAGATTTTCTACTATCGCTAGTCAACTAACTACAATTGATCTTTCGGGATTATCTATCACTGGATCGCCATCTAAAGAGACGGTGACTAAGCCAGAGAAAAGTGGAAAACCCCTCAGAGATTTTGTTCCTCGGCCACTGGGAATATTCAGGCATGGTCTGCTAAGACGCGGGCATGGACAATTACCCAAGGTTAAATCAAAAACAACAAGTACTGCCAGAACTTCGTCTAGTACATTATGGAAGACAAATTGGCCAATAGAAAAATTGGAAGACTCAACTGTTATTTCTACAGAATCAAGGAACAGTTCGGAGACAATTACTATGCCAAGATTTTCTACTATCGCTAGTCAATTAACTACAATTGATCTTTCGGGATTATCTATCACTATATCGCCATCTAAAGAGACGGTGTCTAAGCCAGAGAAAAGTGGAAAACCGCTCAGAGATTCTGTTCCTCGGCCTCTCAGAATATTTAGGCATGACCTCCTAAGACGCGGACATGGAGAATTACCCAAGGTTAAATCAAAAACAACAAGTACCGCCAGAACTTCGTCTAGTACATTATGGAAGACAAATTGGCCAATAGAAAAATTAGAAGACTCCACTATTATTTCTACAGAATCAAGGAACAGTAAACCTACGGACACGAATGTGTCAAGATTGTCTACTACCTCTAGTCAATTATTCACCCACAATAAATTTGGAATATTTGCCACTGAATCACCATATAGTACGTCAAAAGAGTCTGTGACCAAGGCAGAGCTAAAGAGAAAACCTCTCCCAGATTCTGTTGGTGACGTATTGGGAATATTCAGATATGACCTTCCAGGACGACGACGTGGACAATTACCCAAGGAAAAACCAAAAATAATCGGTAAGGCTGAAATTTCGCCTAGTACATTGAGGGAACCTATGTCCGATTCCACTACGCAATTATCTAAGACCGACTGGCCAAAAGAAGCGTTGAAAGAATCAACAATGACTTATACAGAATCAAGGCCAAATAAACCCGAGGAAACTTTTACGAAAAATATTTCTAAGAACGCGATTGAATTATCGACGAACGTTCTTTCGAGAATATCTGTCACCGAATCGTCATCCAATACTTTAAAATCATCGGTGACTATAGCTGGACATTTAACAGATACTGTTCGCCACGTATTTGGATTGCGTGATCTGCTAAGACGAAAACGGGTCAAATTACCGAAGGATAAACCAAAAATATTAGGTGCAGAAACTTCTTCGAGTACATTGGGGGAACCAAAAACCGATAGGCCAATAGAAGTATTTGCGGAATCAACAATGATTTCTCCAAAGTTAAAGGGCAATCAACCAACAGAAACCTTTACGCGAGTATCTTCAAGTACAAATACAGATAGTGAATTAAATCCGGATAATCTTTCGACATTATCCGTCACTGAATCACACTCTGAAAGTACTACGAATGAAAAACGAATGGAATCACCCGTCACTACTTCAAAGGGGTTGGTGGCTACGGCGGAGTTAAGCGGTAAACCGAGACCAAATACATTTGGCACCCACGTGATGGGAATATTCAACTTTGACTTACTAGGACGAAGAGGGATAAAATTACCGAAAATTAAGTCGAAAATAATAGCTAACCCTGAAATTTCAATGTCTAGTACAACGCTAAGGGAATCAAAGACCAATTGGCCATTAGAAACAATTATTTCTACCGAATCAACGAATTATAAAACCTCGCCAAACTTCACCCAACGTTATTCGACTAGGAGTAATACACCAAGTTCATTATCTACGTACGATTCTAAATCAACAAGGGGTACTTCGACGAAAAATACAAAGTCGATTGGCCACGATTTAAGAATATTTCGCTACGATTTGTTAAAACGAAGGCGAGAACGCTTAAAGGAAAATATCAAAACTAAATCTAGTTCAATTATGGAAAACACATATACGAAGTCTGCGGACATATTTGCCGAATTAACTACAATCAGTAGCTCGGGGATATCAAATTCGGCTAGTTCCGTTATAAAATCAAATACTCCACTTGCCACAACAGAGCGTCAATATTCCAGTACCGAAATAAAATCGGAAACTACCTCACCAATAAAGAAATTTTCGGAGAAATCAAGACCAAAATTAATAGGGTGGCCACTGATACGAATTTTGAGAAGATTTCCCAGGGATGAAACGCGAAGTATTTTAACGAGCGATTTATCGAACAACAAATCAAAGATTATTGTCGGAGAAGGAACGACTCTTCATCATCCACCATTAAGACTATTCGTTAATGAATCAACGAACGATAACCAACCGAGCTCCAAGAATCAACTCGAAAACAAAAAGAAACTAACTACATTTAACCCGCCAACGAGTGTTTCGAGTAATTCAAATTCCGTTCAGGCCACAGAAGTTACTTTTGAGTTTGACAAGGCAATCAACCCTAAATTATCTTCCATTCATTCGAAAGAAACAATTACTTATCAACCAAAGCCCTCTGTTTTCGAATCAAAAGTAATCACTAATCAACCCATTTACGAGTTACGCGAGGATTCATCAACAAGTATATTTGAAAATACAAAGATTGAAGCGACAAAATCGAGCTTTGGAAAGTCTCCGAGCCAATTACCAACAGACGCGTTAAGCGCTGATAAAAATCCAACCACTTTTCAGCCTCCGAACGTATTTCGGGAGGTTTCTTTAACTACTGGTCAAGAAAGAAAAGATAGAATCAAAGAACGTACAATAACTAAATCGGGTTTCATCGCGAAAGAACCAATCGAAACAACGCGTTTATTAGAACATACAAATAAGTTTCCGAAGAGATCAATGTCTTATCATCGAACGCGCAAAACGTTCGATAAATCCTCATCGAGCGTTATATTTAGTTCAACCACGTCACCCGAGGATTTCGTAACTACTAGGGTTAGTTTTAAAGTTTTTACGAGAACTAGGGAAGGTTTAATATCCACGATTCCAAGTACCGCTCGTTTTTTAAATACGCAATCAGGGACTGATCATTCAACTGATAAGTTAGTTGATAAATCTTCAATTTGTAACGTCAAAGAAACGGAACCTAGGACAAGTACTCTAGCCGCAATTCCTAACCCAGGAGTGAAAGTTCTTAATCCTAATCGTTCGTGTAGATTCGGTACCAGAGTACTTGTTCGGGTTAAAGAGAAAGGCCAGGACGGTTTGGTACAAAAGGTCATTTGTTCAACTCGTCTACGCGGTCGACTTATTCGAAAACGACCGTAATTAAAAGTCTTAACATAATCTCTAGTTGACCAAGAAATTTTACATTTTATATTTTACCCCGTATTGGAATGAAAGTGATTTTGTTTCCAGGAACTATTAATAAAGATGGCGCGCGTTGTGTTAAAATTGTACTCGCTTTGAACGTAAGATATTCTAAATACAAACTCGCATTTAAATGATAATGATGAATTGATTTCTTAAAGTAAGGGATAAATTATTCTTGGCCCACTTATTTTTTAACTTTTACTAGTCGGAACAGGTTCCGTCTCCACAGCCAAGTCCGAGAGTACACCTTGAATTTCGTTTCGCCGCCTCTTTACCTAGAGACAGAGTACCTCAAAATATACTTAAAGACCAAGTCTTTCCTAAAATTTCCTTACGATTTTCATTTTTATTTTCGCGTTAATTATTTAATCTCGCTTAATCACTTCCCTAAAATCACCATTTTCTGTTAATCCAAATAGCTCTTTAAGTTATAATCCCATTACGTTACTTCGATAGAATTTAAACCAACAACTTGTCCGTGTATTTATGATATCTAGCGTATTAACCAACCCTTTTGGTTAGCAATTTATTCTTTAGATAATAACCAATAATACGCGTATTTTACAAACAGCTGTAAACTAACTGAAATTGAATATAGATTTATTTTCTGTAATAGGCTGTAACGCAATCGTATTAAATATTAAATCGTAAGAGAGTACGTAATCGAGCGACACTTTTAACAAGGCCCTAGCTATTAAAGGGAGAATGCAACCTAACAACGAGTGATTTTTTATCGATTCCTTATTGTTTAAATTGGCCTAATCCACTACTGAAAATATTTACAAACAAATATTAAACTAGAAATAAATTTAAAACTTACCCTGAAAATAGGCTTAGCGGGATTCATGGAGGTCCTGTTTTCCTCGCGTGTAAGGTCTAGCGACCAATCGCGCGCGACGTAAGTCTCGCGGAGATCTCGCGTGAACGACGGGCCTTCGCTCATTGGTCGCTAGACCTGACACGGACGCGATTCAGGATCTCCACGAATCCCGCTAAGCCTATTTCCAGGGTAAGTTTTAAATTTATTTCTAGTTTAATATTTGTATTGTAAACTTTTTATCGATGGATTAGGCCTATTTAAACGATAAGGAATCGATAAAAAAAATCACTTCTAATTAGGTTGCATTCTCCCTTTAAGATTAAAAATAGAACACCAGAATTAATTTAATAAAGTCCGGCGAGTGGGTTTTCGATTCTGGTTTAAGAATCCGAATACAATTTCTACGATGACGATCAGTAGTGATACGAAGTGTCCGATAAAAAGCAGTAAGACGACACTCTTAACGTCTTTAAAGGCGACGGGTCTTTCCTCGGACAGTGCGGGTGGTCGCCAAATAATTTCGTTTACAACGTAGTTATTCGTCTTCGTGTAAGTTTTTAAAAATTCAGTTTCAAAGTTTCTCGTGATCCTATATTATTAAAACATTTTAAATTTATTTCTAGTTTTATTTACTGGTGGATTATCCTAATCCTAATTCAATAATCAAAACTTACGCGTGATTAAAAATATCCTTGATGTGTGGACACAAAGTCATATTGAAAGAAAAAATCAACGACATGTATTCCCGAGATACGGGTGGCGAAAATTGGAGTTTTCCCATATTGGAGTAATCATCCTTATCACTCAATAGAAATCCAAACAAGACGTAGATCACAACGTCGTTTAAAAATAAAATGACGTTCTTCGTTAAAGATTTGTATAAATCAACGTCGGTCAACTCCGAAGCTTCCAAAAAGATTTTTTCGGTTTTAGAATAAATTTCGCCAAAATTTTCGTCTTCCTTAGACTAATTTAAATTTATTATAATTAATCGCGCCTTCTATTTTATCGAGTTTTAAATTTCGCACCATTTGTAGAAGCATTCTTTGTTCGGGAGAACCCGTCAAAATAAGAAATAAGTATGGCCCACCCTTCGACAGATCGAGAAATCTCGACAGAACTTCGTACCCTTGAATACAGAATTTCGAATTCATGGATGGCAACAATTGGAGATTGATTAAGGTGACTGTTACAATCCAAGTCGCTAGTATTAGTCGAATAATCCCCTTTTTAGACGTAAGATTAGAAGAAATGGCTGCGTAAGATTAAAGTAAGTAATGTTAAAGCAACGACTGGAACTTCGAGCCTCGAGAAAATATACGTACGTTTTACGAAGAATAGAAAAAACATGTTCCAAACAATATAGGCAATATTTTTAAATCTCGCCTTCATCGAGGCCTTTTTTTCTTTCAAACTTACGACAAATACTAAGATAGAGATTAGCAAAAGCCAAAGAAATACGAAATTCAAAACCTAGATTTGAAACCAAAATTGTCACACCAACTTTAGTTAACAAATTTGCTAAATTGGGAAATAATTACACGCACGAAAGTGTTAAAATTGAAGAGTCCAACAGTCGTGAAAGATATTTCATCGGGTGCTCCGGCTATCATAAGAACCGAACTAAATCTGTACGGAGCCGAGAAGGCGTTAATTCCACCCACAGAGCGATTTTGCAATAAAGATAACATGATTGGATATAAAATGGCTAAAATCCCCTTGAAAAAAAATGGATATTGGGGGTAGAAAATTATTAGTTTAAATATCTTGAGAGTGGAGAGATCGTACGGAGTGGTCAAAAGTTAAACGACAATTAATATTTCCAAATTTTGTCTTACGAAAATCACCTACGAAACCCACCAAAATGATTTCAAAACCTGGCTCTAATTATCCCGGCCACTATGATAAACAATCGCTGACTAAAAACGTAGCGAGTTCCGTTAACTAGGAAAACTAGGAAACAAGACGCAGCGTGCGCTAGAGGACGATATTTCGTTTGGTTTTATTAGAAATTTAAAGCTTCTTCCCATTAAGATCAAATGTTTAAGAAAATCTTTAAGTTGTACAACTATTACCCAGTTTGATAATATTTTCAAATTCAAAAGAATTTTTTTCTAAAACGAAAAAATAATTTTTACAATTATAAATTCGGGGCCAAACTGGTCAATATAGTCCAGTTAAGATCTCAATAATTGGTTTCATTTTTCGTTTAACCCCGGACCAAATGTTAGCCTAATGTTTGGATTTGATCGGGAATTATCGAGCGATAATTACAATACGTACATCCGTAAGATCATCGCGCAAATTCATTTTTAAGAAGGCTTCCCGATCCAGAATAATAAATTCGACGCTAGAAAACTCAATCGTATTATTTAAAATGTGGAGTTTTAACTCTACCGAAGTCATTACGTTTAATTTAGAATTACCAAAATCAATAGATGATGATTACCTTGCCTTATCTCAAATGAATCTTATTTTTAATAATAAAAATCGATAAAAAAAATTCGTATAATTTTCCACTTTTTAAGAAAAATATTTCGGATTTGCTAATTTATTCTAAATTAAATTCGGCTTATTTTTAATGATAAAAAGTCAATTCTTACCTCGTGTTTAAACGAACCTTAACATAATCCGCCATAGTATCTATTATCATTTTTTGCGATTCAATAATAGTCTGTTCCTAAATGCGATATTTAATATGAAAACTCTACCTTGGATATTTTTTATATTCGGATGTATTTTATAATTACCATCAATATTCCAAATCTCATACTTTCGTTCAACGATTCGCAACTTTAAAGAAAAACGGAACTACTTAATTGGATTTCACGCGTCAAATCAGACACGCTTGCGGCACAGTTTTATCCGAGGGGTCAGACACTCTTGAATTCGCTGTACACCAGAGTTCACAGAGTTCAGCTTTGACAGTGCATTGAGTTCGAAATCTCACGAGCTCCGAGTTCAGCTTTGATAGTGCAAAGAGTTCCAAATTTTGTACACCCGAGTTCGCGAGTGTCTGCCCCCTCGGTTTTATCAGATTCAAATCCCTTGACTTTTCCAGATTTTTCCCTGACCTTTTCTAACGATTTTCCCTGACCGTTTCAGCCAATACTACCCAATGTTTAACCTTTTATTCTTTATATAATCGCGTTCGCCAAACTTTGTTGCGGGCGTATCTTTGTTGTAATCTATACAAGTGACACGCCGTCAGCTGAGAATCTTTTCCGCGGATAATGATTGCAATTTCCTGGCTTCTTTAAAGATCTTTAAATTCCCTGACTTTTTAAAATATCTTAAAATTCCCCGACTTTTCCCCCGAGTTATTTTTGGTTCCATTTTCAAATTCCCTGACTTTTCCCCCATTTTCCCTGACCCGTGGCAACCCTGTTATTTATAAAATATATCGTGGGAACCCACCACCTGTCGCGTATACTAAAAACAGCCACCAGATTAGCTTACCTTTGACGCGATTCCATAACGCGAAGCGCTAATTTAGCTAGTAATAAATAAACCTGGACTTTTCAGGGCGAAAGTACCGATATGGAATATTTGGTCGCGTATGATTCGGTAGTTAATGATTTTACTTCGCGTGACGATACCGTTTAAGCGAAATTAAAAGTATTTTTTTTTTTTTTTTGTAAATAGAGACATTTCGCCGTTGTTTCGTAATAATAAAGATTGAGGCAATTAACTCGCTACAATAAGACCAGGGTGGCACTGACTGACATTTTTCATTTACCAGCTTGTTATCAGAATGATTTTCACGTTCAAAAGGGGGGGGGTGGGGGTCAAAGTTGGTCAAAAATCTCATACGAATAGGGCTCGAATATTGGATAATATTTCACAATTTGATAAAGTATAAAATTTTAAAAATAAATAAGTTTAGGCGTAATAATCGTAACTCCGATTGAATATAAATGAACCATTTTTCAATCACAGTGACTCGAACTAGTAGCGGCTGAATCTGTAGAATAATAGCTATAAACTAGAGGCTTAAACGCTTGCCAAATTAAATATAGAGAATCCTAAGATGAAAAGAGTTGGAATTATAGATTTTCCGCGCATGTTGGCTTTACGAATAAAACCAACATTTACGACAATTGTTTCGGCTCGGAAATAGGTTGCGTACATTTACAGATTCCGGTTCGCTACGAAAAAAAAACAAAAAAAAAAAAAAAAAAAAAAAACGTGTTAGGCTTTTATTGTTACTCAAAGGGCGGCTCTCTTCAAAATTGAAGGCTCTAGAAAGAGCTCATTTAAATCGGTAAACTTCAAAATAACGTAGCTATTAATTTTAAAAGGTATCTAAACAAGTCTTCCCGAGACTACTCTTATTAAAACGAATATTAAGGTATTAAGTTTTCCGTTAATTTAATGTCGAGTCTCAAGTTTTTTGTTATTATCAAATAATAAATTTATATTCACAGAGCCTCTGAGAGTAGAAGGCAGCTGGCTTTGGCAATTTTAGATTTCTCGCATTTTTTGTTTTGTTTAATTTGTCTCCTTACATCCGGTTCATCTCCATTGGCTGGTTTTCAACCAATTAGAGGATAGATGGTAGCCTGTGATAGAAAACGGCGCGCGTACCGGAAATCGAGACTTAATCTGTCAAGCGTAAAAACCTTCGAGCCAGGTCTTCTACTCCATACTCTCTATGGATAGACTAGTTACCAAAAGGTGGATGGTGAACGAGACCTTTCCTTTAATTCTGGGAATGATACGAAATTGTCTCGTTTTCGCGTTATCGTTCGCGAGTAAACACCGCCTATAGTTTTTTTCAAAAAACCTCGCGTTCGTGTTGTAGAGTTATAGTAAACTTTCGAAAGCTATATATATTCTCCTTAGCGCGTCGCGAGCGTTTCTGGGGAAGGTAATCCCTCAATAAATTGATTTTGGAAATACCTCTTATACAAACTTAAAATAAAAATTAAAAGGAAATGAGATTTTATTAAGGCAAGTTTTCAATGAAGATTTTTTTGGCCAAGAAACTTAAATCGTGTTTAAATCAGGCTTCGAGGGACGGCGAAGCTGAAAACAAAAGCTTGGAAAATACTTGATTGAAAACGGGGCTTTATTTAATTAATTTTAAGTTTAGAATTAATTCAGTTAGTGTAAATATTCGCGAAGGCCGCTATTATTTAATTACAATGAACCAATTCCTCGGAAGTAACTGCCCACGTTTATCGGAGTTAGTTTTCGGAGTATCTCGAGTAAGTTTAAATTTAATTATACTTTAATAATATTCAATTTAATGACGTCATATTTTTGAAGGAAGCCGAATTAATCGAGTCTCAACAAAAGATAATAAGAGATGTGGAAATTACTTTACGAAAAAGATTTAATCTCAGGTAGAAAAAAAACATATTTGAAATTTAATTTTGACGATTTTTTTAATTTGCCTGGAAACAATATATATCTTTTTCTATTTTAGCATCGCTTTTGAATATCTAAACAAAGACGAACTAACTAATATTAAATTAGACGAAGAATTGCCGAAGGTATATTTAATTATTATTAATCAATAAGTTTAATATTATCGAACTCAAATATTCTTAAGCCTAAAACGTCTTATAAATCTTTCGTATTATTTAAATAACAAATCGAATTTAATTTAACGCTTTAGAATGTTAAATAAATTCTCAAATATCGTTTAAATTGAAAATTAATTTCGGACGAAACTAATTTTCAAATTTTTGTGGCAGGGGATACACGTATTGCTTTTTTCAATGATGACGTCATTATTGGAAACGCGAATCAAAGAAAATGTCAGAGGATTTACCGACACTTATATTTACAGCCCGGTTCTTATGATAACGGGAACTCCGGAACAAAGTGACGTCACTTCCTCGGAATTATTTCAATCGGATAAATACGTTAGTGTTTAAAGCCTAACCGGTTGATTCTTTATCGTTTAAAAACAAATTAAAAACAATATTTTAAATAGGCTTAGCGGGATTCGTAGAAATCAGATGAATTTATTCAAATTGAAGGGTCAGCGACCAATAAGCGAAGGCCAGTCGTTAAGGCGAGATCTCCGTGGTACTTTTAATAACATTCGATTGGTGTCTGACCCTTCAACGCGAAGAAATTCAACTGATCTAGATGAATCCAGCTAAGCCTATTTAATTAATTCGTAATTTTGTTTTCTTATTGGATTGTTTAAAGGTGACATGCTTTTTCGGCTTATCCTTGCTGTTAGTATCTTTACTCGTAACGGGTTTTCAAATCAAGACCGAAAAGGGCCGATTTAAAAATTTTGGCGTTATTCGAGGGTTCTTTATATCATTGTGGGATATGTTCTTCTTGCTTTTCTTCGAACGTAAGTAAGCCTCAACTAAATCTATTGATAGAGTTCTTATTTGTTATCGGAAAAGGTATTCCTTGTATTTCGTAATTTAACAAATTCTTAGTCCTACCAAGAAGGATCAGATAAAGAGAGGAAAAGTGGGAACGGCGCGGCTCCTACTGCGTGGGGCTAAACTCCCTCTCTGGGAGAACGGGGGACAGACGGGGGTAGAGACGCTTCGTGGTAAATTGTTGTCACGTGGGTAAAACGAATCCTTTATGAGACGCGCTAGCTAGCGACCACGTGACAACAGTTTACCTCGAGAATTTCCTATCCCCCCTTTCCACCCGAGTGGGAGGTTGGCTCTTCTCTCTCTAACTCAACGTAGCCCCACTTTTCCTCTCCTTATCTGATCCTTCTTTGTCGGTTACGATTAATCGTTTCAGCCTTGCACCCGAGAAAATTGGTTAAAAGCGTCATAATGGTGACTTGGTTAATCGCCGTCACCGTCATAAACTCTCAATTGTCGCCGGTTATGAATTCAAAGTTTTCCGCGACTCGATACGAGACTGTGGATACCATTGAGGATTTACAGACGCCAGGGTCACATTTCGTTCTAAGATATTTAGAAAACGCCCTCGAAGAGAGGACCATTAAAACAAGAGTAACGTTTCTATCTAACCATATTAGAATCGTTCGAAAAAAGTCGGATAAAATAATTTCTTTTTAGGCCAAAACGCAAAAAGATTTTAAATACGTTCTTGAGAATACGGAAAAGAAGTTTATAACGGAAGATGACGTCATTGACGAAGATTTTTATAACTCTTTAACTAAAAACGAAGTGGTCATTATGGACGAATATATCCTAGACATCTTGTTTGGTTTCGTCTTTGGCAACATGGATAATTACACCCACATGCAAAAGTTGCGTATTTCTCAACCCTTATTCGAAGAATATCAAGCGTTGCCGTTATCATTTAACCTCTCTTCCTGTTCATTCGCTTTTCGAGCCATTAATGATTTGTAAGTTTAATTCACAAACATTTTTTAATGATATTAATTATAATTAGCGTCAATTAATTTTAAATTTAGCGTCAACGCGGCGTTCGAAACTAAAGTATTCAAGCCTTACAATAATTTGGACAAATTCGCTATCAGCAAAATTCAATGGAGCATTCCGCCTGCCAAAGAAAATCCAATTTCTTTTCGCGAAATTAGTGGAATTACTTGGATTATTTACGTTGGAAACGGGCTAGCTATAGCTACCTTACTTCTGGAAGCGCTTTTAGTTACGCTGAAAGTAACGTTTCGCGACTTAAATGATAAGGACAAGGTCCATCGTCGACACCGACGTCGCAATTGGCGCCGGGTCTACTCGCAAAGAGTACAATTCCGTTCGTTAAATGGATAGTTTTGACTTTTTACGGTCGTTGCTAGATATCAAGGGTAAGTTTATGTTTTGAGAAGCGTTTCGCTCTGAACGCGAAAATGATAGAAATTGAGAAAGGTAAAGTTGGAATTTTATACTCCTTTCGAAATAAACAAAATTGATTTTTTCCAATCAACACAATCCTACTTGACCCGAGAGAGTCGCTAAGTGTCGCGGCTAATTAAGAATATTAATAATGAACGCGTCTTTGTACGGACGCCCTTAAAATACTCGTGGGGAGTAGCTTAATCGAGTACCACCATAAGCCTATTAATTCACCCGTAAGTTAGAAACGAGGCTCGTTTCACTTTTAAGCTAATGACTGGCCAATCTCGCGACTCAAATCCACCAAGTGGTGGTAGGAGATCGACCTGTTTCCTGTCAAGAGGAATGAGGTTGGGGTAGGTAGAATTAACTAGGTTTTGTCCGCTAGGTGGCGCCAGGCTTGAAATTTCTATTTCTCTCCCGTATAGCGCTCTATGGGGAACTCAAACTTACGGGGGTGAAGAATAAATAGGCTTATGGTACCACATTAATTTGGACATGGTCAAAAACCAAGCTTATTAACGGAAGGAGGAGGGAGTGTGGATCTCGCCACCCGAGCAATCGGATGATTAAATACACTTTTATTATTATTAATAGCGTTTTAGTAGTCACGCAACTCTTTTAATGGCTTTCTAATGTAATTTATATTAAACTTAAGTACTCCGGAACTACTCCAAAGTGTTTCTTATTGACTTGGTATTCCATTTTCTATCGTGGGTTACCGTGTAATATAAATAAAGCTATACTTTGAATTTACCCGTATTGGAGTTCGTTTAATTATTTTAACGCAATTTTTATGTATGGTAAAGTATGGTAGTAGTTCAAATAATATTAGGGGCTAAATATTGCAATTGTCGCTTTTACATTACATAAATGCTCGTTAAAGTTTTTTAGAGAGATACAGACACACTTTTACTAAGAATTTAAAGGTCTAACGATTAAAGTAAGCTTTCTTACATATTTGTACTTGAAATTTTGAATAATTTAAAACTAACTTTAGACCTAGTACCACTTCGTGGTAAATATATTTTAAAGGTATAGTTTAAGCTAAAAACTAGTGGTTTTTAA
Source organism: Odiellus spinosus (assembly GCA_963920705.1). NCBI lineage: Eukaryota > Metazoa > Arthropoda > Arachnida > Opiliones > Phalangiidae > Odiellus > Odiellus spinosus. The sequence continues at coordinate 23,378,933 of OY987233.1, read as the reverse complement.
TGGATTCCTTGTTTTTTAAATAGCGGCCTAATTAATATTAAGCGTCATTACGTCATAGTTTTAGTACTTTACCCTTAAATTTTCATATTTTTTATTTATATTAAAGAGACTAATTTCTAAATTCCTAAAAAATGAATTCATGTGCCGCAAACTGCGCGAATCTATTGGAGGTTGTTTTCGGTGTTCCGCGAGTGAGTTTTAAAGAGTCTAAAACATAACTAGAGGTTTGGAGAAGTTAATTCGCAAATATTTGGACAATATTAATAATAATAATGAGTTAAATATTTCGATTGGATTTATCATAGACTTCACGCGGATATAATTATAACTTACGAATATATATTTCCATACCTCGACTTCTACTACGCCTATGCCTATATAACGAAAGATGTCTTTACAATGGCGTTTTTTAATTGAAGGAAATGGAAATCATCGAATCGCAACAAAAAATATTAAAGGATATTGAAATGTTTTGCAGAGAAAAACTAAATATCAGGTAAATCTGAAAATCTCGGATATTCAAATAAAATAATTTTCTAAATTACAAGTTTCCAAAATGACATTTTCTCCCGTTATAGTTACGTTTTTGAATATCTAAACAAAGATGATTTAATTAATATTAAAGTAGATGAAGAACTGCCGAAGGTACGTTTAAAACAATCACTTAATATTATAACCAAAAACATTCGCAGTCATTTTTGATTATAGAAGTCAGTCTTTAAATTTTTTTTTTTTTTTTTTTTTTTTTTCCTCGGACCGCGCAAACTCGAGGGAAATTCGCGGTTATTTTCTAATTTGTCTCTCGTAGGGAATCGATGTTTTGCTTTTTCCAATAATGACGTCATTATTAGAAACTCGAATTAAAGGCAACGTCGTAGGATTTTCGGACACTTATACTTATAGTCCGGTACTTATGATAACGGGGACTCCGGACAAGACCGAAGTAACATCGACGGAAGTTCTTCAAACTGATATTTACGTGAGTGCGATTAATTTAAAAGAAAAAAAATGGACCCTTGAAAAATAAACGCTACAGGTTCGCTGAGGGAGGTTAAAGGTCAGGCAAATCTGCTACGAAATTTGACCTTTTAAACCGCTCTTAGTACGCAGCCTAGCTTTGAGTGTACAATTTGATACTAAGCTAGAAAAGAAGCCGACTTTAAAGGGGATTTAAAAATAGAGGAAAGTCAATTTAAGCTCGATCAGAAGCCGATGAAACCCTCCTTTGAAGTCTATTACTCCCTGGTCTTGTCTACCCCTCTCTGTATGGGTTAGTTTCAAAAAGCGCGATTCGTACGCCTCCTAACGGTAGATATTTTCGGAGCGGGAGTTCGTCGAGCGAATATCTTTAGCAGCCTCGGAGTTCGTCCAAAAAACGTCGTCGTTTGTGGAGAGAGAGAATTTCCAATTTTCCGTAGACAGGGGGGTATGAAGTAGGACCCCTTCTAACTCGTAAAATTGGGAATTTTACCCATACAGAGAGGAGCGCTATATGGAACATTAGAGTAGTAGACTTCAAAGGAGGGTTTCATCTACTTCTGGCTCGATGCAATTTAACGTTTTGATATCTCGATCAGTCGTTTAAAGTTAAACAGTACGTTGCCATTATAATTCACAAAATAAATATTAAATTCCAGTCTCGAACGAAATAAGAATATAATTGAACAATGCGGAATATCTCGATTCCCCAACAAATAATTAGTTCGTGTTCATTAATTTAAATAATTTTAATTACGTATTCTAATCATTTATCAAAGGTGACTTCTATATTCGCATCGTCATTGTTGTTCATTTCTTTACTCGCAACTCGCTCACGAATCAAAAACGTCAAAAAAGGTTTTCGGAAATTTAGAGATATTGTCCGATTATTTTGTCTATCAATGTGGGATATGTTTTTTCTATTCTTCCTTCAACGTACGTAACGATTAACGATGGACACTTATCTTAATAAATAAATAAATACGAATAACAAAACGTATCGTTCTTAGATTTGCCGTTAGAGGACGCTTTTAAACGGCACGTTTTCTTATTCGTCTTTTTTCGATTAAGACAGTGTCCATTAGCATATAGGCAAGTTTCATTATTGGTCTAATTATTCTTTCGACGTTTTTACAATCTTTTTCAGCCCTGAACTCCAAAAACTTGGATAAATGCGTAATATTGTGTTCGTGGTTGATCGCCGTGACAGTCTTACGATCTCAAGTGTCGCCAGTTATGAATTCGAAATTTTGCACCACACGATACGACACTGTGGATACGATTGACGATTTAATAAAGGGGACGGATTTAGTAGTTCGTTATTTAAAGGATGGGCTCGAAGAGAGGGCCATCAAAAATAAAGTAAACTTATTTAAAGGAAGAGAAGTAGAAAATTTAGTTCAAAATTCTAAAAAAAAAGCTAAACGTCATTTAACATTTTCTCTAAAATTGAATTAAAAATGACAAATTAGCCATTTTTGTAAACTTCAGTAACCGATTTGACTCCCCGCGATGCTTTTAATATCTAAGAATTTTGTCCATGTTTGATATTATCCGTTATTACGACTGATCTCTCGAAAATTTCAGGCAAAAATGCTAGAAGACTTCGAATATGTCCTCGAGAAAATCCCTAAGAATTACGTTACGGAAGAGGATGTCATTGACGAAGATTTTTACAAATTGTTAAAGAAAAACGAAGTTTTCATTTTAAACGGATATTTATTGGATATCGTTTTGGGTTTCGTCATCGGTAGTTCCACCCACATGCAAAAGTTACACGTTTCAAAAGCGCTGTTCGCGGAATATCAAGTGTTGCCATTATCATTCAACTTCTCGTCTTGTTCCTTCGCTTTTCAAAAATTGAATCAATTGTAAGTTTACGAATAACTAGGCCTAGATTATTTTAAGTTACGCGGTGAGAAACAGCCTCGTTTGTTTGGGTAATTGGCTAATGTATTAAATGTAAGTTTTTTGAAGGGAAAGAATTAATATCTAATCTCTGTAAAGCTAAATGGTGATTTTTTCGGTAACTTTGATTTCATTGGTCGCTGGGTAAAAAGCTGACCGAGTCACCAAAAAATATAGCCGCGTTCATACTAGGCAGCTTGGAATCGATTTGATTCGAATTCTCGCGCCTGCTTCGGGAACCGGTTTCGTTTCAACAACCGATAGACGAAGCTACGATAAATCGATTTATAAAGATACTGTATGAACGCGTGAGGCTTAAAACGATTCCTGGCGATTAGAATCGATCGGTTTGATTTCAGCGTTTAAAATATTATATTTTAATTTCAGCGTAAAAGTAATTAACGAAGCCGAAATATTGAAGCCTTACTATAACTCGGATAAATTCGTTATTAACCAAATTCGATGGAAAACTCCGCTATCTCGTGAACAACCGATTTCTTTTAGCGAAATGAAAGCGATAATATGGATTATCTACGTAGGAAACGGGGTTGCTACGGCTACCTTACTTCTAGAGGCGATTTTGATGACTCTAAGATATGTTTCTCGTAATTGGCGTCACGAGGACAATGTCAGACGACGACGCGGACGACGACACTATCAAAGGCACGGGTTTACTTCAAAAATTGACTTCAACTAAAAGGGAATCAAAGGGATAATGCAGCCTAACAACGTTGTTAGGTTGCATTCTCCCTTTAAGCCGAGGCTTAACGAATTTAAGATTTAGCCCCGCGGACTAGGGAATAGCGGACAAGACGGAAAAACAGGCTAAATGCTTTTGATTAACAAATGTAAGGCATTGTTCTAATTGCTCTAGGGGTGAAAAAAAGATGCCTCAATTTACATAAATAGTATAAAGTTATTTTGGTATTTATTTTTTTCAAATAAACTCGTAGAAATTTCTAAACTACATTATCGTTTTAAATTGTAACAACTGAATTTTTAATCACAGTCTTTCAAAAATTTCAATATTTGTATTTCTTTCTCTCGAAATAGCACGGAGCTTTTAACGCAATACACGGAGCGAGAGTCGAAATGACTATCTTTAAGCCAAATGTAACGGCAATCGCAAATAAAATGGCCCGCAGTATCTGCGTAAATTACATTTCAAATAAATATATTTTAATTAATATATTTAGCTTAAATATTAAAAAATTCCCTGACTTTTCCTGGTTTTTCCCTGACCTTTTCCAACGATTTTCCCTGACCATTTCGGCTAATACTACACAATGTTTAGGCTTTTATTGTTTTATTTAATGGCGTTGCCCAAACTGTAGGCGTATCTTTGTTCTAATCTATACAACTGACACGCCGTCAGCTGAGAAACTTTTCCGCGGATAATGATTGGAATTTACTGGCTTCTTGGAAGATCTTTAAATTCCCTGACTTTTCCCAGACGTTTTTGGCTCATTTTCAAATTCCCTGACTTTTCCCAGACGTTTATGGCTCATTTTCAAATTCCCTGACTTTTCTCAGACGTTTATGGCTCATTTTCAAATTCCCTGACTTTTCCCAGACGTTTATGGCTCACATTCAAATTCCCTGACTTTCCCTGTTTTCCCTGACCTGTGGCAACCCTGTCACTATTCACCGACAACTACAGATAATGAGTTTTAATGATGCTGATACGGGCTCCTAATTAGCTTCCCACCACCCCCAAAAAACGTATTTTTCTTAGAAACTCGTATAAATAAGAATTACGTACTTCTTATCTTTAAAACAATATTTCCATCTTTCATCTCGGAATCGATAAGAGGATTAAAAAGTTCCTTTTCTATCCCATTAAGTGGATTATCTTCGAGGATTAACGTGAATTCATCATTGTCGAATAAAATATTTTCAAAAAGATCTTTTGGCAGCGTTTCGATTTTGTTTCTTCTGGAATTTTTTTTCGGAAATATAATTTAAAGGGAGAATGAAGTTTAACGAGGGATTTTTTTTTTTGATTCCTTATCGTTTAAATAGCAGCCTAATCCACTAATAAAAAAAAATTAAAAATCTAGGCATAGAAATAAATTTTAAAACACCAGTAAAATTCTTCGAGTTAAAGGGTCATAGACCAATGAATGACCGCGAAATTAAGGCGAGATCTCTACGAGACTTCCTACAACATTCGAATAAATTCAGCTGATCTCCATGAATCCAGCTAAGCCTATTTCCTGGGGTAAGGTTTTAAATTTATTTCTAGTTTAATATTTGTTACTAAATTGTTTTTACTGTTGGATTAGGCCTATTTAAACGATAAGGAATCGATAAATAAAAATCAATCGTAAGATTTCATTGTCCCTTTAATACAAAAGGGAGCGATATGGGGCCATTACTACCGTATACTTATGAGCTTACTTCAAATTTAATTCTTGTAAATTTAGATTTCTCGATCCAAAGACGCCTCGTCGTAGAGTTCTAATATCATTGCGTTCCAGAAGAAGCACTTTGCAAGTTGGACAATCTAAAGCTAGGTCATCTATGTACCTGACGTCGCAATCGCTTATATCCACTTTCGTGATTTTAGAGTTGTTAAACATTTTTGAAAGGTTAGAAGGCAATCGTTTCCATCGGCTATTCCGAACAGTAAGTTTTTCTATTTGAGAGCCCGCGAATTCGCCAACTTCGGCCCAGTTCCAATTGTGAACACCGGTCACTTTGTTAACGAATAGTTCTTTCAAAGTTGGACGAGGGAGTTTCTCGGCATTTACGACAATACCCGGTGATTTCCAAAATGGTACAGTTAGTTCCGTTAGTTCCAGATACTGTTTACAAATCAAAACTAACGTCAAGGGAATGGCTTTCTATTGGTGCGCTATCAATTTATGCCTAGGTGATAGGAGGTCAGATAGGGGTCATTTTTGCATTTTTGCTCGATTTGCGAGTGGCTCGTGTCCATTTTATTATTTTTTAATTAATCTAGGGAATGTCTTCTTTCTAATGGCGCTATCGGTTTATGCCTAGGTGATCGTGGAGAAAAGTTACGGCCATTTTAAGCTAGGGGTCATTTTTGGAATTATTGTCCGATTTGAATCAGTGGCGGAATAATCTTTAACGAGTGGCCCGTGTCAATTTTATTATTGTAAATTAATCTAAGGAATGTCTTCTTTCTAATGGCGCAATCGATTTAGGCCTAGGTGATCTTAGTGAAAAGTTACGGCTGTTTTAAGATAGGGCTCATTTTTGGAAATTTGCTCTATTTCTGTTTAATTTAAAAATGCTAATTAACACTTACGCTTAATTGTATTTTGCGAAAATGCGTTCTTTGGATAAAACACGGCATATGGCCCGTTCCCTTTATAATTAATCGCATCTGTTTCTGATTATTTTCTTTATTTCTGTATATATTTAGCATCTCGAGTAGTTCTTCGTTAATTTCGTAGCCTTGATTGTCGATAAAGTTACAAGTAACTACGTTTTTTTCGGAATCATTATATAATAACTGGCAATTGTCCGTTAATTTCTTAGCCCTACTCGAATACTGGACGCGAATAGCGAGAATCAAAATCATAAATATTAACGCGTGAAGTAGCATGATCAATTCGGTTTCGACAGACGCGAAACAACTTTCAAAATAGATTAAGTTAGTTGGTTTATTAGTTAAGGTTTTATAACCTGATAAGAATGAGTTAATTGTCGTTACGACACTCGTAGGTCGATTTAAAAGTCATTTACTTTCAGATAAGAATATATTCGTATTAAAAAAATTATTTAAGTTTGTACGAAATTTTGGAAGTTAATTTCACTGACTTTTACAGGTTTTTTCCTGACCGTTCCATGTTACGAGCTCTGATCTTAGCAATTCCCACCTTTTAATTGATATAGTTTATCAATCAGGGTCAGCTGATAGTTTACGAGGAATATTAGGCAAAATTTTTCAGTTTAAAATAATTACGTGACAATTAATTGGACAACCAATCTTAATTACAGTTCCTTAACAAGTACCAAAATTATTTGTCTGACGATTTGGACTCATTTTCAAATTCCCTGACCTACTTTGGGTGAATTTCCAAATTCCTAGACTTATCCCTGACCTTCTGGGCCAATTTTCAAATTCTCCAGCTTTTCCCTGACCTTTTTGGTTGAATTTCCAAATTCCTAGACTTATCACTGGCCTTTAGGCCAATTTTCAAATTCCCTGAATTTTCCCACACCTTTTGGGCCAATTTCCAAATACCCAGACTTATCCCTGACCTTTTGGGGTCAATTTCCAAATACCTAGACTTATACCTGACCATTTGGGCCAATGTCCAAATTCTCCAGCTTTTTCCTGACCTTTTGGGTCAATTTCCAAATTCCCCGTCTTTTCCCTGACCAGGGTTGGCACAGATTTCTCATAACAAAATTCCCTGGACTTTTCCAGGTTTTCCCTGACCATCTACACCGTTTTTCCCTGACCAATTTAAAGCTTTAAATTACTAGTAATATGCAATTTCAAGTGCAAAACATATTTTATTCTTCAATAACTGTCCAAATAAACCCCTTCTTGCGTTGTATGGGAACTCCAAGGTTACTAGAGATTAGCATGGGAGCTCTTCCTTGCGTGAATCACCTCTCCCCAAAAATAGGTCTTACGTATTCGTAAAAAAAAAATAAATGTGTTGAAGGCTCTGATCCCGTATAATAAATATTTACACATACTTATGGAAGCCTCCCTGGTCTAAGTGAATCAGTACTAAGAGATTCCACAATTTCATTTTTGGATAATATGAAAATTCCCTGACCTTTGAACAATTTTAAAATTCCCTGACTTTTCCAGGTCTGTGGCAACCCTGTTTTGGTTTAATTTCCAAATTCCTTGACCATTTGGGCCAATTTCCAAATTCCCTGACTTTTCCAGGTTTCCCTAATTAGCCTAGTAACTCCGTAAATTTAAATTCGACAAACATCAATTGCCAATAAAAAGGGCAAATCTGTTGCTGATCAAGCGGAATAAAATGTGTGGCTGCAATTCTATGACCTTGAATACCCCGCAGCTTTTTTTTACCACCCGGTTAAAGATACAGTGTCCTTGAATTAATCTGGATGACGTATTTTAAGATAAGAGCTAATTACGGAACCAAGGCTAAAATTTTTAGAGCTTATTCGTGTACGCTCAATGGTATCCCGGGGCTTCAGTAATCCTTCGTATTATTGCCTGCAGAGTTATTAATTAGTTCCTAGATAATGATGTTGGTGTCATTTCCTCTGAGCGCTTTTAATTAGATGCGGAGGATAGAGACGGGACACGCCATTTTAATCTTGAGAGGAATTTTCATTGATTAAAGGGGTTTGTTGTTGCAGTAACATTTTCAGATAATTTTCCCATGACCAATAAGGCCCCTCTAAAAGCTTCTACAAGTCCCATAAAACAATTACGATTCAGTACATAATATATTCTTTGAAAAGATCTGGTCTAAAATTTCCCTAAAAATAGACTAAATAGTCGAAATCTTAATGGTGATAAGGGATTAAAAAAAATGACAAGGTCAGGAAAAAAAAATGAAGGAATAGGTTTAAAATAATTTAGAAAATATTTAAATTATGGTGTTTATGGGTAGTCCCTTTCAAAATCCACTAAAAAGTGGTTGTTACATAAGTCAATAACAATATTTTCGCGTAAAAAAAAATCTTTAGAGCCGGGCTAAGCAAATATCTTTACATTATTATAGACATTTATCAGGTAGGCCTATTTTCAAGTTTTTTTTAGTAAAGCTTGAAAATTAACCATAATTTGTAAACCATAGGATTTGGTTTATATTTTTCGTGACAGCTATTTAAAAATATTACGTTACTTATTACTACGTTATAACTTATTATAATTTGGTGTAATTAGTATCATAGGGTTCAGAGATAGCCGAATAGCGGGTGTGGATGCCCTAGCCAATGGTGGGCTCCGATTACAAAAATTTTCCATTCCAAAATATACGTTATTCTAAAAACCTAGGCCTAATCCTCTCCCGAAGGAAGTAGAGGTATTACGTTACTTCGGCCATTAAGCAACGAGTTCATTGAACTTAGAAAGTTTTCATACAAATAACCCTTAAAATACAGGGTGTGTTCTAAAATGGTGGTAGGACCGAGTACCAGCGGGTTCTATAGGTCATTTTAAGACGAAAATGTTCTACGACATTTTGTCCTACAGGGCGCCGTTTAAGATTTACGAAATGAATCATGCGTGGATGACCCCTTAACGTACATTAATAAAGAATACTCCAGCTCGGGCTTACCCTGTATACAAAATAACCAAAAATTAAAAGCTCACTTACTTTACATCCGGGCAATCCGGGACGGGGGTGTGGCGAAGGTCCAATCCCAAAAACCGAAGTAGTATTCCCGCGACGATGATCCACAGGCTGAGGCTTAGCGAACGAACGAAATATATCCCATTATCCAGGCGGGCTGAGGCGACCGAAAGTCCGATATCCACAAAATCAGTTGTTACGTGACGTTCTTCAAATACACAGTACACTTATAGGCGATTCCTCACGGGTCGTAGTATTAACCAATTAATTCCTTAAATCGGTTGGCAAAAATCTTTCGAGAAGCGAATCTATTAGCGTGTTTCTGATTGGCTGGCGTTTCTTGCCAGCGTTACGTCACGTCTTCGCGTAATAACGATTACACCAAGGCCTAGCTAGACCCATTCTTATTTTCGATATTCTTATTCTTCTTAATAAATTTTGAAAGTTTTAATTTATTACCGAATGAACGCGGATTCCTTTTCTTTTCGACAATATATTACACCGCCAACTACCTTTCCTTTGTCCGGGTCTACGGGGTGATCAATCCGGCTGAAATTTTCAGCAGCTTTACGTACGTTAGCGTCGGAAACTCGGAATGAAAATTACCGATTAAAAATTTGATAATTCCAACTTGGAGATTTTCCGTAGTTTATTTTAATTTTTTAGAAAACGAGAAAATAAAGAATTGACGAATAATCACTTATCTAAGGTTAAAAAACAACCTAAGACCTTACCCCGATGACTAACCGCGATGGCGTCACTAAGGGAAAAACCGTTGGCGCAGTGTTGCCAGCCAATCGTAAGCGAAAACAGTTCAGTTCTTTAACTTATCCCCTCTGAACTGAGGTCAAAAATTCCTGGCAATGAAGGGGAAGCTGGCAGAAATGGGTGCATTTTTTTTTGCTCCTTACACAGCTGATTGATAATTTTTAAAGGGAGGGTGAACATGAAAATCAAGTGATTTTTACCGATTCTTCTACTAATTATAAGACCTATAGGGGTATTTAATTGTAGCATTATCTGTACAGAAAAATCCTAGGCCTATAAATAGTTGAAGGTAAACTGATCGTGAGACAGCATATTACGTTTTGAAAGAACGAGAGTAAGATTTGATTTATTTTCTTTTGATATAATATACAGGATGCGATCAAGTCTGGTTATCTATAACGCTGGATGAAAATATATCGTAGTTTTATAGTTAAAGTCTTTAGTATAGTGGAGGGAATACCCGTTTTTGTAAAGAACGATTGCTTTTCGACATTCGTTGTATCACTCTTAATTACGCAAATTTAAAGGGAGAATGAAACCTAACAAGTCATTTTTTTATAAATTGTTTAGGCCTAATCCAACATTAAAAAAAATTACAAACAAATATTAAAACAGGCTTAGCTGGATTCATAGAGACCTGAAGCTGAGACTTACAATAACATTTGAACGCAAAGAAATTCATGATCTCCATGAATCCTGCTAAGCCTATTTTCTTTACTGGTGGATTAGGCCTATTTAAACGATAAGGATTAGATAGAAAAATCACTAGTTGTTAGGGTATATTCTAACTTTAAACCGGGGTAGTTAATCGCCCCAATCACGCGCATGATTCCGTCGTGTTTGACGACGATTGGTTTTCAGCTCGACTGACGGACGATTCCATTTGCGATAAGTCCGTATCATCGACGGGAACGTATTCTTGTTTGTATTCCCCGCCTCTTTTGCCAGCTTTGCTGGACGCGTGAAACAACAGGTTACAATTGGTGCAGTTTAAGCAACCGGCGCCTTCCTTCTCGCTAGCGAGTTTGGCGATCTCCGGTCCAATTATTTCCTGAAGTTCTTGAGCCAGAACTAATTCGTCTTCGTCTAATAAATTAATTACTCGAAGGACCGCGATATTGGCGTTTATTAAGCCAGTTTACTAACCTTTACTAGTCGTGTCAAAGTTGATATTACGAGGAGTGTCTTGGTTACTGTAGAGAACTTCCACTTCGGTCTCGATATTATTTGGCTTGATGTTCAAGGCTGTCACTGATACGTTGTTCCTCTTATAGACTAGTCTCGTGTTGAAGTTTGGTTCGCTGAAATGATGTCTTCGATGACCCGTGTGAGATTCGGAATGACTGAAATCGGAAATATTAATTAGTAATACCGGGATTAAGTTAGGACGGGAAAGGTTAAGGGGTCCCAAGGGCCAAATGAAGGAAGGTTACCTTCTCACGTAAGATCGCCGCTCAGTCGTCGTTCCATTATCGAGGCTAACAGACTCGTAGTGTGGATTTCTCGTCCAAGAGACGTTCGCGGTTGGAAAAGAATCACTGTGTTCTATGGCGAGCGTGACGCCAACGGCTGTTCGGGAGGGTAGACTAGAATGGGGAGGTAAGGTGTTGTTCTTGACGGTTACGTGGTTTCTGACGTTGTTGTTGACCGGATACGTCAGTTGCGATTTGACTGAACTCTGCGAATGAGAGTTTCTATAACCGGAAGGCCGGTTTTGAGTCCGTTTATCCGCTTCTTCCGGTTTCCAACAACAACAACAACAACAGAATAAACACCAAAATCCGGGTTTCCCGGTGCAAAGTTTTTCGCGAAAGGCAACGCGGAAGCGATTGGACATGACACTGTATAAGATGGGATTGATTGTAGCGTTAGAATAGAAAAAGCAGCCTGTGTCGAGAAATACAAAAGTAGACAATATTTAATTCAAATTGTACCCGTTTAGGCAGTCTTGGAAATGTCAGAGGCTCGGTGTCATCCCCCCTAGCTAGTCTCAATTTGGACAGGTTAGATTTTCCCCAACTAACAAACGCTTTTTACGGATCGAGTAATCCTTTAAGACGGGTAGAATTGAATAGTGGACGTCAAGCTAAACGAGATTAGGGTACTACCCTAGGAAAGAAATCATTAAGTGTCTATCCCCTTTGAAGTCGCCTTTTTTTCTCCACATTGACCGTAACAAATTATACAGACAAAGCTAGGCTGCGTATATAAGGGAAGATGATTTTAAAGGGGCAAATTGGGATAAGGCCTTTAAAGAGGCATAGATGGTAAACATCGTGATGGATATGTTAGTCAAAAGTAATCGCGTACCAGCCACCAGGTAAAGATCTTGATTCATTTGAACAAACTCTTTGGTCCAGGCTCCGTACAGGGAAACGTAGACGAAGAAAAGTCGTTGAGAATGGAAAGGCGCCCAACACACGAAAAACCCTAAAACTACAGCGACTGTTAGGAATAAAAAAAAAATGAAGATTTATTAGTTCCTGGTAAAATAAAATATCCGTTGTTTGTTCTAGTTGGGAACTTAGTGGCTGGACGTGGGTGTTTGCTTTCTACAAAGATAGAATAGAAGCCGCTCATTATTTCTAATAAGAATATATTAAAGGGGTAGTATCACGATTTGCTACAAATTTGTAATTGATTTTAAAACAATTTGTTGGGATAACTAAACGTTTTTTTAATCCACTGTGCAGTATAACTACTTTGAAATAAAATTAAGACTATCCCTTTGACTGCGAAGTTAGAACCTTGAAGGGTATTTTTTTCCTTCGATTTGAAATCCCACTTTCACTAAGGGATTGTTATTTTCTTTGTTAGAACTGATTACATTAGATCCTGGCTATTTTTATATTTAATTGGCACGTATGAACCAGATTAGAGTAATAGGATTATTTATTATTTTCTTATATATTAAAAACTTTTTTAATTTTGCTTGTTTTTTTGGGTATCGTTATCTTGGAGGAATTATAGGAAGGACTGAAAGGTTTCGAATAAAGACGAGCTAAAACCTTTTTATGTTGTCAGTTGAACAGATTCGTTCAATTCTCTCGGCTCTTTTTGAAACCAGTTCTATTGTCCCAACCCAAATAAATAATCTCTGTAAATATATACGGAACTGGGCCAGCTATAACAACTTAAATCCAGGGGTCGGACACTCAATGATAAATTCCACCTGAGAATAACCTTATGACCTTTGATTTCCAGCGTCGCCAGGTCACGATAAGGGTTAAATATATTATACCTATCAATCTAGAGGTATATTTGGGGATAGGAGACATTAGGTACCTAGCATTCTGACGACTATTCTCCTCGAATGACTCTTATAGCGATCGCTGTCCGTTCGACAGGTTGACCGCGACTCGGACGTGGATCGTTGGATGTTTCTCGATTCCCTAAGCGTCGTGGCTATTAAGGCGTAGAGGACGATGATGATTGTCATAGGAACGATAAAGAAAAGGAACGTTGTACAAAGTATTAATGTTTCCCAGCTGTGATCAGGGTCGTTGAAAGGAAAACCGCACCTTTAACGAGAGAAACAGACGGAAACATTGAATCCAAAAAGATTGTCAAACCAATTTGATGGTTAATTACATTCAACGAAGAAAACTGAATAAAATTTAGATTTTTTTTTGACCAAAATTGACTTAGATATCAAATTTGCCCCAAAAACTTTAGTGATAACGAGATTTCGCGGCTTTTTCTACAAGAATCTGATTACTTGGAAATGTTCGATTACTCGTAACATAATCGATTACCAGATTATTTTCAGCGATTACTTATTTCAATTACTTTCAAGTAATCTGATTCGTTCAGCACCAATCTTATTACTTGGCGAGATAAGTCCCAAGCGACCAATCATCTATTCTATTATATCGATGTTATTTAGACGTAAATATCACTTTAAATAGTCATGGCGTAATTAATTTTCTAGCTCTACATTTCTCGGACAATCTACGTTTAAAGTTTTCAACTTTTGTATCTTTGACACCTCGAAAAGCTTTTAAGCCGTCAAGCAAAGTGAGACAATTCATTAGGGTCTTCAATTCCACCGCGAATTGACAGCGCGTACGAAGCTAACTCCACCCGTTTTCCTTATCTATCGATTCCTTAAAGATAAAGGAATAAGTGTGGGCTGTCTACGTTCCCAATTTAAATTTAAAATAAGGAAGGCCGTAATAATTGCTTTTCTTTGTTACTATAACCTATATATAAGCCTTTTTAATCCAGTTTATTTTGGCCCCCCAAAAAAAAAGAAATTGGCAGTGACTATGGCGCCGGGCCAAAAACAGCGTTTCTAGAGTGAAATTTAATGATATCAAAAAGTTGAAAAGATGGCTCAACTCGAGCTTAAATCCTTTTGAAAGATTTTAAAAATTCTTATAAAAATAGTTTTGAAAGAAAATATTTTTTTTTTATTCTTGACTATGGAATGGAAAAGACAGTTTAAAGGTTAAGTTATTTTTTGGAAAAAGGACCAACAAGAACATCTAAGAGCCGCGAAATTTACCATCGTTCGTAAAGAGTAGAGATTTAACTAGGGAAATTACTATGTTAATGATTAAGTTTTAATTTTTGCTTTTCATTCTCCCTTTAAATATAGGCCCCAAATGAATATGGTATTCATTTAGGCGATCATTCAAAACGTCAAAAAAGACAGTAAAAAAATACTTTATTTGAATATTTCCGAAAGTACTTTCGTCGGTATTTTTAACGCGACATGAAATATGACTGTTGATAAGGAGCCACGATGGCGTGGGTTTGTTTCCGAAGGTATTCAATACTCCCGTAACGCGATATCACCTTTAAGAGCCGCTAGCCAATGACATATTTCATTAAATTCCAGGCTGGTGTCTGATAACCCCTCTGGCCGCTTCTAATTCCCGGGATGATTTAGCTGACATTTTTATATTCATTAATTTCGTTATTATTTAGGGGTTTGGGGCATCAAATTTATGGAGAGTCCAAGATATATCGCCAAAGAAGGTAGAAGTATATTTCGTGATAAGTTTTTAAAGGGAGACTGAAATAGAATCATTTTATCGATTTTGTTTTTAGAGCTAGGGCTATCATAAACTGTTCGAGGCCACTTTTTATTGGTTGGAAGCAAAAACGACGCGTGCTAGAAAACATTCCATTTAAAGAGTTTCTCGAAAAATATTATCGGCAAAGAAAAATGCCTTAATTTATATTCCAATAAATGAGTTTGGGCAAAAGTTATCAAATGGTTATAGTAAACCTTTAAATTATTAGAAAAAAACTTTTTCTACATTTTTCTAAAATTTTCCGTTATTTTCCAGATCTTTCTAGAACTTTGAAGAGCTTTCTAGAACTTTTACACACTCTCAGGAATTTTCCAGACCTTTCTAGAACTTCCATACACTTTCTAGAATTTTCAAAAACCTTTCTAGAACTTCCATACACTTTCCAGAATCTTCCAGACCTTTCTAGAACTTCCATACACTTCCTAGAATTTTCAAAAACCTTTCTAGAACTTCCATACACTTTCCAGAATTTTCTAAACCTTTCTAGAACTTCCATACACTTCCAGAATTTTCTAGAGCTCTCCACACTTTTCTAGAATCTTCTAGAACATTCTGGGAAAACGTTACGGACGTACGGACATTGTAAATTAATAGCATTTGATAGGCGAGTATCTATGTTAAGCGTGTAATTTTGTTTCCTGTTTAATAATAACAGTAGGCGCGGTTCGTGGCTGACCAAGTGACTGGCTTGAGCGTCTAGGCTATCTTGATGGATAGTACCGATCGAAGAATTTTGGGTCATTTTTTTCTTCATGGATAGACGGAAGAGGTCTTTCTCTCGTGGGACAATAGTTATTTCAGGCATAACATAAAAATCGAAATATCATATACCCTATACCCAATGGGATTGCTTCTAAAAGGCATTGGTATATCAAGGGACCTCGTATATTGGTCGATGAGCCAGAAACGTCGCGACGAAGACGAAAATGGAACCCAAAAATAGTTTTTTATTCGGTTTACGACCTATATCAGTACCGATTTTATGATCAAAGGAATTTGGGCCACGTCATTGAAAAGCACCAGAGTGGTTTCAGAATTGGATTTGTTTTCTTGTTTTTTTTTTTTTTTACCACGAAGTTATTTTTTACCGCACAATATTTTATACTGATATTTCCATTTAAATTAAATTAATAACTAAAATTAAATGAATATAAATGTGTTAGAAGATAATTCGGAATTTGTAAAAAAAACGCGAAAATATTTTTTTTTCTAATTTAAATTTAAACGTAATTAACAGAAGCGCTATTCATCCCTGAATTACAAATACGCCCTGTTTATGAAATTGGCGAGATTAATTTGATAAAGTCCTTCAATCAAGCCAAGTACGTTAACAAATGGAGCTCTATCCCGTGATTTTACGTTGGTAAATATAGAGAGTACTTACCAAGCTGATTTGTCGATAATAGTACCAGCGTCTGTTTTTAAGTAGTTAACCTCGTTGAAGACCCCGTACGGCGTAGCGCCGAATAGGGACAGTATCCAAATAACGGTTATGTTTCGGACGGCTCTACCTAACTTGGATTTGGTTTGTTGGCGGATGGGGTGACATATCGCGATGTATCGCTCCGTGCTGAACGTCACGATGGTCAAGATGGACGCGTACGCCGTAGCCTCCGCGACCAACGCCTTTAAACGACACATCAAGGAACCCAATTGCCAAGGATATTGGTGCCAAAGAGTGTACAACTCCAGGGGCATACCTAGGATCGACGAAATAAACCAAATTGGGAATTAAAACTACTTGGAATATTAGGTACCAATTATTCTAACCACCAAAGGATGGCTTTGGAATAATTACCAACATATATTAAATTAGAAATAAATTAAAAACTAATCCGCAAAATATGATTTAGAATTTAGTTATAATTTTAAACAACGGATAATTTAATTACAATAAATATTTAAAATTTTAATATTATTAAAAAAATGCTTTTAGATTCCAATTAATTTTCTCTAATCCTATTAAGTTTGGAAAAAGGTTTAACCTGATTAAGTTAACCTGATTAAGTTATCTCCATTAATTAAGCTTAATTTTGGAATTCTCTCAGTAACAAATCACGTCGCTAATTAGCTTCGGCGAAAGGTTAAAGGGAGTGTGAAAGAAATAGTTTCTAATACTTTACTTAAATTTCAGATATGTTAGACCATAAAATAATAGATAAAATACGATATTTAGTACAAATAAGTATCCAATAAAAATAATCAATCGCGAAAAAGGCATTTTAAATTAATTAAGGGAAATAAAAATATTTATTTTAATAAGAAAATAAAGCTGCTTTTGATATTTCAACCTCCTTTAAGCTAAAAGAAATAATATAAAATTTAAATAAGTTTAACCCGAACGTCTAAATCGCTATTTAATCCCATTCATTCGTAACCCTGGGTCTCTAGAGCCGAAGAAAGAGTTAAAATGGAAAAGATAAGCCTAATGAGGTGACAATTACTTTGTTTTTCTTCGAGGGGTCTTAGATATTTCGCCTCGAAGTCAGGTGGTCCCGAAACACTGATCAATAATAAAAGTATATTTCACTTTAATTTAAATACCGTGATTAAATGTTAGATATATTTAATCGAGATTAAATTAAATTGTCGTACAATAAAAGTAGAGAATAGATTAGTGTTTTATCTTCCGTTATTCGTATTTTTTCAGATATTTTAAGATTGATTGTGACTATAAAATTGACATTTGTAAATTCAGATAAAAGATAAGTGGATAAGATAAAAGAGTTATCTATTAACGAATTACTCGAATTAAAACGTATAACGATGGACAAGAAATTTCACAGAATTTCATGGGAAATTAAACAATATATTAGTTTAGTGAGTAAATATTTAAAGTTTCGATCAGAAATCAATAATATTTGATATATAGACAATTTAACGAGGATAATTAATTAGAAAAACATTGACGCTTAGTCTATCTGAAACCAAAATTGTTAAAACAAAACGCATTCCATTTAAGATAGCTCCCACGAAATATTATTAAGGTGAGGTAATGTTCTGACAAATACATTGACTAGTTTCATTTGAATCTGACCCGCTCGAGTACAGCACCGATAGAATAAAGGTAAAATTTGAAAACATAGCCACGAATAAACCACCGACGAATGCCCAGTCAATGGTGGCGCAGTTTAAAATAGTAAACCCAAAGGGAGTCGAGTTAATTTTGTTCCATAAATACGATTCTTCCGCTATCGTAAGCGGGGATTTGTCACCATTCTTCGAAATCTTCCGGTGAAATCGCGAATGACAAGCCGACAACAAACGAGAATTACAATTACTGGTTAGAGAAAGGGTAATTAACGCGAATAAGATACTGGTAACTGGTAACGTGAAATATATGCCGGTGTACAAAGTAATCCAGATATCGGAGTTAAAGTAATTATTCGGAAACTTCAAAAAATCGTACATTATCGCGAAACTTTGAAATGTATTCGCCACCCATTTGATCAAATAAACGCAGATTGTTTTGCTGAAAATGGCATCGAAGGTTTGCTGAGTTTCACGCAATTCAGTGTGTCGCGAGGCTAAGTCGCGGACATCGCCATTTTCTTCGCAAATACTTCGCTCCAACATTTTTGATTTATTTCGAACGAATTCCGCCGAAAACATCACGAGGACCGGGATGGAGTATTGTAACACTGATAAGAAATTATCTAAAATTGTCCAATAAAGTGTTAAAGAGGCGCGAGCGAAAGTCAAGTGATAGCGCAAGAAATTAGAGTCATAGAAAAACCAGCGTATTTGGATTTCAATCATTTTTTGGGACATAAACTTGGAATAATAATTAAACGAATATCCAAATTGATATCCAAACGTGATGACTATTATCCCCAGGAAACAATTGGATATTCTAAGACTGGGAATCCCCGGGGTGGAGTTCCGATTCAATGTTTTTAAGTAATTCTTTCGGAATTGTTTACCGAAGAACAATTGGTTAACCGTGTAGGCGATTAATAACCTATTTAAAATGGCGTTCAACAGGTAATTAAACTCTCTAGTAATCTTAATATCGTTGCCAAGATGAATAAAATTCAACACTTCGTGCGCGCACACGGCGTTGATGACGATAAAAGTTATCCAAAAACCGAAGTGGCGATTATTCTGGCGAAAAAACCCCAGTAGTTTCAAACACCGGAATACGGAATGAAAGAGAAAGTTGCTTCTTATACAAAGTGGTGTCGAGTCCTCTCTCGATTGATTGGAATTAGCCGAAACATCGAACATCCTATTTGATCTTTTTCCGTTCATTCCACCAAATTTCCAATCTTTACGGCGCATTTTAAACTATCGGGACTTACGACTAAGATATCTTTGATCAAATTGACTCCAAGCGGATTGTGTCCAAGTCGAAACGGTTGCTAAGAAATTATCGCGTGATGTTTTTCTCCCGATTTACAAAACATCCAACGTATCCGAATGTACTATTTGTTTAGTTTAACCAAACTGCGGCGTTCGTGTCAACACGAACGCGCCAAAATCGTTAGCTTTGGTTAAAATAATATATAACAATGAAGTTCTATATTTGCTCACGAAATAGAAATTTGAAATGATTCATCATTAAAGGTGTCAGAGCTTATAGTTAAAACTAACCCGCCTTATAATTTGACATTGAATGTCCTTGATGATATAAAATAGGTCCTATCCACATTAGGACCCGAATTAGGACCACATTAACAAAAACATTTTGAAATTAATAATGCTAAAAGTTAACGCGGCTCTGAAATAAATTCAATAAATGTCATTACTTACCGCAAATTAACGAGAGTATATCGGCGAAGGCCAAGTTAAACAAGTAACAGTTGGTCGCCGTTTGCATGTACTGATTCCTGGCAATTACCAAACAAGTACAAGTGTTTCCTACGATTCCCGTGATGAAAATGACGCAATAGAATCCCGTGACGGGAATGAGCCAATTCAAGTCTATACGAACTGGTCCTAATTTCGAGTACAACAGTTCGTCCAGATCCGCGCTATTCGAAGCGGGCGACATAACCGACCCTGGACCAGGACTGGTCCAATTCATAATTTCACTATCAGCCTATTTGGTAAAGTTCGCCTCGTTCGCGACAATCGCGCGAGTTTCGGATTTTTGGCGATTTGTAATATGATTCACGCATTTTTAGATTAATTTAAATCACCACGCGTTATTTAAAAATTTAATTGAAATTTTATCGCGACTATTCTTGAAGCGATGTCGTTGATCATGGCGGAGAAAGTGATGGACTTGATTGACGAGTAAAGATATGATCTGAAATAAAATAATTTAAATTTTAATTTATGCTAAAAATGGTTTTATAGACTAAAAATAAGCGTGCTAATTACGAATATGATTAAATATTGGAGTTGAAATGAAAAATAAAACTTATTAAGAAAAGAAATATAATTAAAATTAATTTACAATTCGAAGAAAAAATAATAAAACTAATAAATTTTTTTAATTATTTTATCCGAATTATATTGTTGTTTTATTTTCTCTTCGGATAAGTTATCTGGAATTAAAAGCTAACAGATAATATCTGAACATAATTAATTAGATTTAACCAATTAATAAAAGTAATTATGCAAATTCTATTAGCAAGCCAAAAAATTGAAATTTACTATTTTACAAGATTTTCCTTTGAATTTTCTCTCTCTAGTTAGGCGAAATTGATTCAAATACTTCACGCGTGTTTTTAGTAATTAAACAAAACTAATTAATAGTAATTCAGTATCAAACTTAATTTCTTGAACTAGAAGTTTTGGAATATACAAATTAACAAATTTTAATTTAATTTACGTGTTTAATTTATTACGAAACCTTTCAAAGTCTAAAGGTACTTGTAAAAAAAAAGGTTGCAATCAAAACAATTTGTAAAATATACTAAGCCAATATTTTTTCCAAATCAAAGATAATAAAAATAAAGATTATTGGTTTACGAACTCCAAATAGAAACTAAGTAGCATTAGAAATTACTTAATTAAACTTTACGGGATTTCCTGATTTCGTCAAAGATTTCGTGATTTCGCAAAATATTTTGTGATTTCGCCATTTAGCCAAAGATTTCGAGATTTCTTCAAAGATTTCGAGATTTTGTGTGAAAGATTTCGCGATTTCGCGAGAAGCGTACGGGATTTCGTTAAATGTCGGACCCCTCGCGAATAATTGTGTAAAATTTTGGAATTTTTGTTTTGACATCGAGTGATCTGTTCCATTTTTTGCTCATATTTACATTTGAACTATTTCTTTTTCGATAGTTTTTAAAACTACTCTCGCGCGAAGTTCAATGTTCGTTTTTATTATAGATAAACAAGATATTTTTCATTTAATAAATTGTTTAATGGCGAGCTAAGCCTTTTTTCTTTTTCCCTTAGAGAACAAAGTTTCCCAGAAATAATATATTGCCAACAACATCTTTCGCTTTAGATTCGCAAACGGCTGTTCGATGTTTATTCTCAAACGGTTATATATCTTTGTTGAATAAATCTTTTCAAACCGTGTCTAAAGCTTAAGCGGACTAATACGCCACGTTTAACCTCGTAGAAAATGAAAGAAGTTCCTGGAATTTATCTGAAACGAATTTAAGGCCCGCGTGTTGGTGACATCTGATGGTTTTTATTTTTCTACTTCTCTATATGTTTTTGGGAGATATATCGTTATTGTTGCCAAGGAAAATACCATGAAAAAACATTTTCTGAGAGAGTATAAGGAGTTAATACCATCAGCAGTAAAAAGAAGCGCTTCTTTTTAGAGGACCAGCCTTTGGAAATGGATTTCCCTACTTAGTACGAAAAATTCGGACAATGAAAGGGAGAAATTATCAATCAAAATATTGAGAATAATCTGACGTAATTGGTTTTCAGAACCCGCGTCCGCCCATTCTTAAGTAGTCAAAAAATTTATGAGATTTTTCACGCGTATCTTTGTTCTAATTTATACAACTGACACGGTCAGCTGAGAATCTTTTGCGCGCGAATAATGATTGCAATTTCCTGGCTTCTTGAAATATCTTAAAATTCCCTGACTTTTCCCTGACGTTTTTGGTTCATTTTCAAATTCCCTGACTTTTCCCCGTGTTCCCTGACTCGCGGCAACCCTATATTAAGATCAATTCCTTCTTCGACTTTTAAAATTCCTCGAAAATATAAAGAACAGTCACATTTTCAGGACAATAATAAAACCTATTCCTTCTTCGATTTACAAATTACGCGAAAATAGGAAGATTACGCAAATATACGGTATATTTTTAGAATCAAAAACAATCCGGTTACAAATTGCAATTTCTTCATTAAAAATTATAACCCTACCCTATTTTAGGAATGGGGACAGTCGACAATACGCGGTCGCGTGCTAAAGAAAAGAAAATGATTCCCACCCTTAGAATCTATAAGGTAATCTCGGTGCATCGCGGCATCATTACCTATAATTCTTTCCTTTTGAATAAATAAATTACTTTTTTCCCGCGCTCTTAATACATAGAGCTCTTCGCTAACTATTATTAGGTCAAGCTGTATAAGCCCTAAACCCGAGAAGAATTCTTGAAAGTCTCGGAAAGTCGATCATTACGACCCAAATCGATTACGCGAAGAGGTCAGATTTATTTCAAAGACATAATTAACTTTTTGAATATACGGGGTTATTTTTAAAAGTAAAATATATAAAAATGATTAAAAAATTTAAATCATTCTCTTTGCTCTCACTTCAAAGGTGGTGAGCACGTTCTTCCGAGAAATCATCTAAAATATTTATGAAGTTACTTTTACTCGAGTTTTGTTGAATGATAGATTATTTACACGCGTATATTCGAAGTTATACGAACTTGGCCTAGAAATCAATACCGAATTTTCTATACTCAAAAGAATTTGAACCGCGGTACCACGGAAGACTGATACAAAGGGAGAGCCAGGAACTAACAGACAAATTTATAATACAGGATTATTATTTTTTTAAAATATAAGATTATAAACGGGATAAAGTACTTTTACGAAGAAAGCCGCGCCAAAGCGACCTTATCATTGGTGTTAGATAAAATCAACTGTAGGCTCTACACTAGCGAAATCGCGCGATCATAGTGATGACGTACTATTGAGGGAAATTTTTATTTTAAAAATTTCAAAAATGGCGATTATAAAAGATGTATTTTTACTGTCCCCGTAATTTTGTTCTATGACATATTCATATTTTGAATCGTTTTTTAACGCTCTTTCCCAATATATGACTCAATTTCAATTTGGAGTTCGTGAAAAAATCAGTACAGCCTCAATTTTGCGTATACTTATATAAGGATTTTAATTATCTAATCAAAAATGCTAATTAAATTCCATTTGATTTTAATAATATTTATTTACTCAATAAAAAACTAATTTATTCGATTAAACTTATAGCGATTAAAGAGTTTTAAAATTAACAAAATAACATTTCAAAAATATAACGTATTTTCGAAGGAAACGTAATAAATGAAAATAAAATATCAAAGCCAAGGGCCAAACCACAAATTCCTACCTCGATTTTACGCAAACACGATTTAAAACGGGAAATTTACTTTGAAAAATCTAACCTAAAAATAAAGCGCTTTTTGTAACGACACGCGACATTTCTAAAACTATTATGTCGCCAAGACACGATGCCCAAAGATATTTGTAATAATAACGTTAAAGTCTTCTACAGCGATATTGAAAAATACGACTTGGAACCAGAGAGAGAAAGTATTTTGGAAACGAATTCTTTAAGGTATGGCACCACCTGCCGGATAATCTATTTTTAGTTTTAAATATAAATCCCTTTATTACTTTTTGGCTCAAAAGTTGATATTCTTTTATAATCGTCTGGAAATAACGCGGGCAGCCGAGTTAACCTCTAACCGCGGCGAAGAGACGCTCTTAATAAACCACCACCAATCGACCATCGAGCCCGAAGATAGCGAGCTTGGATCGACATCGCGGCCGATCTCCTAGTTAGCCAACGCTAAAATAACGTTGTCGTAAACATACTAAAGCCGTCTTAATTCTCGTTCACATTGTTAGTTTCTTCCTTAACTATTGTATTCCGGGCTCTTCGCCCCGCTGCCCGAATAGCGCAATAGAGTTAAAACCATTCGCGCACGACTGCTTCAAGTTTGCTCTCATTTTCGGGGATATTTCCGAGTTCATTTTCGCGCAAATAGGTGCGCGAAGCTCATACATTGAACCTTATTGGCAGGCTGGCGCGTTTAACGCGTATCTAGGGCAATTCTAGGACTATTACCCATCGAATCAAAATAGATTAATATATATTAAGACGAATAACAAACTACGCTATTTATAAGCGTCTTATAACGGCGCAAATAGAGCTGACAAAATTTAATTACTTTCGCGGTCGATAAATTACCCGAATATCTTTCAAAAAGATACTCAAAACTACATTTTAATATAATAATACATATTTATTTTCATAATTTAGTCTTGGAAATCTAAAAATCTATTCCGTTCAAGCTGGACATATACGATTAATTCCCAAAACCTAATGATGGCGTTACGACCGGCTTGTTTTTATACTACTTAGCCCGGCGCCCGCGCAGTGGAAGTCTTTCCACATCGCCTCCCTCGATCGTTGGTTCCTCTTAAAGCTAGGCTGGCACCTTTTTTTTACCAATTCCGATGTATTAAATTTTTAATATTATTATATTGTAAGTTGGTAGTTGGGCTTTAGGTATTAAGTACTTTCACGCAAAAGACAGCGCGAGAATTAATTGTAGGCTCTACAATAGCGAAATCGCGCGACCATATTGATGACGTACATTGCGCCCAATTTTATTCCAAAATTTCGAAAATGGGCGATTATAAAATACGCATTTTTACTGTTATAATAATTTTGTTCTATAACATACGCGTATATATTTTGATTCGTTTTTTAACGATCTGCGCGAATATATGACTAAATTTTTAATTAAAGACGATGAAAAATGAGTGAGAGTCTGACTTTAACAGGGCGAATTGGTTTGGGGAAGAGGAGCTTGGGCACCCACTTAGGCGGCTCTCTGTCTAGAGCGCCAAAAGATCAAAGGGAAAGCCGACGTAAATACTACGTCAGAGAAAACGTTCCATTCATGGTCGATTTAGGGTAGTTCGTACCTTACCCAACGGAGGGATCGCGAACCCGACAAGGCCAGGCTACCATTCTAAACAATATAGTTTTTTCCTTTCCCTCAAAGTCTTAAGATATATGGAATCGATAGTGGAATGTCGGGAATACGCTAGCGCGGTTTTTTCGGAATTTTCTCTTAGGAGTCCGCTCTCGTTTTTGGCCCTGTTACCCGAATCGGTATTTTTAGCGCGAAAGAAGAGGTATTTTATACTTAGAGTTCTTTAGAAGATCTTTTTCTACTCATAGGCGCTGCGCCTACGCTTATCAATGAACTTTATTTCCGCTTTGCTCGCTATTGACGCGAGTACGTCTTTATTAGAGTACTTCAAGGGAGAATGCAACCTAACAACGATTCATTTTTTATCGGTCGTTTAAATTAGACATTCCCAAGATTATTTTAAGATCATCAAATCCTGCCTCGCCACTCGATACAAACAGAAGCCGATGAAACCCTCCTTTGAAGTCTATTACTCCCGGGTCTTGTCTACCCCTCTCTGTATGGGTTATTCTCAAAAGGCGCGATTCGTACGCCTCCTAACGGTAGATGTTTTCGGAGCGGGAGTTCGTCGAGCGAATATCTGTAGCAGCCTCGGAGTTCGTCCAAAAAACGTCGTCGTTTGTGGAGAGAGAGAATTTCCAATTTTCCGTAGACAGGGGGGATGAAGTAGGACCCCTTCTAACTCGTAAAATTGGGAATTTTACCCATACAGAGAGGAGCGCTATATGGAACATTGGAGTAGTAGACTTCAAAGGAGGGTTTCATCGGCTTCTGATACAAATCAAGCAACATTACCAAAAATGAGCCCTATATTAAAATGCAAATGGCCGTAACTTTTCTCTACGACTTCCTAGGCATAAACTGATTGCACCATTAGAAAGTAGACATTCCCTAGATTAATTTAAGATCATCAAATATTGTTTCACTACTCGAAAAAGGTGTTTCGCCACTCGATAGAAATCGAGGAAAAATCCAAAAATTGAGCCTTATATTCAAATGACCGTAACTTTTCTCTACGACTTCCTAACCATAAATTAATTACACCATTAGAAAGTAGACATCAGATCTTTTAGCGTAACTTAAGATTATTTCGAAGTACGAACGAAACCAAAAGGTTTCTTTGTTAAAAATCTAATTAAAATAACTGATTGCGCGAAAAATCAAAGTAAATATTCCTAATTAATTACTAAGACAAATAAGGCTATACAGCCTTTAGAAAGGTTTTATTTCAATGCGCAGACTATAAAAAGCTTAATTTTAACGCTAGCTTTTTGGTTGTTTAAAAACAATTTATACGCCCGTATTCTAGTGTGAACGTGGCTTTAGTAGAACTTCGCGTCCTGATTTTCGTAATCTTAAAGGGAGGGCGAAAAGGAAAATGAAATTTTTAATGATCATTAATGCTTCTAAAAATAAAAGACGTTTTTGAGTAGTAAAACCTCCAGGAAGTGACTCTCATTTTGGCATTCATTTCAAATCAGAACCTGGACACGCACTCTTTCAATAATTGCGCTAAATCTCATTCTTGGCAAATGTTTTCATGGCGCGCGTACGACAGCGCGTGTCGAGGATATTTTACTATAAGCCATAGGTGGGGAATCTTTTGATTAGTCGCGGTCGAATTTCTCCTTTTAATTCGAATACTGCCGACTTATTTTTCCAGTTCACCACCTCTTTAATAAGTAAATCGATTGGAAAAATAGTTTAACACGCAGGATCTAGGCTTTTTTTTTGTGTAGAAACTATGAGAACAGCGATTGTATTCGCCTTAAAAGCGCGGTTTTTTTTCCCACGATCCCTTCTTATTAACTTATTATCATTACGGGCTCTTTTTCTCTCGGAATGGTGTCTTATTTAACTCGCGCTGCAATATAGGGTCCCTCTAAGAGCCTTCGACCAATCAGAACCGGCGTTTTAAGTTAGAACTAACTTCGCAAAAGCGGAATTTTCGAGTAAGTGATAATATTTTCAATAAAATAATCAAAAATTCGTGTTAAAGTAATGACAATTTCTCGTATTGGAAATAATAATATTTTCCGGAAAATACAGAAACATATTTTCCGGAAAATATTTAATATTTTATTTGAGAAAAATTAACAACCATAATAATTTCTCTACCGAGATTCGTATAGGTTACAAAATGTGTTCGATCTATGGTGGATCTTTCGAACAACATACAAATAACGCGAGTCGTTTCTATAAGTACAAGTAAGTTGAAGTTCGCGCGTAACTTATCAAATTGGCAATGCGGATCTATTATCAGGTCTACACTAAGATCTAGCTTATACAAAAATTAACCGCGAAAGTTTATTTTCAGAATGGCTGAAACTTTAGAACTTCCAGTCGCCATGATCGAAGTAAGTCAACGAATCTATCTATTTGTCGAGAATAGTTAGCGCTATTTCGAGATACTAGTTAGGCGCGTATTAATTACGAGCTGGAGTATTTATAGGGGGAAATATTTAAGTTATTTATTCTCTAAGAAATTAAAGTAAATAATTTCTTGATAGGAGCTCCAATCGAATGAAAATGTACAAAACTTATTGAACGTAATAAAGATCATTTTTGAAACCTCGTTTAACATAAGGTAGGAAACAAAATGATACTGTTGTTACCAGGAGTTCATCCACGAGTGATAAACGCGATAGATTTTAGGAAAACGGGAAATTCTCTACCAATTTATAGGAAATTATAGGAGTAATGGTTTAGAGATAAAACAAAATATATTAGACTTTAAGAACCCTATAATTTCCCATAAACCTCTTTTCCAAAGGAGAGGCGAGATTTTTGGTGACATTGGGCGATTTCCATACGACCCGTTATTGGTTAATGACTCTTAGACGAACTCTAGTGGTAGGATGGTTTTAGTATACTCGTCAAATAAGTGGCGATTATAAATTCTGACGCTTTGTTAAAAAGGTTGGTCGATAGATTTATACCATTCGACGAAATGAAAGGAAAAGGTACCGCTATAAAGGAAATTCAAGTGAGAATATCAATTAACGTTTTCCTACGAAATTGAAATTCGCAAAACCTTTCTTTTTTCAGAATGTTACCGGTGTTTTATTTCCGGCGGAACTATTAGATATCGCGTCGAACAATATATGGTACTACACGGCCTATTTTAGCGTCACTGAAATCGCTTTGTTGACGCCACCCCCTCAGTTGATCGAGACCTATTCCACCAGTTTCTTGGAGTTAGACACGATGGTAAAAACATTTATCGTTTGTATTGTCCAGGAAAACACCCATTCTAAGTAATAAGGCTCCGTTACTTATCGCTAATAGAAAAGTTAATTTAAGTAATAGAGGTTAATTGTCATAAAAAACTCAAGGGGGCCACTAATGAATTGCCATTTCGACACGCTTAAAATCCATACACTCTTATCCAAACAGGACTGGATTTTAAATGAAGCTTGGCCAGGAATAAAATAAATCGTTGTTTTTAATTAACCCCCGAACTTGACGCTAGTTATTAAATAATTTTTCGAATGGACCAATAATTAGTTTCTAGTTATATTTGAATTTCTAGCGGCACAGTAATTATTTCAGAAAGATGTTTATATTTTTCTTTCTAGGTTACTATCTTGAGCGTGACTTGCGTCCTAGCACTACCTCTTCTCACCATTTTCGTCATTCAAAAAGAATCCATTTGGTTTCGATTGAAGAAATATCCCGAAAAATTCAAGTCGAATGGTTCATTTTATTTAAATTTAATCTGGGAATACGTCTGCGTATTCTTTTTTGAACGTAAGTCTGGAAATTGGATAAAAAAAAAGTTGCGCCTATTTATCGATACGCTATTGACAAAAAGTGAATAACCAATATCCGGTTGACGTTAACATTTTTGCAGCGTTTACCTACGTACCGAAGTCAATCCCTGGGAGAATGCTTATCGCTTCCTGGTTAATATTTATTTCAATTCTGACTATCTATATGGGAAGTTACTTAAACTCCGAGGTGTACTCGACGGATTTTATCTTCGTCAACAACTTGGAGGATTTGTATCATAAAACAAAATTGGATTTGCGTTACATGGAATACAGTTCTTCCGACAACTACGTCAAATATTGGGTAAAAATGCGTTTTCTAAATTTACAGTAAAAATATGCTACTTTAATTGGGCAAAATGACAAAACTTTGACTGCTAACGCCGCTTCCGAAATTCGAGTTAAAATTATTAACTAATTTCTAGAGCAATTTAATTTTATTGCTACAAAATTATCTCATTCCCGAACCGAGTTTTTGAACAAAAATTGGGTTACAGCGTGAACGTGTCTTTAAAAGTGTTGAAAGAAAATGTCTTTATATTCCGTCAAATATTTGCAGTATTCGAACAAGATAATTTAATTAAAGTCGTACGATTAAAGCTCGACTTGGTATATTATATCAATAATATAAAGCACGAAACCTTCTTAAAACAAACGTAAATAGACGAAAACTTTCGTCATAAGCGCGTTTCTCATGAAATTCACGAATATTTGAACAAGGTTCTTATAAGGAGAGTTATACTACATTTTATGCCACGCGAGGATATCGAATTGTATAACCTATAACTTGTATAACTTGTATAACTACACCACTTCCTTTATGGTATTTCCCGTTTAATCGAATTTACATTTAATAATCTTTAACCACAAAATGGCGGTTATCGGTTCAATGGGAACCAATTAACCACATTCACGCTTCAGGCTTTGAAGTCATTTTTAACCGTTTTGTAAAGGTCAAATTATCAAATTTTGGGGTCACCCCTGTAGATTTTTGATCAATAAACAAAACTAATATCTTAAAAAGTCGTTTTAAACAATCTAAACGGTGTAAAACCGGTTCCGAAGGGTCAATAGGATATGACTTGGGTTAAATCTGATTAAACCGGCTAATTACGCCTCGTCTGAATAGGTTATTACAATTTTTTACGTTAGGAAGAAGATAATCGAAAAAAACAGTCGCCATTTTCTTTTAAACATCGAAGTAGCTTCGTTAGTATCTCGGACCTATTGGACATTGATTTCTATCGCGACATTCATCGTGGGAAATTTGCCTACGTAATTCCTCGTTTTTTCTTGGAACAAATCATGGGGCTCATTTTGGAAGGCGAGCCTTTGGATGAACTCCTCATACATTACAACAGCGAAATCATGAAGACCATTACGTTCGTTTTCCCTTTGGATATCAAAGTAAAAGAATGTCATCCGCTATCGGAACAAATCAATTTAGCGTAAATAATTTTATAAAAAATTATCGCTTTAGCGGGAAGCGCTCTTCCTCTAATCCCGGGGACAATTAGCGCTTCAACGGGAAGCGCTCTTTCCCTATTCCCGAAGACAAAGCGCTTTGCTTTTTAAAGCGAATGAATGAACGTAACGAACTAAAAATTTATTTCAGAATGATGGCCCACGTGGAAACCCAAGCTACGGAATATTTATATTTCAACAACAGATTTTTGGTGAGGCAAACTCAATGGGAGAAACCGGCCAATATTTTGACGGCTCTTTCGATGAAACAATCAAGCGGGGCATTTTTAATTTTGATTTACTGCCACGGAATAGCAATCTCCATCGCTATAATCGAAATTTTCATCGGATTTATAAAGACATATTTTCATATTCACGGTTAAAGAATATTTGAACGGCATAATCTTTTCTAATCATCTAAGAAATTAATTTTAATTGTAGAATAGATAATCATCTGTCCTTTTCACCCTCCCTTTTAACGAGTAATGCCGAAAATTGGTCCAACCATAAACTATAAAAAACGAATGCTTAGGTCGTGGAACGAAACCCGTACTAATTTAAATGTTGCCTCTAACTTAACTTAATCTCCGTTACTGTATTCAATTCATTATAATCTCGATTAGGAAAGAAAAAAGGTTGAATAGTTGTTTATAGTTTGAATAGTAGATTATTATATATCTAGGTAATAAATAATATATAGAACTCGCGAATTAACGACAGGAGCGTGAGTACATAGTCGCGAGAGAATTGCTATTAAAGTTACGCTGTAACCATTTTTTTTAGAATGCTTATGTTTCATTGTATTAAAACATTAAAACGTCATAATCATGACGTAGGTTATTTCTGGAACGTAATTTTAATACGAAAGGTAGTTAACTTAATCCAGGATAAGTACTTTTACGCGAAAGACAGCGCGAAAACGACCTTATTACTGGTGTGCCGGAAGTATTTTTACTGTTAGGTATAATTTGGTTCTATGTAAATCTTTTTGAATCATTTTTAAACTATCTTTCTAATTTGTAGTTCGTGAAAAAAAGGGTTATAGAATCGCTTTAAAGCTTCGGTTTTCCCATTTTCACGCTCGCGTGTGAACGAAGAAACATAATAAAAGCGGAATTAATACGCATTAAGACTTGACAATCGGGCTATTATATTGTCTCGACGTTGTTTCGTGATATTTCCATACCGCAACACGAAAAGGAAAGAAAAAAAGAAAGCTCGAATGCGTCAGTAATAACCTAGTTCGATGGTCAATTATAAATAGAGTCATTATCCACCATACTTTTCGCCCACTAAAAGAGCGAACCTTGTCACGTTTTCCGAGTACCATTTCGAGAATTTTACTAATGATAAAAATGGCTTAAATTTCAGTTTGTTTTAAAGTCAAATCGAGCTTAAATTAATAAGTTATACTTTTACGGAAGTTATTTGTACGTAAATTAAGGAGTGCTATGTAAATAATTGCTAATTTATGAATTCATTGTTTGATTTAATACGCCAAAAACAAAAAAAAAAAAATGTATTTTCTACGGAGTTGTTTTTAATTATAGATTAAATTCCACGCATTTTATTAAAACACGAATTTATCGAGACAAATTATTTTTTGCTCAAATATTACGAATTAAAATTTTACGATTGTTAAATAGCAAATTTTGACGAGGGTCAGCGAGTCCTGGACGTAAATTTAAAGGTCTTCCGCCTTAATAATTTGTATTTTTTTAACAAAACGATTTAGATAATTTATTACGGATATCCCGTGTGAATTATAATAACGCGAGTCGATTTTACGAGTACAAGTACAATGGGGAGGAAAAACTACATCTCTTCTCTCCGCGCGCCTTCAGAGAACCTAAAAATTTTGTTCAATTATTTATTTTTGGTAAATAAATAAATAATTTCAAGATGATGACCCACGTTGAACCCCAAGCAGCCGAATATTAATATTTCAACAACAGATATATGGTGAGACAAACTCGTATCAATCTCCGTGGCTATAATTGAAATTATCATCGGATTTATAAAGACATATTCAAAAGGGTCAACAGAGAATATATTTTAAATTAATAAATATTTTTCCGTAAGTAAATTAAATTCTAGGTCTATTTCAGTTTAATTTTCTGATTTTAAAAAATATTTGTCTACAATTGTAACTTCTTTTATTGAAAATAATTAACTCAAATTTAATGATTACGCGTTAATTAAGTTATTTCCGAGGGAGTTGGACGAATGTTGCAACGCGCAAAATTTCCAAAGTTTTTTTTTTTTTTTTTGATAAATTAACATTTAAATTCCGAAACCAAAAGTCACTTCCAATAATCTCTTTAAAATCTTAAAAACATCCAACGCTTTCCTTAAGAGTGGTTTAAGTTGATTGGTTATCGCTTATCGAAGGGTTTCTATTGAATTTGTTATTTAAACTTAACCCAGAGAGCTTAACCTACTAGCGTATAATCGAACAATAACATACGACGTCTCGACTTCCTGCAGTAAAATTCAATTAAAACTCTTATCAAATTCTACGGAATTTAAATTCCTTCGGAGAAAAAATGTAATAATCAAAACAGGATGATGGCAATTATAGAAATATTAATAAATAAATATTAATTATTAGAAGCGTAGCTACTAATTAAGAAACATGGATTTTCAAGGGCTCCTCTTGGTTCTATTATTATTATTAAATGGTAAGCGTTTCGAGTAATTCTGTTCGTAATTTTTAAAATAAAAATTCCACTCAATTTTGTTAGGACTAGCGTAAGTGATTAGGTCGCTTTCGCGGGGTCTTTTTAGTAAAAGTACTTAATCCGAATCAAAAATTAATATTAATTACGTCATATTTTTAATTTAATTATTTGGAAAAGTAATTAAAAACGCGTCGAATGATTCGTTTAACAATTTCTTTTTAGGCGATCAATATAATGTCGATGGCGCTTTTGAGAAACTTGAGGATTTCGCTAATGAACGAGAAAGAAGAAGTACTTTGTCCTTTAATAAGGAAGTTGGTTGTCCAGATACGTGGAAAGCCTTGGGTAAGTACATCCTACCAATATTAACCATAGACGCCTTAATCTTAATAGAGAGAGAGACGAATAGCCAATCATCTAACGACTAAAATATCTTCGGAGGTTAATTTTACTTTTCTTACTAATGAGGAAAAGTATCATTAACGGGTTTTGATCGGGCAATAATTAAGTTTTCGAGGAAGTTAAATCGAATTTGGTTTTTAAGGGGAAAAATGCTACTACATCGGATCAGTTTCGTCAAAAACGTACGAAGGCGCGGCATCGTTTTGCCGAAAATTGGGAGGTTTTTTGGCGTCGATACACTCCAAGTTGGAACAAGGTATTATTGTCAACAATCGAAGTCACCGAGGACATCGATACGATTAGCGTAAAAGATTACGAATCCCCTCGTTTTTGGTGATTTTCAGATTTTGTAACCGCGTATTTGGGAGAATCGGATAAGAGAGACAACGCTTGGATTGGTCTAAAGAAAAAAAGCGGGACGCCTTCGTATTTGTATACCTGGGACGAATGGGACGATCAAACCGATAGAGATTATTCGAATTTCGCCCCAGGAGAACCTAGTTCGTCGGTAAGGATAAATTTTATTTATAAAGTTAAAGAGCGTGTTAATTTATTTATATTTTATTTCTGGATAAAATTCTATAGGGATCTCACGAGAAATGTTTTCATTTGGAACACGCCGAATCCGTCGCTGGCCAATGGAACGACCATCGATGCGACGACTTAAAGGGATTCCTTTGTCAATTGAGAAGTAAAAACAATATCGGAAGTTTAACTTCGAAGATTGAATTATAAAAGAAAAATTTAAATCGAATTAACAGGGATTGCTAATACTGACGAAGAATCTTTTTACTTCGGAAATAACCAATGTCCGGAAGGTTGGCAATCTTACAGGGACCGATGCTACAAATTAGTAAACGAAAAGAAAAATTGGAAAAACGCCGAGGCAGATTGTCAAACGTACGGGTCGCGCTTAGTTTCTATCAGCGATTCCTTCCAAGAAGCTTTTATTTCATTCCTAAGTTCGTATTACGGACTAATATCTACGGATACTGGTAGCTTCTGGATTGGCCTATCCGATACGGACCCGAAGGTAATTACGATCGTCGCTCTTACTCGAATGTTACGTACGATTGAGGAACGCTTTTAATTTTAGACAAAGGGCAGATTAACGTGGTCAGACGCCAGCTTGCTTTTCCACACAAATTGGGGAACTTTTAAAGAACGTGACAATTTCTCAAAAGCGCGTTGCACCGCCGTACAACGAAACAAATTGTGGGATATTAAGGATTGCTCGACCGAACTGCCATTCGTATGCGCCAAAGATCTAAGTAAACTTTGAATATTACGAGAGAAACGCCATAAAACGAGGGATCAACAATGATTATTTTGGATCAACAGATCCAAAAAACCAATCTCAATTGATATTTCACGGTCACTGCCCACCCGGTTGGATGGACTTTGGAAGCAAATACTGTTACTACGTCGAATTCTTTGACGAGGAAAATTTTCCAAACGCTAAACTGGAATGCAGTCGTAAAGGTTAGTTTCCTGGGAAGCGCGGTTAAAGCCGCGCCTGTTTAATTAACTATACTAACTAAGGTTGGTAATGATCGTAATATCAATCGGTTACTAGCCAGACCCTAATTTCGTTAGCTACGTCGTCATAAACGAAAATAAACTCAAAAGTTGTTCCATTTTTAGGCCATAGTTTATATTTAATAGTTCTATTGGTAGTACCAAGGACTTGTCTCAAAGACAATGACGCGAAATCCGTATAAAACTACCGTTTTAGTTGATTAAGATTGGACTAAATGTGACGTTTCTTTAAGCTCCGAAGGCCAAGCTAGCGGAATTTTTATCGGAAGACGAAATGCGATTGGTTTTAACGTATTTAAAGAGCAAAAACCCCAACAAAGCTTTCTTCGTGGGAATCAAGGCGGAACATAACGGTTAAGGACTAAAATATAAATTTTAATTTTATCATTCAAACTAATAGCAGGGCTCCCACCAAAATCTTTAAAAAAAAAAAAAAAAAAAAAAAAAAAAAATGGGAAATAGGGGATTTTTCAGGCTAGAAATATGGTGAAATAGGAACCAAAATTTTTAAAATAGGGAGCAAATAGGAACCAATTTAAAGTAGGTTTTTTTGGTAAAAGCATTTTATCACAAATCTGACTTTAATTTTATCACATTTTTTCGTGATATTATATCATACTGACTTAGTCAGTTTTTCTCGCTGCCAGTTTTTCAACTTAGCATAAAATTTTGGGTTCAATATTATAGGACGACGGTACTTTTAACCAAATTTACTTGAAATCTGGTGATTTAGAGACCAAAAATCACGATTTTACGGTGATTTAGGGACCAAATCACGATTTTACGGTGGTTTAGGGACCTCAAAAAAAAAGTAGGGGGTTTTAGGTATTTTAAGGACCTGATGGGAGCCCTGTAAGAGCATTAAACCTCTGGAAAAGAAAGGAGATAGGCGAAGATGTTGGGTTTGAAACTGTAAACGGTCTTCAGCCTTTGTCCCTCTTGTCCAGCAAGGGGTTTAATCGTGGTCTTAGATTCCAAGAACTAAACGGTATTGTATTAAAACAAATTACCGCCCGATAGAATTTCAATACGTAACTAATGGCAGCATAAAGGCGTATTTGCCATGGGCCGAACAAGAACCAAATCACGTATTTACTGACAAATGCGTCGAGCTATCGGTGCGACGTTTCTCTTACAACAACCTCAAGTGCGTGGATGGAAGACCGTACATATGCCAAACTGACAAGGGTAACGTCAAATATTTATAATCGAAATTCAATATCGTAGGATGGATGGGTTGCCACAATCCTATTATTCTTATACTAATGGGAAAAGTCGGCGAATTTAAAGAGTGTTGAGGAAAATTTGTAATTGCCAGTTCCATCACGAATGTTCGTGGTACGGCGTCATGTTTGAGTCATGGCGGGCAGCCCAGTGGTCCTATAATTCCTATAAAATCCTATATTTTCAAACGTGTCCTATATTATCCCGTATTTCCTCGAAATGTCCTATAAATTCCTATAATTTTGAGAGTTAATATGAATATTTTCTCTGCCCCGTCAAACATTTTGCATAAACAGACCCTATTAGCTAAGCTTTGAATATATATCGCCTCTCGCAATTAGAGCCAGCTCTTAACGGTTTCAGGGCAGTTCAATATCTAAACAAATTCAACCGCCAAATAAAATATCATTTTTTAAAAGGTATTTTTGCTGAAGTTTGACCTATAGAATCCGTTATTTGAGATAATTTTCGTCCTATATTATCCTACGAAACCTTATTTTGTGTCCCGTATAATCCTATACTTTGGGAAAAATAATCCTATATTTCCTATAGGGAATTGAAATTTATGGCTGGGCTCCTTGTACAAACATTTACCTCCGATTGAAAATTTAATTATTTTTAACTTTAACCAAGGAACTAGCCGTATTTTCTCTTAATTAGAAACTCAATAATTACTCTTTGACACTCGTAGAAATTTCTCATCGTGGCTTCAATGACTCGTGTCTAACAATTTATCATTGTTTTTATATATTTCAGATGTCATAGAACAAATAGAACTACGTAAGTAATAATTACTAAATATCGCTTTCTAAATGATTTACTGACGCTTGACTTAGAGGGATTATCCGCGCCTTTAAGGTCGCCTTGTTTTCTAGCTTAGCGTGTAGGGGAAGAGAATTTTAAAGGGGGAAATTTCAGAACAGATGGGGCCCCTTTAACACGCTCAAGGACACGGGGATATTTTGGAGTATTTGGGGGTGGGCAAATGTTAGGTAAGTGGTCAAAGTTCTACCAACATTTCCCATTACAAATAATTGCTCGTTTTTGTCCCAATTCAACGCGTAATATCTATAAAAACCTTTCAAATTGTTTTTGATCGCGTATTATTTAATTCCAGATGGACACGTACTCCCCGAACAACCCAAAAGGGAGCACCACATCAGGTCTGAAGACGAAACTAAAAACGGGGGCGCTAAGACCGCTATAATAGTCGTTATTGCAACTGTGGCCATTGTCGCCTTCGTCGCGACGCTTCTTTACAAATGGCATCAAAAGAAAACACCCGGAGAAGGGGCTGAACGCGTTAGATTTCATAATCAAGACTGATCATAACAGTTATTTTACTTCGGCTATCACCATTATTTTTCTACGGATATATATAAGCGGAAGAAAATGTTATTTACCAAGTTTCAGACTCCAAAAAAAAAATTATTTCTCAAGTTATAATTATTTTTAATTTTTTTGCCTAAATTTGGATTTTAAATTTTCAAATTGGGTTTTGTCTAATATCTTTAGAATTAATAGACTTAAATTAATAAAAATTCGTATTATAGACGAAAAAGAGGCGCTGAATACGAATTTGAAGATGAAAATACTGGGAAAAAATTACAGAACGAGATAATTTAGATTTTTGGGGGTCTCATATATTTGAGACTCGAGCGTCACCTTCAAAAATTCTGAAAATTTAATATTTTTGACCCAACAGTATATCTACTTCAAATTATAAATGGGATCAATGAGACTGGATTTTCCAAAAAATAGATTTTCACGTATGTTTTACTATGATATAGTTGAGGATGTAATATAATAGGTAGCGCTAAATAAAAGTTTATCTAGGAGACTGTAGTTGACCCCAAGAAACGTAACTGGCAACATTATCACCTGGCAAAGTTTTGGATGAAAAGCGCTAAGCCCTAATCAAATTTTTATATCCCAATGGATTTGTGGCGGAGTAGATTGGCCTAAAATATCAAATGGGAAAAGCGGTACCAGTTCCAAAAAAAAATGTTTCAGTGACGTGAAAAAATTGTTTTTAAGAAATTCAAAATAAATAAAATCCTACAATTTTGAAAAATAAAAAATAAATAAAAAATTGAACTTTAAAATTGTTTCTCATTGATCCCATTTATAATTTGAAGTAGATATACGGTTGGGCCAAAAATATTAAATTTTCAGAATTTTCGAAGGTGGCGCTCGAGTCTCATAAAATTAGGCCCTTTTTCCTCAAGTCGAATTCACACGGATTGACCCATTGGGAAAATATTTACGTAACAATTGAACAATATTATTGAAATAATTTAAATAATAAGTACATAATCCTATTATTTCGGCCTTCAACGGAGCTAGTAATGTTTTTCTGAACTCTCTCCGGGTCCTGATTAGTTCATAAGCGTATTTATTTAGTGGAGGGTCTGAATATCGTAATCTATCCTTCCCTTTAATTAAGACTCCAGTTTATCTCGCTCATTAGTGCCCCAGTCGTAAGAGAAATCCCTTATCCAGACTTCAATTCACACACTTATTATTATTATTAAGAAAGGGGTGGCCGGACAAATCCGGCCAAGTAGTCCATTGTACAGCCCCTAGACATTTTAAGACTTAAGAAGTCTGATTTCCGTGATCAAGGGAAGAATTAGCTTCACCGGGATATCAGAAACCTCGTGGGTTTCCATTTTACGCGTACCAAGAGGCTCAAATCAAGTTGGTTACGTCTAATAGCAAAATTAATTAACAAAATCACGTAATATAAGTATCGCCTTTGCAGACATCCGTTTTGTGACACAGAATTTAAATACAATTCCACAGGGTATTAGGGAAATTGATTAACCCAAACTACGCACATAGGGCTATTTTTAGCCAAGTTAAATTAAAGTACCTTACGATTTTAGGCCTAATTGTAAACAATGAAAATTTTCGTTTCAAACATCGCAATTTAGCCCCAATCATATACATGAACTTTAAACTGGTTTTATCATTAACAAATAAATTATTGGATTACCTTTGGTGGAGATTTAACGTTTGGGTCCTCGTCCGAAGATGATGAACTGCTCTTACTGAAGCTTCTTGAAGATCTTGGGGCCATGATCAAGTTAGAAATTCCAAACGCCATTACTAATGTAATCTTTATCACTTGTTTGTTGTTATTTATAGCCAACTTAAGTGCGGTACGAACTCCGCGGGCCTTTCCGTCTTACAGAATATTATTCCAAACTAAAGAAATGTTAACAATACGTTAATCCACAACTTTCATATTATTATTATTCTAATATAATCAGGCTTACCTTGTGGTTAGGCTTAAGTTTTAACTCAGCATCGTGGGCGCGAAAACGGTTTTACCATAACTCTATAATACCTCCTAATAATAATGATATGGCGAGCTTGTAAATATTACGTTCTTTGATTCTTCTATCAAGGGGGTGATTGCCATTTTCTTTGGCAAGCTTCGAAACATTTACTATCTCTCTCATGCACCCACCACCGAGACGGAAAAGAGATTGGGGTGGCTCTTTATCCATGAGTTCTCCAGAGAGTGAAAAAAGATTTTCTTCAGAAAACCGTAGTTGTTTATTAGACATGCAATTTTTTATTAGATCTTCATCGGATGGGATTTCCAAGTCTAACTCCGACTGTTCGAACCATTCTTCTTCATGACTAGTAGAAATGTTAACAACAGGTTCACTGGATTCAGTCTCTTTATTCTGTGTTACCTGAGGAAGGTTTAAAGATTCTTCTGTCTGATCAAGAACTAACTCTGCTGGTTCAATTTCTAGAATGGCATCTTTATTTTCAATCTCTAGTTCTCCGTTACAAATCATCATTGAAAACTCGTGAACACAACGAGAAAGAAAATTAAATATATTCTCACATTCCTCCCAATTTGTGGATATGCCGGTTTCTTTCAGATCATACTTGAAATCAGATTTCAAACTTTTGGCATACGAGAGATAATTGATTTTAAATTGTACCATTCTTGAGCTACTGATGATAGCTGGCTTTTTCCTTCTCTTTTCATGTATAAAACGATCATTAAATATGGGAATGTTTTCCCTATCACAGATAATCACGCTTTCTTTAATTACACTTTCAATAGAGTCTATTATTGCAGCATTTAGTGACTCAGGTAATGGAGCTGGGAGTTCTTCCTTATATGATTTCAAATGGCAAGGCTTAACTTCGGACTCAACATCTTTTATTGCGTTTAGAAGGAAATCTAATAAAAACTGTAAATATTTTTGGTCCAATTTCGATTCTCTTAACCTTGAATATATTTCTCCTCTTTCAGAGTCGATTAGCTGCACTTCTTTACCGAACTTATCATTTAAATAGACGTTTAACTTAGCTATATACGCATTCTCCGGCGGCGCCATTTTTAAATAACCTTAGAGGGTGGAAGATTGGAGAAGCATGCGCAATAAGAAATTCAATAATTTCATTTCCTGATATGATGCCTTGCGCCAGAGTTCCTAGTACCACCCGAGGCCGTCAGAGGGCGTAGAAATTTCCTTACCTTCGTTCTTCACAGCCACATTTTGCTTTGTACCTAAAGTGCCTTTGATTCTGACTTATTAGGAGGTATTATAGAGTTATGGTTTTACACATCTTTAAAGCACCCGAATATATTTACCGACCTTAAATTATCAAGACGCGAAAATTTAACTATCTTAAATTATTCTTAAATCCGGTCGCGAAAAATAAACTAACTTTTCTTTCCAAAAAATAAAGCTGCACGTTAAGGCGAAATACATTTACACAATGAGGAGACTAAAAATCAACAGGTTTACAGGTTTATTGGTTGCCGTATTAAGTCATGGACGAATTATAGTATACACTATAATTATATACTATAATTCGTCCATGATTAAGTACACCCTTTTTTAACAGGGCGGCTCACCACTATGGGTGGGAGCGCAGAAAAAAATACAAATAAATAAATAAAAGAAAAGAAAATAAAAATAAAGTTTACGGATATACCGAAAGTGGTCATATTAATTATTTAACTACACTTAACTATATTGATATTGAACTATATTGATATCCGCCATTAATTAGCCTGTCTCACTGTCTATCAAGTTCTTACTTATAGTCAATTAATTATAGATGTTAGCCCAACTATTCACAAAATACACAATACTCAGTATACCACTCAGGAGGCCTATAGAAAAACACTATATGGTATAATCATGAGCGAAGAGCATTCTTCTTTTTCTTCCAGGTAGACAGCACCCTCTTCACTTCATTTGGGCACCAAGGTTGGTCAGTCAGGCCCAGAATTACCGTGTATATGTGCTAGGGTATTCGGGGTACGTTATCTGGGGTATCGTTGCTGTATAATGTTAAATATAAAGTTTTAAGGTTAGGTTGTGCTATTGCACGACGAACACACCGATTAAAACGTACAAACCCTCAATAAATATATAACACTGGTCAAAAACCATGTATTAAAAGAATCCTCTTTCGTAAAAGATAACTACAAGAATTCGGTGATTCGGGGTAACAGGGCTCCTCAGTCCCACCATTTCAGAAAATACCTAATAGACTGGAGTAGAAACTTTCAGCGCGTTCAAGACAATAAACCGAAGCAGCCAGGGAGATCTTTTTTCCCCACGACAACCTTATTCATTGTTTTAATTCTTGAATTTCATTTGACCAAAATTTAAGACTTTAATTAAACTTGAAAAATATAGTAATTATAGGTTAAATTTCGAAAAAAATAGGATATTATAGGATCACTTCTTGGAACAAGAATTTTTTTTTTATCAAATTAGAAACTGTTAAAATTATACGCGCAATCCCAGACTCAAGTAGGAATGCAGAAAAACACCAATAATTTGGATTAAAAAGTTCAAATATGTAAATTCATTCTAAATTAGATAAATATGGTCCATAGGGGAAAAATCACCCGCAACATTCCCAATTTTATCGTTTGTGCGAGTTTTTACTTATAACAAATTTCCATGTTCAAATATTTAATATTTAATTTGGTTAATACAATCTTTGAGGTGGTCCCATAGTGCTTTTAACATTCAACGAGCGAATGTTCTGCCAATTCTTTTTCAATAAAGAGACCAAAAAGTTAATAGACAGGTTGATGTTCAGGGCAAGCTCATCCGGTGTCATTTTAACGTGTCCAACAGCGACAGCCAAACAAAGAACCTTTCAGATTATGAAATTATAACTTAAAGTTATTAAAACAAAAATTAGCGAGGCGACTAGAAAAAGTAGGCTTACCTTCTTCATTTGGAATTTAATTGTAGCTTTAACTTCGTCAATTTTGGCCATCATAGACTCATTGTGAGTCAGAAGAGACGGAAACTTTCCGGCTTTGTTTAATCCAGGTCCCAAAAGACGAGGAATCTGTTTGATAAGCGACTCTGAAGCGAGGAAGGCGTCGTATTTTTTCGCTGTTGGAGAGAAAAATACACAAATACATTTAAACATCAGATATTCTTTTGCGGTTAATGATCCAGAATCTCTTACCTAGCTTCTTCACGAGTTTCTTGTTCTTATTCAATTTTTTCAGAGCTTCGGAATCCATGCATTCGACATTGTTGGCTTTAGCTTCGTCGCAATGTTGTTGATCACCCAAAACACAGACCTTGAATTTGGGTCGAGGGATGTTCTTAAGCCTAAACGAAGAGAATATCAAGCATTAATAAAAGATATCCGTGATTAATATAAATACAATAATCTAAACGGGGTTAAGTTCTCAGGTCTCAGTTCAGTCTACATAATATATTCAGAACATTAATGTTATCATCATCGAACTCAAAAAAATATTAATCACTAAGCCTATT
Organism: Odiellus spinosus; assembly: GCA_963920705.1. Classification (NCBI taxonomy): domain Eukaryota; kingdom Metazoa; phylum Arthropoda; class Arachnida; order Opiliones; family Phalangiidae; genus Odiellus; species Odiellus spinosus. Next base: position 23,335,997 of record OY987233.1, on the reverse strand, counting down.
TCAGATTCTACAATAATTCTCATTTTCCCTGATTGATAACTGTGATATTCCTGATATCTATACTTCAAAATATTATAAATACAATCAACATGGGCAAAACTTACGCCACAGATACCAGGCACTTTAGCAATAACGGTAGCAGTCCGGGGTTTAACCCTTCTTAGCTACCTCCCCATAGTTTTTAAGACCTTGGGTGCAGGTCCGCCGAGCTAACTAGTAACTCGGCTCCCTGTCTTTACAATTTAAAGCGTTCTTTACTATAAACCCTCCCATTCCATCGTTTGGAATCAATATAAATCACTTTAAAACGCAAATTCAGGTTGAAATCTATATCCAAGTAGTAAAGTGCCATACTTGACGGTTCCGGAGAAACGCTTATCCTTCTGGGGATCGTAGTTCTTCAGAGAAATTTGCAACTCTACAGTTTCGAGAAACTTGCGAGGCTTTTTCTGAGAGTTCTCCAAGACGGAGTTTACCACCTCAAAAAGGGTCTCCTTGTTGATTTTAGAACTGAAAAAGAATTGTTACAATTTTAACCGAGAATAGGAGGATGGCAAGATTCTAAAACTCTGTTAGGTCAAAAGAATTTTTAACACGACATTAATCCATCTCAGAAAGCTTTTAAAATAATCACCGAAAATCATGTAATACATGCAGCTAATTTATCATCACAGATGGACTTAAAACATTACATAAATTTAAGAAGGCATGGCGGTATAGCCAAGGCCCTACAACGCATTAGTAAATGGTAATTTTAATTACAGCAAAATGGCTAAATAAAAAACTAAAATTCTAACAAATTAAATTGTTAAAATGTAAATTATTTTCGCCTTAATATTACGGGACATCTACATAATAATTTTATGATTCAAAAAGATACTTACGCCATTCTTCAAAACGACCGATCACGACGGGAAAAAGTGATCGGCTTAACACGTCGCGAGTCAGAAAAATGGCAGAGGACGGAAGTTCCACGAACTATAGAGAGCTGCGAGCAGGGACGGAAATAAACCAGGAATATCCGATGATGTCCAATGAATTTTTGAAAATGTCCGATGATTTTTTTTAGATAAGAAGGTGGTTATTTGACATTTCTTTTGTCGTTCTGACATTTCAATATTGTTCTGACAGGCAGCTGGCTCAGATTAGCTCATTTAGCTGTAGCATGAACCTGGTTGTGAATGGTGAATTAGAGTCTATTGTAGGCCATAATAACTTTATCAGAAACATTAGTAATGTAACCATAAGTCTATAAATTCTTCTATAAGTATGGCAATAGTTAAATTTATTAAAGGGAGAATGCAACCAAATAAGGAGGGATTTTTTTTTATCCAATCCTTGTCGTTTAATTAGGCCTAATCCACCAGTAATAAAAATACAAAGAAATATTGAACTAGAAATAAATTTAAAACTTACCAGGAAAATAGGCTTAAATTGGGTAGGAGTCCTAAATTTCTTCCCATTAAAAGGTCAGCGACCAATCAGCAAAGGCCAGTCATTAAGGCGAGATCTCCATGAAAGTTAAAATAACATTAGATTATTAATCTTAATTGACACGTCTTGAATTTGACTAAAACAATTCCTGACATTTCATTTTAAAAAGGAAAAATTCCCCGAAATGCTTTGAAGCAGAATTTTTTATTCACAAATGAAAATTATAAGGCGAAAAAAAAAACTAAATTTGGATATCCTCATGCGAAGGATACTAAAATTCATGTACAAAAGATTTTAGCTTACAAACATTTTTTTCATTCGTTAATTATATTAATAGACAATAATTAGCTTTAAATTTTCTCACGTTATAAATTGAAAATTTGAAACTCCTCTCTATGGTGCCGTATAAAAATCTACAAAAGGTTACGTTTAATTTTTGTTTTTATAATCATCACCACTGACAATTTTTCAAGAAATTCAACAATTATTTTTTGGTAATTATTGCCATTTTTAAATCTACTTCTATTTTTTGTAAAATAAAAATTGATTAGACGTTTAAAGGGAGGGTGAAATGATTTTTTATTGATTCAGCTTTTAAAAATAAGAAAAGTTTGCGTGATAAAATATTTAGGAAACCTTTTGATTAAAAAAATCCCAGCAATTTCCCAAATGTTTCAATAAGTTAGTCTTAGTTTTAAAATAGAATCGATAAAAAATTACTTAATATTCATTTTCACCGTTCCTTTAATATTGTAAAAACAATTTGAAGTTGTTCAAATTCTGAAGAAAATATTAAAGCTTACCAAAAAAATTGTGTTTAGAATTATTTGCCTCGCGATGAACTCTACGCTTACTTTGAACATTTCGATATAGATGTTGCGCTATTCACAAATAGGCGACTAATTTGGTTTTCGCGAGTACATCTTGCGCGTGTACCGCAAAATGTCATATAAACTCGTACGTGTTCATTAAATGTTTTTGTTCCTAAGCGACGTTACGGCGGAATATAAGTTTAATCGTAGCCCGGTGGGTTTTGCCAATGGGTTTATTTTAAAAATCACGCGTCAATATTTCGTCAAACAGCGAGAATTCATTTTCATTGTATACTAAACGTAATGGCATTAATTTACCAATGAGGGGCGAAACAAAAACATGTAAATCAACATGTACAAATAAACGAATACCCTCGTAATATAGAACTCTTAATTTGAATATTTAACAATTAAATATTACAGTTATTGTTAGCCAGTCCAGTTCATTGAAATTTTGGTTAAATAAATTTATATTTGACTAATTATAGATATAATACTGTCACCCCAAACTAATTGTCACGCTATTAGTAACGATATTGATATTACCACCATTTAGATTAATTAACTGGCAACCAATTTATAAAAAGTGTCCGAGCAATTAATTTAACTGGTTTTTGAAAACACTGTTTTATTTCAACGCCTCGAAATTTTTAATAACCGGCAAATATCTTTGTATGGTTAACGTAATATCTAAGCTAACAATTCGGGATTCAAAGGCATGGAAGTCATATACTTTAATATTTAGTGTTTATCGCGCAAAATTGTTAATTTCAAAACACATATTTTCAGTTACGTACTTTGACGTAATACTAGTTGTATTATTAACTAGTATAGGAAGAAATTAGTAATGATTAACAATAGTTAAGACTATTTAATCTTTTCTTTCTTGGGTACTGAATGGATTCAACAAACTTATAGAGTTTGAAATACCGAATTTGAAATATAACGGCTACGCGCGAATGGCACGCGTTTAAGACAAACTTTCAGCGTTCTGAAAAATTTGAGGGATTTTAAGATATCCTGTAACTTTTATCTTTTATAAAACGAAACGTAAAAGGTACCAAAATATCCTTAATGTTATAGATAAAACAAATTCCGATGATATTTTGATATTTTGAACTTGGACTGGCTTTATTAAAAAAAAAAAACTAATATTACGAATTAAAAACTAATTACTAAAACAACAGGTACAAATTAAATAAATAACTGTTTTCAAAAAAAATCTTATGTTGGCTTTTGTTTTATTTCTTAATTTAACGCTGTAACGATGAAACTTGGTGTCACAATGTACCTATTTTAGATAAAGATTCTCAAAACTTAAATATATACGAACACTCCTAGTTTTTAACGCATTCTAATTAACTTAATTACTGCTAAGTTAGTATCTTAAGTTAGATATTATCTTATTTAGAAAACAAAGTGAAAAATACCTTCATCCGTGGCGGAAACGTCTGATGCGTCGCTACGATTATTGCTACTCGTTGATCGTGCACCGACCTCGGCGGATGACTCGGCAGCTTTCATGTTAGACGAAGATGGAGGAGAAGTACCGGTGTAGATTTTTAAGGCTTTTTCTTTCCTCGGAGAATACGTTGTTTTTGCTACTTTTCCAAATCTAAAAGGTTTTGTTCAATTGGTTAAATTTTCAAGGTATTAACGACCCAAAAGGTCAAACTTACTTAGTATTTTCCTTTTCGGATATTTCTCGTTTTTCTTCTTCCGAAAGTTGCTTAAGCTTTTCCGTCTTATCTCTAAGAAAAGAAAAAGGTTTTAAAACTTTAACAATATCAAAATTTTCCGACTTTTCCCTGAATTTTTTGGGAAATCCGCTGATTTCTCCGGGTCTATGGAAACTCTAATTAACTCTAGTATCTCACCTGAAATATACAACTTGACCATCTTCGCTAATATACAGAGGCCACATGCTTAGTGACGTAAGATTAGAATGCCAATCGAGGTCAACATTCACGGTTAGAAGTTGAACTTCGCAAGGAAATGTTCCTTGACCCTATAGATATTAAAATATAGATAATTCCCAAAAATAACTTCAACACTTAGTCGGGAAATAGGCAATACGTCCCCCTTTAGTTTTGATCCAACACTTATTAATACGACCTCATTTCCTGACTGATGTCGAAACCAAAGTTACTAAAAATTAATCTTACTTTGGATATTTCTATATTATCCTCCAGAATACCACTGCTTTCCGAGATCTGCAAGTAATACAAGGGGGTAAAAACATGAGTTTAACTTGTACGCGCTTTCTTAAGAGAGGGGGAGGATGATTTTAATGAAAAGCTCGAAGTAATTGAGGGTTTTGAACCAGCGAAAGAATGGGGATTGACAAAAAAGGAAACGAAAGAAAATCATAAGGGACAGAAATAGGTCGGATTCTAACATAGGCAACCGTGCAATTAATACACTCACTCTTTTCTTAAGCTCCGCAACAGTTCCTTCTTCTAGAATAATTTCCTTGAAAGGGTCCATCTTGAAAGTGGACGGGTGCCAATAACGAGTTAAAATAGCTAACTGAGAGTCGGAAGTCACTCTGTCGTCGTCTAAAAAATGAAAAATTTAATAACTTCGATATTTTAATTACAAAATATTACCTTGAATGATTTCGAAGAAGACTTCCCAATTTGGAAAGATCGGTATATCTTCCTCAAATTTCTTGTGGTCTAAGAATATCGTTCCGGGATTTTTCCAGCTTTTCTTCCTCAAACGACACCTTAAATAACAAAATAATATCAATCAATGTTTAAAGAAGCGCCTTTAACGAGTTACCTATTGAGAGGAAGGTCTTGCTGCAATTTTTCTCTTAATTCTGGCAAGATTTTCTTTTTAGCTTGTAGAACCGTCATGCCACTCGCGAATACAAAGTCTATTAAAAATCTGCAAGGCTGTAAAATAATACAAATTGTTTAAATAAGAAAGTATACAAAGAACCCGTTTGTCTTACCTCAGGGTCATTTATGATTAATTGATATATCTTCACTCGGTATTCTCCCTTCTGCAAGGCTCGCCCTAATCTTACCGCGAGCTGAAACGTAAATTAAAGCGTTTAAAGACGAGTTCTATATCAGTAATTTATCTAAGCTTCGAGTAGATTTTTAATTCCAACCTTGGCTTCATCTTTGTACGTCATTAGATCGTCTGTCATTCTTGTGCATTCAAATTCTTGATTATTAGAGTATAGACGGTATAGCTTTAAGTAAAAAAAAACATTAAGAGTCTGATCTTTGTCGTTTAAACTAGGCCTGTTAACTGCTGGACAGCGATCTTAATAAATAATGAGGAATAATAAAATCTGGGGTTTAATAAGCGCCCTCTAACGGCATCAGAGGCAAAATTAATTACTAAAAAAAAACCAAAACCACATATTCCTTATCCATAGCAGCCACGAACGAAATTTTGTTCATTCTTTAGCCTCTGTTTGCCATCAGAGGGCGCTTATGAATGGCCAGGTTTTTTTATATAGGTGTCCATTAGTTAATAGAGTTGTAGGTTAAATTAATCTTACTTTAAAATTGGTTTCGCTTATTCCAACCCAAGGTTCTAGTTCCTTCTTTAAACCAGCAAACGTGATTCTCTTATCAACATTAACACGAACCACTTCAAAATAAATAAAAATTGTAATTCTGTTTAGCAGAGTCTTCAAAATGCGGTAGAAAATTACTCATCAGTTCATACGTGGAAGTAAAGAGAAATTAGTGACTTAATTCTATGAAATTTTACAGACTATCCTAATTGAATGGTGGTATCAAGTTTCCAGGTTATTTTTGGCAAGACACAAAAGGCTGCCCATCACAGATATACCCCAAACCCCGGCCCCTTTCTAAATAGCACGCGAACACAAAGATGTAGCTGTTCAATATTCTTGCAGGGGGGGAGTAAAATATTCAGGCATGTATAAATTTGAGTTATGAAAAATAAATTTTAAAAATATTACTTTTTTGGTTTGTTTCCGTATCAGTGAATGGCCAAGCTTTAAAATAAGTTCCGACTTCGTCTTTGGACGCATCCTCGCTTTGCTGTAGAGCATCGGCACCGCACGGTCTTTTATCTGGAGATTCCATATCCCAGTAATAGCTATTTTCGCCTTTTGTCGAAGTTTCAACCGCGTCAAGTTCACTTTCTAATACATCCTGACCGTCTAAATCGGGGGAATTGTTCCTAGGGCTAAGATCATCCCCGACGAGAGTTCTTTCCGAATCAGTTAAGCTACTTAAGCTACTATCTTCCGATTGATCACTACTTATGGCAGTCGGACCGCCGCTGCCCGTTCCCGCGCCTTGGAAGCTAACGACGGAAGAAGAAGAATCGCCTAGACCTTCGTCCAGGTCTTGAGGATCATCCGAGGTATTTGACGAAGGAGCCGTTAAATTTGTAGATGGAGAACTGGGCAAGACACCCAATGTTGGGCTTTTGATATGTTCGGACGAGTAAGAGTGACCGCATTTGTCAGGAAAACCTGAGATGAAAATAAATCATCCGGAATGTCAGCAACAGATAGAAGATAAGCTTCAATATCTCGGCTCGAGATTGAAGTAGAAATAAAAAAAGAGATGGTCAAACAAATGAAATAATCCGCGTCAATTCCTAATTTCTGTATAACCTGATTCGCCTTAAAAGTTAAATGTTTAAAATTATTTATTCACACTGAACATCAGTCAGATTTCCCATCTATCTTTAAGAGAAACGTCAATAAGACGTCGAGAAACATCTGACGGATGTTCAATACGATAATGTTAGAAATAACAACCTGAATCGTCACTCATGCTATCATCGTTAGTTGGGCTACTTCTGCTTAAACGATCGTAACTGGGTGGTAGATTTAAACTGTTAAGCGTTTCTAGAGGGTGAAAATGAGTTAGCGTCATTCGTGGCGTTATAAAAAGGAATCCATTTACGTACCCCTGTCAACTCTGGGCAATGATACGATTAAACTAATGGTGTGCTTGTGACGAATGATTAAGCGAGAGAATTTTGACTGGTTGAAAGGAACTTTGGCATCCTCTTCGTCTTTGTACTCCACGTAAACCTTGAAAAAACACAGGGTTTTTAATTGATAGAGAGTTTAAGACCAAAAATTTGACATTAGACTCAAATAAGAGTTATTAACAAACTTACTTTATTGCTGGCGTAAAAACCTTCGCATCTTAATTGCTTCTTATTGTCAACGAGGAGCTTAAGATCATTTAGATTTTTCTCCAAAGCAACTCTCATATTCGAAGAAGGAAGCTCTAAGACCTAGGGAGTTCAAATTTAAAGAAAAATTTCTAATATTACGAGCTTAAGTTCGCATAAAAAGTATCATACTTGCGCAATTTGATCCTTTAGATCCGCTACGGTGTCATTTAGCTGACATCTTACGGACAAAGCATCGCCAATATCACCATTTTCAATATCAACCACGTGAACTTTTATGCTGCTACCTGTGTGGGAGAAATAAAAGCGCAGTTTGTTAGTCAGCCCATAGCAGTACGACGCTGGCGCATCTTACCACCGGGTTTGTAGACTAGGAACTCTTCATTAGGTTTCCTTATTTCAAGGAAAAGACTGAATTTATAGTTAGTTTTCACGCCCTCTAATATTTCTTCCATGCGTTTTTTCTCGCAGTTCTCGAAAGAACACTCGAAGGAGTCGTGACTATCATCGTATTTGACTAGACGGCAACTCTCAATCGGAACGGCTCCTTCTAAATCTAATATCTGGTAATGAAAAAGTAATTCAAAATGAAAATGATTACCAGTGATCAGTCTTTTATTTAAATTTGTATCTTTTTAAGATCATTCGTTATAAATTAGTTCAGGCTACGGTCAAACTAGGGTCAAACTATGTGGTCAAACTGTGTGGTCAAATAAACTGTGTAGTCAAACTGTGGTCAAACTGTGTAGTCAAACTGTGGTCAAACTGTGCAGTCAAACTGTGGTCCAAAGCTACTTACCATATAAGCTTGAGAGGTGGCATCCTCTAAGGTATCATCTTTATGAACCCTTAGCTTCATCTCAATTAGTCTCTTCTTGACAGGATGCTGACAGAAAAGACGAACTCTGCACATCGCTAGTTCAAGTTCTTTAGCGGCTTTTTCCTTCTCTTCGTCAATCTCGACGCTTTTTAAGATATTAAAAACGTGCGGAGGAAAGCTTTCTTTCGTCATAGGCTCTACAAAAAAAAATTACAATATTAACTACGCGAATATAGAGAAAAATATGGGTTTTTGGAAACCAACCAGCGTTTCGGTCTCGATCAATTAGACGATACATAAGCATGTAAGCGTTTGTGGAGCTGAAATGGAAAAAAAAACTTATATAGAACTAAATATATAGACTCCCGGCTTCTGATTAATTATCAGGATATTAAGAACCAATAGTAACGTGCGCGTTAGAGACTACGTGATTCTAAAAGACCAATTTTTCAACTCTATATACTCTAATCCCTAAGCTAAGCCTCTCAGTTCCATGATACATTTTCGTACTAATTTTTATTTGAAACTTTATGAATTTACTACGAAAAATGGGAGGATTGGGTTTAGACTTTAGACTATCTTCGCTCCTACAATATTACACGATAGATTACGATAATTAGCGTTAATTTCACCTGGAGTATGCGCTTGAGTAGTAACCTCTAGTTGAACCTCCTCCGTAGGTCTTCCGAATATCTTCATGCGTGATCTAAATCATTTTTGGATGATTTAATATTTATCAGACTGTAAAAATGGGAAAATAAATCACCTTAGAAACTTGGACATCGTTAAAACAGTACCATTGTTCATCGATGAAAGACCTATATTACCAAAAAAAAATTTGTAATAAGGGGGAGATTGGATAACGAGCGGAACCCGGACTTTTACTTACTTGATGTACGCGTAATAATGTCCACCATTAGCGCTGCCTGAATGAACCATAATAGAAAAGAGCTCGTACATGTAGGGACCAGTTTTGTCCGAAGCTCGGAGTTCCTTAACAGAAATTCCCGGGCATTCGTTTAAACTCGCGGAGTTTTGTTCAATTTCAATGCCTTCATCATCTTCAATATTCGTTTTTGATTCTTTAACAGCGAGGCTTTCACCGCTGCCAGTTGGAGGAGTTTCCGTTTGGATTCCAGAGCCGGATGAAGGGATCGAGGCCTCACCCTCCGCCCCGCTAGCGTCATCATTAGCTTTGCTAATATTATCTTCTTTCATAAATTGCGACATATCGAGAACTTCGGGAAATGTCACTCTTAGGAAGAAAGATATCTTTAGTTCATAACGGTTTCGATTCACTAATTAAGATACTTACTTATCATTTAACTTGATTCTGTGCATGGTAACTGGATCAAAATCGAACCTCTTCAGTTGCATCGTTAATAAATAAGGCAGTTTTAAGAATCTTAGACCCTTGTGCGCGTCACATTTTTTACCACAGCGTTCGCAATGATACTGATTTGATCCGTCTAACATTTCGGGGGTTACGAAAGCACCAATGGCTTCTTCCTGCGAGAGAAGCGAAAAGTACAATGTTGAAATTTTAGGCTGATTGTCATTAAACCTATTCAAACCGTTACTTACAACGCTACCGTAAGCTTCGTTCGAGCCCCAAGGGCGGACGACCAAAGGTATATCCAAATACGTATCTTCTCTCGCGCTTTCATTACCACACTGGAAAAGATTATTAACAAAAGTCAATGTATTCTTCAAAAATATACGTAATAACGTACCTCCAGGCACTTGACATAATCCTTGAGTTTTCCCTCGTAAAGTCTGCTTATTAGATCAGCTTGATCAGTGTTTTTGAATTTACGTTCTAACGCGTCAAACATAACGCGGCAAAGTTCTTGAACATCGTGTTGTTGCCAAGCTATAAAAATGGTTGAAATATAAAATTTCAGAGCTTAAAATGAAAGTAGGCGATCGTTGACCTTAATTTATGTCAGTAGTCTTATTTACCTTCACTGCTATCCCATCCAAAACTTTTAGTTAATTCCGTAGTTCCTACAGCCGACTTATTACTCATTTGAAGTTGAAGAAATAGTCTTTGAAGCTGAAAGGGGATGCTTTTATTTTCAGGTTCAGAATTATCAAACTCCCATCTACACGAAAGAAATAACAAGCATCTCCGTTAGCAGGTTAAAGATACGCTAGTTCTTCAAAAATATAAGTAATACCGATAAAGAGCATTCCTAAACTCCGGAGTCATGTATAACGTTTGTAACAGGCTGTTCAAATAACACGTCATTGCCTGATTAACCAATCCGACAAAACCTGAAATTTTTTTCATATAAAATACTCAAAATTAATAGGGAAAGTATTTGCTTTATTAAAGGCCCTATCTGCTTTGAAATTTTCCTCTTTAAAACGCTCTTCCATTTAGATCAGTGTTAGATTTGAATAAGGCTCATTTTCTGTTAACAGAAGCGTGACAGGAAAGAGGAAACTTAAAGTATAATATATCCTCAACCCGCGTGTCTTTAATATTCCGTAACAATATGTGTTGTGAATTTTCTCGGGGTAAACAATTTTATCTAATATAAATATTTACTGGTTTTACCAGCAACAGGGGTCCTACAGAAAGGTTTAATTTTTTCGCCAGATGGGGACACTATAGATCAGGGTTGGCACGGATTTTTCATAACAAAATTCCCTGACTTTTCCAGGTTTTACCTGACCAATTTAAAGGTTTAAATTAGTAGTAATATGCAATTTCAAGTGTAAAACATTTTATATTCTTCAATAACTGTCCAAATAAACCCCTTATTGCGTTGTATGGGAACTCCAAGGTTGATAGAGATCGCTTGGGAGCTTTTCCTTGTGCGAATCGCCTCTCCCCAAAAAAAGGTGTTCTGTTAGACAGTATACTGGAGAAAGTATTCATAAAAAAATGTGCTTTTTCTCAATAGGGACTTTCCATAAATGTTTTTACATATATTTATGGAAGCCTCCCTGGTCTAACTGAATCCGTACTATGAGATTCCACTATTTTATTTTTGGATAATATGAAAATTCCCTGACTTTTCCCTGACCTTCGAACAATTTTAATATTCCCTGAATTTTTAGACCAATTTTGAAATTCCCTGAGTTTTCCAGGTTTTCCAGGTCTGTGGCAACCCTGTAGATAGATAATTCAGGCTTAACTCCAGTTGATAACTCCGCCCCCTTTCTTATAAAAAAAGAATTGTAAAATTAAAAAGAGATCTATGTCCTAAGAGAGATGTTATAAGAAAGAAATAATGATTGAATTTAAACTTATAAATCATTGTATTTATTTAAAAATTTGATGGCGGTGTAATCGGGAGGGGGAGAGTTAGGGAGACCTCAGCACGCGAAAGAGCACCCCAAAATTCTACAGGGAAACTGAAGAAAATTCTTCTATCAATTAGCAGCCCACATTGACCGTAACAAACTGTACAGTCAAAGCTGGGCTGTCTGAGTAAGGGAAGAGTATTTTAAAGGGACAAATTTCGGAGCAGATAGGGCCTTTAAGACAAAATTAGGGTTAAACCCTTACCAAAAAAAAGTTAGTCTTAAGAGGTCTTGGGGAAATCTTTCGGGTGTCTTGGGGAAGTCTTTCATTGTGTCCAGAAGTCTTGGAGAAGTCGTATAGACTTCCCAAAGACTTTTGTAGTGTTCTTGAGTACCTCTTCAGAACAGACTAACTGTTTTCGGTAAAGGAAGTGACTGTACTACATCTATAGAAAACTTAACATACCACCCTCTTGTTGTTCATTGCCCGTGGAAGATTCGGCGGAGCCATACGGGGGTGGTACGGCGGGTAGCATGTTACCACCGCCTCCTTCTTCGGTCGCGGGTTCCACCGTTGACTGACTAGTTACATCTTCCACCCATGACAGACAATTTGACTGGCTGTACTTCTGAAACAAGGGTTTCCGGAGTATTATTTGGTGTAAAAAACTACAAAACATTACCATAATATAAAATAAATAAACACTTAAGCTTAACATCAATCCTTGAAAGGGGAATATCATGGTTTCTTAAATTATATAAAAAAAAAAAAAAACGAATGGTACGAAGAGTCTGATGGCACTACTCTTAAATATGGTTCTAGAATTTGCCCCTTCTTTAATAAACTACTAATGTTTAAATTTTTATGAAATATATCATTCACTAACCTGATACCTCATTAGATAACGTATAGCTTTCTAAGAGACGCGAGCAAAAACTTATAAGACCCAAAAATACTGCAAAATATTACTAAGAGCCTAAAATTTCACAATGACTAGCATTGCGGGCAGCTGTCTTAACCTATTTTAAAACGAGGATATAAACGCGAAGCTCTAAAGTTATAGGAGTCCCCTATTAAGAAGTAATGTGCCAAAAAATTTGGAGACTTGGGATAAAGCCAACTGTAGAATAGTAAAAAGAACCCGTAGTGTAATCACGTGACTTTAGGTACGTCAGAGACGTATACCGAAGTTCAGTGACAGGCAAGCTAGTTAGACTTCTTCAGGGTGTATCAAAAAAAAAGTGGTACGACCTTAAAGTCATTGTCCGTTTAGATATTTTGACTGGAGGTAGAACTTAAATGGATTGAGGGATTTGGTAAATAGTTCCGAACTTTGTTTATTATTAAAGTAAAGTCTGATGTAGGTGACATTAAAATTTAGGAAGATGTGAAGGCGTTATTTGTAGATAAAAAAACATTATCTAATTTAATGAACGTAATAATACCAGAGAGGAAGATTTCATTTGGCTAGGAATTTAATAAACAAGATTTCAACTAAGAAATTTTGATAGATATTTTCGGATTTCAGGATTTTGATGCAAGATTTTGGGATTATGATGGGTGATTAACGGATATTGGGATGGATGATATTTGAATTTGATAGATAATTTGGGGATTTTGCTCCCTAACAGAAGGGACAGTACATGTGGCAAAGTTGTTTCACCTAGTACGTTAAAGCGATAAAATTACTATAGTTTCGAGGTTCATAGAGATTCTTAAGACCAAAGTGGCGTTTCAGATTACCCATGAAATGACCAATGGACTTTTTTACAGACACAATATCATATACGGGGAGAGCCATCGAGTCTGCAATAGGGGTTCTCTTAGAAGGAATGTTTGAGGGAGTTGTTCTTAAAGGATTTCAGAAACAAATTGCGACAGTGGCAAAGGGTGCCATGAGTTAGAGGAGTGAAAGAAAAAGAACTCTGAGTGGGGAAGCCTATTCATTATGATCATTCAAAATCAAAAATAGCTTTAAAGCTATGATTTCCTGAAGCCTTGGACTACACGAAAAAAACCAAATGCCACGAGCCCAAGATTAAGAAACCAGAATAAAGATTAATCCTTAAAGTTAGAATAGATTTGAAACAACAGAATCTTACCTCATACGGCATTTTGTTCGAGTATCAAATATCCATAATAATATGTTTCATCTAATATCATTAAATCTTCCTGTTTATTAAAATTCTTCAGGAAAACCAAAACTCAGCAAATCGCCGGAATCCGGAAGACGATTCCCCAAACTGTTTTTTTATCTATTTCCGAACTTTACCGCTGGATGGCGCTTTCTCACGATAGAGTTTTCAGGGTTGCCAGCCACGAAAAGCGATTTACCGCGAAGATGGAAAATTTATTCTCGCTCCTGGCTTTCATACAGCATACGTAGAACAATTACGGCTTATATTTTGCTATAAAAAAGTAAATAGTAGCTTTTTCTTTAACAATAGAGCAAAAAAAAAGGGATATTTGTTTTCTCCATGACAGTGTACATAACGCACTAGTATTGTATCCAGATGTCTCTAATAAGTCCATATCAATTATTTGTTTTTGTCGTGGATAAAGCCCCGTCCACACGACATCTAGCGGAAAATTCGCTAACTTCAATCGATAAACAAGTTTAACAATCTTTAATGAATTCTCTTGTATTTAATCTGTTGTCATAAGTTTATTGTGACTTCTATTAAGGCCATAAGTTAATTGTAAATTCTATTAAAGCTATAAGTTAATTGTAACTTCTATTAAAGCCATAAGTTAATTGTAAAGTCTATTAAAACCATAAGTATTCTTGTTATGGCCTGGTTCTTTTTTAAGTCATAAGTTAATATTATAATTCTTATTAAGCCATAAGTAAATACTGTATTTTCACACCATATATTTTAACCAAATTTATATAAATAATTTTTCACAGATTAAAGTCTACCATGCCAAAACCATGCTCCATTCCTAATTGCAAAAACAACACTAGAGAAGATGGTTGGTTCGCTTCGCATAAATTTCCAAAAGACAAGGGATTAACCAATCAATGGTTGACTTCGTTTAAAAATGCTGGTATAACGAAGTAAGGGAGTTAAATTTTATTTTTAGTACAAAATTTAAATAAATTATATCTTTTAGATCATTTACAAGTTCGAGCATAATATGTGGCGAACATTTTGTCGGTGGACGAAAAACTGCGCAACATTCAGTACCAACAATTTTCCCAAAAACCAATAGTAATGGAGTGCAAGTATTAGTATCTTACGTGCCTCCCCAAGAACTCGAATTGCCTTTGGACGATGCGGACGTACAAAACCTGGAAGTTGACGTTGAACCCCGAGACGCGACTAATAAGGGTAAAAAGAAAAGCAGGTGTAACTGCGAGGCTTATAGCGACGAAATGAAAGAAAAAATTACCGATCTTAAAATCCAAATTTCTCAAATGACTGTCGAAAACAGAGAGCTAAAAAAATGCATCGATAAACTAGTCATCGCCAATAAATCACTGAAAAATGCAAATGATATATTAGAAAAGAAAAAAGTTGGCAGAGAAGCGCTCGCTAAATACGAAGAGATTGTTGATTATCCAAACCGATTGGAATATTACACGGGTTTCAAGAGTCACGATGATTTTACTGCGCTTTACAATTTTTTAGTACCAGACTTTGAATCTAACCAATCATCCGAGAGGGTTAACTTACCCAGAAATGACATTTTGACATTGAAAACTCAATTATTAATCGTTCTTATAAAACTACGTCTAAACTTGGATAACGTAGACTTAGCGTATCGTTTTGGCGTTCCTCAAGCCCTCATTTTAAAATACTGGAATTCGTGGATTCCTGTTATGCGGATGCGATTGAGTGAGATACCAACTTGGCCATCGCCAGAAATATGCGATAAATACCGGCCAGGAGTTTTTAAGGAAGACGGTTACGAGATTGTAGATGGCATCTTTCATAGATTCGAAATAACCGTAGCAGATTCTCGAACGGATCAAACGGAAACTAAAAAAGGCTTTATGGCTTTAGCTCCTAACGGTTTCTTCATGTTCGCTTCGGATTTAGTTCCCAGTACGTTAACGGATCAAGAAGTGGTTCTCGGTACGAGGATTTTAGACAAATTTACCGAGGGAAGAGGAGTAATGGTTGATCCAGAGTTTTTGTTAGAGGAAGAATGCGAGAAAAAGAATTTAAGGATAGTGTATTTACCGACGCCAAATGAAGCCGGGAACTTGCACGCGCACATTGATAACGTGACCAGCAAAATCAACTATTTTAGAATTATCTGCGACACTTACGATAGCGCGTCTTTCCAAGAGTCCTCGGATGAACTAAATTCTGTTTGGCACATTTGTTGTTATCTATTGAATTTTATTGAAAATTACGATAAACAAGTTTGATAATCTTGTAAATTTATAAGTTACGTAATAAAAGATCCTTTAGGCGCGATAAAACTCAAGATACCCGTCCTATAATTCCTATATTATCACGTTTTTCCTTGAAATTTCCTATAAAGTTTTATAATTTAAGTCTATTTTTACTAAATACTTATTTAAAGGACCTAACTGCTCCGTAATTTGCCCCTTTAAAATACTCTTTTACGCCTAGCTTTGTTACGGTCAATGTCGTCTGCTAGGAAAAGACACTAGAAAAGAAGGCGACTTTAAAGGGGATTTTATAATCGCAGATAGTCTCTTTAACCGCACATTCGAGACTAAAAATGATCATTGCGTCTTAGAGAACTGCGGGTGGAGCTCAACAAAAATCTAAATTATTTCAGGGCGAGTTATCATCAAATTAAACTGAATTGATTGAGAGGTAATACCTAATCATAGATGGCGCTCATAAATTTGGTTTATAAAGATGAGTGAACAATGTTTTAGGCATGAACTATTTTATTATAAATTTTATGTATAGAAAAATAAATCTCATCTTTGTTAAAACTTTTCGCGTATTAAACAGATTAGTAAAACATTTTTTTGACTCGAGTAAAAGCGAGGGAAACTTACGCTCGCAATTATATAATTAGGAATTTACGATTCAAATACTTCGTAGTTTTTAGCAGCGATTGGAGTATTTTGAGAATCATCTCCGTTGTAAGCCGTGGTTGAGGCATTCATAGCTCCGCAGTTTACAAGGTCGCTATAAGAATTGTTTTAGTAAAATAAGAAATCGAGTCAGTCCAATAGATATTTACCTTTCACTACTGATTGAGAGAAACTTAATGCGAGAAATTGAATCCAAGAATTTATCGTAAGGGGGAGGAGACGAAACCAAAGCCGTATGTTTACTCTTAACTCCAATATTACTAAACTTTCCAAGGTTTCCTTTGCCATTTTTGGTATTGCCAGATCCAAATGTTTTTTCTTCATTGATCGTGTCGTCAATGTCGAGATTTAACCAGGTTAAACTGCGTAATAATGTACTCGTATTATTAAATACTAAATTAAATTTAAAGTTTCAAGGGAAGATGAAAATGACCCCCAAGATTGTCCAAGGCTTAACTATGGGTTTTCACCTTCCCTTTAAATAAGTACCTTTTTAAATCATTCCAATCCAGAAATTCGTTCTCATTTTCAGGTTCATCGACCTTAACATCGACAATCATGCCGTAGTAGCGATTGCTGTAAAATTGTACTTTCTCTAGCTTTAAGGTGGAAACTTGAGGTATTTTTTCATTGGTATCATCCATGGCTATTCCCGCGAAGCTAACGTCTGATTCGCCATCAACTCTCAAACCGCTTCCTTCACAATGATGAATATACGAAGATTTCATCGTCAAACTACTACCCAATCTCATGTTGATGCCGTCTATCTGAAAATTGACCAATACACGCCTGTTTAAGAATAAATATAGAGAGTTTATCTTTAATGTAGACACGAAACTGGTCTAATTTCGGGCATTGTCAAATTGAACTCGCGTCTCGCGAGTAAAAAAAATTACAGACGGTTTTATGACGTTGATTTTTCTAAAATGAAAGTATAACCGATGTCACGAAACCCTCACGGATCTTTTTCAATTCTTGAAAAGGTAATTCACGTGATTGGCACGCGTGTTCAATTTGATGATGCCCAAATTGAGCTAGATTGCGCGTCTACTTTTTTAGGTATGGTATTACATTTGAATACAAGACGTTGCAGTTATCGAGCGTCAGAGAGGCGCCTTCCAATATGATCATGCCATAATCTCCGCCATTTACGAAGCAATCTTTCGCTAGAAGACTTCCTTTATGAATAAGAACGGTAGTTTTCATCAAACGATCAGGTTTCAAGGTAATATTTTCCATGATTATTTCAGAAGCGCAACAGTTAAGGAATATATCACCGCCTCCTTTGCAACCTTCAATTACCACTTCGTTTAGGCCCCCCAAACCTGCGATCATTTTTAATTTCTTAATAAATATCAGGTTCCCAAAAAAAAATGAAAGGGTTCGCGCAAAACATTTTGAAGACAAATTTTCCCTGATATTTCCGGGTTTGTACGAACCCTTGACTACCAGAAATGATAGAAATACCTTTGACCGTCACGTTTTCTTCGATCCAACCGAGGGAAAGGCATTTATAAGTGCCAGGAAAGATGAGAACGGTTTCACCGGATTGAGCGCGAGATACTGCCAACTCTGGGCTTTCGTACATTCTTACAACCATGTTCGTGTCAAACGAGAGCTCCTACATTATCAAAGTTAGTCATTTGACATATATACCAATATGGCTGCAGCGCGAGACAAATACCTTAATACTTCCAAGAGTAATATTTTGGCCGACTAGATGCAAGACTGGAAATTCTCTTTCGTAACAAACTGTACCTCCAGTACTTAATCTCGATATCATAGAGGAATTATTACTGCTCAAAACCAATGTCCTGTATTTTTAAATACCAAAAATATAAATATTACGAGGACACGAGGGTCATTCCCCGTCGTTTCACATTTCTTTTTAAGTATCTTATTCTAAATGTCACGCATTTCGGATAAAATACTTTGAATTTTTCACTAGTCAACAGTGGTGCGGGTGTTAAGGTACCTTAGTGTTGGATTTTCCAACAACTCCAATTGTTTTTGTAAATCTTCAAGTTCAGAGCGGTATTCTATCGTTTGAATAACGTCAGCCTCTTCGAATTCAGCTTCGGAATCACTCATTTGAAATTCTCGGAGTTTATCCCGAAGAATCCAAGCTTGTTCTAAAATTTCAGACACTCTTCTCGCCATAGTTTCAGGGACAATTCCATTTTGAATATCAAAATATCTGACACAATGATTGTAATTACGTTTCAAATTTAGATGAAAAGATTACTTTAATCTTACAATTTAAGTCTAGGTTTAAGATGTCTCTCGGCAAAGACGATATCATCATCATCCTCTTCGTCCCATGGACGCCATAAGTTTTCGTAGAAAAACCTTTCAAAAAATTACAGAGAATCATTTACGCGGTGACCGCGACAAAAACCCCAAAAATTTATCAACTCTGATATGTAAAGCCAAAGATGTTAAAGAAAAATGCAAAATCCCCTTGAACTAAAGTAACCAGACTTTAGGAATGTTTTAGACTTGGGGGGGGGGGGGGGGGTTTCATCATAAATTTGATTTTGGTGCCCCTTTGATAGGCTCATGCCTCCCCTTTCGAACTGATTTGGCACTCTTCAAAGATTCCTACTTCTATCAACACTATCTTCTACGAATATTTTACCTGATATATTCTATTGCCACAGCTGTCTTCAAAAAAAACCCTTCATCATCATCGCTAGAAAGTGGGTGGAGTTCAGTGAGTGGAACAATTATTTCACCATTTTTTGCCAGGAGCAAGTTTTGAAAATCCGAATTGTTTTTCAAAATTTCAAAGACTGGAACTTCAACTATTCCTAGTAATTTAACGGTGCTTTCCATTTTGTTCATGCTAACGTCTAAAACCTAGAAAAATTAAAGCTTCTTGAACCATAGTGACGGACTTTATAATCCCATTTTGATCATTAATGGGAAGATTTACATTAACCAAACTTCCAGTTCGGTTACAGGCAATTTTTAAAGGGGGTTGGTTAATCGAAATCATCTCGACATCATTCCGTATAAAAATGGATAATTACCTCAACAAGAAAATCACAATCAATGTCGACACTATCCAATGGTAAAGTAGATTTGGTGGCTCTCCATATCGCATTCCATCCAACTGGTTCAATGTAAGTGTTAGTGTACTCAATCATCGCCTTTTCCACATCAGCAGTGGATGCCGCAATTAAAATTTGATTAGCATAGACATCGTAGAGATCATCAATTGAAGCATCATTTAAATTAATGGTATAGACTATTGGAGATTGCGTTACTAATTTTAAAGCCGATTCACTTTGATTATCCATGACGAGGACGACGTTTCTTCTGTCAAACGAAAAGGAAACAGAAATGATTTAATTTCCAACTTCTCGAACTCCGATTGATTCAACGATTAATAAAAAAATTTGCCTCAAATATTTGAAACGTGGTTGCCAGCCTACCAGGATTGTAAATTTGTATTCGAGGTCAAAGATCAGGAGACACAGAGAATAAAGAGCAGTAGTAGCAGCTCATCCACTCTGCAAGAATAAATAAATTAGATAAGGGGGTACAGGAATAACGTGTAGTTTTCGAATGCTTACAGAATAATGACACTAAGCGTAAAATTTCACTTAAGATGCTCTTTGAGCGCCGATTGTTTTCCTATTTGTACGTACAGATTCTATATATTCCGTAACCATTCAAAATCAAGCTTTCGATCGAAAACTGCAGATTCCCTCTAGTTAAAACAAAGGCTCAGGTCAAGGGGTGCTGGATCGAGAAATCAAATTTTCGATTTTTCGCCGGCCGTTTCGCGCGCTTTATGTGACGTCACCATGAGACCTCCGGCGATAATGTGGCTAGGCGGTAAAGTCAAATTTTTCGTTTTCTATTTTCGTTTCTATGAATTTTAAACGTACAAGAGAAAATATTTTTGTGTTTATTATTTATTATATTTATTTTGCAATGAAATAATAGAATTCTATGTAGACAATGCAAATTTAAATACAAAATTATCATTTTTTAAGTGCAGGTACATTTTGTAGTTTTTATATCAAAGGTAAAAAATAATGGTACAGGGTTGCCACAGTTTTTTCAGATTCAAATTCCCTGATTTTCTAGGTTTTTCCCTGACCTTTTCCAACGATTTTCCCTTACCGTTTCAGCTAATTTTTAACCTTTAATTTTTATATTATTTTGCTATTGCGTTCGCCAAAATTTTTGCACGCATATCTTTGTTCTAATCTACACAACTGACACGGTCAGCTTCAAATCTTTTCTGTAGATGATTGTAATTTCCTGGCTTCTTGAAAGATCCTTAAATTCCCTGACTTTTTAAAATATCTTAAAATTCCCTGACTTTTTTGGTTCATTTTCAAGTTCCCTGACCTGTGGCAACCCGGTGGTAATGAGTTTTTAGGATCTATTTATCATAGAAGTATACAAAATGAAGTCAGTCACAAGTGAAAAATATTAATATTATATGAAAAATAGTTAATTGTTACAAATCACCAAAATAATATTTAATTGCAAAGAGTTGTTTGTTTTTGTTGTGATAAAAATATATGCCTAAAATGAAAAAGAATACCATGATGTCATCATTGTATTATCTTTTTAATTTTTCTAAATTGCTACATTTGTTTTCTATAAAGTTTATAATTATAAGTATAACTTTTTAATCAGAATAGTTGTTTTACTGGGTTTAGGTGGATTTAATAATGCATTGAATTCAAGGTTTTGGGTGGCTGGAGATTCAACTTCGTTGTCTTCCATTCTTTTTCCTTCCACAGGAGAGTGAGTTGGAACTGATTTGGGTGTTATAAGGTTTTTGGCACTTCCTTTTGAAGCCTCTTACATATTCGCAACTGCCTTTCTGATTGAGAAGGATTTTGAGCAATAACTGTTATAGGTAATAACCTTTCCGTTGCCATAGCATTGAACTTCAAAACTTTACGATCTGGAAGTCCCGGAAGTTCCACCCGCATATCACGTTCAAAATTATCATCTTTGAAGTGCTTAGAAAAGATTCCACTAGATCCCATTTATCATCTCTTTTACATTTGATGACCCAAGTTTTTCTTAGTAAGGAATCTTTCGGGAAGGAGTGATACCGAATATGTAGTTTTGATAGTTTTTAAAAGACTCTTATTGCATATAGCAACAATCTTGTTCCTGGCATGATGTTAATGGTTAATGTTTATCCTAAAATAGAAAACGAATTTAATCTTCTCTAAAATTCAATCCAAAACCTAAAGTGTAAAACAAAAGTAATTCCAACAACTCTAAGCCTCGCAATATAGGGCCTCCATAATCATGATTGGTTTTTAACATTTATTTACACAGATACAGCTTCGGAAAACCTAATTATTAAATTCTACAGATGCTTTTATTTCCTCAGAAACACTAAAGTGGGTGAAAATAATTTTATTTTTTACAAAAGATTAAAAATCTTACCTGTTTAATTAAAACAAAACACGGGAACTCCATTCCCGCCTATGGCCAGGGAACCGTCGTCTGTTTTCGGGTCTCATGGTGACGTAAAAATCGCCAGCCAATGAAACCTTTTAAAAAAAACTTGGCTTTTTGGCCCGATCCAGCAAACCTTATATAGCGGGTTTCTACTAACCTTGGGCTCAGGTGACATTGGTTCGTTGCTGAATGCAGCCTCCTCCACATAAGATCTCCGATTCGGCGAACCACTTTTTCTTTTCTCCTCGAACAAATGTCCAATTACGCAACATTTGGGAAATGGGACAATTTCCAGTATTTCGCGCTTATTTCCGTTCCTGCCGATTTCTGTTACTATAAGGTCAAAGGAAAAAAATCTTTTTCACCTTCCCTTTAAGGGTCTATTTTATCAAGAAACTATAGACCAATAAAATAAATGGAAATCATACAAAATATTTCTTAATATATTAACATTTAAACACACATTTTCCTTCTCAACTACAAAAGAAATACCCTATATATATTAATTTGAAATTTATTTTGTATTACAAAACAGTATTAAAATATGAGCAAATTTTTTTAGTAACTTTTCAATAACAAAATGTTAAGTATAAAATTATGAACTATAAAAAAAAATTAAAATACCAATTGCAAATTATATTATTTGCAATGATTTTTTTGAAATGAAATAACTTCTTTCACTTCTTAAAACTAGCCGGTATTTTTTTTTTATTTATTTTTATTTGCGCGTCTATAGTTCTTACTTGTTTATACAGTTACATCTCCTACATACATAATTTAGTACACCAAAGATCCGTATTCATTTAAACCATAGTCTTTTCAACAACAGGTGTCTTTTTTCTTCCTTCTTTAACTCTTAATTCAACTTTCAACAAATGATTTCCCGAACTGAGATTACGCCATTTATCGTAAAGTTGTTGAGGAGTTCTTTGGATACCAAATATTTTAGCAATACGATACCATTGCCCTAAACCATATTTTCGAACGCCAATGTACAATAATTCTTCTTCTTCGAAACTCCACGGCTTTCGACGTAGAACCTTCGTCGCTTTTGGATCGTGTTTTAAAACCTTCTTAGTGAACCATTTCGACGAAGGTTCAACATTATTATCTTCCTTAGAGCTATCATCAGCCTGTGAAATACATTCATCGTTAAAATCGTCACTGATACGCGAAGGGCTTTCATTTCTAACATCTAAATCCATAGAGCCTCTTACTTTAGAAGTGGATGGTTGATTTTCAGTTTGTCTGGACGATGAACTTTTCAAATTCCTACCACTGGAAGTACTCGCGTCATTTTGACCGCTAGTAGATGGTCGAATTTGATTTATATCTAAATTGGTTTTAGCATTTTCCATTAAACCTAGCTCAGCAACTGCTTCATCAACGTTTGAAGCGATGGATTTTGAATGTTCTTTCAACCGAGGGGGTTCATCTTTCGAGGAATCGCTCTTAGGACGCGTTTCATTAACATCAGAAACGAGTGATTTAGGATGTGAACGATGCTTAGGAAGGCTTTCATTTGTACCGAGTTTGGCAATGGGGTTAGAATGTTTTACGAGTGAACAGTGACAAGGAAGGACTTTATCAACATTTGCCGGTTCAGAACGTAATCCACTCTTCGGAAGGCCTTCATCGGCGTTTGAAGCGATGGTTTTATATTGTTCTTTGGTTGAACAGAGTTCAGGAAGACTTGAAGCGAATCTTTTATCATTTTTGGTATTGTAAAAGTCAGGTGGCGCTCCACGCTTCGCTGTTGTTTTCTCCTGGTGAATAATGGCGTTCTCGTTGGAATTACTGGATTCTTCACTTGAGGAGCTAATAATGGAAAAATTTTTGTTTATGGGAAGCGTCTCATCGGATGAAAAATCCGTATGTTCGCTAGATTCCGAAGTAACTTCATTATCTCTAACTACAAGTTTATTATTGTTATCTATTGGGAGATTGTTCTCTGAATTCACGCTGTTCCGAGTCAAGATCATATCAGAATCAGATTCTGAAGTTAAGATTATAATCCTCCTTATTTTTTTGGGCTTTCTTGGTTTTTCGGAATTGTTTGAAGCGGTTTCAACGATTTTATTAGCTTCGGAATTAATACCGGGTTCCAATCTTCGCGGGTGGTCTTCTTTCAACTGTTGCTTAAACATATTGGCCGGGTTTAATCGTGGAATTCTTAGAATTGGATCAAGATTCGTTGGCAAAAAATTGATTTTATCAGTATTGTTAGTCGGGTTTTTGGGTGATGAAGTTTTATTCTTGGTAAATTTAGTTTTACGCTTATTATGAAACGAAAACTCGTCACTAGATTCACTATCGTTATTATTTGTTTCCAAATTGTACGTTTGCCTATCGATATCATTACAATTATCACAGTTATCATGTCCAGAATGTCTATCTTTTTTGTCGGAATCAAGCTGGGTATTTTTTGGGTTTTTTAAGATTGCTGGATTTACAGCGCTTTCTCTCTGATTTAGTTTTGATGACTTGGTTTGGCTTTTTCGATGATCTAAATTATCCAAGACTTTGGAAGGGGAAGAGTCTGTTCGATCATTTCTCTGGAAAATTTCAACTGAAATATTTGAGTTTGGACTTTCATCTAGCCTGGAAAGTTTCACAACTGGAATTTTCTTAACTAATTTTGGTGGTTTGTTACTTTTTATGACGGATTTATCGCTGATTTGTGGTTTGTTGTTAATTTGGGGTTCGTTAATTTTTATCGCATTTCGTCTTTTTCGAGATAATCTTGACGATGTTTGTAAGCGTTTCTTACGAATGAATTCTTTACTCAAAAATTCATCGCTGGATGATTCGCTTGACGATATATTTAGTTTAATTTTGCGTTTATTATTCTTAGCGCACGTTTTTTTAACTGTTGATGAAGTTGTAATTGGTATATTTCTTCTACTCAGAGGACTTGATAAAATTGCGTCATCATTATCATCGGAATCTCTAAAATATCTTGAATCCCGCTGAGAGTTTTGTCCATTACTGGGATTTATATTCGCACGTGTGTCTACCTTAATAGATTCAATAGGGTTATTGCCACTGGATTTGTTGTTAAGCGGAATTGCGCCTGACCAGATAATATCACTATCTGTCCAATTATTTGGATCGCTTCCTGGATCAGGGTTATTAGGGACCGCAACATTTACAATTGGTGCGGTATGAAGATTTGATGATATCTCGCTAGACGCGGGTTTAGATGCGGGGTGATTTCTTGATTTACTGGAATCATTCGCGGACTGAGACAGTGGGAGACTTCTTGAAAAGTCTTCCTCGTCATCACTCGATAATATTGGCAGCCTATATTGCGGTGTTCGGGGTTTTTTCTTCTTCAGACGATTTTTAAGGTCATTATTTAGTGGTTGGTCGCCTTTTCTAACAGTTTTTGAAGGCTTAGTAGGTTTGGTCCCATTATTCGGAAGGTTTGGAATAACGGGTTCGTAAGTTGTTTTTTTCTCGTCTGTTGAAAAAATACAAAGAAATTTACGATATACAGATTTAAAAATAACATTTCAACTCAAATCGTATCAAAATAAAAGTAAAATTGGTGAACCAATTATAGAATCGAGAATTTAAAGGAGAGGTACCATTTAAAGGTACGTCAGTGGCCGGAGTTTCCATTAAAATAGGATTGCCTATTGGATTAAATAACCTTCTTCTAAAACCAGGAGATCCTAAGGAACTAGAGCTTGAATTAAGTAGAGAGGGTTCTGTTAAAAGAGACGTAGAGAAAAATATTGTTAACGCAATAAAAAATTGAAAAGATTCGTCATTAAATGACAAACCTCCGTTGTTTTTAGAATTTGGTGTACTCTGACTTGGAGTGTTGACTACTAAGGGTGTGGCGCTATTTATTCCATCATTCACCGGCGGATTACTGTCCGGTGTACTGCATAATGATTTTGAGCTCCCTCGCGAGTCTCTCACCCTTCGACGCGAACGACTAAGCCTGAAGGATCTAGGCGTCGCGCAGACAATTTCTAGAATAAATTTTACACTAAGATTAATAGATTTCAAAGGGAAAATGAAGTTTTGACAAAAATGATATATGGAAAAATAATAATTCAGTGAATTCAAGGATGGGTGGTACCTTTTTAACCAAAATTTGTTAATCTTGTAACTAGATTTGTAGGATAAATATTAAGAATTATATTGAGATCTCTGTGAATTCTGATCTACTGTTGGATTAGGCCTATTTAGACAGTAAGGAATTGATAGAAAAGTAATTTGATTTTAGTTTGAATTCTCCCTTTAAAGGAGTCTTAATTAGGCAATACAGGGCGAGACATTTTATACCATATAAGGCAAATTATAACTATCGAATAGCCTCCGCGCCCCTGCATATGCGAAACTAGTGAATAAATTGAAGGTAATGCATTTCTTTCCAACACATCCCCCCTAGTTACGTAGCGAAAAGTTTGAATCATGTAGGCCTTTACAATGTTGTCATTTTTACCATTGTTTAAGATTGCACCTGGAATTAACGTTTGATCTAGGGAATCATCCATCTCCATCGACGATTCTAATTCACGTTTAGTTATTTCTAGATTTTTTTTCTCATCAATGGTTTTTTCACGTAGATCATTTTGAAATGTCCGTTTCTCAATTTCATCATCACTAACTGTTTCTAGTTTAACCACCGTTTTCAACTGTTCAGAATTAGCTCGAATCCACGGCAATGTTTTGTCCATCGAAACAGGCAAT
The DNA here is from genome assembly GCA_963920705.1 of Odiellus spinosus. Classification (NCBI taxonomy): domain Eukaryota; kingdom Metazoa; phylum Arthropoda; class Arachnida; order Opiliones; family Phalangiidae; genus Odiellus; species Odiellus spinosus. The sequence goes on along the minus strand of OY987233.1, from coordinate 23,309,349 downwards.
TCCGTAATAGTGGAAAGAATTTCTACTGATTTAGCGGAATTTCCAATATCTTCTTCCGGCTCCTGTTTGATACTTTTTACGGTTTGGTTTTTATCGGATGAAATTACGATTTCACTTAGTCTCTCGCGTTTAATAGGATTGGGTATATCTTTAACCAATGAGATTGAAGAACCAACTTTAACTTCGTTATCGTTCGATCTAGGTACAACATTCTGATCTACGGTAGCGACAGTGTCGATTTGATCAAGAAATTTCACTATTTCTTCCATTTCTTTATTCGCTTTATCTTCAAGTTCTAACGAAACGGGTTTGTAACGATCAATGATAGTCTCAGGAGCGCTAATTTTTTCATTTCTAGTCATATCCGAGTGTTGATCATCATTTGGTAGATAATTTGATTGATCTTTAAGTACTGTAATACTTTTTTTAGGTTTAGAAGAAGCTGATTTAAATCCGAAAGCCAAATTATCATTTGGTAGATTTACTTCAGTTCCACGTGACGCAACACGGTCTTCAACTACTACATCAGCAATTAAACATCGATTCTTATTGTCTTTCATTCTATTGCCCGATATGCCAGGCTGTTTATTCTGATTTTCTTCGCGGGAAGCTTAGTAGAAAAGTTCAATAATTTACGTTAATATGTTAAAAGATTAAAATTAATTTTAGTTTTACGTTAATATGTTAAAAAATTCAAATTAATTAGAGTTATTAAGTTACGTCACATCAAAAATAAAGTCAATAGACAAATTCTAGCAGAAGCTAAAGCTTTGTATGTTTTTTTAAGAGTAATTTGAAGCGAGGCCTAATATCCTACCACCCTCCATTTTGTACCTCTCACGAGGACACGAAAGAGTTCCGAATATTCTCTCTCGGGTTTGACACTCTTTGCCTTTAGATATATATGTTTCTTTGGCCACATTGATGAAATCTTTAAAGGAGCGCAAGCTGGACTCAGTTTGTAAAATGTCGCGCGTACGTAAGCATTCGTGATGTCAATGTCAATTATAATAATGGTGGGAAGTACGTAGTGATAGAATAATGGTCAAAATGAGAAACCAACTAATGTCATCTCAGTTAATCTCCCCGTAACCTTTTCAAACTGATTGTGCCACATCAGCTTGCATCTCCCTTTAAAGGCCTAGGATTACTTCTGCCTGTCACCCTGGAAACAAACTCACCTTCTAGGCTTTCTCTCGCCTCGCTACCCAAGGGGAAGCTCAGAATGTTAGCCCACTTCCAGTAAAACAGGCAGAAGAAATCCTAGACCTTTAACTAACTATTCTTCCACGAATTTTTAATGAAAAGAAGTATCCCAGCCCCTTAAGACATTCATTCTGAATCCATTACAAACGGTTGATCGAATTACCAATGATAATTCTACGTGAAAGTTGGCCCAGAGACTAGGCATCCCATTACTACGAGCTTAAGCTTTCTTGGCACAACGCGTGGCTAATCTTCAAGCGTACAAAACTATACAACTCGGTCTAATCAGCAAAACTACGTATAGGTGGTCTTGATTTCCCCAAAATTTAGCATTTTCTATAGTGTTTAAAGGATAGAAACCATTTAGCTCGTGGTCTAGGGGTTGCCTGACTCTAGTCTCTGGTTGCGAGAAATATATTTGCAAATAAAACGCATACCTTCGGATGAGAGACTCGAATTATAAGGCGCTTGTTCTCGCATACTCGTTCCTGATGACTGTTTTGGCAATTCACTTTCAACGCAATTGATGATACCATCAAGAACAGGATTATTCACCGTTATTTCTGAATTATCCAAAGGCAGTTCCTCCTCGTATTGCGGAATTAAGCTGTAAGGTACGCAATCACCATTGTCCGAACTGTCCGATGGAGGGGGATTCATTTTGCTTCCAACATCACCACTGTAGTAAGAGTCATCGCTACCTTCTTGGTAATTTCGAACACCGCCTAGCGGGAACGTAGAGGGAATGTGGGATTTTACATAAATTAGAGAGTCTTCAGATTCGCTAGAATGAGAGTGTGGTTTTGATGATCTTCCTGGAGGCTCGTTACATCGAGTAGATTTAGAGACGCCTTTGAGAATAAAATTCAGAAACAAGATAAAGTAACATTAGAGAGAGCGCCTTTATCAAGTGATCCCTATTTGAAAAATAACATACCCGCTTGAGAACTGAAAGCCTTCTCATTAGTCCCGTCAGATTTATCATCGTTCTCAGCGCTAGTCGAAGGCATTTGGGTTAAAAAATTAGAGAGATGTAATTGGGACGCTTTCATAAGGCACTGGGAGTTTTCCTTCCAAGACAATTCCGCCGCTTTATCATTTGAGTACGAACTTCGACTCAAATTTTGATTAGAAAGTACTCCCGTTCGTTCATTATCCAATTTATTTGGAATTCCATTCTTTGTTGGTATCAAAATTCTATTTTGAAGCAAATGTGACCTTTCATATTCGGGATTAGAAACAGTTTTCGGCGCTTGATGCGGGCTCATAATTTGTTGATCGAGTAATTGAGCACCGGTTTTGCGTAGTATAGTTTTCTTTGAATTGTCAATAGATGAACTTCCGTTTGATAAATCAACAATAGGAATTTCATCATTTTGCGCAATTTCAGGTTCATTCAAAAGGTTCTCTTCAGGCTCCGATTCTAAGATTTCTTCTTGAAAAGATTCGCTATCTTCGCTTAAAACTCTCTTTATTTGACTTTCGTTCGAATTTCTACAGACATCAACGTTGGAATTTTCAGAGGATGGATCGCGCGACGGTCTTTTGAGTTTAGAGCCGCTTATTGTAGAAACAATTGGCAATGACGCGATGTTTATTTGCGGTAATGAGGGGAGCGTATAAATGTTGGAGTCCGATAAACTGTCCAGCTTGGAGTCCGGCGCAATTAAGGTGACTGAATCTTCGAGATCATTTCCAAAAAGTCTTTGAATTTCTTCGTCATTCTTAAACTTTCTTTCAAGTTGTTTACTTCTCGTCGAATCTCCCGAGTTAATTAGAGATAAAATTTTTAAAACCAAGTTGCTAAGATATTCGAACGAATTTTCGTTAAATAAGCGGGAACAGTTTAAAAATATTGGTTGAGGTAACATTTCATTCAGATCTAGTAGCGTTGCGAGAGCCGTCTTAAACTGAGAAATTAAATGGTTCGCGTTAATACAATCGCAAGAGAACTCAAAGTCTCCGTAAATGACCCCCATAAACCGTTTTAAATCGTCAGAATCTATACAAGTTTCAAACATTAATTTAGCGTGGCTTAATACGTGTCGAACTGAATCCGAAAGAGCGGGGTAAATGGTTACTAATAGCTTCAAATTTTTGCTTAGTTGTCCCATATTGTTCAGAAACTTTGTTTTAATATCGATGGATATGTCATCTTCATTTTCTATTTTCGTAACCAATTTCATTAAGGCGATTAAAATGCTTACACACTCCACTAAAGTCAAATGAATGCCATTAAATTTTCCAGTTTGATTTGATCGAATTTGTCCATTAAAAGTTTTCAAATTGAAGCTGCACTCGAGTAGAAAAATACGCCGAGATAATTCGCAATTCGCGAGGTCAACTTTCAACGATTGAAGGTAGTGATAGGCAAAAAGGTCGAGGTAACAGCGACACTCTTCGAACGAGATTGAAGGGCTTTTTGAAAATATTTCAAGCATTCTTTGTAATACTGAAGATATTGCCATGTTCGAGACTTTACAATCCATTTTGTTTTAAAATGAGCTTTACAGTCTTTAACACCGTTCCGCCCTGTGGGGAAATAAGAAACAAACACTTAGAGGTTAAAATAAACGAGACGTTTTTTCTAAGGGTGCATTTAGTAACTCTCAAAATATTACTATATCTATTACTCAGTATGCAGTTCTGAGACCAATTCAGTAGCTTTCCTACCAATGAATTAGGATTATAGTAAGGATTAGATCTCAGTTGAAATCAATATTTGGTACCCCGTCTTCTTTCCTACTTTTTATCCGCTTAATTATCCTTATTATTAACTAGCTTTTTTTATTAACTCCATATCTGTATAATATCTGAATTATAATACAAGCTATCAAGGCTTCTATAAAAATATCTGATTCTCATAAGCGCAAAAGCCCAAGGGGGTTAAGTTTTCACACGCAAATGAAGCAACTTAACGAACTTTCATGGCAAATTAAAAAAATACGTACCTATCATCAAGGAAGTAAAAATACTTTAGTTTAGAGAAATGAACATTTCTAAATTAATTTAAACATTAGTTAGCGAGTTCACAATAAGACCAATTCAATAACACGCAAGACGAAGTTTCTAGAATTTTAAGCAGTTAGCAGACGACAAAAAGGGGCCAATCAGATTCATTTTTCATTTTCCAGAGTAGATTCTTTTTACGAGGAATGACACTTCAATTTAAAAAAAAAGCGGGAACGAGCTAGGGTAGCTCTCGAAAATGAAAAATTATGGGATATTTGTTACGTTATTGTTTCGTATTAAAGACCACAGATATATGAAAAATGTTAAAGACGCGAGTGATAAACTTAATGAGTGGATAATTGTTTGGTTACATAAGGTTTAAGAGGCGGTGGTTGGAACTTTAAGGCCCTATCTGCTCTGAAATTTGCCCCTTTAATATGCTCTTCCCAGATGTACACAGCCTAGCTTTGACTGAACAATTCGATATGTACAACGTCGTCTGCTAAGCTAGAAAAGAAGGCGACTTTAAAGGGGATTTAAAAATCACAGATAGCCCCTTTAAACCTCTATGTAGATGGTTTAGTGTCCTAGTTTTCCTTGATTTGATGGCGTTATAACGTGGAGACGGGTTAGTCCTCAGCAGCGCGATTACCTAAACAATCAAATCTCATTTATCACCATTTACGGAAACCTGTACTACAGATTCACCAAAAAGTACAATCCTAACCACAATTTATAAGAATATATTTTTAATATTTAAACTTTTGCTTATAGTAAAACCTACTGCTATAGTACTAGTATTTTTAATAAGTGTCGGGGATTTAGTCGCTCGTATTTAAAAAAAAAAACTGTCCCTAATTGGAAGTGTACCGAAGTAGACGTCATCACACTAATTAAGCATATTATAAACCAGACTGAATCATTCGTCTTTATCAAATCGGTGGATTATCAAAAATAATCGTGCAGTACATCCTAATGATTCAGATTTATTTATATAAAGAGAATTTGTATCCCAAATATTTAAAATAAACATCTTGCGTGTCTATTACCATGAATTTATTCATACCCATGGAGTATGAATCAATTCACGCTATTACTGAGTTTACGACCTGACATTTAAAATAATGGTTAAAGGGGGCCACCAGAGCCGTCCCAGGGGTACTACTTTTTAAGGGTGTAAGCAGACAGATTTTTAAGGACATAAATTGGCCGTTGGTAGCGCCAATGCTGGCGACTGCAACGCCAAAACCGTAAAGTGGAATAATCAGTAAACGACGGCAGACTGGCTATGGGACGGCTCTGCTGGCCCCCTTTAAGTCATTGTACTCTTTTGGATTCTCCGATTACTCGAGGTTAATGAGAGAAATAGATATATCTAAGAGAGGTTAGCGAAGTCGTGGATGCAGTATTTTGCTTTCTCTACTTGTTTTAAGTGTACAGCTCTAAACTAGTTTTTATATAATTATTATTATTATCCCCCTTGTGATAGCGAGTACAGATAAAAATGTTTACTTAGAACGTAAACCGCTCTTTCATATCCTCAAGAAACGCGAGTCCAACTAGTCCTTGTCTATATTCGCCGAAAATGGAACTTCAAAACACGTTATTAATAACAATAGCGATTGTACTACTTACTCTATGGTATATGTAAGTAAAAATATTAAATTATAATTTAATTCAAATGATAATATTAATAATAATTTAAAATTGGATTGGTATTAGTAAATTAATAGGTAGTTATAGGCATATTTAAAGGGACTATCCGCGAATTTCAAATCCCCTTTAAAGTCGCCTTCTTTTCTAGCTAAGCAGACGACGTTGTACGAAACAAATTGTACAGTCAAAGCTAGCCTGCGTGCGTAAGGGAAGAGTATTTTAAAGGGGCAAGTTTCAGAGCAGATAATGTGGATTAGGCATACTTAGAACGATAAGGAATCATATCGGGTTCATATAAATATTCGTGAGAATAAACACGTCACTCAAAGATCCCTTGAATATACAAGCGCGAGTTGCAATTACATTTATTTATTTGAAAGAGGTATATATACTAATTTTACTACGATTAATTTTATAATAAATTTAATTTTGCGTATTAAATTAAAATTATTTTTAAAGAACTAAAACAAAAGCTAAGAGTGATTTCAATTTTAAGGATTATTATTATTATGCCGTCTAAGTTTAATTATTATAGCGTCAGATATATAGAGATAATACGTAACGGTAAAGAAACTAGTTTGTGCGGAGACGCCCTTTGAATAATTAAGAGAACATAAATTAATTTGAATTTCGTTCTATTACAGAAATCGCAGAAAGAGGTATCGCGTTTTCAAGGATTTGGGAATACCTGGACCCGAGCCACACATACTTCTAGGAAACTTGAGGGAAATTAATGAAAAGGTTAGATAAATAAAAAAATGCGAAGTGATGCTGTAACCAAATTTAATTTCAGTATCACTTTAGGAATCGTACTAATTAAGGTAAACTTACATTTCTAGACTTTACCAGAAGCCCTAAAATCATGGAGACAAAAATATGGAAAACAATTTGGGTATGGGAAATCTTTAACTTAGAATTTTGCTTTAACTAGAGCCGCGTTCACACTACAGACTTTGAAACCGTTTTTAACCTTTTTGGAAAGGTCAAATTATAAAAATTTGGGGTCCCCCGTATGGACCTCTGATCAAGAAATAAAATTAATATCTTAAAAAGTCGATTTGAACATTTGAAACGGTTTGAAAACCGTACCAAAGTGTCAAGTGTGAACGTAGCTTAGTTAGACTCAACATCCCGCCAGCAGCGCCATCGAAAATACGATTAAAACAAAATATTTTTCAACAATAATTTCAGTTATTATTTGGGATCAGTACCATTTTTCGTAACAATGGACACCGAAGTATTAAAACAAATTCAAATCAAAGATTTCCATTCGTTCATTAATCGTCCGGTACGTTTTGAAATATATATAACTCAAAATGGATTTCACCATTCATTCGTAATGTTTTTCATTTAGCTATTAGTTAGCGGTGGTATTGTCGCGGATGATAAATTTAATCATCACATTATATCGGAACGAAACGACAGATGGAAACAACAAAGAGCAATATTGACACCCACATTCACCAGCGGAAAAATGAAACAAGTAATATAGAGATAATTAACATATTCCTGGAAGAATTACCTACAATACAAAACATTTAAACAGATGCTTCCACATATGGAAAAAGCAGTCAACATATTAATGAGCAAAATGGAGAAAAAGCGCATTGAAGACGAAGGTTTCGATATCTACGAAATGTACAAAGGATTGACCTTGGATGTTATTTCGCGAACGGCTTTCGGAACTGAAACTAACGTGCAAAACAATCCTGATGACCCATTCCTTCTTGGCGTTAAAGAACTACTGAAAGAGGGTCCAGTGTCAGGAATAGTTCTTATTTCGAGTAAATATAAAAGGAATAAAGAATTGTAACGAAATGTTCATAAATATTTTTTCGATAACAGTGTGCTTTCCCGAAATTAAACACTCGCTTCGACCAATAAGGACCTTGAAAGAGAAACTCAAGTACTTGCTAGCCATCAGTCACGTTAGAGTTATGATGAATCAGTGCGTCGACATGGTTCGTTGGAGAAGATCCGATCCCAAGGTAAGATTCCTCTAACTCGGAAAGAAAGATCTAACTCACGATGGGTCCCGGACCTTAATAGAATCGCAGAGATGACCTTCTACAACTGATGCTAGACGCCGAGATATCAACCGACATGTCTTTAGTTTCGGGGGATAACCTGACAGCCGGATACGAATTAGAATCGAAGGTTTCAGGAGGGACAAACGAGTTGAAAAGTAAACAATACCACCTTAAAATTTACTACAAAGCTTGCTATTTCACGAATTTATTAATACTCAGACGACAATACGAAGAAAGTAAAAAGCAGTTTATGGTTGAACGAAATAGAAGTAGCGTCCAACACGGTCATTCTTGTTTTCGCTGGGTAATGAAGGTTCATTATTAGACTGTTTTTAAGACCAGGTAATATTTAATTTTTCTAATGGTAATTAGGTACGAGACGACAAGTACAGCCTTGGCTTACACATCCCACGTACTGGTAAACAACCAAGATATACAGGATAAAATTCGTAAGGAGGTTTTGGACGTTCAAGCCGAACACGTAAGATTAAAATCTTCTAACAAGTAGGACAACAAAGGTCGAAGCTCCAAGGTGTTTTTGGTGGAGAGTTTTGGGAGGTGAAATAACATACATCTTGCCTCCCACTGGCCATGTGGGTTGGGCGTGTGAGATTTTAACGTATCCTATTAAAAATGCTAATGATTTTTAATAATTTATTTGTTTGTTCAATGTTTTAGGGTGTTTTAGACTACATCGCGCTTAGTAAGCTAAAATACCTCGATATGGTATTCTCCGAGACACTTCGTTATTATCCACCAGTTACGACGTAAGTTCGATTAACAGCCCAAAACGCTGGGAGAAAAATTACTTTTCCGCTGTTTCGCGATGGGCTAGAATTAACTTTATCACTTTGAAAATAGATTTATCACGAGAACTGCGCAAAAGGACGTCAAATACGGAGATTTGACCATTCCTAAAGGAACCGCGACTCTGGTACCGGTTGAATTACTTCATAGGGACCCCGAACATTGGTCCGAACCAGACAAATTCATTCCCGAAAGGTAAGGAACCGATATAAATAGCAGGACCCTCTCACGTTAAATTTAACATTTACGCTTACAAAGATAAATTGCAATAAAATAAAAATGCTTTTTTGGTTTTGTGGAATATTAACTACGCCCTACACTCGATGAAAATCGGTCTAATTCCAAACCTCTGATCATTGTACTAATTTATTTGTTTAGATTTTCCCCGGAGAATCGTGGCAACATCAACCAAATGGCGTACCAACCCTTCGGAGCCGGACCTCGTAATTGCATCGGTATGAGATTCGCGCAAATGGAAGCCAAACTGGCTCTGGCTAAAATACTAAGTCAATACAGACTGGTTCCCTACTCCAAGACCGAAATTGTAAATTATTACGATTAGCTTAAGATATACGGTAATAATAGCACCTTTTTGCTTTTACAGGGTGACATTGAACCTCTGTTCAAAATGGCTATTACCACACCAAAAAATGGCGTCCATGTTAAAGTCGAAAAAATTTGAATAATGTACAGTTACGAATTAAAAATAAAAACTTCATTATATATAAATGAACAAAGAATCATTTCATTCTCCCTTCAAAAAATATTATTGGAAGTTCCCCGAGACTTCTATAATTTGGAGAATAGTGAACTGAAAATTTTGGGTTTGTACGATTAAAAAGAGGAGCAATCGCCGACTAAAAATTTTTCTTGTAGAGGTTTGTCAACCCTGCAGGCCTTAAATAGGACAGTCTAATAGTATTTGGGCGGTTTTCACTACTCCAAATTAATTATCTCCGTTTAGTCCGTGATCTTAATTAACCTTGGGTCAACGCCGTAAAAGGGAAATTAAAAATTATTTGTTAAAGGGAAATATAAATTTAACATTTTTAAAATTATAGATAATGCTTTTATAGTCCCTAACTCAAATGAGTTTATTACGATTGAAGGTTTAAACAAGGAGGATCAGAGAAGGAGAGGAAATGTGGGGCTGCGTTGAGTTAGAGAGAGAAGAGCCAACCTCCCACTCGGGTGGAAAGGGGGATAGGAAATTCTCGAGGTAAACTGTTGTCACGTGGTCGCTAGCTAGCGCGTCTCATAAAGGATTCGTTTTACCCACGCGACAACATTTTACCACGAAACGTCTCTACCCCCGTTCTCCCAGAGTGGGAGTTTAGGCCGACGCAGTAGGAACCGCGCCGTCCCCACATTTCCTCTCCTTCTCTGATCCTCCTTGGTTTAAATTCCATCTACGAAAGCGTCTTATCTTTTGGTTTTGGCCTTGAAGGGAATTACCTACTTTCTCACTATGATGTTAAACATCATTGTGTCGCAATCAACTCTTCAAATAATTATACAAAATTATAGCAAAAAAAGATTGATAAGAACAAGAGGGAATCAAAGGATTAATGAAAAATAACGAATCACTTTCATGATTTTACGTTTATCTAAATCTACGTTATCGAAAAACTCCAAAGAAAAATAACCACTCATTTTTTTAAGCATCTCCTAATATGAAGAGAAAATATTCCAATATTTGGAACAATAGAGAAAATTTCAATTTCTTTACCAATTAATTAACCAAAGGGGGTGTGACCCGAGGCGCTAGCATTAAAGGGGGCGTGATTTTTAAAGCCCCTTTAAAGTCGCCTTCTTTTCTAGTTTAGCAGACGACGTTCACCGGAACAAATTGTACAGTCAAAGCTAGGCTTTGGAGAACATTTTAAAGGGGCAAATCTAAGAAGTGTGAAGTTATAAACTAGATTTTTCCTTAACAAAAATTATCATTCCCTTTGTGATAGCAAATTTAGATAAGAAATACAATTACTTCGAAAGTAAACCTCTCTTTCATATTCTAAAGGAACGCGACTCCAACGAGTCCTTGTCTATACACGCCGGAAATGGAACTTCAAAACGTGTTAATTATATCAATAGGGGTTGTACTACTCACTCTGTGGTATATGTAAGTAAAAATATTATAATTCAATTTCAATGATAATATTTAATTTAATATACGTACGTTATTATTAGATAACTAATATTAATAATTATATAGGGTTATTTCTTCTGTTATGAGGTAGAACATTAACGGAAAACTTACTGGTAAATGGTTATATATTAAAGGCCCAATCTGCTCTGAAATTTGCCCCTTTGATAGAAGTTGGGGGGTGGAGCTCTTTCTTTCAAGGGCTAAAGGTCGAAATACGGTAAAGGCAAGAAGTAATTCTATATATTTACTTCTGAATATACTCGTACAGCGTAAGTCTATTATATATAAGCAATAAGGCTTATGATCGTCGTAAAATTAATCTCCCAGATTAAAATATTTATGATAATTGAAACGAGACACTTGAAATATCTTTTTTTGAGATTGGAAATATACCAAAAGCTTATAATCGCAAACCTGACAATTGAAATAATTTTAAATGATCTTAATTTTGAAATTTAATTTCTCTCAATTACAGAAATCGCAGAAAGAGGTATCGCGTTTTCAAGGATTTGGGAATACCTGGACCCGAACCACACATACTTCTAGGAAACTTGAGAGAAATTAATGAAAAGGTTAGATAAATAAAAATGTGAAGTGACGCCATCACCAATTTCTCTCACTTTGATTGAGTGGTTCTAGTGTTTATACGTTTAAAATTATATTTCTAGACTTTACCGAAAGCCCTCGAGTCGTGGAGAAAAAAATATGGAAAACAATTTGGGTATGGCCTGGTTGGAGATAATTTCGATTTTAACAACCCATAAAATATTTTGCACCAATAATTTCAGTTATTACATGGGATCAGTACCATTTTTCGTAACAATGGACACTGAAGTATTAAAACAAATTCAAATCAAAGATTTCCATTCGTTCATTAATCGTCCGGTGCGTCTTAAAATATATAACTCAAAATGGATTTCACAAATTCATTTGTAATATATATATTTTTTTTTCATATAGAGGCTAGTTCCTGGTGGCCTCTTGGCCGATGATAAATTTAGCCACCACGTTATCGCCGAACGAAATGACAGATGGAAACAACAAAGGGCCATACTGACACCCACATTCACCAGCGGAAAAATGAAACAAGTAATATAGAGATAATTAACATATTCCTGGAAGAATTACTCTAAAATACTTGTTCGTTGGATGAAATTGGATCTTACGAAACATTTAAACAGATGCTACCACATATGGAAAAGGCCATCAACATATTAATGAGCAACATGGAAAAAAAGCGCATTGAAGACCAAGGTTTCGATATCTACGAAATGTACAAAGGATTGACCTTGGATGTTATTTCGAGAACCGCTTTCGGAACTGAAACTAACGTGCAAAACAACCCGGATGACCCATTCCTTCTTGGCGTTAAAGAATTACTTACGGAGGGTAACGTGGCAGGAATACCTCTCATTTCAAGTATAAATAATAAAACTACGATAAAATAATAATTGTACATCGAAATGTTGATAATCAACGTTCGATAACAGTGGCCTTTCCCGAAATTAAACACTGGCTTCAACCAATAAGGACCTTGAAAGAGAAACTCAAGTACTTACTAGCCATCAGTCACGTGCGAGTTATGATGAATCAGTGCGTCGACATGGTTCGTTGGAGAAGATCCGATCCCAAAGTAAGTTTTAACTCGCGATGCTTGGCTTTTTGATATTGAGTATTTCACGACCTTAATAGAATCGCAGAGACGACCTTCTACAACTGATGCTAGACGCCGAGATGTCCACCGACATGTCTTCAGTCTCAGCGGATAACCTGACAGCTGGATACGAGTCGGAAGCCAAGATTTCGATGACTAACGTGTTGAAAAGTAAACAGTTTACAGAACCTAAATATTTACTTCGAGCTTACTATTTCTTCAATTTATTAATATTCAGACGATAACACTAAGAAGGTTAAAAGCAGTTTTTGGTTGAACGAATTAGAAGTAGCGTCAAACACAGTCCTAATTGTTTTCGCTGGGTAAATAAGGTTCATTATTAGACCGTTTTTAAGACCGGGTAATATTTAATTTTTCTAATGGTAATTAGGTACGAGACGACAAGTACAGCCTTGGCTTACACATCCCACGTACTGGTAAACAACCAAGATATACAGGATAAAATTCGTAAAGAGGTTTTGGACGTTCAAGCCGAACACGTAAGATTAAAATCTTCTAACAAGTAGGACAACAAAGGTCGAAGCTCCAAGGTGTTTTTGGTGGAGAGTTTGGGAGGTGAAATAACATACATCTTGCCTCCCACTGGCCATTTGGGTTGGGCGTGTGAGATTTTAACGTATCCTATTAAAACTGCTAGTGATTTTTAATAATTTATTTGTTTGTTCAATGTTTTAGGGTGTTTTAGACTACATCGCGCTTAGCAAGCTAAAATACCTCGATATGGTATTCTCCGAGACACTTCGATATTATCCACCAGTTACGACGTAAGTTCGATTAGCTTTTTACAAAAATTAGATATAAAACTAGCTACGTGTTTAGATTTTAACACGTATGCTAGTAGCATTTCTCGAAACAGAGGACGCTATAGTTTCTTGGTCAAAAAATCATGATTGAAAACTTGTCTTTACGGTTTAAAACAGATTTATCTCAAGAACAGCGAAAAAAGACGTCAAATACGGTGATTTAACCATTCCTAAAGGAACCGTGACTCTGGTACCGGTTGAATTACTTCACCGGGACCCTGACTTTTGGTCCGAACCAGATAAATTCATTCCCGAAAGGTAAGGGGTCTCCCACGTTAAATTTAACAAAGATAAATTGCAATAAAATCCTGAGTGTTTTTATTTTGTTTTGGGGAAACTAACGAATATTAACTACTAAAATTTATTTGTTTAGATTTTCCCCGGAAAATCGTGGCAAAATCAACCAAATGGCGTACCAACCCTTCGGAGCCGGACCTCGTAATTGCATCGGTATGAGATTCGCCCAAATGGAAGCCAAATTGGCCCTGGCTAAAATACTAAGTCAATACAGACTGGTTCCCTACGCCAAGACCGAAATTGTAAGTAAATAATTAAAAATTAGTTTTAAATTGTAATTTAATGACGTATTTTGCTTTCATCTAGGGTGACATTGAACCTCAAGTCAAATTCGCTATAACCGCTCCAAAAAATGGAGTCCATGTTAAGGTTGAAAAAATTTAAATGTTTCCTGTTTTATAAAAACCTATGTAAGTTTAATAATTATAAATAAAGTCTTGACAACCGTAAATAATTATAGTTATGAACCTAAGCACAGTAAACTCGCCTCCCAAATATATTTAAAGTAGGCGTAATAAGTCTAATTTGACAAAAAATACGAAAAACTAAAAAAATTTTAAAATCTAAAAAACAAATCCACGGGGTCTCCAAAATTTCCTCTAGGGGTGTTGCTTCACTTTAAAGGGACTATCTGTTAATTATAATCACCTTTAAAGTCGCCTTCTTTTCTAGCTTAGCAGACGACATTGACCGTAACAAATTGTACAGTCAAAGCTAGGCGGTGTGATAAGGGAAGAGCATTTTAAAGGGGCAAATTTCAGATTAGTTTAATTAGTAGTTAGTACAAATCAATTTCTCACGCGGAATAGAGTAGAGTATCCCTTTATAAAGTATTATTCCAATAATGGAACTGATATTTAATCAGCTTTCAATATTTACGCAGTTTATTTATATCTATAGAGATATTTTCCTTTAATAGACAATCGAGGCCTATCTAAAAACTTTCGTGTAATCGAAAATGATAAAGATGTAGGCATACGAGTTTCGAGAAATTACGAATATTATCTTCGCTTTGACGATTATCTTTGTACGTTAATGATTTGTCACTTCTCGCGTTTAGGAGGAGTTGGATCTGCTTTTTGCATTATTATATTTAACCTTGAACGAAGTATAAAGCTAGTAACTGTAAATATCCTAAAATATTAAATGTACGCGTATATCGCTGTACGAGGAAAAATAAAATGTAATAGACAAATCTCTTAATGAAAATAAACTAAAAACATATCAGTAAAGCTTGGATGATAACGGGCAATTTAAGATTAAAAATAAACCTTATTGTTTCAAATTAGAGCGAGTTCGAGATTTCAAATTTCTTTCAAACTTACACCGAACTAGGAGAGTGTTGGTGTCTATCTCTTTTCGTAAATAAATGGATCTACAGACTACATTAATAATAGGCTTCGTGCTTGGAATTCTAACTCTACTTTATTTGTGAGTATCTACATTTATTCTAAACACTTAAAAAATCACTTTTACTTTTGTTAAAAGGAATCTAAAGTTGTTTCAGAGATCTATAATTTAGTTTACTAATAATGATATATTAAATTACGCGTAACTGTTAATTACTTTCATCTATTTTGTAACAACTTCACGCACCCTTTATTTGAAGAGGTCAAGAGGAGTTGACCTAATGACAAAAGCGCCTTATTCTGTGTTGCAAGCCAGATGCTTTGACTATATGTTTATTTAACTGTGTAGGTATTTAGCACTAACATTAAAAACTAAGGTGGACTGATACGTTACAATAAACGCCTCTAAAAAAGTAGTCCGCGATTACGTGGAATGATAAATCAAATCATCGCCTATACAATAAAATTAAAGTGCAAGGCTCGTAGAATTTGAATTTTCCTATATAAATTTTATTTTTTTTCACTTAATAAAGTGAAATGTAGAACTGTTTTACACTAAGATTAAAATTAAAGGTATGAATTTCACGATTAAGTAATTTCGTAAAAAAAAAACAAAAAAACTCCTATATCTACTGATTTGAAAGCATTTCGCGTCTTGACTAATTTAGGGTTTTTGTTTATTTTTAGTAATCGTAGAAAGAAATTTCGAGTTTTCAAGGATTTGGGGATTCCAGGACCCGAACCTCACATAATATTAGGAAATTTAAGGGAAATAAATGAAAAGGTAAGCTTTACAATTAAATAGTTACTGTCAGATCAAAGATAGATTAACTAATCCTTATTTTAATCTATCCTGACTGAAATAATTTTCAGACTTTACCAGGAGCGCTTCGGGCATGGCGAGAAAAATACGGAAAACAATTTGGGTAAGCTAGATTATACATCCGTTCAAGAACCTATTGATGTTCAGAGAATGAACGAAGTTAGAATTGGGTAAAACCGGCTCCGGGTGCCAGTCAAATAAAGGGGGGGGGGTTGCCTCAGTTTTGGACCCATCTCCCTAGTTTTGAGACAAAAAGGGCGCCCAATTTTTGAGTCTTTCTTCTAAGCTATAAACAAGCACTAATGTTGCCACCCACCATGTAGAGTGTCTATAATATATTAATTTCCATTTCAGTTACTACTTAGGATCCATACCATTTTTTGTTTCTTTGGACACCGAAGTATTAAAACAAGTGCAAATTAAAGATTTCCATTCGTTCATTAATCGTCCGGTAAGAAATTAAACTTAATAATATACCTAACAAAGGCTTAAGCGCTTTTTTTCTCTACTACGCAATTAATTTGCATTGCCAAAAACCTAAGTGGACAATGAGATCGGTTTTCAATATCATATTGGTCCCTGTTTTTGTTAAAAAATATTTGGTTTCCCTTCCACCCTAAAGTGCATAACCCTTTTTTATGATTGGACAGAAATTAACAGCTGGAGGAATTGGAGGCGATGATAGGTTCAACCATCACGTCATTGCGGAAGAAGGCGACAAGTGGAAGAAACAACGGGCTATATTGACACCGACATTTACGAGTGGCAAAATGAAACAAGTACTGATTGAAATTTTAGTTATAACAAGTGCGAGCTTAAAAATGATATAAATTACGCCATAATTAGTTGTCCCGTTAAAATGGCCCCTCTCTTTCATTAGACATGTCCCTGGGACATTGAAATATGTGGACCAGGATATGAAAACCGAAATACTAGGTCCGTCGCTTCCCATAATTTTGTTAACCCTAAATATGTGGTATATGAAAAAAGAACGAACCAATCAACCACCAGAATTTTCTCGACTTCACAGAGATTCATCTTAAGCCCCTTATCAATAGGAATCTTCCGTAGACCCTGTTTTATATCGTTAGTCCCTCGAAAGTAGTCCTATAACACGAGCGCCTCAAACACAAGGGGTGTGGTTAAAAATAAAGGGTCCTTATTATGACTAACGCAGATGATCCCTCATATGAACGCCGCTGTCGACGTATTTTTGGAAAAAATTGAAAAAAAATGCGTGGAAGACGAAGGCTTCGATATCTACGGCATGTTTAAAGGATTGACATTGGACGTCATTTCGAGGACCTCATTCGGAACTGAAACTAACGTTCAATCGAACCAGAATGACGCCTTTCTTCTGGGCGTTAATGAACTACTTAGGGAAGGCCCATTTTCGTTTATAACGATTATATCGAGTAAGGCGATCCTTAAAACTCTTTAGGAATTATATCTAAACTAATAAAGCTTGTTCTTCCAAAACAGTATGCTTCCCAGAAATTAAGTACTATCTTACTCCGATAAGAAAATTGCAAGAATCGTACAAGAACATGGTTTCGGTCAGTCACGTTCGTAATATGATGTATCAATGCTTCGAACTCGTCCGATGGAGAAAATCGGACCCCAAGGTAAATTCGCGTACCAGGATTTCAATAACCCATAAGAGGTTATGGTTTTACTTTCAACTTATGTAACATGGGGCCAATTTACTAATAGAACCTATTGCGGGTATATTTTATTTTATTCGCGTTATTAGAATCGTAGAGATGACCTTCTTCAACTAATGTTGGACGCCGAGATGTCAGCGGACATGGCATCAGTGTCAGCCGCGAACTTAACAGCCGGATACGAGTCAGAAAGCCAGGCTTCCGGTTCTAGCGGGTCTAAAGGTATCAGGGTTCCTAGGCTACGTATTTATATTCTCTTTGAAATTAAAATAGTTCTAATATACGTATATTTCTGATATAATTTAGGTGATACGAAGAAAAAATCTAGTTTAAACGAATACGAAGTAGTTTCCAACACGGTTATCTTTCTTATCGCCGGGTAAGAGATATTGAAATATATTACTACGAGCCGAAAATGGAATTTCATTTAACCTTTAACCAGAGACCTTATACGCTGCACTGTAGATGAACTCCTACAAGCTAATATACATTAAAAATCAAACAGCTTATTGAACTTTGTACCAATTATATACCCATTACGCCCGCGGACGAAATGACCCAGATTCAACTTCTAAGATTTAGTGCTAAGCCTTGGTGTATGCCTTTCTTTCTAAAACAGGGGACAGTACATTCGGATAATGTTTTTGGGGTTAATTAAAGGGGGATTAGATTAACAAATACCATAAAAATTACCTTTATAACTGGAAGGATGAATCGTAATCACTGTCGAAAACTTGATCCTAGGATGAATAGACTATACCGTTACGTCTTTGTAACCGTGAATAGGGATAGCATCTCGTACCAAGCACAAATTAAAGTTTTATACGCGTTACTTTATCCTACGCCCGACTATTACCGTAATTTAACTTCGCAATTAGGTTAACGAACGTTAAAACTAAAACACGACGCGAATGGAGCGTTCCTACAACAGTCATTGATCCGTCATGAACGAGCGAGGCAACTCTACTACCCTAAAAGTCCGCTTTCATCCGTTGGACTCGCGACGGTATTTATATCTACAATTGATTTCAGTCTCGCTTCAAATTTAATTTATAATTCAGTACCGTGTACCCGAAATACCGCTCGCGTATAGGAAATACATTAAACCTGAATTGGTTTTAATGGTAAAATTTGCCAGGGGTAGGCTGAGTAGACTAAAGATAACTTGTAAATTTCAAAGGGACCTCGAAAACATACAAGGGCCTTCAAATCCTCAGCCTACGTGTGAAAAATTCCAGGCGCCTCCACATTTTAGTGGGTATGGAAAGAGGGGTATCTCTAAAGCGCAGCCAATAATTAAGATGTTCGCCTTTAATCCCGCGCGATGCTTGAAAACGCTGTCGTTGTTATACGAGCAATACCGAAATTAAATGAAACAAGAGTTCCATTTTTAACTACGTTTAAAGATGGACGAAATAACTAGATTTTAATAAGTCATTTCCGATTTTAGCTTCGAGACTACAAGCACGGCTTTGGCGTTTTTATCCCACATCATGATAAACTACCCAGATATACAAGATAAACTAAGAAAGGAGATCTTGGATGTGCAAGAAGAATACGTAATTAAGCTAGCTAGGAATAAGAAGGCATTTATTTAGAAAGAGAGAGAACGAATGAGTAGAGAGAGTAGGGCCAATAGGCAATGTGACGCGAAATTCACAATCTTATTGACCAGACTCTGTTCCACCGTTACCATCAGGTGACACTGCTCGTATATGGGGGACCACGACCCCATAGTAGTCTCTTCCCAAACGAACCAACTCAACTCTACCTAAATGAGCCCTGGTTTTATTAGGCCTAATACTCGTAAAATAAATAAACTAACAATAAATATATCTAGGGTGGTTTGGACTACATCGCGTTGAGCAAGCTTAAATACCTCGACATGGTATTTTCCGAAACGTTGAGACATTATCCACCAGTTACAACGTAGGTATTAAAAATCAGTACAAAATTTTAACATAAATTGGCCTTAAAAACAATTGATCTTGCTTGAACATTTAAGTTTTTTCCGATGTTAACAGATTTGTGAATAGAAGAGCCAATAAGGATGCTAAAGTGGGAAACATAGTAATACCAAAGGGAACTGTAGTTGTTGTACCAGTTGAACTCCTTCATAGCGACCCAGATTATTGGTCCGAACCAGAAAAATTCATTCCAGAGAGGTAAAGTAACTTTGCATAACTCGAACAAGGAGCTTATTACCCCCAAATAGCCTAGCTTGTGGCCCTAATTTTGTTAGTGCTAGACCATTGTGTTAGTGACTAACACAAACCCCGTTCATAAATGTTTACCGCTTGTTAAATAAGCTTATGTTACGACGAATTTGCCAAAATACAGGTTTGCCCCGGAAAACCGTGGGAAAATCAACCAAATGGCGTACCAACCCTTTGGTGCCGGACCTCGTAATTGCATCGGTATGAGGTTCGCCCAGTTAGAAGCTAAACTGGCCTTAGCTAGGCTACTTAGTAAATACAGGATGCTTCCCTACGCGAAGACGGAAATGGTACTTAAAACCAAATTTAGACTAAAAAGGACAGAAACTGAAACAGAAGTAATATTTGGTTTCTATATTTACAGGGGAAAATTGCAGTTGTCCACAAATTGGCTGTCAGCCAGCCTAGACACGGTGTCCATGTTAAAATCGAAAAAATATAGAATTTTTATATATTTCTGAAGTTATTTGAAATCACGAATAAAAACTATTTAATACAATGACAATGTCTCCTCTAAATTATCATTTTTTTACGTATCTCTTAGTTTCCGTAAAATATTCTAAGAAATAAACCATTTAGTGACAGTACACATTAATGTCATCTAACAGCGGACGTATTTGAACTAGACTAATAACAGGGGTGGGCGTTTTTGGAAATGGTAATAATAAAACCCAGTTCAACGATACCATTTCGATTGTCTAGATGATACATTTCCCTCGTAATCCAGGGTAATCCGGGGGATTATAAGAGCACGCAATCGGAGAATTCCTAGGGTGGAAACTCGGGTAATAATTCGTGTAACATAACGGCGATTAAGATCCGCGGAGTTAATCGTATTAGCGAATACGGCTTTGTAAATTTGAGAAACCGACCTTTGGATTCAAGACCGTAAAAATCAACGCGAAGAAGCTGTAGGCGAGTTTTCAAACACGACTATGATGTAGGCATAGGCCTGAAAAAATAATTTATTTTACGGAATTTCGTTTTAAATTAGGAGTGGTTCTTAAAATAAATCTTAAAGGTCAAATAAAGGTTAATAAAGATAATGTCTTACGTTGATTTTGATGTTTCATTGGAAATCTATTTATTTAATCAATTATTATAACAAAAGCTCATATTTTTTTAACGTTATTAACTACAATAATGATTAAATTCATTTTTATATTTATAATTATCAAAATGTCTATAAAAATAGACATTTTCACGAGTTTTATCGCGTAGTAATTAAGTTCTCCATTAGATGAAAAGTATCTTTGACGCTTTTATACGTGTTTAAACTATTCAATTTTATAATAGAGTATTACGATTATACATTAACAAATTAAGTAAATCATTATATTTGAAATCTAATTAAATTAAATTGTTAAAAAGAGTAAAAATCGGTACATCATTATCAAAAATTATAGGTGTGCTAAAAAAATAAAAACAGAATATTTTGGTTAGTTTTTGTTAAATTTAGTTCTTAATAAATACGTTAACAAAAAACAACAAGTGGTTCCTAAATACAAAATGTCTTAAAAGAAGAATGAAGAGGATATTTTTAAATGTGATATTTTAAATGCGAAACATTTTACAATGTTTACGAAGGAAAATTTGATATAGAAATAAGATTCTCGAGGAAAGTGTATTATATAAGCAATATTTTTTACTATTTTTTATTATAATTTTAAGGTATATTCTTTATAGTTGAATAAGAAAACCTAGATATTCTCGAAAAACTCGTTTCGTTTCACAAATAACACGCGGAGCAATACTTACGTGTCCAGAATTTGTAGCTTTATTTATGGTGTAATTAGTTACATCTGTATTTAGAAATAAAATATTAATACGTATTTTTTTATTCAATTCACGGAGAAAAGTCGGTGGAGAAGAAAATAGGGTGAGGTCTAGATTTAAAGACAATTTAGTTACGCATCCCGCGCAAGAATTGCCTCAGTGAAAGGGGGAAATATTTCACCGCCATAATAAGAACGCGTGGAGATTATGACGCTTTGAATTTTTTAGCATCACTCATTTCAAGCGCTCTCCTCGCGCTTTCCTCCGTGATCAGTTGTATGTTAATTAATTCGACTCACTTTTTGAAGAATTATTTCCAACCTGTTAATAAATTTTTAACCGCGTTAGAACGTTTACATTAACGAGAATTTCTACAAGAATTTATTGACGCCGCGATAGATAGAGAACGAATAAATTGAGATAATTTCGGCCTAACTCGTATCTTCCGTAGTCAATGAAATTGCCCAGCGTTATATCGTTAGTTTCTTCGCCCGAGTGACGAAATTAAAATTCCTAAAGACTGAGCTAAAAACTTTAACTTCGGACCCAGAGATATTATTTATTCGATAAATATAATAACGAAAGTACGCTAACGGAAAATTTCAAAATTTTACAATATTAAACGCGACGAAACATTTGGGATCCGAAAAGCGGGCTCAGGTTAGCTACCTGGCGAACATCGACTACGTTTTCGAAGTTAAAGCGTGCTTGTTAAGAGAGAATTTCCCTGGTTCTAAATAAGTGGACCTCGTACAATAAGACATAGACGGAAACGTTAATTTCGGATATTGTCTTACTCCTTGTTGCGAATTCGACGCGCTATTGGAATTGCCACTCTTCTTCGGATCCTAAAATATTAACGAATTAGATAAAAGCCTTCGCCCACGAAATATAAAAAAGGGAAATATGGACTTTTAATTAAAGGGTCAAATTGGGAGGACAGTTATGGAATTAGGAACCAAATATTAGGGTCTAATTTTTATTGTAAATGGGATCTATACGCTCGCCTGATTGTTCGATACAACAAGGAGAGCTAGGTTGAGAAGCGCCCGAACACATTTTATTTCCTTTTCTTCGTACGATCTTCCCCGTTTCAAATATACAAATAGTAGAGCTATTTTTATTCGAGTCACCGAATCTCGAAGATTCGCCACCTAGACATCTAAAAAGGCATTTATCCCAAAAATTTAGGAAACAAATTTGATTTAAGGACCCAATACTGGTTTTAGGGTGGTTTAAAAAACGTAATTGGGCGCAACTTATAGGGAAATCTAGGGATCAGATGTAAGGAGCCCCGTTTGTCAAACCCGAGAGCGTGATTATAGATTAATGGTGTTAATCCATCATTGATTTATAGTCCAACTTTTACTTAAACTTTCGCGTAGGAGAGATCCTTATTGGAATACTAATGAGATATTATATTACGTACGTTCCTATAATTTGCTCGATTTATTTGAAAATAAAACTTACCATGGTTTAAAAGAGTAATAAACAATTGTCTGAAATAATAAATATCAAATATATCAAATAGCTCTCAAAGACAATTTCGCCCAATAAAATCGAGAACGCATTCGAGAACTTAAGAACATCTTCGCGTAAAAAAAATTAATTTGCTATACTTTCTACATTTTCTAAATTAAAAAGTGTTTAGTAAAATCAAGAAGGATCAGATAAGGAGAGGAAAAATGGGAACGGCGCGGCTCCTACTGCGTCGGCCGAAACTCCCACTCTGGGAGAACGGGGGTAGAGATGCTTCGTGGTAAATTGTTGTCACGTGGGTAAAACGAATCCTTTATGAGACGCGCTAGCTAGCGACCACGTGACAACAGTTTACCTCGAGAATTTCCTATCCCCCCTTTCCACCCGAGTGGGAGGTTGGCTCTTCTCTCTCTAACTCAACGCAGCCCCACTTTTCCTCTCCTTATCTGATCCTTCTTGGTAAAATATATTTTGAAAATTTTACTAAAGGAAGAATAGGTATGGACATGAAGTTAATTTTTATTTTTAAAAAGAGTAATGGATCTTAAGTATTTAAATCGAGTTCTTGATGTCATTGAGAAAATGAAGGTGATTGGATACTTACATAGTAGAATTTTCGTCGACAGGTGAACAGTCTATGATTCGAGTCGTCCAGAATTTCGGTATTTATACTTAACCGCTTCTCTTTATCTTATCCCAAAACAATAAGTCTTATCATAAAGGTCTTTGAATCCGAGTAATTATTCGCTTACTTTTTGTTATCCTCTCGCGACAACGTAATAATAACCATCCAATCACGTCAGTTTACTCAATTCGTAGAAATCGAGATCATATACTAAATGTAAGGCTAATCCTAAAGGCTGATCCTAAGGTAATCCTAAAACATACACTTATCTCGTGTTTGAAGTAAATCTAAAACTTGACTAGCCTAAAATTAATCCAAATTAAGTAATTAAATTAGTTAAACGTATGCCATATAAGGTACGAGAGAATTTTGCCCCTGACAAAATTACACGTAGACCTAGCTATTTTAGTAATGGATTAATCCAAAGAATTTGCGACAGTCAGAAAAAGTTCAAAATTGTTTAGCCCTAACTAAACCTAACTGCATTAATTGGAAAACCGGATTAGGACCCGTTTACTGAATCAAATTGAATGTAGAAGGACTCGGACCGCGTTCCAACGAAAGTCTTCGTGTCGTTATACAACACCCCGGTTTTCATTATTAATCTTAATAAAGTTATGAGTTTTCGTAAAATAGCCTCCTTTTAATTATCATACTACCATGACAAAAATTAAATTATCTATTCCTGGAATTTCACTCGAATTCTAAATATTTTACCATCAAGCGGAGTTAATTTGCGGGAGTCATTGAGTTTACACATTGCCCAAAACTTCTCTGGAACTTATAGGTACCTATTAATTTATCTACCCTTCGTCTAACCTTTAGCGCCATTACTGATACCACGCTTTTAACATTTGAACTTGGAGGAAGACGTGGATATCTGCAAAAACCCCTTCGTGTATTTTAACAAACAATTCAAGGTTTTTGAACCTGGTAGGTCGAGCGCGTTTTCAACCGCTTTCCAAAAACTAAAACAAATATAAAAAAACTTTAATCTATTATACCTTTGAGATAATAATTTGTTTTTAAAAATTGAATACTCTTAAGTTCGAGCAAATCAAGCAAATTCACGGTTCAAATGAAAATTGATAATAATCCGAAAATAAAAGTAGGTATATATCTTATCACTTATAAAACTATAAAGTAAAACTAGGGATATGAAGCTGGCTAAAAGAGGCGCAGTCAACCGCTTAGATTTACTACAATCGAAAAATATTATTATCAAGTAATATATTAAGTGGTGGCGTCTCATTGTGGCCATATGATACAATATTATTTGTTATTTTTGAAGAATTATCTATATGTAATTTAAACAAACGCTTATTTATGTTAGATTACCATGAACAATTACTGGTAAACTATTACTCGTCATGATTACATATTTAATAATTACTTTTACTCGCGAGTGTAATGAGGAATATAAAGGCGGGAAAAATTAAGAGTCACGTGACTTTTTATATAAAGAAAGTTAACTAGGGGAATCTAAAGCTAAAATCTGAATCAAATTTTTTAATTTTTTACGAAATTCCGAGATATTTTCCGAATGTTTTAAAAATAAAGATTTTATAAATCTATTAAAAAAAATAACTTGATTTTCTTTTTCAGTTTCCCTTTAATAGGAGATCAATTGTTGGTTAATATTTCTCCGTTATGGTCGGGGGCCCAATGATTCAGCGGGTTTCTTATTCGAACATTATCTCATTGGAAATCTATGCCAAAATATTTCCGTTGAATAGATGTCTAGTAAATTGGCGATTCCATCTCGGACACCTGTTTCTTTCGCAAAGAGATATCGGCATTTCAAAGGAGAAATATTTCTCGGTAGGTTTGCGGTAAAAAGGGCTGAATAATCCAGATATATTTGAATAAAAATTGGTTTTTAGGCGTTGCAAACTCTCAGAAGGTCGGGGTGTCTGAGAAATGATCACGAAAGGGTTTTTTTTTTATTTGAAATATAAAATATTGGTCCTTTTTAGTAATTCACAGTCTGAAAAGGACTGAATAGTTTTATAGAATTTTTGCAAAATTATATTTGCATATTTTTGGGTTTATATTCGCTACTATTGGTAGATTTTTTTTTTTTTTTAAATGAAGGGATTAAAAATATGATTTAATAAGAATAGTTTGGAATAATTTTAAATGAATTGCCGAGGAAGAAAATAAAGTTAATTTTAGTTTCACTTTGATTTGACGTAAAATACGTAGTGGTAACCCAATTCTCGTGAAAGGAAAAACAAAAAAAAAAAAAGAAAAAAATCAAAATTACAGCTTTCTGATAGTCGTCACTCTTCCGAAGAGGAGAAATATAGGCTTCCGATCTGTCGCACCTGCTTCATTCGCCAAGGATTCGATTAAAAAGGATATAATAAAAAATAAAAGGACACCTTTCCTATACACAAAGCAATTTCGTCTCCTCTTCGTAACCTTATATTCCCCCCCACTATTATTTGTATCGAAATTAATCATAGGGAAGGGAAATTACAGTTTTCAAAGTGTTCTAGCATTTCTCAATCAATTTGAAACGATAAAATCAAATCGAATCGTTTAAAGAGTTCACGCGTTATATTTATAAATCGATTTATCGTAGCTTCATCTATCGGTTGTTGAAACCAGCCGAATCGCTACGAAACTGGTTCCCGAAGCAATTTAGAGAAATCGCATCAAATCGATTCGAGAAAAGACGCTTTCCCTTTCACGCGACTAAATCGAAACGTTTTGAAACGCTTTTAATTGGTCGCTGACTCTTAAACCGTATAAAATTAGTTGGTTTTTAGATTTCATTCTCCCTTTGAGTAAGTTTCGCACGAACAAAAAAAAATGGCTCGTGTGTCGAGCTTTTTGATCGAACTCTCGAAAGTGGAAGCGATGATTTCGTATAGTTGTTCGGGCGAACTGATAAATGGACAATTGATTTTCCTCGACTCGCCA
Organism: Odiellus spinosus; assembly: GCA_963920705.1. Taxonomy (NCBI): domain Eukaryota; kingdom Metazoa; phylum Arthropoda; class Arachnida; order Opiliones; family Phalangiidae; genus Odiellus; species Odiellus spinosus. The sequence continues at coordinate 23,282,914 of OY987233.1, read as the reverse complement.
GAATACGAGAAATCTTTTGACGGAGTCACCAATTTTTAGTAAAGATCAGCGATAAAATTCGACGCTTCGCTCCCTTCGTGATTCGGTTTTGAAAACTTAGTCGAACAAAAAGTTGCCCTTATCCAATTTGAATAAGGAATGGGAAACCACTACACCATTTTAAGCCTTTTTTCATTAATATATAATTATATTATTAATAATTAGCCGAAGTTTTGTTCCGTACGCTTTTTCTAAAGACAATGAGAGCTTATTTTCGGAGTTTTAAGTCATTCCCCGAATTTGATAAATAAATAAATAAATAAATAAATACCCCGTAATTAGGGTCGGATCTTCACCGGACAATCTCTTACGGTCTTAAAGCCATGTTTTACGGACAATCCGGAAACCGAGGCTTAAAATAAGGTCTTTTTTCACGACATAAAGCCATTTAAAACCCAAACTGCGCGGAATTGCGAGCAACTACTCTTTGGAAACTATGATTTCCACGAATTCCGTTAAGCCTAAGTTTTAAATTTATTTCTAGTGTTAATATTTGTTTTTAAAAACATTTAAAAGTGTATTAGGCCTATTTAATAATCACTCATTTGGTTTCATTATCCCTTTAAGAGTTTATCTTTAACGGTATTTGCGTTCAATGAATATTTTATGGGAACTTTTTTAGGCTTTTCATTGAAAATCTTTTGTAATACGAGGTTGGCTTTATACCTGGTGTTCTTTTATATTGTATTATCCAGAATTCTGATTTTTGGGAAAGTAATTTGACAAGTGATTGTCACGGTTCTCGGCTTATTCCTAAAATAACTTTTCAATCGATAGCCAAAATCTGGCTTCTAATGGAAACGGGGAGATTGGACTCCCACGGAAAAGGCCGCTCCTAACCAAACTTCAACGTAAGCGAACCTCTAAGCGAATAAGAATCTACCTACCGTCCTCAAATTTTATTTATTGAGATGCAAATTTAGAAAATTTAACATATTTTATAATTTAGAAAAAAATCTCAGTATGGTGTTTCAATAGAATCATAAATATTTAACGAAATGATAATTTTAACAAAATTTTGATGGTAATTTAAAAAAAATGATGGTAATTAAAAAAAATTGATGGTAATTTTAAGCAAATTTTTACGGTAATTATAAGGAAATTTTTATGGTAACTATAAGCAAATTGTTATGGTAATTTTATGTTTTAATTTTGCTTACGCGAAGTTAGGTTAGGTTAGTTAAAAGTTCACGTAATATTAATATACAACTATTAAACCAAAAAACCACAAATTCACTATAAAAATCTAGAAATATTACTCCTATAGTTAAAATATTTATTTTCCTTAGCAGTTTTAGTGCAAAGAAGTAATCTACTCGCTGAAAAATGAAACTTTTTTCATAAACTTCGCCTCAATTTTTATTTTTATCAAACTAAAATATTACTACAAACAAAAAACCGCCGATGCACTATAGCAATCTAAAACTACTCAAAATATTTGTTTTCTTCGCTATTTATTAATCTACGATAGTTTTAATGGGAGTATCCATCCGCCGTAGTTATCTACGTGATGTAAAATTAAACTGATATTTCTTACTCTTTTCATAAACTATTCAACGAGGCGCAAAACAAAAGGATAGAAAAAAAAAATCGCCATTCCCAGTAGAAAGAAAATATTAATAACAAGATCTCTTTGAAGATAAACCCCTTTTTGGGCAAATATCTTTATTTTTAAGCTAGTCTCCTCTGAGAAGTAGCGCGCCGTCAATGAACCGAGCGACGTAATGGAAAAAAAAAGAACAAGAAAATTATATTTGAAAAATTTCTTTCCTAGAAAAAACCCCCTCAATGATTAATATTCGACCTATTTAAGCTTTCTTAAAATCTACCAAGGCTTAGGTGTACTTAGATAACTTCGAGCCTAGGCATAGACCTCGGAATGATTATGAATAACGTATATCCATCGATAACTAGGCTTTTTCCGATATTTTAATCTCGGATAAATTAAGTTAATATAAATCCGCAAATTATATAAACAGACGCCTATCAAATGGATACAAATTAGACCCGGAGATAAAATTTTAAGCTCGATTAATAAACAAATTACGCGTTTTTGAAAACGGATAAGATAGCCACGTTGAATGAAATATAATTATGTTTTAATTTAAATTTAAAGGAAGCGACTAAATAATTCTAGTTCAAGATCTCAATTTAGGTTAAAATTCGACAAGAAACTCGAGTTTCAAATCTTTCTTATCGGCGAATGAATAACTCGTATCAATTTCCTAAATTAACAATGAGTACGAATAAAAAATTTGCCTTAAATTCGGGTTAACTCGGATAAGAAATGGATATGTTTTCGCGAACGATGGTCTTATTCAATTAACAAAAATTAATCTATCTACAATATTACGATCAGTTTTAAGTACCCAAGATGGGAAAAAGTGCCAAATTATTCGCCATGTTTTCATCAAAGACACACTATTCTATACGAACTTGACAAGTACCTCTTTTTGGCCAGGAATATTGATCACCTTCCTAAAGATATTAATGTTTACACACACTTTTGTGTCGCGACAGAATCTCTCCCAAGGCTGGGCAACCAATATAATTGTTACTCACCTAACAATCTTAGGTTGTTGCTGAAGTGTCTTCGGGCTATAACAAAAAAAAAAAAAAAAAAATAAAAAAAAAAGTGTTTCAGTCTTAGAAAGGATGTAAATTTCCAAAGAATAAGCCGTTTTTCAATGTAAGTGTAGGTGACTTCCAATCTCTATCTCAGTATAGCTACGAGATGAGTTCGAGCAAAGACAAACTTGGGGAATGCAAGGTTTTCCCGTATATTGAAAAATGATGAAGGATAAGGAAGGATGGATTCTCATATAAGGTTTTGTTAAAGCGAAACTGTAATCATTTTCTATTCAACTATAATTATATTTTTTAGCTTTTTCCAAGTCTAATACGAGACCACAAACAATTCCTTACTTAACCTCAAAGGAACCCCTTCGTAAATCGATTTATGGTTGTTAAAACCAAGCCAAATCGATTTGAAACTGTATCCCGAAGCAGGCGCGATGTAGAATTTCGTATTTAATTATTTAAAAGCTACCAAGGTTATTTTTAATCAAAATTATTTTCAATTAATTCGGTTTTCACGAGAAATGGGTGTCAGTGTCACTTTACTAGACTCGCTTATTTAATAAATTAATTAAATAAAATGTTAATTAAAAATAAACAACAGAGAAACATCCATTTTTATTTGATAATCGTAAAATAATCCCAAAATTAAACCCTATTAAATCCGATTTCGGCCAAATTTAAGCCGGCTTTTAAAATCAAAATCTCCTTACGCGTAATTGTTTCGCTTTTAAAACAGACGGCTTTTTTTTTACTAAAACTATAATCGTAAATACAAACAAAGGCAGCTTTTCCGATCAGACCCCCGCCCCCCCCCCCCTTCCAAAACTGTTTTACTATCCTTACGGTTTTAATCGGATTTTCAAAAGCTCCTATTTTCTTTTAAAGTTATTGTTGCGCGCGTTTTATTATTAAAGGGTAAGTAAAACCTTAAGACTTGGATTCCCTGAAACAGTGTTTTAGACGGTAGTGACATCTGGTCTGACGAGAGAAATATTGAAAGTGACACTCCAAATTGAAATTCTTCCGATTCAATCACGTTTGTGACGTAATCGGTTACTCTAAACTACTTCTACACGATTCTTTCAAGCTAATACGTATGTTTTACAAATTTAAAACCCCGTAATTTGATGTAAAAGAGTCAAAAGAAGCTTCGGAATTACCTGAGCAATTTTTGGGGGGGGGGGCCCCACGAACTGGGATATTTCTACTTCCGGTACCTCGATCCTATTGACGCCATCTATTGACCAATCTGGAATAGATCAGTCGATAAAAATAGGGTAGTAAAGACTAAATAGACTTATTTCTCTAAGCCGGTGTTGATCTATAAATAAAAAGTTAATAATCAAAGTTTTAAACTTGATTTAAATTAAAACTTAATATCTTACAACGTTTATTATTATTATTTTTATTATTATTATTATTATTATTTTTTCCTAAAGGAAACACGTATATTTGAACTTTCTGTATAACCATATATATATTAATTTTACAATTTAACATTATTTTTAGAATTAAACTAAAAATAACACCCGATTTATGTTCAACAACAATATAAATACAAATTAGTATTACTTTATATAATATTTAATTGACTAATTAATTATTCTAATATTATGGCAAATATCATTTCACCCTAAATTCAACAGCTAACAAAATTCGGGATCCATTTAGATATAGGTAATTAAAAATTTCAAGAAAGTATTTAATTTAATTTCAGAGAATTATTAATTCATTTTCTTTCTGGGTGGGCGAAACTCTAATTTCTATAAATTTGGTGGTTTTTCTAATCATAATTAATTTAATTAAGAATTTAACTCGAGTAAATTAAAAAAATTAATTAAAATCTTTGTCGAAATTTAAATTTGCAATCTAAGATAATTAATTACAATATTTCCCTGTTAATTTATTCAGAAATCTTTCGCGACCATTTTTGGCAAATAGGCCAAGATTCTAATTGCAAAAGATATTAAAAACCCAGGGAAAATGTGTTTACTATTTAGCCAATCAGGAAAGCTTATTCAAATTAATTATTTCCGGAAGCTAAGCTAATTATTGAGAACATGACATCTCTGAAATGAAACTAAATAATATTTTGAAAATTGACCCTTTTAGACCCTGAATAAAGTGCGTATGATTTTAAAATACATTTTTATTCGCGATTACTTTAACTTTGAGCATTAATATTAGTATTTGCTTATAATTTTACTACTTTAATTAATGAATCTGGCCTTATTATTAGTCATATCTTACAAATTTATATTATATTTACATTTAACTACAGTTTTACAGCAATCGGGTTGAAATCTTGGAAGATATTGAAATATAGCTCCCAAAATTAATTTTTTAAAATAATATATTATTTCAAGACTATACTTGGAGCTATAGTGTTACTTATATTGATAAGAATATCGAAAAAATATATTTTGTAATCCGGGGGGGGGGGATATCGTCATATGTCGTGACGTCATTAGGAAACTGCTAAAAATCAAGACAGATAACTACAGAATTCGGATGATTTTAACTTCAAAAAAACCTTATTTTTATTTTATTTTAGGATGGTCCTTTAAATATTATAATTAACTATATAATAGTGAATAAATTTAACTATCCTTTATCTAAAGAAACTCGTTTCAATTTAGTTTAGATAAGTATTTAATTTGTATCATCGTGTGCTCATTTGTATCAATATAATTTAGGATTAATTTTAAGTGTTACGAATTTTCAATCTGGCGCCTGTAAAAGTGTTCTATCGTTCGCGCTTCAATGCTCCGAGGCAAAGATTCCAATTAGGGGCTAAAAAACTAACGTATTTTCTATCAGGAGCCTGTAGATGTGTTTCACTAGTCGCGCTTTGGAGTATTAGGAAAAGAAAACATTTAGGAACCGACGGTAATATAATCGCGTTATAATTATTAAAAAATATTTGATAAAAATTAATCTCATAAATTAAGATTAATTAAATAATTATCTTAAAGGGAAGATGAATATGAAAGTTAAGGATTTATTTTATTTAAAATTGTTTTTGTATTTAATAATATATTTTATTAATTTTTATATCAATTATTATTAGTAATTAAAAATGCGAATTTAAAAATAAAATTGTGCGTTATAAAAATTTGATTTAGATGAACAGGGTCTAAAAGGGTTAAACACGACGCTTTAGGATCAAAACATCTTCATTGTGCAAAACAACACGATAATATCGAACGTATTCTTATCATACAGTACCATATCAATCATAATATTACATTACGTAATGCTCGGAATAGAATCGAACCTTTATCTTTCATTTTATTTTAAGAAAAATTTTTTGCGACTAAAAAGTGGAAAAATTGTAAATTCAGATAGTATTTAAATTAATATTGAGTTTATCCGAAGATAAACTTTTTAAGGTTTATCTATTAACGAGTTACTCGCGTTAAAAAATATAATATCGGATAAGAAAATTTACATTTCTTAAAATTCTTGTAAAATAAAATAGATATAATTCAAAAAATAAATTATTATTATTTTTAAGGAAAATTTTTGTAAATTGTTCGAATAATATTTTAGTATAATAATACCCATTATTATTATTTTATTTTAGATTCGGATAAATTAACTAAATTGATAAATAATCTACGTTTTAAGCAAATATTTTTAATTAAAATCAATCTTAATAGTCCTGGTCGATTTGCCGGAAATGGGCCCTTGTCTCATAGCCGCGTAGCCAACTTTTTGTAGTAACAGGTTGCCAGACTATTTCTAATTTTATTTCCCACAAACCAAATTCAAGTTGTTAGTCCAACGCTTCCTATATGATAAAGTATAGGAGGCGTTGGTTAGTCTGTAGCTATTTTCACACTACAAAAAGATGGCGGACGATCACGTGACAAAAAGTTTTCCCCGCCAAAATTTTCGCGAGGTTCTCTAGACTTCCGGTTTTGGAAATCGACCAGGACTATTAATAAAGGTTCTCCAAATTCCGAGCACTAACGATACGTAAAGATATTTGATACTATTTCCTATTTTATATATATAATATATTACGTCATATATGGAGATGACTTCGGCCCCTTATAGAAAGCCAAGCCCTCGGAAACCCACTGACTACCTAACACATTGCTCCTTGGAAGCTTCCTGCCTAAAAACTTGATTTACCGTCCTGCACCGGAAACATATTATTTCTTTGAAAGACTTCCGAAAGTCTTTGTGAAAAGTGACGTAGATGACTGGATTCAGCATGGAATTGGCGTAACCCAACCAAAGAACGACAGTTTTTAACGCGTCTGGTACGGGTAACCATTCTTGTAGTAGAGCTCGCAACAAAGCTACCGCGAAAAATGGCAACCAACACATGGTGAACGCGACGAGAATGATACCTAACGTGAACGAAGCCTTGCGCTCTTTTAGTAGAGCGGCCATTCGAGATTTGGGCAAACCTCTTTGACTTTGCACGAAAACCGACGGCGTAAGACTGACGATAGATCTACGACTAGAATCGTCATCCATTTGGTCTAATTGACATTTTGACGATGATTTTCGTTTGACTTTGTTAGTACCGTTATTAGCGTTACCACTATTACCCGCCTCCCGTTTAGTTACTGTTTTATTATTGGTCGCTTTTATTACCCGTTGTTTTTCGGACGTGGACGCCGTTGTTAAAGGCTTACCCTGACTACTTCCGGTAGGAGTACTCGCTTTCGAATCAATCAGGCTTTTATTGTTGCGTTCCGACGGTGTTACGTTTTCTTCGGTTAAATTATCCACGCTACACTCGCTAGTGTTTTTAGCCTGCAATTAAATACGATTGGTTATTTTTTATCATTCTAATTATATTTAAACGAGCGCTTAAACATCTGATATAAATTAGAGGATCGTAAAAATTGAATTTTCTATTTCTACCTAACAACGCTACCCGTTTAAACTAACAGGAACGCGTCGCAAACTTCGCGCGAACACTAGTATAACCCCTTCTCGCGAAAGCGTGGGAAATTATTACGTACAGATCTCGTCTTTGCGATATTTCTGGCTTAAAATATACTTAATTAAATGAAAATACGACAAAATGGTTTCGGTTATGAGTTTTGGCGAAGAATATTACCATAAAAAGGGTTTTCTAAGGAATGTTTTACTCTAATCAAGATTTAACATATATATTATATTAATATAATAACATTATACTTTTTATACGAAATAAAATAACTGAATAAATTGGTGAGCGAAATGGAAAACTTTATTACGTTTCAAGCGGAGTTTGCATAATGGATAAAAGCTGAGGCGTAGTGATACTCCTAGTTAAAAGTAGTAAGGTTTTATAAATACTAGTCAACTCTCGTGGAACTTTATTATAGTAGTTTTGACCCTAGAAAATTTCCTAACGTAGTATATTGAATAAAATTCAAAGGTCAAGTGATACTCTGTAATAGACAATTTTAAAACCTGATTTAAAAACTATATCTACGAGTTAACTTCAGTAGCGATTCTCATTGAAAATGCAGGATAGGAATTTGTAATGCCAAGTGAAATCATATTTTAAACTCGAATAAATTCTACAACCTAAGGCAACCATCGAATTAAAGGGAAGATAAACGAGTTTAAAATTAAACTTCAGTTTTATTTTTATTTGGATTTATTACGCTGACTATTGGACAGATTTTTGGTGTTAAAATTAACTTCTAAACATTGGTTTATGATTGAATTTCAAGTAGGAGAAAAATCGGACCAATCATAATGAAGCCTTGAACGAAAAAATAAGATTTCCAATTTTTTCCAACAATTTCATCAATATCAATTGGATTAATATAATTGGTCGAATTTTCCCTTTAATTTTAGATAGTGTTGGGTGCGTGAATCTTAAATTTAAAAGTGGTTTAATTTTAAGGTCGTTGTTTCCCTTTAAATAACGGGGATCTAGGCATCCCCTTCAATATATTCTCCAGATAAAAAAGTTTCCATATCACTGTACGTTTCTCCATAACCTCAGGCTCGTGTTTACCATTTTTTTTCCTGAAAATTTTGACCCTTCAATATTTTTCTTTGCGGGATATTTTTATATTATTTTGGTCGGATATCGAACCGCGTTGGGACGAAGGAATATCAAAAGGATGGTGCGCTTCCACATTTTAAATCGATAGCAGAGTTAAAGCGATACTTTCACCAAAAGACAACCGGATAGTTTCCTACATTTTTCTACTTTTAGGTGGGCCTCGCTAGTTTCAGTATCCAATACTAATCTTACGTATCACCGCGAAGAACTTATCTTGGTTTTAGGCCGAAAATTGCTTATTGGTTGCTTCTAAAAACCTCGCTTAGCGTACCATTTAACGTAGAAAAACTGGTTTTCAACTAATGAAGATTGTGAAACTACGTCTTTTAGCCCAAAGAAAAAAACAGTTCTAAACTTTTGGTTTTCTTTCGCTTCAGATATTCAGTTCGACAATTTAAAGAACGTTTTCGTAATAACCTTCCAACGACTGTATATTACTATAAAGCTAGAAAAAAGGGTCACATGTTCCGAGAAATTCGCTCTATGGTATAGAGGTTATATCCTTTGACTTCATTCTTTCACTCACGTGACCTTTTCCCCGAAACCGATGAGGTTAAAGTTCATAGAGTTTTAATATGATTGATAATATTGCGTAATATAAATTGTTTTCTGGATAATGTCTTCGAGATCACGTGGCCATAGTGATGACGTAGTGGCGTAGGGAAATATTTTATAAAATATGCATTTTCCTACCACGGTATTTTTGTTTTTTAACGATCAACCCGAAAATGGTATTCAATTTCCATTTAGAGTTCTTTAAAAGTATGAAATTCGAGTATTTTTTTTATTCTTTACAACAACCCTTTTATTAGAAACTGAAACGAACCATTTAAGCCTAACTCGGGTAGCCTTTTAAATCATCAACAAAGTCATTTAAAGCGTAAGTCCCTTTTTTTCAGCGGTATTCATTAGGAAACAGACGCTAGTAAAAGCGTAATGTATCCCCCATATACCCTAATAGGGCCAAGTAATCGCGAGCTTAATTGTAAATGTTTCCAAAGGGAATAATCTATAAAGTAGAAGATATTTAAAGCCCGGCCCTCGCTCATTTTGGGTGGATTAAAATTGTCGAGATACCTCGAGGGATAATTCGTCGAATTCTCGCGATGAAACAGACATTCCCAAATATATATCGCCGTTGTAAAACTGAAATCGATATATAGGAATCGATATTCGAGGCTCGGGCCACTCGATGCCACGAATTAGTGAAAGCTACAGTAGACCGTCTTGTAGGCGAGTTGGTGATAATGCTATTATTTTGTCCCAAGCATTCTATTAGAGTTTTCAACAATTTATCTTTCTTTATGAGAATTAACATCGTGTATCAGTACGCGTAGGCCTTTCTCTTTACGCAACAATTAGATGGTTCCATATATAGCGCCAACTCAATTGTGGTAACACGAACAACCCCTACAATAAACGTATTTTCTTCAATTCAGAAGCTAATGAAATTAGGCCTAAGTTTCTATATAAATACGATATAACTTTATTTATAGTTAAAACGTTAGTTCAACTGAAGAAAACATCTTTTGAAGTTTACAATTTTAAGGTTATAAATATTACGGGATGGATTTCGGAATAATTTAATTTCTTATTCGTTGCTAAAATTAATTTGATTGGTTGAGCCGAAATCGCGCGTTTCAATTAAAAACGAGCCTCAACGCGAAGTTGATTTCGGGTAAATTTCTAGGAAAATTATTTAAATTTCCTCATAAAATTTATGAATAACTAATTAAGGGTTTAAAAATATTATTATTTTTGTTCATTTGTATCATTTGAGAATCAAAGAAATGTGAACAGTTTTAACCTTTTAAGAAATAATGAGTTCGTGTTCAGGAATTTGAAGTTCTTTCTGTTTCCATCCCATTAAGAATCTTTAGTCCTTATTTCGGGCGACTAGATTTTTTTCTTCTGGAATTAGTCGTTAGTAAGTTTTCCTCTTACAGTTTTCTTCGCGCAAACGCGTGAATTTGGTACTTAGAAATAAGCAGATGTTAATGAAAGGTCCTTTGAAGTTGTCTCTCGTAGCGTTTTCTCTCTCGCCTAGAAATATTTTCTCTTATCTCGCTCGAAAGGGGTCTAGTTAATACCGTAAGTAAATTAAATCTCTAAGTAGGTATTTCGTACGAGGCGTAGGGTAGGACACCTTTTTGGAAAAAGTGATATATTGGAAGGGCTATAATGATTCATTACGCATCCACTCGACTCGTTTTTAGCCCTCTACGAACAAAACTTTTCGAGCAGTCGCGGTTACAAAACTAGCCCTAGCGTGCCCTAACTTGGTAATTGGGAACCTAACTTAGTGTCGCCGTTCCTAACTCGAGAGGTGGGCTAATTAGCGTCGTATCTTCTCCGGATATTTTCCTAGAGTGTCGAAGTTATTTTCTCCGAATAGTCCGATATGTCGTCTACAAAATGAGCCCTACTAACCTTAATTCGAGCCAGTCAAAAACAAGTTACGAATTTTTAAAGTTAGAACTTTACCACAGAGGTTGTTAAGTCAAGTAATTGAAAGAGTAATTATAATTAAAATTCAAATAAAGGAGTAGGAAATGTTCTAATCCGATTCCAAGTACTATTCTCGACTGAAGTTAAGAGTAAACTTCAAAGAACCTTTCATTAACTTCGGCGATAATTTGCCATCAACACTGGCTCGGTAAAAGCGATACAAGTGGGGATTGGAGAGCTTCGTGTTTTTTTCTTTTTCAGATATACGTAGCATCGCGAGTAGTATATTTTGTCGGAATTACTTTCGGTCCGGTGCCTCCTTGTTGGATCAGAAAAGGTTTTCGCCTCGATGCTGACCGAATCGCAATGACGCGTGTTATCTTCTGGTTATGACTATCCCTAACGTGTACCGCGAGACTGTACTCTCTTTCCCAAATAGAAATCTATATCTTAACCTCCCCCGTCGCGTTTTAGCTCTTAATACCCTCAAAATCTCGTAATACAAACGACGTACAATTTTAGAGTTCGCGAAAAAACATAAAAAAAAAAAGAGATCCGATTTTAAATGAGTTTTCTCTATCCATTTCTTCCGTCTCGTATAATATGTTTTTGGTAACGGAGTTCTAAAACAACGTATCTTTCAAAACTATCAATATTTAACGTTCGTGTACGCTACAAAGTTTGATCACAGTTTTGGAAAGGTCAAAAATGGAACAGGGTCAATTGGAAAAATTTGTAGTTAAATCATTACGTACCTTATTCTTCGTTTTTCTGCCCTCATTGGCGAAGAGATGATCGTGTTGGGATTTCACTTTCTCCGACTTAACGATGCCTCGGGCGGTTATGTAAATTTTGCAATACATCAACAGTATGACTATTAGAGGAATGTAAAACGATCCGAGAGTGGCGTAAAGCTGGTAGGCCAAATTTTGACTGACGTCGCAGCGCGGTTCCGATAGGGTCCCGTATTCGTTTCCCAACGTGATCATTGGAGGAACGCTGATGAGGGCGGCCGATAACCAGACGATAGCGATGGAAAGCCAAACCCAACGGGCCTTCTTGTTGACCCCGTAGGTCAAAGGTCGACTGATTGTCAAGTAGCGGTCGATGCTAATCGCGCATAGATTCAAAATCGAGGCTGTGCAGCAAGTCATGTCCAAGGCGATCCAAACGTCGCACATGCGAGCTCCTAATGTCCATAACCCAGTCACCTAAAAGTTGGCGTTAAAATATTACCTACTTCAACGCGTCTGTAGGTTAAATCCGATTAAACGGGGTAATTAAGTTTAAATTAATTAACGGACGTCTTACTTCCAAGTGCAAGGCGAGAGGCATGACTAAAACAGCCACGCAGAGGTCGGAAACGGCTAGAGAGACGAGAAGGTAATTGGAAGGTCGTCTAAGACGGCGAACGAAGCAGACCGAAACGCAAACCAGGACATTTCCCACGATGGTGGCGCCGATAATGAAACCCAACGAGACGCACAATAGGACGGTCGAAATGACGCTATGAGGCAAGGGTGTCTCTAGGATGTCCGGATAGTCTTCGGGGTCTACGAATGTTTCCAAAGTTGTCGAAGGAGACGCGAATTCGGGCTCAGACATGGGAGAGTTCCGGAACCGGAAATTCGCTTAATTCTTTATCGCTTCGCTCGTTCCCGTGTCGAGTAAAGTATTCATTCCGCTCTACGATAATATTCGTTTTTCGTTACATCGTGATGTTCTAGTAGTCGTAATATACGCGGATATCCAATCTGCAAATAGAAATAACATACAAAACCATTCGAAACTTTGTAGAAATATTTAAATGAATATCAAATGAATAAAAGCGTACGTTTTGGCCAATGATTTTTTTAAAATACATTTTTTGTCAAGTTTTTACGCAATTTTAAAACTTATATCGAAGGAAAATAATAAGGAACATTTAACAAAGTTCGCGGCAACAAAAACCATCTTTCGATTGGACATTAGCGTGTCTGGGAAGAAACTCTAAGTTTGAAGTAAAAAAAAAAGAAATCCCCCTTAATCGGAAAAAGGCGGACCCTCAATTGAAGCGTCTCTCCAAATGGATAAAGTTCAAACGCGAGATGATAAAAAAAAATCTACAAGTTGGATTATATTATACAATTTAGATCGAAATTCTATAAATACTCCAAATCCGACAAAAAAAAACAAGGCTCATATCGTAATGGGAGAAAAAACAAGAGTGATACGCGATGAAAAAGGGAAACATGGAGCTATAAATGAAACCAGAAGCCGATGAAACCCTCCTTTGAAGTCTACTACTTTAATGTTCCATATAGCGCTCCTCTCTGTATGGGTAAAATTCACAATTTTAAGAGATCGGAGGGGTCCTACTTCATCCCCCCTGTCTACGGAAAATTGGAAATTCTCTCTCTCCACAAACGACGACGTTTTTTGGACGAACTCCGAGGCTGCTAGAGATATTCGCTCGACGAACTCCCGCTCCGAAAATATCTACCGTTAGGAGGCGTACGAATCGCGCCTTTTGAGAATAACCCATACAGAGAGGGGTAGACAAGACCCGGGAGTAATAGACTTCAAAGGAGGGTTTCATCGGCTTCTGATGAAAGAGATTTATATTTCTCGAGAATCTACGACCGAGATAATGTCGTTTATTTGAACTACGTGGAAAACCTTGTCCTCGCGATGAGCAACTTATTACGAAATGTATCGAGAAAGGAGAGATTTCTAAATGTCTTTATCCGTCGACATATTGAAGGTCTAAAGTTAGATAAAAAGTTGAAATTCTTACACCGAGGCAAAAGCGTCCATCGCTAAGATATTTTCAACTTTAGAAACATTTACCAAACTTACAAAAAATACCAAAACGTCTAGATTTTTATTTTTTAAAGAATATAAATAAAAAAAGGACCGTGATAGAAAGCTCGTATTTGAAGAAGAAGCGAAATAAAATCCCTCAATATAAAACTGAAAAGATTTTATACTCTTTGAAAAGCTTTAAACTTTTTGGAAGCCAGAACCTCTCCATCCTCTAGAACGCCAGAATGATAATGGAAGCGCCATATTCTCATTGCGCGGAGTTACGAGTTACGAGCTTGGAATGAACCAAATATCTATCGAAAAATTATTTTTTATACGGATACGCGCGTCTTTTTCGAGGTTGTAAATTTGTACGGTTGATTTTGGGTTCGCTTGGATGGGGCAACGTTCTAGCGAGCGCGTCCCATTGGGTATGAGATCTCAAACTGCAGAGGTGAAAAGGTGGTGGTGGTAAATAAGTCCAGACTAGATTTTGTCGCTGCTAGAATGTTGTAAGTGAAAATACCCTTATTTTTAAATTATTATAAGCTTCAAAATATTCGTAAAAAACTCAAACTAACCAAAGTTTAGTGATTCACTGGTAAAGATATCGAAATACATTTGTATTCAACGCGATAAAATATTTAGTCTAAACTTATTTAAATAATAACGAGTTTTATATTTAAAAACAAAGGTTTCTGGTTGAATTACTATTAAGCCTAACTCAATTCAGCGCGTTACATTTAACCATGAAATTAAAAAGATTTTGCACCGCTAATAAAAACTTTTCAACAGCTTCGATTGAGTGGCGTTAAAATATAGTCTTCTTATATAAATCTCAACATTACGTGATTATTTACCGTTGATGCACCCTGACTGCTGGACAAGGAGATAACAACCAGGCACTGGGATATCAATTGAATGATACCAGAAGCCGATGAAACCCTCCTTTGAAGTCTACTACTCCAATGTTCCATATAGCGCTCCTCTCTGTATGGGTAAAATTCCCAATTTTACGAGTTAGAAGGGGTCCTACTTCATACCCCCCTGTCTACGGAAAATTGGAAATTCTCTCTCTCCACAAACGACGACGTTTTTTTGACGAACTCCGAGTCTGCTAGAGATATTCGCTCGACGAACTCCCGCTCCGAAAACATCTACCGTTAGGAGGCGTACGAATCGCGCCCTTTGAGAATAACCCATACAGAGAGGGGTAGACAAGCCCCGGGAGTAATAGACTTCAAAGGAGGGTTTCATCGGCTTCTGATGATACTAGTATAATTTTACAAGCGTAAATTTGTAAAATGTTAATTACATCTCGTAACTTCGAGAATAAATTCAATAATTCTCAAATGTCGATATAATATAAGTTACAATGTTTTGACACTTGGTGAAAAGGTGAAGGCGACTTAGATCCGAGGTACTCCGAAGAGACGAGACAATTCCCTATCTTCTTCTTCCTCGGCGGAGTGTTCGACGCGAAAGAATGCCAAGAATTCTTTGAGAAGAAGCGAAAAGCTGGCTTCCCTATCCCCGCGCTCTTCAGTCCCGACTACTCTCTCGAGAACTAAAAAGGCTAGAGCGTGATAATTCAACGCTCCAAAGCGAAAGTTTAAACCAGAAAATCATCTTTCTTTTCTCGAAAGGCGATTGTACGACCCTCCTTTATAACCTACCATAGCGTACAAAACCAGGCAGAGTCACCGAACGGAGAAAAGTGAGAGATAATTACGCCTTTCTCCTTTGAGAGATATAGGCGCGAAAGCGTTTTAAAAATCTACAGGGTTGTTATTTACGTATATGGGAAAGAATACGATTGTCGAAAACAAAAAAATCCAACGAATTTAAATGTTAGTTTTCCCTAAAAGCCCATAGAAATAAAAACGTATACAATTCTTTGAGATAAGGGAAGCCCGATTACTAAGCGATGCCCCCTTGGTATAGTTTATATTACGTATCTACGTTCGTCAACCAGAGTTCAAATAAATAAGGGTCGTACACTCCATGGACATTGTCCGATATATTTTCCAAATCTTCTATAATTTTTCTTTATCTAGAAATGGTCTTTGCAAATTTCTACGATAATAAAAACGGCTTATCTGTTTGATATATATATATATTTTTTTCTTTTAAACGTCAGATAATTTTGAAATTTAAGAATGAAGATTACTGGTCAATTGTCCAGTAATTAGACAAAGCAAGGGTTCATAGAAACCGAATAACCTTAAATTTCCAGGTTTTCCACAAATATTTCCCTGAAATATCCAGGTCCAAGACCAAACTAAGGTCAAATAAAATGGAGTAATAACATTGGGGATACACTGGAGTGGTTTTTGGTCTTTGGTGAAAAAACCCATTTATTTGAAACCTCAAATTTCTCCGAATTAAATGAATTTCATTAATATTTATTATAAAAGGGTACGTACAACGACACGTACCGAATCGACCGGTAGTTTACTGATTAATGTATTATCTAAAGGTTTATACGCCTCGCGGTATTTGTCGTTAAACCCAAGTATAAATCTTTTGTATCGGTCTTTTGTAGTCTTAGAATATAATTCAAGCGAACATTTGATAACACCCGGGGGTAGCCGCGTCTTCTAAGCGTAATAGCTAATACTGTTGGCTAAAGGTTCCTATTTAATTTTACCGAGTCATTGTTCGAGGCACGCGTCATCGTTATTCTTTGATCTCTTTACGCGTCTGACGCGTACCAACCAAAAATGAAAACGTGACTCCGAGGAAAATTGTTTACTTACGCGGGGCCCTGCCCTATAAGTTTCTTTGGCGACTTCGCCGTTGTGTGTGGACAGCAAAAATTAAATTACTAAGCCAGTCATGCGCGAAAAGCCACCAAAGAAGATCAAAATAGTTTTATTTAATATTAATAGAGTCTAAACATTTTATGGGACAAAAAGGATATATTGTAAAACCCGGGGCGGAACTATTCAGTATCTAATCTAATATTTGCGCGAAAAACGCTATTATGAAATAAAATCTAAGATAAACAGAGCTAGGAATATAAAGAAAATTGAAAATAATATAGTAATTATGTTCAGTAAATTTTCTACGAATTACGAATGAACTAATTTGAATTAAGATTTATTTAGAATGATCAAAATCAAGAAGAATTAGTCATTTTCAAAAGAGATATCGTGATACCTTTAAAGATTTTTTGTGGAATTTGACTTTAGAGTGAAATCGAAGAACGCGGAGAAGACAAAGGCTTAGCTTTTTAAGCGTCGCGTTTAAATCATTACTCGATGCTTTTAGATCCTTCTTGTCGCGATAGAAAAATCAATTTACGGATGGGCCAATTTATCACGACAACTCTTTCCAATTGATATTGAAATATCGATGTATCGGAAATGAATAAATATAAATCAGACGGGGGAATTTTTCACGCGAAGAAGAACCTTTCGAATAAAAAAAGGGTGTCTTCTTTTTCACTACTCATTGTCAAGGAGACGAAAATGATAAATTTATTTCAGCTTTTTGATGGAGCTTATTCCGCTACTGGCTCCCCAGATACTGTCAAAAGTTCATTTCTATCGTAATATTCCGCGTGGAACGGAGTTACCAAGTCGTTACGTCTTACCATAAGTGGATTTTTACCTTATTCTAAAAGTTATACACTCGGGTCACGGTGTAACGGATAATTTGTTGTAATGTAAGATAAACTTTCAATGTTCATATTTTTCAGATATTCAATTTCTGTTATTTTTTATTAGCGTTTCAGACTAAGATCTTTATTCTTTGAAATAGTTTTGGAAAGAATTCTCTAACCTTTAAAATTTGATTTATTCCGATAGATTTTGATGATGAAATAAATCAAATATATTCCCATAATGTTTCTATAGATCGCTCGAACAAATGGATTCTATTTGGAAGAAATTGAGAATATCAATGTAAAATTCAAAGATATTTGGGAAAGTTAGGCTATAAAGGCACATCCGGGCCACCTACGATTTCCGAGGGGGATTATATTATTCATTTTAAGGTACAACGTTATAAACGCGCTCAATAACTAGTTTTTACGGATCATAACGTCGAGTCTCTCGAGACAATTTCTACTTGGGATCTTCTAAAATGAATAATTAATAATAATAATACCTCGTCTACTTGTCTAGAGGAAAGAAACATTTTATCAAGAGTAATAACTGTCGTTATTGGTCAATAAAAATAATGAAGACGTGTCAAATTAGCTATTTCGAATGATACATTTAAGGAAATAAATGAAAGGTCAAAGACTAAATAAAACTTTTCTACAGTTAAATAAATAAAAACGGTTATAATCTTCTATAGAAAATTGAACTAAATTTGATCAAAAACTTCACAAAACTAACCAAATTTGATCAGACTAACTAAATTTGATTAATCAGAAAAACTAAATACAATCAAATTAATCAGAAAACTAACTAAATACGATCAAATAATCAGAAAACTAACCAAAAACTATCAAAAGTTTCAGAAAACAAACAAAATTCGATCAAAAAACTCAGAAAACGAACTAAATTCGATCAAAAAACTCAGAAAACGAACTAAATTCGATCAAAAAACTCAGAAAACGAACTAAATTCGATCAAAAAACTCAGAAAACGAACTAAATTCGATCAAAAAACTCAGAAAACGAACTAAATTCGATCAAAAAACTCAGAAAACGAACTAAATTCGATCAAAAAACTCAGAAAACGAACTAAATTCGATCAAAAAACTCAGAAAACCAGCTAATTTCTATCAATAACTGAAATAATTATCTTTTCGGAGTCATATTTTCAGATCCTTAGCTCGGATGACTTTAACGTATTAAAAAAACGTCGACCTAATCCTTGGATCGAAACTAGGTTAAGATGATGAAATTATTTTGGTACGGAGAAGTCAGGGGGCTCTGCTCGGTCGCGAAAATTGGTTTTGAGGTCATACTTCAATCATAAAAGCAAACTTATAGAGATTAGGTTGCCAATGATATTAGGGAAACTCTCGGGGCCAAGGCCGTACGATAGATATAGGTCTAGGGATGCTGGGCATCTCGAAGATTTGGCTGAGATATATTACTAACGGCAGGCCGCCCCCTTTCAGACCTAGAAGATATTGTTTTAGCGAGATGGTCTGAAATAAATCTAGATAAGAATATTTCGAGATAGGCTAGGATAGGTCCAGTTTAGACGCGAGTCACGACCATTCATCTTTCGCCTTACAAAAATAACCTTAGAATTAATAGTCGTCCAGAAATGAACGAAGAGAGATTAATTTCTGATAAAAAAAACAGTCCTAATCTATCAGATACGTTTAACAAAGCGCCAAATTCAATTAATTTCCTGGAAACATCAATTGTCTCGCTGTTAGACGGCGCAATTTGGTGGGAATTGGCCCGGTTTGGAAATTAAAAAAAAAAAAAAAAATGTTTCTTCATACAAAAATCTGCCAATATTACGCTAGAATAGACTGTAATATAAATTCTGACTTCGTCCCAACCTTGAAAAAAGGCAACATCTTCGGTAGAAACGGGTTCTATTTAACAAGGCTATTTTTGTTAGTTTCAAGGTTGGATAATAAAGTATAGAAAATCCTATACTTTGTAGCAACCTTGAAAAAAGGCAGCATCTTCGATACAAACGCCTAGTTTTTAACGGCTCTTTTATTCGTTTCCAAGGTTATTTTATAAAAAGGTCTATTGAAATTATATCTATAGAACTTTTTCTAGCCCAAAAACAAATCGATTTTTGATAAAAAAAAAAAATCTTCATAAATACATTAAATTAAAGATAAAAACTATAATTTTGCCCAATTAAAGTCAATAAAAGGGAGGGGTTAATGTCTAGAAATTTGCTAATTAATTTTTTAACGAGTTGTTTATTTTCTAGTTTCAAAACTTGCCCAAAAATGGCCCAAAATTCTCAGTTCCATCGAAATGAATTTATCCTCCAAATCTCCATGTTGAACTTAGTCCCAATTGAATGTTTGGGGAATTATTTTAAAAATTAATTTTAATTTATTTAAGTAAATAAAAATTATTCGATTGGATGAAGGAATTTCTTATTAAATTATTTACTATTTTTATCAACAAAATAACACGTTAGATTTTAACTTCATTATCACTTTACGTCTAACATTACGTAACACTGCAGCTTAGTTATTTACAATACACCGACTTCCCTCGAATATAAGTACATTGAGCCTGGCTTCTTTTTGTTTAAACGAAATTTCGTTCAACCATTTGCAAATAATGTAGAATATCTAAGAGTCTCGGTGTTTAAACATTAAACGTATAAACCCGCTTTAAATATTAGTAACGAGATAACTTGTCGTTGGCCTTAACTAAAGTTACTCGCTCCAAAAACACGTAGAAAGTAATAACATCAAAATTCGACATCGAAACATATATTATTGCGGCGAAACCCTTGTATATTTTAGAGGCAGGCTACTTTCAAATATACATTTGACTTTTATTTGTATTAGGAGCTTACGTGTTTTGGGAGATTTGATTTTTTTTTTTAAATGGGATTTCCAACGAGTCTTATATTATTTACAATGCATCCAATAAATTGGCCTTGTTCCCCCCAAGAACATATTTGTAAGAAAAAACATATTTGAAATAAAGCGATCAGTGTTTTCTTGTACGAAATATCGTCTACAAAAAACCTTCCAAAAATGATATGAAAATGGGATATTTTTCATCGATTTATAGGAAATTATAGGAAAGTTTTTATAAATATAGGAAAATATAGGAGAATTACTATTGAAATTATAGGAAAATACAGGTTTGAAATATAAATTTTTTTTCTCATTCTAACTCAATTTCCTAAAAACATTTCCATTAATTTTTGTAGTTTTTGGACGATATCATATTTAAAAAAAATTATTTTAATTAAAGTTCTTTAAATATCTAATTCGTCGTAATTAATTAAAGTGTCTTAAATACCTAATTCACCGAAATTAATTAAATTTTATATAAAATGTAAGACAATATCTACTTTCTCCTTAATGCTACTCTGTTTTCCTTTTGATCATACTGAGAAAAGATTTCCAAAAATTATTTATTTGAATTTCAAAATTATTAGATCATGATTAGTTTGCATAATATAGCCAAGCTTAGGCGGAGGAATACGTAATATTAAACCCGTAAGTCGAGGAAAATTCTCTCTCTGTAGTTTCGCGTCAATAGCACCAAATACAATTATCTTGAGAAGTAATGAGAATAGGAATCTGATTTTCGAACTTGCCATTTTTTGACAATTCTTAGAAATATTATTAATGATGGTAATTACTCCGAGGCTCGCGGTGTTTCGCGCTTTGTTTAATTAATAATGTTTAATTATTTTTATTATTGTTGCTCGTAAATTCTTCGTTCTTTAGATGTCAGCTATTCATTTTGTTTTTCGTTTCTTTATTCTACTCTTAGCTTTCGTTAAATCGCGAATCAAACTTAACCCTGAGAAACGGAAAATTGGATGGAAAGCTTAATTGTCTTTGGTGAAAAAAATACCAGATGCATTTGAAATTCGCCTCTGAAAAATGTTCTGATTTAAATTTTTATTCCCCACGTGGCAATATCCGGGAATATTAAAATTGAACTAAAATTTCAGAATA
The DNA here is from genome assembly GCA_963920705.1 of Odiellus spinosus. Lineage (NCBI taxonomy): Eukaryota > Metazoa > Arthropoda > Arachnida > Opiliones > Phalangiidae > Odiellus > Odiellus spinosus. The sequence goes on along the minus strand of OY987233.1, from coordinate 23,261,445 downwards.
ATTAAAAACATGGTAGTGTTTTCCCTGACCCGCGTCAACCCCGCATTAATCTCCGTATTCATTTAGCGCTGGATGACGAATAATTAATATTATCAGAGCAAAAACATTATTTAAAATAGTAGAGCTGTTTTCTCGAACAACAAAAAGTAATAAATGAAAAAGTTTAACTGATCAAGACGTCCAAAAGGTTTATTTCCATTAGATCGAAAAATGTCTGATCGAATTCGATCAAATTTTGTTTCAAATGATCGAATCGAATTCGATCAAATTTATTTTATTCTCCTTTTAACTTTTGTGGCATTTGATCGATGTCCATTGGATTGAATTACAATTGATCGAAGTAGTAGTATTTAAAATACTATTGTAGTAGAACTAAATCCTTTAGGGATTATTCTCATTAGATCGAACCTAAAATGATCGAACTAATTAAGTAGTTTTTTTTTTACAAAAAAAACTACTTAAGCCTAAGCTTGGCTATGTTTGGTTGGGATAGGTTAGGTTAGGTTAGGTTAGGTCCAATGGAAGGGAAGCGTAAACGGGCAGGCCTTCAAGTCTTAGAAGTTTCCTCCTAAAATTGATTTCGATCAGGAAGCATTCGTACAAATGACACTTCGATCAAATGATATTCGATCAATTGAGACTACCTTTAAAACCAAATAATTTCGATCATATGACCTTCGATCATTTGAGACAGCGTTCGATCATTTGGGATTCGATCAAATCGACCCCAATCGTTCAAAATACTTCTAAGAGTTTACCAAAGATGTTTTAACCTTTATGATGATTTCGTAGCCTAAAATAATGACCGGATTAATTAAATTTGACCTTTGTTCGCTTATAATTACTCGGATTTCCTCTTCATACGTCATTAAAAATGGGAGGAATTAGCGAGATTCTCAAATATTAGCTCGGTCATTAACGAAGTTGGGATTCTTTCCAAATATTGAAAACGATCCTCGAGCTCTATCGAAGAAAATAGGACTGTTGATTTATCTTCCGGATTCGCTCGAGCGAAGAAAACTGGAGACGACAGGAAATTCATTCAAAGAACTTCTTACCGCATCGTGGCTGTACGAAATCATACATATATATACTCCCGAAGGAGCTTAAAGACTTCCCCTAAAGGACCCTAGGAGTCAAACGAGATAAGGCTGTACTAACACGCGGACGGAACTATATACGAATCGATTTTGCCTAGAAGCTCGACTTAAAACAAGGTCAAAGGGAGCAATTTAGAAATGGAGATGAAATATGATGGGTAGAACTACATCTCATACGCTTAGATGAATTCAACGACTAGCCTTTTATCATTGGTCGATGACTCTTTAACGCGAAGAAACTCAGAAAATCCACGAATGAAAAGTCTATTTCCCAGATAAGTTTTATAGCTTAATATTTGAATTTTTTTTACTGGCTGCATTCTCCCTTTAATTTGGTATTATTTTGGTTCGACGTTAATCGCTTACAGACAGCGGGAAACTAAAAAAACCCGTCTGGCTTCAGAGAAACGGTAGTTGGTTGCGACAACTCGCGTCAATAATGTCACTTCTTATTACGTAGTCTGTTTATAGCATTTTGCCGCGTCTATTTAGGGTCTATTAAATACAAAAACAAGAAGAGCGGACCGAAAAGAGTCTTGACTCGGTGTATAGACCATATTCGTACTCCTACTTGTAGGAGAGATATAGAAAGATTTATTGTAAAGGCGCGTGGGTAGGGAAATTTGATTTTCGAGTACTGGTAGTCTATTTGGGTGGGTAGCTAGACGAATTCAATCGGGTAATCGCGAGGAAGAAGTCTTACCCAATAATGGTTGACGGTGGGTTTAAATTAAAAGTATATAAATTTGCTAAAAAGGTCAAAGTTCAAGGTTTAAGTAATTTTTCATATCAGAGTTAGTCCCTATCAATGTGGTCAAGTATTTGATGAAAAAAAAAAAAAAAAATGAATTTTTAACAAAAGTAGGAGGTTATTTAGTTAGAAATAATTATTTAAGGTTATGAAAGTAAAATTAAGCATATTGAAATAAAATTAATTTAAATACAAATTCATATTTGAATACCATTTAGAAAAATTACGCTGTGTCCATTTTTTAAAACCAATATTTCATGTCCAATCCTAAATCCTCCTTGTTACCAAATAAACTAAAAAAACTAAGGCCCTAACGTATTGTAATAGCTCGCGTATATTGGTGGGCACGCCAGTAAAGCTATAGTAAAGAAGAAAGTGGTTAGATTTTCTATCGTTGTCTTACAAGAGGGATACAATCGCTTAGTGAGAAACCAAAAAAAAAAAAAAAAAAAAAAAAAAAATGTAAAGAAGGATTTAGTAGAATCGTCGATTCCTTGGAGGGAACTTTGCCAAAAAAACATATAGGTCCTAAGTGTAACAATTTATACTCGGGAGTTCTTTAGAGCTCCGTAAATTTAAATTGAATTTCTATTATTATTATTATCTTGAAGACTTACTCGACTCTCGTTCGATTGACGTAGGAGGGATCCGGGGTGCCGAGATTCTGAGAGTGAGCGCGGATATCTTCGAAACTCGAGAGTCTACAAAGAAAATAAATTGAATTTGGTTAAAACAAAGCTGATGGCCGAACACGAGTACTTTTTAGGTTTTGTTTTGGTTACTGGCAAAAGTTTAAAGTTAAAGGGAAGCCGAAACAATTATATTTTTAGTTTTATTATACTTTTAAAATGGCATATTTAAAATTTTAAATCTCTGGGTTGAAAGAAAGTCTAAAAAATATGTCTAAGAAATTTTATTTTTAAACGAAAGTTAGGATTAAGTATTTTTTACAATAAAGACCGTTAATAATTAATTAATATTCTAATATATCGTAATTAACAATTTTGATAATTAACGGAGAATTATCGCGAATTCTTTGGCAAATTTTGATACGTTTTGAGTGATAATAGATTTTTAGACGAGGTTAAAATTGATTAATTAAAATAATTAATTGAGTTAATTTGTTAAAATTCGAAACATCCGAGTTTAAACTTTGATATTAAATATCCTGCCTTGGTTTATTTACGAATATATATTATATTATATTTTGGGTCGATAGAAAACTTGCGAAAATGAGCTCGGTATAGAATATGGAGTTTAATCCGATCTATATAATATTCATTGGAATGTCATTAGCAATTTCGGACGACACGGTAAAGCGTCTTCATCGTTAAAGTTACATTTTCTATTATATACCTAGCTACGAAGCGGTTCCTGTTAATAATTAAATTTAGTTAAGAGCCGAAACCACGGAGTAATAATACTAATTTACGAAACCCGACTACGAATAAAGATACAATCCAGATGTCTATTTGAAATCGACCATATACCTATAGCTTCCATTTCAAGTATTTTTTTGACAAAGGAAACTATAGGAAAATAGTCGAAATTATTTTTAAATTAATCTAGAGAATGTCTATTTTCTAATGGAGCAATCGGTTTATGCCTAGGAGGTCGTAGAGAAAAGTTACGACCATTTAAATATAGGGCTGAATTTTTGGAATTTGGTGAATTTTGGTCCAAATGGATTAGAATGTCTTTTAAATAAAAACTGAACGCGAAGACGCGAACCTTGAACATCAATCTAAAAGCTTGTATTCCCGAAATTGATTGAAAGTGGCCCATATTGGTTCCAAGATCGAAATTCTACTTGACACTAGAAGTATACTTCTATAACGTATGACCTCTAAACTTTGTATCTCGCGAGATAGAACGCTAAGAATAGCGATCGCTAAATGGCAATATACTTGAAAAGCTTTTATTATTTTTACTTTTCTTTCAATGCTGGCGTTGTCAATTTTGAAAAAGCATCAATCAAGTAGTCGACACGGGCCGAATATTGATAGAGCTTTGTTTACTCCGTTTCTTAAAAGGTCCCCCGTAAATACAATTTTAAAAACCTCGTTTGAAAACTTTCAAGTAAAGCTGTCGGACATTTTTTATTAATTCCAAATGAGTGTCGTCAGATTAAATTTATATAAAAATATTCCAAAGATGTTAGATAAATTTAAATCAAACGCTATTAATTTCCAGAAAAATCTGGAGAGGTCTAGAAAATTCTGAGAAGTTCTAAAGCCAAAAGATAATTATCTAACCTTTATAAATCAGACCTGTTAAAAACTTAAAGTAAACTATATAGGAATCAGTTTTATAATTAGTTTGTTTAAGAGAGGTTTAGATTTAACTGAAAGTGGTCCAATTAATTTCATTCGCCGTTTCGTGTTTGAACTAGATTATTAATTTATAAAAGGTAAATTAAATTTCACTTTCCATTCCCACGCACACAAAATTCTCATTCAAATAATAATTGGATTCTATTTTTAGATTTCAATACGGGTTAGAGTTTAAGCGAACAGTTCAGGGATTTTTCATCAACTTCAAATTTAAAATTGAGTGGCATTTCGTTGAAACAAATAATTAAAAATATATATAATAATTAAAATATGATATATATAATTTACCGTGAAGAGACTCCACCTACAACAATGTATTATAACCTAGCCTAAATTAATCCAAGTAAAACGGTATTTTCCAAACGCGGACTACATTGTAGGAGTTACTCGATTTTTCCGTTCGCTATCGCTACATTATTAACAGCGTATCGGAAAGCAGAATTTAATTAAGAAGAAATTGCGCTCGAGTACCGTGAGAGTTCTCTGGATTTAGAAAGTTCCGTGGCTCAAAGTCAACTCCCATTTCGAAGTTAGTTCGACAACGAAAATCACTTCGAGTATTCATTAAAGACAAACCTCGACTCCTCGCAACCGCTTTATTTTCGCGGCAGCTAATCTCGAGCTTTATTTTGTTAGCCATACGTATGTACAGTACGTACGTGTACGAGGAAAAATCTAACCAGTTTTTAATCTTTTAGAAATACGCCCATTTTAGGTATTAAAACGAATCAATAACTTCGCCCGCGCGATGAGGAGCCAACTTCGAATAAAGTTGCTGGAATAGAAAAATCCATAAAAAGACGAACGTTCGACGGACTCGATAGTTTCCAGAGAAATCGAAAAGTCGCCCATCAAATTCCGGAAGAAAACGTAAATGGATAAAAACGAATAAGAAAAAATATAAAAGGTTTGCCAAAATGAGGCGCATAAAACTCGGTTTCAAACAAAGACGGGTTTTTTCAAAACCAAATTTTGAATAAGATAAAAATTTCTAGAAATGAGACACGGGATTATAAATATATCTTTTGCAAAATATTCTTAACTTATATTTAAAATTGACGCAACGAGATGAGCTCGGAATTGGATAATAACTTAGGATATCCATTGATAACTAGGCTTTTATTTCGGATATTTTAATCTCGGATAAATTTAACCGGAAATTATATAAACAGACGCGTATCAAATGCTGCAGAATTTTAAGCTCGATTAATAAACAAATTACGCGTTTATTCAAACGGATAACGCCAAGATAAAAACGTGACGAAGAATATGAAGTGAAAATATAAGTTTGCGTATTCTGAATCAATTTTTTAACGATGTTTCCGAAAATGCTAATCAATTTCATTTTGAATTTCGTGAAAAATCCGGGACAGGCTCGCTTAAGGCCGAGAAACGAGTTCCATTGTAGGAAAGCAAACCCGTAGGGGGTTTTAGAGTTTACCCTTAAATATTTACATATTGTTGAGTAACTATGTTTCTAAGATTATTTCTAGTTTTAAAAGATATCGATTTTGTCGAAGATATCAAACGTAAAGCTTCAACTTCGTTCGATTCTTCTCGGACAATTAAATCTTGATTGAAAAGGCTCCTTTATACTCGATCAGTTCGACGAACGTCGCGAAACCGCGGAAACAAAAGACGCGCTCGAGTCTTCCGTAAACTTTTAGGTTTATAACAAATTCGATATTATCGACACGTTGTCAATAACACGTCGATAGATTGGAACGAAGCGCGAAAAGTTGGAAGACTTCGCGTCATCTTGGAAGAAATTGATAAAAATCTAACAAAAAATCGTTTACCGGAAAAGGTGAGAAGGTCCGAAGAACAGCTGACGCGACTCTTCCCGTCGTGTACCAATGTTTAGGAAAGGGGCGGGGTTGGGAAGCGCTAATGTAATGTTCAAGGAAAAGGCTCGCGAAAATAAACAGCGTAGTATTGCCAGAAGCCGATGAAACCCTCCTTTGAAGTCTATTACTCCCGGGTCTTGTCTATACCCCTCTCTGTATGGGTTAGTTTCAAAAAGCGCGATTAGTACGCCTCCTAACGGTAGATATTATCGGAGCGGGAGTTCGTCGAGCGAATATCTCTAGCAGCCTCGGAGTTCGTCAAAAAAACGTCGTCGTTTGTGGAGAGAGAGAATTTCCAATTTTCCGTAGACAGGGGGGTATGAAGTAGGACCCCTCCGATCTCGTAAAATCGTGAATTTTACCCATACAGAGAGGCGCGCTATAAGGAACATTAGAGTAGTAGACTTCAAAGGAGGGTTTCATCGGCTTCTGGTATTGATTATACTTTTTAGCTTTTTCACACACCATCTCCGTCGCTTTCGCGAAAGAACTTATCACCTTCTTTACGTTTATCACCTTTTTTCCCTAAGATACTACGTCACGCGTTAGGCTCAAATATATATTTTCGCCATTTTAAATTTGTTTTACACGTTTCAAATATTTTGTTTTAAACTCGGTAACCCCGGATATAGTTCAGACTATTCCTTATATGTGGAGAGACCCAGAATATTGTATTATTAGAGTCCCTGTCAACTCGAACGTTTACGTCAAACGCGGGCCAAATGACACGTAGTCTGAGAAAGTTCTCGACGTTTGTATAGAGCGATTGCGGTAATGAATTTCCTTTCCCTAAGGTTCTATATAGTGACCCCCCCCCCCCCCGCCCTTAAGGAACCACCACCTCACCCGGTCACTACGTACTAAGGATGATTTACGATAGATTTGTCTGTACCGACACGTGACACTTAACTTCGTCTATAAGTCAAAAGTCATCTAGGAAAAAGGTGATTAACAAATTTCGGACAAATTAAGATGAAAATTAATATTTAACGATAATTGTCATTCTGTATTAAGAACTTTTAACTTACTACTAGCGTACCAGAGAATCAACTATAGGCTCTACAATAGCGAAATCACGTGACCATAGTGACGAAACTGTTTCCGGGAAATTTTATTATTTTAAAAATTTCAAACAATGGAAATTTATAAAATGTATGTTTTAGTGTCGCTGTAATTTTGTTCTATGAGATAAGTATATTATATATTGAATCGTTTTTAATGATCAACCCGAAAATATGACTCAATTTCAATTTGGAATTCGTGAAAAATCAGTTACTAATAATTTCAAACCTCTCAGTAACTTTATATTCTAATTTCTCGTTAATTGATGTAAACTTTAAACGAGACTGAACCTTTGGTATTCTTTCCTAAGGTGAATTTTGATCCTTTTTGGTCCCAAGAGGTTTTTAACGGATGGGTTAACGCGAATCAATTATCGTTTTGAATCCCTTATCGGCGAATTCGCGTTAGGAGCTCGTAATAACGACAAATTAGCGGCGATATTTTTATTGTCAAGCGTAATTCGAACCCTCCTGACTGAGCTTTACTTTGAAATGGGTCCGCTATTTCTATTTTTGGACGCGCGATTAATTAATGGCCACAATTTTTCGGCCGATTACCTTTAAACGTTTTTTAGCTGAAGTAGCGGGAATATTTTATAATTCGTATTATTTATATTTGGTGGAGTCGCTTCAATTTGTGAGGTTGTAACGTATATGAAATTCCAACACCTATTAATTGTCCATCCTTTTCAACCCAATTTTTCTCGTAAATATTTTCGGGTTAATAAGATTTTCTTTCTACGACTCGCTGGACATTATTTCGATGAACCCTGTCCTATTGGACCATAAACCTGGCTGACTGCTTAATGAGTACGGAATGGCTATATAAGATAGGTTTAGTTATTTTCTTTTTACTATAAATGGACTTCTTATTGAGATCTCCATCGCGAATGAAGCGATAAAAAAGAGATTCCTTCAACGGTAAAGGTTGTTGCTCCGGAACCCATCTCGAACGACGCGATTTTTCCAAGTGGAAAACGCTTTAAGAGGAAATATAATGGGGGGGCCCTTTATTATCCTTTTAGTGTAGGGAGTTTCTATTGGTTAAGCGAAACACGTGATTCGATATTACGCCAAACTCCCTTTCGAATACATTATATCTTTCTCCCTTAAATACTCATTTGTTTTTAAATGTAGAAATTATTTTAATTAAATCTTTGGCTTTATGAAAAATCAAAAACTCCTTAGAAACTGAACAAGTATTGATCGTGTTGTAATAATCGCCGAAAAACATACGGTTATACGAGACGATTAAGTCGACTCCCGGCGCATTTACATAATCATTCCATTAGACTTCTATTATATTTTAGTCTACTCGGTTTTCTACGAATAATCGCGTTCGGGGGGCGTTCATAAATGACGTTATCAGGAGCGGACTGGCACGCCTCAAGAGTCAAACGTCATCTTCATCATACGGGCCCCTAATTCCCGTCACGGTCGACCCCGACCCAAAAGATTTAGAAATAAATATAAATATTATGTACGGGTTGAAAACGCGCTTTTAAGCGTCGCAAATTAAATTAACAGTGAACAAAAAATTAACAACGAAACGATTTAGTAAGTGTCATGAACTTAGGATTGTTACGTTACGTATGATAATACAATTTTATAGTATAATAACCCGTCCGGAAATATTTTAACGCTAGCAACGGCTACCGAGTGTATCGCGCACGCGTGGCTAATAAAATGTTTCCCAAACTAGACACACCCAATTAATCGGACCTTTTTTTGAAAACGCCTTCCCCACTATAGTAAAGGTTACGTTCAATTACGAAGTAATTTTACCCGGTAAATTTGGCCAGGTCGTTGACTACCCTAATTTTTAAAGTAAAGCCACGATGTCACGTGATTATCTCCTCAAAATCAATCGTCATTTTAAGAAACATCGATAAACAATGTCACGTACTTGTTTAAGTCGGAAGTAAAATGGCAAACGTGGAGGTTTTTTAGTTCTTACTTTAGTCTCTATTTGCCGTTAGAGATCGCTTATTAAACGCGGGGTTAATCATTATTCCTTCTAATCTATTAAGATAAATGTACAAATGTACGTTAAAATTTCATTTCTTCTATTTGGGTGATTCTGAAGGAATTTTCTAAATTGGAAGATTTTTAATTAAATTAAAACGTTAGGCCTATTTCCGTCGTTGTCCGACGTCACACTAGGTAGCGCCAGCTGCGCGAATTTTATTAAATTTCTAAAGAATAAATTCGCGAGCTTGGTTCGAGATTAATTTGACAAGTCGTCCCGTTTAAAATTAAAAATGTTAATATTTAGCTAAGGATAAAATCTTCAACAAAGGGCGCTCGATGTTAAGTTACGTTAAAGCTTTAAAATTTCTCGGCTAATATTATTAAAATATATTTATATATGTATATATTATAATTAACATAAACGCGTATAATAAATATAGGCGGTATCCCAAAAATAGAATATTCCAAATCCCTGGCAGTTTCAGTTCCTGCGTGGGCTAAAAGAGGGATTTATCCGTCAAAGAGATTTAGAAAGAATATATTTATGGAAATATGATTTTAGAATATGGGATAGAATAAATATATACGCGTGTACCGGGTACTGAGAAAAATAACCACGTCTGAGACAACAAAGTTTTAAAGTCTAATTCGTACTCGTGTCTAAAGTAAGCGGCGGTCTTTAGTGAACTGGTGACAAGATCTTTACGGATATCTTTATTGGATATATATTAGACCAGCTTTTTCATTTCAACGATTTCAATAATGTTCTTATAATCGCTTTGAATAGGTTGTCAAAAGGGACCAGTTTTAAGCATTCTGGTTAAAATACCCGTTTATTTCCGCTAAGTAAGGCGAATCTTTCGGTCTTCTAAAACATATACCAAGTGGGAAATATATATTTTTAGTAATTATATGGAATTTTATGGAGGTTATAATTAACCGGTGGTTAAAACCTAGCGTTTATTAATTTTAAATTGAACAGTTTTTTTCCCAACTTTTTCCCAATTTTATTTTCGTGTTACTAACTCTTTAGGAATCACTAGCACCTTCGAGCCAACGAGAATACTTTACCTTTCAAGTTTCGTAGTTTCTAATTACCGTAATTTTATTTTTCAGACTTATTTAGCGGTCTTTATTCTTATAAGTTTGAATGGGAAACGAAGCCATAAATAAGCCAACACGCGGTCTTCTATGTTAAATTAAATTTCAACTCATTATAAATTTAATTGCTCTATAAATTTATATTCGTATACCTAAAGCCTAGATCGCGAGGGTTGACCCGTAAAGGGTATCTTTGAGAGTTCCTATCCAAAGTGAAACCCTCTGATTTCAAAGAGAGTGCTCTTTATGACAGCTAGTTCCCCAAGGTATAATGACACGTACGCTTTATAATAAAGGATTAAGAGAAAATTCAAATGAAAATGCACTTTCAGTTAAATTTATAAATTTTGTTAGTTTAACTTTGTAATTTCTCATTCCTGCCAGCGATTTTGAAATTTTATTTATTTAACCTTTTGAAATTCTGACAACATTAAATTCTGACAATTTGACCCCGTTAAATTCTGACAATTTGACCCCGTTAAATTCTGACAATTTGACCCCGTTAAATTCTGACAATTTGACCCCGTTAAATTCTGACAATTTGACCCCGTTAAATTCTGACAATTTGACCCCGTTAAATTCTGACAATTTGACCCCGTTAAATTCTGACAATTTGACCCCGTTAAATTCTGACAATTTGACCCCGTTAAATTCTGACAATTTGACCCCGTTAAATTCTGACAATTTGACCCCGTTAAATTCTGACAGTTTCGGCCCGTTAATTCTGACAATTTCACCCCGTTAAATTCTGACAGTTTCGCCCCTTTAAATTGTGACAGTTTCGCCCCTTTAAATTGTGACAGTTTCGCCCCTTTAAATTGTGACAGTTTCGCCCCTTTAAATTGTGACAGTTGGCAGTTCAAAGGTCATTTCTAGAAAACTCCATTAATTACAATGTACTTTTTTTTCCAAATAGATACTAACTAGCTTTGGTTTAAATCTAAATCCTATTATTATTACGAAAACATAGGAAAGTGCGAGAGATATTTGGTTAATATATGTCCAGGGAAATATAATTAATTTAGTGCAAGCCGTAGTACGGAGATAATTTATAATCGGTAGTCGCGTAAAGGGACAATTACGTCTAATTTTAAGCGAGATATATTGGAATAGAAAATTCATATTTCATGGTTATATATTAGCGATATTACTAACGTAAATATTTCTAATTTTTCGGATTAGTTAATCCTCACCCCATTTAAAGCCTGATCCGATAATGAAAATGCTTTTCAAGGGTTAGTTTTTGTAAATAAAAAATATTTCATCATGCTTAAATATTGTTTAAAAAAATTCCTTGTGAATAATAAATATTTGTGTTTGGTGAATAATAAATATTTGTGTTTGGTGAATAATATTACACGTGTTTTTTTTTTTTTTTTTTTAAGTTTTCATTTTGTTCGATATGTTTTCTTTAATAATGGGGAGCGAGTAAAAACACGTAGTGACGTCATTAAGGCTAAAGTTCTACACATATAATAATTAATAATTTGTAGGTGATATTATCCCTTTACCTGATGGATTGTTAATCCATTAGGCTTATATTCTCTAAGGTATTCTCGTAATAGACTGAAGCGAGAGTGGTAATTAACGCGTATTTGGATTTCACCAGAAATTAATGAAATGTCCTTTGAAGTTAGTTTAGTAATCCGGAGTACATTTAACACGCTTAATCTTTATCTAAAGGGTAGAATCTATCATCGGATTGTCTAATTTCGCAACCACTTCCGTGGAACTTTATAGGGAAAGACGGGTGGTGAGAAGCAGCTGCCGTTTATTTACTAATTAAAAATAAAGTATTTGTGCCAATTGGCTCTTTGGCGTTCGATTCAAGTCGTTAAAAACCTACTAAAATTGGGGCTTAAGCTTCAAACTCGGTATTAGCTATATTTTTAAAAATTCTTACTAAAGAGACGTTCCTTAGGGGAACCTGTTTATTAATTCTCGCAATGGTACTAAAACTTCGAAGGAGTTTTCATCAACTTCCGAATAATATTACGAGAAATGATATTAGAAATAGGGAAAAGTCATAATCTATCTCATTTTACGGAATAAACTGGAATTTCGGGAATTTTCCCTTTTAAGTTAGAAGGTCGAATATATTTTCTCAGAATTTAATATCGCCTAGGTTTAAAGGCTCACGGAGAAACGTCAAATTTGCTCCCAAAACATTTTAAGTTATATAGAATTACGTCAGAAATAATATCTACGAATTCTCTAGAATTATTCGCCTCGTCTACAATATGAAATATATTTTTAGATATATCATTTTTCATTACTATAACAAACAACCACATAGTTGTTAGACAAAGAAATAAAGTTTCCTTCCATTAACGGGATAATTTGTCGTCGCTGTTCATTTCGAGAACGTGTTAAGCCTAATTTAATTATTAGTATTTTGATTTATTTATTTTTTAATGATAAGCCATCTGAGGCGAACTTCGCCACTAATTTGGACCGAAATTATTTTTTTGGTCATATTTTCGCTACTTTAGTCATAGGACTGAATTTGTAAAAGTTAAATTACTCTATAAAAAAACAATTTATGCTAAAAGTTTATATTTCTACTATGAAGGCGCGTGTTTACTTCAATATTTTTGGTTGCATTACATTCGTTTCGTACGAAATTGAAAGCCCAGCTATGAAATTAATTTCACCTTTTTCAAAGTACACGTATTTTGTTTGCGTTATAATTTTTTTCCACTCATTTTTTTTTTAAACATTAAAAATGTGTTGAAAAGATAAGCGCTTATATACTCCAAAAGAAAATACGTTTATGGCAAAATAAAAGTCCCTTTCATGGGAAAATTTCCCGAACATAAAGAATATTTATTAAAGGAGTGGATAGTTGGGGGAATTTTAAGTTATATAGCTCAAACGACAACAAAATGTGTCCGATTGGATGGTTTAATTTTAGGCTTTTCATTTCTACGTATATCTGGAAATTTGTTATCCTCAGACACTCTCCTTCAATAATTAGTTCAATTTAAGTAAATAGGGACCGATGTAAAGCCATTTTGAATCATATTTTTAGTTTTTATTAAAAATTGATACATCTGGGTTGAAGAGTTTTTAAGAAACGTCAAAATGAAAATGACTTTTTGTTTCCCCCCAAAATATTTTGTCTTTTAGTAATTAGATTGAGTCTCCTTTTTCCACTCCCTTATAGTTTAATCTCCTTGGTTTTAGTTTTCCCAAAGCCCATCGGAAACTTTACTTTTCTTTTCATCGTAAAGGATATATATTTCACGAGGGACAAAAGTTTCCAACCCTTCCCTCAACCAACCCCCCCTTGCCCTCCTGTCCTTTCCAAACGCGCAAAACCTGAAAAGTAACGGAGCCTATAGTATTATTGGAAATGCCAAAAAAATAAGGCGTGGGAGTGGGTTTGGATACGGATTATGACACGCCTAGAGAATTCTCAAGGGACGTATTACCTACAACGGAAGTCTATACTAAAGTTCTTCGAAAGCTCAGCTTACAAACATGACCATTTTAAAGCGATAACAACTTTCAAAACAAGATATAGTAAGCAGTTGACAAATATTTTTCACAAACGGAAATATTTTTCACAAATGGAAATTGAGTAGCAACTTTTTAGAAATAAATTTCACTGACTTTTTCAGGTTTTTCCCTGGCCATTTTTCAAGAAATTCCCAGACCATTTTTCAAGAAATTCCCAGACCATTTTTCAAGAAATTCCCAGACCATTTTTCAAGAAATTCCCAGACCATTTTTCAAGAAATTCCCAGACCATTTTTCAAGAAATTCCCAGACCATTTTTCAATAAATTCCCAGACCATTTTTCAATAAATTCCCAGACCATTTTTCAATAAATTCCCAGACCATTTTTCAAGAAATTCCTTGACCATTTTTCAATAAATTCCTTGACCATTTTTCAATAAATTCCCAGACCATTTTTCAATAAATTCCCAGACCATTTTTCAATAAATTCCCAGACCATTTTTCAATAAATTCCCAGACCATTTTTCAATAAATTCCCAGACCATTTTTCAATAAATTCCCAGACCATTTTTCAATAAATTCCCAGACCATTTTTCAATAAATTCCCAGACCATTTTTCAATAAATTCCCAGACCATTTTTCAATAAATTCCCAGACCATTTTTCAATAAATTCCCAGACCATTTTTCAATAAATTCCCAGACCATTTTTCAATAAATTCCCAGACCATTTTTCAATAAATTCCCAGACCATTTTTCAATAAATTCCCAGACCATTTTTCAATAAATTCCCAGACCATTTTTCAATAAATTCCCAGACCATTTTTCAATAAATTCCCAGACCATTTTTCAATAAATTCCCAGACCATTTTTCAATAAATTCCCAGACCATTTTTCAATAAATTCCCAGACCATTTTTCAATAAATTCCCAGACCATTTTTCAATAAATTCCCAGACCATTTTTCAATAAATTCCCAGACCATTTTTCAATAAATTCCCAGACCATTTTTCAATAAATTCCCAGACCATTTTTCAATAAATTCCCAGACCATTTTTCAATAAATTCCCAGACCATTTTTCAATAAATTCCCAGACCATTTTTCAATAAATTCCCAGACAATTTTTCAATAAATTCCCAGACCATTTTTCAATAAAAGCCCTGACCATTTTTCAATAAAAGCCCTGACCATTTTTCAATAAATGCCTTGACAATATTTCAATATGGAGTTTATTTTACTTTATTTAAAAGTTAATCTTTAAAAATTGAGAGCTTTCGAATCGTGGTCCTTCTTAAGCCATTTTAACTAAGGTTACAAATCATGATCTGCCTTTTCCATGGAATTTCACGCAAAAAATAGATTTTCCCCTAATTTTCCCGACTTTTCCAGGTTGCGTACGCACCCAGAAATAAATCTTAACCAATGTATAATTTTTTCTCACAAAGAAAACGGCACGGTATATCAAAAAATGTATTTAGGAGACTATTCGAACGGAGGCCCTTTTCTTCAATCTAACAAAATGTCTTCTTTAATCCCCAATATTATTAGTTCCATGGCTCGAGAGAATATAATTTACATCCACTCGAATTAAATCGGGTCCTAATGATCCACGTATATATATATATATACTTTCAGTTACATTACGCGCGCTAAAATGAGTGGTCTTCGTACGGTTTCTAACGCGACCGAATAAGTATAAGGTATATAATTTAGAAGATTAAAGGGGTTCAGGCTTAGACACGCGACTGCCCTTAATACCACGCCGAACACTTCACTTATTTTTCGCAATTATAGCCTAATGACATTTAGAGCCTCGAAAACGTCAACGAACTAAAGCCCAACGCGTGGCAAAGTCAACCGACTATATACGGCCTATTTACGGCTAAGCTAATATTTAGTCAAATAAGAAATTTGACCCTTAAATTTAAACTAGGAGGCCGAGCTAGAAATCTCGCAAATCAAATTTGAATTTGATCATAAAGCTTTGTAATTATAAATACTAGTATATTTTTATTTTAATAATAAACTAAAGTTATACCCTTTTCAGACGAGTCGTAACTAGACGGTTTAATCAGATTCAATCGAGGCTACGTAAACATCCGATTAATACCTCGTCTGAAGAGCTACGTATTACGCGATTACTTTATCTTTTTATTATATCAAAAATGTCTGATCGCGAACAAAGACCCTGAAGAACGCGTTATGATTTCGGATTGCTGAAGTGACGGATATTAAATTTAAATTTACGAATAATATCTGAATTTAATTCGGTAGATATATCCACTTTAATAAAAGTTATACAAATTCCTAGCGCTAACTATTAGATACGAATCTTAACGAGGATTCTCTCTTGATATTAGTTAATCATGAAATTCCGAGAAATGTTGATAATATATACGGAGCGAGTTAAAGGCCTATTAGCAGAAGGCGATGAAACCCTCCTTTGAAGTCTGCTACTCCAATGTTCCATATAGCGCTCCTCACTGTATGGATAAAATTCACAATTTTACGAGATCGGAGGGGTCCTACTTCATCCCCCCTGTCTACGCAAAATTGGAAATTCTCTCTCTCCACAAACGACGACGTTTTTTGGACGAACTCCGAGGCTGCTAGAGATATTCGCTCGACGAACTCCCGCTCCGAAAACATCTACCGTTAGGAGGCGTACGAATCGCGCCTTTTGAGAATAACCCATACAGAGAGGGGTAGACAAGACCCGGGAGTAATAGACTTCAAAGGAGGGTTTCATCGGCTTCTGCTATTAGCTAATAGCGAGATGATATGATATTATTCCATTCGCGGACGCGTTAAGTCGCTTCATTAAACATTCACGTTCATACATATAAGATCAGAGTTTCATTTAATAGCGTTATTAATAGATATTTAAGCCTATTTGCGTGCAAGGGATATTCAAGACGAACAAGATATTTTAATTCGGATTAATTGCGCTTTAAATTCGTTTATAGTTTAACCGATACATGGTGGTGGATTAAATAAATAAAAAATACTCAATAGCTTCTATGGAAGGATTAAAATTTCCATTGATCCCGTACTAATCTCTACCGCTCAATGTTAATCGTAATCCTCCATAGAAGATAGTTTCTTTTAAATCCAGAGAAAGTGCAAATTAAACATAATTAAAAGTTTCTTAAACACATTGAGTATAGTATATATTTAACTCGATTTGGTAGAGAAAATCGTACGGCTTTTCCCATCAGGGATTGGATTAGCGGAGTTATTCTCTGACGTATAGAATAATATAATTATCTATTTATATCTTAGATAATTACTGTTTTAAACTTAGCAAACTTTCTACCACTAAAGAGGTCATATATGACGTCACGGGAATTTTTGTTTTTGATCATTATTTGTTTGCTCTTTCATTATAATTTTGTCCCTCGAAAGATTTTAACCTTAAAAATAGGCCCTTCAAATTCGATTTTAAATTTAAACATTGCCTTAATGTATTTTTGTAATATTTACACATTGAATAAATATTTTCAACTTGTTTAGAGTTTTGTACGTTTATATTTGAAAAGTATTGTAACTTTAGTATAAAAACAATGGCACGAAAACTAATTAGGGTCGCGAAGGACCAGAAACTGAAAAACAATTGCGCCAGGAATTAAAATATTTATAAATAAAATTACTAAACTTTATATTTTTCTATTTAAATTTTTTTAAACTACCCTACCATTTTTGGAATTTTACCATGGTAAAATGTCCAATTGCAACTATAGTTTTAACAGGTAGATATATAAATTAATATACAGACCGTGGAGCAATTATCAGGCCTTTTTTGGAGGAAGGGAAATAATTTGTCTAAGATGAATCTTATATCATCTTTATAAAGGAAGCTTTGAAATTCTTAATTTTCAATTTGGGTCATTCTATCTACGTCTCAGTGAGGGATAAAATTCCTTGACCCGAATATGTCTGAAGAATTTAACTCAATCTATGTGTTATAACGATCGCTCGCTCTCCAATATGTCTTTCGGATTAAGAAATAAAACGTTGCCCTTAATTGGATGAACTTGGAAACTTTGTACAAAGCTAGGTGACTATATTAACTTAGAATTTTAAAATGAATCTTCATCGCTATCGGAAAACTCTCGATATTATAGTAATTTAAAACCTTTCTAAGGTTGTAACTGATGATATATACAGTCAATTGTTTTATTTCGCTATTTATCGGTAAGCCTAATTGTGAAAACGAAGGAGAGATTCGAGTTACATTTCTTTTTATATTATTCATTTAAGAAACTATTTTATTTTTGACGCGACCTTTATATTGAAACTAAAGCTAAACAGAACCCAATTGCTAGGAAATATTCGCTAGGAATTTATCCCAGTTACGAAGGATTATATTTGATCATATTTGAAAATATCCAGCAACAATGTATGAATTTACGTTTTGCTCCCGCTAAAGATATACAATGCCAAGTCTAGGGGAAATGGGGTAAAAATTAAAAGATTAAAAGTTATTAAATAAAAAGGGTTTCGCAGGAGCAAGCGGTTGTCATTGGTTAAATAGATAAAAATAATAATTAGTATAAGAAATAAAGGTATGACTCGGGTAATTTAGATTATATATCAAAATGTTTAATAAAATCCATTTGGGGCTTAAACCCTTAACCCTCTATGGGTCAAATAAATAATATAAACAATGATCTAATCAAATAACAAATAATAAAATAATATAAAGACAATAAAACCATGGTGCACTCATGTATAAATTAAATAAAGAAGATTTGAAGGCTGGTACCCCTGATAGAAAAATAAAACTCACGAATTTAACCGGAGAGTTGTAAACGCGCGCGAAATTATATTTCGCGCACAAAACGCGCACAGGCGTCCATCATAGGTCGAGGGAACCGTGTCCCTAGTTCTAACGGCGATATCGCGAATTAGAAATATCATTTTAAATAAGTTTAAAAGTAAATTATATATAAGTTTCGGTACCTCCGTGATACGTCACGGAGGCACCATTTCGCGACCAAGTTATTTTTTTCGTCTTGTCCCAAACTTGGGTCCTAAAGTTCTCTTCCTTAAAAAATAGTTTTTCAAGGCGAAGTTAAAAATAGAATATAGTTTTTGGGTATTCGCTTCCCCCCCGAATAAAGCTAGTTAAAAGCTTGAGTTCTGGGAAGCGACCCATTAAGAAAAAGGACGCGGGCGCTATCCCTTGAAGAATTTCAAAGATAGCGAACCCGGTGAAAAATAGTTAAAGATGTGAGCCCCGCGCGCGTGGCACAATGGGCTTCGCGAACGAGAGCTACACACAAAGGATCAGGGGATTCCAACCTTCGGGTACCAGATAAGAAATAAAAATATAATTGCTACCATGCCGCTGTATGCGCGGGCCATGGCAACTAAAAGGAATCACAGTTTTCTTAAAATTAAATACACATGGGACCCATTTTAAAAAGCGAAGCCCCATGTGCAAGAAAAACTGTTACAATATTGAAACTAAAGCTAAACAGAACCCAATTGCTAGGAAATATTCGCTAGGAATTTATCCCAGTTACGAAGGATTATATTTGATCATATTTGAAAATATCCAGCAACAATGTATGAATAGAAAGCTTTGAATTTAGGAAAAATAAGCAAAAAAAAAAAAAGCTTGGGTTTTGGCTTGGGGCAAATTTTTTATCATTTTATGTTGGTCTTTTTTTAGATCACTGTTAACTCTGATTTTATTTTTATTTTTATTTATTTTTTTTAATATGAGGATAATAGTATTTTATCAGTTGACCTCTCCCGACATATTGAATTCGGAAATGCAATTTACTCGAGGATGGTGTAATACGACGCGCGATATCTTTGTTAGGAATATATTAGGTTTATTTGAAATTGGAGGAAATAAAAACATTTCGTAGTATTTTCCGCCAAACTAAAAATATCAATCTTAAAAATGAACCAATCTTTAGTCGTAATAATACAATTGGTAGTAAATTTTATAGCGAAGAATCTCTTTCCTTCGAAACGTTATTAAACCCGAGGGCGAAGAGGTCATTTTGTTTCGGGTACCACTTGATCCCCGGAAGACAATAGATCTCGGTTCGCTCGAAGGATAAACATCCCATAGTGCCGCGGGAGAGCGGTTAAGCCGCGACGAATATCCTTTCGCCTTTGGCGGGAAAACCAAGCGGGAAAATTAAGCCCGTTCAGCCGCAACGAATAAATCTTTCGCGTGGGATTTCCTTCGTTTTGGAATAGAGAAAATAAGGTAAAGAAATATTGCCTTTTGTTGTTGAAGTGATACGAAGCGTGCAATTAAAAATAATTCCATTTTTAATTACCTTTTTGAATTAGATGATAAGGTAGGCGATCATAATTTTTGGTTTTACATACCATTAAATACGCAAAATATTAAATTAACACCTCTGTCTCTCGAAACGTTTGTAAAAATTTATAGATTTTATGGTTCCCGCTTTTTGCGGAGCTTTATAAGTGTGGCGCAAAAGATTGTGGCTAGTTATAGCGTCCTTGTCAGCCGTGGTCTATCGGGTCCGAACGTAGAAATTATAAGTAAAATTTATCGAAGCTTCAAACGGTAGTTGTCCCGATTCAAACTGGGTGTATCCAACTTCCGGAAAACGTAGCGACGCCATGGGGCATGTATTTCCCGTCCAGCAAAGACTAAAAACGCGATTTTTATCGGCTGATCTACGCCCGTACGATCAATCGGTGACAACGGAAGAGCTACCGGAAGTAGAGATACCCCAGTTTGAGCTCGACTAAATTAGTTCCAAAATATTGTGGGCTTCTATTTCTTATACGCCCCGAGTCTTTGATACGCTTTCTAAAGGTCTTTTAAAATTCAATTTATCTTCATTACCCCTTTAATGATCGCAATGAGGCCAAAACATAAAACTATCAGACGTATATTAACCGTTCCGTTTGTCCGGATATTACTAGAATAAGTTTCTTTCTAAAAAGGAAATTGTTGTTTCTGATAATTCCAAACTTGAAACGCGGATTCCGGTCCACGATTGTACGTTCTTAGATAAGACCGATTACCTTATCCATAATACGCTATTATTAACTCCGAACTTCGTCTATATCCGCCACAATTCGTAATTTCGCAATTTTAAACGCGAATAATTTAAAAATTCGAGTAATTTCGAGGCTATTCTCCCAAATTCGATCAATAAAGTCTAGCTTTATCTACGGTAAACAATCGTATCCCTCGAGCAATTCCAAATAAAGATACAATTTTCAAAAAGGATCGGGAGTAAATTGTCTTCGGGGCCAATTCAAATTAACAAATAACAATTTTGTTTTAAAATACTTAAAGCTAGGTTGTCACGAACTTTAAATAGAAATTGAGTCGTATTTTCGGGTTGATCGTTAAAAAACGATTCAAAATATATATACATATACGTCATAGAACAAAATTACAGCGACACTAAAAATGCCCATTTTTCGAAATTACTATGGCCACGTGATTTCGCTAAATTATATTTTAGAGTCTACAGTTTATTCGATACAACTTACACGACTAATAAAAATCACTTTAACGCGGTCTTTTTAGCGAAAGTACTTTAAACGTCTTATTTTAAATAGAGAAACTTCGGTACACTTTTAACCAATATTAAAAACCTTTGAATATTTAAAATCTAATTACAAATTTAACGCGGAAATTCAACTTAAATTAAAAATATTGAAGCCTACCTTCCATGAAATATTTTAAACATTCCTCGATGAATAATCAGTACACCATTTTTTTCTTCAAAAACGTTATAGTTAATAAGTATATTAAATAATCACGTCTAGCTTTGTCTCCGCGGTCTTCCGCAAATTTTTTGGGTAAAATAAATAATATTATTATTAGATTTAAGGCGCGAAGTCGTGGTCGTAACGCGGACCGTGAAATTAAATTATAAATACTCGGAAAACGCGTCAACTATTTCTTTTGTTTTCGTCCAAAAAAGCTTAGGAACTTCTTGTCCAGTCGTGACGCGATAACTAACTTAGCACTTTGGTCTCTCTCGTTGAAGACGACTTTTGTCTCGTCACCGACTCTCGTCAAAAGACAGAAAAAGAGCTAGAGAACGTGCTCCGTTTCCGTTCAAAGAGATAGCTACCAGTATCGGAGTGTTCGGACGCGTACGAAAAGAGACGACAGACAAGTTTTGGTCCAACTTCACCGCCTAAAAGGCTCATAGCGAGTGAGAATCCGAGAGGTAGCCTCCGTTGGCTTCGTTTTTCCGAATATCGAGCCATTCAAAGGAGCGAAAACGGGCTAGAGAGAGAGACTGAGGGAAAGGGACACTCTACGAAGCGAGAGTGTTCGGTATTATAGGTTTCGGAGCTACCACCAACCTAGAGCGGTTTATATTTGTATCGCGTACCGTAAAAGACCAAGAAAATCTAGCTTAGAGTTACGGCAACTTGGAGGGTTAATCAATGGAGACGCCATTATATCCCAAGTTCTGTCATTCTGAAGCCGATATCGGTTTAACATTCACGCTCTAGATAACGTGACGTGGGATTTGTAATAATTACAGTTTATAGCTAGATTGCGTAAAACACTAGTTAAAAAAAAATTATTTATCATGTTGATATTAAATTATTCATGTTGATAGTTAAAAAACATGTTAAAAGTAAAAATTTCACGTTAAAAGTAAGAAAATTCACGTTAAATGTAAAACAATTCATGTTCATAGTAAAAAAAATCATGTTAAAAGTAAAATATTCATGTAAAAAGTAAAATATTCATGTAAAAAGGAAAATATTCATGTAAAAAGTAAAATATTCATGTAAAAAGTAAAATATTCATGTAAAAAGTAAAATATTCATGTAAAAAGTAAAATATTCATGTAAAAAGTAAAATATTCATGTAAAAAGTAAAATATTCATGTAAAAAGTAAAATATTCATGTAAAAAGTAAAATATTCATGTAAAAAGTAAAATATCCATGTAAAAAGTAAAATATCCATGTTAAAAGTAAAATATCCACGTTAAAAGTAAAATATTCACGTTAAAAGTAAAATATTCACGTTAAAAGTAAAATATTCACGTTAAAAGTAAAATATTCACGTTAAAAGTAAAATATTCACGTTAAAAGTAAAATATTCACGTTAAAAGTAAAATATTCACGTTAAAAGTAAAATATTCACGTTAAAAGTAAAATATTCACGTTAAAAGTAAAATATTCACGTTAAAAGTAAAATATTCACGTTAAAAGTAAAATATTCACGTTAAAAGTAAAATATTCACGTTAAAAGTAAAATATTCACGTTAAAAGTAAAATATTCACGTTAAAAGTAAAATATTCACGTTAAAAGTAAAATATTCATGTTAAAAGTAAAAAAATCATGTTGATATTAAAATATTCATGTTGATAGTTAAAAAAACATGTTAAAAGTAAAAATTCCACGTTAAAAGTAAGAAAATTCACGTTAAATGTAAAACAATTCATGTTCATAGTAAAAAAATCATGTTAAAAGTAAAATATTCATGTAAAAAGTAAAATATTCATGTAAAAAGTAAAATATTCATGTAAAAAGTAAAATATTCATGTAAAAAGTAAAATATTCATGTAAAAAGTAAAATATTCATGTAAAAAGTAAAATATTCATGTAAAAAGTAAAATATTCATGTAAAAAGTAAAATATTCATGTAAAAAGTAAAATATTCATGTAAAAAGTAAAATATTCATGTAAAAAGTAAAATATTCATGTAAAAAGTAAAATATTCATGTAAAAAGTAAAATATTCATGTAAAAAGTAAAATATTCATGTAAAAAGTAAAATATTCATGTAAAAAGTAAAATATTCATGTAAAAAGTAAAATATTCATGTAAAAAGTAAAATATCCATGTTAAAAGTAAAATATCTATGTTAAAAGTAAAATATCCACGTTAAAAGTAAAATATTCACGTTAAAAGTAAAATATTCACGTTAAAAGTAAAATATTCACGTTAAAAGTAAAATATTCACGTTAAAAGTAAAATATTCACGTTAAAAGTAAAATATTCACGTTAAAAGTAAAATATTCACGTTAAAAGTAAAATATTCACGTTAAAAGTAAAATATTCACGTTAAAAGTAAAATATTCACGTTAAAAGTAAAATATTCACGTTAAAAGTAAAATATTCACGTTAAAAGTAAAAAAATCATGTTGATATTAAAATATTCATGTTGATAGTTAAAAAAACATGTTAAAAGTAAAAATTCCACGTTAAAAGTAAGAAAATTCACGTTAAATGTAAAACAATTCATGTTCATAGTAAAAAAATCACGTTAAATGTAAAACAATTCATGTTCATAGTAAAATATTCATGTAAAAAGTAAAATATTCATGTAAAAAGTAAAATATTCATGTAAAAAGTAAAATATTCATGTAAAAAGTAAAATATTCATGTAAAAAGTAAAATATTCATGTAAAAAGTAAAATATTCATGTAAAAAGTAAAATATTCATGTAAAAAGTAAAATATTCATGTAAAAAGTAAAATATTCATGTAAAAAGTAAAATATTCATGTAAAAAGTAAAATATTCATGTAAAAAGTAAAATATTCATGTAAAAAGTAAAATATTCATGTAAAAAGTAAAATATTCATGTAAAAAGTAAAATATTCATGTAAAAAGTAAAATATTCATGTAAAAAGTAAAATATTCATGTAAAAAGTAAAATATTCATGTTAAAAGTAAAATATCCATGTTAAAAGTAAAATATCCACGTTAAAAGTAAAATATTCACGTTAAAAGTAAAATATTCACGTTAAAAGTAAAATATTCACGTTAAAAGTAAAATATTCACGTTAAAAGTAAAATATTCACGTTAAAAGTAAAATATTCACGTTAAAAGTAAAATATTCACGTTAAAAGTAAAATATTCACGTTAAAAGTAAAATATTCACGTTAAAAGTAAAATATTCACGTTAAAAGTAAAATATTCACGTTAAGTAAAATATTCACGTTAAAAGTAAAATATTCACGTTAAAAGTAAAATATTCACGTTAAAAGTAAAATATTCACGTTAAAAGTAAAATATTCACGTTAAAAGTAAAATATTCACGTTAAAAGTAAAATATTCACGTTAAAAGTAAAATATTCACGTTAAAAGTAAAATATTCACGTTAAAAGTAAAAAAATCACGTTGATATTAAAATATTCATGTTGATAGTTAAAAAAACATGTTAAAAGTAAAAATTCCACGTTAAAAGTAAGAAAATTCACGTTAAATGTAAAACAATTCATGTTCATAGTAAAAAAATCATGTTAAAAGTAAAATATTCATGTAAAAAGTAAAATATTCATGTAAAAAGTAAAATATTCATGTAAAAAGTAAAATATTCATGTAAAAAGTAAAATATTCATGTAAAAAGTAAAATATTCATGTAAAAAGTAAAATATTCATGTAAAAAGTAAAATATTCATGTAAAAAGTAAAATATTCATGTAAAAAGTAAAATATTCATGTAGAAAGTAAAATATTCATGTAAAAAGTAAAATATTCATGTAAAAAGTAAAATATTCATGTAAAAAGTAAAATATTCATGTAAAAAGTAAAATATTCATGTAAAAAGTAAAATATTCATGTAAAAAGTAAAATATTCATGTAAAAAGTAAAATATTCATGTAAAAAGTAAAATATTCATGTAAAAAGTAAAATATTCATGTAAAAAGTAAAATATTCATGTAAAAAGTAAAATATTCATGTTAAAAGTAAAATATCCATGTTAAAAGTAAAATATCCATGTTAAAAGTAAAATATCCACGTTAAAAGTAAAATATCCACGTTAAAAGTAAAATATTCACGTTAAAAGTAAAATATTCACGTTAAAAGTAAAATATTCACGTTAAAAGTAAAATATTCACGTTAAAAGTAAAATATTCACGTTAAAAGTAAAATATTCACGTTAAAAGTAAAATATTCACGTTAAAAGTAAAATATTCACGTTAAAAGTAAAATATTCACGTTAAAAGTAAAATATTCACGTTAAAAGTAAAATATTCACGTTAAAAGTAAAATATTCACGTTAAAAGTAAAATATTCACGTTAAAAGTAAAATATTCACGTTAAAAGTAAAATATTCATGTTAAAAGTAAAAAAATCATGTTGATATTAAAATATTCATGTTGATAGTTAAAAAAACATGTTAAAAGTAAAAATTCCACGTTAAAAGTAAGAAAATTCACGTTAAATGTAAAACAATTCATGTTCATAGTAAAAAAATCATGTTAAAAGTAAAAAAAATCATGTTAAAAGTAAAATATTCATGTAAAAAGTAAAATATTCATGTAAAAAGTAAAATATTCATGTAAAAAGTAAAATATTCATGTAAAAAGTAAAATATTCATGTAAAAAGTAAAATATTCATGTAAAAAGTAAAATATTCATGTAAAAAGTAAAATATTCATGTAAAAAGTAAAATATTCATGTAAAAAGTAAAATATTCATGTAAAAAGTAAAATATTCATGTAAAAAGTAAAATATTCATGTAAAAAGTAAAATATTCATGTAAAAAGTAAAATATTCATGTAAAAAGTAAAATATTCATGTAAAAAGTAAAATATTCATGTTAAAAGTAAAATATTCATGTTAAAAGTAAAATATCCATGTTAAAAGTAAAATATCCATGTTAAAAGTAAAATATCCATGTTAAAAGTAAAATATCCACGTTAAAAGTAAAATATTCACGTTAAAAGTAAAATATTCACGTTAAAAGTAAAATATTCACGTTAAAAGTAAAATATTCACGTTAAAAGTAAAATATTCACGTTAAAAGTAAAATATTCACGTTAAAAGTAAAATATTCATGTTAAAAGTAAAAAAATCATGTTAAAAGTAAAATATTCATGTTAAAAATAAAAATTTCCATATTAAAAGTAAAAAATTCATGTTCATAGTAAAAAAAATTCATGTTCATAGTAAAAAAAATTCATGTTCATAGAAAAAAAATTCAAGTAAATATAAAAATTACACGTGAACGCAAAAAATTCACGTGTACATAAAAAATAGTCATATTAAAAAGTAAGCTAGGCATTTTCCATTCCACCGTTAAATCATCCTTGTTCGTTCGCTAAATATAGAGATCGCGCTAACAGGTCCTATTGGATTCTTCGCTGCTAGAGAACGCACTCGGCTTCACCATAATATATATATATCTTATATATTATATATAGCGAATGCGCCCTAATAACGATTTTCTTTTTTCCTTTAGATGATGAGCCTCTATTTTATCGCGCAATTTAAAGGAAGCTCGTCTTATACGAACGCGGTCCATCAAGGATAAAAAAAGAAGCCAACTACTTTATTTTTTATAGAAATTTAAATCGCGTATCACTACGCCTTATAATTCGTTCACTATCTTCGAAGTGTCGCGATCGTAGAAAATATAACGAATTTGATACGTTTTCTACATGATGCCACCAAAGTGGCTCTTTTAAATCGTGCCTCTGCGGATTTGCTAATCAATTACATATAGATTCGCGTGATCAACTTTCAAATGATCGACAATTGGGGTTTTGTCGAACTGATCGACTTACAAATGAACAATAATTGGGGTTTTGTCGAATTGATCGGCTTACAATTGATCGATAATTATGGTGTAGTCGAATTGATCGGCTTACAATTGATCGATAATTGGGGTTTTGTCGAACTGATCGACTTAAAATTGATCGATAATTGGGGTTTTGTCGGACTGATCGACTTACAAATGATCGATAATTGGGGTTTTGCGTAATTGATCGACTTCCAAAATGATCGACAACTGGGGTTAGTTTTTTGAATATTTAAAACGCGTCAATATCAGCTCGAAGAGCGCTTTATCGGAAGGCGCTTTCAAATAAAGTCCCGATTGGCTTAAAGGATTAGGGCACCCCTTTATATAGTTCTCGTTTCTCTCGCTAGTTGACAACCCTAAAAATCTGAATTATCCCATCGCTAGAACCTGGTTTGAAACACCGTTGAGACATATACTTCTAACGTAATTAACTTCTGGTACAATGGCTTACCAGTTTGAATTTCGAGACTTAACTTCTTCAAAATAATCTCTATCAAATTTTGTTACAATTTATATTCAAATTGCTTTAAAATTAACCGGAAATGTTTTATCTAATATATATTTCGAGGAAATTACAAATTTTTACATAATAATTGCAAACTTTCATCTTAAAGGTATTGCTAATGAAATACTCGTGATAAACTCATTAGCGGAATATTTTTTAATTATCTTTTGACAGAAACTAATAATAGACGAGAAACAGTTGGAAAATTCCCGAATAACGAAAGAAATGAGGAAAAATCGGCTAATTTGGTGGATTTACTAACTGATTTCTCGTTCGCGAATAATTTCCGTTTTAAAAGTTTATTTATCGCCTCTAAAGCCGCGAAAGAATTAAACCCTAGGGCGTGTTATACTCAAATTATTATTTTTGAGTGTTTCGAATTTATGGCTCGCGTAAGACGACAAATTTAAATTAAATTTTATCCTCGAAAAAGATTCCATAATAACCATCAGCATTCTTTTTAAAACTATACTTTATGACAACAATTTTGAATCGTAAACTAAAGAAATATTTGGATTTTTAAAAGATCATTTTAAAAAAGCATAAAATTGCCAGAGCAGAATAGTTTGTAGCTTGGAAAGGGATTGAAAACTAGAACTATATTTTTAATATCGAAGATCGACCGAAAGGAAAGTTATTGAACATATTGTCGATCATTTGGGACTCGATAAAAATGGACCCCAAATCGATCAAATCGATATCCCACGTCGATCAAATATGACTACGCCCCGTGTCTAAATATTTTTTGCTGTAAAATCATTTTAAATACAAACTGCCCTTAAAAAAAATGGTCATTTCCTCGTCTATTAACTTCGGCAAAATGGGGTTTCTCGGGAATTCTTAATTTAGGAGAACATCGCGTATTAGCGTTAAAATTTTACGTTTAACGTCGAAAATGAATAGCCCCTGGCGGATAGTGGGAGCTTATAGTTCATTCGCATTCCTAATACGCGAGCAACTTTGTTACTTTGGCCGGAAAAGCTCGTTTTGGAAAAGTTTTCAAAATGGCCAGAATGACCTTCTTAGGAACTCGTTCATTTCCAAAGTGGAAATATGGGCAGAATCTTTTGGGCCACGCGAGACGTTTATTTTAACGCTTTTAGCTTTACGAGAACGTGTTTAAACTAAGTGTACAGGAAACGTGCTCGTACATTTTATAGTTCATTAATAAGAGTGATATTAAAATTAAAACGAAATATATACGCTATAGGGCCAAAGTTCGGACATTTTTACAAAAAGTACGTAAAGGGAGACACAATTTGTCTTTATCAAGATTCAGCAAATATTTAAATAATACTAACAAAAATCCCCGAAACATCAAGGGAGTTTAGCGCAATTTCTTTCCCGCAATTTTTTTTCCCGCAATTTTTTTCCCGCAATTTTCTACATTTTCCCACAATTTTCTAGATTTTCCCACAATTTTCTAGATTTTCCCACAATTTTCTAGATTTTCCCACAATTTTCTAGATTTTCCCGCAATTTTCTAGATTTTCCCGCAATTTTCTAGATTTTCCCGCAATTTTCTAGATTTTCCCGCAATTTTCTAGATTTTCCCGCAATTTTCTAGATTTTCCCGCAATTTTCTAGATTTTCCCGCAATTTTCTAGATTTTCCCACAATTTTCTAGATTTTCCCACAATTTTCTAGATTTTCCCACAATTTTCTAGATTTTCCCGCAATTTTCTAGATTTTCCCGCAATTTTCTAGATTTTCCCGCAATTTTCTAGATTTTCCCGCAATTTTCTAGATTTTCCCGCAATTTTCTAGATTTTCCCGCAATTTTCTAGATTTTCCCGCAATTTTCTAGATTTTCCCGCAATTTTCTAGATTTTCCCGCAATTTTCTAGATTTTCCCGCAATTTTCTAGATTTTCCCGCAATTTTCTAGATTTTCCCGCAATTTTCTAGATTTTCCCGCAATTTTCTAGATTTTCCCGCAATTTTCTAGATTTTCCCGCAATTTTCTAGATTTTCCCGCAATTTTCTAGATTTTCCCGCAATTTTCTAGATTTTCCCGCAATTTTCTAGATTTTTCCCGCAATTTTCTAGATTTTCCCGCAATTTTCTAGATTTTTCCCGCAATTTTCTAGATTTTTCCCGCAATTTTCTAGATTTTTCCCGCAATTTTCTAGATTTTCCCACAATTTTCTAGATTTTCCCACAATTTTCTAGATTTTCCCACAATTTTCTAGATTTTCCCACAATTTTCTAGATTTTCCCACAATTTTCTAGATTTTCCCACAATTTTCTAGATTTTCCCACAATTTTCTAGATTTTCCCACAATTTTCTAGATTTTCCCGCAATTTTCTAGATTTTCCCGCAATTTTCTAGATTTTCCCGCAATTTTCTAGATTTTCCCGCAATTTTCTAGATTTTCCCGCAATTTTCTAGATTTTCCCGCAATTTTCTAGATTTTCCCGCAATTTTCTAGATTTTCCCGCAATTTTCTAGATTTTCCCGCAATTTTCTAGATTTTCCCGCAATTTTCTAGATTTTCCCGCAATTTTCTAGATTTTCCCGCAATTTTCTAGATTTTCCCGCAATTTTCTAGATTTTCCCGCAATTTTCTAGATTTTCCCGCAATTTTCTAGATTTTCCCGCAATTTTCTAGATTTTCCCGCAATTTTCTAGATTTTCCCGCAATTTTCTAGATTTTCCCGCAATTTTCTAGATTTTCCCGCAATTTTCTAGATTTTCCCGCAATTTTCTAGATTTTCCCGCAATTTTCTAGATTTTTCCAGCAATTTTCTAGATTTTCCCGCAATTTTCTAGATTTTCCCGCAATTTTCTAGATTTTCCCACAATTTTCTAGATTTTCCCGCAATTTTCTAGATTTTCCCACAATTTTCTAGATTTTCCCACAATTTTCTACATTTTCCCACAATTTTCTACATTTTCCCACAATTTTCTACATTTTCCCACAATTTTCTACATTTTCCCACAATTTTCTACATTTTCCCACAATTTTCTAGATTTTCCCACAATTTTCTAGATTTTCCCACAATTTTCTAGATTTTCCCACAATTTTCTAGATTTTCCCACAATTTTCTAGATTTTCCCACAATTTTCTAGATTTTCCCACAATTTTCTAGATTTTCCCACAATTTTCTAGATTTTCCCACAATTTTCTAGATTTTCCCACAATTTTCTAGATTTTCCCACAATTTTCTAGATTTTCCCACAATTTTCTAGATTTTCCCACAATTTTCTAGATTTTCCCACAATTTTCTAGATTTTCCCACAATTTTCTAGATTTTCCCACAATTTTCTAGATTTTCCCACAATTTTCTAGATTTTCCCACAATTTTCTAGATTTTCCCACAATTTTCTAGATTTTCCTAGAATTTTCTAGATTTTCCTAGAATTTTCCGTAACTTTAAAGAGCATTCTATAACTTTGAAGCACTTTCCAGAATTATTTAGACCTCTAGGTCGTGCTTTACTCAAAACCGTATCTAGAGTAATGAAATTAAAATCTGATGGCAAGCAATATTGTCGCGAAAGTAATCTTAATGACACGACCTGCACGTCGTGATATTTTAAGTATCCTTTGGTTTCTCTAACCCTATTTTCGTTAATTGCCACTTTTAGCGACCGAGTAGAATATTTGCCAACTCTTTGTCTTTCCCGAATTCCAATTTTAAAAATGTTTTAATATTTAAAATCTCGTTAGTTTCCAACCGCTAATTGTTTTTCCCGACTCCGCTTTTAATTTGATACTATTAGGGGAAGTCTAATGGCCAGGTTCGCGGCGCTTTTGTCGCCAATTATATCCTAGTTCTATTTTGATACGGACCTTAATTACGTATCGTTAATAAACAATTTTAAATGGAACGTAAAGATTAAGGTTGAATCGCCTAAAATTACCTGGCTACGTTACGAAACAAGTGGTCGCGTTTATTTAATTAGATGATTTTTTGATTTGGATTGGATATCCCTTAATCAAAGATTAATTATAGATTAGAGTTAAGTCGCATTCCATGGTTTTACGTCTCTTTATTATAATTAATCTTAATCCACGATTTAACGCGTGGCTTTCCCTTTATTATCCCTAATCCCCGATTTTATATCCGGTTCACTTATTAATTATACGGACAGAACTTAATTTATTTATTCATCTAAATATTTACGTTCGCTTTTAATATTATTGTTTCGATGAACGAAACCAGATCTTTTAATTATTTATAATCGAATTCCGATGCTCTTTGAGACTAGGAAATAAATATTTAAATCGGATGGGGTTAGACAACGCGCTCGGAACTTTCAAGGGAGAATGAAACTACGAAAGAAATAATTTTATAGATTCATTTTCGTCAAAAGAGGCCGCAATAATTCTAAACAAATTAAACTTGAAATACAGCCGTTATCAGTCTTTAGTTATCGAGTTCATCGACCTTTCTAATTATAATTAGGCTTAAGAGGCGATGTAGACGAAATTACTAAATTATTGGCGAAATAATAACAATATAATATACGAAAGGCGAATTTTGCTAAGACTCGCCCTTTAAAGAATACCGTTCCAATACGATCAATCTGTAGTTGTAAATAATTAAGTAGCCCTCCAAGGTCGGTTATAAATAAAACTAGGAAGATTGCTTTTTCTCTTACGCTCGGAATCAATTGAGAGTTTCACCAAACTAAACTCGCCTCGATATAAATCTTTCAAAGTGACCGTGTTACGATTCTTCGATATAATCTACTCTATATTCTCCATTTTTGGTCTGGCATTTATAACGAATAGCCAAAATAGAGCGCCATAATTATTAGAGAATCAACGGGTGTGTATCCCGAGTGATAAAGTAACGTACTATTTTTGTCTCCAAAAAATTTTAACCATTTCATTTATTTCCATCAAAAAAACGTGACAGAGTGACTTTAAGGAAACTAAATATAATTCGCTAGCTTTCTTTTTGTTGAAAAGAGATACGGATCTAGTTACTGCTGGAATTCCTATTACTATTTTTAGAAAAACTATACGTATACCAGAAGAATACGAAATCCAAGTATTACATTTTATATCCTGATTTGGATTAGGGGGTTTTTTCCGTAAGTTTTCGATTAATAATGCTAGGACTATTTACAATGGATGAATAACAAAACCCTGGTCACGTTCGTAAGCGTCCTCCAACGTCCAAAACAGAGAGGGGCAAAAGTAAGAACTAGCCAAACTTCGAGAGTGTCAGGCTATGGAAAAAAAAATTTTTTGTTATAGTTCAAAATTTCGCTCCCACACCGTTTGCGCGCATTAATCAAAATACATATCTCTCCCTTGTCTGTCTGTCAGTCGAGAACGCTTCAGTTTAAACGCGACGTTAACAAAATGAGAAAAGTTCTAGCGAATTTATGTTAAATTTAAATTGGCGTTTTTCGCCTAAACTACGGAGTATCTCGTAAACTTGTGGTTATACTATGGAAAAACAACTCAATAAGGAACAGACTCTCGTATATATTCAAAATAAATGATCATCTTTACGTAGATATAAGCGAGCGAACGAATCAATAGAAGAAAGATCCGACTGCATCGCGGCTACGTATGTCCCTAATGGTTTAGTCGCGTAATACGAGACGTCTATGACATTTACATTTTCACAAATATCGTAGACGTTGGTTCTTATCGTGTTTAACGCTGGTTTTTTTTTTTTTTTTTTTTTTTTTTACCGATACCTATGCCTATATATACTAGAGCTAGAATTTGTATATTCACTTACGCAACGCGAATTATTAAAGACAAAAAAAGGGTTATGGAATAAGAACGCGAATACGCAAATTCATTTAAAATTGTTTTTTCCCTGACCATTTCTAATTAAAACTTAATTCGTGGTAGGGGTCTCTTTAAATATATTATAATTCTATTTTGTAATTAATGACAATTTAAAATTTTTCATGACGAAAATTCAAAGACGATAACAGAGCTAAGTTAATAACATTTTTCTCTAGAGACTGCGTGATGAGAAAGCGAATTTACCCGCGAGTTAAATTACGAAACTCGAGAAATCCCACGAGTAATTATCTTCCCTAGTCTCTAGACGAGTATATTCTATAGCTAAGTCAATAAAACTAATAAATTATATCCACCCTAGTTAAAACAAATTGCAAATTTGCCTAAATAATACTTTTTAAAAAGTAACGGAAAAGTAACTAAATAGGAAGTGTTTCGCTCAAATGTCATGCAACAAATTAATATTATGTAGACTCGGGTTTTTGTTTTTAGACCTACTTATGGTTGCGGAAAAAGGTTAAGGCCATTTTCATTTTAATATAGGGTTGTATAGGCAAACTTTTGGAAAGTTTTCCGTAACACGCTTTAATAACCTGATCATAAATTGAAAGTTTTCCAATCTATAATCACGCTTATATTGATCGATTCTCGAAATAGGATAGGATAGGACTTATACCTTTAGAACCACGGGTTTACTCGCGATAAATCTTAGATATATTTGAAGAAATCTCTCGTACAGGCGCTTGTCTGAAAGCTTTTCGGACGAGGATTACGGGCGAAAGCGTAGGATTTTGGGATTTCCAATTTTACAGTAAAATAAAATGTCGTTCGAGAGAGCTATAGAAGCTTATACCGTCTGTTCCACGAGTTTAAAGGAACGGGAATTTTCTTACCCACGTTTCAATACTAGGGTAAATTGTTAATAGATTCAAACGTCTCTCTTCGTACGCGTTTAAAAATGATCTTAATTAAAGAATCGCGAATTAATTAGGGGGAAAATAACGTTTGAAAAAACGGTAGTAAACGCGCCTTATTTTCGCGAAACAATTTTCTGTAGCCTTTATAAAAACCATCCATCGGCTTATGGCAAAATTGATGGAATTATGATATTACAAGTTAAAGATAGGAATATATATATCTTACTACTTTAACTACCAGTAAATGTCGGGTTTAAATATCATATTTAAGCCATATATACTAAAATATTTTCTATTTATTTGTCAAAATATTGTTCGAGGGGCTGTGGTTCAAGGGATAAAAAAAAAAAAAAAAAAAAAAAATCTATAAATTTTCAATGAGTTTTGACGTTGAGGCGACAGGGTCGAGTTATTTCACATCGTTGAAAATGATGAAAATGGAAAAATTCCGGAAAAAAATTGAGAGTACACCTATACGTAACGCGAATGAAAAATACTAAGGGAGAGACAGACGCGAGACAATAGGGTAAATTGGATCGAGCTAGGCCCAATTCAAGGATACATTTACACGCGAAATCGTACGCTAGTCATCGAAGAATGGCATTATCCGCTCTTGAATTTTCCCCTTTACAGGAAGCCCAGCCATTTTAAATTTCTTACAGGAATTATAGGATTATTTTATAGGGAATTATAGGAGCACTAGCCTGCCTACGTATATTCATAAAGGCAAACTAAAAAAAACAAAGGTATTCTTTAAGCCTTCCCTCCCTTCGTATATTTCCTCCGTGATGATGCCCGAATTTATTTGGAATTTCTTAGGCATCTGACAACGGCGCGGCTCGACGTTGCGTGTACGACAAATACGAATACAAAAGAGGATTATAATGACATAAATGTTGGTTCAAACTATAAGTCGGGCGCCCCTATCCGCTTTAAAGAATCTATAAACCTTTTTAACAGATACGCTGGTAACGTGATAATAATAAGAAAAAGTTATTAAATATTTACGTGAGAACGCGACCCGATATAAAAAAACTTATACTTCCAAAATAAAATATTTTAAAAATAGGGACTTAAACTGGTTCCCGAAGCAGTTTCGAGAAATCGAATCATAATGATTTGAGAAAAGACGGCTTTTGAAAATTGAGTATAGATTTGGCCATATTGTTTAGGATTTAGTATCCAACGAGTTACGAAATAAAAAAAAACACGATATTGATCTGTTTTAAGACTTTGGCATAGTCTAGCCATAATCTTGTCCGTTCTATTCAGAAGCTTACAGAGGGCGAGGCTCATTTAGCAATAACTAAGAGGACCCGATCCCCCATCCCCCCCGGGGGATAAAGACCCCTTTTTTTTCATCCTTTTTTTTCTGTTTAAGTACTCTAGTATATGTTCCATTTAGTCGCAAAATGTCGACGTTCCCTGAAGATTTTCTTTCGTCCTAAAAATCACTTAACTCCGGGCCGGAATTTGGCGGGAATCGGGATTTTTTTTTTTGCCTTTAATTAAAACGTTTAAAAGTTTCCCCGCTTTGACATTAATTAATTTATTACCTATTCTCTCGGGTACCTTAACACTCTCGCTTCGTTAGCTTCTACTCTAAAGGGAGAATGAACCTTTTTATTTATTAAAGTCTTTAAAGGGATAATGAAGATGAGTTAAAGGGGACTTATTAAAGGGTTGCCACAGTTTGTTCAGATTCAAATTCCCTGACTTTTGCCAGGGTTTCCCTGACCATTTCGGCTAATACTACGCAAGTTTTAACCTTTTATTGTTTATATAATCGCGTTCGCTAAACTTTGTAGCAGGCGTATCTTTGTTCTAATCTATATAACTGACACGCCGTCTGCTGAGAATCTTTTCCGCGGATAATGATTGGAATTTCCTGGCAAGATCTTTAAATTCCCTAACCTGTAAAATATCTTTAAATTCCCTGACTTTTTTGGCTCATTTTCAAATTCCCTGACTTTTCCCCGTTTGTCTTGACCTTATCTTTATCTATTAAGATAGGCGTGTCCATTATTAATACTAAAATAGTCATACTCGAAGCTTACTCGAAGGATTCTTAGCAATCAATTCTTGTTAAACTTGATTCTCCCTTTAAGACTTAATTTATTAAAAAAGCTGTTCGAAGAGGAAATTGAATTTGGAATAATTGGGTCGGGGAAAGGGGGCGTAATTAAACCTTTTGGTTGGTTCGGCCACGTGACGCTAATTCGATACAGAAAACACCTATCTATTCGTAGGTGGAGCTTGTTATAGAGCCTTCCGCGAAAGACGGGCATTAACAAAATTTTAAGTGTTAATTTTACTGATAATTTACGACTACGCAACGAATACATTTGGGACGATCAAAATTTACTTAAAAAAATTTATATAATCAAGCAAAAAATGGTTTGTATTTAAAATGTTAGGAAGCAGCTGGGTTTTTTTTTTTTTTTTTTTTTTTTTTTTTTTTTTTTTTTTACCTCTATCATCGATCTATAAGGGTTATCGACCAATAATGTTGCTCGACAACCCTTATGGGAAATTCACGATCTCCGTGAATCCAGCTAAAACTATTTTCCGGGTAAGTTTGACATTTATTTCTATAGTTTAATATTTGTTCGTAATTTTGTTTTTTTTATTGGAAGATTGGGTGTATTTAAATTATAAGAAATCGATAGAAAAAACGCTCGTTGTTAGGTTGCATTCTCCCTTTAAATGCTTCCCATTCTTCTATTCAGGACTATTTCAAACGAGGGGCTAGTCACGAGCTAAAATTGTGTACACCGGATTTGCGATTACCCATTTTGGATGATTTACAAGATTTCTAGGAATTATACGGTGATTGCCAGAGATTTTTGAATGATTTCCGGTAATTCCTAGAGATTTCTGAATGATTTACAGTAATTACTAGAGATTTTTGAATGATTTACAGTAATTACTAGAGATTTTTGAATGATTTCCGTTAATTGCCAAAGATTTCTGAATGATTTCCAGTAATTACTAGAGATTTCTGAATGATTTCCAGTAATTACTAGAGATTTTTGAATGATTTCCGGTAATTCCTAGAGATTTCTGAATGATTTACAGTAATTACTAGAGATTTTTGAATGATTTCCGGTAATTGCCAAAGATTTCTGAATGATTTACAGTAATTACTAGAGATTTTTGAATGATTTCCGATAATTCCTAGAGATTTCTTTCTATCAATAAGATAATTCGAAATATACTATTTTTTGATCGTAACACGTTATAGAAGCCGATCAAACCACGTTTCGCGTTGGTTAGTGAAAAAGATGTAGGCCTAAATGAAATCAGACCCCGACCATTCTGATCCCGCAATTATTAATTAGAAATAAACTAACAGTACCGAATTTTTGATCTAATTAACATAAACGGTACCAAAATGAATAATAATTCATAATTTGCGTACAAAAATACACTTTTTGATAGGTACTTACAGTTTTGAAGGTCTGGAAGTAATCCAATTTGGTTATTGAACTTAATCCGGTCTAGCTGTCCCGGTGTCCAAACGTGGTCCTTCAGAGATGAACCGAAGATCATCATGAACTTGAGTATTATCTGAAATGAAAAGAAGGATGTTAGAT
Organism: Odiellus spinosus; assembly: GCA_963920705.1. Lineage (NCBI taxonomy): Eukaryota > Metazoa > Arthropoda > Arachnida > Opiliones > Phalangiidae > Odiellus > Odiellus spinosus. The sequence goes on along the minus strand of OY987233.1, from coordinate 23,223,567 downwards.
TTCATATTTCTACTAGTAATTTTACATCAAATTTAAATGAAATTAATGTAAATGTAATAAGCCTAATCCTAAACTTAACTTCAAAATTATTACCGCAATATTTATAATTAATATTTAATATTTTAAATGGATTTAAGAAAAATAAATTCAAGTAATTACTGTTCGAATCAGCCGCGCATGCTCGCTATCAAAGATAATTTTGTAAAGAAATGAAAGAAATTAAGTAAAAGGAATTTCAGTAATTATAATTATTATAATTTGAGTAATTTTTGAAGGCAAATACCTACGCTAGTTCGTTAGATAATTAGCTAACTTTTATTCTTCGGTATCTTTGATTATTTTCGCCAAAAGCCTTATTTTCTACGGATTCTCTGGAGATTTTTTAGGAAGCTACCGGCTTTTCGTTTTCTTTTACCAGGATTTTCTCGAGAAATATTTCCGCTAATGAGCTCGCCCGATAAACTAACAAATCTAATTAAGCAAAACGAAATAACTCCGAGCTTATTTTAGGCGGAAGACAGAGAAAGAGAAAGAAATTTGAAAGAATTTTAAGAGGATCAAAAACTAATCGTGACTCGAGCGAAATCTGCCCAATAATGACGTTTTGCAAATGGGGGAAAAAAAAAAAAAAAAAATTAAATCTCATTTTTATTAACACGAGAATTTAGTTAAGCTTAATGCTAGTTTTAAAAGAGATTTAGACGAAAAGTAAAATCATAAAGACTATTAAAGGGGGGGGATGCAACGATTCCTTAACGTTTAAATTAACCAAATTAACGATTAAAATAATTTTATTATTCTAGAAATTTAAAATTTACCAGGAAAATACGGCTTAACATTGAGATCAGCTGAATTTCTTTCTATTGAAGGGTCAGGGACCAATCGAATGTTATTGGAAGTCTTACGGAGATCTCGCCTTAACTACAAGCCTTCGTTCATTGGTCGCCGACTCTTCAATTGATTTCTAGTTAAATATTTCTAATTTTCTTATCGCGTGTGACCTTGGCTTTATCTTTATTTCCTAGTTTGTGGTGCTTGTAAGAATGTGAATTTCAGAGCAAATAAGGAAACTTTAGCCTTGATCTCGTGGGACTATGTTTTAGTGAATTGAATGATAACGAAGTATAGCTAATTGTTTCAACCAATCAACAGTCACGTTTCTATAGGCCTAACTCCATCTATTGGACTCATCCAACTCTGGTCCAAGGTATAAGGCTTAAATTCCTTTATATGATAAAAATGTTTAATTAAGGAAGAACTCTTTTATCGAAATCCATAAATTATCGGAAACTTGGAGCGATATTCGCCCGGCCGGGCTACGGACATTATACCAATAACGGTCTCTTTCTCCCTAATTACGACTAATTGTCTTCGACATTTTTTTCCTCTCTCATCTATCCGATTACCTTATTATATACCTGAGGATTTTCACCCGATTGCGAGCTAGAATTAAGGCTTCAGAGGAAGATAGTCTTACACCGGATATCCGTTTCGCTGGTGGCGCCGGAAGCGTCGCGCGATAGAACGCGATTGATCGAATTTAATCAATAATATGACGCCAATGATTAGAGCTAGTTGGGCTGGCTTACCGCGGTTAAATAATATTCCCACCCAAAATATATATCCAAGTTATACAGAAACCACAATTATTTACTTAAAGTTTTGGGTTTTTTTTTTTTTTTTTTTTGTTTTTCGAATGCATATGGACAAACGTCTACGACTTTATTAGACAAAAGTAAACAACGCTCATAGCGTTCCCAAAATCAGGTGGCACTACACCTTTACAATTTGATTTGAAATCCATTTTCGGCAAATACCTTGATCGCTCGTACCTGAATATTTATTAATTAGTCTCCCACATACATTACTTATATAAAACAATCGGGCATAATTAATCTAGACGTAATTGATTACGTTTCGCCCTTTTCGCCTAAGATTTTCGAGCAAACAAAATACAAGCCTCGAGGCGGAAGACGAAAGGTGTCAGTGCCAACCGTCTAAACATTATACGCGAATTTAAAGGGACACTATCACCATTTTTATACAAGATTTATGAATTTCTTAAATACTTTAAATGATAAAAAAATTGAGTTTTTGAAGCTCTTAACGCGATATGATTGGCTATTTCAATGAGTTTAAACACCGACTACTTCTAAATTACATTTAATTTCGTGAGAAATCTATGACAAGGTCACTTTAATTCAAAATGATTTTGCTTTCGAGCTCGAAGGGTTTAATCCAATACCAATAACGGCGTGTTTGCGGAAGTCACTCATCTTGACAATCGACGGATAAATTTTAGTTTTCATCGCGCGAATTTCTTCCGTCAGTCCTAAGGCCTAAAAACGCGTCGTCTGTTCAATTTTGTTTTACAATTCATCGCTTAATTTAATTCATCCCGTCGCATTTTGTTTTAGCTTTCAAAAACACAATCGAATTACAATTATATTCATCAATATCTACAACGTTTAAATATAAAAAACATTGGTAAAATAAATTTGAAAAGTTGGGCGAGTGCTTGGACATTTAGTAGTCATTTACTAATAGTTAACTGTTACATTTCAGTTAACGTTTCTAGTTAATATTAATAATAGTTAACAACTTCCGGCAACTCCGTCAACTTCGAGATTTGGGGAAGCTTAATATACTACTAATAACGAACACCTATCGTAATAAATAAGTTTTAAGTAATAAAATATAGAGGAATAGTTTAATTAGACTTTTTTTGAAAACTAAAATAAAATGCCACGGGTTGGATAAAATTAAGTGAAAAATTGTAAAACAAAATTGAAAAGACGACACGTTTTTAGGCCTTAGGACTGACGGTATCCTGGGAAGAAATAAATTTGAATGTCAATTTTCAAAATGACTGACTTCCGCAAACACGCCGTTATTGGGATTGGATTAAAACAAGGCTTCGGGGCTCTAAAGAAACATCATTTTCAATAAAAGTGACCTTGTTATAGATGTAGTCCTGTGGTGTGGCTATAAACTGAAAATGCCCAAAAACATTTCAAATAGACGTCCCAATAACCTTGAAAAAAAGGAAACATCTTAGTTGAAACGGGTTCTATTTAACGGCTATTTTTGTTAGTTTCAAGGTTGGAAAAAGTATAAGAAATCCTATCCTTTGTAGCAACCTTGAAAAAGGGCAACATCTTCAATAGAAAATGATGCTTTTTAACGACTATTTTACCCGTTTCCAAGGTTATTTTATAAAAAATTAAAATTGCCTCTCTTATGGATTTATCCATTTTGTTTTGTAGTAACCACATACTCCAAGATTTTTTTTTTTCTTTCGCATACACTTAAAGGTCTTTTATTTCATAGAGATACAGTAAAACCTTGAGGGTATAGCTAATGATGAACATATCCATTGGTTTATCGGATACGCTCCTCGTTTTTTTATTGATCTAAAGGTCTTGCTTCTTAACAAGCGCTTAGATAGCAACGGCTAAGAATTACTGGTAAATCTTTCTAAGCTAAAGGTGCCTTCGTGGCCCGCCATTCTCTGGAATGTTTTAGATCTCGGTGTACAGGAATTTTGGCAACGAAGCGACCCCTCGTGTATCTGTCTCTATCTCTTCGGACAATTGTTTGATAAGGAATATCGTTTAAAATAGGGTTCATATCAGGCAAGCTGGCCTTTGCGAAGGTGCCTTAAGCCTAAATATATAGTATAGTTCCGAAAAGTTGTAGAGAGAGCAAAAATCAATAAGTAGGGTAGTTCCCCTTTTGGACAGCGAGTTGGTTGGATGTCGAGTCGGGAAACGCGCTGACACGTAATTCTTTTATTCCATTTGACTGATCAATCCGAGATATCCAGGTCCGCTAGCCTTATTTCGCGATTATCCAACTTTTCACTGACTCTCGAAACGAACAATTAAAATCCATCGTTTCAGCATCTTATAACCAACCGTGTCTAGCTAGCGCGCTTTTACATAATCTTGTTTACGAACAAATTCTCACGGACTATTTTTATTCCTACGAGGTTTAACGTCACGTATCATTACGCGAAGCTTTCCTTAGTTTGTAAACTCGAACGGTTATCCGTTTCAACTGGTTTAGGGGGACGCGTACTTCTAAAAATTGCGGGGTAGGAGAAAATTGAGGATGTGGGCACTTTCCAACAAGTTGTAGGAATCACGTTTGGGTAAAGGGGTTGTTTACCGCGCGTTTTAAGCCTATTATTTTTTTTAAGTTGATTTTATAATTTAATGTACTTAATTTTAGAAATTAAAGTAGGTTTTTAGCATCAATTACCACGAACTGACGTCATATCCTGCCGACCTAAATATACTCATTCTTATCGCGACCTTTTAAAACTACAGGGTTAGGCCTTTTTCCATACCCTCTCTATATTGCCGAAAAAACCTTGGTAAATTGTAAAAAAGCTTTTATAGCCTCGAAACTACTTATTAAAATATAGATTAGGTTTCCTAATTTACTTTATTACGTTTAGTTTGTTTATTTAGTCATTAGGAACGCCATAATGAACAAATTAAAAGCCATTGTAAAAAAACAGTGGCACACAACGCTAAGGCTTCAAATATTCAATGACGGAATATAATTCTTATTTCCAGCCCTGAGCTATCTTTCAGATTTATTTACTAATAATTTCTATAATAAATATATTGCGGGCCAAATAATCCGTGGAAAATTACGAAATTAGTTTTAAAATAAAGCTCGAAACTTACTGCGTATTTCACTGAAAATTCGAGGCTAAAAAATATCTTTAAGTTTGAAAAAATAAATCTGAAAGATAACTCACTTTAAAAAAAAAAAGCCAATCTCCTATGGAATAACATTACGAATTGGCGCGTTCGTAACGGAAATTGGTACTAATGTTCAAGCTAATAAGCCGCCGCGCAAATAGCGAAGGCGGAGGGATACAATGCGTGAGCATTCTTAATACCATACGATATTTAGCGAAGCTCAGCTGGCGGCCTAGCGTGACTAAGCCTCGGCGACGGCCAGCCCTTCTTCCACCCGTACCCCGCCTTCCCTCGCTGATTCCGGCGTTAGGCCTAACGAACACGTTTCAAAATCATCTCAAAAATCAAACTTACGTTAATTATTCTGTCTCAAAACTTTCATATTCCTTTCGTCCGTATTCTAGCACTTCTTCGTAACATAACTACGCGTTTATTACCCTTTTTGGAACAATTATATCGCGATAATTAAATTGGCAAAATATTTACCGAACACCGTTTACGGGAGCGTTGGAACTTTCTGGAACTTTCTCAGGAGAGTGACGAAAGACCGGGGCCGGGGGGGGTGTGTCGCGCGATGTGATTGGATAAAAATGCGAGGAGACAAATTGACGTAACAGCCGAAATATATTAAAGCAATGCCCACGGAATTTAAAAATTCCGTAGGCATTGATTTAAAGGCTTATAAATATGAAATAGTTTTTCGAAAACGGAATTGTGTGTTAAAATTAAGACGATCACCTATTTTTCACGAGTTCTTTATGGAACTGTACAAAAAACAGTGAGAGTCTCGCTATAATAGCTTTTTTTTTTTTCGGCTGTTCCGATAACCCCCCGGAAGCGCTATAAATACATTATAGTCAATGGCTTTTGGGGTGTTCCGGCAGTAATTAGAACAGCCCAGAGAAAAACGCCATAAGTTAGGCTTTCTTACGAGGTATTACGAAATTATCAAAACACGGCAACCTGAATAATTAATTTTTTGAATCATGATATGGCAACCTTGCTAGAAAATTCACTATCAAGTTTCTTAGAGCGCCAACTTTTAAAGTAATTTAAATCCGGAATTGCTTCGGTAGAAAGTTTTAAAAATTTTCGTTTTTTAAAGGGAGAGTGTAATGTTTAAAATATGAAATCATTTGAGTTCTATATGATGTATATTTAGAATGTTAGTTGAACTCGTGATACGCGGGATTTTCGAAAAAAGTGGTATTTTTAGGGCCTTAATTGAGTGGCACTTTATTAACTTTTAAAGGTCGTTTTAATTTTAAATTAAATCGATTAAAATAAACTTGATTTTCCCTCTTCATCCTCTATTTAAAATCCAAGGTTTTCTATAAGGAAAAAGCTAATTTTTGAGTATAATCTCCAAACTTTTTGATATTAATTACATAGTTTTTGAAACTACGGTCTTAGACGTCGCGATTAACCATCGTAAATACAAGGTTCGCTTTAATATTTCGCCAAGGCTTAGCTTTAAGGGAGCTCTATAGAAAAATATTCTTTATACTTTTCAACACATTCTTTCTGCGACTTTAATTTCAAAACCTTTCGAAACTTTTCCATCTTAATTTTATAAGCTCTCGTAACTTCGTAAGTTAAAGTTTTTGAGTTAAAGGGAAAGTGTAAGCTAACAACGAGTGATTATTCGGTAAATTGTAATTTTGTGTACAGAATTTATGTTTTTTAGGGGAAATTATGATTTTCAGACTAAATAACGATGGCTATTAACTAATTAGGACACGGGGAGCTCTGAAAAAATACTAATTTATCATAAAAAAGATTCGAAACGTTTTAAAACTCAGAGAAAATATGAATTTGCATTGTATTTCTGTTCTTTAATCTGTCCCTAATCTACGATTAATTTAACGGATAAAGATATGAGTAACAAAATTTGGAGTTTATATTTTCTGTGGGAAACTTTTGAATAATAATAATTAGGTAAAAATAATTTAGGAGCAAATTTTGAAAATAAATTAAAAAGTTTTCCCTTTATGTTCATTTTGTAGTTTGCCGCTTTTTAACTGAATACAATTTTTTCTGGAATTATCTCTTATTAGTTCAGTCACCTAGAACGATTGGCGATACATCTAAGGTTTATGTAATCGCAAAATGTCACGTTTCAAAGCGCATTTTTTGTAGCGCAACTCGTATCCTCGCGCTACCTTCGGTACGTTTGATCAAGACGTCAAAGACTCTGACAATTTTTTTCTTCTTCTTCGGGAACATCTTTGACATCCATCGATCGCGAATAACACTCGTCCACCAACCCTAGTTATCCGAGCTTGTATTAAGGAAAAACCAATCAAGCTTAAGAGGGCGAGAAGTTCTTCTTTACATCATCAAGAGAGGAATCTTGCCTGGAAACTTTTATTTCTTTGCCCTTTTCATTTCTCATTGATATTTATATCATAACGAATTAGTTCGTGGTCATAACCATTGATTACCTACATTCGAGCCTCGAAAAACCTAATTTTAAATGTACTAATCAAGTTTTTAAATAAATAATAATTTTTTGACATTTAATTGACCTCAAAATTTTACCTTTGACCTTTCTAAAATGGTTTAAAGTTTCTATTATAAATTTATTTTTTACAACTCGTTTTTTCGCGATGGGACAGACACTTCTCAGTCTAATGAACGTGTACTACCAAAGCTGAATTCAAGAATGACGTCACTGTCGATTTTTTGCTCGCCCTGTTATTTCTTAGGTTTTAATTTTTGGTGAAAGTTTCGTAACATAATATCTAAAACAGAACTGGGTATGTGTGGCGATGGGAATGAGATATTTCAGCCCTGGACTACCGGATCTTAAATGGTCTTAACAGGCTTTTCGTGTTCCTACGTCCGCGCCTTTATGAAAACGAAGCGAATCTTCTTGGAGTTATTCCGCCTTAGATTTCTTTTAGCTTCGTTATCTCTCTAAGATTGCTTAAGTAGGAAAATATGTAGATTCGGATAGAGTTACCTTGGACTATAGTTAACGAGATTTGACATTGAGTCGCGCGACAAGTTTCCTAAAAACAATTTCATTTCGCTAAAAAAAGGAATGATATATAAGGGAGAATGCAACCTAATTACAAGTGATTTTTTATCGATTCCTTATCGTTTAAATAGGCCTAATCCATCGATAAAAAGTTTACAAAACAAATATTAAACTAGAAATAAATATAAAACTTACCCGGAAAATAGGCTTAGCGGCATTCATGGAGATCCTGAATCGCGTCCGTGTCAGGTCTAGCGACCAATGAGCCAAGGCCCGTCGTTCGCGCGAGATCTCCACGATACTTACGTCGCGCGCGATTGGTCGCTAGACCTTACACGCGAGGAAAACCGGACCTCCATGAATCCCACTAAGCCTATTTTCAGGGTAAGTTTTAAATTTATTTCTAGTTTAATATTTGTTTGTAAATATTTTCAGTAGTGGATTAGGCCTATTTAAACAATAAGGAATCGATAAAAAATCACTCGTTGTTAGGTTGCATCCTCCCTTTAAATACTTCAAGTATGATAGTTTTCAATAGCGAAAAGGTCCGTTTATTTTTGCCGTGTTTAGTAACCATATGATTTCTGAATTAACCTCTAACTTCTTAGTCTAAATCCCAATATAGAACTCCGGAAGGAATAAGCTAAAAGGCAAAACCGTGATTGACCGCGATCCGTCACGATATTGGATTAGAAACCCATCTGTTAACTAACTGTTAAGGCTGTAGCGGTTGAGTAACTGGTAATTGGCGAAGATGGATGGCTCGAAACCTACTTAAACATCCGATACACCGAAAGTCACTTCGTCCAAATAAGCGGTCGAACTTTTAGAACTAATACGGATTATATGTAGATTCGTAAACGAGATCAAACATCTCTTATCTCTTAGGATAAGTCCTAGATAACAACTCAAGTTGGAAAGCGACTTAAGCGAGTCTAATACGGTCTGTCCAGTGACTTTGCGCCAATTAAAGTAAAGGGCAGGGTGAAAGAAAAGCGCTATCCTAGCTTCGTTGATTTTTAACCAGCATCCATCCAAGTTTAAATCATTTTAATAAATTTGAAATTTCAAAGTTTCGCCTGAAAAATTTAGATATTAGATTAATTTAAACTGATTTTATTATCTACGAAGTATTCAGCTAGTTTCCTATCACGTATTTAATAATATGCAGAAGCCGATGAAACCCTCCTTTGAAGTCTACTACTCTAATGTTCCATATAGCGCTCCTCTCTGTATGGGTAAAATTCCCAATTTTACGAGATCGGAGGGGTCCTACTTCATACCCCCCTGTCTACGGAAAATTGGAAATTCTCTCTCTCCACAAACGCCGACGTTTTTTTGACGAACTCCGAGGCTGCTAGAGATATTCGCTCGACAAACTCCCGCTCCGAAAATATCTACCGTTAGGAGGCGTACGAATCGCGCTTTTTGAAACTAACCCATACAGAGAGGGGTAGACAAGACCAGGGAGTAATAGACTTCAAAGGAGGGTTTCATCGGCTTCTGTAATATGTTATAACTTAACGTATAGGAATTTAAATATTTTTATTTTCCAACGTTTCCAAGATCGATAAAGGCGAATATACGCGTTTTAAAATGTCCGTCTCTCAGCCGAGCTCCGACATAATTTAAAATGTTTGCCAATAAGCCACGAAGCGAAAACTCTTAAGCTTACCTAAATATAAGGCGGCAGACTGAATTTTTAATCAAAAGAGACTCAACTGAATATAATCTTTGATATAAATCTTACCGGTCGATATTAGAAAAGTGGGGGGGCTTACGGTAACCGGACGTACCGGGTCTATAGTCAATTCCACTTCCTGTTGATTGCGCGCGCAACTCTAGGCTATTCATCAAATTCCGTGATTTTTTAAAGGGGTAGTAACTCGTTATTTTAACGCGTACTATTGAAACCTAACAAATTTTATAAAACAAATTATACTTAACTGACGTTTAATCAAACTTTAGAAATTAATTTAGACACCAAAAACGCGCGTCTAATAATTAATTTTAAATTCTAGAATAGGCTTTTTTTGGGTACGGTAATTTCGCAAATTAATTCAAAATAATTTTTCCAGTTTCAAGTTCCCAAAAAAACACCTTAATTTTTGAATTAACCGCTGACTTCTCTCTTTACAATTAATTAGCCTCGGTTCTGTTGCAAATTAGAGTTGTATTATACTATATTTTATACCAACTGGTTTGTTTAATTTTGAGAGGAGCGCGTTTTTCTTGGACGTCGGGTTAGACTCCCCCCGAAACCTAGATTTACTTTAAAACAGAGTCCTTCGCAAACACAAATTTCTAATTAAAACAGATACTGAATATTCGCCGTTAGGAAAATTAGAAAAGGACCAAATAACCCAAATTTCGTTATTCAAAGTATAAAGACGTAAGCTTTCATTTTAAAGGAGTTCTACACGTGGGTTTAGTTTTTCCAATTCTTTATATTATACCTAGGATTATTTATAATTGACAGTTATCTAATAAAAACTAGCTTTCATAAGCATCCTTTAACGGCCAAAACAGCTAGGCGGAGGGAAATTTCCCGAAATATATTTTTAATTATTATATTAAGAAATGATAAAAATTATACGGTTAATTGTTTTAACGTATTTTACGCGAACAAATAATCAAGTTTGGGGAGCTCTTTTTCTTTCGTTTACTAAGCGGTATATATCGCGAAAATAAAAAAAGCCCTAGCCTTGGTAAGAAATAGAATACCACGAAGTTCTTGACCCAACGGTAAAGGTCTTAAGCTTGATAACGAGCTCGCGAAGTCACTTGTTGACTCGGAATTTTTGTTTTAGCGGGATTAGCTCATTGTTTGATTTTCGTCTTCTTTGGGGGGGCTTTTATGTCTTTTATATTTACCAAATCAAGCGCTCGTAAGTTATAAATATTCTCCTAAAACCTTGTACTAAAAGCACGGATTCTTAAGTAACGATATTTGATTAGGTTTATTCTTCGCCTTTTTTTCCTCTTATTATAAAATGGGCTCTGAAGACTTAGATTATTTCCCGCGGATCCAGGAGTCTAATATTTAATCCCGTTTGACTTAATCTTGATTAAATTCTATTTGAATATTATTTTCGCGTGATATAAAACAAAAATATTGAACCTATTTGGGGGATACGGTAATAAGCCAATATACGATTTTCGATGAAGCTAGAGCTAGAAGGATAAATTAGCCTCGTTAACGCGAAAGTTGGACGAGTAGATTTCTCGGTCAAGCAATTAACAAAAAAGGAATCTCGTCTCTCGGTTTTCTCATTCCCAAGAAGATCGGAGAACTTCAATTTGGTTAATATACAAAATTAGCTTTCTTCATTCCCGTAAAACATCTACTCTCCTGACCAAATAACACCGACCAATCGCTCGCGGCCAACTAAAACAGTAAGGGCCACTCTTTGATTACAAAGTTTTTAATATCGGCTATATTTCAGCCAATTAAAATCTTATCGGCTCCGAGTCTTTGATTACGATGAAAATCGTACGAATAAATGAATGAAAAATATATTATTATTATTATAGATTGCATAGAGGAAAAAAATCTTACAATTTTGAATCTCTATTATTATATTCGTATCAAAATGAAGGCGGCATAGCGTGCCTCTATCGTCTGTATATTTCAGTCTTGATCACGAACTAAACTAGGTTACCCACTATTTCATATAAACCAATACGTAGTTAAAACTAGCTAGATTATATTTCCTGCGCTGTAAACTTAAAATGAATATTGAGAAAACTCAAATAATTTTACCTTGAGACCGTTACTAACGCTTATAAGAGCCGATTCAACCTAGCTTATTCTACTCTAAAGTTAACTTGATACGAAAGCATTCTTCAATTATTCGTATCTTTCAAAATTGGGCAAAATAAATGAAGATATTTAAAGGAAAAGTCTAGTAACAATCGCGTAATAAATTTCGTTAAATTTTACAAGAAGGCTACGCAACTTCTCGACTCGTTTTCGCGGCCAATCAAATAAGACCTTAATTACAACAAAGCTAAACACTCTAGCAGATATTAACTCCTAGTGAGAGTTGCGGGAACTCTTGAATAATAAAATAGTCCTGGTCGATTTCCAAAACCGGAAGTCTAGAGAACCTCGCGAAAATTTTGGCGGGGAAAACGTTTTGTCACGTGATCGTCCGCCATCTTTTTGTAGTGTGAAAATAGCTACAGACTAACCAACGCCTCCTATACTTTATCATATAGGAAGCGTTGGACTAACAACTTGAATTTGGTTTGTGGGAAATAAAATTAGAAATAGTCTGGCAACCTGTTACTACAAAAAGATGGCGGCGCGGCTATGAGACAAGGGCCCATTTCCGGCAAATCGACCAGGACTATTATCGAAATTTGACACTTGTTCTTTAAAGAAATGTAGATATCGCGTGCTAGAACTTAATCTGACATCGCCATGATCGTCAAAAAAAAAATTATTTTTTAACTCAAAGGGCAAGTTTTCAAATTCATTTCGATACGTATTTGGCTAACTATAATCCTTGGTACTGAAAACTCGGCTATCTATAGTAAATGGTGATGGATTTCTAAGCCTTTTCAGACACGCGTTCGTAAGAAAGTATATATTATAAAAGAAAGATCGTTTGCTTAGCCGCGGACGGGCCATTCTTCATATTACATCACCTGGCCGTCGTAATACGAAGGTTAATCAACTCAGAGTATGGAATTTGGGTCCAATATACAGCCTACAATTTAACCGTGATATGGTTTGACCTATTTTTTATTATAATGTTCCCTTTAAATATTTAATGAACTATTTTAAGTCGGGTGTCGATATATCTAGGAGGGAAATATTCGATAATTACGCCAATTTTTAAAATAATTTTAATCATGGTATTATTGCAGTTAATTTTGAATTTCTTATATATTGTTATATATAGAATAGACAAGTTTAAATCAAACGTTACTAGTGTAAAATATTTCACAGAATTAAAAATTCCATTCTATTTCTTCTACTATATAAGCCACACGGGTGCGGAGGGACTAAGGCAGAGGAAGGTGGAAGAGCTGGCTTGGCGACCAAAACCCACGCAACAGTGCCATACGGTCCCAAAAATATAACCGTGGCCCGCAAGGACCGGACCGACTCAAAGGCGAAGTGAGGCGCCGAGGCTGGTACCCCCCAGAAACGGGTAACCCCCCCCCCCCCAACAAAGTGACGGCTTAGCCCCTACTATGGCCGGGTTCGTTGAAGGCGAACCCCAACGGGGAACCGCCACGCCTAGGACCTCCTTGAGTCGGCCGGGTTGGGGCGAGACGGCAGTGTTACCATTTCGCGGAACACAGTTTTAGACTGTGAACTCGGGCCCCCTCGCCACGACAAGGCAAGTAACACTACCCCCACCCTGAGTGCGCAACGGGTGGGGGAGAGGGGGGATTTGATTGGGACAATAAAACTGGTTTAACCAATCGCGAATTAACCATTTTGTTTCTCGTTTCAACTTAATTAATAATTTTTGAAAATCGCTAATATAGATATACCTCTAAAGATATCTTTATATAATGAATAAATTGGAAGCGTAGTAATAGCGTCGAATGGAATAGTGTCGAATCGGATTAGCGTCGAAAGGGGTTTTAGCGTCGAAAAAAATTGTTCCGAACGTGCTAGCGTCGAACAACAGTGGCAATAACGTCCAAATCTTTTGGATTAGGGTTGAAACCAGAAGCCGATGAAAGCCTCCTTTGAAGTCTATTACTCCCGGGTCTTGTCTACCCCTCTCTGTATGGGTTATTCTCAAAAAGCGCGATTCGTACGCCTCCTAACGGTAGATATTTTCGGAGCGGGAGTTCGTCGAGCGAATATCTCTAGCAGCCTCGGAGTTCGTCAAAAAAACGTCGTCGTTTGTGGAGAGAGAGAATTTCTAATTTTCAGTAGACAGGGGGGATGAAGTAGGACCCCTTCTAACTCGTAAAATTGGGAATTTTACCCATACAGAGAGGAGCGCTATATGGAACATTGGAGTAGTAGACTTCAAAGGAGGGTTTCATCGGCTTCTGGTTGAAACATATTTGTATTAGTGTCGAAAACTATTTGAATAACAATTTTATATATTTTTAGTTTCTGTCCCATTTCAGGTTTGATCTTAAAAACATATACTTTTAAATACGGGTTGACTTATGGTTCTAAAGTTTAATTTATAATATAATTTACAACATTTTTAAAATTACAAGAAAAAAAATAGGCTTTCAGCTCTTGTTTATTTATAATCATCGGATGTGGGTAAAATACCGTTAAGATTTGTACACCCAGTGACAAAGTTGTTCACCGATCTGATAGTTGAGAAGAGGTAAGCTCCAAGCGGTGAACTAAAATAAAAAAAAAATAATAATAAATAATTAGTTGATTATGTAATTGTATTCCGCTTAACTGTAACGAAAACATATCGCGGGGCTTTTGAAAATATTGCAAAATTCGAGTACTTACTATTCATCTATCGCGGAATTAAGTAAGGTAAAAACTCCTAAACCATTTCCAAAAAATGTCCTAAATTGTCCGAGAAGTCCGAGAGAATTGGATGGACACTGAAGACACAATTCGGGGTCGTTTTCGCGTTGGCCAGCGGCTGTCCCGTAATTATCGGCTATGATATTGGGTCTACCATCACCACCGTAACTCTTATCGGGTGAGTAATTGTTAGTATTAGGTGAGTAATTGTTAGAATTAGGTGAGTAATTGTTAGTATTAGGCGAGTAATTGTTAGTATTAGGCGAGTAATTGTTAGTATTAGGCGAGTAATTGTTAGAATTAGGTGAGTTTTTGTTAGTATTAGGCGAGTAATTGTTAGAATTAGGTGAGTTATTGTTAGTATTAGGCGAGTAATTGTTAGAATTAGGTGAGTTATTGTTAGTATTAGGCGAGTAATTGTTAGAATTAGGTGAGTTATTGTTAGTATTAGGCGAGTAATTATTAGTATTAGGTGAGTAATTGTTAGAATTAGGCGAGTAATTGTTAGAATTAGGTGAGTTATTGTTAGTATTAGGTGAGTAATTGTTAGTATTAGGTGAGTTATTGTTAGTATTAGGTGAGTAATTAGTATTAGGTGAGTAATTATTAGTATTAGGTGAATAATTGTTAGTATTAGGCGAGTAATTGTCGCTAGAGCTTCTCTTAGTCAGAAAATGGCGTCTTCCGCGCGATTTTCTCGTTAAAGCGAAAGCTGAAAACAAAGATATGAAGAAATTTTGTTATAGAATATAAGAGTCGCGTTTCTCTTTTAAATTAACTCACCATCGTTTAGAAGAATCGCAGCGACTAGGGCCAACACTAAAATAATTTTCGACATGTTTCAGTTTGATATTGAAAACGAAATTGATAAAGCAAATTCGACTGGAGCCTGTACTTATAGTAAATTCTAGATCTAATTTGATTGATAGCGAATCAAAATCCAGTTGATTGTACAGGCATTAATTTGATTGGTCTGGTGGAAATATACATATAGATCATACCATATAAATCATTTTTGGAAAAAAAAAAAAAAAAAGGATTGAAAATAAATCCAACTGGAACAAAATATTCATCCAACGGTACACTTTAGTTTTCGGGACAGAATATTGACATCCTTTTAGCGACACATCTACGGCGTCGCGTAATGTCAACACATATTGATGAATCTGGTTTAATATTTTTATAAAACTGGGTTAATGGACTTGAAAACTAAATAATTCCACCTAAAATTGAGTATTTAATTAGCGAAAAA
Organism: Odiellus spinosus; assembly: GCA_963920705.1. Classification (NCBI taxonomy): domain Eukaryota; kingdom Metazoa; phylum Arthropoda; class Arachnida; order Opiliones; family Phalangiidae; genus Odiellus; species Odiellus spinosus. The sequence goes on along the minus strand of OY987233.1, from coordinate 23,208,142 downwards.
ATTAAATATAATTTAAAATTAAATACCAACTTTTTTCTTCAAAATCATATATTTTGTAAATAAATTTATTTTTCATTTAATTATAAATTAATAATTTTTGAAAATCTCTAATATAGATATAACTCTAAAGATATTTTGCGTATGATCATATATTTATATTGAGGATATTAATAGCTTTTGACTATAAAACAAAAATATCAAGAATTAAGCCACTATAGTCTCGTCCACAACTATGCCTAGATGTAATTTTCCGTTTTTGTTAAATATTTCCAAGAATTACTTGGAAATTTTTTGATCTAGACATAAATGAGGTATATTTTTAAACGCAAGAACGTGACAATACACTTATGGTTTTAAACTTTCATTTATTATATAGCTTACAACACGATTAAAATAACAAAAAAATAGTGTATCAGCTCGTGTTCATTTGCAAATCCTAGTCATCGGAAGTGGGTAAAATCCCGTTAAGATTTGTACATCCGGTGACAAAATTGTTCAGGGATCTGACAAGCGAGAAGAGAAAAGCTCCAAGCGGAGAACTAAAATAAAACAAAAATAATAAAGTAACTAACAATTTTCTTTTACTAAGTTACAGCCTCGAAAGGAACCCAAATTAACACTGTTTTCTACGAGGGAATCAATTCCTTTTAAGGCTGTTCGCTCTTCCAATACACTTCGAGTACTTACTATTCATCTATCGCGGAGTTAAGTAAGGTAAAAACTCCTAAACCATTGCCAAGAAATGACCTCAGTTGGCCTAGAATTCCGAAAGAATTGGACGGACACTGAAGACACAATTGAGCATCATTTTCGGGTTGGCCCGCGGCTGTTCCGTAATTATCGGCTATGATATTGGGTCTACCATCACCACCGTTACTGTTATCAGACGAGTAATTGTTACTATTGGGTGAGTAATCAGGTTCACTCGGGCTTCTTTTAATCAGAAACTGACGTCTTCCGGGCGAATTTATCTTTAAACCGAAACCTTGAAACAAAGAGAATTTTTTTACAAGACGGGGCGTAAAATATTTAAAAAAAATCAAAATTTGATTATATATGCCTATTTATTTACTATATAAGCCACACGCCTCGTTTAAACTTACCGTCTTTGAGAAGAATTCCAGCGACTAGGATTAACATCGGAATAATTTTCGACATTTTACCCGATTCACTTTGATATTGAAAACGAAATTGAGAAAGCAAGTTCGACAGGAGCCTGTACTTATAGTCAATTTTTTCGGGCTTGTTGAACTCCAGTCTAGATCTAGTTTGGTCTTACAAGCGGTAATTTGATTTATCTGGTGCCAATATATATAGATCATCGTTAGTTTTCGACAAAAATTAATTAAAAATAAATCGAATTGGAATAAAATACGCATCCAACGGTACACTCGAGTTTTCAGGACATAATATTGACATCATTTTTTGACGCATCTACAGCGTCGTATAATGTCAACACATATTGATGAATCGGGTTTAATATTTTTATAAAACTTTGGGTTAATGAACCTAAAAATTAAATTATTCCAAAAACATACTAAAAATATTTTTCACCTAAAATTGAGTACTTTACTAAACCTAATTTAAAATTAAATAGAAATATATTCTTCAAATACACTACCCCGGGTTGACTTATGCTTTTTAAACTTTAATTTATAATATATTTTATAACATTTTTAATATTACAAGAAAAAAGAAAAAAAAAAAAAAGAGTCTACGCTCTTGTTTATTGGCGAATTCTATTTATCGTGTTTATTTATAGTCATCGGATGTGGGAACGATACCGTTTAGATTGTTACATCCGGTTAAAAAGTTGTTCAAGGCTCTGATAGTTGAAAATATATAAACTCCATACGGCGAACTAAAATAAAAAGGTATTAATTATTGCTGGATAATTAACAATCTCGTTGTAATTAAGATCTAGTCTTGAAAGGAATCTAAATTAACATTGGAATTTAACACGGTTTACACGCGTAATTAGCGAAGGGTCAGACAATCTCGAATTCGCTGTACACCCGAGTTCACTGAGTTCAGCTTTGATAGCGCAAAGAGTTCTAAAATTTGTACAATCGAATTCGCGGTAATTAGTTAGCGACTAACATTGAACGTTAACTGCGCCTCTGCCTGGTGACTCGACTCTCAATTATTGTTTAAGTCGAAAATATTTACCCGGGAAATTTTACGGAAAATAACCTCAAAACTAAAATGTACACTTAAATTTTTTTGGATTCTAAGCTAATCAAAGGGATTAAAATTAAATATTCGAGTACTTACTATTCGTCAATTCTAGAATTAAGTAAGGTGAAAAATCCTTCACCAGTGCCAAGAAATGTCCTAAGTTGCCCGAGAATTCCCAGAGAATTGGACGGACACTGAAGGCACAATTGGGGGTCATTTTCGGGTTGGCCAGCGGCCGTACCAATATTGTCGCCTATGATATTGGGTCGTCCATCACCACTGTTATAACCGTTATCGGGTGAGTAATTGTTAGGATTGGGTGAGTAATTGTTAGGATTGGGTGAGTAATTGTTAGGATTGGGTGAGTAATTGTTAGGATTGGGTGAGTAATTGTTAGGATTGGGTGAGTAATTGTTAGGATCGGGTGAGTAATTGTTAGGATCGGGTGAGTAATTATTAGGATTGGGTGAGTAATTATTAGGATTGGGTGAGTAATTGCTACTATCAGGCGGGTAATTAGGGCCACTCGCGTTTCTCTTCTTCAGAAGATTGCGCCTTCCGCGTGATTTTCTCTTCAAAGCGAAAGCTGGAATTAAAAAATATAAACAGTTTATACAATTGACGAGTTTAAATCAAATGAAACGGGTGTAAAATATTTTAAAAAAATCGAAATTTGTAAACTATATAAACTTCTAATTTGGGTGGAATAATAAAACTTATCTTACCATCGTGGAGAAGAATTCCGGCGACTAGAACCAACATGAAACAAATTTTCGTCATTTCTACGATTCAGTTTGATAATCAAAGCGAAATTAAAGTCAAATTGGATTCGGGCTTACTTATAGTCGATTTCCTCTGGCTTGTAGAAGCTCATTCTAGATCTAGTTTGATTGATAGTTAATCAAACTACCGTTGATTTTACTGGAATTAATTTGATTGGTCGCGTAATAAACGTATTTAGGTCGTTTCGTGTACCTAATACGGTACGTTTATGAAATAATTAAAAGTAATTATTTAATTTTATTAAATGTCTTTATTATAAGGCGAAATTACGTTAAGTATAATATTTGTAAAAGTTTAATTAAAAATAAATTATAAAGTTATAAGTAATTATTACGATATTTGAAATAAATAAAAAAGCTCGCAAAGGTACATTATTTTTCAATACAGAATATTGACATCATTTTTTTTTTTTTTCCACATCTATAAAGTGATCCAAATTAACTGTGGAAACGATGCTAATATTTTTCTTCTGAAGCCGCGTTCGCTCCATTAAAATATTTCATTCAAAATTAATTAACTAATTCCAAAAACCATATTAAAATCTTCCACTTAAAGTTGAGTAGTTTATTAGCGAAGAAATTAACCGATAAATTAAAATTAAATATATACTTAAATTTCATTTACAAAAATGGTCTTTAAAACAGCCCGTAATCTGGTTATCTAATCCCATAATCTGCTTATCTAATCCTATCCCATCTCTACCAGCTTTGTCTTCCAACATCAACTAATGTGGTCCAAAAAAATCTAGGACATAATCTTACAAAACGAAAAAAATTAAAAAATCTCAAGATTACGGGACACATTTCATAATTTTATCTTAATTTGATCATCCGGATTAGTGGGTGGCTTCTTTCCTATTTCATTAAAGATTACGCGGTTCTAGATTTCTGTACATAAAGGATTCCTGGTTCTAAATTTAACGCGGTGGCGTAAATTGTTAATTAAAATTAAACAATTAAACTTGATTGGATTTGATTAAGAAAAAGTTTAAGCGTAATCTTCTCAATGCGAAAGGAGACCTTCGCTAACCTAATAAACTAAGGTCTATAATAGTTTAATTTTCGGGGACAGTTTGCAGTACCAGATAAAGTTACGCGGATGGATACACCATGTTGTACTTCATAGGGTCATTAAATAATCTCGTAAACCTCTGGAGAAATCCAGTACAGTAGCGTATTTAATACGGAACAACATCAACTGACACCAATCCTGCAAATTGTCATCATACGTGTCTGCCTATGATATATATGTCATAATTTCCGCTCGAATAAATTTTTATATTCCAAATAGGTCACGTAATTATTGACGCGGGGCTAAACAGACTTTAAAAATAAATAAATAAATCGATTTTGGTAAACAAACAAACTTAAATATTAATTGTGGAATAATTAGTTAAATTTCCAACGGGTTATATCTATATTTTTATTTTCAAGTCGACTATTCGCGCCTATATAATAGTGTTATAAATTAATAAGGGTATTATTGCGAATTATTTATATCAAAAATATATAAAAAATATTTTACAATTTACCAAAAGGAAGAAATAATTAATACGTGTTGGAATGGATCTGAATGTCTCTCTGATATCAAAAAATACGCTTAACGTCAAAGACGAAGCCAAAGCAAATTGATTTACAATGTTAAACTTCATTGGGTATAATGGAAAATGCAAATAAGCGTTACAAAGAGGAGTCTACCGTGGGAATTGCCTTAAAGAAAACATTATACTTGAACAAAAGCTGCCTTGGATTATAATAGAAGCTAAAATGAGGGTTAATAAGTGTTTAAATAGACCCAATAACGTAGAAACGTAATTCCATTTTAGAAAGAAATAAAACTTCATTTTGGATAGAAACGTAACTTTCTTTATGGACAAGAGAGATGACGAGCCCCAACATCTACAGAAGATCATAGTATCAGTGGGCTGACGTAACAAACGGTCCGATAGAAGGAAATTTTGGCCAAAAAATTAACATTTTTTTTTTTTTGTAAAGTGACTTTTTCTAATTTAAAAACTTATATTAATTTCAATATAAAAATACGACTAAAGTTTAGCCGTATACAAAATCTGACATATTTACTTAGTAGAAAAAATATCGAATGTTATAATATTTGTACCAGATTCGTCTAAATCACGTAGCAAAAGTCCTTTTACCAAACTATCAAACTAGAACGCGTTATTGCCTTTACTATTGGACGAATTTCGAACCAAATTTGCAAAAATAAGCAGTCCTATTTAGCCAACAAATAAAATGAGTTGAACGAACTGTATACTTAGCGTCGTAATGCCAATCACATTTCATATTTCTCCACATAAATAAAAACCAAATGGAAATTACGAAGCATTTGCGAAAAAAACGTTTAAAAATGATTCAATATATATAAATACGCATGCCGTATTAACAAATACCACAACAGTAAATCAATTTATATTGACGATTAATTTATATTGACGATTAAATTCATTTATATTGACGATTAATTTATACTGACGATTAAATTAATCTATATTGACGATTAATTTATACTGACGATTAAATTAATTTATATTGACGATTAATTTATACTGACGATTAAATTAATTTATATTGACGATTAATTTATATTGACGATTAAATTAATTTATACTGACGATTAATTTATATTGACGATTAAATTTATACTGACGATTAATTTATATTGACGATTAAATTAATTTATATTGACGATTAAATTAATTTATATTGACGATTAAATTAATTTATATTGACGATTAAATTAATTTATATTGACGATTAAATTAATTTATATTGACGATTAAATTAATTTATATTGACGATTAAATTGATTTATATTGACGATTAAATTGATTTATATTGACGATTAAATTGATTTATATTGACGATTAAATTAAGTTATATTGACGATTAAATTAATTTAATCACGATTAATCATATGGCCTAATTGATAGCTCTTGAACGATAGCTACGCTTAAATTAGATATATCTTAAATGTTATCTATAATACACGAGTTTCTGTTAATTACGTATAAATTAAATATTATTTTCACTTAAGTTTTTTTGCGAACACCCAAAAAGGAAGAAGTACGAAGAACCAGCCCACGCCCTTCTTGAGGTGGCTTTCGGGATAATAAGTCCATTCCCTATCCCGAAAGTATTTGCTCCAAATTTATAAAACAATCGAGTCACGTTTAACAACGTCGGATCAATGTTTCGAAAGAACGTCTTCGTAACTCGTCTTTTATTAAATAAATCCTTATCACGAGTCTGCTTGGCGTTATTCGAAAACCATTTTCATATCAGATATTAATAACGAACAAGAAGATAGTTAAGAAAACTACTACTGATCTATCAGAGATCGGGGACAAATAAAAAAAGCTACGTCTCTAGTACCAGAATGAAGGAAACATATTTTCGCGAAAAATTAAATTTGAATTCACGGAGATCAGCCGTATATCTTCGCGTTAAAGAGTCGGAAACCAATGAGCGAAGGCCCGTCGTTAACGCGAGATTTCTATTGGTTGATGAAGAAATTCATCTAATCTCCGTGAATACCTATTTTTCCGGGTAAGTTTTAGATTTTTTTATAGTTTAATATTTGTTTGTAAATAATTCTTCTAACGGATTAGGCCTATTTAAACCATAAGGAATCACTTTTTAGGTTGCAATCTTCACTGTCTACACCCTGGCCAAAAATAAACTAAGGTCTAACTGGATTTAGACCTTATACCAAATAACTATCTTTGCTGATTTCTGCGTTATTTCAAACTGTTTGTAAATAGCGAGGATAAAATAAATTGCGTCTCTTGTACAAGAGTTGAATTTTTCATGAGCAATGGAACTAGGTTTGTTGCCTGTTAGAAAAAAACTAGAAATACGAGTAGCGAATTGAAATAGCCATTTCCATCAACAACTTTAAACAGACTTTCGATAAAAGAGATAGTAGTACCTCGAACTGGGTCTAAATTTTAATTCAGATTTAATTTCATCGTAAGGAATTCAGTTTCAATGATTTTTATAGCTTTTCTCTGAATTTCAATACCATTTCCCTTATTTACATAGATTAGTAATGCTCAAATATCAAGTGTAAAATAACCGTAGTTATATTAGTTAAATCTAAGAACACGTAGAAACCTAATTTACCAAAAATAATAGGAGTGGGTGTAAGAAAAAAAGGTTAAAGGTTGTAAAACTTCAAGAAAGGATTACCATAATCCTACTCTCGTCTCCCAAAGAAAAAAAACAAATGGCTTGTATACTCTGAGGAAAGATGCTAAATCCCTTATTAATTATTCACGCTAGAAAAAAAAAATCCCATTTCAAATAAACGAAGAAACATTGCGGCAAAATATAATTGCTTCATTTACATTTTACTATTTTTTTATTTTGAATTTTTCTAAATATGATGGTCTGAGGTGCCACTGTAGTTAGTCAACGCGACGCGCCAAACTCTGACGTAAATTTCGTGCAAACTTTATGGGAATCCATCGAACAAAAAACTGGCATAATATATATATCAATTCTTTTTAAATTATATCTATACTTAGAAGATCAAGGCGAAAAATTACGTTAATTTTTAATAATGAGGTTTTGATACGTTGATTTTCTTTGAAACTACGCGAAGAATGATTTATTCGCGTACCATTGAATTAAAGCTTTCCTGAGAAATCAAACTTTTCTCAGATTTTGATTATAACGATAACAAAGAAAAAGCTCAAAAGAAGGAATATTTCAAGATTAAAAGGTTCTTTCGCGAGCAACCTCGTATTATAAAACGCACTTCAGCGTCCGCTATTCCCAGTTGGTCTCGAGGGAAATCAAATGATGAACGAGAACAATGAGAGCCCGGTTCTTTTCCTCCACCTTATCGTTTGTTAAAAAAAAGATCTACGAACTATTCTTTTTCGGAGTTTGCCTAACTCACCACATTCAAGAAATATTTCTTCATTCGCGATTTTAAGTTCCACCCCTACGATGTTAAGAAACCACCAAATTACGTTCCAAATAAGCCTTCTAATGAATTTTTTAAAATATCTTAAATTTGAAAGGAAATATTATTGAAGATTCGGGTGTCATTAAAGCGAATGATGCAAAAAGTAATTTGGCAAACTTAAAAATTGTTTCTAACTCAAAGAAGTTAGTTCCCTTCATTAGACTTGATTGGTCAGAGGAAACGGCTGTTTAAGTATGAACTAACGATGGTTTCAAATTGTTTGGACACTAGTAAATTACAACTGAATTCAATGAATCTACGCTAAAGTTGTAAATGGCTCTTTGATTAATTTTACTGAAATAAAAACCAACTAAATTGGAGAAAATCCTAGGAATGTAATAATCCAATTCTAGCCTCCAGAACAACGTTATTAGTGAAGCCAGAAGCCGATGAAACCCTCCTTTGAAGTCTATTACTCCCGGGTCTTGTTTACCCCTCTCTGTATGGGTTAGTTTCAAAAAGTGCGATTCGTACGCCTCCTATCGGTAGATATTTTCGGAGCGGGAGTTCGTCGAGCGAATATCTCTAGCAGCCTCGGAGTTCGTCAAAAAAACGTCGTCGTTTGTGGAGAGAGAGAATTTCCAATTTTCCGTAGACAGGGGGGTATGAAGTAGGACCCCTCCGATCTAGTAAAATTGGGAATTTTACCCATACAGAGAGGAGCGCTATATGGAACATTAGAGTAGTAGACTTCAAAGGAGGGTTTCATCGGCTTCTGTTGAAGCTTCTAATGTTTCTCCATAGAGACTAGCTCAACTTTTCCTCGTGACAGAAATGAATTTAAAAGAAACGCGCGCGTAATGGCTTTCCTTAATTAATTTTCGGCGATGACGTTCGTAAAAATAACCAAGAGTTCGGCTACACCAATAAATAAAAAACAAACAAGATGGCTACAAGCCTTTAGATATAGCTACACCTCGTACGGATGGAAAGGCCTAAGTTCAATCGGGTTCTAAGTTCACTTTATAGCATTCATTTTATCAAGTTTCAATATTAAATAATTATTCGAGTTTTTCGTGTAATAATACGCGACTTCTTGTTTTTCGTAATATATTTCAAGGGGGTTTAATTGGTAACACCAACCCCCCACCCTAGGGGACGCGGAGCTTACGCGATTAATTTTTACTAATTTTCGCAGCCAAAAATATTTCTATCCACCAGCGAAACTAAATTTTTGGTTTAGTGTAAATGATAATTACCGCGTTAATTACCAGGGTAATTTAGATACAGATTTAAAATTCTAGGCTTACTATACGCTTGTATAGTAAGCTTGTTTCTAGAAAGGTAATTAAGCTTGATTAAGGCGTGTGGTATTTGCCGAATCAAAATCATAATTAGGATAGTATTTTGTTTTTTTTATCCATATAGGAAAACCCCTGAGCGAAATCTTTACACAAGCGCACAACGCAAACCTTAAAACACTGCACCATCTATTGCAAAATGTAATAATATTTGAATTATTCGTAGAAAAATTATTAAATGTAATCTAATTAATATTTGGAAGCCTCCTGAAATCATTAATTATACCTAAAAATAATTAAAATTATCACCAGGGTTTAAATCGTAAATATTTACGTCACAAAATATATTAGGTTTTAAAATCAATAGTTTCGACCAATTTAACCCCACTCCAACCCTGTTACAAGTCATGTTTATTGAAGTGGCATCTGGTTCAGCAACATTTTAAACATCTAATTAAAATTTAACAGTAAATTCTGTAATATTATTTAAGTGGACGTTGCAGTGTACGTAATTCAAGCCTTTCATACTAATACAGTATGATAATACTAAACTTTTACCCTCCAATCGATAAATTTCGTTGTAATTTCATCACACGAGGGTTTATGGACAAGTTTATTGCTTAAATAGGAGGCATATTAAGCACGTGCTGATAAAACTTAAGTATTTAAATTATATAACCTTAAACAAATATACACAAATCATTGTTCGTATTATTACTGAATCTTTGTAAAAATTATTAGACTACCATTTGGTCCCAGTCAAATAACCAAATAATAAGTCATTAAAACAACTTAATAAATTGTAGGGAAAAAGAAATTCTTAACTTTGTACAGTTGTTTGAAGAATCCATGTTTGTATCAGTTTTAGAAGCTTACATTGGTCTTGTAATTCTTCGTTGTCTGTTGCCTCGGAAGAGCGGGCCATTAAGGACATTAGGCTAACCTCTAATCGCGATACAACTCGATCAAAATCAAACGCTGAAATGATACGTCACGTGGTTATACAAAATCTTGAGAACGAATAAAGAAAATTTGCTAGCTCACCGAAAAAAAAAAAAATCTACAAGCAGGGTCCATTTACTCGGATTGACACTCGAGGAGGATTAACTAAGAGTTTTAATTGACTACTCAGCGCCAAATTAATAAATTATACCTATTGATTAATGATAAAACAGTAGCTTTCTGTTGCACAGGTGACATGGCAAATAAAATTCCCGATTTGGGGATGTAAAGTAGCCCCACTTCCTGTTTACACCCGAGTAACCGGACCCCGTCTAATACGACGGGGAAATCAAGCTTACCTTCAATATTTTTTACCAAAAATTTTTGTTTTTAATCTCTTTACTGTTTTTTTTATTTCAATATATAACTGGTAAATAATATCTTTATTGAAAGAAAATATATATTATCAATAAATAATAAAATTAATGAGAGAAATTAATAATTAATTTAAGTTAATCGTGGCTTATTTCATCCTTACCTCGAATTTCATCAGAAAAAGTATAATATTAAATGACTCATACCCGCGGCAAATACTGATAAAATATAATATCATTGCTGTCCGTCCGTCCAACATCTATTCTTCTAACGTGACGTCATTCTGTTTCGCGTTCGTCGCGCGCAACCACGAGACAATGTTTTTAACAACTATTTCCATATTTTTTTATTGTTTGATGCCCTGAAACGTAGATATTACATAATCTCTGGATTACAAACTCATAAAAACCAAACATTATTTAGGCTTAATTCGAAATATGATATTAATATTAAAAAATAATAATAAAATTATTATATTTCTTACGGTACCTCCATTTTAAGAATATCTTAGTTATTAACACAAACATTTTTTTGGCAACACGATATATATACAAAAATACAGTATACGTATGTTATTTAGATATGAATTCAGGTAATGGGCTTTCATTTATACGTATATAAATACGAAGATATGAAAAATGATAACAAATTAATATTTAATATCAATTAATTTTAAAACTGAATACCATTTTTCAAAAGTGGAATAATTTGACCCAACGTGTGATATTCACTATCTAATTAAATAACTACGTAATTAATTCGATAGAAATTAATTTAATTATGATAATTAGTAGTAATTATTTCATATCTTATCAATTAGTGAAGTGAATTAGTGGATTATGGGATATTTGCGATCGAAGCTAAAGAAATTAAGCGCTTTTATATTACGTGTATGTACAAACGAGGCTTAGGTAACGTATCTGAAATTAGTTCGTCAGATCGCGCTGTCAGAAGTTCTCAAATTTGAATTCGTAAACAGATAATTTTGAAATTAAAAATTTACGAACCAAAACAAGCCTGTAGTTTTGACTGTACTAAATTGAATGCGTAACGAATTTATGATTGGTAAAAAATGTGGGGCGATTCAAAGGATATGAAGGTCGTTTTAACTTTGCGAATTTTATTGTATATTTAATCATAATTAAAATAATTTTAATATCACGCGTTTGATTAAACTCTACCACTTTTACGGTATAATTTCGGCGTACAATACTTACATAATTTTCATATAAAAGCAACATTCTGCGGATTCAGCCCCTCATTCGAAGATAAATAGAACTAAGATTATGATCATTTAAGTTTGTTTTGTTTGCGAAGATATGTAAGGTATGGGAAAACGTTTCGTACGGCGATAATGAACGCAAAGATTAATTTGAAAAAGGATATTTACATCGTGATTCTTAAGTATATTGATATTATTATCCGAAGACTCGAATCATTCGAGTACCTTCGTCTCGAGTAATTGATAGGTTTTTAAGTGAGCAAGGTGTAGTTACGGAGTTTGCTAAGAAATACTATGGCATTTGCGAATTAAAAGTGTTGGATAAATTAAAAAGTTTAAGTTCAATTTAGGCCTAAATTTTTTGGGTCAAAAAGGAAGATTTAATTTTAAAAATTAACTTCTTTAAACCATTTAATTATTGTCAGTATTGCGTGGAATTAATTAAGGCCTGAATTAATTGGATTTTGGTGGTGCCCGTTTCAAAGAACAAATGCATAGGTTTTTAGTTGAATCCTTAATAACAGTTAAGGGAAACGAAAATTGGATATAAAGTTACCCATTTACATTAATTAATAATGTATCGCGATTATAAACGAGTATTTGGATTAAAGGGCTTACTAGGGAATCATAATCACAGACGGTATTAGTGTGTACAATAGCCAGACAAATGTTTTAAACAATTAGGGTAGTAGCCGCAACTTCAATTAGATTTTCAAGACGTATCTCTTGGGCAAATTAAAGACAGATCTTGGGCAATTCAAGGCATATGTAGACATATATCTTGGGCAAATTCAAGACATATCTCTTGGGCAAATTCAAGACATATCTCTTGGGCAAATTCAAGACATATCTCTTGGGCAAATTCAAGACATATCTCTTGGGCAAATTCAAGACATATCTCTTGGGCAAATTCAAGACATATCTCTTGGGCAAATTCAAGATATATCTCTTGGGCAAATTCAAGATATATCTCTTGGGCAAAATCAAGACATATCTCTTGGGCAAATTCAAGACATATCTCTTGGGCAAATTCAAGACATATCTCTTGGGCAAATTCAAGACATATGTAGACATATATCTTGGGCAAATTCAAGACATATGTAGACATATATCTTGGGCAAATTCAAGACATATCTCTTGGGCAAATTCAAGACATATCTCTTGGGCAAATTCAAGACATATCTCTTGGGCAAATTCAAGACATATCTCTTGGGCAAATTGAAGACATATGTAGACATATATCTTGGGCAAATTCAAGACATAGTTCTTGGGAAAATTCAAGAAATCTTGGGAAAATTCAAGACATATCCGTTTTTTCAAATTCAAGATATAAATCTTGGGCAAAGGCTTAAGATTTAAGCCAGAATTTTGCGCGAGGTAATAATTAGGCTCTTAATAAATTAGTGTTTTAGTAGGAAATTTATTAAGATATAATTTGAATGGCTATTAACACGAATACCATCATCATAATTCCCAAGCAATATTTTATTTTGCTAATAGGTTATATATATATAAATTGGGGATAATCCCATTATTAAAGTTTCTATATGTTTTGTTTTTTTAACTCTCTTCCGTTTTATAATTAAAGATTAATTATTATTTTATCTTCGCTTATTCGGTACGATTAAAACCATGATATAAAAATGAAATTACCGCGTAATAAAGGTTAGTGACCTTGTTTGTTTTTTTGTTTGTTTTATATTCCTTTTTGTTTTCTGGTAATAAGTAAAAGTTGTATTATTTGGAAGCATGTTTTAGGGTTTGATTACGAATCCCCCTATTTCCTCAATGGATGCCACATTGCAATAGGTTTTCTTAACGAAGTCATCATTTGGTTCCAATGAGATAAGGACTTGCCGCAACAATGGGGTCCAACGAAAACGTGTCCTATCGCGGGGGTTTTACCGTCGGTCAAGTGTTCGGCCACTGTAAGTCGTACTTGAACATTCTTGGGCGAGAAATTATTACGCGTTACGTAATATATCAAGCTATTTAAACAATATATTTCAGGGTTGGCACAGTTTTTTCAGATTCAAATTCCCTGACCTTTCCAAGTTCATCCCTGACCTTTTCCAACGATTTTCCCTGACCATTTCGGTTAATACTACCCAATTTTTAAGCTTTTATTGTTTTATATAATCGCGTTGGCCAAACTTTGTTGCAGGCGTATCTTTGTTCTAATCAGAAGCCGATGAAACCCTCCTTTGAAGTCTATTACTCCCGGGTCTTGTCTACCCCTCTCTGTATGGGTTATTCTCAAAAGGCGCGATTCGTACGCCTCCTAACGGTAGATATTTTCGGAGCGGGAGTTCGTCGAGCGAATATCTCTAGCAGCATCGGAGTTCGTCAAAAAAAACGTCGACGTTTGTGGAGAGAGAGAGAATTTCCAATTTTCCGTAGACAGGGGGGATGAAGTAGGACCCCTTCTAACTCGTAAAATTGGGAATTTTACCCATACAGAGAGGAGCGCTATATGGAACATTGGAGTAGTAGACTTCAAAGGAGGGTTTCATCGCCTTCTGTTCTAATCTATACAACAGACACGGTCAGCTGAGAATCTTTTCCGCGGATAATGATCGCAATTTCCTGGCTTCTCGAAAGATCTTTAAATTCCCTGACTTTTTAAAATATCTTATTATCCCCTGACTTTTTTGGTTAATTTTCAAATTGCCTGACGTTTCCCTGTCGTTTCCCTGACCCGTGGCAACCCTGTTAATTACGCTCTTACTTGTAAGGCATGAGAAGGAACGGAGAAAATCATAGCCTCGTTAAAAATCGGATTATTTTCCCTCTTTTTCATTGATGTTTTCTTTTTACTGATTTTCTTCCCGTTTTGTAGCAGGTAAACTTTCACGAATGAGTCTTTAAATATTAAGAAAAAAATTATCAATCGCAACCATACGGCTAGCTGTCGTTTAAGAAGATACGTACCACCAACTTCTTTAGTATCGGACCATTTAAGGTTCCTGGCTTTGACTACGACGCAAGTGAGTCTTTCGGCGGTTGGAAGGTAACTCAATGAAAACATGACGTCGCCCAGGTCCGTGATTCGCTGGAAAATCCAAAGGCGACTCTCCTAGTATTACGTTTCAATATTTTCATAAACTAAAATACGGGTTTTATGGATATGTAACGGGGGTAGATGTGCTCCGAAAAGAAGTCCAGTGAAAAAGTGAAAGAATAATTATAATTGAAAATAAGCTATATCGTTATAGTGTTTGTTTCCAGATACCATTTCAATCTAAATTCCTAGAATAAGCTTTAACACGAACTGTGGTTCGCGGTAAATGGATATTATTAAATATTCAAACTGTATTGACTTTGGAGATAGATTATTAGAGAGCCGTATATTAAATATTTCGAAGATGATCGCGAAAAGGTACGGCTTTGGATTTAAAACGTACCTGATTGGAATCAACGATAGGGAACCAAGCCATGAAAGACCCGCTGCTTATGTCGATATCGCCGAGTTTAACCTCGGCTTCACCGACAACGGTATGCGTGTATTTATCGGACGTATAGACGTAGCAAAGAACTGACCGATTGACCAATTCCCTCCTGTCCACGCCGAACAAGAATCTTTCTTTGAAAATTGGGTCGTTTGTTTTCTTTTGAAGCTGAATAAACACCATTATAATTCGAGTTTAATTCATTCGTTCACGTAGACGTATCTATATATATACCCTCGTTTGAAGATTCGTAGATTTATCAGGTAGTAAGAATACTCTGACGTAACTATCAACCACTACGTTCGGATCTGGTCCCACTAAGTCACGCGCCCTATTTATAATTACTATTAAATCTTCGGAATCACTAGAAAATAAAAACCACGGTTATAGTGTAAGTTACGCGTAATTACGTTTAGGACAAAGTTGTCTACTTACTTGTCGTATTCTAGTCCTATTTCTATTTCCCCACTATGTTGCGGCGACTCTAACGCCTCTAGCACTACGGAAGTATCGGAAGAAACGCTGTCGCAAGACATGGCCCTTAGCAATCTGTGGCCACCCGTGTTGATGGGTACTCCATCCAGAGCTAAATAAAACATCAATAAACGCGTAGTTACAATTAAACTCTTGATTTCATTTGACCCGGAACAAGCAATGGGTTAGAATTGTAAACTTCAAACGACCATTCATAAACTTCAGCTAAAACCCGAAGCTCTTAGCGTTTATTGGGGGATAAAATAAGACTTACAGATTGTCTCTGGTAAAACGAGATCAGGACTAGCTCGACCCTCGCTATCGGCGGATTTTTGCTTCCTGAAGGCTTCGGACTGCACGATGGAACTTTTGGAGGGAGGCGGTGGTAAACAAGCGGGGATCGGATCGTCGCGAATCGGTGGCGGAGGGATTGGTGGTCCCATTCCCGGTCTTGGTCCCACGAGGCCAGCGACGTTACCTGGAAATTGAGCGGAAGCCATTTCGAATCTCCGGTTTTCTTCGGCTAATTGGATATCCTTTCCTAGTTGGTCGTAACGTTTGTATTGCCCGCTAATGTCTAGTACTAAATCAGAGTCGGATGATACCTGAATAAAAACGAAGAGAAAAAAAAAACGAAACTTTCTCCGTAAATATTTCAGGATCCGAGTGCGTAAATATAAAACTACTTGGTCCTTCCTGTTTAAATAAGGCGCTTATCTTATTAAGTGTTAGATGGTAATTGGCTTAACAATATTATAATTTGGTTCTTGTTTTTAACAACTGTTCATCTAACTAAAGCTTAATGAGTCGTAATTATAGTTTCCTAATTAAGTCTAGAGGTTTCAAAACCTTATAATCAGGAAGTGGTGTCCATAATTCTTTCTAATTTTTGGGCTCCCTAACAAAATTCTGGGGCCCGTGGCTCCCGAGCAACGTTAATCTCGTACCATGTAGCCGTTGGAGCCTCTGTGTTCGCTTTTTGTTAGTCGGACGGTTTCTTCGTTCGAGCCCGTTATCCAGGCTTGTATCCAAGTCCAGCCGCCCATGATGCGACAAAGACCCAGAATAACGGCAGTCACGATCACGCTGACGCCGATCAACGTGATCGCCACCGCCCAATCCCGCATCACAGCCATTTGATTGATGGGGAAAATGGTTGCCGCCTTTCCGTTATCCGCCTTCTACCCGAAGCTCCTGCTACGGAACAAAAAACGAAAAACAGACACGCAAACTATTAAAAGACAATTCCTTAAAAAAACGAACGCTATCTACGACAATTGAAGAAATAGTACCAATGGTATCCGGTTAAAATGTATTTGTATCGAAATGTTAAAATATTGCACCATGTTCCATGATTTCCCAAACATATCAGAATTCCAAAGCTTACCGAAAGGGCGCTATCTGAGTAAAAAACACCCTCTCTTTTTAATTACGCTTTCATGAAATTTATTGCAGGGCTGTTGTTCGAATCAGTTCGCTAAAGTAATCGCTACACTACGGAACAGCACTAAACGAACAACACACTACGAAAACAAAATTCAAAATATTCTATCCCTCGAAATAAACGATCTAAATATATTTTCGATTTGTTAGAAAAATAATTAACAATTGATAACCACGAGGTTTATCATTTTGTATCCATCCACATTCTCTTTTTACCATTTTACCAAGTGCCCCTCTAGAGCGGTCTTAAGTTCTCGCGAGCTTTACAACTAACAGAACTCCGTTTCCATAACAACCGCGTTTGACGCAATTTCCCAGGGGAATAGGTATGCACTTGTTGCTTGATCTAATCAATGTCAGGAGCCGTATACCAACAAAAACAAGTTTCCTATCTCGAAGGATAATAAAGAAAAACATTCGTATATCGTAAACTACGGCGAATTACAAAATATTTCCGGTCTGATAGCGGAGAGTGGATCGTAAAAAAGGGCTGTAAAAAGCGTAGGTCCGTGATACATAGACTGGTTTTTAGGTGTTTTACCGTATCAATTGATTGATTGTCACGCTATAAAACATACGAAAAATAAATAAACAGTAAATAGAAACTCCGTGATATCCAGTATTATCCAAAGTCAATCACTTTATCCCGTAAAAGTAAACAATTACTTAAAACTAGGTAAAAAGTCATCACCCCTGTCTGGCTCGAGTGATTTGAACTCTTCCTCGATATTTTAAGTCGGGAAAGAGGAACGGGATTTAGTGAAACTACCTAAAGTCTTATTTTTAGATCATAATTTTCCATAAACCAAATTAACGACGAACAACGAAACTCGCGAACTTACGATATTTACTTTTAGAAATAAAGGTTGTACCTCAAATAGTAGAACCAATTCAACCTGATTTTCTTCAGAAGCTTTATCCCAAAAACATCACGAAAACCCAAGACATTTTATATTAAATTATTGGAAAAATGTCCCAGGTTTTTATTTTTATATTTATTTTATTTTAAAGTTTAAAAGCTTCAACATCTAGTTAAAAAGTCTAGGAGCGCGTTTTTGTAGAACATCACGTTCCGCGAGCAAAACGTCATTAAATCCGTTTGAAGAACACGGTTTGTTTTGATACGCAACAGTGTCGGAGTTTCAAAAGCCCGGGTCAAGCGACAATTGATTTTTTCCCCCTGGATTTTTTATCGTTTCTAAGAAAGATATTTTTTTTTCTTTACTCTTTGGATATAAGAATAATATAATAGTGGAAAAAGTATTTTAAAGTTCAGATGAAAGCTAAATTTTAATTGTTTGAAAACGCCGAACTGACCCAAATCACCCAAAACTGACCTAAGGTATATTCAATTACAAATATTATTTATTTATTTTTTTTTTTTATATTACGTTATTTTAAATTATGTTTTTTTAAAGTTTTATTCCTTATCTTTTACTTCTCACGGGGTTGCGTGTGGACTTTAAAGTTTGTTCTAGTCCCAGATCGGCTTTTAATTCGACAACGGGCTAAATGACGTCAACGTTACCTTAGCTACCTTCCCTGGGAATTTATCCTAAAAGGATTTCATAGGCGTGACGTATGCCGCGTCATAGCAACCAATCAAATAAAGACATTTATCGAAAACTAATTTAAGAAAAAAGGAAAAAAGTTATTGGTTTATTATTTAAAAACATTATTTAAACTATAATAAAATAGTTAATTATTGTTTGTAGCTAAATTGTTTGAATAAAAATATGAATTTTTGACGCTAATGCGTGTTTTTAAAATGACACGTAAAACGAAATAGGACAAAGGTTAAGTCTAGTTTCCACTAGCACGCTAAAATCGCGTTTATTTGTTTTCTACTTTTATTCTGAAAAATATCGGAAACAAAATACATTTTAAACCCGTCATTTCCGTTTAGAAATATCATAGAACAGAGCTATAGACTCTATAGCATTTTTTGTCGCATCCAAATTTCCCTAAAACAAATATATCTTTCAGCAAATGGAAGTTTGAAAACCATATTTGGGTTTATTTAACTTAGTATAAATGTCAGGAGTGCTCGCGTAAATTCTCTATAGCGTAGTAAAAATAATATTCATACTAACATTCAACCTTAAAATAAAATTTGCATATGAAAGGGAACACGAAGTATATGATAAAAGTCGAAAAGGTATAAAAATAAAATAAATGATTGGGTGGACATTACCATCGAGTTCTCTTTGGTAATTCAAGAAGTACCATTTAACTCCAAAAACTTTACGGAAAAATTACTTAAGGTACATTAGTTGGGATTAGTAAATCATATTGAAAAAAATAGATATAAATTCTTAGGTGTATTTATACTGAATTATCTATAATTTGAATTTTTATGTCTTGGCTCTACCAAGAAGGATCAGATAAGGAGAGGAAAAGTGGGAACGGCGCGGCTCCTACTGCGCCGGCCTAAACTCCCACTCTGGGAGAACGGGGGACAGACGGGGGTAGAGACGCTTCGTGGTAAATTGTTGTCACGTGGGTAAAACGAATCCTTTATGAGACGCGCTAGCTAGCGACCACGTGACAACAGTTTACCTGGAGAATTTCCTATCCCCCCTTTCCACCCGAGTGGGAGGTTGGCTCTTCTCTCTCTCTAACTCAACGCAGCCCCACTTTTCCTCTCCTGGTCTGATCCTTCTTGGCTCTACAGAGAAGTTGTTTCGTTACTTCATTTTCTCTTTAAAACAGGCTTTTTTCAATTGAAATTTCCCTACTTTCTAAGACTGTAAAGGTCTTTTTGTTATATAAGCTTGTTTTACGCCTCTCTTTTTACGTCCTCATCCCTCGAGAGAGAGATCTGAAGCTTATTTTGCTTTTTCCCAGAAAATGGTTATCTCGAATAAAATAAATCATTCTTATTTAAAATATATTTCAAGTTATTCTTACGGTGAAAGAATGAGATGACGCGATAGGCTACGGAATAAAGCTCAAATAAGGCGCGGGTTTTTTTGTTGTTGGGAATATCCGGGATAAAAACAACGTACCTGCGTTACGATAAAATATTTCCGTTGATTCTTTATATTTCCAACATTTTCTGAGGAAAACGCCATTATTTCTAGATAAATTAATCCACTATAACCAATAAATAAATACAAGCCAAACAATGTTTTATTTATCGCGCTTCAAACCCCTCCTCCCCCCCCCAGGGTTTAACCCCCACAAAAATAAAAGATCATCCCACGGCCTCATTTTCAAGAGCACTTAGTAAGATCACTTTTCAGCGACTTTAAAAACTATCCACTGATATAAAAGCAATAGATGGATTAAGAACACCGGGTAATGATCTAAATTTTTATATTTACTCCCTGCCTTTTAGCGTTATTGCTTCTAATATAATGGACAAACTTTAAAGTGGGTTTTATTTTTTTTTTTTTTCACCATTACACGAAGTTCTTTTGGTTAATGGAATAAGTTTTAATAGATTAACGGTGCTTTCAAGAACCATGCCAAAATTACGGTTTGTACTTTGCATCCACTAAGAAAATTATATTTAGTGAATTTTGAAAGGAGGCATGCCCCCAATTAGAAACAAATCCCTTAAGATAGACTCTTCAAAACAATTTATTTTTAATCTATTTAAACTATTAAATAGATATTAACTAGTTGAGAAATTAATACTTAACAAAATTTAAGATTTATTTCAAAAAGACTCAATTTTCGAAGAAAAACTTGCGTATTTAAAGGTTATTCGGAACATTGAAGGTTTAAACTCAATCTAAAGGGTAGTGGGTTTTATTTCTCATAGACATCAATATTCTTACGCGGCTTTCTAATGTGACCACGACTTCCTTACGTCTCAACCAAGCGTTATCTCGACAACCCCTATAAACAAGTTTAAACCCCTATTACGTGACCCGGCAAATTCCACCATCTTCTCTCCTTTACCGGATATTTGATCGAATTCAAGCTACGCGTGGCTTTTATTTGATTATACCGCGAGATAATCAAATCCACGAAATATAAAGCTTATGTCAACTAATCCACAGAGAAATAAAAACTATATTAGACCTATAAGGATTAAATTTTAACCGAATTATTTTTGCTATTAAATATTTTTATCTAAAGGTTAACAAATGGTGTTCTTACATCTACACGAATCTATTCCTTCTACCATTGATTTTATCACGCAAACTACAGTTATTCTATTCACGTATTCCTCACGTACACCTCGTCCGATTTTTAGCTTTGAAATTTCCTCTTAAAACACCTAGATGTTGGCTTCGCTCCGCGCAACGAAGCGCGGCTGTTGGAACACTTTTACAGGGGCTAATATACTTTACATACGTTTGAGTCTCCTCAATGTTTTACGTAAACTTTACGTGGAATAATATTATTAAATAATAATTATTATTACAAGTTTAGTATCAATTTAAAGGGATAATGCAACCTAACTATTTTTTTTATCGTTTAAATAAGCCTAAACCATCAGTAAATAAATTACAATTAAATATTAAACTATAAATAAATTCTACAACTACCCCGAAAATAGACTTAGCTAAATTCTGGAGATTCTAATTTCTTCGCGTTGATTGGTCAGCGACATTGCATTCTTCCTTCAACACAATAAATAATAATAGGGGACAGCGAACAAAACAGTCTCTTTTCCGGAAGTGATATAATAAAAAGACACTTATTGTAAAGGTCAACTATAAAAAAAAATGAACCAAGAGTTTTGGATAAGAATTCGGAATATGTTATCCGATCCTCTTAGTAATAAATTCTCTTTAAACTTAATATTCGAGTCATGGTAAGGCCGGGTTCTACATCATATTGCTCCGACAAAGTCTACATATCGATGTTTGCTTAACCCTTATCCACGTAGCCAATTTATTCGGGGATAAGTTTAGAAGCGAATAAAATGCTTGCTTTTATTTTAAATTGAAAAAAATAAAAAATGGGGTAGTATTTGGATATCATCAAATATTATTCCACTTTTCTAGAAAGTTTGTTCAATATTTGGGTTATACTTCTGTACCTTCCAATTTATTTTACGAAAAATTATCTTCTAATAGAAGAGGATAATAGGTGAAGTGTCGCTCACGGTGATTTAGTTACCCGTGTTAATATCTTCCGTTTTTAACCGAGAGTTTGCCTTTAAACAATTTGTATTCAATGTAAAATATTCCAAAAATGTTTAAAATTCAAGATACACGACGCGATACGCTTTATAGCGAATTTAAAACAACTTAATGACACAGTTTTGTTCGCAAAGCCGCCTTTTTCGTCGAGTATAAGCCGATTTTAAACCCTACATGGCAGACTCGAGCTTAAGGTTATTTTTTTTTTGATATTATTATTATATAAAGTCAGCAATTTTTCCACGCTTTCTATTGGTTAAGGACGACCAAAATAATAATGTTTCCAGTTTTCTTAAGCTTATAACGTAAGCTACTCGTATTAGGAAAAGATATTTGGCATTTTTGTCCGAACATAATATAGAGATAACTTTGTAACCTTTCCTGCACTATTAAACAATCATATACTCGAAATTTTATATCTTAGGATATGGGGTAATTAAACTGGCTAAAAATATACAAACCTTCAGGTTTGATGACGTAAAATGATGTTAAAAACTTAGTTAAACGTTGATTATTAAGGTATAAATTTGCGTGTTAAGTACTTTCACGAGAGAGACTGCGCGAAACTAACCACATGACGCGCATTATGATGACGTAAAGATAGAATATTATGATATAAATACGCTTATATTTCTATCAATTTTTACGATCTCTACGTAAAATTCAGTTTGATTTCGTCAGAAATCGGTGACAGGGTCACTTTATAGTTGAATATTAGCTTTGTTTTAATCGTAACTAGGTATAGTTTGCGTGGAAAGGTCAAAGATATTACCACCATTACAAAATCGCGTTTTCCCTACGAAATGAAAGTCCCTATTGACATAAGGGAGAAATTTAAAGAGAAATTACGCCGTATTTGTTTATTTAAGTCACGTGTTTTTTAGTTTCACACTCTCTTTGTTTAGCGAATTAAATTTGAAAAGGTTTCAACTTCGTCCAAAGTAAGCTAGGGATATTTTTAACGAAATGCAAAAAAATAATTTTTTTGGATTTATTAATTTTAAAATCGAGTCGATCAACGCAAAGATGTTAAATAAAATTAAGATAACTCCCAAAAAAAAGATGATATCATCAATTGATATTTATTAAGATATTAAAATGTAAAGAAGCTTACCTTAGGGAGCCCTTCAGTTCCAAAAATAAATTAAAAAATATAAAGTTTATAGCGATAAAATCTTCCCCGAAAACTGGAGATAAGTTTAAATTAAACGGGCCATTCGTTTCGAAGCATCTTCAACCGGTTTAATAGATTTTATCTAATTTCAAGGGTTATTTTTTAAAGAAACCAGCTGTACCGTATGGCGTTTTAAGCGCGTTGAAAAATCGAAGACTTAGGGGAGTTTTTGAAGATCGTTTTTGGAGGAATCGCGTCAAAGATTTCTCTAAGACTGGCGAGGATAGAAGGGTCTGAAAATCTAAAACTAAGCGGACCGGAAGATTAGCTTCCTACTCTTTACTTTAAGCTAGTGGCTAGGAGACGAAGAGCCTAAAAACCAAACGTAGCTTTAAAACAATTCCGAGATTACGATTGACCACGATGTACCGATACCAACCCATACTTTTTGGCGGAAAAAAACAAATAAAAGAACGGACGCGCGCTCACACACACACGGGCTTTCTAATCTAGACCACGAGGCGTATAATAAGAGGGGAAAACTCTAGGCCAGCGGGGAACGTGCCAAATGTTCCTAAGCTAGAAATAAAATCGGGTTCAAGCGGTCGACGAGAATCGACGTCGCGTTCAAAACGCGCCTGCGCTTCGTTACGGAGAGCCGCCTTTAGATATAGTGTACCGTTCTTTAGTCGCTAGTGTCCGCTAAAGCGTAAGCCAATGAAATACGCGGGGTTGAGAGCCAAGGAGGATATATACTACGTAGTGGAAAAATATCCGCAACGGCGTCCTGGTAGAGACAATATTCGAGAGTCTCTCGAAGCGTCACCCCTTACTTCCTAAGGCAGGGTGGTACAACTCTCCCTAGTTCACCCCTGAGCGAATCTGCTCTAAAATTGCCCCGTTCACAAACCAAAGTATAATGAAAAAACATTTTCAGTTATGTTTATAAGTAAATTCATTTTTCCATTTTTTTTAAAAGCTTCCAAAGTTCCATCTTGATTTGGAATATATATAAAATAAACCCAATGTGGTTTTAGTGAAATTTTAAAATGAATTATTTTTGGTCCAATTTGGACCATTCTCATTCAACTGTACTAAAAAAATCTCCCGTCAATCAAAACATCATTTAAAAATGAACAGGAAATGTTTACGTTGAAAGTTTCTTAACCAATCCTACACTTAATGCTCCTTCTCGAAACGCGAATCCGACAAAGCAACCCCTTTAAGCCTAACCCTACATTAGTTCCATTTAGTTGGAAACAAGCCGTATTCCAATCGATACAAAATGGCCGGCGTCTGTTACGCTTATGGAACGTTGAATTTTTTCTCTCTCCATTTCAATCTCTCATTCTCTCCGGTATACCTTGTCCGCGAGAAAGAAAAAAAAAATTGCGGATTGAACTAGGTGGGTGGAAAGGAAATGGATATTTCGATCGGTTTTAATTCAAAGAATTCGAGTCTCTTTAACATTCTACCAGTCGACTACGCTGAGCCACGAGTGCGTGGGACAAGTGAAACGAGGGACGCGAGGAGGGAGTTAAGGTTCAATAAACGGTTCGAGGATCGAGCTATCGATTTACCACCGACGCTAGCGCGCCTACAGTTTAAACTAGACTTTGGAAAGTTTCCTATCTAAGGAGGATTAAAAACAGCGTGGAGTTTAGTTCCCTTTCTTAATTAGGCGTTACTTAATTGAGAAGTAATTGAAAAACTGTCACCTAACCTTTTTTTTACGAGGAAATTAAATTGGTTTAGCGTTAATACCTCCAAGACTTATCGGACATCGGTATAGTTAAGCCGAAATTAGGATTTTATTTCGAAGATATTTTAAAAAAGTTTATTAAAAGTTTTAACAATGTGTGGGTCAAAATTTGGCAAAGGCTTAAGGGTCATAATATTTTTGATAGGTAATTGGCCCACACTTTGCCATGTTATCAATTCAGCATTTTCAGTTAACGAATGTTAACGAGGAAACCTTGGCTTATGGTCGTTGCTAAACAAAATAGCCACACCAGAGATCTTTCTTAGAACAGCCAACCATAAAATGAACTTAATTTTCCATAGAAAAGTATAGGTACCCGTATTTTTTATATTAATTTCTAGGTTTATATTGCAATAAGCAAAAACAACTGCGGTTATAAAATTCAAATAGGTTCAAGCGTTTTTTACAATGTAGCAAAAGGTGTGGCGGAATAATACAATATGCTTAATTCTCATAGGGATAGAGGAATTATTTCTAACTTATATTGAGCGGAAAGTGGATTACGGGAATGATTAATGTCACGTGTCCCGAAACGTATAGGTCATTATATAATTATACCTTTTTATTATATACCGTATTATATCTAGGTCAAATAAAAGGACTTTTATTTCCATTAGTCTACGTCCAATATTAATCCCAGGATTAATCTAGTACTTCCTGGACATCCTCGCCTACTTCCGGAATATTATTAAAAGCTCTTATCGGATTATCTTATTACGTATTAGATTAAAACCTAATAATCCCCCAAATCTTTCGGAGTAATATATATTATCTGTCTGTTTTATGATAACAGAAGCCGATGAAACCCTCCTTTGAAGTCTATTACTCCCTGGTCTTGTCTACCCCTCTCTGTATGGGTTAGTTTCAAAAAGCGCGATTCGTACGCCTCCTAACGGTAGATATTTTCGGAGCGGGAGTTCGTCGAACGAATATCTCTAGCAGCCTCGGAGTTCGTCAAAAAAACGTCGTCGTTTGTGGAGAGAGAGAATTTCCAATTTTCCGTAGACAGGGGGGGATGAAGTAGGACCCCTCCGATCTCGTAAAATTGGGAATTTTACCCATACAGAGAGGAGCGCTATATCGAACATTAGAGTAGTAGACTTCAAAGGAGGGTTTCATCTACTTCTGATGATAAGAATTCCCGAGTATTATTCAATAAAAATAGTTAAAAACTTTCCTTACCGTTGATAATAAAATATTTCTTTTAACTAGTTGGAGCTTGACAATGCTATGACGACAACATCATTGACGCGAAATAAATTTCCATATCTCTGAAAAATAAAGGTTCAGTCACTAAAACCGCTAATGAAAGGTTTCAATATTATTTCAACATTTCAATATCTGTACTTTTATTGACCTACATTTCAATGACCATTTACGAAGTCATAATATATTCTTCGAGAATAAACACTTTATTCGAACAAGTCACGAGACAATGTGACCTTTAACCTTTAACCTTCGTTAACGTATTTGAAACATTCACCGAGAATGTAATACTTTCGCAATTTGACCTCAAAACCTGGAATCCTGGATATTTTTTGAAACTAATTATAGCGCAAATGGCCAGGTTTCAACCATGATTGACCTTTAACCTCCATAAATATTCTTCTAACTTTCATCAAGAATATAGTATTTTATAACTAATTTTTCTGACCCTGATTGACCTTTATCTCTCAATAAAGTTTGACCTTTAACCTCCATATATTTTTTAAACGAAGAATAATATAGTTTAGCAACTTGAAGCGAGTAATCCCTATATTTACAGTATGTTTCGCTTACATTTAACATTTAAACGAGTAGACGTGGTAATAATTCGTATATACACTTTGGAATTTCTTCGTTCATATAAAGACGTATATTTCGACACTAGGAAGTCAAGAGCACGTTATTTTACAATCATTTCGTACGACTTTTACTATTTATGATGTGACTAAAAAATGACCCCAAAGGCGTCCGTTATCCGGAACAAGTTACGCGCCAGATATAAAACCGAATATTTGACTAAATTTAAAGGTAAACTTGGGGCTAAAAATGGAACCGATTTTAAATTTATTTTCTGAATCACCGGATGCCAAATTCGATCAGTAATTGATATAGAAACATTTACACTAAGAGTCACTTTATCATAATGATATTTACTTCATCTTCAGGGAAAAGTTTGTAAAATGGCGCGTCATCGGGTTTTATAAAATAGTTCTTGACACTACGAAAAGGTGTACAGTGATTGGTCAAGAAAAACCATACTGTTTTATCCATTAGCATCCCTTACACGGTGTAAATATTTTTGAACTTTGTTTCACAACCTGAATAATTTTGGTTAATTTTAACTTTTGATATATGTTTTGATGTGTTCGAAAAAACATATATATATTTGAAGCCTTTTTCGTGGCTATTTTCTTAAAATTAAAATAAGCAATTTGTTTGATACGGTATAAATCAAACGGACGCATTAACTAAAACAAGTCGAATAATTTAAAAAAATTTCGGGGAAAATAAATTACTAACAGGTGTAATTCGTAATTAAGCGTGATTAACTCGTGAAATTACTGAAAGATCATGAAATAATTTCGCTTAATTACTGAAAAAACATTAAGTAATTTCACTTAATTACTGAAAATGCGGATATGTTAGAGAGAAAATGTTGAAATTACTTAAATTAAGAGAAAAACCTTCAAACCACGTGAAATAAAATTACTAATTAATATCTTCAAGGCATGTCGTTTGATATGGTTAACGTGAAGGGTTCTAAATTGCCTTTTACAAGCTTGGAAGGGGTCTTGTTCGTACGGAAAATTGTATATTCTCCATCTCATTTCTAGGGGAGGGGCTTCGAGAATCGAGACACGATCGGATGTACAAATAAACCCGATTTTCTTCGAAATGTTTGAGATTTCAAAATCAACAATTTGATCGATGAAAATTACACCACCCAATTTTCAAAAATTGAAAAACAGTTAGGGCTTTGTTTGTATTCTGTACAACAATTATTATTATTATACACGTATTTTAGCGAGCAAAAACAAGCTTTCAAAATAATACCCATCAAGACTATTTAAGGAACTTAAACCATATTTTGATATATAAATACACTTTTTTAAAAGTGCGAAGCAAACTTGTTTTTCTATATTATATATATATGTATATATTAATTTCCATATGGCAAATTTTGATGGAAATAATTCTACATTAAACTATTCGTTAAATTCCGTGATCCCACGTTAAATTTTCGTTTTGTTACCAGGTATCTACGACGTAATTGGACTAATTAAGCTAAATTAGAGAATAATTTTTAACCAATCAAGGCGCTGTCTGTACTTAAAACTCCTTAAAGCTACAGTTCACCCGCAAACTTTTAGGTTATAGTTAGAAAGATAATAAAATGGAAAAACGGGTATAAATCAATAGGTCTTTTTAGCTTTCAGTCTATTGCCTCGATTGTACTGAACAATTGACAATTCGTTTAAAATCAAAAGTCAATTTCCCGCAACTTAAACACGCGTTAAAAACCTTAAATATTAACACGTGGGCCAAAAAACACGTTTAAACTTGTTTTTGTCCAATTTTTTCTGATCTAAGGATGTAGATGGTGCCACTGGGCAATCGATTTTCTAGGGTTTGATAACATGTCCTCCCAATGGGAAGATTCTTTGGTATGTTCGCGTTTGGTTCCTAAAACGCAGGAACCTTTCTGAGAATAATTACCGTGAGTTCCGCTTAGAACGTTGACCGTCAGCTGACCGTTTCGTAGATCATCTTCGGAGATGTCGAAACTCAACGCTTCGTTCCAGACTGGATTTTTCGTCCCTTTTTTAGTGGTCGTCTTCTTTTTCTTAACTTTTCTAGATTCGGTAGTGCTTAGAGCTACTTTGACGTAAGAATCTGTCGAAAAATTAAACGTGGAAACTATTTAAAGGAAGATTATTAGGTGAAAATTTCGTACCCATTTTAATTTTTTATCTGATTCCTTGCAATTAAATATATCCTGCTGAATTTTTTCAAATTTTTTAAAAAATTATTTCGATGAGAATTAATTATTTAAAACTTAATTAGGCTTAGCTATGTGTTTGAATTTTTCACTGTTGCCAAAGGACCAATCAGAGCAAAGAGCTAATGACAGGAGACTCTATCGAAGTTAGATCGTAGAACTCCTAGCGACATCTAGGTGATAATATAAAGATCTTGGTTTAACTTGAAGATTTGAAATAGAATAGTTTACTAATTTTCTCCAAAAGAAGCAGCTGCAACTTTTTAAAAACTATAAGCTTCGCTAGTAACGAGCTTTGGATGATAATGATGCCTACAATCTTTTATAAACCTAATTTTCATAAAAATCAAATCCAAAATTTTAACTACGTTATCACCTACATGTCGCTAGGGTTTCTACTTTTTATCTTAGTAAGTCGGGGGATGAGTCCTTGGTTCTGATTGGCTTCTTGGCAATTGTAGAAAAATTCAAATGCATGTTTAGGATATAAAACCTTTTCTAATAGTATTTGTACTTCAAAAATTATGAAAAAATTCAGGGGAGCATATTTTTACATAAGGAATCAGAAAAGAATACTTCATTTCAGCTAATAGTATCCCTTTAAGTCAAATCATTTTTCCCAGGACACACCGGACAAAATTAATTATTATAAATAGGCCTAATCTACTCGTAAGAAACGTACAAAGATAAGAACCAATTTTCATCTTATCTAACTTACCCGGACAATCTTTATCCTGAATAAGCGGTAAATTACACGCTTTTAGAACTACAACAGTCAGGCGACCCGCTGATGGTAAATAACTTAGGGATAAAAGAATTTCCGGTTGATCCATCGGCCCCTAAAAATAATATTTCAATTTATTTGTAATTAAAATCTGAATTGATTCAAACGATAATTAAATTAGGCTTATTAAATTAAATTAATTATTTAAACGATTAAAATCTAGGAAAAGAAATTAAAATCTTATTTTAATTGTAATCAGGATTAAATTCTGTTTATCTTAATCTTCGTTATATTTAAATTCATTTAGAGTAATGAATACTTTTAATGACGATAGAATAAAATTAACTCCGAATAGCCGAAAATAAAGATTTCGAAAAATGGGTTTTCCTAAAATATCTTGCAGCTAATAATATCATTAAATGTTAATTAATTACGATTTAAAATATTTAATAAAATACGCGAATAAAAACAATTATATATAATTAGTTTGTTTACGCTTATAATTAACTTAAACGTGTTTAAGCAATCATTATAGTTAATTTAAAGTTAAATTTCGTACCTTATCAAGCTTAGTTACTTCACTCCATATCTCCAAATCACTCGAAACGTCAATTTCTGAAAGATTGACTCTAACTTCTCCAATGACGTCGTTCCTCGAATATCGGTCGTAATCGTAAATTTGCAACAGAAGAATCCTGTCCGCTAATTCTTCGAAACATATGGGAAACTTAAAGATTTCGTCGTATAGTGGGTTAATTGAATTTCGCCGTATTTCGGTTTGTCTTTGCTTGGCGTCCACTTCCGGTAGTAGTGTTACCTTGACGTAAGGGTCGCTGAAAGAACTACCGGATTCGCGAGACTGATCCAATTCAACGGCTTTTTATTAAAAACAAGCGGAAAACTATTTTATTCGGACTCTTTGAAATGAATTTTCGAGAAATTCACCTTCAATGACGTGGCAAACGAGATCAGATCTATTGAAATCGTATTTTAAACGAAAGTGTAACCGACCACCTTTCGGTCCGTGACCGGAGCTATTTGTTGACTGTAGATAAAGCATATCTTGCTTCTTATACAAATCAGGTTGAAGCGCGCCTGAAACAATATTAACGAGGCAGTCTGAAGTGTTAGTACCGTATCTCTACGGTTAACCCTAAAATTTTCCAATTTAACGGGACCTACTGATAACCCCCAAAAATATTACGTACCGAATGGACTCAATGATCCGCCGTAATTTGAAACGGGAGGTCCGGTAGATTCTGTCGAAGACTGATTCGAATAAGCTGGCGATAATAACGGGGATAGAGATTTTGGTCTCCCAATACCCGGTGATGTTGGTCTACCACCGGAACCGTTCGAATCGTGGAAAAAAGGCGACAATGCTTCGGGAGATGGGGTTCTAAGAACGGGAATAAATTAAACAACAAAACACTCGGTAAATTACGGCAAGTAACGTTATCCTCAAATGTAATATCAGTTTAGTTAAAAATCCTGATAAAGTTTTCGAAATCCCATACTCTTTAATCGGAATTATTTATTTATTTATTTCATCGCGTGCAACGGAGTTATTTTATTAGAAGCACCCAAATATATGCCTGTGGTTCCTCCCTTTATATTTAATGTATTTAAATTATTGGCTTAACATACCATCAATTATGATAGCATCTTTTCGAGTTTAAATAATAGATTGTTGTTAAATAATACGCGCTTCGCTCGCTCGACAATTTATATTATAATGTTATTACCTCGGTGTATAGCAGGATACGTTGCCGTAATGTTCCCCAACAGCGTTGCTTTCGGAGCGATCCGATATTGACAGCCTTGGTACCGGTTGTGGCATGGCTCTAGCATCGACTGATCTACAATTTAACACAAGGTAAAACAACATAAAGCAACTATAAAAAATCTAAAATATTTATTTAACAAATGGCGCTTTAAATTTGTAGTAATTTACCTAGCCCTACAAACGGTGGGTGACCTTCGCCTTACACCCGGTAATGAATAGCTCGATTGCGAAGACGAAACCTTTTCTTCGGTGATATGTACATCTGGTAATGAGAGTCGAACGTGTACGTGCTCGACGCCAGGGACAGTGACGTTGCTTCTTAAAGGGTTGTTGTTATAGGGTGTAGCACCCGTGGATAAGACATTGGTCAGGGCGGAATGCTTGGGAGGCGAGCTGGTTTGCGTAGGAAGAGAACTTGTTCGATGTGGTTGTTCACGGAAAATACTAAAGTTCTAAAGACAAAATTACAATTTTTTTTAACTCATAGGTGCAGAATAACTTGAATACAAGTTTAATTTCTTCGTTTATAAGGGTATGAGTATAAGTTTTTCCAGGAATAATAAACGCAATGGCCCTCTAAATATGGGGCGCTTTTTGAATCGGTTGGATGACAATAAAATAATTGTGGATTACCCCAAAAATGGCAAGTTCTTCAACCAACTGATCTTAACGAATCTTCGTAAGAGTGAGATATATTTTTGACACGCACTGTGAGAGAGCCAAGGTTAATTGAAACCAAATTTTACTGGGTTTCGTGTACATCTAGAGTTTATTCGTAATTTTATGCCTATTTAGAGAGATTTCAAATGGATCTTTCATTTCGTACAAGTCAATGTCTTCGTTCAATGGTTTCACATCGAAATTCTTAATATTATTAATTTTTTAATTGAATTTAGTTAAATTAAATGCGCTGCTTAAAATTATTCTTAATATTCAATGAAAGATGGGAAATGAATATTTATTCTAAAACTCGGGCTAAATTCTGAGAAATGGGATATTATGCGCCGAAGAATCAATAAACCATTCTATTGAATATGAGCAAAAGCTTGATGTGTTTCGTTTCAAACATTATAAAAGATTCGCTCAATCTATTTTTAATGAGTAACGACCATATTACAGGAGCGAAGAAGAACTAGCAATTTACGGTAATGTCCGAATAATTTGCAACAAGGCGTACTGAGCTTCAATGACGCGTTACTTCGGCTCGTATACATTGTTTCAAGAAGGACGAACAGTTTATTCGAAGAAGAGCGTGACTTTTAGGGATAAAGATCCAATAAGTAACTGTTGAGCGTTGAAAAGCGAAAATCTCTTTTTTATTTCTCATCTGTAAAATCGATGAAAGATTAGGTTACTATGACTACCAGGGGGCGCCACGAATGTTCCGCCAGTCACTAGGGGTAACCGGGTTTACTCTGACGCTATTATTAGAGATTTTGGATGATATTGGACCAAGTTTCGTTTGGGTAAACAGTCTAGGCATAGTACAGTATAAGATTTCCTATGTTTATGTATATTATACTAAACTTCAGAGACGGAAAAAAAAAGAAAATCACAATTCACTTGGGGTATAAAAGGCACGTTTTTCTAAAGAATCCAATTTAAAACGACGACGTACGAGTCTTAACCAGGAACTAGTTCATTATCCTAGGAATTGCGACTGCTTTTTCTTTCGAAACAAACATTTTACAATTTTCGGTAATATTTAGGCTTAACATATTACTTCAAAAACTTATTTCTAACAATTCTTCGTAGCCTTAAACGAACGAAGGCCTAAATTAATCCCTATCTTTAGTTTCCCCATCATTGAAAAAAAAAAAAAAGATACCACTACTACTCTTTTAACTCTTTGCAAAATATAAATAGAGAAAATTGTAAATAAAATGTAAAAATATTTCACGCTTGCTAAAATGGCCAAGAGACGAGGCGGATTGATACGTAATATTTAATTTCGCTGGATCAAAAGTAGTCTTTGAGAAAAAACGAAACTTGAAAACGAGTATACCCGGGGAATGGGAATCGGAGATAAAGTGTCAAATCCCATAGTCCCAAGTGGCGCGTAAAAGGCATTTCAACACGTTTATTCGTAGTTTCATTCACGGAGGAATGGATATTAGATAAAGATTGCCGTTGCAAAAGGAGAGAGAGATGTCATTGGTGGTTGAAAAAAATTCCTCTTCTTAAATGGGAAGTAAAAAGGTTTAATGTTTTATGAAAAATACAACGTAGATGTCAGTGAATCTCGCGTAATTTAATTTTCCAAATAATAGATTATAATTTTAAAAATAGGTTGGAGTGTTTATGTATTTTTAAAGATTTTATAAAGAAAAAATTGATCTTGTCGCTTTAAATTTCCCTGAAAAAGTTCTACAAAAAAAAAAAATTCCCAACATAAAATTGAATATAAAATGGATTTAAATTTGATTTTACACAAACATCACTCACGTAACATAACGCGCATCATTTATATTTTAAAGGGTCAAATGTTTACCAAAAATTCAATACGATAAATACTCGAATATAATAATATAATGAAGGTAATCTCTCTCTCCGTATGTAAGACTAAGGCTTACCTACCCTTAACACAACTTCTTTCCATTTTCCAAGCGCAGGGTGATCGGGGAAAGACATGAATTCGTACCTCCCACGCAAAATTCAACTCTACAAATTTCGAGGCTTATTAAGAGAGACAAAAGATTGACAATAACGAGAAATCCGGGATCAGAGAAGGAAATTTTGGGGAATCCACGCTTAGCTCGGACTTCTCCGAAGAATCGAACGGCGGGGACCCGGCCGCCATCTCACGCTGTAGATGTGGGAAGACAACTCCGCGATTGAGAGGGGAAAGCCAAGTGTATGGTCCTATAACGCGAGTTTTCACGGACATAAATTGATTGATTCGCGACTGTTTCGTGATAACCAAATAATTTGAGGCGCAAAAGAGTACAGTTTGATTAGGTTGATAATCAAACCGAAGAGAAAATATTCACCTCAGTTTATAGTTCGGGTTACGAGCGTGTGGTGGAGCTTATGAAAATTGGCTGCCTCGCTCTAATTGGCTAGATTCAAAATTGCGTGGAATACTTATTTACCCCTATTTACTTCTGTTATAGCTAATTTTGGTTAAATTGCATTGAAGTCAATAGAATTATGTCACCCGGCATATTTCCTCCAATAATTCAAGTTATTTTTTACAAGATAAGGCGCGAATGTTACGTTTATTTGTACGAAATAAAAACTTTTTATTATTATTATTATTATTAAACTGTCTATAGCTACAAAGGCTTAATGGGTAATATGCTTATGGAAGAAATTATATAGATTATATCTACCATGAAAATGGAGCTTAAATAGGGTAGGTTCGAGGCAAAATCAGGAAGCAACCTGTGGCAGATAGGCCGCCAAACGTACTGGTAAAAAAAATGAATGGTGGACCAACAACGCGTGTGATATTAAAAAGTGCGTAGTTCTCGGCTAACTTCTAATAAAATACGTTTAAGTTTGGACTAACGCGTAAATGTTATTTTTTTTTTTTTTTTTTCCTATAAGGGAAACCGATTGTATATATATTGTTATCGATTGTTCGAAACTCGAAGCAATCGATATATCGAGAAGCAGCTTGGATTTATAAAATGCGTGTTTATAGTGGTTAGACGCGAAGAAGAAAACATACAATTTAATCTTAAATAAGAGATTTTAAAAGCTGTTCAATTGTTAGTTTGTTCGTAGAAAATCTTTACAACTTTACTTTTAAAGTAAATTATGAATATATTCGTTTTATTTATTTTTTTTACTAAAAAATGTAATCCTTAAATTCAGATAAAAGATAAATAGATAAGGTATTTACCAATATAAAGTTACCTCGAATAAAAACGTTTAAGATAATGGATAAAAAATTCACATTCTTAGAATTCGAGTAAAATAAAATTGAAATTTTATTATTTGTTGAAGAAATATATTTTTAAATTGTTCGTTATCCGAATTATATAACTCGGATAAGTTGGCATTTTCGGATAAATACGGATAAGTTATTGATTGATAAATATCCGAATTTAAATCAATAGAATTGTACGAATTCCGAGCTCTATTTAGTTCTTGTTTAGAAATAAAATCCAATTGACGAATCATTTTCTAAAAGAAAATCTTAGCCGCAAATCTACTGGGAAACTGGTTGTACGAGACGTTGGTCAATCGAGATATATAAAGGTAATCCCCTTCAGCGTGTCAATCACTAGCCCTTGTTAAGCCGTCAACCACCGACAAGGTATTCGCTCAATAGAATCCTTTCCCTTACGTAAGCTATCTATCTACACTAACGCGGCGCGACATCCGAGCCAATATAAAACCAGCCTCAACTATAAATAGACTCGTATCAATAAAGACCGAGTTACCGAAAAATAAAAACACATTTGAGAATCTTATACTAAAAGTTCTCCTTAGTTTGGTATCGTTAAAATTGTACCGCCATTCAATAAATCATTTATTGAATAAGCTTTAGAACTAGCAGCGTAGAAGTAGCAAATGGAATAAGGTAAATAAAATTCACTGTTAAATTTAGACCGTCACGAACTCCAAATGTAAATTGACTAGCATTTTCGGAGATATCATTAAATAACGATTCTTATGGTCAGACTACGGTCAGATTGTGGTCAAACTATAGTTAAACTATGGTCGAAACTATGATCAAACTATGATCAAATTGACAGCGGTAAACAGTAAGAATTAGAGCATATTTAGGTGTAATGACGTCATTATTTTTTACACCCTCTCTTCACGCTTAATGAATTAAAATTAAAATTTAAATATTTTTTAATAGATTCAACCGAGGGGGCAGACACTCGCGAGCTCAGGTGTACAAAATTTTTGAACTCTTTGCACTATCAAAGCTGAACTCAAGAGTTCATAAGAGTTCGAATTCAATGCACAGTCAAAGCTGAACTCAGTGAACTCAGGTGTACAGCGAATTCAAGAGTGTCTGACCCCTCGGATTCAACGCAATCTAGAATAATTTTTTATCAAACGCGATACCTCGTTTTTATTCTGAATTAAATAAAAATGACCTCAATGAAAAAGAAAAATTGGAATTGGTGTCGCTCCGAGATGAAAATCGAAAAATGACTTTAACGGTGAAACTGTCACTTGAAGATTTAAATCCCTTTACGTGGGAGAATAATGGGCACTCGTCGTTGGTTCTCTCAAATTCTTAGTGACTCTTATATGACCTCCGCTTATCCTAGCTCGAACGATGACATTTCGCCCTCTAGCCCGAAAGAACCGCCGGGACAAAAGGAGATTCGCGCTTAGCCCTTTTCGGCGTACTTTTAATGAAGTTGGCGTTTCAGGGACAAATCCCAGTTATCTAATTATAACTTCTCGAAATACGCTAGGAAAACTTTGTTTAAGCCCGGGTTTGTTCGCTTTCGGGGCTTTTTTTCTTCAAAATTTACCAAAAATTAAAAATCAGCCCTAAGGGAACTAAATTAAAATTAAATATCCCTTCCTAGTTTTATTAATAACAAAAATTAAACTTTTTTTCCGAGTAATTGTAATCAGTAATCAATGACTTATCCTAGTAATTGTAATCAGTAATTACGTAACTTAGTAACTGTAATCGATAATCAATTACTCAACGCGTAATCAGTAATCCAATAACTCAAAATAATTGTAACTTAACAGAGCTCTTTGATTAGTCAAACTGAAAATTAATTTAGGCTTAGCAGGCTGAAATAACATTGTTTTTATCAATTAGCTGTAAAATAAGTCTTAATAACGTTTCAACACGTATTTATACCAGTTCTAATCGACTGAAAAGGGTTCTTTATTATCCCTTTGGGCTTAGCAAAGGTAGGAATCCGCGCGTTTGATCTAAGAGCGAACGAGCAATGAGCTTATTCTCTGTTCTAAGAGATCGATCTATAGAAAGCGCTAGTTACTATGACTACGCGGTATCCCGTTTTCCCGGAGAATTTATATTAGGTGGAATGGAAAGGTAAGATTCGAGCTAGTTCTCGGCGCATATTTACAGATCATAAACCAAGAACACATACGCGGTGTACGTACGTTGATCTTTTAAGACAACGAAATGTGTTGAGGCTTGCCAATGACGCTTACATAATCTAATCTAATCAATCTGATGATGTCATTCATATTGAAATAACATCAATTATGATTTTATTTTTTTGTAATAATGTTCCTACAATCATTTAAATACCCTATCTGAAATTAATAACTTATTCCGCAATGTAATCTAGTTACGCGAGGCATACGTATTCTTGGTCCCTGAAGGTAAGTTACGATTTCCAGAGAAGAATCAAAGCGAAAGAGAAGAGCTTGTCTGATAATACCAGAATCATTCTCAGATTTCAGAGTGTTTTTAGCTTTCTTTTATATCAAGGATAAGTACCCGATTCCTAGAATTCAGAGTCGTACTGACATTCTATCTTGCTATCAAATAAAAAACATTTATTCGTAAAGACATAAAATAAAACCTAAGTCTACGAGAGGGAAAATATCGTTCAGTTTGTAGCCCGGAATACGAATACAGCGTGCCTTATTGTCTTTCTCTTAATCTAAAGGATTTTCAAGGGATATTTCACGTTAGAGCCTCAAGCGACGCCATAGTAGAAAAAACACGCGAGACTTTCCCTTTAAAAATAATAAATAAATAAATTTTAAGTATTCGCCAAATAAAATGGGAAAGTAATAAAGATCTCAAAATCCCGGAGCTTCCCATCGCGAAAGCAATTTAAAACTCTTTCAAATTTTGACGCTATGTACCCTAGCTTTACGTAATCCCTTGATGCAGAATGTTATTAAGTGGAATTCGGGGACTCGAGTGTTTACAACCTACGCCGCGCTGTTACTCGTTACTTTAAACTATTAATTACGAAACTTTAATTAACTCCAAAGATGATTAGAGTTAAAAGTGGGTACAGAATTTTAAAGTTAGCGTTTAAATTCCTGGAAGCTTTAAAAGAAAGATTAAGAATGAAGAGGATTTTTGGAGTCAAACGCGTTGTTATGACATTCAATTACGAATTACATTCTTACGTAATAATAATTAAATTCTACGAAATAAGAAGGATATTTTCAAGTTTACTACTAATTTTACGTTAAATAATAATAGTTTTAGACTAATTAAAAATTGGGTGAGATAGAAAAATAAATAATTAGTTAAAAAAAATCTCAAATCAACGAAAATTTTAGAAAAAAATTATTATTTTAAAATATTAACCTAACCTTATCAAATATAACTGTACTATTTTAT
The DNA here is from genome assembly GCA_963920705.1 of Odiellus spinosus. Classification (NCBI taxonomy): domain Eukaryota; kingdom Metazoa; phylum Arthropoda; class Arachnida; order Opiliones; family Phalangiidae; genus Odiellus; species Odiellus spinosus. Next base: position 23,169,303 of record OY987233.1, on the reverse strand, counting down.
ACTAATCATATTTAGACCGCGAAGCTTTTGATAAATTTCAGAGTAATTCTTACAATTCGTGGCTATAAATTTTACACTATAATATTTTTTAAACTCTACAGGAATTCTTACGATCAAAGGGGTTGTGGCTTTTACTACTCGACCAAGAGAGCTTGACGCGTCATTATATTAGCGGGGCTTCTCAATAATGGGAAGCCATATAGTACTTCTTAAAGCGAATGTTATTAATATTGATTTTATATAATAATAGCGGTTGACCAACGAGGCTTCCAAATTTTTTTTCTTTATATATTTAAGTTCCCATAAAGAATGTTTATCATAAACTGATTTCCGTAATCTTGTTTACGAGTTGTTATAGACATATAGATCTACTTTAATCACAGCGTGATTTAACATTGCGTATCAATACGCCTTACCTTTGGGTTTAGTTTAAAAATTAATTGAAATGATGGAGGTATAATAGCTTAATTAAGCTTATTTGTGAAACCAGAAAATCACACATATATATATATATATACAGGGAATAATGACGTTGATGAAGGAAGTGGTAAAAAAATGCAATTTCAACCTTAAATTTAGGTTTTTACAAATTGTGCCATTTTTGCGGTAATACCTCATGCAGACAATCCCCAATGTGAAAATTAAAATTGGGTGTATATTAGATATTTCGCAACTTTAAACCCCAACCAATTATTGATGTTGTTACTAAAACAACCAAAATTTACAACCGAATTGCATATTCCCACAAAGACGGTTGTCAAAATCTTCCCTTATAATTAAATCTATTAATTCAATCCTTACGTACAGGAAGAAGTAGAAAAAAAAATAAAAAAGTATCCACAAAACATCTCCAGAAAATAGCCAGGAGCAAATGAATGAGATCTTATTACATTACCGTGAAAGGCATACCCCATTTAGAATAAGGAGAGCCCGAGAGAAAATCAGATCTTGGTCGGATTTTCTCTCCCCGTAATAAATTATTAGATAACGGGGAGAAAATGCGCTGGAATTAGAAGGAGAGAAGAGACGTAACTCACTCACCTGTTGCGGTGGACTCGCCATGACGGGAGCTGAGGAAGAATCGCTAAGAACTAGGAGTTTGCCGTTGACGCTCGCCTGTTGCGGAAAACGCCCCCCACTACTCGCTTCGGTTTCACCCGGATCGGACTTGACCGAGCATCTTTTGGGAGCGGCTTCTGGAGGAGAGTCGGTTTCCTTGGACGCGGCGCTTCTGAGACTAGCTGTTTGCCTTCGTTCCCGATAGGCGGCGAAGTAAGCGTCTTCGGCGGCTTGTTTACGATCCCGGGCATAGTAGCGGTAGATGACCAAAGAGATACCGATGAGCAACGCCATACCTACTCCGGTAACGGCACCTAGGACCGAAGGTGAAACCATCTACGAATAGACCAAAATGGGGAAAACAAGATGGTTGAAAACTGGTTACAAAAAACCCCCAAGTTCGAGCAATAAAACTAGCGTAAAACAGTTAATGATTTTTAAGATCTATGGGATTTAACCTTAATCGGTAGTATTTGCTGTCCGAATGATAACTGAAATTTTCCTCATTCTGTAGCTAATAAAAAGTACGGAATAATTTTAGGTCCCCGAATGGTGTTAAAATGGGGGTAAAATTAAATATAAAATGTTAAATTGGGTGAACCAATAAGATTCTGGGCCAATTTGACTGATTTATAAGTAGAGGAGGGAACGTCATAGCCGTGACAATTCTAACTAATAATTGGTCAATTCTACCGTACACCCTGATTGGCCACCAATAATGAACCGAAAAATCATAAGATATTTTTAAGGGTTTAAAGAGTGGCGAAGGTGAAATGGGATGAGAAAGGTAGGGTAAGATAATTGAGTTTTAGCCATCATCCTTTTCCAACCTCTCTCTTCCTCTTTCTCTCCATCCCGCACCTGTATACGTATATAAGAGGATTTGCAACAGAACAGGGCTGGGGAGTTATCTCGAAAATTCAGGGGGGCCCGCAATAAAATATTACACTCCTACGCGCGAGCCCTGGCTTTTACCAAAAGAGGCTTAAGAATATATTTTTTATTATTACGGCGGATGGTTGCTAAGGAAAGGTAGTCCAATAACCTCTTGATATACGTCCTTATTATATTCAAGGAATTAGAATATCGCGTCTCTTTTAATAAGGAACAATTTGTAATCCGTATTAGGCCGTTTGTATGTTAAAAATCAATATTACTCGATAAAAGCCTTTGAAAAATGGGTATATTATAATAATACCTCTTATATTCGAAACATTGTATTATTAATTCAAAGCTTGTATTGAAAAGACGGTTTAACTTTAATAATTAAAGGAATAGTCCAGTTCAATCGGATATTTTTCATATACGGGTCTACAAATTGACGTACGAATTTGGGAAGTTCCTTATTTTATAGCTTTTTAAGACGAATTTCGTTAATTCTTACCATTTTCATTTTGTTTCCGGTAAATATTTTTTTGTATCGGGGTCAGTTTTCGAGAATTTCAGATAAACACTGTAAAGAAATTTAAATCTTAATTGCGCAATTGCTATAATTTAATACGCGTCAATTTTCCCATAAATGAAATTATAACTACCGAAGGGAATTAATTAATGAATTAATTAATGAATTTTGGGTAAAGTAAAAACTTAGGCTGATTAATTTCCTTCGAATGAGAATAAATAAACTATGTGGCAACCTTAAAAGGAACCAAAACTTCTATTGGGTAACCGGTTTATAATAGGAAGATATTCCCAAGAAGAGGAGTCGAAGGATAGCGCTTTTGAGTTTTTACTTCCGGTTGTCTTACAGCCGCTATAGCGCTAGTCACAAACCGGAAATGATAGGACAAATATAAAACGAAGAACTCGCCTTCTACTTCTCTTCTTTTGCCAACCGCGAATTATTTTCATACGAATTTGGCTGCAGAACGTCGTAAGGGTTGTTAAGAAGAGAAATATAATTAAAGCTTGTACTCGAGCAATCTGTTATCTAAACAAAATCCAGTGACGATAATCCTTTGTCTATAGACAAAAGGGTATTAACAAGATGGTCAAACTCATATAAATGGCTACACCTTGTTTGTAAACAAGTCAATGGGGCTCCAAGTTCCATAATAAAAAAACGTGGCATACTCGTTAGAAAATTTAAACAAATTTTATTTAATAGGACTCTAGTATTGTTATAAATGGACAATAAAGGGTTCGTAAGAGTCCTCTAACGGCAAATAGAGCGTGCTAAATCAAGGTTGCCACAGTTTTTTCAGATTCAAATTCCCTGACCTTTTCCAAAGATTTTCCCTGACCGTTTCAGCTAATACTACCCAATTTTTAACCTTTATTTTGTATATTACTTAAAAATAAATATTTTCAATAACATGGTAAATCTTGAAAGATCTTTAAATTCCTTGACTTTTAATAATATCTTAAAATTCCTTGATTTTTTAAAATATCTTTAAAATTCCCTGACTTTTTAAAATATCTTAAAATTCCCTGACTTTTTAAAATATCTTAAAATTCCCTGACTTTTTAAAATATCTTTAAATTCCTTACTTTTTTGGTTCATTTTAAAATTCCCTGACTTTTCCCTGACTTGTGGCAACCATGTAAATTAAATTATTTGCTTATAATAAAAAATCGGACCAATCATAATCAGATGCATCCAAACTACAACAAAATTTACATTCATTGTTTAACGATAACGCGCTGTTCAAGCTGCCAGACTCGACAATTATACTGATAAAAAACTATATCAAGGCTGGCAAACAAATTTTGAATTTGTTTCGTGTCAATATCGCCTTCTATTCGTGTTAAACGCCGAAATGTAATTGATCGTAATCAGCTAAAAAACACCAAAAACGCTGTACCGATAGAAGTTACGAAGCTGAAATGATACCCCATTGATACGTAACCAGGCACGAAGGTAATCTTATAAATTCCAGCTGTTAGCGTTTGTACTGGATGAGAAACTTTGTATAATTAGATTTTTGTTAAATGGCTCGTAAAAAAGTGGTACAACCCCACGTTGTTTAGTTTCCAAATAATAAACTCCCTTGAACTACATATTTGAAAGCTGAAACTAAACACTATGCCTATAGTTTATAATCATATTTAAACTTGAGCCTTAAATGATTTGGTCCAAAATATCAATTCTCCCAAATATCTCCATCAGAAAACAAAAAAAAAAAAAAAAAATATTTTCGTATATTTTGTGAATTAATTAAGTTAGATTTCAATTTTAGCGTAGGTAAAATTCCGTATCAAATAATAACCTTTAACCTTTGTGACCTTATCACGTACCATAATTAACGCGCGAGAATTAACTGTAGGCTATACAATCGCGACCATAATGATGAAATACGGTGGAAAAATTGTTTTAAAATATTTCAATGAAAGCGATTATAAATTTAACTCGCATATTTTGATTGGTTTTTTAACAATTTTTCCAAAAAAATGTTACTCATATTCCATCTTAAACTCTTGGAAAATCATTGACATCATTAATTTAACCAAAAACAATTAATTTAAATATCAATTTTGAACAAAATTTAGGTTTGTGAAGGTATTTTATCTTTAAATAAAATATTTCTCGATGAAGTACATCTGATTCCATATAAATTAATTCACGTGTTGAATATACTGCGCTTTAACTATTAAATGACGTTATTTATTGAAACAATTGCTTCGAAACCTCTTCGACAAATAAATAAATTAGATAAAGTATCGCGTCTCCTTACGAATTAATTTATAATAGTTTCTAATTGTTTAAAATTTATTATTAATCAAGTTCCTTTTACACATAATTACGATATGAAAGTAAAAGTTCTAAAATAAACTTCAATCATTGAATAACGCTTATATTATTATAATATAAGGTTATTATCATAAGTTTCTTACCTGAAACTTTCTAGAGATAATGTCAGTTAGGGAAACAGATGCCGAAAATAATAAGGGGTAGACTCCAAATGGTACAATATGTCGCGAACGCCTTAACTTAGTCCGGAGCAACGAAAAAGCAGCGTAGGATGGTCTACATATAGCCAGCACACGTGTACTTATCGGCGCATTTTCTCAAATAGAAACGATCGGGTTTCCCTGGTAACGCGAGATCACGTGATCCGATCGCTCGCGCGCCAAGATGAGCCCCCTAAAGAGATAAATAACCCGATGAAAAACGGGATAGAGAACGAAATACGACGTGGGAAAAAACATAGATCACGACTAACGAAACCTAAAACCAGCGTAGAATTCCACCTAATAACAACAAAAAATTGATCTCTTCCTAGTTTCGTGTTACTGGGACTTAAGAGGGATAAAAATCGGATGATTTATGATATCAGAAGCCGATGAAACCCTCCTTTGAAGTCTACTACTCCAATGTTCCATATAGCGCTCCTCTCTGTATGGGTAAAATTCCCAATTTTACGAGTTAGAAGGGGTCCTACTTCATCCCCCCTGTCTACGGAAAATTGGAAATTCTCTCTCTCCACAAACGACGACGTTTTTTGGACGAACTCCGAGGCTGCTAGAGATATTCGCTCGACGAGCTCCCGCTACGAAAACATCTACCGTTAGGAGGCGTACGAATCGCGCCTTTTGATAATAACCCATACAGGGAGGGGTAGACAAGACCCGGGAGTAATAGACTTCAATGGAGGGTTTCATCGGCTTCTGATGATTATTATTAATAGAATTAGAGTAAAATAATTATTAAAGCTTTATTTTAATCCCAAATATATATGGTAGGGTCGCCTAATTCTGAACGCTTCTATTTCCGAACACTTTCATTTAAAAATGTATAACTTCACTTTGGTTGGGTCGATTTAAAGATGGAAGGGCTCATTTTGTAGATTAAGAACGGGGCTATTCGAGGAACGCGACTTCAACACCCTAGGAAAAGATTCGGAGAAGATACGACCCTAATTAACCAACCGCGATAATTAGCCAAAAAATTTTAATAATTCCTAACGTTAAATCACCCCTAAACCAATTGTGAATAATTCTTAACGTTATATCATTCCAAAAAATGGTAAATAATTCTTAATTAATGTTAAATCATCCCAAAAAAATTATAAATAATTCTTAATCCCAAAAAAAAAATTGTAATTCTCAATTGTAAATAGCGGTGAAAAATCCTTCGAGCCCCGACACGGAAAAAAGTGTATGTGGGTAATAAATTTCAATTTTACGTATTTTAACTTGGCTCCTTTTCTACGCTAAAGTGCCTACAGCCATAACGTTACGTTAAACTTTCTCAACTTTCGATCAAATTCGAATAAGAGTGAAAAGTGTCATCTGTTGGTAAGAAACAAACGAGAATTTTTAGAAATTATTTACGCCTTAAAATTTATATATTCTCATAATTTATTATAATTGAAACCTTATTTTTAAACCTATTAGAGAAAATAACAACGCGTTAAAATAACGCCATTAATATGTAGTGAAAATTTCGGCAAAAAGATGACGCCGTTGTTTGAAACGTATAATGAAAGATTTCAGGATTTTTAGCAAATATTTTGGTAGCAGACCATTTTCAACTCACGAAATAGCGGAGGGTTGGAATATGTCTTTGCCCGAAGAAACTTCAGGAGTAATCTATCAAGGTGTCTGAGTGTTTCGAAATTGCTCTAATTACTTAATTACTTAATAATTAAATTATTTTTACTAAAATTTGTGATAACAAGAGCTGAAACTCTTAACTACTAGAGAAATATTGAAAATCGAATTGGAAAAACATTACTAATTATATTCCAAAAATATGGAAACATTATCAATAAATATTTCATTATTTATTGTTAGCTTTCATTGTCCCTTTACACGGTAGTAATTGAATCAGGCATATTTGATAATTGGCAATGAAATAAATAGTTTTCGGTTTATCAATTAGTATTTTAATTTACGTTTATAGAAGTTACGTTAATTAATTCATTAAATACTTCAATTATTTTAGTTTCCAATTAAGTTTTTCCGTATCAAGATCACGAAAAAAAAATTATTTCCGAATTAACCTCACCCTAAAATATATCTAATCGATAGAAAAGTGTAAAACACTCGTTATCTAGCTTCATTCTACCTTTGAAATATTTTGAAATTCATATAATTTATAGCGTTATTATAAATAATAAAAAGTAACCCTTTCTTCGTGATTGGTAACCTATCTTTTACTATAGAATTAACGTAGCAACATTTCAAAAACCCTTAAGCCGAATGAAATTTACCATTTAAGGAATCTTGACATGAAATACTTGAATTAATAAAATAATTACAGAGCTGATTTTGATATTTTGACACCATAGGTGATGAATGTTTATACATCATTTAATTCGTTTAGATTTGTCGGGTACTACTTTTATTTTTATCGGAGTTGATACGTACGTAACCCTCCGCTATATCTTTTCGCTCTTTAACAAGTGAAATTTATTATTTAAATCAGCTAATGTTAAAATGGGTTGTCAAGAACTATTTTTGTATTACGAGATTTAACGTTGAGTATCATTCCGCCTCTGATTTTCGCGTATTGTATATTATTTATGAATAGAAGCCTTAATTTTAATACTATAAAAAATTAATAAATGAAATAAAATATAATTTGTTTAAGGATAGTTACGAGGTGTAATAAGATTGGGGTGGTCCTTTATAAACTATACGATCAAAAGCCCCAGTTTTTTCAGATTCAAATTCCCTGACTTTTCCAGGTTTTCCCTGACTAATACTACCCAATTTTTAACCTTTTATTTTTTACATTATTTTGCAATCGCGTTGGCCAAACTTTGTTGCAAGCGTATCTTTGTTCTAATCTATACAACTGACACGCCGTCAGCTGAGAATCTTTTCCGCGGATAATGATTGGAATTTCCTGGCTTCTCGAAAGATCTTTAAATTCCCTGACTTTTTAAAATATCTTAAAATTCCCTGACTTTTTTGGTTCATTTTCAAATTCCCTGACTTTTCCCCGTTTTCCCTGACCTGTGTCAATGTCCGTCTTCTTCCAATCTCCGTTTGAACACGACCATATTTTAAAAAATTCGATACAGATTTCTGTTATGATTCGGGTATGAAAACGAAGGTCTTTAACTGAAGGCGTTATATTAGCATTCCCCTTGTCAAATTGTCAAATCAGTTTTAAATAATTATAGTACTTTAATACGAAGATATTTTTACGAAGATTTAATTTTAAAAGGCATGAGGTATTGCCCCCTTTTTGACGTGATGAAAAAGAAAGATTTTAAAGTCTATTCCGAGGAGAGCTCGTCTAAGTATTTTTCGTTTCTCAAATAGATATAAATTACTGACATAATTTATTCAAATTTAGCTCCTACCGTGTATTAAGTAAAAGAAAAAAAAAAAAGAAAAATTGAAATTCGGTCCGGTTTTTAACATCCCAAAGACACGCGACCATTTCGGTTGGTTTACAAAGGGTCAAAGTACTTTCTACGGAGAATGAAATTCTTTTTTTAAGTAAATTCATCGCGTAGTTAAAGCTAGTAATTAGTTTGATTGGATAATTTATCTAATAAGAGACTTGAACTAAATTCAGTGTTCCCTCGAAAATTATTAGGATAGCGTTAAAAGAATGTTGGCCACCTACAAAGTTATAGTGGCGCATATGTTAGACAAGTATTTCTTATTCAAGACTATATTTAATATCATAGGTAACGTAATATCTCGTAAGTATGCCAATAAATGCAACTTTTTCTTATAGACAAGCAACCGGACTTGACTAGGGTCTATTATAATAGGTGTCTATGGTTTTTTAAACTAAAAATTGAAGCGACTATGAAAACACAATCTCGAAGAATTCCGTGCCTTAAAAAATTGCGAAAGCTCATTAGATCTTATCATTAACGAGCCACACATTGTAATTATAATTCTTCGTATATTGTAAATAAAAATTCTAAACCAGTTTTTGTCATTTTTACATTTTATTCTCCGAGGCGACAAAAAAAAAAAAAAAAATACCCGTGTACTATATCTCCGATCTAAGAAGACGTTTTATAAAAATGCGCTGTTGAATTTAAAATTTTCCGTTCCCTTCTTAATATCGAAACGAAGTCAGTGGGCAAGGCTGCGATTAATAATTCATGCCGCGCGATCGCCAAAATTTCGAACGATAGGTGCTCAGAAACCTCAGGGAGAAGGACAACCTTCAAAATTGTATTAAATCCCGTAATATGAAAAGTATTTTAGATTAATGGCTTTTTTAATCCACTACACTGCAGAGGGATACAGCGCAACCCACTTGAATGGTAATTATGCCTTCATTGCTCAAATACAACAACAAAAAGTATCCAATAAGAGCAAGCTAAAAAGTAATGTTCCAATTGCGCATTTTCCCCTTTGCGCAGTTTCCCCTTATGCGCAGTTTCCCCTTATGCGCAGTTTCCCCTTATGCGCAGTTTCCCTTATGCGCAGTTTCCCTTATGCGCAGTTTCCCTTATGCGCAGTTTCCCTTATGCGCAGTTTCCCTTATGCGCAGTTTCCCTTATGCCCAGTTTTCAATTTAGGTTAGATTAGGGCCTACAATTAATGGAAAACTGCGCAAATGTGGACCGAAATCATTTAAGAAACCTTTAGCTCAGCAAAATATTGTAACAAAAATAAAATATGTTATTATTAGCATAAAGAGGACAATTGCCTTCGGGAAAAACAGGAAAAAAAAAAGGGGGGCCCTGGTTCTTGTTTAAGGTGGTTCCTCCGTCACACGCGCAAAATCCGAATGATGATGGCGCCTGATATCAAAAGAAAAATCTCGTCGCGAATTTTTAAACGCTTTTAACGTCGACAAGCGATTTGTCAAAGCGGTGTCATCGAGAGCCGCTAGGTGCTCAATTTCAAGCCCCTAAAGCTATTTGAATTATAACAGATTTGCCGCGTGTATACTTAAAACATTAACCTCCGAGCTACGAAACATAGATTTTAATTTCGAAGAAAATATTAGTCGCGAAAGGGCTTCTTTCAAATTTTGACGCGTTTTACGAGAAATGTTTCATCCAACCTCAAACAGCGTGTCTTCAACACAAACCTATCAATATTAATTCGCTGCAAAGGGTTAAGGGACTTCAAGGGGTAAAGTTGAGTTCACATTACGCATTTTAAAACCATTTTTAGAGCCATTAAATTGAAATTAAATTAAAATTTTGGAAGGCATATATTCAAATTTATTTGCAAAACAATTTTTTAAAAATATAATTAAATTAATTTAAATACAATTAATTCCTAATTCTTCCTTTAATCGTTCAAATTAAAACCAAATTTAATTTAAGTAGTTAATCTAAAAAATATAATTAAATATCTTATTTAATTACGGTTTTTAGTAAATTAAAGTAAAATTTAATAATCTATTTTTAATTTAGTAAAATATTTTAATTAACCACTTGCATGAGTAGAGAAAAATATTATACGGAAACTTAAGTTCAATTTGAATTAAGAATTAAGAATTCCAACTTTAAATTAAACTCAATTAATATTAATTTGAATTTTCTGCATAGTTTGAAATGTTGTCTTTCGGTTTTTAAAGAGCCAACATCATTAAAACGATTGAATTCATTTGAAAAAGGGCAAAAACTGACGTCATATGAAAAACAACTCAATGCAGGTATGCCTTTCTCTTTCGCAAACTCGACCCAATGAAACTAAATAATTAATGAATGCGTATTAATAACCCATTATCGATGAAAAAATACCATTACGAAGAATTTTTAATTAATGATTGAGCTTTTAATTTTAATTATCGTACGCTTTATTTTAATAGTTTCTAATAGTTTTTTAAGTATAATTAGATATTAGGAATATTAATAAATAGGAATTTATCGGATATTCATTAATTTTCAACCAGAAAAATAATTTTCTAATTAAGATTAGAGTCGATAATATTCATCGCGCTCGGTTTCGTAAGCTTTCGCGTATAATTTAAGGTAAATGGAGTAATTGAATACGACCCATTAATAAAAATATAAGTTGAATAAATTAATATTTAAAATTTATAATATATTTAAAGGTAAATCGTAAAAAATTAATAATTTCTAGAATAAAATGTTAAAAGAATTTTAAACACCTTATTTCAGGTCTTGGATAGATTAACCGAGTTTGATTTTTAATATCAAAACTGAATTGTTACTCGTTAAGGAAAGAAGCCTTAAAATGAATAATATATGTTACTTTTGCGTGGCAATATTTCGTGTCCAAACAATTAATTTGACGTTACTATAGTTGGTTAACAACGATAGGAATAAATTAGGAATAATTTTCATCAATAATATGAATAAATTATATAATTTATATTTAATTACAAAAAAACTGATAAAGTTTTCATTGAATAATCTTTTGAATTTGCGTGGAGTTAAATAGAAAGCTTTGTCTTTACTCTTTGGGGGTCGCGATAATAAAGGTATATAAGTAAAAATATATTTTCGAGCGTTATAATAGGTCAATGTAATGAAGCACCTGGTGTCACCTGCACCACGTCCCTCGTTTTCGTTTCCCCCAATTAGCGGAGCCCACATGCGCCCAATGGTAAGACCATTTCAAAGAGAAACAAACCGGAGAAGAGTAATACGACTTTTTTGGAAAATATATTAACAAAAAAAAAAATCACGCGACCGGCACGCGTCTGATTTCTTATAGCCTGATAAATTCTACGGATGCTTTGAATAACCGCTCCAGATTATTCGACTACCTCCCTCCTATACCTGGCTAAAATATACCATTGGCCCGTGTCTTGCTTTTTGGGAATTAAAGGGAAACTTCAAAGCTAAAAATTAAATTATAAATTTTAGAAACAACGTAGAGATTTGTTTAATAATTAATAGATAATGTTTTGGTGTTTAAAATTAATTTCTAAAGTTTGATTAGTTTTAAATTTTTGGTTTCATTTTTTTATGACGAAATCGGGAAATCATTTAATTGGAATTAGGAAATCATTTAATTGAAATTAGGAAATCATTTAATTGAAATTAGGAAATCATTTAATTGAAATTAGGAAATCATTTAATTGAAATTAGGAAATCATTTAATTGAAATTAGGAAATCATTTAATTTAAATTAAGAAATCATTTAATTTAAATTAGGAAATCTTTTAGAAGAAATTAGGAAATCTTTTAGAAGAAATTAGGAAATCTTTTAGAAGAAATTAGGAAATCTTTTAGAAGAAATTAGGAAATCATTTAATTGAAATTAGGAAATCATTTAATTGGAATTAGGAAATCATTTAATTGGAATTAGGAAATCATTTAATTGAAATTAGGAAATCTTTTAATTGAAATTAGGAAATCTTTTAATTGAAATTAGGAAATCTTTTAATTGAAATTAGGAAATCATTTAATTGAAATTAGGAAATCATTTAATTGAAATTAGGAAATCATTTAATTGAAATTAGGAAATCATTTAATTGAAATCAGGAAATCTGAATAAATCAGGAAATCCCCTAAACAATGAATTAAAAATGCGTTTCATTTTTAGTTGATAGTTCCCCTTTAAGCGGTTAATGACTAGTTGGGAGAAAAGAACCAAACAAAAAAATTCCAACTGAAATTTCTCGAGAGGAGGGTGCTCGGATTTTTCCGAGGATAATGAAAAATGGTTAGATATAATGATAATTATAAGTGGGCTGGCTTAAACCACGGATACACCCTCCATAAAGGTTTTTTTTTACGAAACGGATTTTGGTTGGAGTTCTTAATTAGAATTAAAAGGGTTTTATTAGCCGATGTAGAGAGTACGATTATGATTCATTATGATTATTTACGAATACAATATGCGCTTTGTATATTTACGCAAAATGAATCATTTGTTTATGAGAAAACATTGAAATATGATGATAGAAAAAAATAATAATATTCAATGAAGAATACACGTTTTAAATTCATTTTTCCCGTTTCTTAGCGTCAATTGTGTATCAAAAGTCCATCACTTTATTCCATAAAAGTACGCAACTCTAGCGGTCGCAGATGGTGTAATTTTATGGTCCAAATTTCACACGCCACAGGAGGTCAAAGTTGAATCCCTTTTTGACGAGCCAGAATTGTTTATTTTTGATGTTTTTCACGAGATTTAAGTAAGGTAGATTATCTAGGTTAATTAATAATATATCTATGGTTGGGCCACAGCCCACCCAGCCCTCCCATTGCGGGCGTCTTTTGTTATCACGAAACTTGTATGGTATTAATTGAAAGCTAAGTTAACAGTTCCGTTTTTGGGTGAGTAACAATTCAATGACATTACTATTAAATTATACTTTATTCCCGGTACATAATTCGTAATTTTCCCACGGCTTTTTCAAATTAATAAACTATATCAACACGTTCAGGGCGAGATTTTATATAAGAAATAAAGAATTTTTCGGACAGGGTATTGTTTAAAAACGTCTTACTTAAAACGCCAAGAAATAATAAGTTGTCAAATAATAAGCTTAAAAACCACCCTGAAAGGACTCGTAAAATCTTACGCGTAAAGAAATATTGATAAAACACAAACCCAATTAAATTTAAACATCGAAATTTCACGTAGGACCTACCCTATTCGTAGAGGTACCACGAAAAAATGAAAATTTGTTAACAATATAAGGGCCCCTTTAATAATTTTCCGGCCATACAAAAATCAGAAAATTTGAAGTACCATTAAAATGAATATTAAAGGGAGTACGAACTATTTCGATAAAGATAGGACCACCAGAGCATCGCGTGAACGGAGTTCTTTACGATTTTCCACGTCCCTTTAAAGCCCAACTAACGCTACCCGCTTGAAGTATTTGCTTTATCACCTTTTAAGTGAAGGTAATTAACAGGGGGGAACTAAAACAAATATTGTCAGAATACTTTGGCGACTCGCGCCTTCGGTTAGGTATAAGCCATCACCGGTAATTTAAAAGTATAAAGGTTAGGGAAATTACATAGTACGTGATCTTGTTGGGCCACGTTTCCCCAAAGAGGGTGATGAATGAATAGGGATCGTTACTTTAAAGGTAGTCGGAGCAAAACACCGGCGCCGATTTCAACTCGTAAGGAAATACGTCGTAACTCGAAAATAAACGATTCTTACAGGTTGGAGTTTGGACAAGATATTTCTAATAATATTATTTTTATTCGTAATTTGAAATCTAAATATTTGACTGATTATTAATAATAATAATAATAATTAACCAAATGTGGATTATCTTAATCGTCCAATTCTGGGAGTTAATATTAAGTGAGATTATATTCGAGTTACTATTGACAATTTTTTTCTTAAAATTGTAATTAAATCGAGTTAAAGTTAATTTATGTGTAAAATATTATTATCTTGGTTTGAGATTGAGTCAGCTAAGCCTAAATATATTTTAAACAAGGTTTAAGTGCCTGAAATCTTTTTAAAAGCTCGTTATAATTGATTATCCACGTATTTTCTAAGTTTTTTATTCAAATTATTTAAATGAAATTAGTCTTAGCAGGCCTAATTTGTATATTTGTTATTAATTGGTAAACACACGGGTAAATTACGCGCTTTACTCGTGCAGAATTATTAGCTTAGAGCTTTATATAATTTAGATAATATTAAAATTGTCACAGTTTTATTAGATTACAATTGAAATCATCTCTTTTATCAATCGAATCCAGATACTCTTCGATGGAAAAAGCGAGTTAAAACCTTTCAGCCATTATTCCCAAATATCGGGTCTCCACCTAACACACCATCTTCTTAATAATAATAAAAAAAAGGTACCTTTCGGTTAGGCCTAACGATGAACTGAAGGTAAAAAAAAGTTTTAAAAGCACCTATAAAAAACAGTCAGGGTGGAGCTTCCTATTCATGAGGCTACTGTTTTTTTTTTCTACCTAACTTTTCGGGGGTTCATATCAGAAAAAGGTTCGCTCTCAATCCCTGAAGTTTATCCGGATTTTAAGTCCAAGTTAACTTAACTTACAATCGAATTAAATCATAATGAAATTAAACTAAATACGCGTTTATATTTTAATAACGAATAAAAAAATAAGAGTTAAAATTTGAAATGGATTCATCCATCACCCCAATTAGTAAAAAAACATCGGCTTATTTTTGTTGGACTTCGGAAAACAGTCGACAATTATGGCTATCGGCTTCAGCGGCCAATACGAAGCAAACTAGAGCCGAAGGGTGTTTGCAAGTACCAGTTGACCACAAGGATTTGATTCAATTAGGAAGGGCGGCGTTAAATGTCAGCCATTTAGCCCATATCTTCCCATTCGCCCAACTAGCGTCGGTGGCCAGAAGAAATGAACGCGAACGAAAAAGGGTTAGACAAATTAACTCCGCTTTTTCGTCATTGAGACAACACGTGCAACACAGATCGGCCAAAAGGAAGCTAAGCAAAGTAAGAAACTATTTAAACGTTTTCTATTTGTTAAAATTTAGATAGCCTGAGAGATCGTGGCTCATTATTCAAATTGATCGAAAAGGGGTGTTTATTACCAATTGATCGACTTCCAAATGATAGACAATTAAGGTTAATTAGAATTACAATTAGATGGGTTGTAGAGTGTTTTATATTAGCCCGTCTGTAAAGGGAGAATGAAATGGAAATATTATGGTTTTTTATCAATTCTACTACTAAATATGTTTGCTAAGCTTATTAAAAAAAATAAGCGTACGTCTCTGAAATATACAAAAATTTGGAAAAGGTTTAACCTTTGACTTTAAACTTAAAGGCTAGTATTTCTTATAACACTTCATATTTGGTTCTTCAATAAACTAAAGACGAAACCTCATTGATGTCATTATCAATTTTGGTCCGTAATTCAGTCTGAAATTTCTTCAAGATCAATTTCGCGTTAATCCAGGGATTAACCACTTTAATCCAAGGATTAACGACTTCCAAAAATATTGGATAAAATTTCGAATATGCCGTTTTAATCGTATAATGAAACTAAAAATAAACCCCATAGGAAATCGAAAATATTAATTTCTAAAAAAAGGTAGACAATTATTTCATCCATCTCAGATTCTTGAACAAATCAGATGTTAAACTTACAAACTAATAATAAATTCTATAAAAAAATGCATTTAAATAGGAACCCTTCCGGTTTACAACATACTTTTTCAACTGAAACTTAACAGATTTATATTTTCCGAGGTAGGCCTAACAATTTGCCAATTTGATGAAATTTGTGGAAGGGTTTGTCGGTGTCCGTATCAACTAGTTTATATATAGAATTAAATAAATTTCTGTTCCGTAAGTTAGGGGGCAGTTTCGCCGAAAGAATATAAATTGATTAATCGATTGTCCCGGGGCGAATCGAGTAGGTCTTCTTTACCCAGACCGATCGCCCCAAAGCCAGAATAATTAACTTCGACACTTCGCTGATGTTTATTTAAGATTAAAATATGTACCGTCTTATAACGTAGAATATTATTAGAAATAGACTTTGAAGAAGATCAATTTTCAAAATTAGACAAAACTTTGGCTGTCATCAAAAATGCCTATGTTTCATCATATTATTAAAACGTCATATTCAAAATTTTTATTCTTCTGCCAGTTGAGGCGTTAGAAATTATTTTTGGATGATAATTTTCGAACGAAAATGGACGAAGTACTTTTTCAAAAAAGACCGCGCGAAATCTGACCATATCACGTGCCAGAATTACGCGCGACAATCAACTCTATATTCTCTACAATAGAGAAATCACGTGACCACAGTGATGACGTAGTAATACTGGGAAATTTTATTTTAAAAATTTCGAAAATGGGCGATTATAAAATATGTATTTTTAGTGTCGCTGTAATTTTGTACTATGACGTATGTATATATATTTTGAATCGTTTTTTAACGATCAACCCGAAAATATGACTCAATTTCCATTTGGAGTTCGTGAAAATGTATTATTATAGACTTCTGATTATATGAATTGCCCTTTCAGTTTGATTCGTCAAAAATATAAAACCAGGGAGATAAGGGGCTGTCAAATATAGTAAAAGGTTAATTTGAGGTTGAAAATTAACCAAGAAGAATAGGGGCGCTATGTAATAATTAGATAGCGCGTATCGTTATGAAATTATAGGCTGTCTTTGTTCGCGTTGAGAATCGTGTACGCGATTGAGAGGGTGTGGAATGTAACGCTTTTTCTAAACTCTTTTTGTTTCAATAATTTCGTAGTATCACTTTTTATAACTATATAATTAAAGAGTTGGATGGCTACATTTAACAAGGACCTACTTATAACAATAAACGCGCGCCAACGGTTAAAATTTGAACAAGTTTTATTCGCATCCATTTGATAAATAATATTTTCATAAATTTTGAAAACGTGCAAAGATATCTTTAAAATAAAGAGTTAATTTAGAGCAATATCTAGCATACTTGTTAAACTATTATACGTAATTGCTGTTGGTTAATTGTTATCAGTTGTCTAATTAATTTTAAAGGGTTGATATCACTGATTTATCACCATATCTAAATTCCAATAAATTACAAAGATCAGAAGCCGATGAAACCCTCCTTTGAAGTCTATTACTCCCGGGTCTTGTCTACCCCTCTCTGTATGGGTTATTCTCAAAAGGCGCGATTCGTACGCCTCCTAACGGTAGATGTTTTCGGAGCGAGAACTCGTCGAGCGAATATCTCTAGCAGCCTCGGAGTTCGTCCAAAAAACGTCGTCGTTTGTGGAGAGAGAATTTCCAATTTTCCGCAGACAGGGGGGATGAAGTAGGACCCCTTCTAACTCGTAAAATTGGGAATTTTACCCATACAGAGAGGAGCGCTATATGGTACATTGGAGTAGTAGACTTCAAAGGAGGGTTTCATCGGCTTCTGCAAATAATCCCTCGAAAGTGAATGCGAACTCAGCCAAGAAGTTCTTAAAGACTTAGTATCAATTTAACCTTTAAACGGTATACCGGTTCTACTGAAAACAAACCCGCAAAATCTATCGGTTTCAATAGTGACATCTTCAACTGACTGAACTAAATTAAGACGTCTATACGTAACAATCACATTATATAGAGCCTTATCTAACAAAATTCTTTTTTCTCTCTCTCTAATAGGCTGAAACTTTACGATGCGCCATAGATTACATCAACTACCTCCGTAAAGTCTTGGATAACAAGTCTCCCGGATCGTCTAAAGACAGTCCAACGGATGAAGAGATTATAGACATTGATATTAAGGAGGATGGCGAAGAATCGTGCCTTTCTTCGTCGCCATCGACCGAAAACTCGTCTCACTTGGAAGAAGATAAGTTTGTCCAAGAATATCGAGAATATCATCAGTCTAACTCAAAATACGACTACGAAATGTCGTCAATATCGACTCCGAGTCGCGACGCCGTTAGCGAGAGTTACCACCAATCGCAATTACAACACTCCCTAGATATAAATACTAAACAAAACCCCCAGGCTTATCACCATACTCGTCACGACGATCAAAACGAAGCGTTTACCAGAGATTACCAAACAGATAATCTACAAAACTATCGTTATAATAATTTCGGTTCGAAACGAAGCGCGTTTCAATCGCAAATGCAACCTCGTTTAGATTGCGTTAACTATTAAAATTCTTAGTTAACTTCTAATTATTTTATTTCACTACGAATTGGTACCGCGAATAGAAGCTAGGCTTCCTCTTCTCCGGTTTATTTTTCCGGGGACGCTAGCTTCGTACGCGATATCAATTGAAGGTGGAATAAAACTGTAGTTAATCATTACAGGACCAGTTGTGAGAATGCCGGTGACTTATTAAAGGCAGCCCCGTTGTTTAATTGTATATTAATTGAATAGGGGCGCCTCTAATGTTGCTAATATTATAATGATTATTAATATTAATAAATATAATTTCAAGCGTGATTTTGTTTTCCTACGATTGTATGTACAGAACTAATTGCGAATGAATAAAATTGTTGTTTTCGATACGTATCTTTTAAATATACTTATTTTGGTTTTAGGTAGAATTTGGTTGGTTAATGAATTAAGATAGATTGGAGTTTCCTATAAAGCTGGGTTTTCATGATAGCGATTCATTCAAATACATTATCGCTAAAAAAAACTTGCGCAAAACATTTCTGAGTATTTTTTCACTCGTCAAAACTAGCCTTTAAATGAGTGCAAAAATTGGTTACTCTAGTATGACAATTTACTCATGATATAACAAATACTGACACAATATCGTGACGCCAACAGCGACTATAAGTAACTAAAGATTGTAACTAAATTAGAAAAAAGTCAAGATTTTAAAAGTTGAAAGAAATATTTGAAATAAATTAACGATTAATCTAATGAATACGACAGATGATAAAGACTTATTTTTCATAAAATGCTAAATAATAACAGTTTGAGAATAATTCCATTGATTTTTAGGGACATTCTTGGTGGTAACAACTATCTAAGAACAATGTCTTTCTTATTACTAAGCCTTGGCTATTTAGAGTTATTGGTTACAGACATATCTAACTTCATTTAAAATAAATTGCCCAGTTATTCTATTTCCAAATGAATAAAAAATTCCATTTTGAAACATCGTGCGCATTTGGTCGGTACAAGTCGTATAATTAAAACACCGCCGACATATTCAACCAATTAGACGGCACCTTCAAATACTTATAACCGCGTTATCAATCAATCTCGCAATTGCTAACTCGTTAGCGAAAACGGCGCGAGAAAATGTCAAAAAATGGCAGAACGAATTTCAAACCAATAATCAACGGCTTTTAATTTTTATATCAAATAAAATAATCATATTTTATAACGTAAGGACAAACCCTTTTTAGATTATTAATTCAAAAACCATTAAAATTCGTATCTGGCCCCAAGCTGATAAAAAAATTATAAATTTCACACGGGCTCGGAATCTTGAAATAATATTTAAGGGTGGTGTATTAATTAAGCTTAACTCGTTCGCGTTTTAATTAATAATTCAAAGCCAGACGTATTCTTAAGGAGAGACACTCGTTTCGTAACCTAAGGCGCCACAATTGTCAATTCCATTAGAGTCAACCGTTATAAGGTTGGCACCCGTGTCTATATCCCATGGGTGAGCTCGCTAACCGCCTCAACACGGTCATCTTAATATTATAACCGCTAAATGATTAGTAATTTGCGGCGAAGAATTACCATTGACTACGCCTTCTAGATTATAATACGACATTTTTATATCGAAGAAGACTAGCTAGGATCGAACCAGTTTCGACCAACGATATTTAATTTCCAATGGAAAGGATTGATCCTTAAGCAACGTTTATAATCGTACGTAATTGCAATTATATTTGGTGTCTTAATTAAAAAGGTTTTTACAGTAATAAAGGAAGCCTGAAGGAAATTGTCTATAATAATAATTTTTTAGATTACTTAGAGCTTAAAATATCATATTTGGTGCAAAAATAGATATCTAAAATATTTAGATAAGTATATTTTTAAATTTCGTGACAAACGGGATGCGAGCCAATCAAATTTCGTCTTTTTAGGTAACTATATTTCAATATTATGTATATATAATTTTTATACAATGAGGCAATATATAATAATTCTAAGAATACTTTACGTATGCATTTCCAACCTATTCCAGAATGTCCGGAGAGGTCTAGAAAATTCTGGAAAGTGTATGAAAGTTTTAGGAAGGTCTGGGAAATTTCGTAAATGTCTAGAAAAATCAAAAAAGTTACGTAAAAGTCTAGGAAGTTCTGGAAAATTCCGTAAATGTCTAGAAAAGTCTAGAAAAATCAAGAAAGTCTCGTAAAAATCTTGAAAAGTCTAAAGAAATCAAGGAAGTCCTTGAAAATTCTAGAAAAGTCTTTTTTGATAGTAATTTCCATAAAAATTGGCCCATCTTTCCCACGTAAACCATGAACCAAGTTAAATCGCGTCAAAACTATACACCTTTAAATATTCGCCTAATCACCTTTTGGAATTTAAAAAAAAAATCACCAAAAATCAGCGAAAAAACGGGCATTAAATACTTCAC
This sequence comes from Odiellus spinosus, assembly GCA_963920705.1. Classification (NCBI taxonomy): domain Eukaryota; kingdom Metazoa; phylum Arthropoda; class Arachnida; order Opiliones; family Phalangiidae; genus Odiellus; species Odiellus spinosus. Next base: position 23,148,409 of record OY987233.1, on the reverse strand, counting down.
ACGTAGCGGATTTGAGACGCTATCGTCATAGAAAAAATCGTTCGATTTATCAGTGGCGGGGATATTTGGGAGAGCGCGGCTTCGGCGGCGCACCGAGATCTTATCTGATTTTGCGGGAAATTATAATTATACGCTGAAAACCATTAATTTCAATAGCGCCCTGGCGAAGCGTCGTTGGGCCGAGCAAGGTGAGCCCCGAAAATAAAACATTGATGGTCGAAATTATCGAAGGGATAGAGTTTCGTGACAGGAATCGATTCTCGATAATAAAGATAAGGAGAGAGGATAATTTTAATATTAGGTCTAATGAATAAAATACGCGGTTTCGAAGAAAAACCTCCAAATATCTACAACCTGTCCGCTAATGTCCTACAATTTAATTTTTTTATTTTATTTTTTTTTTATAATAAAACGGAATAAAAAATATATCTTAAGTTTTAAGGTTTATTACCAACATTTATTCGCTATTTAGTTCAGTTTAAAATAGCCTAGAAAATGTTCCTAACTAATTTAACTAATTATTAAATTGGGTAGAAACTATGCCTCACATTTTACACCATTTTGAAATGATTTGGGTCCACTTGATCGACTCCCAAATGATCGACAAGAGGTCCACTTGATCGACTCACAATTGATCGACTCCCAAACAAAGGGATCAAATGATTGATGCCTAATCCCAAATTACCGACAACAAAGGGTGCATTTGATCGTTTCCCAATTGGTCAACTTCGTAATAACGATTATAAATAGATTAACCAACCTAACCTAACCTAACGGAATAATTATTATTTGAATTAGTTCTTATTTATATACCATAATTTAACCTTTAATAGTTTCTTGCAAAAAAACTTTGACCTATACTCGTTACTCGCTAAAAAACTGGGCTGTCGATCAATTGGAATGGCTTGTCGATCAAATGGGAGTCGATCAAATGGAAGTCGATCAAACGGTAGTCGATCAAACGGACTCCTTGTCGATCAATTGGAAGTCGAGCAAATGAACCTAAGCCTTTGAAATTGATTGAGGAATTTAAGTTCATTTTAAAATTTTCTAGAAATTATCCTTCAAATTTTACACCATTTCCTAATTGTCTAGAAAAATATCCCCGATTTAAGCCTAATTTTTAAATTGACTGGAAAAATGGCCCTCAAGGTTTAGCCCATTTTAAAATTTAAGGCCACAATACGTCGTAATAACTATTCTAATTATTAAAATGCAAACAACTACTAATTACGAGATCATACGACATAATTTCTAGATAAAGTACGTACAGTATTCGTGGTTAAACGTTAAAAAGAAAAATGAATATTATTATGACATCTTTATATCTAGCAATTATTATTTCTGGGTAAAATAGCGTATAATTTAGAAGACATCTGTCTTATTTGTTTTAGTCCCAAATTTTAATCACTTAATGTCTTACTTAAAAATATAGGAACCAATTATACGGTCGTATCTACAAATACGGTAATCGGATTACGTAATATTCGTAATTACAATCCCTAGACGAAATATTTGTCCCAACACGTTATTCGAGTAGTTACCGCAAATATATCATTAAACCGTAAGAAATAGTTGAATAGACCGGTAAATCATAAAATACCATAAAAGAACTAAACCCTGGAAGTAAAGGGATAATGAAGCTTAACAAATTTAAATTTGTTATAGATTGCTCGTAATTAAAATGGATCTAATTACCATATTTAAATTCGAAACAAATTTTTTAATCACGCACCACCCTCGAAAAAGATGTTCGTTGGGATTATTTAAATTTTTTTGGCACTACCTCGTGAAAACTGTAAAATTTTATCCAATCGTCGAGCCCTAATTGGACCGTGTTATTTCAAGCGTGGATAAATTATACATTGGAATACCTCCCTGTTGTTAAGGATAACGACCTCGGTTTTAAGAGCATCACCTTTGCGTGCTCATGAACGAAAAGGGACAAAGAATTTTAATCCGACTTCATTCTACCTTTTAATTAAAAAATAAAATATAATTCTTCGAAATCTCGGTCCACTCCTCAAAAATAGCGTCTGCCATGGAATTACTGGGGATAAAAGGGTAATTCTACAACGAATGTCTCCCTAACGATTTTGACTAGAAAACGAGCCATATCTAAATGTATTATTAAAATATATTAACTATACGTTTCGTGAAATTTCATTACTTATATATCGAAATTTCGGGGAGAGGCCGGGATTGAAGAACCGACGCCTATTTCGCGATACATTTCCAGCTTTCAAACGGCGCAATAATATTTTAAGCGTCCCTAAGGCGACTAATAGAAGATAAAATATTTAACACCCTAACTGAAACCAAGGAGGATTAGCAACGGGATATTAATCCATTCAAAAACATCTCTATATCTGCTCGTAATATTTACATTGAAAATTTAATATGGCACAAATATTTAAAAGTTAATTAAAAGTAAGAGGATGGTACTAGATAGGTTAATGTCTCATTCACGCGTTCTTAGGCGCATAAATAAGTTCTTGGTGGGAAATATATACAGATATGAAATGATATAATTAAATTATTTTAAAATAATTTTAAAAATATGCCTTTCGTTTTGTTATTATTTTGAAACCGGGTTAAAGTTCACCCCAAAATTGTAAAATTAAAATATTTTAATTAATTCACCATTATATTCGGCAAAACGTAAAGTCCAGCAATATATATTTTTTAGTTTTTAAATGAAGCAATGAGAATTATATTTCAATCAATTTTTTTAGCACCATGTCCAAATAGAGTAACAATTAACCCAGAAAGTTAAAGAGATCTCACAAATGCAGGGTTCGTACAAAATGTTGGAAGTTAAATTCCCTGATTTTTCCAGGTTTTCCCTGATCATTTCTAAATAATTTCCCTGACCAATTTTAATATTTTTTTCACGAATATATTCTTACGAGCGAGTTGCTGCCAATTCCCACATTTCATTTGACATCGGGGTCAGCTGATAGTTTACTCAGAATACGAGAAACAATTTGAATCTTTAGGAAAATATTTTCAGTTTATAACTGATTGGTAAACCAATCATAAACAGTTCCTTGACACTGGTAAAAAAATATTTATTTTCTCTGACCATTTTGGGCTATTTTCAAATTCCCTGACTTTTCCCTGACCTTTGGGACCACTTTTCAAATTCCCTGACTTTTCCCTGACCTTTGGGACCACTTTTCAAATTCCCAGACTTTTTGGGCCAATTTACAAATTCCCTGACTTTTCCCTGACCTTCGGGACCACTTTTCAAATTCCCTAACTTTTCCCTGACCTTTGGGACCACTTTTCAAATTCCCTGACTTTTTGGGCCAATTTCCAAATTCCCTGACTTTTCCAGGTTTTCCAGGTCGTGTACGAACCCTGTCTCAGGATAAATTTCAAGAGCATTCGACGTAATTTCGACTCCATTAATAAATCCTCCTTTTTCTAGTCGGAGCTAGGGGTCTAATATATAAACTTGATTTTAGGAAAAACGTTTCTTTTAATCATAGCGCCCGAAATAAAAAAAAATAAAATCTATCTAATTACTAAGGTTTCGTTTTTCACACTTTATTAGGGGAGGTCCGTGTTTAAGAGGGAATGATATCAGTATTTATTAAATTCCGTTAAAATGCTGTCGGCACTCGTTGAAAAGGCGTTAAAAACGAAATTATACAACAGATTTAATTTCTATAATTGTTACGAATAATAGAAAAACTATTATTTTTATTCAAGGTGGTCCTCCCCGTATAAAAATACAGTCACGCCTTATATAACGCTGTTTATTTCTAACTAGATACTAGAATATGGACTATTTTCTTTCGTACCTAATTTAACATCGCGTAACAATACGCCTACGCTTTACTTATTGTCAAATCTCTTCGAACAAAATTATAACCAAAAAATGGTCCCCTTATAAAAATACTTCTGTTTAATATTTTGAAATTAGGAGGCCCGAACTTAACGCGATTTCTTTTCTCCAAGTGTGAAATAGAAGCTAAAGAATGTAAGGTGCTGCTGTTATGGAAGCCAAAAAAAAAACACGTTAAGCAATTATTTTTTCAATAACTTCGAATCTATCGCGAAAAATGTTGAATAACTTAAGTTTCAATATTAGTTTAATAAATATCTAAAGGTTATAAGGCGCATTAATACGTAATCTTAAGCTTAGTAGTAATGAAAGTAGTTCTTATATTTAACTTGAATTGAATTCTTAGTTTGTTCAAATATAATCTAAAATGGTTGGATTTGAAATTCAATCCACGAGAAAATCGAATTGTGTCTATAGATATAAATTAATAATCTGCCTCCAGGAATTATGAACATTGCTTATTGAAAACTCGAGTGTATATTTTATGTATTTGAAATAGATATTATATACCAATTATAAAAAACGGGGTAAAATTTAGTCTTAATTGCCGAGTTGCTACTAAACTTTAGTGAAATATCAAAGATTTGATTGGGATTAAAGCTACATGGGCCTCGAAATTACAACTTTATAAGCTTCTGAATTTTTTAATAATTGGAAATGAACTGATTCTGTTGTGATATTCGGAAGAACAAGTTATTAATACTTTTATTATAGTTATAACTTGGCTACTAATTAATATTTAAATGATAATTATTTGACCACTAGTTCTTGAGTAACTAATTAAATGGTCTTACCCTTCCCAAAAAAAAATGTCTTAAAAGGTCTTGGGGAAGTCTTAAAGACTTCCCCGAGACTTTCGTAATGTTCTTGAGGACCTCTTCAGACCAGACTAAATTTTTCGGTAAGGGTACTTACATTACTACTTAAGAATATCGGTTAAACAACTAACTCATTAAAAACTTCAATAATTCTAGCTTTAATTAATGAAAACAGTTTCTCAGAGTTTAGTTTTAACTTGACAAGCTGACAAAAAGCACCATGGTAACTGACTTAATTTCCCTTACACTAAATAGGTCAATATAAAAATATTCCATGTTTTATATTCCAAATTATTGGACCTCTGAGTAGCGAGGGTCATATTTTTCTTAAACAAAATTTTCCCGACCTAATGATGCGTTAAAAAAACAACTTAACCACTCAATTAGACCCAATGCATCGAAATCCAACTCGAAACACGAAAATTCCTCATTGTTAAAACAGCCTTAAGCTATACGACCACGTACCAACAAGTATATCCACCTCTAAATAGCCTCCCAATTCTTAGAACACGCGTAAATTCGCCTTTATTATAAAGAAGTTTAAGCGGTACTTGAATTTTGATTTTCTACATATTTTCCCAGTAAATTTATGCCGCGTAAAACCCCATAGTCGCGTTACGACTCACCCTCAATCACCGCCTCGGGTCTCAATTTCTTGATACCCACCAAAACATTTTTTTTAAAAAATCGAACAAAAAGTAGAAAAAAAAAATTCAACATAGGCACGCTATGTTCTTCGACATGTCGGCAAAAATGCCATTAATATTGGTTTATCCGCATTAAAGGGGATTCATTAAAAACTCTGTTGACAGCGATCAAAGTGGCGGGGCTGAATAAGCAAAGTTCACACGCAACCCCACTAATAGGAACGGCTAGTTTAATTTTAGAAACTTAAGTATTTTTGGACCTTAATCAAAATGGGTTCGTCCAATTGATTGGTAGACCAAATGATCGACAAGATGTTTGTACAATTCATTGACAAATCAAATGATCGACAATTGGGTTATCCAATTGATTGACAAATCAAATGATCGACAATTGGGTTATCCAATTGATTGACAAATCAAATGATCGACAATTGGGTTATCCAATTGATTGATAGACTAAATGATCGACAAAGTTTTTGTCCAATTGATTGACAAAATCAAATGATCGACAAGGGGGTTTGTCCAATTGATTGACAGATCAAATGATTGACAAGGAGGTTCGTCTAATTGATTGATAAATCAAATGATTGACAACAGGATTGTCCAATTGATTGGCAAATCAAATGATCGAGAAGGGGTTTGTCCAATTGATTGACAGACCAAATTATTGACAAGGAGGTTTGTCCAATTGATTGACAGACCAAATGATCGATTTGGTTTTGTTTTTAAATTTGAAACCCCGCAAGTGGACTTTATTTATTAATTCGTTATAGGTGAACTAATGTCCCAAAAGCCAAAGTACCACGTAAAGTAATGGCATCTATCTCGTTTTGATAGTATTTCGTAGTATATCGATATTAAAGCGCGATGCCGTTTCTCTACGCGATATTCCTTAAACGGGGAGGGGTCATTTTTCACGCGAACAACCGAGACACGCCAGCATTAGAAGGATTTTTAATCGTAACACGTACTTAAAAAGATTCGTATCTATACTACCGAAAAATTAGCATTATTCACTTATATCTTCGCGATGTTAGAGTCGTTCCTTCGCGGGTTACCTTTCGCATAAATGGTCGACTAATTCAACGGACAAGTCATTTATAATAAATATATACGTATCTAACGAATATACGAACTAAACCTGATTTATTTTTCATTTTTGCCGCTTAGCTTACGAACGATGGCGAAAATTTCAACATTTTGGTTCAAAGCTCTATAGATTTACATACTATTATAAATTATATTTAAAATTTTACTTTTTTTTACTGTCGTTGTAATTTTTTTACGGAATATGTCTAATTAATTAGAGTAGTTTTTACCGAGGTTTCCGAAAATGTTACCACTTGTAGGCCTATAGTGGAAAAATTAAAAATATTTTATTCAAAATTTCAATTTTTCGCACCTCATTTCGTTATCTAAATCTCTTTTAACTTATTTTTAACGCGTATGGTTAGTTAATTAACCACCACATCATTGACATTGGTGACAAAATAGGTAGAGATAGAAATTATTGAAAGAGAAAAAAAAAAAGCTAATTTGATAAGGTTAATTAAATGACACGAAACATTATTTATATCGGACTCTTTCTAATGAGATGTCAACAACTATATCCAAGTATTTATTACCCACTAGAAGAAAAAAAAAACATTGAATCCTGGATCACGAATCTCTATCTAGTGATTGGTAACATATCGACATTATCGTGAAGAGACCCTTAAATTACGATTTTTTAAATTTCAATACGTGTACAGCGAGCTAAAACTCGCGTATTTCAAGAACCCTATTGAATGATATAATTCATTGGTAATACGTGAAAAAACAAGAGGTTTATGTGGAAAAAAAACATTATAATGAGCATCTAGTAATTAAAATTATTCAAATATTTAAAATAAATTTCCATTTGGAGCAGTTCCACTTAACCCAATTCCCCATAGCCCCTTTTTTAGAAGTATCCTACAGATGAAGAACCAACCTCAACACATCTTTGGGACAATAGTTGGTATTATAAAATAATCTTGGAAAAAGCAAAAATAGACATTAAAAAGCAACTGTTTCTATTGAAAATGTTGCCTTTTTTCAAGGTTGGATCGAAGTATAGGATTATCTATATTTTTACCAGTCTTGAAACTAACCAAAAGAGCCGTTAAATAGAACCTGTTTCTGTGGAAGATGTTGCCTTTTTTCAAGATTGGGACTAAAGATACTAAAGTAACAACACCCAGACTCTTCTCACTACTTTCCTCGAATTTTGGGTTTCCCTAGTTTCCTTATTACTTATTATCGTGGGAATTTCGCAAACCAAAACATTATAAAACATATTAAACGTTAAAACAAGAACTAAAGTATAATTTGAGGAAATCCGTGTAACGGTACGAGACACTTTCGCGTTCTTTACGTGATTAAAAAGGTATTCAATGTCATAAATCGTTCCACACATCTTTCCTATCTTTATTTTACAGTTAATCTAAGAACACCAACAGCGTATAAACCCCCCCAAATACCCAAAATTAAGTTCCCCGAGCGTCATTATCTATAGTCGCGTAAAAAAACTTCAATATTTAACAACTTGTAGCGCGAAGAAACCGTCTCTATCCTCATTAAAAATAATTACGGTATTATCCGTGATAGAGAAACACTATCAGCTCTAATCTTTTAATCTTTTAAAAGAAAGCGCATGAAAATAACATCAATAAACTGCGGATTCTACTTTAAGAGGGACGAGTACAAAAAAAAAAAACGGAGGCGAGTTCAAAAGACACACAATAGAAATAGTTTTAAGAGATTATTTAGACAAGTTACAATAGAAAACTATAAATAGTGAAAATCTGTAATAGATGCTCGCGCCTATAAAAGAACAATTTTACCGTAAGGGGTCAGGCATAAATCTTCATTTACAAAAGTTATTTTTTCATTATTGTACGTATACGCTTTTGCTAACGAGGAATAAGGTTGCCACGAGGGATATAATACATCATATTTTAACCAAGCTAAGGAAAATATAACACGATTCCTAGCTCATACCCTAGATAAATTAAATATGCTGGGATTTCTCGATTTTCTTTGTTTTGTCCGAAGCAAAAACAAAGAAACCTTGTATATCTACGCGCGTGCGCAAAAATGGTTTCAAATTGAATGTGAAAAGGGTTAGTGGTGAATTCTTGTAGTTAATGTATCCAAGTTCCAACCCCCCTTACATAAAAGAGGGTAGGTATATTACGGATAATACCAAGTAGCGTAATACAAAATACTTGATAAATTTCTTGATCTTTGTATTAATTGTCCCATAATGTCAGATCCCTACAGTATAAGATACTTTAAAACGGAGTCCATCACGTTAATAGCTAAGCCTCGGCTACACTTTCGATCTCCTTTTGTCTTAATGGGCTAATAAAGTAGGGATGTCCCGTTATCTTGACACGCGGAATCACGATCATTGTATTTTACACCAAAACAGATGATAGAAATTTCTCATTAAGGCGATTCTTATCACGGATCTCTCGCCCGAGGCTCTTAAAACTTTTCGCGGAATTTCGACAATTTTTTATTTTTTTTTGTTCAATTTTTATACAACGCGTTTCTTTTTAGCCACACCTCTTACTAATAGGGGTGAGGGTAGGGTCTTATATTGTTTGAAGATGTAGGATTAGTATTAGTATGTGGAAAAATATAAAAAAAATTCTAAGCTCACGAAATACTAAAATTTCTAAATTTCACGAAAAATCTTGGTTCCTTAATAAATTGAAAATGAAAAATATCCAAAACTGTAAAAAAATGTCGAAACATCAAAAAAAGAGCTAGTTTCGCAAAAATTGCACTAAAAAAAATAATAAAAACACTAAAAAGTCTTAAAATTTTTCCAAAAACAATAAAAAAGACTCAAATCTAAAAAAATCCCGTCTCACAAAAATATCCAAAAACATATCCCTCAAGCATAATCTAAAAAAACCCCAAAATCCTCAAAAAAATGCAAAGTGTGGCTTAACTATGGACTTCCCATCTTGTTTATCATTTTCTTAAGCATTTATTTGAGTCGACGCACGTGTAGTCAATTAAATAGATAGCCAAAATAATGTTTTTGGAAAGAGCGGAAAAATCCCATTAAGCTTTAAGATAAAAAAAATACTTGATACTAGATTTTATTTTTTAAAAAGAGAAATATCTACGAATTTACTAGGCTAATCAATTGTTCACTCGCACCCAAACCTAATCCTAAATCACAATCGTGGTTTGCGCATTTTTTCTATAATAATAAATTAAATTTGGACGCTTTTGCATTGTTTACTGCTTTGACGAATGTTTGAGGAAGTTAAATTTGTTTTTGGTTACGTATTTAATTATCTAGATGTATTTGATTAATGATGATATTCAATTTATTTTTGTTCGCGTGATTGTAATCATTTACTTGAACTTGAACTTACGATATTTAAAAGAAAATTATTAACTAAAAATTTAACTAGCTTGTTTAATTTTTCCCTCGTTATTAGTAATAATAATTAAATATAAATTATGGATCAATTATTTTAATTAGAAGATATTTGAAAGGTTTTTAGGTTATAACTAAGCTTCTATTTTAACTGGGAATTATGGGGAAATTTTTGGCTAGTTTCGATCATTTACGTATAATTTAAAAAATTAAAAACTGAGTCTAATTAAAATAATATATGACATGTAAGATTAGTTTTTGCAAATTGTGCTTGTATACGGTATAAGGAAAATTACGTATAATATAATATAATATAATATAATTTAAATGGAAAGACCACCCATATAATAATTATATTTTATAAAGACGAGAGATGTTTTATTTGAATTTCGGTGATTTTAAATAATGATTTATTTTTAAAATTATTATTTCTGACTAAATAAAAATATTACAATCGTAATTTAAATGACTCGGGCATGAAAAAATAATTAAACGTGTCTTTAAAGACGCTAATAATTAAAAATTAAAGTTATCATTTAATTTTGACCTATTTAAGCAACTTGTAATTCCCATTCAATACAAATGGTTTTAAATTATAAATTACTACTTTAGGCTAAATTTCGAGGGAAACATTAAATTACCCTGGTAATTAACCGCGTAAATTACCAGGGTAAATTACAGATTTAAAATTGTAGTCCCAAATATTACCAATTTTTAACCAGACGAAGCCCAATTTTTTATATTATTATATTTATTAACCATGGTGAACTACATAACCTTATAGCATAAATGATATACTAAATATCTTTGTTTAAGGTGACTGAAATTATTTTATCTTCGATCTAAATACGGTGTCATTTCTATAGAAAAATTGCTACCACATTTTTTTGGTTCCTATAAGATCCCATCATTATCACGAAAAACGGCGGCTTGACATTTGACGAGCGAATAAAAAACCAGCGTAAACACTTCTATATAATTAAGTCTATACTTATATTCAAGATGAGTTGGCACAAAGGAAAAAGCACGGGGCGTATTGATACAATATTTTAAAACATCATAAAGAAAAGTAGTACGGCCAACTTTGTACCAAGATCTAGTATTAGTCATTATAAGTACGAGAGCCGGCATCCTTTATAGCTAACTTTACTTAATAATGGTATATCTTCAAATATGGCAATAGATCTAGTGTCTCCAATTATAAGTAAGTTTGTTTTAGACACCAAGGCCACGCTTTAGCTTACTCCCATGATACGATAATAGGTCTATAAACTATGGTGAGTTTGGTTAGAGCTCGACATTATCTCCATTATCCGCTAATTTTGAGATTTAAAAAAATATTTAATAATAATAATATAATAAATAATTCAAAAAATATTGTAAAATTAAGTAGGACATGTTTTTTTAAAAAATAATTAATTTCATCTAATAGTACCGCTTGAAAATACTGAATACTAGAAATTTAAAGATTTAAAATTAAATTTAATTTACATACTTAGGGACATGGCACACTTTCTATGGGCTTTGGCTTTCTACTTATTTGCTTCATATTTGCTTAGTTAAAAGGGCAAAATTTTCCACGGGCACTTTTCCCTAGCCCCAACGGATTGTCCAGCATCGATGGTTAAAATTTGGACATTCGTAGTTGGGTCTGGGATTTTCCATACCATTTTAGGGTCATGAAACTAAAATCCTAATTTTTACCAACTTGGCAACTTTTAATCGAGTGATTAAGCTTAATTAGGATTTTAGTTTCGTGACCATAAATTGGTACGGAAAATCCCAGACCCAACTACGAGTGTCCAAATTTTAACCATCGATGCTGGACAATCCGTTGTAGCTAAGCTTAACAATATATCACAATTAAAAGGAAATCCGTAGAAAGCTAAAGACCGTAGAAAGTGTGCCATCTCCTTTATAGCCAATCAAATTGAATTTACATACTTATTTTATGGCCAATTATATATTAATTTTAATTAATAATTAACTATTATAAGTATAGTAATTAATTCTAAGACACTAAGTGATTATTGACACTTCAGGGTTGTTTAAGCTTATAAATTGCAACCTATCAGAACTCGAAAAATTAATTTCACAAACTAATAATCGAAATTCGGGGTGTAGAATTATGTTGTCCAACGATATATGATTAAAAATTTCTATCCTATCTAGATTAATACTTCAAGTTTTAACGACGATTGCTTTTGAAGATGGGTGGTCCTACGCTTTTAATTAATCTTTTCTATATACGCTCTATATTTCGTTTTTAATGTCACGTTATCAATACCGCCCCCTTTCAATCACTATTGAAAAAAAATATATAAATTCAACTAAAATTGACGAATGAAAAGGTAGCAGCTATTCATTTTAAGCTAATTTTCATTTAATATTAATTAATAATTAAACCTAGACTCTTATCATCGGATTGTCTCTCTGTTTGGATAATCATTTCTAAGAAAAATTTAGCGAAAAAAATGTAAAAATCTTTAAAAACGAGGCGAGTTTTCTACTTGAATCTGACTATTTTTAATAAATAGTTAGGCCTATATTTGGTAATTATGATAAGTTGATAACGGCGCTTATTAGTCGGCTTTTCTTAAATCACGATATTAAAAATGAAGTTAATATTCTCACCCCTTTCGCTAAAGGGTTATCTAAATAAGGCAATGAATTAAATTGAGAAATTTTAATTGAAATCGTGATATCATTAACGCTATCGCGCTCGGGTTATAATGGACGTATCGTGAAATATTTTTAAAAGAAATTTAGTTTAATTTATGGCTATTAAAATATACCTCTAAGGGAGAAATTAAAGCCTTCTCGTATTGAAATTACAGGTTTATTTAAAATTAAATACTGATTATAATTTTATCCTATTTTAAACCACGCCCATTTGTCTTAGAGCGCTTATTGTTCGAGTTTCATTACGCGAAGAGCCCAGCCAGAAATTTCAATTAAAGGATTATATAGGACGCAAAATTAGGTTTTATAGGATAATATAGGACTAAAATGAGCTCAAATTTCAGGAACGAAGGAATCTTGAAAGAATTGAAACGTCTAACCTTATTGAACTCGAATCAAAGCACGATCTACTTGGTTCAATATTAGTTTGCAATATAGATTAAAACTGCGGCGGAATATTACATAATATTAACCACTTTCAGATAATCATATTCAATAGGAATTTGAAGGGAGGATATGAGAAAGGTTTCGTGATAATAGAATATAAATTTTTCTTCTTTACACTGAATAATTAAGGGTAAACGGCACCACTCTTTAAATCATTTCAAAAATATAAAGTTAAATAAACCCTCCCGTAAGGTAAAGTTGGAAAATTTACGGTTTGTGTATAAGAGAGATTTTCGCTTGTGGATTTAACAAAATGCTAAACCCAATAATTAAGTTGTAAAATACTCGTACCGAGAGACGATCCGAGATTGTAAATCACGCTATTATTCAAATATTTTAAAATCGTGGTAGATATTTTTCACCGGGTTTTAAACGTTCAATAGTCGGCCGATAAATGATAGGCTATTACCAGCTCAAGACTTAAAGGTAGAATGAATTCGGACTATAAACGTTTTTGTAAAGATATGAAATCGATAAAAAAACATCTTACTTAATTCTGCCTTTTAAATATTTTTTTTTTTAGTTTGAAGCACATATTGCACCGTGATTAATTGTTACAGTTATAGTTTATTGTACGGATCGTGATTGGCCGAATCTTACTATTACTAAAGGCGTGGGACTCCTATATCAATCTTAAATCAGCTTACAAACGCTTTTGTCTGTTTGAATCTCGTGGTGGCAGGAGTTCGATTTCATCTCACGGTTATAAAAAATTAATATATATTTAAGTGTGCCAGGAACTACTTTATTATTAGGGGCATTTAACATTTTGTAATAATCCGCCCTAGCTCTCATTTTGCTGCAAAATTATCTTGATAAATGTTAAGCCTAAACACAGGGTTATAAACGAAAATTATCATTATTATAATATTCTACAATGGTGGGGTATTTAAATTCAATAAAGGAAAAATCACTTTCACTTTCCCTATGATTGTAACGTCTAGAGTTTTGTGGCTTACAAGGATTGGATTCATTAAACTTTTATTTTTACTTATTTGCTTCAACCTTTCCCAGTAATTACGCCCAAAGTTGCCAGTAATTACGCCCAAAGTTTCCCAGTAATTACACCCAACGTTTCCCAAGTAATTACGCCCAACGTTTCCCAGTTATTACGCCCAAAGTTTCTCAGTAATTACGCCCAAAGTTTCCCAGTAATTACGCCCAAAATTTCTCAGTAATTACGCCCCGAGTTTCCCAGTAATTACGCCCAAATTTTCCAAAGTAATTACACCCAAAGTTTCCCAGTAATTACACCCAACGTTTCCCAGTAATTACGCCCCAAGTTTTCCAGTAATTACACCTAAAGTTTCCCAGTTATTACGCCCAAAGTTTCCCAGTAATTACGCCCAAAGTTTCTCAGTAATTACGCCCAAAGTTTCCCAGTAATTACGCCCAAAATTTCCCAGTAGTTACGCCCAAAATTTCCCAGTAATTTCGCCCCAATTAAACTATTTGATCAGTCTAAAATTTTAAACCAGTACTGTTAAATAATTAAAATAAAGTCTATCAAAACAAACCGCTTGGAAATCCATTACACTATTATTTGTTAAACTATTTTAGAGTGCCCTAAAGACATTCATGATTATAAAAAGTACTAATTTTCAACAGTAATTTACAAAACGCCCAAACCTTTGGGTGATTTGTACCTAATGGGCAAAAAAATACATTGACTAAATTAAACGCTTTTAAACACGATTATAAATATGATATTGAATTTCCTACATGTAAAACGTGCACCTATCTTCGTGATGTACTCTAATTTACTTTAAACAAATATTATATCAGCATATATTATACCGCACCAAAGATCTCTAGTGAAAATAATCGTGAAATCATTTTTTTTTTACTCTTAGCAACCCTTTTTCGATTTTGATTAATCATTATCTTAATTGGAGTGAACATAAGTAATTTATTAAAATCACACGTTTTTTAATAACGCCCAAGGCCAAACTTTAGCATAAAATAATTTCAACGTAGAAATTTAAAAAAAAAATAAAAAATTAACTTTACGATTCATTCGAAGGTCGATCCGCTTATCTTTAAAATTAAATTAAATGCAAAAGTAATAAACTTAAAACTAAGTATGAACCTAACATTGGGACCATCGCAAATTTAAAAATTACAATGTAGGAAATATAGGAAAAATGTAGGAAGAAATTCATGTAAAATATAGGAAAATATACTAAGAAATTCATGTAAAATATAGGAAAAATATAGGAAGAAATTTATGTAAAATATAGGAAAAATATACTAAGAAATTCATGTAAAATATAGGAAAAAATATACTAAGAAATTCATGTGAAATATATGAAAAATATACTAAGAAATTCATGTAAAATATAGAAAAAGTATAGGAAGAAATTCATGTAAAATATAGGAAAAATGTAGGAATAAATTCTTGTTAATGTAGGAAGAAATCCATGTAAAATATAGGAAAAATGTAGGAAGAAATTCATGTAAAATATAGGAAAAATGTCGGAAGAAATTCATGTAAAATATAGGAAAAATGTAGGAAGAAATTCATGTAAAATATAGGAAAAATGTAGGAAGAAATTCTTGTTAATGTAGGAAGAAATCCATGTAAAATATAGGAAAAATGTAGGAAGAAATTCATGTAAAATATAGGAAAAATGTCGGAAGAAATTCATGTAAAATATAGGAAAAATGTAGGAAGAAATTCATGTAAAATATAGGAAAAATGTAGGAAGAAATTCATGTAAAATATAGGAAAAATGTAGAAATAAATTCTTGTTAATGTAGGAAGAAATCCACGTAAAATAAATGGGATTTATCGGATTTGTTTCAAGGGTAAAACTTAAATCACTACAATTGTAGCATTTTCTAGACAGTAGCCCTGATATCCAATTATTTTTGAAGAAAGAAACCCTCCATTTTAAATACTGGTCAATAAGTCGAGTCGCAAATTATTCGGTACAGTTTAAAGGCGTATAGGTAATGGACCACCGTGGGTTAATGATAGGGGCTGGTGGTGTTTTTCGCGCCACTTACGAAGTGAACAAATATAGGCCACCATCTCTACACGTGTTATAATTAACGATAGCGTAGAGTAAATAGACTCAAAATACCCTCCGACACTCGCTCTATAATCATAAATCAAACAACTATCAGTTGAAAATGAAACAAACATATTGGGTGTCAATGAAATTCTTGTCTGGTGTCTCCCCTCACATCTCTCTCTTTCCAGATAGTTTTAGTTAATTACAAGCATAAATCAGAGTTCGAATTTAAGTCTTGTTTACACGTTGCTACCTGACCTATAATTATATTTTAGAAATCATTTCTATGATTTGAAATATATAGTAAATAATATCTAAGACTTCGTATCAAATGATTTTTGGAATATTGAATAATATCAAATAAGTTTTTGAATATTGAATAATATCAAATAAGTTTTTGAATAATGGATAATATCAAATAAATTTTTGAATATTGGATAATATCAAATAAATTTTTGAATATTGGATAATATCAAATAAATTTTTGAATATTGGATAATATCAAATAAATTTTTGAATATTGGATAATATCAAATAAATTTTTGAATATTGGATAATATCAAATAAATTTTTGAATATTGGATAATATCAAATAGGTTTTTGAATATAAGTTTTTGAATATTGAATAATATTAATTGATTTTTGAATATTGAAAAATATCAATTGATTTTTGAATATTGAATAATATCAAATGAATTTTTGAATATTGAATAATATCAAATTTTGAATATTGAATAATATCAATCGATTTTTGAATATTGAATAACATCAATTGATTTTTGAATATTGAATAATATCAAATAAGTTTTTGAATTTTGAATAATATCAAATGATTTTTTGAATATTGAATAATATCAATTGATTTTTGAATATTGAATAATATCAATTGATTTTTGAATATTGAATAATATCAAATACATTTTTGAATATTGAATATCATGAAATGACTTTCTGAATAAAATAATTTAATTATTTATTGAAAAAAAAAATTGATTTAAATGAAACGTTTTATCATATTCAATAACACTTTAGCCCCACCCTTAAAAAATTTAAGAGACAGTACTAGGAATAAGCTAGTAAAATCCAAAAATATAACGTCCAAAAATATATATACTTAGTATATTTTCTTTACAGTCAAATTAACGATAGTCGTAATGATAAGTCACGTTTAAATCCAATAGATAAATTAGTCTCCGAGAAGGGGGGAAGGGCATTTAAATATCAGCTTGAAATAACATCAAAGAAAGTATATTTTGCGCTTATCCTCGTGTATATCCAAGGACTTAATGCCAATATAAAATGCTCGCAATCCATCTAGACTTTATCCGAATTACTACCAACAATTCGTACTAAACTGGAAAGCCTAAACCTTTTCCTAGTGCCTTTTCCTATAGCCCCCTTATTTATTTTTTATTGCCTCTCTCAAGTCGAACGGACTTTAAAAGATGAGAAAAAACTAGCTCTAAAAAGATTTAAATCAGACTAGGGTTTTAAAAAATCCCGAAACTTATTTCTGCTCACGTCAATTAAATAGAGAGCAAAATTCCACGAAAGTAGTCGGACGATAAGAGATCCGTTTTAATGTTGTCGAATTCTTTGACCGTTTAAAGAAAGATAAACTCTTATCGTTATATATTTATGGCGACAAAAATAACGTGAAAAGGACGTATCTAGAACTTATATAACGATTACCAACTACAGAGGATTACTTTTCAATGGATTTAACTTAAATTATAAAGGATATTCTACTAAATTTGTATATTGAGACAGTGAAGAACCAAGGGGGGGGGGGGGGAAGAAAGCCTGACGTCATGGAACCCCCCCTACTGGGGGAACGCTTGTAAGGGCGAATACTAGAACTCCCCCTCACTAAGGGGGATGACACCGAGATAGCAATGCCTCCCTTGCTGACTTCCAATTCAATTGAGACAGCGAAGAACCAAGGGGGGAATAAAGCCTGACGTCATGGAACCCCCCTACTGGGGGAACGCTTGTAAGGGCCAATACTGGAACTCCCTTCGCTAAGGGGGATGACACCGAGGGGTAGCAATGCCTCCTTTGCTGACTCCCTATTGAGACAGCGAAGAACGGAGGGGGGAAGAAAGCCTGACGTCATGGAACCCCCCTACTGGGGGAGTGCTTGTAAGGGCGAATACTAAACTCCCCCCACCAAGGGGAAGATATAAACCTCTGACGTATCAATGTCTCCCTCGCTCACTCTCTATATCTGGTTTCAATGATATTGAAATATAAATCATGTACGACACATTCAATTATTTCAATGCTTAATTACTAAGTCAAGGTGTGTTTGCTTATGATAGATGGATATACAATAGGAGAGAATGAAATCTTAAACTAAATTTTAGACAGGGTTAGACAAACTAAAACCTGCGTGGCTAAATTAAAATTCTACGAAGGATTGTATATTATGAAACAACGTATAAATTAAATTTAGATAAAGGTTGTCAGAATATAATTAATTCATTGGGGAAATATTTAAATTATATGTTTTTCTAATTAACAATTAACTTAAGTATACTTTAATAAATATCACTAACATTGAGATTATTAACCGGGTTAAATTGTTAGATTTGAAAAAACAAAAATTGTAAATTAAAATTATTCAACACGTTTGAATTTGGAGTAAAATCTAATTTTGAATTAAATTAACCCTAATTATAAACTAAAACGTCTAGTAAATAAAATATTTATCTTTGTATATGTTAATTGGATTCATAAGTAGCCTATGTTTTAATCAAACGGATAATATCAGAATATTTATCCGATTAATAAAAAGTTACGCAAATTCCGGGCTCTATGGTTCCAGATACTAAGTAAAGTCAAAAAACCATTTTCTGTTACAAAGTTGCGACATTTTGGCATTAAAAGTAATTTTATCTTGGCAGGCACGAGCCTGTCGCGCGACTCCGCTCAGCAAAAAGACCGATTTCGAATTTATGTCTACAGATTAGAGATTTTAGGGAAGGGGTTAAATTAAATTTTTATATCCCGATAACGAAGCGTAGCTAATTGGAAGGCGATTTTCATTATCCCTATCTGTACCGCTTTAAAAGATTTTTATGCCCCTCGTTAAACCTGTTGATCAGGATTTTTTTGAACACAAATTATCGGACACGCTCGAGCAAAACAGGAGCATCTTTCTTACTTCGATGCGATAGATTTCGAGGTTCCCTCAAATTACTATCAATATCCCTTTGAACTCCCAGATTAAATAGAAGTTTATATCGTAAGTAAATTACTTCAAAGTGGATCGAATCAAAAAACTTGAAATCATCGACGGGGGATTAAAGAAAATACTTAAATACTTAATTTAGGGTGCGTCTGTTCCTAATTGCGTAACAGACTTTTAAAATATGCCTATAAACGATCCCCTCCAAGTTTGTTTACCAGTAAAAGTACTGGTTTGTCCCCTAGAGGTGGTAGGAACGAAGCTTCAATGGAATTTATTCCGTCGATTTGCTGTAAGTTTTAATACCCAATTGGTAATCATCATCCTTTTTGTAAAGGATTAATTACCGGCGAGATTACCCAAAATCAAGTTACGGTAGGGCAGTAGATTACACTTTACCTGAAAACTTCAACAGCGTATTGCGTCAAAAAATTACTAAAACACTCACCTTAATGCGTGTCAACTTGTCAAGAAACCCTTTCGATGTAGCTCGCATCTTAAGTCGAAGAAATTGTTCCAATGAATCCATCCATACTTTTCTGAAAATTGAATAAGTATTTAGAATAAGAAATCCAACCAAAATCAGTGAAAATAGTATTAGAGTAAAAACCCCGCAAGGTTGTTTCTGTAATCCTCCAATCCCTACGAAATATTCTTACGCAAACTTTCCGTTTTTAGTTTAATATCGTTCAACCCACCGTAGTTTACTCCGTTTTATTACATTTCAATACTATTTATGTTTTAAAAGCTTTCTTTTATCTATTTTCTATCTCTACACGTATTGAATTCGCATTCCTCAATTAGTCGAAACTGTAATAAAATTGAGGCCCCAACGCTCATTTTGAACCTTACCAGATCGGTGATCTATTCGTTCGTACAAGATTATGAAATTCTCCTTACGGGCTAAACGTCTCAATTAGGGATCAGAGTTATAAGTATAAGGTCATTCACCTCACCAATGGGCTTACGAATGGCAATTATTAGCCGCAAGTTAGCCACCGAAGAATACTTAGCCACTAACACCAACTGTTACGTAGAATAACACAAAGTTTACGTAAAACTCCGTAATCAGGATTAAAACGTTTAAAGATAGAAGATGGAATACAAACCTGTTGCTCTTTTTTTTTTTTTTTTTTTTTCTTCTCTTTTTCGGCGTGTAACGTAACGTCTTTACGCCCGGACAGCGGTCGCGATTGCGAACCAGGTGTGGCACCAAGGCGTAAGGCCTTGAGCAACTCAGTTATGGTAAGTAACTACGCAGGGATTAGGACTGGGAATTGCCCACGCGACGGAAGGAGATGGGAATGGGGAAGAGGAAGGACCATTCCGTCGCGGACCATTCGCAACACTCCCTATGGGCAAGGGACCTGCGATTCGAGCAGGACAACACCCAGACCTTGCCACTGAGACGCCAGTTTACAGGAGTGCGCCACCACTCCCGGCACCTGTTGCTCTTTCATGTTTAATATTCTCCAAGGTCGAATATCAACTGTACTATATGCCCCCTAAAAACTAATTTCAAATCACATTATATAATCAATACTAAACAAATTTTTTTTCGGCGCAACTCTCGTCCACGAATCAGATTGTACGTTTATGATTTATAAAACAATATTAATTCAAATAAAACAAGATTATATTTCCACATTGGCGTCTCAGAAAATCCGTTAATGTTGAGAACGTGAGATCCTAAAGAGCAGACAACTTTAATCTGGGTACGATAAACGAAGGCTGCGCATAAACGGTACAGCGGCAAAACTTGGACATATAATTCACGACCGAAACGTCGTCTGCTAATAATAAAAAAATAATTATGTTTCGGGTGCTTATAATTAGTCTTTTACGCGTACATCATTTTCTAAAATATGTATTATTAGTTGAATTAGTAGGATAATATACAAAACTATCTCGTAGCCTCGTAAGAATGTTACAAATAAATTAACACTTTAGGGACGAAGGAGCTAGCGTTGTACGGGTCTCTAGAAGACCGCGAAAACCAAATAAATGCGAAATCTAGCAAATACGACTACAATAAGTACATAGGCAAGCAAAAGGGATCCTAATTACCCACATATATGGAAAGCCCCGCTAGTCCCACGTAAAGTACTACCATCAAGAAAAAACACAAACATAAATATGCCTAGATGCTCTTTTGAGTCAATTCCGCCCCCTCCATGTGCTTCTTGAAGCTAAAATGTTTCGATCAGATCGCACCCTACCATATACTTAGTTACAGGCTTAGTAGGGACTATAATTATAAACAATTTATGTGTAGAACTTATGGCATCTGCCTAATTCAAAGGGTATTCCTCCTGTAAAGCGAACACGCCCAAGCAGACGACATCTATGAAGAGTCCGGGGAACCATTATATCCCCTATTAATTTACAATTCCATAAAATTAAAGAAAACAATAAAAGTTAGAAAATATTACAGTTTTCAAAGAAAAACATTAATCTAATAAAATAATTTAAAATCTAAATTTAAATTAAGTTAAAAAGCGACAGAGAGCGCTATTTAGAACAGCCCGCGAATTTTAAAATTTGTTTTGCTTATTTTTGGGATAGCAGTTTCAGATATTGGTACTAATTGGTAGTAGTTACTAACACGTGATCTGTTATGAACTTGGAAACAACCAGATTTTGCCGCTCACAATCAAAGTCATTAACTTTGCTGGGAACTTGCTAGTATTCCAATATTTTGTCTGTCTTTTAGTTTTAACTCTAACGTGCCAATGGCGGGCGGGTCTAAGTATCGGAATAGTTAAGAGAGATTATGGCAATGTTTGGGAACTTAAA
Organism: Odiellus spinosus; assembly: GCA_963920705.1. NCBI lineage: Eukaryota > Metazoa > Arthropoda > Arachnida > Opiliones > Phalangiidae > Odiellus > Odiellus spinosus. The sequence goes on along the minus strand of OY987233.1, from coordinate 23,126,536 downwards.
ACTTTAACTATTTTCAAGTGTGTAAAGCGGTGTCTAATTTCACTGAGTTTTACAGGAAATAGTTAGTGACTGAAAATGACACAGGTGGCGCTCTAGTTTCTAGCCCCGGAAGTTAAGATACATGATTAAAGTCACCCTGTCACATAATTATTTTTCTATTCCGTATATGTATATATATTTTGAATCGTTTTTTAACTATCATTCCGAAAATGCAACTCAATTTCCATTTGGAGTTTATGAAGAGTTGATGACCATCTGTTTCGGTTCCGAAGGTGTTACGTCATTAAAGTTCATGATACTTAACTAAATCCTCAGTCGTAATCCCTAGTCAACACGCACCCCGATGTTTGATTTACTTGAAGAACAACATCTTCGAGAATCGAGCGTCCTTAAAGATAAACAAACGACATTATCTGGCTAATATCCCACTTTTTCCCCCAGTACAATCAAATTAGCTTTCTTATCGCGTACTTGTACGCGAAATCAAACATGTATACTACAACTTATACGATAGATATAGCGCGACGAAGACGCGCAACCATATTTCGTGTATATTTCCCCCTTGAAGAGTTATTTGATCAGAAGCCAGTCAATATTAGACATTCGCAAACGGACATCGCGTGCCCTCTCGCACTGAGGAAATACTGGAGGTCACCCAATTCGTTTTTCAAGGTACGAGCTTTATAAATTAGTTCAAGGAGTTATTCCGCCTAATTAATAAACCTACAATAAAAAGGCTGGTTTTGTTTTTCGACTGATAAAGTTTTTACGGTAGTCAGTGCTGTTAAGTTTCTTCCTGATCTCGCGATTGAGTCGTTGATTTTTAATTATTACTTACATTAATATTAAAAGGTAAATTTTGAAATAATGGGATCTAATCAAAATGGAAAAGATTATAACGGAGTTTCGAACAAGATTTTACAACTACAAGAAGAAGCTTTAGCCGAATTGAAACCGAAGCAAAGAGAAAAAGTTAAAGAGGTAAGCAAATTTGTTATTGAAAACCATAAATTGTAAACTTTTAGGCTCTGTGAGATGCCCAATTTATTGTAATAGGGTTTAAAGAAACCCTAAATTTGAATCTTGATAATGGAGTTCACTAAGCTTAATTACTTCCATTACCTGACAATACGTTTTTGCATAAGGATCACGTAGAAGAATAAGATAATTGAAATCATTTAATTTATTTTCATTACGCGCGATTTATTTGATATTATATTATAATTCGCGTCTGAATGTCCCTAAATGATATTAGCAAGCTATTTTCCACTTAACACCGAGTATCCCTTCTTTAGATAAAATTGTCTACTCCCTAATCTGAATATTGTATCAAGTAATTTTAATAATAAACTCGTTGAAGACGAAAAAGAGCGACAAATTATCAAACTGGGACGCAAATTTCCTAATCTATTAAACACTTCAAACTTTATTAATAATATATCTGAGATTCAAGATAAGGCTTTTTTACTTAAGGGCATATATTAGGTTAAATTATAATTAATGCAAAAATCAAGGACACATGGCCAAAAATTCACGTACAATTTCGCCTATTTTCAAAATTTAAAAACTTCTGTATATTACACTTATATTGGAAATTATTTGTCCAATTGTCTTACTCCGAAACAATCACGAAAAATTCATGAATGTTCCACTAATGTTATTAATTAATTATTTATATTAAAATAATAATCTATTTAAACTGTTAATATACGAGTAGAAAGGGTATCAAAACACGCCAAAGGTTTTGATGTAATTTACAGTTAATTAAACTTAAATCGGGTTTGAATAAACTTTATATTGATAGTTACTGATGCTAATATAAATTAAAATAGCCATTGAGTTGGTTACTTTTAATTTTTGCGGATATTTTATAGTTACGAAGCCGGGTCAACGATATTTTGGAACCAGATGTGAAGGAATATTACGGTTTAAAGTTTCTCAGGGGTAATTAACGTCTTCTGATAAATAAAATTATATTTTTAAGCTTAAAATCATCTTATAATTCTATGCAAAGTGCGAATAAGTAATTTTATAACTTTTTAGCCCGAAATTTTGATGTTTCCGCGGCCGAAGCAATGCTAAGAGCTGTAAGTAATCCAAACTAACCCGTAATCCAATATTCTAACGGATAACTTACATTTCAGAATCATAAATGGAGACAAGCTAATAGAGTAGATTATATAATGAAAGAATTCACATCGCCCGAGGTGAGATCAAAAATTATTAATTAGTTAAAAATCGATAAGCTTATTTCTACGGATATTTTATCATCGAACCTTACTTGCCAATTTTAAGTTAATTACGATTAAATTAAATGTTTTTCAATTCAAATAAGAGTGGAAAAATTCGTTTTTAAATTTTTCGAACAAATGTAAATTTATATAGTATAAACGTAATATTTACCAAGGTTAAGATATAGTTGAAATAATGTTTTTCTACAGAATAGAAAACAAGGTATATTATATTTTGAGAAGGAAATAATAAATCAGGAAATACTTCGACGGGGAAATTGTGTGTTTTAAATTATAATGTTTTACTAAATTCGCGTGACTTTAATTATGCATAAATGTTTCGTAACTATTTAACACGTGACCATTCGGCACGAGAGCTATGTTTAAATTAATTAACTCTAACGAGCGACTGAATAAAATGTTTCAATTAATCAAGAAGGATCAGATAAGGAGAGGAAAAGTGGGGCTGCGTTGAGTTAGAGAGAGAAGAGCCAACCTCCCACTCGGGTGGAAAGGGGGGATAGGAAATTCTCGAGGTAAACTGTTGTCACGTGGTCGCTAGCTAGCGCGTCTCATAAAGGATTCGTTTTACCCACGTGACAACAATTTACCACGAAGCATCTCTACCCCCGTTCTCCCAGAGTGGGAGTTTAGGCCGCGCCGTTCCCACTTTTCCTCTCCTTATCTGATCCTTCTTGAATTAATACCGTGTCGGTTTCTCTGTAAAAACAATTAATTTCAACAAAATGGGAATTCATTGGTGTAAATCCGAGGCCTTTGTAACCCGTTGAACCATTTTACAGGTTATGTTAAAATACTACCCACACAGTTTCTTCGGGTTTGACAAGGAAGGGTCTCCGCTGTGGATTTTGAAACAAGGAGATATTGATATTAAGGGTCTTTTATATTCAGTATCTAAAGCTGATTTTCTTAAACACACGATTACTCTCCTCGAATTCAATGACGCGAAATGCAAGGAACAAACGGAAAAGGTATTCCCATCTTTATTTATTTCCATTATTATAAATGATGCAACAAGTTCAATTACTTTTCAGCGTGGTAAATTAGTTGAAAAACTAGTTTCAATAATGGATTTGGAAAATTTTGACATCAGAGTCGCGTTGTGGAAACCTTGTACGTATCAATTGCTAACAAATCTATAATATTTTTGAATAAGCTTGGTAATTTTTGCGTATTTCAGGCTACGAATTATTAATATCATATTTAAAATTGTACGAAGCCAATTACCCCGAAAATCTAAAAATGGGTTTCATTGTTAATGGTAAAATGATTACAAATCAGCTTAATTATATTCTTCATTGATAAACCTTATCTTCTTATAGCACCGCGAGTTTTCTCATTCTTTTACAACATGGTGAAACCGTTCTTAAATGAAGAAACGCGAAAGAAAATTAAAATTTACGGCAAAAGTGCGTATTAGTAATAACACATTTCGCCATCCTCAAACTGTCCTCTGTTCGCTAAAAAAAATTAAAATTAATGTTTCAAACTTAAAAGCAATTACCATCACCTCGTAACATTACTTTAACATTTTTAGCTGGTTGGAAAGAAGAATTATTGAAATTTATTGACGCGGACCAACTTCCGGTACACTGGGGAGGAACCGCGGTTGATGAAGTCAATGGAAATCCTTACTGTTCCTCGAAGGTAAATTAATTCGACTCCTTAGTTCGCGATTTAAAAAGCAAATTTATACTAATATCCAGGTCTGCGTCGGAGGACCAGTACCAGAATCGTATTACGTCCTTAACTTCGATACAATGCTAGCGGAATTGGACATGGAAACGAAAACGATTAGCCCCAAAGGAACTTTCACCATCGACTACGATATTGTGGAAGTGAATTCAACTATAAATTGGACGTTTAAAACGGAACAACACGACGTTGGATTCGGAGTTACTTTCACTAATTCGCCCAGTAGCGACAAAATTAAAGAAAAAAAAGAATATTTATTACCAATCGAAAGAGTCAACTCTCAATTGGTGCCCGAAGATGGTTCGTTGGTTTGCGCGAAAGCTGGAAGATGTAAGTGGCCGACAATTACTTGCCAACAACTTAAGTAATATTACTTATGTGTAAATTAGTTTTCCATTTTTGCGAAGCGTATTAATTCAAACCAGAGGTATATAATAACCCCCTTCGGGGGGAAGTATGAAAGCCCCTATACTACCAATGCTAAAAATCACGAAAAACAAGAGCCCGCTGCTGACTATCTAGGCCACTATAGCTCGCGCTCGATTTCTCAATGTCGCTACTCTAGTAAATGGTCTTTGTATAAACAAGACGGCTCGATTTGTGTTTAGAACTTCCTGTCTCGGGAGTCAGGTTGTCTGCTAAAATGGAGTCGAAGGTTGACTTCAGCTCGCGAGTTCCGGAAGCGCGCGTAGGGAAAATTTAGTGAGGTTCAAAATGGTGTAACTAATGGTGTGTCGATCCGCCGCGATTTACGCCGGGCACTCGTTGTTCGTCGATTTTGCCTACCTTTCATACTTCCCCCCGAAGGGGGTTATTATATACCTCTGGCATTATAGATAAATTATTTCATTCCTAGAACTCGTAAGAATTATATTAAATCAGTATATCACGCAAAATTACTTCGAATCAATACTAATATATCATTACTCGTAATTTAGTAATTAATCATTACTTAATTGTTGACAGAATAGATTCGCAACCCTTTTCTTAAGAGACTACCACATTTAATATTGCTGGTATCATTTTATACTCGAAAATATAATGGAGTAAAAAACCGGATAATGCGCTTGATAAAAAATCAGTACGCGAGCGAAAATTCGTGCATTGAACCCATATACGGTTTAGTTTTAATTCTGGCCCTTATAACCGTAATCTTATCATTAGCGGTAACGTGTTTTCTTATAATCTCGGCGAATCGTGAAATATAATACTAAACATTATATTTAAAGATTATTAAAATGAATTCCTTCTTTTCAAGTGATGGTCGCAATTATTAAATGTCAAATAAAATAGTTAAATATACTTACTTTTAAATAGGTTACGTTTCTCGAAGGTTTCATTCAAGCATATTCAGATGGAGAATTAATTTAAATGTATAATCAAATAATTAAAAATCCAATTACATTTTGAAAATGATAAGTCCTCCCATGTAGTTATCATATTTTGTACCCTGAGTAAAATTTCTCGCCCGGTTTCATGATTTATTACGTCATCTTATGGTAGGCGAATCCATTATTTAATCACGAATTAAAACAAATATTTTTATACGCCTACAATTCTTCTCTAAGCCTGAAAAAAATAAATAAATAATGTGAACCATATGATCCAATTTAAATGTAGTTTAAATTAAACACGACTGCTAACCTGTTAATAAATTAGGCTATAACGTAACCACACACACCCACCCACCCACCCAAGAAACGAAACGAAACCCGCCTGGACGTAAAAAACTTCCTAAAATAATTTGTCCATGACCTCGTGTCTAAATAATTTCTAAAAATATCAAAATTTCCCTAAATGTTACCATATTATAATCTCCTTTCAGATTCCCTCGTATTCGACAACAGTTTTAGCTGGTATCGAGGAAAGAAATTGCTGTATAATATCAGAGTGGACCCTCCCGAGGCCATGAATGAAAAACCTGAATGATAGAAGTCGTGTAAAAAAAAATTGAAAAAAGAAAGTGGCTAATTTTAAATCATAAAATATTATGTATTTTTTTATTATATTCTATATACAATATTTTCATTACGATTACGAAAATGAATAATTAAAATTAATTGATATTCGAATCAATTAAATCATTTCAAAAACAAACAAAACTAGGCCTAGATATAAAAACAATTATATTTAAATTAACAAACACTCAAATGGGACGAGTAAACAAAACATTACGATTAAATAATATTTACAAAATGGATTAACTTGAGCATTATTTTTTAAAATAACCCGAGAGAGATACGTCCTTTCGTTTCTCATATGACCCTATTTATATAATTTTTTGATTTCTTTAATTTTGGCAAAGACACTAGGAACTTTAGGATTGTCATCATCAAGCCTAAAGGAGCGCGTTACCATCCCCCGTGCCATCCGTGGTCCCACCCTCCGTGACCGTGACCCCCTAAACCGATATTTAACCCCGGTAATTGTCCTAAAAGTCCAACAATTTGCGTGGGTAAGTTTCCAAGGTGGATACCCGGTAGAGCTCCGAGGTTAATCAGTTGCCCGTGACCGTGGTAGAAACCGATTCCATGACCACCGCCGTGTCCTCCGCCGTGTCCTCCACCGTGTCCTCCACCCAAACCGAATGAAATACCGTGTCCACCACCGTGTCCACCACCGTGTCCTCCACCCAAACCGAGTGAAATTCCGTGTCCTCCTCCGTGTCCTCCTCCGCCGCCTTTAGCCCATCTATTAAAAATAATTATGAAAAATTTCAATAATTAATTATATCCGAAACTTCACGACTCGGGCTCATTATATCGACAATTGTCGAATTATATCAAAAATAAGTTACAACAATTAACATTATCTATAAATTCGCCTCAAATTTAGTCGCTGTGAAGTATATTTATCGAACAGAAAATTGTAAGCCTTTTAACTTCTAGTAAAGAGTTAAATTAATTAATTAAATAACTCACGGATCATGATGTTCGTGATGTCCGTGATGTTTAGCAAAAGCTAATGGAATGGGGATAACTTTTGGACTCAAAGCTTTGGCGAGAATAGCCAATCCAGCTAATTTCTTCAGTTTCCTCTTCTTTCCGGCATTAGCTTGGTCAATGAACATTGAACCCAACAAGAAACATACTAAAGTCCCGCAAATGATTCTATTGTACATGACTGCGAATAAAATTAAAAGGCTTTGTTAAGAATATTTTACTATTACTTTAAAATAATTACGATAAAAATAATATACATAAAATTTAATTGCAGTCGCTATTAACCAATAAAATTGAGTACATATTCCTAATATATCTTAAATATAAACCAACGTATTTAATTTATCAATTAAAATAACTCCGACTAAAGCCTCGTTCGCACTAAACAATTTTTTGATTCAACTAGATATTTTTTGAAACAATTTAGTTGACTTTACAAAAACGTTTATTTAATAAACTGTTTAATTTTAACCTTCCAGAAGGAGTCTCGATAATTATTTAAATATTATTATAAATTAGTTGACTCGAATTAATAGTTTAATTAAATGATACGCTATAATAATAATAATAATCATAATACCACAGAGGCGTATTCTAATATTCTGGGTGGTTTCCATAAAACAGTATAAACAAATGATAAAAAATTTGGGATATAAACCTACCCAACCTCTTAATTACTATTATCAAGTTAATACTTAAGCCTAACTCGAGTAAAATCCTACCTTTTGTATAAGGTTAATCCCAGAGTATTGAAAATCACAACTTTTGTCTCCAAAGCTGAAGTTGGAATGAATAGGATTGGAAAGGTAGTTTGGCTTTAAATACCTTTCCCTGTTCCCCTAGACCTTCAATCTTAGACATCGACCGCCATTAAACTTATCCCGGCTGTAAATTGAAGCAATTCCCCCCCCCCCCCTTAAACCGCGAGTTTTAAAAATAGCCAATAGTCTAAAACCAAAGCCGGGTCGAATCGCCTTTAAAAGAAGCAAAAGTTACTTTCCCGCGAGCTTAAAAACAAGCTTCTTAAAAAGGAATCAAATCTGTGTCATCACTGGCGGGGGATTTTAGAGTTTTCACTTTATATAACGGTACGGGACGAACCAAATGTCGTAACTTGATTTTTATCGAAAGATTTTGATTTAACAAATCAAATATCGTAAAATTAATCATTTCAAACCAAGATAATTAGCGAGTAAAAAGTTAATTTTACATTAATTTATTACTGTTTATATTAATATATTGTAACAGTTCAATCAGTTAATATTTTCTTACGTATTTAATTAGTCATTTAATTACGCAAAATTATACAATTAAATTAATAGTTTAAAATATATCGTAACAGTTTAATTATTTATTTTCTATATAATTAATGTATTTTTCAACTACATTTTAAAATAATTTAATCTCAATTTAAATTTCGTGTAATTGAAAACAATGTAATAAAAACACTATTTAAAAAAGCATTATGGGAGATTATTTCTGTCCCTTTATTCAATTCATTTAAAGGTTAGTGAGTTTAAAATTGCAGTTTTCCACAAAATGTGAGTTACGACGTTTACATTCTAAGGTAAGTATCTCACGTATGATGAAGGAACTACGCTATAGTTGTTTCCAAGAGTTTTCTTCAATGAAGATAAAAGTAACCTTAAGGGCATTTATCAAACAATTTTTTTAAATCTTTCCTTCATTAAATTCTACCGTGCTTCATTCGGACACCGATAGATCTTGTTATTATAATAGAGCATTAACCATTTCGATCGAACTCGAGCGTTGTTTCGCGATTGCCTTATTTAAAACTAAAATTAGCTCGATAAATACGGTAATCTAAAGTAAAAAAATCTCTCCAGCCAAGTTTAAAATCGAATTTGCTTATCGAGCTACGGATTATTTCAAATGTTTCGCTGGTATGTAAAGGAAAGCCTCGATGGATTAACGATTAAGGATTAATATACGCTTCTATTTTTGGTGTCGTATGGCGGGCGGTTGATATCGGAAATATTTAAAAGAAATTGAAAATTCGGTATATTTATCCGTTCAATAACTTTCTACTTATTTTAACCTTTAAGGAAATTTAAGGTTTTTTGTTATCGAAATGGATTTTTATTAAACTTTTATGTTTAGGAAAATAAGATCGGTATATAATTTTACTAAAACACCGTAATCTTGGTTAAATTATATTTTATTTTTAAAGGACACTGTACAGTAATTACAATAATGTTTGTACATTTTTGGTGAAGATGTTTTGAGCAATTACGCGTTATGGCAATTGTTTACCACGCGTTTTGAGGTGGAACCCCATTATGGTGAGGTAGATGGTAAGCGGGCCCCGCGAAATGAAGTCCAGGGTGTCCGTACAAACTATAATATTAATTAAACTTAATTAAATATAATTAAAGCTCTTATAATCGCTTAAACGTGGAAAATCACGCAGGGTTGAATATCATAAATATATTTTTAAAAACATAAGTCGAAATAATTTCCTCTAATGACGCCCGTCACCCCAAATTTCAGAGCCCCTCATTAAGTATAGATTATCCTTGGTTTAATCTACCCAGAACTCTTTCCGAATGTACTTACAGAGAATCGTGATGATGATGGATGTGATGAGATGGTCCAGAATTAACTGGATAAGGTATTGGCAAAATAGATGGTGACAAAGCGCGTCCAAGAATCGCTATGGCCGCCAATTTCTTGATTTTGGAGACTGCTTTAGCTTCTGGCGTAAGTAAGCTTGATATTAGCATCAAGGAAATTAGAACTACTTCTTTCGTGATGGACATCTTGTCTACGTGTATAAAACACTAATAAAGTAAATATTTCTCACTAGTACAACAGTGTTGAATAATATCCCATGATGGTAAAGTATTACCTCTTAATCCCTGAGGTCTTCCGCACGTTTTGAAGATGGGTAATCCAAGAGAAAGTTACTTCGAATGATGATACTTGAGATATGTTGATCTCTTTTTATACTAAAAAGTGATCTCAGCGTGGTGCGAAACATCTAGATCAATTAGCTTCCAATGGCGCATAATTTCATAACGAATCTTCTTCCAAATATAATATCTGACACAGAAGCGAGACTTTACTTTCCCGTTTCAGAGAAAAAAGAAGACGCATTTATGAATTTACAAAATTAGACTAATTCTATTTCTTAAATATTTCCCAACTATTTTTAAAAAAATAATGTGATTATAGAAATTTCAACCGTAAAAAAAATGCGCGTTAAAAAATATTAAATCTTCAATTACACAATAAAATCTGTTCCAGTATTAGGCAATTACTAATTACAATTCCATACGTACAATTTAATAAAATTATATAATTGATTTCTTGAAAGGAATGCTAAACTTAATTTAATCAAAAATTTACTTTCAATCATAGCAATCAATCGTCAAATGAATTAAATTTAGAACTTTCAATTTTTAAAACTTTCCCTAAATGATTTCGTGTTAAAATTAGTCAGACTAATTATTTAACGCTTAAGGACAGGAATATGAGAAACAAAATGAAACCCGTTTTATTGCTTTAAGGTTAAAATAAAATCTATAATTATATATGTGATAGGAAAACACGAGATATTTGAATTTCGAGTAATATTTTTTTAATACATTTTAAGATTAAAAAAAAAATTGTTATTATTTGAGAATTTATTGCATAATACAATGCATAAATTCTGATATATGTAATAGTCGTTTTATTTCTGTAACCTAATACACTTGTTACGATAAATTTAATTAAAGATGATAATGATGATTTAAAATATTTAAATTTAAGTATTTTTTTATTTATGAAGTTCTTAAGATTCAAGTTATCATTTGTTCGTGTTCAATTTAAATAGATAATATTAATATAATAATGTATTATAATAAAATCATAATGATAATTATATTGTTTCATAATGTCCCCTAAATCAATGTATATTAATAAGTTAAAGTGATTAAACAGATTAAAAAGCTAGTTTCTAGCATTGACCTTATATCGTCTTGAGATTTTGATTTTCCCTTACTTAATCACGGCTTGAATAAATGTCACTATAAGGAAGTCCAATAAATAGAATTTCTATATATATTTAATTATAAACGTGAACTTTAAATCAGTCTATAATAAAATTCCACCCAGAGTTGACAGCGCGTTCAAAAGCAACGCGCAACGTTATCTCTATTATATGTTACGCTTAAGACGCTAACATCGAGTTGGAATATTAAGTAATTCGCTAGATTCAATTGAAAATGAAATCAGCTCGAAGCCATCGGTTAGCTTGAAAGAAATTAAAATATATTGGGATGAAATATTCATATAGGGTAAATATATAATATTTATTTTACAATCTAACCATAGAAGCGTAACCTATTCTGGGTGGTTGCCTGGACAAAGACGAAACAATTCTACACACAAAATAACATTTAAAAATGAATATAAATACAAATTAACGGAAATTCTTATAAATTAATTTCGTTCTAATGATTCGGCAACCGGATATGGTCCAAAATCTATTTTAAAAAACAAAGAATTGATTGATACACTGGTAATCTAAATTCTGTTATTATTTTACTCTATTGAAGCGTAACCTAGCGATAAGTCAATACTCTTTCATATCGGCCATGACTGATAATTCGCGATTGAGTCTGTACTATAGCCCAAGGATACGCTTTTACTTTAAACCAGTATAGAAATAATTATCAATACACCTAACCTTGATAGTGGTTCATTCTTTAGTTGAATTATTCACCAAAACCGGTATTTTTTCAGACAAGAATTTTCTTCCGGCATTTTTCGTAGTTCTATTACCTACTTTCTCGAAGATTCAAATCGGCTTAGATCTTCCGTGGGTGATAAAGCTAAATTTCGCCGCGTATCCGTGAAATAAAACTTAAAGTTAATCTTAACATCCTTAAGATGGAAGCGATGTTAATTGGAAATGGGATCGACTCGACACGAACCAACGCAACTAGTCCACACATGAAAGAATTTCAAGTATTTTTCAATGCCGGACAAAGGTGCTTTTGGTATTTAGAATTAAAGAAGTTTAACGTAAATTAAAATTTAAATATTTTTTTGAAAGAAGAGGGTTAAAGAATGTGGCCAAAGGCGTAATTACTCGCCTGATTAGGCTTAATAAACAAGAACAAGTTTTGATTGAAAATATATTTATTGAAATGATTTTGAATCGAAAAGCATTCCTCAATAGGTTGTTTTAAGAGGTTATTAGGTCAATTGAATTCAAAGTTAACTGAAGCCAATTTTGCAAACCTTTCCCAGATCCATATAGATTTAAAGTTTTCAAAATGAAAATATCAAAAATACATTTTTTCGATATCATACATGATAATGATCAAGTACTTTTACGAAAAAGACAGCGCGAGGATCAACTGTAGGCTCTACAATAGAGAAATCACGTGACCATAATGAGCTTGATTTCATTGGCTTCTAAGGGTATGGCAATTCGTGTCTGTAAATAATACCCAAAATAATGATCCAATTTCTTCTAATATTATTTAATTCCTCCAATTTTGAAATAATATCAGTTTTATTCAATGACCCGTAACAAAAGTGATCATTTAACATTAAATTCGTCCGTTATCCTGGTCTCTGATAACAGTCTAGATATAATTTTCCCATGCCCAACCAATTATAGACGTTTAAGGCGTGATTTTATAAAAGCCTTAAAGTTATTTTTTTTTTTACTTTAACAGACACCAATTATATAATTTTTGTTTTAACCTAAAAATAGCCGCGCTGTTTGAACCCAAAGTTTCTTTTTATTTCCATATTTTTATTTTCTCTTCCTATAATAAAAACTGACGGATATTAAAGCTGGATATAAATAGCCTCCGCCAATAACGAGAAAATTCGGGGAAGAAAGCGGAATTTTTTTTTATATAAGCATCGCTACCGGAGATCAAAAGCGGTGGTTGCGGTTATAGGTAGCTTATAGAGGTTGATTTTTACGTTATAGATAAAGATAGATTTAATATTAGATTTAAAGGGAGAATGAAATTTAATTTAATTTAATATTCTCCCTTAAAGGAGCTTGTTTATAACCAGACTTAATTCGATTATTCCCTATAACATAATCTAAATATAAAAATTAGATCGTGATATTAAATATTTGCTATTGTACCTATTGTTATAAATAAAGATGATATCTCAATATCTAAAAATAGTGAGAAATATTTAATTCCATAAAAAGGATAGATGACTCGGATGAGATTCAAATAAAAATATAAGAATATAATTAAATAGAATACCAGCAAATAAATTATGACTACAAAATAAAAATACGCGTCATATAATATAATAAAGAAATAAATTATCTAGGACGGTCTCATAGAGTTAATTATGGTCACTCTCTGATACTGATATTTCGCGTAATAATCAAACCTCACAGGTTAAAGGTTAGAGAAAATTTAATTAACCTATAATTGATTTTAATTAAAGACCGTACTTGTTATAAAATACGGGATATTATTTTATATTAAAATTAAACTTTAAATTAAAATTGATTAAAAGATATCATTAAATTCGTAGTCATAGACGCTATTAATTTAAATGGTTTAATTTATACAAATTGAAAAACGTGGAGGATTTATATTGTTTCCAAAAATTTGGAAGTTTCCGCTTAAAATTTATAGCGAAATTTTGAGGAATCAAAGGCTATTTTCGTGAAATTTTAACTTAACCAATATCATTTCTAGATTAGGTGTGGTAAATTCATTCCACGATATGAATATTATTCTTAAAAATACTGAGAAAACTAAAAATATCCGTAAGAGTGCGAGTGAAACGCGAGCTAGAATAAAAACAACTTAAGCGGTATCTCGAAACAAGATTTACTTTCAATATCAAGGAGATCGGCGCGCGTGTGGATTTGCAGGATATCCCGGGGCGTTAATACGGGCCGCCTAAAATTGAAAACGAGAGGATCCAGTTTTTTACTTTCTTCCAGGTTGACCCATATTCTCACCCCCAGTTCAATAACCTGGCCACGAAATACAGTTTTTAGGGAGCTTATTATTAGACGAAAACGAAAGCTAAATATAATCATTTTTTGTTTAGATACATTTTTTTATAAAATATGGCGAAAAGTTATTTTAGTATTCAAACGTTTAAAATGTTTTTTGATTAATTTAAATCTCCCGGAAATTTTATGAAATTTGAATTTTTAATTAGTTTCGTGGTTATTTTTTGGTTTGAAAAGTAGAAGAGTTAAATAAATTTTTAATTATTATTTTACTGAATTGTTAATTAATTTAAAAATATTTTTTTGTTAAAAATATATTTAAAAATAAAATTTATTAATTTATTTAAATTTAAATTTATTTCGCTATATTATTATAATTATATTTTTTATTGTAAGATTTTGAATGCTTAATAATACATTGTAGATGTAGGTATATGTATAGGTAAACTAAATATTAAAAAATATCCAAATTTGACGTCAAAAAAATCATTTTATTTCAAACCGGCTTGCTAATATTACACGTAAGGATTATTTTGGTATAAAATATATTATATAATAATATTGGGACGGGGATTTGGTTTAGGGCTAAAAACAGTAACGTTAAAACGAGTCACCATGGGGCTTTTTGTATATTTGAATACAACAATACACGCGTTTTTTTGTACAATTTACGTGGTATTTTGTTTATAACAAACGTTATCTCTGAGGTTTCAATATTTCTTAATAAAATCACATTTACACGAATTCCACAAACAAAATTTAGACTAGGACAGCTTATTTACATAGACCAAAGACAGTTAGGACGAAACACAGTGTGAGCTATCAGTTTAAAAAATACGTTTAGGTTTGGTTTTTGGTGATCGTGATATTATTTACCACCATCCACCGCCTCCGTGTCCACCTCCGTGGCCTCCCATTTGCCATCTGAAATTAAAAACAATTAGGATTAGTGTTTTGGACTTTGTCTAATCCTAGAACTGAGTAGTTTAGGTTATTCTTTGTTATTTGGATCCCTTTCTAGACAATGTGGACCCTTTTCTAGATACTTTAGACCCTTTTCTAGATACTTTAGACCCTTTTCTAGATATTTTAGACCCTTTTCTAGATAATTTAGATCCTTTTCTAGATAATTTAGACTTTTTTCTAGATAATTTAGACCCTTTTCTAGATAATTTAGACCCTTTTCTAGATAATTTAGACCTTTTTCTAGATAATTTGAACCTTTTTCTAGATAATTTGAACCCTTTTCTAGATAATTTGAACCCTTTTCTAGCTAATACCCATGGACAATTCTACCCTAATTGCTTGTAGATGTATAGAAAACTCACGGGTCGTGGTGAACGTAGCTGTGTCCCTTAGAGAAGTGAATTGGTAGAGGAATTGGAATAATTTTGGGTGCGAGGGCTTTTCCTAGGATGGCCAACTTGGCGATCTTTTTTAACTTTCCCGCTTCGCTTTGTCCAACTAGGCATGAAACGACCAACAACGCTACGAGAGCGAAACACGCTACCTTCCTTAAAGACATCTGGAAGGAAGAAGACATTTTTGTTTACATTTTTTATACAATCAAGGTTAAGGTTGTATAGAGGGAAAAAATATTTAAAATATTTAAGAAAAAAATTTTATGACTGATATTTTTGGGTTTTTTTAAAATTCCCATAGTAACCTTGTAAATCTATTACGAGCGCGTACTGCGCCAGCCTTAATTAGGTAATACAGTTCTATGGTTTAAATGGGTTAGACTTAAAAGTTAAATAATTTCAATATCTGCTAAGCCTAATTCTGTTCCATAATTTTAAAGCTATGATTTTTTACGATACAATTTTGACTCTAAAATATTATCTAAAACCAAGGTGATGATAAATAATTCTAGTCCGTAATTTTGCAGCCCTATTTCTTCTCGTTTAACATTTTAGACTATATTCAGCCCTAGAACACGTAAACTTTCTATGTTCTATGTAACAAAGTAACAACTTTGTTTTTAAATTTCTCATTAAGCTAAATTTTAACCACCGAACTAACTATTTCAACCACAAAATCCTTGAAGGCAAACCTCTGGCTATGCGCAATTTTTTTTTTCTCTCTCATTACCATGACGTTGAATTTACCTCGAATATTGAAGTAATCCTTAGGATTGATAATACAACGAATTAAATCTTTAAAACTCTTCGGTTAAAGAAGCGAACTGTTACTTCTTGGAGGAGTGAGCTGAGAATGTGCTTTTTCGAGAAACTACAAAGTCTTTAAATAGTCGTCCGAAACAACGGTACCGAGGGTGGATCAACCTTGTTTTCCCAAATCCAATGGCTGCCATTTTTGAAAGTATTTCGGGGGAAGTTAAAAATACCTTACTAACCCACCGAACGTTTTGAATAATGTTCTTTTTTTTCTTCGATAATTTAAAAAAGAAAAATACTAGTGATCTCCGCGACTGACCTCAACTTTCCTCTGGCCCGAAGCGAAAAAAATCTTTCAAATCTTATTCGCTATATATGTCAAGGGGGGTGGCGATTTAAAGAACATCCTTACACTTCGTTTAACGTTCTTCGAGCAACGCGTGTGAAGTATATTACGGGCTAAAATTCTTAAACGCGATTCTTTATTTTCCTCCAATATCGAACAATAGCCCGAATTACCCCGAACGATGGAAGAAAAAAAAACGTAGATTAAAACTACGAAGTTAAGAGGGGGGAAATAAGTTAAGTTCGCTATGGTGGGAGTTAGATGTATAGCAACTATTATAGATAAGTTCAGAACGCGGATAATTCAAAGGTATTATGAAAAATATTTTATAGAAAATTTATTTTCTAAAGGTTTTAAGTTTTGTTCTAATCCGACTTTGAATGATTTTTCCAACGTAAAATAATTAAAAATGCGTTAATGTTACATTTTTTTCGTGTTCATTCTTAATTGAATTAACCAATCACGGCGCAATTATTTAGATTCAATGTTTTATTTATGCTTAATTTATTCAAGACATCTCAGAATCGTCGCGTAGATATTAATTACAGTCAATTACGAGACTGTTAATCAATTCTGAAAAAATGTGTACAATGAATACGCGTATAAGTAAGCCTTGGTTATGATAAATACGTACTCAATTACGTAATTACTTGAGACTTGTACCCTGATTATATTGGGTTTTCAGTTTTTTTAGTCCAAGCAAATTAATTCGTGGCTATTTTCTTTTGAAAATGATACGCGTAATTTCAATATTTACTTATTTTAGTATATATCGATCATTTTCATCTTCCCTTGGAAACGAAACGGGAATTTCTAAAGTTAGAATTGTGTCGGTCATATTTTGGGTAGTCGGTCGAGGAAACCTTTGGATTTCTTCAAATGCCACTAAAAGCGAACCTTTCAGATTATAATCCGTAAGGAATTTTTAAGGCCATTAACGACCGTTGCACGCGTGTGATAAAGAAAAGAGAGAGAGAGATATAAAAAAGAAAATCATATTTTTGGAATCTTTAAGGTGGATTTTAAGGGTACAGATGCTTTCGTTAGTTTCCTACTGACTAGGTCCTGTTCGTATCAAATAATATTACGAGCGTGAAACTGAGAGAAATATTGCATCATTGAAATTGATTTTGTACAAAATGTTCCGTATATATTATCAGAAATATAATTTTAAATCATAATAAGCAGCCAATCAGCTTGTTCGGTACATGATACGTCACGGCAACAAAGTGTTTCTAACAGTTCAACATAATTATTAAACAAAGAAAACGAAAAACTCGAGGGTCTCTTATGTATTTGAGATATGACTGCCATTGTTTCTAGATAAAATTTAATTTTGGATGGTATTACCCTTTGATTTTCTTATATTTTATAATATTTTCATCTTTATCCATAATTTAATTTAAAATCCTCGTTAAACTAATCCATGTCTATTTGGCTAAGCCAGATTAACACAAACCTTAAGGATTAACAAATATGATTACGAGTGCGTAACCCACTTTCTTAAATATATATATTAAAAATATTCCCACGATTTTAAAATTAAAAATAACCTTAAATATTTTCACGAATATTTAATATATATTTTTCATGACAAAATTACCCTTAAACATACTAATATAATTTTATAATAAAAGTTTCAATATCATAGGGTATTTTGAATTTATTTTACGGTGTATTAGTTGGAAGGCATATTGGATAATTAAATATTATATTTTCTACAGTCAACTGTCTTGGAAATTATCCTGTACTGTTGGAAATTACAAGCGAGCTAGGCGACGTTAATGATTAATAGGTATTCCGCGCTAAACATATTCCCAAACAATTTAAGAAATTCATCAATTTTTAAATCAGGTGCGAACGCGACTAATCTTGAATAACAAGGGGTGCTTTATTGAAAAAAAAAGCAAACTTGTCCCTGGTGGAAACTCACCATCCTGTTTAATAATAAGCTCTTCCCCCATTATATTTTCCTTCTAAGGTATCACTTTTACCTTCTGACATAGAAAACGAAAGCTAATTTAGTACAGGAAAAAAAAACGCAAAAATGAATTCATTTATTAAATAAGCTATACGTTATTATATACGAATATAAATTGTATTTGACCGGTCCGTAGAAGATAAAGAACTTTAGCATTTTGGCGGATAACCCAAAATAGATTTAATTTATAGAATTTGTAAACGAGTTTTAACAGTATGTATTCGAATATGATGTAATTAAAAATTAAAAATTATAGTCGTCTTATTTATATATATTCACTACGGTAGAGAAAATAATAACAATTGCGTATTACTGTGTTTATATTTAGAATTATCTGATAATAATTCAAAAAAAAATTCAATTGATTATATAGATATATATATATTTTAGATACGCGTGATTGTTATGGTGTGGTACTATTATTATTTATATATGAAATGTGTATTTCTCAAGATTATAAAAACCTCGCAATAACGGTGTTTAAAACGCGTGTATTATGTCTGAGGCTATGATAATCTGTTTATTTTTAATAAAAAGGGATTAATAAAATAATAATAAAAGCTTTATTAAAACTCAACAAAAGTTTCGTAATAATTCGCAAAATAATTATTAAAGTTTCGAAATTAGGATTAACTCAAACTCGAGAAATTTCACACGGATAAAATTCTAAAAAACGTGTATTTACTGCAGCCAACCAGATACCCTTATGAAAAAAGGGGAGGGGCAAGCCAATCAACGAAATTTATATTCCAAAATTCATTAATTTAACATTTTTTAATAATTATATTTGTTTAAATGAATAAATTATGGGTATTTTAACGCTATTTTTCAATAACATGGCCTATAATTTATAGCCCAAATTAATTATCATTGAAGAAATTAATACCTTAAAATTAAACCTCCTATTCCTTCCGCTAGAAGTCAATTTAAATCTAATTTAATCGCGTTTAAAGGTAGTTAGAACCTAGTATTTGTTTTAATATTGAATATCAATCTACCTTATTTTTTCTAACTACGAAAACTAATCTTTAAAAAATACAAGTGTAGAAAAATGTTTTGCAAATTGATGAAGGAAAAAAAAATCAAATTTTAATGGAAATACGACTTTACCACCTTCTAGTGCCCAACAACGGAATCGAGTAATATATCACTTGATTTTTAGAATCAAAATTTGCTAATTAAATATGAAAATCGTTAATTTATTTGCACTATATTTATTTAACTATCATATATATTTTTAATATATTTTATTAATTAAGCAATCAATCCCAAAGCCGGTTTGTTAATCGCCCTAATTTCTATTTCAAACTGGATCATAAAAAAAAGTCGACTAAAAATAAAACAAACTAAGAAAGTGCCATCTTTTAAAGAATACAGGTAGTTTTATTTTTTAAAGTGAAGCTGTCCTTTATTTAATTTAGAATTCCTATGAATTATAAATTTTTAATCTTATGGAAATTTCATGCCTCCTCGTTCATAATCGTCCTCTAACGGTAAAAACGGACGGAATAGGAACTAAACCTCGTAGGAGTAAGAGACAATTCAGTGTAATGGAAGCCTGACATTTTGGGTCTAAAGGCGGACCCATAGCCGAACGCTCCAGAGATTTTGTTTATTGGAAACTTCAAAACTAATGTTTAACGTACCTTTAGAAGGAGATTTAATTAACCAAAACAAGCAAACGGTTGAAATATTTATAGGCATAAAACCAAAAAACGAAGGCATACATCTTTTTCTTTTAAGAAAACTGAGTATGAGAGTGTGACTACAAAACAAAAGCTATTTAAAAAAGATTAAAGAAAATTATATTTGGCCTACATCTTTTCTTGAATCTAGAAAAGTAGAGATAAAGTTAAGCCAGGCAATCTTTAGCATATAGCCAGTCACCCTACGGCCAAACATATTAATGTAATAAAGAGACGGAAACCTATTTTCAGTAACATTATTTTATTAGATGAGTTTTTATCTTTCGATAAGAGGAGGGCGCAGCCTCTCGCAATTTTAATTTTATACACTGTAATGATATCGTGGTAAATGATGGCGAAGGGGAGATAATATTCAAATTATCATTTTTTTTTTTTTTTTTTTTTTTGTGATAAAATAACATGAAAGTAGACGTGGACGGTAATATACAGTGACAGACTAAATTATGACACTTTTGTACACGGATGACGTTTGCTATCGAAGCCCACTTTTACCACCATCCTCCACCGTGACCGTAACCACCTCCGTATCCACCACCGTACCCGCCGTATCCTCCGCCGAATCCAACACTGACGCCGTGTCCGAAACCACCTCCGTAACCACCTCCGTATCCGCCTCCATGAGCCCAACTGCGGGAAAAAAAATATTTATTTATTAATAATAGTTACCGGTAATAATAATAGTTACCGGAGGTTAAGATACTTTCTAATGAGATCCTAATTATTCTCATACATTGGTCAAAGTTACCCTCATACATTGGTCCAAGTTACAATCATACAATAATTACGTTAACCCTACGCAATTTTCCCAATTACTCAAATATTACGGTCAAATTTACCCCCAATAGGTTCCAAGTTACTCTATCATGATACCTATTATCACCGAATTTACGTAATGTAATCACAAGGTAACAATATAAAAATGTATATCTAAAGACATTTTTTCTATTAATTTCAATTATAGTCTCGTAATAAAACGATATTCATGGTCAAGAGCAACGAGTTAGGAAAAAAAAAATGCCTTGAAGCGTGAATAAAATATTAACTGGTAACGAAAAGAATTGTATTTTCACTATCTGAACAACGTCCGAAACACGTTTTTGAAAAAAAGCTTTTTCTAAAGTAAATGACACACTTTTCCACCCAGTACTCAAACTACAATCCTTTAGAACAATTTGTGGATCAAAAATATTGTTTTTTTAAACTGATATGATCTGAGTATTATATTCGTAAACTTATATAGGTATTTAGGGCGATCCGGAAATCAGGAGGAAATATTTTGTAATTTAATATCTGGTAATATAAATCTAACGGGAAGGTTTTCGTTCAATTTTTCCCATCCCAAAAGATAAGGAGTTTTTAGATATTGAGAATATATAACAATATAAGGAGAAGAATATTATTTTGATGGAATTAAATAATATAAATAATGAGGTACCATAGATTTGTATTTTGTTTAATACGTTAATATTAAATTAGTACTAATTAAAAGATTTAACGCTATTATTTTTAAAATTTTATGTCGTACTGTTTAACATAATTTAAAATCTCCCTGATGATATTTGTTGAAATTTTAAAAATAATATATTTTTTCTAACAAATTACTCCTAAATTTTTCTTATTTTTGACAAATTATTCGTAAATATTTATATTTTCAACAAATTACTCCTTTATTCCTATATTTTCATAAATTATAATTTCACTAATTTGAGTATCATCACAATAACACCGACTATCTAATGAAATTGAGCCCAAATTAGTTCAAAGTTACTCACGGATCGTGATGGTGATAGCTGTGTCCACCAGAAAAGTGAATTGGGATAGGAATTGGAATGATTTTAGGAGCCAAAGCTTTTCCTAAGATAGCCAACTTGGCGATTTTCTTCAATTTTCCAGCCTCGCTGAGGTTAACGAAGCATAGGGCAACCAAACACCCTAAAAGGGCCAAAGACACTGCTCGGCGTATCGTCATAATGTCGAATTAAATGGTAAACTGCTAGTAACGTCAAAAATAAGAAGTTTTTGTTAGCTAATAAATATTTCTAACAAGCCATCGAAGATAAAATTGCTTTTAGACGCGATCAATTGGGCTACCCTCTTATCATTGGCGAATTCTAATTTCAAAGTGAAATCTGGACTCTCTATCTTAGTTCTAAACACGCTTTAAGTTTTCGTGACCGACATACGCCATGTGGAGATATTTAAGGTGGTGCCAGAAATTTGAGGAAGACAAATTATTTTTTTTGTTTTTTCCATTATATGATTTTGGTTTTTCTAATAGAATATATAATTGAAGAAAAAAAGCTTGGAACTCAAATTGACATACTTGTTTTTGATACTTGAGGGTATTTATGATAAAATAATGCGCGTACGCTTTACTTATTTAAAAATAAAATAATATATTAATATTTAAAAGTAATAGAAAAGGTTTTTTTACGTATTGCGCTGCTGGGAATAAAATTATGCAGCAAATATTATAGTACTATAAGGGAATTCCTTTAAAGTCCTTATATATGGGTTATTAGAACAATCTAATGTACTTTAAAAGATAAAAATTCAAATGTTTATCTCTTATCTAGTTAAAGAATCTTATCTTATTTATTTCTATCCATTGATGATATTTAACTTTCCTAATTTCTACTTTTGATTTATTTAATAATGAAGATAATTTATTTACATAATGTAAATCATCATTGAAATAAAAGTCGTTTTTTCAATATTAACCTTTATCTCTTAATTTTAACTCTAATTCGTCGCGAGTTCCTCGCTTTATCATCAATGAAAGATAAGCTAGCCTACCAGATAATCCGCAAATATTTGGTTATTCAAATATTTATTTAGTAAAATATTTCGATTGCGTTATATTTATCGTAGACTTCCCGTGGATAATTCCAAATTAGGAATGAAGATAAATTAATCTTATTCAAACCCTGTACTTATTCCAACGATAAGTTTACGTAACAATACTAATAATCTATTTTTCATTAAAATTTCAAATAAAAGTTGAAATTCACTTCAGAAAACAGAAATCGAAGAAAAACGCGTTTAAAATATCCAATAGCACAAGCGATAATCCAAAGTTTTTTCCATTCAAAATCTTACCGAGTATTTTCGTCGTAATATCACTGAAGAGGATTGAAATTTCGAATGAATACTTTCACTAGATCTTAGTGTCTTATATACACTTCCGATTGGGGGGCCACGATTTTAAATCACTGTGGGTGTTTTACTCAAAAATTTATTCTCCGGGCAATCCAACGCGTGTCTATATATTCACGGTGTACCAAATATCTCGCCCCAAACTCTAAAACGGGCGGTGGCAAAACCCACTAGAACACTTTCCTTGACGCTGACCCGGGTTTCCTTAATAAATTCCAAACTAAAGTCCGTTCGCTGAGAAATATCCAACCTTTAATAACGCTAGGAAATGAGAAAAATGTGGGTCAAAGTTATATTAATCTTAGCATTATCTATATTACAAAATATTCCAAGAACGGTTTCAAACGAAATTCATGTATTTCACTCGGTACTAAGTGATATGAAAGACCAACTTCCTGTAGCCTTTGGCTTTAGAGTCATAAGAGGTGTGCTACTTGTATAATAAGACGCTTCCGTTATTCGTTTTTCTTAAAAGAAAAAAATTGGCCCTCCCTCACAAAATAACTGTGCTAGATTTTATTTATTTTTTTTTTTTTTTTTTATTTTACAAAATATAGGGAGGATTTTTTTCTCATCAGATCAGGTTTAGGAGTGTATTATTTTTAGAATATATCGCTTTATAAAGCGTTTTTAGAACGGAAACGGTATAGAAATATATCGGATGTTTAGAGGTCTGGTTTAATTTTATATTTGTTTCTAGGGGTTTCGATTTGTTCACATTAATGAGTTATGATACAGGCGCGCAAATTTATGCCGCGGAATGTTGGAACTCAGCTTAATAATTGCGTTAGGCTTTGAAGTTTACAAATTGTTAAATTATTCGTTAGTTTCAAGCTTGTTTAATGTATAATTTATTAATTTTGCGAAGTTATTTTACAGTTTGGAATAATTTGTCGAATTACTTTCAAGGATGTATATTTATATCTTAATTATTTAAATCATTAAATGATTCGTAAGGTTTAAGTATTTTTTACACTCGTACTATTTTTAATATCAGAATAGTTTTCTAACTATATTTCAGAAAATATTACTCAAATTATTGAAATAATTTTATTGAAAATCTCTGGAATTTTTCTAGAATGAAAATTGGAATTAAATTATATTTTTTGGACCCCCGCGATAGATTCAAGGGCTTTAAAAAAATTCCCAGGCGTAATTTAATTTGTTGATTCTAAATCTAAAGGTCCCCCCCCCCCCCACATTAATTAAAATTTTAGTAAAAACATATCTAACTGTTCCTCGTAATTTTTCTCATTATTAAAAAAATATATAATTCCTAAAGCAAGACGTGGTTAGCCAGCAATATATGTTATACATTATCTTTACTTAAATACTTAAGCTCCATTAAGACAAACCTTAAATAGATCTTATCATCAAAGAAGTTAAATGCTTATTTGCAATCGCCCCGTATGAGTACTGAGTTGCTTAATGAACTGATAATTAAAAGCCAATTAAGCGACTAAAATTAAAAGAAAAACCCATAGTGATCTTTTCAATTCTTGTAAATGAAAGTCAGTGTTTCGGACACTTTAAACACTTTGAAAACCATGAAAGAAAGATAAAAGTAAAAACCCATCTCTTTAAACTCTAATGTGTTAAATATTTACGTATCTTTTTTTTAGTTTATAGTTAAGATCTTTTAAAAAATTCCTTTTAGAAAGCTCTTGATTTTTTTTACCTCTCAAGGTGAGAAAACTTAAAATCAGTACTATTTACATTCACACTTATTTATTAGTGTTGAAATACGTTACGGAACTGTATGATTCCGGCATAATTTCTCTCCATCCACTCGCGATAATATTAAAAACTTAATAATAATACTCCATTAGAATTAAATAACATTAATCTTAAGTAATATATATTAATGCAAAAAATACACGTAGACTTAAATAAACGAGAGAATTAAAAAAAAATGTTTTCAAATAAATACGTTCACCTTGATACGAATCTAATGATCGTGAATAATAAAAATAAGTGTTACGAAAATTATAAATTTATAATTAAAAATGTAAACCGGATTAAGATTTTCAAAAAGCAATTATAATCTCACGCAAATTTTATTTCTTTTTTACAAAACATTTCGTAAAAAAATTCATCATAAAAAAGGGGTAGCGTTAAAAATTATTAATATTATATTTTGGGCTCAAAGTTAGCGTTATTTCATAGTGTCAAATGATGGATTAACCTGTCTTGTCCCAAATACTTCAAAAACACCTTTAGTTAACGTATATCTTTGACATCCAATCAAAAAGACACCTATTCAGATTTTCCTTAACAAATTACTAACGCGTTTCAGTTCCAACTTCTAAAAAATAAGGATAAATTGTGATATAATGCTCGCAACATCATTTTACTAAAAAAATAAATTATGAAAACTAGCTTCTTGAAATGAAGAAATCATGTTGTTCTACTTCGTGGATTCATGTTTATTTTGTAAAGAATTAACGGTTTGACCCCGTGATGATTCTTAATTCATTTCCGGAAATTGAGTTCACGCGTTCGTCTTCTGAGACCGGTTAAAAAAAAACCGAATTTTTCCAAAAATATTATGCAATTATATTTGCATAATTTATTAATTTGAATCTACTCGATACAAAATTTAATGTACGAGCCTCTTCTAGGATATAGTTTATGCAAAAAAATATATATAATTAATGCTCTAATAAATTTATTAACCATTTATATTTTATACTATCAATTGTACGTGACTAAAAAATAATAATTAAAAAATATTGAATTTTGTGGGAAAAAGGGAAAAAAAATATTATCAAGCGATGAGTTTGAAAAATCGATTTAATTCGGGTAAAGTTTAAATTTCCACGCTTTTAAATTGAAACGTGATGTAAATATCTCTGCCCAATATTGATAATTATACTTATTATTCGTTATAAAATATCTTACGAATAATTGAGTGAAAATTAAACCCTAGGGTTATTAGATTCTATCAAACAAAATTCGATAAATTAAAGAAATAGAGATTAAAATTCAATATATAATATTTTAGATATTATCGAGTGTGAACAAGACTCTAATTATATAATTTTATATAATTAAAAATGTTCCGGATATATAACTAAAAATATTACGGTAATCCGAATTTAGAAAATGAAAGCGTAGTTCTCTTTGTCAAGCGAACGTCATAAAAAATATAAAAAACAATGGGGAAATGCCCAAAAACATTTAGGACAACAGTTTTTCCATTTTTCGTTTTCTCTACATATTGTGATACTTGCGACAACGTAATCGCCTTTAGCGGTCCGTTGAACTTAAAGGAACCGCGAATGAATTATTTATCACTCTGTAAAATTTGAATTAAATTTAATTATCATTAAATTTAAAGTTTATAGAATTTATGAAAAATTATAATCATATGAGAAATTATTGAAATAATTTTGACATAATTGAATCATACTAAAATCTTATTAGTATTCAGTATTCACGGTTCCTTAAAACTAATCCTTATATTAAGTCAGTTTTTTTGGGTGGTATTTTTCTGGTATTCCGATAATAGAATAAAACTACCGTTGGCCATATTTTTTTAAAGGGTATTTCTAAGTTATTTTTACGGGAAACACCCTCATTAACTTGATTTCAAATACAGGCCGGTGTAAATCTATACTGAATTTCAAGATAATGTAGATTCATTGTAAAAATTGAGGCGGATTGATACGTAATATAAAACCTCATAGAGAAGAAAGTATTCCGTGTCAACTCACCTTGAAAGAAAATACAATTTTTTCTTTCAATTATATATTATTCTAGGAAGTAGATTGTATTATTGTGATATAATAATGGGAATGAAATTCACGCTGTTAAACAGTTCAAATAAAATTTATTTTTTATTTTTTGGTAACCATTGGAATATTATACAAAGATTATATCAAAAACCCACTCAAAGAAGAGTGTTTAACGATGATATAATTCTCCGTGTATCCTTGTTAAGCCTTTACTTTCGGAGTAAGGTATAAAATTAACTTTTCTAAATTATAATAATCGGTTAATTTATGTTACTAGAGAATAAGACATCTTTAAAGATGATTGATTTTAGTTTTAAATCATGGAAACATACGTTCTCAGTCTATAAATTGGTTCTGGTTAATTCTAAATTAAACTACTTTTACTATAAAGTTTTGTGTGAAGGTAAAAATAATTAAAATCCTCAAATAAGACACGGTTCAGAAGAGAAAATCGGGGGAAAAAGCTAGACAGAACAAGCGCAGTATATTTTAAAGAGGGTCAGTCAAAGAAGCGATCGCCATACTTGTATAAAACGAGATAGTGAAAATATTTTCCTTGGGAAAAACCCCCAACTTGAATTTTTATTTTATTTTTTTTTTTTCTTATTTTTTTCAACAAGATTTAAAACGTGTCCTACATATTTGAAAGGAAATCTAGGTCTAATAGTCAAACTCAGGGAGATAAATTTATTTTGCTTGGACCATGTACTCGATGACGTTTACCGGAAGAAATAATTTGCTTCGGATAATTTACAGCAATTAGGATTTGGGTATTTTTATTTCCCAAGATTTCTGACGCAATTCCATCATTATTTGCGCGTTTATATTGATCAAAATCAACGTAGCACCTTCCCTAGGGTGTTGGAGTTCACAAGTACGGTTAATACTTCTTACATAAAATTTATAATAAATATTTAACATTAGCTGTATTGATATAATATACCCCAAAGTCAACATCATATTAATTAGTTTGTAGTAATTAGTTTATTTTATTTTAACAGCGTTTATTTCAGATATTTATCTATAAATGACTAAATATACGGATAAGTGACGTAAAAATTACGCTAAATCGTGATTGTATAACAAAATTATAATGAAAGGTAGAAGTTTATGGATTAATTTAAGTACTTTGACGAAAGAGACTGCGAGAAATTAATCACTTCGCGTGAATTATATTTTTAATATTTTTTAACTTTAAAATATTATTTCAAGGTGTTTCTACACAATTTTAAAATTGATATATTTATATATATATTCGGTTATTGAACCTCGTTTCCTCAAACGAAAGTACTTTTTGACCCCTAGGGCAATAAATGGGGTTTTTTTTTTCCTCATCGAGCGAAATTATAAAAAGAGAAAATTAATTTTATGATCAACTAGATCATTTTGGGATTTACAACAAGCAACACGTTATTAGTATTAAGACTACTCTCATGATAAAACGATCCAAATAAACATTAACTTTAGCTAGTGATATATAATTAAACATTTAAATATAATAAATTCGCGTAATTAATTGTAAATCAATAATCGTTATTTATTCACCCTCTCGATAACAATTAACATACCGAAGCTCTAGTAGTTGCGTAAACTTAAATAATTTGCATATTTATTTCTGACGTCAAGATTAGAATTGGGCAATACAGCCATAGATTTTAAAAATATATAATGGTAAAATTTAATTTCGTAAACCCACAAATATTAAATCACGGTTCTACAGTTAAGTTTATTCCGACGTCTCAAGTAATTAAACATTGCGTTGGAATTTTAATTACAAATTAATTTTGATTAGTATTAATTATTTCTTAAAAATTCCGCTATCCTCATTGGATAATCGTTAAATGGTTTCTCTACTGACATCTAACGTAATAAATTCTTATTATCCAGGGCAAACAAATGCTTATATTCAATTTTAAAAATTTATCCTCGGACATAAAGT
Organism: Odiellus spinosus; assembly: GCA_963920705.1. Taxonomy (NCBI): domain Eukaryota; kingdom Metazoa; phylum Arthropoda; class Arachnida; order Opiliones; family Phalangiidae; genus Odiellus; species Odiellus spinosus. The sequence continues at coordinate 23,097,704 of OY987233.1, read as the reverse complement.
TGAATTAGAATTTTTTTTTCCTAGTAAAATGACGTAAGTTTAGCATTTTACACCATTTTCTTGTCTATATATGTTCAGGCATACTTAAAACTATTTTAATTAGTTTATTTTAAACTCAGACAGTTAATTTATGACTTACCATTTTTAGAAATTCGGGGGATTTTTAAAAGACAAGGTGGCGCTTTGGAAAAAAAAATATAATTCCTAAAATACTTGTTGACCCGCTTCTACGATAACTTTTTTCCTTATTTAAGACATATAACATCAAAACCGAGGAATTACCCTTAAGCGTTAACACCCAAAAAAAAACACTAGGAATAGATATTTTTTGTTTTCGGAAATATTATAATTTGATAAAAGCGGTTCCTTTATGCCTCTGCCATGGAGGAATACGATTGAGGTGTGTCAAACTACTTCAATCTTTCGTTACTTTGCTATGAGTATAAGTAACATAGTTTCATATAAGTCGAGGGGTCAGACACTCTTGAAGTCTATGTACACCTGAGTTCACTGAGTTCAGCTTTGACAGTGCATTGAGTTCGAACTCTTACGAACTCTGAGCTCACCTTTGATAGTGCAAAGAGTTCAACAATTTTGTACACCTGAGTTCGCGAGTGTCTGCCCCCTCGATATAAGTATACCAATAAAGGAAACGTTCGACTAACAGATCAATGTTAAACGGAAATGATGTAAATGAGGTCGTTTGTAGAAAGTGGTGGGATTTACGTCCCGACTAACGGAATACTCGATATCCATACGCTGTTGTATAAAAAGTACAGAGCTAACAGAGTTCAATAGAGGTACAACGCAACACTCCAAAGGGTTTATAAATTATAATCATTATATTAATCTATTTGATTCCTTTAATAAAAACTGCAAAAATATAGATAAAGTTTTATCAGTTGCTACTTGCTTATGTAATTAATTTTAAAATAATGAAGATATTTATTTAATCCAGGTCCTCAAAATGACCCTAGAAAACTGCCGAAATTACTGGCAACCTTGAATGTATGACGCTTTGGTCTGATATTCTTTAAAGATGTCTCTACGCGTCGGTCGGGCAGTCCCCTACCTCATTCTTCCAAGCTAAATCTTTAAACACGATTTTACAGCTCGCTTCCTTATACAAGAATGTCACGTGATATTGATGCAAAAATGAACGAGGAAAGTTTTATCAAGTAGTTACGCGTCATGGTCATAGATGGGGTAACTAAATTGGTGACTTAGTGGCTCCATCTCATTGAAAACTATTTATTCTTTATTTAATTGGTTTTTCTAATTAGAATTAATTAATTAGTTATTATATGGAAATAAATTTATATTTTTAATGGACATTTTTTCTTAGCGATATTACCGATAAATGTTCCCGCTTCATTAAAATTGAATTGAATTTTTAGTTTTAAATTTTAAACTCGCGTTTGAATTTCGCTACAGTGATCTCTCATCCAATCGGAGGTAGGGTTAAAAGACTACGCGAGGTTTACTTTGAATTTTGGTATGTAATTATAAAAAGATTTTTCTTGATTGAGAAAGCGCTTAAGTTTGAAAAACCATTATAGTTTACTATTTCATTATAATTGTTTTTTAATAGTTTATTAACGAAATTAAAACGATAAAAAATCCACGGAAAATTATGTAAGGTTTCACTCTCCCTTTAACGAATATGGTGCCCATATGATTTCCTGGTAAATACCTTATTAATTCAAATACGCTAGTCACCACCAAATTATTAATTATCATAATTAATTTTCCGTACCTTTTCGTTCGTGTCTCTTAAAGAAATTTATGATCCAACGAAACTAGATTCTTCGAAACACTTTATTATATATGCTAATTGTTTGTCTAGATTTTAAACAACGCCTTTCTCGAAATTTTTGATAGATTTTAATAATAATAAAAAAAAAAACTTAAACAACACACCTTTAACCCAATAAAAAAGCAATTGTACCGATTAGATTCGAGGAAGTAAATGGAAACAAAATGCATTACGGTGTCCTCTTTGCTTCCTCACTGAAACGGCCATCGTCTTTATGATTTTAATATTATGCCTTGATAAAAACCTTCAGCCCATTATAATTTAATACGAATTCACACCTATAATATTGAAATAAACAGAGTGAGGAAAATTATTTTTGCAATATTTCCAATAGGTTAAACATTTCGCTACCTTTTATCATTAATTAATCAATTTTATTAATTGGAAACGACCTTTAATTAAATATAATTAATTATTTTAAATTTCCTTTGAAATAGACTAATATTGATTCGACTTAACCAGAAGCAGATGACACCATCCTTTGAAGTATTCACGATATTAATGTAAATTTCATTACTTAAAATTAATTTTGTTTATTAGCGAGGATTCCAGCCTTTTTATTGTTTCAAAAGTAAACAAATCTAACTTGGCTTTGAATTGAGATCTCGAATTTGAGTTTCACTGGAAAATAAGTCCATCCCAACCACCCACCTCTAGTAAAAGGAATAAATTAGACCATAGTATGCCAGGAAAATAAAAATTAATTATTTTTCTCTGAAATTAATTATATTTTTGCGCATACTAGTGAATATAAGCCTTAAGTTCGAGTAAATTTTAATCCAGAAGTGGGTTTTCCTTTGAAACAAAGCTGTATACGTATATTCAATTAATAAAATGGTTATAAAATAATATTTTATTGAAGCGTGACTACCGGTAGCGTGAAATGAGTATTTACAATCGAATGACGGATGAAATGAACTTAAAAATTAAAATAATAACAATAAAAATAAAGCTCAAAATCACGTTTGGGACACGAATAAAACAACAAAAATGCTTGAGCGCGAAATTGGCTTTGGTACATTATACAAATTTAAAATAAAAAAAATCGGTGCTTAAATAATTCCAATTAAACTACGCGTTATTATTATAACTAGGTTAATATCCGTAACCCGACATGCCGTAATTAAACCCTCCCAAATTATGCCCGATGCCGCCGTAGGAACTATAATCGCCGTACCCATTGTACCCTCCACCGTACCCACCGTAACCAGCGGCTCCGTAAGCCGACGCCGGATACCCTCCGTAACCAGCGGCAGCGTAATTACCGTTTCCGTAACCGCCGTACCCGTAATTAGCGTAAGCGTTGTAACCCGGGTACCCGCCGTAACCTTGGCCGTAACCTTGACCGTAAGCGGCTTGTCCGTACGCGCCGTAAGCCGGTGGTGGTGGAGGCGGTCTTACAGCGCCATGACCTTGAGGCGGACCGCCTTGGTAATTTCCGTGTTGAGCGGAGGAATGACTACCGTGAGTGGTGTGTTGTTGTCCGTTAGGCCCTTCGTGGATACTATTAATTATAATAATTAAATTAAATTATTAATCAACTAATTATTAAATAACTATGGAAAAAAAATTATTTCTTCATAGTGTTCATTGTTTAGAATTGGATGAAATGGAAGCGAAGATGAAAAGCATTTAAAGTGAAAATTTTAGCTACAAGTTAATCTAAATTATCATCGAAACTAGCGTGGGAATATTTTATAATTGTTAGACACGTTTCTGGTGTTTAAACTAATTTTTAAAGTTTGTTAAAGTTGAATTGGATAAGTCCTTCAATCCAGCTGACGGTTATTGCTCGAGAAATTTATTGGTACTAGTTAAAATTCATTAACTATACGATTTGTCCTATTTCCTCTTTAACGAAATTCAAATCATACCGAACTTAAGAAATTTAATCAATAAATTTCTATAAATTGTTGTAAAAAATATAATATTTATAAATTTGGGTGTAGATTCTGAAAATAAAATTAAACCCTCTTTTGATAATGACTTAAATTTGTTTTTAAGTTAAATAGACATTGTCGCGTTGTCAATCTTAATCTTTGATTGTTTAGACACATATTTTGGTTAACAAATGAATATGGGACGAAACAAAAAATAACCTTATTTTCGAGAATAAACCCATTTTATCAAAAATGTAACAAAAAAAAAAAAAACAAGCGAAAGAATTGTGTTTTATATTCTATTCTACTTTTACCTGCACGGCATATATTCGAATAATCTCATTATAAAAATGCAACTTGATAGTTGATAGTTGAATCGTGAAAGTACAGTATTTTTTCCTTATTATTACCGAATCCCTCGCTATTTAAAATGCACGCGGAGTACGATGAAAATAGCTTGATTTTTTCTTAACTTATGTTAAAGAATAAAAAAAAAATTGTTGAAGACGCGACCATTTGGAACAGAGCTTCCAAGGCCTAGTTCAATTATCTGGTTGTATAGGGATATATCGCCAGTAACGCCTGGTTGCTTACACGCGAGGTTCATTCGTACGACCCATTTAGTCCCTGATTGAACGCGTTTAGATTTTAGAACGTATTCAAAAATAACAAATTTAAATAGGGGGTAAGAAAGGGCCAATGGCTGTTTACCCATCCTTAATTTTTTGGTTTTAACGAAAATAAAGTCAGCGTTTGCTTTCTATGAAGGAAAAAAAATCAATTTTGAATATTTATCCTTATAATTTTTACCGGTTTTAGAAATCTACGTTTATTAGACTGTGTAACATAGTTTTAATTTAACACGACTATATCTAATGATTTTGACGCGTTTATACGATGGATGGGAAGTTTTCCGTGATAATTAAACAACATACTAGATTTGGAATGATTTAAATTTAAAAAATTAACGTAATAATTTGTTTCAAATGTTGTTTAAAGTGGCAACATTTATTTTTTTGTATCTCTGGCTTGATGCGCTTTTAAACAAACTTCAAAATGAAATTAAGTATGAAGTAGTTTCACGAAAAAGACCATTGGTGTCTGAAAGGTCGAGAATGGACCACTTAATTTACATTTGGAGTTGGATTAAAAATGACAGCCTCAATTTAAATAAATATCGATTAGGAGAAAAATAAATAATGTTTTTAATTTTTTTCCTTTTTCATAAATGGAGCGTTAAATTTGGTTATTAAGAATTTGTCCCGATACGGAATTAGCATTTTAAGGTTAGCAATACTACTGTTCTAATTGAGTTGTATACAAAATAGGAAAAACATTAAACAAATTTGATAAATCTCTATAAGGAAAAAATTGTATTTTTATCAACTCTTCCAGAACAAGAGAATTACCAGAACTTGGTTAGTTTAAAGTAGTGTCTAGTAACTATACTGCGCTAGTTTAAAGTAGTGTCTAGTAACTATACTGCGCTAGTTTATTATTTGTTTCTCAGCAATTACCTAAATCTTTATTTCTATTCGCCAGAAAGCGCGAAAATTAACTGCGACTCTCAGTTTCTTTAATTAACTGGTTTTAGACTTTTATACTTATTTCCAAGCCTCGTTTAAACTGACTTTTCTTCGATTTTTCACCTTAAAAATGTATTAAACTCGACATTTCAAATTACCTTACTTTTCTAAGCCGCGTACCTCTAACTAGATTATAAATAGATAATTAGTGTTGTTACCCAATATTCCCCTACCCATACTGACCGCTTTTGATAAGACTTAATTATCATTCAAATTTGTTCAAAAATCATACTTCTAATTTAGGTAATTTTAGATGTCCATTTGGAAATAATTCTGTAACTACAGTGATCTGTCATTTTGTCCATCGAGGAAGCTTTCGCGTCTACTATTCAGAGTATTTTTCAAAAACACATCATGTTTGATCTAAATCCCATTTTAAGCCATATTGGATTAGTACGCCCCACGAATATAATTTTCCCTTTTGTTCTAGCGTTTTTTTTTTAACCAACAAAATTTAATTTGACCAGGAAAAATATTATTCAACCCTTAAGTAATATGGTAATGGTGTTTTTTCTGTAAAAATAAAGTACTTTTACTGTTTAAACCGCCCTTGATTTACATCACTAATTTTTTGCGAATTGTTCCTCGTGGCAAAATTGGATTTTCATTTATCTTTTTCGTTAAAGGATATTCTTATTCGTTATGCCTGATTGCTCTTAAAGGAAGACGACGAAGATCATTGCTTCATTAGTTAAACATTACACGGGGAAGACTCGTAAACTAGATTTTCAACTTGAATTAAATATTTTACCCCCTAACTTGGAGGGATATTATCAAAAAATTAATATTTTTGTTAATTGGTTTTTATTTCTCTTTAACATGAACGAGAAAACTTAATGCCACTAGGCACGCTCTTGGTGTTTTTAAAATCGGGGCTGATTATTATAAAGTATGGCTGTCACAGTCACTGACCTTTCATGAACAATAAAACGATGTGGCGAAATAAATATTATTATTGTTCTTAATTAAAGGAAGCTATTAATATCACTTATAGAAATTATTCATTCAAATTCCATAAATATTAATTTACATATAGTACTAATTGTCATAGCCCCTAAAAAGGGAATAGCCACGCCCCCTGAGAACTGTTGAAGACTGATTTATGGCTTTAATTCCGAAAATTTCATATTTATTAAGCTGTAACTGAAATTCCCTGTCCCCAAATCTATAAACACATCGCGTAGAGTTCATTTAGATTAAGTTATTCAAGACCACTTAGAGAGAGTTCACTATCAGCTTTAAATATACCCCGCCTTCACTAATTGTCTCCTAAACCAATTGAAATTAGTTTCGTCAAAAAATACGTACTGAATAACTTGTGGTTTCTTTTTAGAGCCGCTCCCTTGGATCCCTCCAGTTTGTTGGGCCTCTTTTAGTTCGTTTTGGTCCATGACTGGTAAATTTTTCATAAATCCTTTGGCTAAGTTTCCACCTAAGCCTCCCCCGAGACCTCCTCCGAGTCCAGCTCCCAAGCCAGTGCCTAAACCACCGCCAATTCCTTTGCCGCCCAATCCCTTGTGAAGTCCGGCTCCTAATAGAGCTAACGCCGCGTATTTGTAGACTTTTTTGATGGCGGCCGTCTGCTCTACCAGAAGAGAAATGACGACGATGGCTACTATCGTAGCTGCGAGTAATCTTCTGGACTTCATGGCTAGAAATGAAAAAGAAATTTGGAGTCACGCGTTGAAATTAGAAAAATCTTCGGAAAGTAACTGGATGGTAAAATATAATTTTTTCACGGATTTTGGGGTGATATTTTAATGTTTTAATACAATTTTAAAATTTATCTAGGTTTGAATTTCAAGGAGATGTAAAATCGAACCAATCAGAAAATGTCCACGTTCAACAGTGATCTAGTACTCCAGTTTCTTTAAAACGTTACTAGCACAGTGACTGTTTAAGGTTGGCATCTCCTTAACGAATATTTTAAAGCTCTCCCCATCCAAACGCCACCCCTTCATATTGTCCCTTATTTGGCGAAATTCCACGCGTTAGATAAAAGAAGCCATTAAATTACGTTAAAATTGGTCTCATGCTCAAAATTCACGGCGATATGATAAACCACGTTAAAAATCAACAACAAATTATCGAAATCAGAGAATGTAGGGTCCACGTTACGTATAAAATCATACTTTTTACAAGCATTACGAGTAAATGGGAGGAAAATTGACATTGCACGGGCGAAACGTATCTTTCTACATTCTCCGGTTCCATTAATAAGTTCTTGGAATAATTTAAAACGCGAAAGATTCAAATCGAATTCTCTATCGTCGATATATAATAATCGATATCATCACTATACAATCGTAGCACGATCCTAGCGTGCAATTTGATAAGGAAATCAACGAAATTGAACCGCGTGTAATATTTATTCCATTGAGATTCTCGATAACGCGAAAAAACCGAATACAACGACGATAAACAAGACCCTTTTACTATTTAAATTTAAATTTGCGGGTTTATAAAGCCGCGCACTTGCCTGGTGATTGAAGAACTGTATCACCGTTAATCCTTCTCGTACGACAAATGCGATTATTGTGACCTTGCTTAAAATGGGACTCTTCTCTTTAAATACGACCGTATAGGTAAAATAGAACTAGAAAGCGTATTTTTTTTCTTATAAAGATGGATTCCTCAAGTTTTTCCCTTCTCCAATTTCTTACCCCCTTGTCTCGGACTCGGCATCATCATCATACTCTCCCCCCCCCCCCCCCCCGTATCGAGAGTTAACGTATCCATCCCCCAAAAACACGGCGAGAAATTTTTATAACACAATAATATAATTTTCCCCTTTGTAGCTTAAGGAAGTGTACGGTGCTTGAATGATTCTAGGTGAACTTTAAAAAAAGGATGGAGAACTAGACTGCACCGTGACGCGTTTCATGGAAGAAAACTTTCTTTGGCATAAAAAAAAATACCCGTCTTTACCACCGATGTTGGACTACAATGAATACATGTTGCGTATCACGATGTTAAGATCGAATCTTGATTAAAAATGCATCCCACTCTTTGTTGCAACAATGTCTAGTCTGTGTTCCGTGTGATTATGTTTTTTTTTTAAGCCTAATTGGATGGATATCAAGCGATAACTCTTTTTCTATGTATTTTAGTAGATTTGTAATGTTAACATTAAGACAAGTGTAGAGTGATGATTTTCGTAGAGTTGAACGGGTATCTGATAATATTTTTAGTGTGATAATTCTTTTTTAGTTCCAAACATCTCTAAGGCTAGATTTTGACGATAATTAAATTCAATAATAATTATATATAGGATAGGTTTTAGGAAGATTTCATGAAAATGTTATTTTTGTTTGATAATTTCAATGTTAATTTCTATCTTGCCCGCGTTATAAGCTTCGTAGTTCTTTCAAACAACGTGAATTTAACTTTAATATAGAAATAGTATTTAACATTTCGTGGGGGTCATGCCTAAAATTACGAGGATAATTTCATAAAGAAAGCATTGTAAATTACTCGAAAATTGTTCAAGAAATACTTGTACTTTTATAGAAATTTAATTATATATTTCGATACATTATATAAATTAATACGCAATTATTTAAGGTTTTAAATTGGACAAGCTAATATTTCACCTTGAAAGATGATTTAGCCTAGTAAATCATCGCGGCGTAACGTGGACATTCGCGTAAACTTTCGGTACCGCAGTATTAAGATATAGTAAAACCTTTAAACGTGTAGCGTCCAAACGTCACTAATTTGTATTAAAGCGACATTAGGAAAAGTGTGTTCCACTTATTTCAAACCACACGCGTGCGTGCGTAAAATGTGTTTTTAAAATAAAAGTTTATTTTATGGGCGTGTCTATTTTCCCAGACTCCTAAACAATTTTTTGTTTTATGATGTTTTTGTTTATTTGTAGCGCGTTAAGCGGCGAAAGTTAACCGGTACTGTTAACACTAGGGAAATAGCTAAAGGAAGATTTTCTCGAGGAGTTGTATTTTTAAAGGGAAGATGAAATGGAGAATAGAGTAGTTTTTATCTAATCTACAATTACTAGAAGTCAAAAATCACGTTAAAAACAAATACGAGCTAGTATAAGTTAACTGGATTGGTAAATAGTATATTTTTATTCAAACGGAAAATATCTGAAATTTATTCAGTATATTTATTTATTTAATAAAAGTTGTACAAATTCAGAGCTATATATGTTTAATAAACCAACGTGGAATATTTTTAGAAGAAGAATTTAGATTTTCCCTTTAAAATATAGAGAAAAGTTAGATGTTTTCATTACCTAAGTTCATTGCACGTTTATTCAAATTTTCCTAAAGTTAAATATATATAATAAATATTATTGTTTTTTTTTTTTTTTTTTTTTTCATATTTCACGTAGAAAAAGTACTGTATTAATTTGAATATTGCGCGATGTAGGGAAAGACTTAACATAATATTTACTATAAAAATACGATGTCTATCATATTCTCTATAAGGTAAATTATTATTTATATTTGACTACTTTGGAATATAAATAAATTCGCGGTTATTTATGGGAATGTACAAATATTAAAAAAACGATTAATTCTGAATAATTTTTAACTTGTTTTGATTTGATAAAATGGTTAAAAACCCTTAAATTCTTTAAATTTTATAATTAATATACGATTTTTGAATTGTAACGTTAAATCACATATCAGAGGGGTAATAGAGAGAAAGGTGTCAGAATGGATTATACATAAGGAGCCTTCTTTTAAAAAATTGGTTGCAATTATTTATATAACCCTTCCACTTTCAACGCAACATTGAAACTCGCGAGTGATTCGCTTCTGATAGGTACGAAGCGGAAGTAATAACTCACTTCCGATTATTATGAAATTATGATATTATTAAGGCGGAACTTAATCTACACGGCCAACTTAAGTTACGATAAATGATCCCGGAAATAATTTGAATAAAATTATATTTTATTTTATCAATTTACCCAAACATTACATTATTCATATCATACAGTTTAAATCATTAAAAAAATACACGTGTTTTCGAATATCACAAAGATACGAAATGTTCACTTTATACTGATGATGATATCTTTTTAGATAAAAGATCATTGGGAAGATGATAATGATCCGTTACGATTTATACGATGGAGAACGTTAAAGAAAATTGAATTTGTTTCAGTCGTCATCGTGTTTATGGCCTCTGTTAAATGAAAAACATAATGTTATTGTGATATATCCAACTAAAACAGCCAAAATTATTAATTAGTATATTTAGATATCTATACTTTTCACGCGGTTTTATATACCTTGCCAAAAAATTAACTCATTGCTTTTAAAGAGGGGAGAACTGATTTTTCACTTCGTTTACATTGTTACCCTACGGTGGTGACATAGTGTAAAAATATTATTGACAATGATACTGATGAAAAATTATTGTATTTGTAATTAGAATATTTTTAGGATGGATTTTCCATTTTTACTGGTTAAAGCCAATACAGACTCGTAATTTAACTTAATAGCTTAGAGTCAAAATTACAGTTATAGTCAAATTAATTTAATTCAAGATTAAAAACCATGAAATTAATTTCAAAACTGAAAGACCTCTCACCAATTTGAGAAGATTCGATAGTGGCATCCATAATATTCGAAGTTCAGAGAAAACTAATTACGCTTTTATTAATTTATTTCTAATGACGCGAACGAAGGCGTAATCTTATTTCATTTAATTATTAATTAAACACGAACAATCTTATCCTAATTGTCACTAACATTTCAATCAATAATAATAAACAATAAATACTAACCCAGAATGATAGACAGGTACAGGAATATATTTGGGACCATGATGTCCACCTTGGTTAAATCCACCAAAGATAATGGCTAAAGCCGCTAGTTTATGAAGATGATCGGCTTCAGTTTCTTGAACGCAAAACGATCCCAATAAAAAGACAGCGACGAAAACGGCGAGAATTGAATTATTAATTTTCATCTTGTAAACGGTAGAGAGAGTTTGTTTAGAACTGATTCGAAGCTTCGTACTTTTTGTGATTGAATACAATCGAGAATCGAAGCCTTTTTATGTAATTCCGCCGGTAATCTATATTTGGTTGGTGGCACCAAAATATGTGGGTCGAATTTAAACCAGAATGTGGTTTAGATTATCACGCAATGATGGAAGCTTATACGCTCAACATTTTAATCACTTAAGAACGAGATATTAAAAAAAATATATATATTATTTCCGGAAGTATTTCCGTTCTAAGAAAATATCTTAAAATAGTTCCGGATTTCCGATTAGCCTAAGGTTACTCGTATTATTATTATTTAAAATTTCCTTCTCGACCTCTCGAAGATACAAAGGCTTTTTTTTTAAATATGTTTGTTTTATTAAAGTTTCCGTGTGCAATTTTAGACCATAATTCGATTAAGAACTATAATTTGTTAATATATTTAAGTGTTTGTACTAGGTAGTTCGAAATTTGGCTTTTCATAACCCTAATTGTCTAAATATTTCAAGATTACGGTTGCTATCAGTTAATAGTGTTACTAAAACTATTAGCAAAATAATTTCACTTCAAATTTTTCAGTGATCATAAACTGCTCTGATTGGTCAAATTTTTTAACATAGTAATACGGTACCTATTTAAGCCCCTGCCTTACAATGTTTTAAATAAAGCTCAGTTAGGGCAAACGCGATTCATTTCCGCATTTATCAGTAAGTAGGTAAAGAAAACATTAATACAATTGTGCCATAGAATTCGAATGTAAATGAATCAAATTTTTTTCGACATTTAAACACTAGCTACCTTTAATCATCTCAATTTCAATACATCATAAATAAACAGGTACACAAAAAGTAGACAACGAAAAAAATGATTATGTCTCGAATGGCCACGCATTTCCCGCCTATTTTAAAGAGCGGACCTAAAATTATCTTCATTATATACGTACAGTTTATTACTTCATATTTTAAAAAAATTATTCAAGTTACCCTTCCGTGCAAACGCGTATGGGTGAAGATAATACGCTTTGGTTGGCGACTCCGAATACCGAAATCAATAGCCGTAATAGCCACCATAATGACCATGCCCGTGTCTGCGTGAAAAGAAAAATATATTCGGTATACTAAGACGTATAATTTGAAAATTATCTCCGATGGCTTTAAGCGTACCAGGATAAAGTCAATTTTGTATAATGCTGTTTACTTTTTTTTTTTTTTTTTAAAGGATTAACCATTTTTTAATGGGTTTTAAATATCACGTTCTATAGATGTTATTATATTGGTTGAGAAAGTTCGTATCCAATTACGGAAGTTACGGAAACAATTTTCAATACATCTTAAAGCCATTATAAACTTTAGTTTTTAAAGTTAAAAATAAAGCCTTTACCCAATGTAGACTGGAATCGGAATGGCGTGGCTATATCCGCCGTGATGTCCACCACCTTGGAATCCTCTAGCAATGATGGCCAAGGCGGCTAATTTGTAAATGTGATGGAAAGCTTCAATTTGTTGAACCATAACGGCGCTGAGGACCAATAGAGCCAAGACGGTACCGAAGAGGACTTTGTTTTGAGACACCATCTTTGCTGAAAATGATTTTTGGCTCGAAATAAATAAATCGAAAGCATTTTCCTGCCCAACTGAATTTCCCTTCCCTGATATAATACCCGACTCCGCTCGTAAAGCCCAATAATAAAAGTATTTGGGAGCCACACCAACTTATTTTACCCTAGAAAACCTTCCAAATAAAACTTATTTGGGAGAATGCCCTATCATGTATGAGGCGGCTAGTTACCCAATTGTTCGCGCTTTTCCGCGAGCTTGCCTACGCGATCCAATTACCCTCCTAGGTTTTTCCAGACATTTGGACAATTCATAAACTTGATGTCCTCGTATGTTTTGAACTATCATTTACTATATAAGCGAGGCAATTCTCGAAACCTAAGGAATAATTTTGCTATAGGTACTTGTTCAGTTTCTCGCTAATATTCCTGGTACAAAAAGGCGTCTTCGACACTTTCGCGTTAACTCGATATCCGCAAACGCGTATAGTCCGTGATGCGTTTATATTTCAAAGAACCACGATAAACCGCGAATAACGAGTATCCATCGAGATGAGATCTTACCTTTCAATTCTACACCGCGATGACCGGAAGAATCCAAATAGTAAAGATTTTGTTTAGTAGTGACTGTCAATCTAGAAGCGACTTTCACTTTTATATGAAAACCTAATATTATGACCTTAATATTTCGCCCCCTCCCAATACGCCTTATTGTAATGGTTAGATAACTAATACGTGGTACAGGTAATGACGTTTTTTTAACTGTAACGAACGTATTCTAATTCGTAAATATTTCCGGAAGCTAGGAAAGTAAACGGTGGATACAATATCGTAAAACGAAGCTGCTACGGCCGGTACGCGTGAAATCAAAGTTCGAGTACTTTTACTGTTCAACTAGCCGTGAAATAATGAAAAATTTAACGCGAAAGGTTCGAGTTGCCTACAAAATCGTTAAAGCGTGTTTTATATATAAATGGAAGATGTAGTTGATGTTAAAGCAAACCTTCGCTATTTGAAATGGTCTATAAAAAGACAATAATTATTAAAGAATCTGCTACTGCATGGTTAAAACAAATTAACAGTTTATTAAATAAGCTTCCTGGTGAGTTTTCGGACTTAAAGGGTTCATCTAAAAAGTACCGTAATTGCAAGAATCCATTCAGGTTCCATAAGAATATGGGAGGGCCGCGATTCAATAACCATCCTCCCAAACTTTGTACCAAAAGTTCGTCCGCTTCGAATCGATTTTTCAAGTAAATCGCTCCTGACATTATATTATTAACCCGCGCCACTAACGACCTTGACATAATATTTTGGGTAATAAAAATGGAGCCGACCGAAAAAAGATCTAAGCGTACAAATGTCGCGAAAATTGCGGACGAACTTTTGTTACAAAGTTTGGGATGATGGTACCGGAGGCTAAAGCTATGCTCCCATATTCTTATGGAACCTGAATGGATTCTTGGTAATTGCAATAAGAGTATGCTAGATATTCTCAGATCGTTTTAGCTTTGACAGGTCCTTATAACGTATCAAACCATCTTGTTGAAATTATAATAAACGGTTGAAGTGGCTTTCTTATCTTAATTTTGTTATTTTAAATTGATTATTATTTAGTGTTGGTTGCGATGTCCAATTGCCTGTCTGCTTCGTGGCACAAACAGCTTTAAATTAAATTTACATACGAATCGGATGTATCCGTAATCACTTCCTCGTGTGTTTTGTAAATATTTTGTATAATTTTAAAATCGCATTTGTTTTAGTGATATAAATGATTTGAAACTTTTAAGTAATTTTAACTTTTGTATTTTCATATTTCCAATGTGTTTTTCTACTTGAAAGTCGGTAAACACTGTCCAATATTCGCCTGTCACTAATTTCGGTGGTGAGCTGAAGAAAATAGCTTAATATTAACGCTTAATCGAGTCAATTTCAATGTAAAGGTCACCGGGTCAAGATTAATGAAATCCAGCAATTATAATTAGGCTTAATGTTTTAAATAAATAAATACCCTGATGTAAAAAAATAGATTTAAGAGATTGAGGAATGTCTGTAGCTATTGTATCTTAATCTTCATCCACCTAATCATACGACCTTGATAATTATCCAAAGAAAGAAGCTAATAAACTCTCAGTTTTTATAATATGAAATCAGTAGGTAAATTGGACAAAAAAATATTGATGATAACGGAAATTTTTCTATTTCGAAACAAACTCGATATTAGGTTTGACCATAAAATTTGTTTCAAATTAAGGGCAACATTTTCGGATTCATTCAGCCTCATCAATCTCACGCGTGTTGAATAAATAATTTATCACAAATTTCTCACGGTGTACTTCGACATTATAACTATGTTGCAAAAGACTAATTTAAAGATTCAATTTACAATTGATGGAACAAATGAATTAAAGATGTCATTACACGGTCATTTATTAATATAAATAATGAGCTCTTTAAATAAAAAAAGTTTGGAAATTTTACTTAAAAAAATAATAAAATTATCAAGTCAAGAGCCCCCCTAGCGTAACCATTTTTAAACTCCATAACCTCCAAGATATTCTTACTTTAATATATTTAAAAATTTAAATAAAATTGTTTTAGTTCGTAACGAAATTTCTTTGCAAGTAAATTTTGTTTAAACAGCTTCTTTGCAATCAGTCTTACTTATGGTAATTATTTTATGATAAAACGTATTACAAAGAATACTTTTTCGTCATCATTCAATCCAAAAATATTTAGGTTGAAACTGACTCAAATCGTTCTCGAAATTAATTTATATTTTTAAATTTTCCAAAAGAACTCGTTACGTAATGTAATGGTTCACGCGCGTTTAAAGGGAAATCATAAGATCGAAATATAGTTTTAAGAATCGGTACTATTTAGCAACATTGAACTAAATACTAAGCATTCAGTATAATTGTCTATACAATTTCTATCAAAAAGTAAGAAAATCCAATGTTCGTACGTCCGTCCGGAACTTTTTCTCCCCATAGAAAAGAGATCAAGAGATCTAGAAAAGTTCTAGAAAGGTTCCGTGATTTCCATAAATTAGTGGATATCTCTAATTATGTCAGATTTTGATCTGAATTTTGTTTGTTTCGAAAATAAACTTGTAAAATTGATCTAATTGGATACGGTTCCAGGAAAATATTTGTTCTACAGGTCTGATTGGCCTGTTTTTTAATAGAAATCAATCTGATTAGCTATAATTTTAATTTAAAAAGTAATGTTAAAGTATAGCTTAAAAATATAACTAATGAGTATCCCTTTATTTCAAATCTCTCCAAAAAATATATTTTATGGCCAAAATTATAGGACCTATATTTTATTTCTTTTTTAATATTATTAATATTAAAATGTAGTGACTTATTAAAAGGACCCAGATTTCAAATATATACAAGAGGAAAGTTTTACCTTTAATTTGCTCTATTCTGATTTTGGAATATGCTTCTAAATGCGTGACGAGATTCATACGCGGAATGCAACAAATTTTATTCTATTTCTTACTACCATTAGATATTAAAGCGCTAAGAAAACACAGCCTGGAGTAAGAGTCATTTTGAACTTTCGATATTATTCCAACAATTTCAGTAACTTTTCCTCGAGTTGATTTTGCCAATAATTTATATAATTTAGATGTCTAGTAAAAATTGACACTTTTAGTAAAATAAAATGTTTGTGATAGCGGTTAATTTATTATTCAAATTAATAATACGTTTGAATAATTACATTAATCTAAGCGTTATTAATTAAATTACGTGTTGAATAAAATTTATTTTGTGAAAGTAATTTTTATCTAATTCAAAATAAACTTATTCAAATATGGCCACAAATCTCATTATTAAAGTTAGGCTGTCGTAAATTTTTCACGAACTCCAAATGTAAATTGAGTGATATTTTCGGGTTGATCGTTAAAAAACGATTCAAAATATATATACATATGCCATAGAACAAAATTACAGGGACACTAAAAATACATATTTTATAATCGCCATTTTACGACTAAGTTAAAAAAATGAAAATAATTGTTCCGAACCTTTCGTATATTCCAAAAAATGGAACATAAAAATATTTAAAAGCGGTTGAGTGATTTTAGTGTTCATCAGCCCGATCGAAAGTATATGTTTCGGCCATTTAACGCCTTTTTGAGTCATTTAAACCGACACCTTTAAATCTACTTTATAATTTATAATTATAACTACTCGAGAGAGAGAGAGAGAGTTTTTAAGATCATGGTCTAAATTTGGTGAATTTTATCTATAGCTTTCTTGTAGTATACATTTATTGGTCATTAAACTTAGTTATGGGGATTTTTAAGAGGGGGAGGATAGTTTGCGCGGTCAATTGCCTCACATAAAGACGGTTGCAATTAATTTCGAGCCAGATATACCGTACAAATTAGCTTTAGGATAGAAGTTGCCAGACAATTAGCAATGGATGGTCAGTGATTATTTTCTAGTACTTAAAAAACTTCCGAATTGGTGTAATAATTTTTAACGAGTGGCTCGTGTCAATTTTATTATTTTATAATAATCTATAGGGAATGCCTTCTTTCTAATGGTGTTATCCATTTATACCTAGGTCATAGTAGAAAAAAGTTAGGACCATTTCAAAATAGGGGTCATTTTTTGTTTAAAAACATAACGAAATGAAGAGCCCTTTTGGTAGCTAGGGCCTCTGCTTATATCCTTCGGTCTCTTGTAATAATTGCCTTAGTAAATTATTTATCCGCGTTTGAACTTCTCTTCACCACACAGCGGGAAAATAAAATTTTAAAAACATGTTCCTTATATATTGCCTTCTACGGTGAAAAACGCAACTTTAGATTATATCCTCGCAATTAAATTGTTTTTAATGACGTAGGAATTTTAATACACATTAACTAGTTGAATTTATCTTAATTTTAAAACCAAACTAATTAAAAATAGTCACGTTTTAATAATTAAGTTATTTTTTAATGATAAAAGAAGTCAGTACATGAACGGGAGGACAAAAAAACAACTAATTTATCAAGTGCCAATGGATATTGGAAGATCAAGTTTTCAATAATCAATCCTATCAAATTAGAGCCAAAAATAATATACATATAAAGTTTTCAAAGATGTTTAAATCTCATGAAAAATATCTCTAAAAATTTCCTTATTTTTATAATGAGTAACTAGTTTGGTGACTTCTTGCGGTATAGTTTAAAATTATTTGTAACAAAAATAAAACTCACATTTTAAATTAAAATTAATATAATAATAATATGCAAAATAAAATATACGAATTAAAAATTATATACTTTAATTCAAAATACAATATGCTTGTGGTTGTTTAAAATTATTCGTAACTTAAAAGTCACTTTAATTTTAAATTAAAATTATTATTATAATAATAATAATAAGCAAATTAAAATAAACTAATTAATATTATATATTTTAATTCATAATGCAATGTGCTAGTAATAGATGGCTACAAAAACTGAAAAAATTTGGAGGTAATAATAAATTTCCTTGAATTTATGTTCCCAAGTTTTCCCGCTATTTGAAACACTCCGCAAAATTTTTATTTGAAGCCAATGAACCTAATTTGATATATATTAATTGGTTTATATATCTTAACCAATAATTTGTAAATGATATTTTGCATTTAATAATTCAAAACAGGGTTAAATGGGAAGGTTTTGCAGAGGGGCAAATGATAATTCTGTTTAACCGAAGAGCGATTTTAAAATTAACATTTCTGCCAATTTAATTCAATTTAATTTAATTTAAAATGCGAGATGAATAATTAATCGAGTATATTTAATAAAAATGATGATCCCTGTTGTAAAATGATACAAATATTATTTCTTCCTCACGAATAAAAATTTAAAATAAATATTTAAATTAATGAATATTAAATTAAGTAGGTTTAGTAAAAATGATTTTTGAGCATCCTCCATTTTGAAAATAAAAGCAGCTTATTTCGGATTTCAAAAACATTGCAAATGAAATTTGAAATTAAGTATTTGAATTTAGAAAAACTCCACTGATTTTTAATTTTTAAATAGCAAATGGATTGAAAAAGAGCTTCAGTCAGAAAAATCAACACCTTGATTAAATAAATCGAGTTACTTTATTTCTTCAAAAACGTTTAAAACTTAAAAATAAACTTCTCTGCTTCAGTTTCCTTAAACAATTTGACCTCTAAATGTAATAAACTTAAATTGTATCGAGTTAAAATATGAAAACCTAAATATTTCACTCATTAAACACGAGGTCAACAGTCTCTCGGTATCAAATTACGGTAAAACTCTGAAAATCGTGTCAGATAAACCATTTATTCGAGGTTAAAACTAAGATTCATTAAAATCAGGTGGTGTATGAACTGAAAGCGATAAGCCTTGGCACGCGGTACAAAGTTTTCTTGATAAAAAGTATAAAACACGAACGAATTTTTTTCAAGATCGAGGTTAGCCAATCTTCGCGTTGAATAGAACTAGTTTTAAACGCTTTAAGCGCTTATTTTTAAGTTTAGGGGATCAGCGTTGTTATAGAAATAAGGAAAAAAAAATCGAGAGTGATTTCATTCTGAGAAATTAAGATCATTAAATTAAAAAACAAAAGTGGAATATTTATTTTTAAAAGTTTATTTTAATAAATGAAGATTTTAAATGGTTTTCATATTGTTGAATATATTTTAGCCATTTAGATAGTTTTTGGGATATTTTGCGAGATTTCTATCGAGCGGCGAGGCATATTTTCGAGTAACACCAGAGCTGGAAGTGTTAGGTAATACAGAGCTCGATTGCGTTTTATAACGCAATAAAACTTTACAGTTTCCTAGTCCAGTGAATAAGAAAAAAATACTAAATAAATTTACCGCTATAAATAATTCCTTCCAAAACATTCGCGTTAAAATACCAGAATGAAAGTTTCCGAGTAAAAAAAATGTATTAAATAAACAAAAATAACATATAGAAAAGGAAAGCGTAGAATTCATATTGTACCTTTCCTCGTCAAGTTAAAAACAAGCTTTATTGAAAAGAACTACACCAAAATATCCCTCAAATTACCTTTATATAAACAGACGCGATTATTGTTTCACGAGGCGTGTCGATCAATCAAGTTCCTTACGGCGCTGAAGGTACCAACAAACCAATAAAATACGCGCTGGTTATATTTTTTTAAATACGGGTCAGTATTACCAGAAGCCGATGAAACCCTCCTTTGAAGTCTATTACTCCCGGGTCTCCTCAACCCCTCTCTGTATGGGTTATTTTAAAAAAGCGCGATTCGTACGCCTCCTAACGGTAGATATTTTCGGAGCGGGAGTTCGTCGAGCGAATATCTCTAGCAGCCTCGGAGTTCGTCAAAAAAACGTCGTCGTTGTGGAGAGAGAGAATTTTCAATTTTCCGTAGACAGGGGGAATGAAGTAGGACCCCTCCGATCTCGTAAAATTGGGAATTTTACCCATACAGAGAGGAGCGCTATATCGAACATTAGAGTAGTAGACTTCAAAGGAGGGTTTCATCGGCTTCTGGTATTACTTCTATAAATCATTTCGTACTGAAGAAAAATAATAATTGCTTCGAGGTGAACGAGTCTATCCAATAAAAAAAACGGTATTGATAAAAGAGGTGCCGACGACTCAATGTTAAGGCCCTTTAGATTCATTCAACTGTTACGTATACATTAATACGGGATTATTTGGGCTATATTCTAAATAGCCTTGATCGTGGCATATATACATTAACAACAATATATAATACATATTTTTACGCCATACTGTTAGGGAAAGTTTTGTAGAAGTTACATAATGAATTTAGAAAGTTATTAAGTAAAAAAAAACTGTAAAAGGGTGTTAACTCTTTCGAATATGTTTGACATATTATTTTCATCAGTTTATAATAAATTTAAATGTAAAGTAAGCGAGTGTACTGAAAAGTATTAAAACTCAAGACGATTTCGCCTAAATTCTACCAATTTATATTTCCAAAATCTACGAATATATTGTTTTTGTATACTTTCCTTCGTTCCAACCTTGAAAAAAGCAACATTTTCCATAGAAACGGGTTAAATTTAATAGCTTTTTGTTGGTTTCAAGGTTGGCAAAAATATAGATAATCCTATATCTTAAATCAACCTTGAAAAAGGCAACATTTTGAATAGAAACAAGGTTATATTTCACGGCTTTTCGTTGGTTTCAAGGTTGACAAAAATATAGATAATCCCATACCTTAATTCAACCTTGAAAAAAGGCAACATTTTCAATAAAAACAGATTGTTTCAAACGTCAATTAAGCTTAGTATAACAAGGCATAATTTAATTATATGTTTTGGAGAGAAAAATTTCAGATATTTTAATATAGTATATGATTATGCAACATTGCCATTAACTAATTAAAATTAAAAAAAAAACTTAATGCGTTATTTTTAATCTAATAACTAGTGTATTTATATTTTTAAAGATGGTTACGGTAAGCATCCAAATCCTAAGGATATTCTTGAAGTCTTCCGTAATAACGTATAAATCAAATACAATGGTAGAAACATTTTAAAGTTTAGATTACCGGTATACAAAAATATTTAATTTATTCATATTCCGTACAGAGACGCAACTAAATTAATCCAAGATTACTCTTACGACGAGAAATCTTATTCCAAGCGGTCAAGCGTAAAACTTGTTTCATATAGAAACTAAATTTTACCATAAAAATAAAAATCGTGGAACACGAAATTAGCCAAATCTTTTTTTTTTTTTTTTTTTTTTGAAAAATAAGAACCACCTTCCTCATCAAAGAGATGGCAAGTTTTTGTTCGTATTTTTGAATGTTTGTGATCTAATAAAAACCTATATTTATACTACGGACTTTGGTGAACGTCCTCGTAAAGGGAAAAGTGTAAAATGTAGAGCCATAGACACACACGACATCCAAAAAACGCTCGGGGCAGGAAAAATAATTTATCAAACAAAAAAAAAAAGGAAAAGTGGTAGAGTCGGTGTATATAAGGATAAAAAAAATATAGCTCAGCCCGTTTGAAAAGGATAGCTTGATGGACTTCCCACTATAAAGACGCTGCGCCAAATAATCCCGAGCTCATTACTTCTTCAACTTGAACTAGAATCAAATCGAACGCGGTAAGTTTAGATTCGATATAAAAATTATTATTATAAGCCTTTCCTACCTAATATATGGTAGGAAAATAACTATGGATAACAATTGATAATAGAAAGTATGAATTCCCAAAAAAAGAAGCCACTTTAAAAAGTGTTGGCCGATTCTACGTATATTTGGATTAAAATTATGTAGCGATTAGTTTTCAGCTTTTTTACCATTTTCCCAACACAATTCCTCTTGAACATAAGTAAAGTTAATGTTAGATTTTTGATAATTGATTCGCGCAATTTAACCTCGAGTTCATTGATTAATAATAGATAAAAAATAATCTTCCGCAAAATTAGTCTTTTGACAAACAGAAAATTAACGACTTCGTAACTTTTGAGATTTGTATTTCGGACATTTCAGTTATAGAATTTTTAAAAGGCAAGGATCCCTTATTTGAAATATCAAACACTGTTAATTTAAGTCCATAGTTTTTACCAGATAAGTTCTAAAAAAGTCTGAGGTCTAGAAAATTTCTGAAAGTTGTGGAAAATTCTTGAAAACTAAAAGTTAATTACGTTTTCTATTTAGATGGCATCGACGAAATCTTTATACGTATTACTATCAATCCTCGTTATATCGAACGTCGTCATTCAACAAATTGAAGCTGGCAAGTTAAGGAGAATGGCTGCCTTAGCAATTTTATTGAGGACGGCTCAAGGCTTCAGAGGAAAAGGCGGAATGCAAGGAGGTGGAATACCGGGCATGGGAGGATTCGGCGGAGGAATCGGTGGTCTTAGGAATCCTCTAGCCGCGTTGGGACTCGGTGGAGCCGGAGGATTAGGTGGAATGGCCGGTTTAAGAGGATTCGGAGGCGCGGGTGGCATGCAAGGTCTACAAGGAGGCGGTGGGAATGGCGGTCTCATTCCAATGCCAGAACTCGACGAAGCGTAAGTACATTTCGAATTTAATCAAAATTAAGCATAAAAAACCCTAAATCGTATTAGAATGGCAAAGGTCTTGACCATACGCGATTCCCAACTAATTTTGTAACACGTTTTCTCCACAGAGTAAACAATGGTGGCGGAGGAGGTGGAGGCGAAGAAGATGATTTATCCGCGTTACAAGGCTAATTTTAGCAACCAATTGGCTACCCTACCTCTATCTGGTCCAAGATTCATTAATAGGAATTTGCAAGCTTAAAACATTCATATTTTACGTACAATTTCCCCCCATGTGATAGAAAAGGCCTTTTCTAGTTTTAATCTCATCATCATTCGTAATAAATTTCAAGGTTTTTAATATTGATATAGGAAAATATAATTATTTTAAGGGAAATATAACTATAATATACAAATACCATTATATATTAATTTATTGTAAATACACTGTTTGTAATTGTAAATATTTTTTGTTCGTCTTTGTGCTCGTGTTTTGTTCCGTTTCGTAATTACTGTCGTGATAAGTCATTAAAATACTTAAAATATTTGTTTGCCTGATTTTGTTCAAAGTGATATTTCTAGAGATATTCCCATTTCAATGTTCAAGACAATTGTCAAGTAAGAGTTGAGGAAAATTATTTTTCTTCGTTTTGATTCTTAGGTTTGTCGCCAACAGAGTTTGTCCAACATGAATTTTAATTAACGTTCGAAGTAGGTAATGACTAAAAAAAACTTATTTTCGAAAATTATAAAGCGCAACCAAGCTTAGGAAGTAATACAGGATCGTATAGGAAATAATACAGGATTGCATAGAAAATAATACCGGATTGTACAGGAAATGATTCAGTATTGTATAGGAAATAATACAGGATTGTATAGGAAATAATACCGGATTGTATAGTAAATAATACGGGATTGTATGGGTCATAATAGGGATTGTATGGGTCATAATACGAATTGTATAGGAAATAATACGAATTCAGTGAGACCAGGGAATAAACTTGAGATTTTATAGGAAATTAATAGGCGAATTATAGGAGAAAATAGGATTGAAAATTTCAAACTATAGGAAATAAAGGATAAATAATAACGAAAATATAGGATAAGAGAATTTATAGGAAAAAATAAGAAATATTTTAATACGCAATTGATTTAACATTTTTACCAAATATTTATCGCTTTTTGATTTTCTTTAAAATCGTAATCTCTGCTGTTTTTGACTCGATGCCTTTGGTGGGAATTTTTAATTTTTCAGAAATATTAAATTATCCTTTTATTTGAAAATGAATAACCTGATAACCCAAAAAAATGAAAAAAATAGGAAAATATAGTAGAAAAACCTTCAATTATAGGAATTTATAGGAAAAGATTGAAAATATAGGAAGTCTGGTCGCCCTGCGAATTGTATTGGGCATAATACGAATTGTATAGGACATATGAAAATTGTATAGAAAATAATACCGGATTGTATAGTAAATAATACCGGATTGTATAGAAAATAACACCGGATTGTATAGAAAATAATACCGGATTGTATAGAAAATAACATAGGATTGTATAAAAATAACACCGGATTGTATAGAAAATAACACCGGATTGTATAGAAAATAACATAGGATTGTATAAAAATAACACCGGATTGTATAGAAAATAACACCGGATTGTATAGAAAATAATACCGGATTGTATAGAAAATAATACCGGATTGTAGAGAAAATAACACCGGATTGTATAGAAAATAATACCGGATTGTATAGAAAATAATACCGGATTGTATAGAAAATAATACCGGATTGTATAGAAAATAACAACGGATTGTATAGAAAATAATACCGGATTGTAGAGAAAATAACACCGGATGGTATACAAAATAATACAGAATAGTATAGAAAATACAGAATGGTATAGAAAATAATACACGCCCCCCCCCCCCCCTCTTCAGATCAGAGATGAGCCCTCTTAACTTTAGGTTCACACTTTTAACGTAAAGAAAGTAGTAGGATTTAAAGAAAAAGAAATATTATTAATTTTAATTCTTTGTGATGGTTTCTGCTCCCTTTTGACAATTTTAACTCTCCCCCGTTGCAAATATTCCCGCCGGTGCCCGTGCTTTCGTTTCAAATCATGAGCAGTTCTTAAAAGAACTATACACATTTGGTTCTTTGAACTAATATTATCGCTGTAAATCTACAGCGTATCACTTCTCCCTACCCACCCCCCATGATTAGATTATAATTCAATCTTAATTATTCAGATTTTCCAAAATAAAATCCCAAACTATTACCCTTTATTGCAGGGTTGCTCGGAACTTAAAAGCGCAGTTCAGAATGGATTAGTTTGAATTGAACTTCTAACCTTTCTCTCCGCTTCAGTTTGCGGTCACAGATGATTTTTAAAAATACATTATCTAATTAGATATTATTAATCTTGCCAGAATTATTCAATATAACTGTAAGCAGTTCTTAGAAGAACTATACTTATTTAATTATTTTACTTTGAAACGGAGCCGAGATACTTAACTTTCACTACCGCAATAATCAAAGGCTTTCCGCTAAACTGATGGATTTTTTTTAAATTAACTCTTTACGTAGTTGTCAAAAGAACTATACTTATTTAGCAACGTAACATTCACTGGTTTGTCGATTAATTAATGGCCGGATTTATTTCAATTTAACTCCTTAAGTAAGCAGTTCTTAAAAGAACTATACTTATTTAAGAGTTAGTCACGGTTCATTTATTTTTTACCTTGAATCGGAACTGTCATAAATATTGCGCTGTTGAAAGACCAGCTACTTGACGAACGGATCAGATGACAAAATTTCAATATTCAGTTCTCAAATGAACGATGCTTATTTCCAATAAATTGACAATATGAAGAAGCGTATAAAGATTTTTGACTAAATACCATTTTCTTCCAGTTAGAACAGGAGCGTAGTTATTTAACAGTAATTGCAGCAACAATCGCGTTGATGGATTTCTTTAATTTACCTCTTTAAGCAGTTCTTAAAAGAACTATACTTAATTAAGAGTTAGTCATGGTTCATTTATTTTTTACCTTGAATCGGAACTGTCATAAATTTTGCCCTGTTGAAAGACCGGCTACTTGACGAACGGATCAGATGACAAAATTTCAATATTCAGTTCTCGAAAGAACGATGCTTATTTCCAATAAATTGACAATATGAAGAAGCGTATAAAGATTTTTGACTAAATACCATTTTCTTCCAGTTAGAACAGGAGCGTAGTTTGCAGCAACAATGGCATTGATGGATTTCTTTAATTTAAGCAGTTCTTAAAAGAACTATACTTAGATAGCAACGTAACATTCA
Organism: Odiellus spinosus; assembly: GCA_963920705.1. Taxonomy (NCBI): domain Eukaryota; kingdom Metazoa; phylum Arthropoda; class Arachnida; order Opiliones; family Phalangiidae; genus Odiellus; species Odiellus spinosus. Next base: position 23,071,561 of record OY987233.1, on the reverse strand, counting down.
CTGGTTTGTCGATTAATTAATGGCCGGATTTGTTTCGATTTAACTCAGTATAAGCAGTTCTTAAAAGAACTATACTTATTTAAGAGTTAGGCCTAATCATCATTCATTTATTACCTTGAACGGGAACTGCCATAGTTAACTCGAGCTGTTGAAACGCCGGCTACTTCTTTTCATGGCTTGAAAAAACCTCACCCGGTAACTTCTTTGATGAAATTTCATTTGTGGATTGTAAAACGTTTCTTAAATACTCAGATATTCTTTCACCGCTCTATTTTCGTTGAATTTAAGTCGAAAACAAGCTAATTATCGGGAGCCAATTATCCCGACATCGTCATAGAGAAGCGCGAGCCGCGAAAAATCCGAAAATGCAAAATGGCGTCGGCTTATTTACCGGAGAGCGGGAAGAGATAGTAGTTTTACACCCGTTTAGCCGGGACTTGCAAATTCATTCTCCCTGCCGTAGTAACCACGTGATTTCACGGAGCCAATCAGAGGCGGATTTACGCGGAGGCAGGGCTTCTTCTCCGAAAAGACTCCGAGCTAGCCTAGTCGTAGTTTTCTCCGCTCTTGTACTAATGTTTCATTGGAAGTTGCGTTATGTTCATTATATCCGTAGTGCAAACTCTGGCTGTACAAATATCTAAAAACCGAAAGCCCCTCAGTTTTCTAAAATGGAATGGTCCATCCACATTTTAGCAATTTTTATCGCCTTCCCATGCAAACATTTTTGGAGCTAAGATCAGACGTAATTTGCACAGTCTCTTGTACGGTAAAAGGCTACGGTTTATTATTCTCCCGCTGAAAATGAAAGCTGACTATGCACGCGCCTAGTTTCCCCGGTAATTTTTTTCCCCCCTCTTTTTTAGACCCCTTATTTTTCCTTTTCTTCCGTTCATCCAAATAACCCAATAAAGTTTTATTTTCAACTACAGAAAATAATAAGGCTGATATTTCTCTTTTGCTAGCGTATCTCTCTATGTTCATTCTTTTAGCGTGAACACTAATAATTTACGTTGTTCATCGAAGAATACGAATATGGCTATGGAGTAAAGGAATTATATTCCGCCCAGTTATAGGCTCCGCTCTATTACAATGAGCTCCATGAACGAAAAATGGAAAACAAAATGTGGAGGGGGTTTAATTTAAATTAAATATTAATTTAAATACTAACTTTTGAACGTCGAAATTAACTTTTTTGAAATCCCCTTGCGCGAATCTATCGAAAAACATTGATTTATGTTAATTATATTTTATTTTAAAGCCGTAGTGACGTCATAAACATTTTGAAACGAAGAAATTTGCTTAATTAGTCCCGACCTTTAATAGATAATTAATTAACGGATCATCCTAGGATAATGAGACTAATTTTATTTTATTCTCCGTATCTTAATTGACATTTTTACATATATCATATTTAAACACGACTTAATTTCAAGGCGGGAAAATTATTTAAAAACTTCGAAAACAAAAGTTTTTGTTAAAATCATTGAACTTAATTACGTAACTATTTAACCGCTTATCGTAGGATAATGAAATTAGCTTTTTTGAGTTTCTCGTGTGTTAATTGACTAGAATAAGTATGTTTTGTTTAAATATATTCGATATTTAATCTAATTTGAAGCGTTAACACCGCTTTTTAAACTGAAAAATGAGTTAGGCTTAACTTTATAATTGAATAACTAATTAACGATTTGTCTTATGGTAATTATAATAACACGAGTAGATTCCTCGTATTGTAATCTATTAGAAAACTTATTTTTAGTTTTAATATCCGTTAAAATTAAGCCAAATATTTAGGTTTAACGAAGTTACCTGTTCAAAAAACTTTTTTCTCAAAACTAAACTTTCAAGACGATGTGCGCTGCCATAGGATTTTCATAGATCCACTTTTCGAATTTTAAACGCGTTTTTAATTTTAGTTTTTATTTAATTACAGGCCCTAATTAAGTTAAATTAAAAAGAAAAATATGTATTCTTAGGTTTTAGGACACGGGCTATCCGATAAAAATATTTTTGAGAACGTACGAGCAAATTTAATTTGAATTAAAATTAATTTTAATCGTGATTAAACTTAATTAGGAATATAAAAGGCCTTAAAAACACTCCTGCCACGTTTTAGTTGCTAAATAAACCGTTTTTTACCTCAAAACGAGAAATAAAGGTTTTAATTAACTTAATTTTGTTAATTAACTTTAATTATAAAGATATTACGATACAAATTACGCTTAAAAACATTTAATAATCATTTATGGTCAAAGTTACACGACATAGCGTCGAAAAACACTAATTAAACACTAATTATATCTTTAATTATGGACCTTTAAGTAATATTATTACAAAATACGTAAAGATTTATAAAATATAAGGCTAATAAATATTTATATTATTTTATTACGTTTTGAATTAAAATTTTACAAATATTGATTTAAAATCAATTGAAATTATTTAATAAATAATAATCAGCCTAAGAGTATAGCGTGTAGAAAACCACTTCTATTTCAAAGATATTAACTAAATCAATAAAGTTATAAGCTTACGCCCGCTCTAACCTCGTTATGAAACAGGCGAAGAGTAAAGTATATGCTATAGAATCTTCTATAAGCTTTCTCTTTCTCCCGCCGGAACAACCACGTGATCCCGCCGAGCCAATGAGAGGCTAGTTTTACATTTCGCGCGCGCGGGCTTTTTTTTCCCGCCACGGAGAGGCTCTCTCTCTCTCGTTAAACTACTGTTACTATGGGCGGGTCGCCGGGCCCGGGGTTCCGTGGAGCTACGATCGTACGATGTTTCTCGGAGAGCGGAGATGCGACTGAGAATCCAGCGTAGTCGGTTATAGATTTTAATTATCCGGTGTTTATTTGAGAAGCGGACTATTGTCTCCTAGAGTAACAATAGCCTTAATGCAACCTCAAATAAAGCGGTTAATTTAGTATGATATTTCTCGTATGACGCGTTTTAAAGATGTTAAAAAAGCCTTTTTAATGGATATGTCAAAGCGGGTGTAATGCTAAGTTACTATTTTTAAAAAAGGTGGTAACTAAAAGTTACTATTTTCATAATCAGACGACTTAACTATATTCGTGGATTTCAAGTGAAAAACAAGCTATGAAGTCTGTCCAAAAGATTTCGCGTTCAAAACATCAAGGTACTAAGTCAATTTACGTTATATTGCAATTCCGTGATTATACCTTTCTTGCTTATTAAATTTATTTCGTAAAATTTACGCTTAACAACTCATTGCGGAGATTTCCGTTAACCGACCCCCCACTAAATAACAATCAATGACATTTTATCAATAATAAAAAGTTCCAGATTCGAAACTTTATTTTTGCTCATTTTCGAATAAACCAAAAAAGGGAAAATGAAGTTTTCAGATTTTCGCGGATTTCAAAAATGTCAAAAATAAAGTTTTGGAATCTGGAACTTTTTTTGGTGGATTTCTATTGGTTTTGGGGTCCTATTTCCATTAAAGCGAGTTGAGACCAATCCGTTGATCAGTTTTGTCAAAATTAAATATTTAAAATCCAGATTAGCCATGCTTAATTCCCATAGGGCGCGGATAATGTTTTATTTGGAGTATTTGATTGATTTTGACCTGGTTTTTAACTTTTTTCCTCGTAATTAGTTACGTACATTATAATTACATCGTTTAACTGTCTTTTAAAGATTAAAAACCCGGTTAAAATCAACCAAATACACCAAATAATGCATTATTGGCGCCCTATGGAGATTAACATAACGAAATATGACTTTAAAATATTTAATTTTGACAAAACTGATTAACGGATTGGTCTCAACTCGCTTTAATGGAAATAGGACCCCGAAAGGAACCGAAATCCATCAAAAAAAGTTCCAGATTCGAAACTTTATTTTTGCTCATTTTCGAAAAAACCAAAAAAGGCAAAATGAAGTTTTCAGATTTTCGCGGATTTCAAAAATGTCAAAAATAAAGTTTCGAATCTGGAACTTTTTTTGGTGGATTTCGATCGCTTTTGGGGTTCTATTTCCATTAAAGCGAGATGAGACCAATCCGTTAATCAGTTTTGTCAAAATAAAATATTTAAAATCCAGATTCGCCATGTAAATCCCCATAGGGCGCGGAAAATGTATTGTTTTGAGAATTTGACTGATAATATAATATAATATAATATATAATTATATCGTATAAATGTCTTTTAACGAGAAAATATTATAATTCTAATTTTTTATTCGAGAAATCGTAATTTTAACTATCTTGAATTATGGTTTCTAGGCTAGGGTTCATTTTGTCGATCGAGTAGATACGACCGTAATTAGTCCAACGCCTAATACTAATTAAAACGAAATAAATTTAATTCGTTAACGGATAATCCTATTTTATCTTTAATTAGATTGTCTATTGACACATTCCTATTTCATTGGTGGGGTATAATTGCAAATAAAACCAGGATGATTAGAAATTACGACTTAATTTGCTCTAATAAAAGCGTGTTTTTGTTGGATAATATGAAATAAATTATTTTTATTTTACCTTCTTACACATTTAAAAACGAACGAATTAAAAGCGTACAAACAAATACACAGTATTTACTATAAATCAATTTTAAATTAATAAAATATTATTTGTATTCATCATTATTCTTTTTTGCTGACTTATATCGAAATTTTCTTTTATAATCTCCTTTCGTGTAAGACACCACGAAATTTAATTTTTTCGGTTTGCGTTCTTTCAATTTCCACTGAATTTTTCGAAAAGAATAATTTAATTAAAATTACTCTAAATTAAATCAGAAGCCGATGAAACCCTCCTTTGAAGTCTATTACTCCCGGGTCTTGTCTACCCCTCTCTGTATGGGTTATTCTCAAAAGGCGCGATTCGTACGCCTCCTAACGATAGATATTTTCGGAGCGGGAGTTCGTCGAGCGAATATCTCTAGCAGCCTCGGAGTTCGTCCAAAAACGTCGTCGTTTGTGGAGAGAGAGAATTTCCAATTTTCCGTAGACAGGGGGGTATGAAGTAGGACCCCTTCTAACTCGTAAAATTGGGAATTTTACCCATACAGAGAGGAGCGCTATATCGAACATTAGAGTAGTAGACTTCAAAGGAGGGTTTCATCTACTTCTGATTAAATGTAAATCTAACTTACCGGGATTTTAAACCCTGCCAATTTTGCCGCTTTAGCCATTTCTTTTATGGGGTAATGTAACATCTCGTGATGATCACCATCATGCTCGTCATCGTCACCGTAAGACGAGTGGTGATGGTGATGATGACCACCTCCTTTACCTTTGTAACCCGGTTGAAGTTTTAGCACCAACATTAAAGCCGCTAGATCCAAGAGTTTTTTGAAACTAGCCATTGTTTGTATGATCGAACCACTGAGCAGCGTTATTGCTATGATTAACGTTAATATTCGCATATCGCTCCTAGAATTAAAATTTAAATATATCAAATGTTTAATGCCACGGTAATACTACAGAGACATAGCCTATTCTTATACGCACACAGCTTTGACTGTGCAGTTTGCTACGGTCATCGTCTGCTAAGCTACATCAGTTAATTCCCTGTTTTTTACTAATTTACAATAAAACATCAATTTCTTGAGTTACTGACATCTTTCTCAAGGTTTACGTGTTTGCAATCTTGCAAGCTTCGATCATTCTATTATGTTCACGTGTCCAGACAAGAAAAAAATCCTTAGGAAATATTTTACACTTCTCAATGGAGTATTAACGGGTATTCGATTAATTATTGGCCGATAACGAAAATTATATTTAAGAGATCTCGTTAACTATCCCGATTGATTTCCAACTTTTGAATACCTAACGTAATTAACCTTTAATTATGGTCAGCTATCCCTAATTATTCAGTTAATCAGTTAATTAGCTTATAATTAAAATAGAATGTTCTTGTATGATTATTTATCAATTTTATCCATATGATATTTAAACTTATTTGTGAACCATAATGAAATAACGCTTACCTTGATATCATGCAAGATCTAAGCCTGTAAATCTGGGAGCATTAGATAAATTATCTAGAAGATTCTGACTAGAAATGATAGTTGAGGCGATTAAAATAAAGTGTTTTCTTGATAGAGGAAGTGTAAGAGGTTAATGTAACCGGACCTTTTATTACTTAAAGGGTTTTCCTTATAAAATGAATATACGTTTATACAGGACTTATTCTGTCGACCATATCTGCGTCTTTTGTGCGAGATTTCACGACCGGTTGCTTAAATTAAAGAATGTTAGTGACTTACAATTTAATTTAAGATAAATTAATATTAAAAGTTGATGTAAAGGGGAGTTAGGACTACTTTCTTATCAACGAGGTTTGTAATTACGTATCAATCCGCCAATATTTCTTTAACATAAGTATAATAAATTGATTTTTAATGGTAATCTAATGTTGAATTTTCAAGAATTAAACTTTGTGGTAGTTACGTGGTTTTTGAAAATTTTAATAAAGGATCTTAAGAGGTTACGGAGTTTATTTAAAAAAAGTAGTAACTACGCTAGAAAGCTTTCGACCTCAAAAAGTATTTTAAAATAAATCTTCCTTTAGTAAAAATTTCAAGCAAACTTAAGAGAAATGAAATTCGTATAATGCTTAAAAACCTTTATTTAGAGTTAAAATTTCCATTAAAATTTACGATTAAAATACCGGTATATCGTAAAAATAAAACATTTCATTAAAAAAGCGTAATCGTCTAGTTAAAGGCTGGATTGAATCCATTGCTGTAAATATAAAATATATTAATTAATATTTGCAATTATCTGGTTTTAAAACAACAATTATGATTAAGTTGATAGAAAATAATTTTAATTTATGAATATAAATTTACCCCCAGAAAGCGTATGGAAATGGGAAGTTGTTTCTGTTGTTAGTTCCCAAAATAAGGGCCAAAGCGGCTAGTTTTTCAAACTTGGACGCCACTGCTTGGTCCAACGTGACCAGCAACATCATTGATGCAACCAAAAAGGCGAAAATGAAAAATTTCATGGACATCATTTTGGAGATTGCTATATGCATAATGATCATTAATATATTTAAAATATAATAAATTAATATATATATCAACTTACGTATTCAAGTCTGGAGCTGAATTAGATTTGTTGAATTCGAAGACAAATGCTTTTGTGATAAATTTCATGAATCGAAAAATGCTTATATACTTTTTTAAAATTCCTTTAACAATTATTTCTCAATTTAATTGCTATAATTAAAAATTAAAGTGTTAATATTCATATTCCTTCATAATACATCGAAGCAAATTTAGGGTTATTACGTATCTAAATTTAGAAAATTTCATTTAGGCTTAAAATACTGGTATATATTAAATCTTAGGAACTCTTTCGTATATTAATAATTAGAATCAATTAAAAATTCCTTCGAATCAGAAAATTATATCGTAAAATAGGTCTCTCGAATAAAATTAGATTATTAGGAACTTTTTTTTATAATTTAGCCGCTTTTTAACGTATCTCTGATATTATAATAATTCATCAAGCGACAAATTGGTTTATAATATACGCATTTATTTTTGAATAATTATAGGTCTATACCTATATTCTTAGTTCCTGCATAAATCGGGCAGATTTTGTGGGTTTTACGCTGTTAAGTAAATTTTTACGAAGGAAAATTGTTCTTAAGGTTAATATTTCGATATATCTCTCGCGTAATCTCTTAATTGAATTAATTATGGACTTAATTAGATTTGTGATTTATTGGTTTTACAAGTCTGAGTGGGATCCATTCTAATTTTTAAATTCTTTGGCTTAGATTATGGGATAATCACAGACCTGAAAAAGCCAGAAAAGTTGGCTAATTTTTAAATGGGCTTAAAATTAGGCGTAATCTTAGGATGGTCTTTCTAAATGTCTGCCCTACCTAGTCCCCTTTCTCACTAGTTTACTCTATCACTAGAAGCTAATTATTATGCTAATTTATGGCACTATCCATTAGTTATACTGGATCTTTCTAGAAATTCTAATTTCGTTGAAACCCTTTGATTTAAAATTTCAGCCTCTAGTTTTGGCCTTTTTTTATGGAATTTTTAATTAATTTTTCTTTGATTGATAAACAACTTGTGAGTATTTGGCTGAACAGAGAAAAGTGACTTTATTTCAAAACACAACGACTAATTCTTCATGGAACTAAGATTTCCCTAGAAAATTGAACTAAATTCTGCCTTTTTTCCCATAATTAAATTTATTTTTTTGCGTATATAGGTATGTCTAATTTCATTACAACCACCAGGTATTGGTGATGTCAATGTGGTTACCCGCAACTTTGTTGGGAAATATTGAGAGACGCAAACAGATTAGAATACGAATTAAATTTTATTGATCAAATACGTGTGAATATAAATAGTAATAATTATAAAATTGATTTTATATAATTTATACAACTGCGTAACTACTGAAAAACATATAAATATATTAAATAGAGAATGAAATGTGACTTCGCAAAATTGCATGGTGTATCTTTTAACGTCGTCTGTAAAATAGTAATAATTTATGTTAAAGCTCGTTATTCGCGTCATAATATGTTATAATTATACCCAAATCCCCCGCCGAATCCTCCACCTCCGTTTCCTCCAAAATTTCCTCCTTGGGCTCTTAGAATCAACGCTAAAGCCGCTAATTTCTCAAGCTTTCCTCCTGATACGTTGTCTATTACCATGGAAAGCCCAACAACCAATGACAATAAGGCGAAAATCAGCATTTTCATTGACATCGTAGAATTAGTCTGAAAACATTAATGGTTAATCGCGTTTATATAAATTAATTCAATTAGTTTAAAGCAACCAAATATAAGAAATATTTAAGATGCAAAACATTCAGTAACCAATCTTAAGAAGAGTTATGAGTCTTTACGCTGAGGTATCCTTTAAACTCTGTCCTTAATAACGCCTTGAAGTTGAATGATGAAGAAATGTTTAAAACTAACGTTTAAATACTCCATCATTTTGAATGTCATTTTTTGTCAAATATTCCTAGGAAATAAATAAAAATAAAAATATTTATTTCCTCCATAATTTAACTTGAAAATTTTGATGGTTCCTAAAGACATTAACGTCCACTTTTTCAGAATTTAAACCATTTTTTCCTTACATTTTTTGCGAGTTCATTCGGTGCATATAGAAATAAAATATTTTGTTGGGTTATTGTTTGAACTATCTCAATGGTTTCTTCCTTTAAATTTTAAAATAAAACTTTAGGGTTGGGTTGGACTTCAATTATGCCTAAATGTTCTTAAAGGGAGAATGCAACCTAACAACGAGTGATTTTTTTATCGATTCCTTATTGTTTAAATAGGCCTAATCCACTACTGAAAATATTTACGATACAAATATTAAACTAGAAATAAATTTAAAACTTACCCTGAAAATAGGCTTAGCGGGATTCACGGAGATCCTAAATCGCGTCCGTGTCAGGTCTAGCGACCAATGAGCGAAGGCCCGTCGTTCGCGCGAGATCTCCGCGAGACTTACGTCGCGCGCGATTGGTCGCTAGACCTTACACGCGAGGAAAACAGGACCTCCATGAATCCCACTAAGCCTATTTTCAGGGTAAGTTTTAAATTTATTTCTAGTTTAATATTTGTTTGTAAATATTTTCAGTAGTGGATTAGGCATATTTAAACAATAAGGAATCGATAAAAAATCACTTGTTGTTAGGTTGCATTCTCCCTTTAAGAGGATACGAAATTTAAAATATTTTTAAGATAAATTGTGATAGGCAACCTTCTATTTGATATTAAAATTTAGCCGTTATTTGGGGTTAAAATTCTTTTATTTCACAATGAAATAGGTTTGTTTGAACTATATTGTTTAATAAAACTGATCTAATTATAGAAGAAATATGCAAAAGCTCTTTTACAGTGAAAATGACTTTCTTTTAAATAAATTAAGACGCGTAAAAGGATCAGAATTAATTTTTGAAACACCATATATCAATTTTTTAAATATTTAAAAACAGGTTTCGTTTATTTACAAAATGAAATACACGTTAGGTAGCTTGTAAGGTTCTTCTTTAATTATCCGGTACATCGTGTATTTTGATCAGCCACTGAAATAATAGCGATTTAACTGTCGAAATTATCTTGAATACTAAAGATAAACCAAGAAGGATCAGATAAGGAGAGGAAAAGTGGGAACGGCGCGGCTCCTACTGCGTCGGCCTAAACTCCCACTCTGGGAGAACGGGGGATAGACGGGGGTAGAGACGCTTCGTGGTAAATTGTTGTCACGTGGGTAAAACGAATCCTTTATGAGACGCGCTAGCTAGCGACCACGTGACAACAGTTTACCTCGAGAATTTCCTATCCCCCCTTTCCACCCGAGTGGGAGGTTGGCTCTTCTCTCTCTAACTCAACGCAGCCCCACTTTTCCTCTCCTTATCTGATCCTTCTTGGATAAACTTACTGATGGTGACTGTAGATGGGAATGGGAATATAATGATGATTTTGATGATTACGACCTCCAAACATGATGGCTAATGCTGCCAATTTTTCCAATTTACCCGCTGACGTTTCTTGTACCAAGATGGCCGTGATGCAGAGAGCCACCATAATAGCCATTACAAAGAACCTGTTGCAGCGCATCTTATGGGGTTACTTCAATAATCCGCCTAACTAATGTAAAAATATTAAAATAGTTAGTTTAGGTGTTGGGGCTTAGAAATTTCTAACAGATTAAATTGCAAAATAGCCTAATTATTATAAGCTTGGGGTATAAATGTAAATTGGGGACTCTTAGCAACAATCGGTAGACCAAAATAAGGGGGAAAATGTAAACTTGCGCAGTAACTGACAATAAAACAACCATTCTTAAAATCTACCCTTTCACCAAGTTTCCCAGTTTTTGGCGCGAAAAAAGGATAAGATAAGGCACCTTTTAACGTTCATGTTAGAATCTGTTTCGCGATTTCAATAACTGACAATTGGTGGCGATTTTGTCAAAACTATAGCGAAAAGAAAGCAAACTCACCGAAAACGTTGAACGTTGAGATCTGGGATCTAAAGTGGTTGGTATTGTTGGAGCAAACCCGTTTATATAGCTGTCAGCCTCCCATTATTAAAACCAATTAATTATAAAGTCAGAAGTCGTCAGAGAATGAAAGTGATACGGTCGTTAAGTTTATTCTATTCGCCTAAGAGAATGGACACTTACTTATCGAGGCGCGACTAAGCACCCTGCAGTTGGGATATCTTCCTCTTTCCGGTTCTATATTGAAATTTTATTCTTTTTTTTATCAAATTATATTACACTTTTCCTTCTCATTTTATATATACATTGTTTAATTAATTCTTAATTTAATTCAATTTCAATTAACCTAATTTCGCAATATTATTAGAGTTAATTGATACCGTGAATGATTAAGCGAAAACTGATAATTGTATAAAGGTATCATGTACATTTGCAGAAACTTAACCATTTAATTGGGAAGAATGGAAGCTCTAATAATTTCGGGTGTTTCGGTCGTTGATGGACGCCCCCAAATTGTGGCGTTTGATTATTGCTCAGGGATTAAAAGGATGGAATCAGGGACACTCCTTTTAGCTGGAGCCCGGGGACCCGTCTTAATGGAATAATTATTTTCTGAATTCTGATTAAATTCGTATTTAACTGGCGTTCATTAGAAAAAATAATCATTACTAGATTAGGCAATAAATGGCGCGACTCTGTTGCTGGTTTTTAACTGGGTACCATTTAGAATATGTCAATCCAGGCTCGTTAAAATGGAAGGGTTAACAATTAAAATTAATTATACACTAAAGAGATCTCGCTAAAAGCACCATATCACGTGCTACAAACAGTAACTAGCTGGTTCTATAAATAGCCACGGTATCGTGATAATGATGACGTAATGTTTCGAAATTTTGTTGTAAAAATTATTCGAAGATTCTACCTCTATATATATTTTAAATATTTTTATTTCACTTAAATATCATTTTAAAAAGATAATAAAAGATATATATGTATTTAAATTATAGGTTTGCATCTCCTAATTACGAATAGTGTAGAAATTATAATTATTATTTAGGTGTTAATTTAAAATTCCTAAAAAAGATTTAATTACCATTAATTATATACGAGTCAAATTCTACATAAATTAAAAAAAAATGTATCACATGAAAAACCCGACTAATTATCTATCTGAATTTGTAGTGTGAAATTATATTAATTTCCTTATCTTCACTTTCCCTTAGCGTTGCAATCTTTATTTCTTTTCCGAGCTTTTAAATATCTTAATATTTTATTAATCGCGGGATTCGAAATTTAGTTGAACATGAAACCTCAGAGTCATAACACCTTTTAATATAATCTCAATTTTAATATCGACTCGTATTTATCTACATTTTAATTATCTTTAACAGTAAGTAATTTTTACTAATTTACTTAATTAGAACCATTGAATTAAAATATTTTAATTCTAATACGAATTTTTAAATTAAATTAAAATTAGATCATTAAATTCATTCTTATATCGTTAACCATTTATGAACTTTTAAAATTCTCGCAAATGAGGGGAGTTTTTTTTTTGTTTAATAGATTCTTGGATAATTTTTAATAGATTTATGGTAGTTGGTTTTTCCACATATATTTTAATATGTAGGGCATATCTGGGAAACATTTTAAATCGAATATCATTAGTTACAACTAATTAAATTCTAGTTAAAAATATTTCCATTAAAATTTAAACGACAATTCAAAGTCCCATACAGAAATATGACAATTATTAAATTAACAAATTGATAAAAATTAAAATTCAAAGCGATTAAAATGATGGAAATAATTTTTTATTTAATTACAAGTATAGTAAAATGAAATAATTTATGATAAAACGTTTTTAAAGCCATAAGTATTTGTTGGAAAAAGGTTTACGAATAGGAAACATCAATTATCCATGATTTTAAGGTTATCGAAGTGCGTCGAAGGACGATAATGAAGCTAGAATGATAAAATATAATTTAAATTAACCACGGATTGAATATAAATTAAAATTAATTACCTTTAGTGATGTCCGTGGTGAGAGTGAATCGGTATTGGTATGTAATGGTGGTGTCCACCGTGATGTTGTCTTCCTGTTCCGAACATAATTGCTAAGGCAGCCAATTTCTCCAATTTACCACCAGCAACTTGATCCACGACCAATAACGCGCAGAATAGGGCCATAATGGCGATCAGGACTAATTTGTCGGAGTTCATATTGAAATTTGATTTCTAATAAAACAAAATTAGATTGAATAATAATTTCTTAATACTATAACTAAAGTAATTTTAGATTTTAACTTAATGTTAATTAAATATTCAATATATATAAAGTTAAGTCTGACGCCTTGATCCAAAGCGTGGTTTTTCCAACCGTAATAATATTAATACTTACAATCACGATTGCCAAAATAATTGTGATATTCAAACCTCAGTTCTTTCTCGTATTTATATTGAAATAAAAACAGGTCCGAAAGGCTTCCTTTTGTAATTTCAATAGCGGTGTGAATTTCATCCGTGAGAAATAGCGATAATTTCCTTTAAAGGTTGGTACAATCGGAAACACCAAAAATAATTTCATTTCTCGTAATATAATAGTAATTATTTATATTAATACGGGTGTACTAATGCTTGTACTAATTTTAACATTTAAAACTTTATAAAGAGTCGTTAGAAATAAAAATAAAAATTACTAGGAAAGGGAAATTTTTTTTTATTTAATCAAATTTTTTAGAATGGGAACTGAAAAAACTTAATTTAAAGTTTTAATAATAAATTTTATTTTTCCCGATTTTTACCGGTAAAAAAAAGGGTTGGAATAACCCAAAGCTTCGTGGTTAAATGGATATACTAATGTTTTTTTAATGGCAACAAATCGGCCAAAATATATATAAAATTTTACCTTGTTTAACTATATAATTAAATTTAAAAGTTAAATATTTTTCGCACACTTATGGATTATATTTTTAGATTTATGATACTATTAAAACGCCATATTCAAATTTTTACACCTCTAGGTATAGGCGTTAGAAAGAAAATTAAAAAAGAATATGCCAAAAAAATATTAAATCATTTTTTATAGCCAAGCCTAACGTTTAACAAAAGACGCCGTCATTTTTTAGACGAAAAAAAACCCGTTAGGCCTACTCGTGTCTATTTTCATTCAAATATTCATTCATGCCCTACTAGGCGCCCTTCTCTACGGGGGGGGGGGGGGAGAAACACCTGTCGCGTCGTACTGCGCGTGCAGCGGCGACTTCAAACGAGATAGTAAATTCCTTATACTCTCCTTTCATTGGCTGCGGAATTTTTCATTGGGGGAATGGGGGAGGGAAAACACTTGACGGAGTTCGGAGCTTCCTCGAGCGCGCGGCGGCGGCGGCTTCTTTGTTGCAGGATTTCATTCTCGTCCCCCCCTCCGCGCGGGTCAATTCCTTCCCCCCTTTTTCCACGTTCTATCATGTACGCGTATAATCATAAGTCTATTATTATCTCGAAGTATGGCGTACTGTTTAAATTCATTTTCTTCAAAAGTCTCACTTTCGAGTTTGAATAACGAATTAATAGGTTTAATTCCGGACGCCAATTAAGCGCCAAAGTCATCTCAATGGCAATTTTATGTCTGCCGCCGGTTGAAGCGAGAGGAAAGAAACTTGGAAATGAAAATGACAATAATATATAGGTCTTTTTTTCCCTTATTTCTTCTACCTATCATAAAACTGTATAAAATTCAAATATGTAAAACTTAAGGTTAGAAAATAAGTGGTTTTCAGTATCGCGTTTTTGTAAAGCGATAAAATCAATAATCATTAAGTTATTATAATTTATTAAATATTCGTTTTCCGATATATGAGATCTTATTTAAAAAGTCTTATAATTTTTAGGAGGAAACTTTTGCTTTCTGTTGTTAAGTAAAGTAGGCCTATTCGTGTCACTGTTACAATTGTGCTTTTTTTATTTCAAGCGTGTATAATTGCTCGGCCATACCTTAATTTATCCTATATATATATTTTTTTTTTTTTTTTTTTTTTTTTTTTTTTTTTTTTTTTTTCCTGAATCATCCAATTACAGAAAGGGAAAAACTTTTGATGGATACGGTTGAAATAATACGGATTTTTTTTTTTTTTGAAATATTTTTATTCACATATAAAACCATATTTATATACAATAAAATTAAAAATTGATTATGTAAATGAAGTGGCTTGTTCGTACGCTGCTACATCTGTGGAAAAGAAGAGAAATTAAATATAAAACCTTTTAAAATTAACGTTACCTAAAAAAATTAAATTTAACGCTAACAATTAAAATCGAAGTCAGCTGACAGTAATTTCATGTACAAATTATAGTTAGGCTTAACGTTGCAATTCTAGCTTGGTCTCTTCATGTTTTTTTTTTTTCACCTAGAAGGGGCAGAAGTGCTCGAGAAACGTAGATTCTTTGTTTTAACTATACCGACATAGTTTTAGGAACCTTGGAACCTACATCTAACCTGTCGTCTCGCAAATTTGCTAGACATATCTCGGCCAAGGCTTAACTATAACTAAACACAATTTAACGTAACAGCACCACTTGCTAAGCCTTAACGCTGAAAATAACGTTTACCATTAATGTCCGTGATGTCCTCCACCAATATGGATTGGAATGTAATGGTGTCCACCATGATGTTTATGTTGTTGTCTTCCAGTGCCGAAGATGATGGCCAATGCCGCCAACTTCTCTAGTTTCCCACCGGAAACGTGGTCCACAATCATTATTGCGCAAAAGAGAGCCACGATGGCGAATAAAACGAATTTGTTGGAGTTCATTTTTCTTCTTTAGTATTGATTTCGTCTTTAAAATGCTGTTATACGTTAAAAAAATATAGTTAGTGGAAACTCGTTGTTCGCTGAAATATCCAAGTACCTACCAAAAGCTTGAGTGGAGAAAGTATATTGGTTTCGAAATTCAAAGACCCGTTATATATATACCCAAAAAAAAGTATACAACTAGTTAACTTAAACGAGCACGAAAAACCATTGAAACGTTACAAATTTCCTCTAATACTGGCGTGCACGCTTGTTGGACAATCGGACAATCTAAATTATAAATTTGGAAGAAAAAAAAAAAGCTAGTGAATGGGATCGCGAAATAAGATTATACTGTTTTTTTTTTCTATTTCTTTTCCAAGAAGATCATCAATTTTCTAATTTTAGACGTTCTAAGAATCCATTCGTATTATTTTATAATTGAATTTGATGTTGGTTAAAGGATAGGGAAGAAAAAAACACGAGGAAGCTACTTTTTCGAGTAATTACCGACTTACTAGTCTATTAACTAGTATAGTTCAAGGAATTAACTATCGGAAACGTTCCCTTCTTGGAACCAACGGGAAGTTTATTTCTAGTTAGATTTAATTATAATTATATTTATATTGTTCTTGCGAAATATTTAACTCTTATAATCTGGGCTTTAAATTCCGTTAAAATTACCAATTTATTTAAATTCATTTTCATTTTCAATATTTCAACTCGCTATAAAAGAAATAGCTTTTTCATAAAAATCCAAACTTTATACTCGCGCAAGAAGGATCAGACAAGGAGAGGAAAAGTGGGGCTGCGTTGAGTTAGAGAGAGAAGAGCCAACCTCCCACTCGGGTGGAAAGGGGGATAGTAAATTCTCGAGGTAAACTGTTGTCACGTGGTCGCTAGCGTTGTCGACTACTACGCGCCTCATAAAGGATCAGTTTTACCCACGTGATAACAATTTACCACGAAACGTCTCTACCCCCGTTCTCCCAGAGTGGGAGTTTAGGCCGACGCAGTAGGAACCGCGCCGTTCCCACTTTTCCTCTCCTTGTCTGATCCTTCTTGACTCGCGAAAGAAATTTGGTGATTTTTACGTTCCTTATGGAACCCCTGGCGCCATCTATCAACGACGGTGGCGGCGCGCGCCAAAAGCTTAGCCTTATTTGACAATTTTCAAAGCGTAACCTCTGAAACCCATTCTTCTCGTCCAAAAATGTTTATAATTTGACGATTTTAGTGCCCAACGATTGTTTTTTAATGTTTATTACGAAAATAACCGTTAAAATTTATCGCGAAACGGGAAATTAGTAGCCGAGGATTGTTCCATCGTCCGTGTTAGTCTAAAATTCCAATGTCGTTTTTCTCTATCGAGGATTATCGCGATTCGTAATTTCGAGGATTATCGCGATTCGTAATTTCGAGGGCGTACATGTGTTATCATTAGGAAAGCAGGGCCGGCGCAAATCCAATTTTAGTCTCAATATTTACAGGCTTCGTACTCGACCTGGAAAACCTGGTCAGGGAATTAGGAAATTGCCCCCAAAAGGTCAGGGAAAAGTCAGGGAATTTGAAAATGAGCCCAAATAGTCGGAGAAATTAAATATTTCGTTACGTGTCAAGGAAAATGGTTGGTTGACAAATTAATTTTAACTTAATTATTATAAACTGAGTAAACTATTGACCCTCATTGATAAAATATATCATATTAAAAGTGGGAATTGCCGGGAGATCGCCAGAAAGATTATATTCGTGAAAAAATGATTAATTTGGTCAGGGAAATTATTTAGAAATGTTCGGGGAAAACCTGGAAAAGTCAGGGAAATTAACATTCAAACAATAAGAATAGGGAGTTTATAATATTTATTAATTATTTTATTTACACTATAAATTATCTTACATTTATATTTTACAAATATACTAAAAATACTAACTTTCAAAATAAAATAACATACAATATGTAAATACATATATTTATTTATAGGTCTTATTAGACTTTAATTATACATTTAAGTCTAAATTATGTTAATTATGTAATCAGCCGAATGAAAGAAGTAAAAATTGGTTAAAAATAAATTATTTTTTATTTACCGGTAAATAATAAATATTTGTTTAAAATAAATTATTAAATATACAAACATATACAATATTTTAAATATATTATTTTGTAATATCGCGAAACCTTTCGTAATAGCTATCAGAGAGGCGCAACATAATGAGAGGGCAATTAAAAGTAAATCTTAAAATTTCCAGTAGGTAATTCCGTTCGTGCAATTAATCCATCATGTGACTGAAAAAAAAATAATTGGTTATTACATATATAAAATAATATTTTTGATTAGCGTATGCTTATTATTACAACTAAATGATACTGGATATTGGGCACAGATTATACACCATTTCCTTTTATGATAGGGTCATACCTGAATCAGTTTTAACAAAAGTATATAACTTGATTCCATAGAAGTAAAACAACACCCCATGGTTAAATACATGTACTTGTTTATGTACAAGTTTCCGGGTCCAGTACCAAATGATTTCGAGCAATTTATACTTACTGTTCTTGATGACCGTGATGTCCGTGGTGTGGTATGTACATGGGCATGTAATTGTGTCCTTGATGATTTTGACTGCCAGTACCAAATATGATGGCAAAGGCCGCTAATCTTGCCAAATGACGGCTACATTCGATGGCTCGTGGCAGGAGACACGTACAGCAGATGAGGGAAAATAAAGCCACGAGGATGACGCGTCTGGAGTTCATTATCAATTTTAAATTCTAATATTTGATCGTAATCTCTATTTTGTTCGAGGTTTAATCGAATTGTGTCTTGGAAGATAAAATCCAACGATATTTATATGAAATATTAAATTTCCTTTTAGTCCTAATGGTTTTCAAGTTCGTCGACCGTCAAAACTTTAAATCATTTGATTTCAACGAGTTTAAAAAGAAACAAAATTCATTATATAGAATTAATCAAATCATTAACGTAGAATATCTTTTGTAGGAAAAAATTATCATTATTCAATGTCATTATCATTTCCGAAAATGCTTACAAAGGCGATATGTGGAACAAAACTATTAATAACGAGCCTCGATTTCATTATGTTTATCGACGCGTTCAATTAGCGTAAAATTTGATGTTTTTTTTATTATCCAAAAATAAAAATTGCTTGACGATGCAATTAGTTTGGAGATGTTACCAGCCTGGTACGAAGGTAGAGTGTAGTTCTGGCGTAGTAGTGGTTTTGTTCTATAGCGACTGTGATACGCAAATTTATATAAATTAAGATTAGTTGAGATAATTGATTTATTAAAATTACGAAGCAATAAACTCGAAGCTGAATAACGTTTAGAATATTGGTATTTGGTGGATTTAAACAAAGGTTTAATACAATTTAAATATTGCTGGCGTTTTATTGCTAATTCTTCTAAACATTCTGTTTTCAATTGCTATCGATATTTTATATCGGCCAGCGCCTAAATACTTCTTTAACTTTATTTTTAGTTGATAACGGTAATGTTCTTTTTCCAGCCAAAGGAATGATCAGCTGGAAAAGCTTCAGGCGTGACTATCTGACCAATGAACTGAGGAGATGACTCGGGACCATGCAATTAAAATTGGTAAATATGACAATGTGTCTGTACGCGAAAGACGATGGACGATGGAAGATGACTCGGTACCAATTGTAACTGGTGCAGTTGACTAGAAACCAATGGATGGTGATGTTGAATGAACGGTGAACAATAATGACGAATGAAACCATCTTGGTACTGAATTGTAAAAGACTTGGGACCTCCTTACTAATTTCAATGAGGTTGCGATCAACGGAAAGATTGAGGTATACAATTCCTCGTCGTTTGACCATAGGTCACCTACTAAAATCAATTCACGCAACCAAAATATCATATAATAAAAACATTTATTAATTTTCACATTAATAAAACAATGACTACATTAAAATCTAAACGTGTTATGAACCATCAATGGCTAGAAAAAGAGAGAAATATCATTAATTAATAATCAAACCATTAAATTTAATTAAAAAAAGTGGTATATAATTACTGTCCATGATGATGTCCTCCTCCGATATGAATTGGAATGTAATGATGTCCACCTTTACCTCCTTTTCCTCCTCCACCATCTAAACCTCCGAAGAAAATAGCGAGAGCCGCGATTTTTTCCAGTTTGCCACCTTCTACTTGTTCCATACAAGTCATCAAGCAGACCAGGATAACCGTAATTATTACACTCCGATTACTCATCATGCCTTACAAAGTAGTTATTCGAATGAAAATAAGTTTGGTTAAAAGTGAAAATATATTTTCATATTTATAGTTGAATAGATTTCCCTATTATTGGTGTAATTCGTTCCTGTTATTGTTTATTTATTAAAAAATATCGTGTTTTTTCGGTTGAACGGATAGCATCTTGATATGATGTCTGTCTGTGATTGAAATTTATTTAGAATAATATTGTTTGTTTCCTGTAATTTTTAATCTAGCTATTTTTACACTGATATTACATCAACACGAACAATTTAAATGACTTTACCCTAGTAACTAAATATAAACCTTTATATTAAACAAATTTCTCTAGATCTGAGATAAAATTAAACTTTAAAGAGGATAATCTAATAACTAAAAAAATAAATAAACAATGATAGGGAAATTAAATCAATTATATATATATATGTGTGTGTTGTGTCGTCTCTTCAGACAAATCATTTCAAGTCCCGCGAATAACACATATCCAGTTTTTGCGCGCCAAATAATTTAACCAAGATATGTCGCCCTGTTCTAGTGTAAGAATTATCGTTGTGGTAGCGTTTCTCTGTTTAATTATGACTTGCCTAGAACAAGTAGAATGTGGTAAATTAGAGAAAATCGCTGCACTCGCGATCTTCTTCGGAGGTTTAGATGGTGGACATGGAAAAGGAGGTGGTCATGGACATCATTATATTCCAATTCATATCGGTGGAGGAGGAGGAGGACATCATGGACAGTAATTAATATACCATATTTCTTTAATAACATTTAATATGGTTTCATTATTAATTAATTAATATCAAATTATTTATTTTTACAGCCACTGATTGTACAAAGCTTTAAAATTATATTTTAGTCATTGTATATATACATTTTTAATGTTAAGTTCAAATAATAAATGGTTTTAATTTACGAAATTAAAATATATATATAATTTTTTTTATGTTAAAGTCTATGTCCTAAAGTATGTATTGTTCACACGAGTTTATCATTAATGAGCACAAACCTTTGTGAACTCTTTGGTAGTGTAAAGAGTTCAAAATGTCTGTACTTCTGGTTCCTCGAGTGTATAACCACTAAGCCCCAACCATACCCTTACACCAAAAAACTGAAATTTTATTTTAAATAGGCTTAATAATATAATAACTGTAAACATATAAATTATTTTACTAAAAATAAAAAACTATTGAAATAACGAACAAATTCATCCTTAAATAATATGATTTTCCTATTTCAATGAAATTAGAAGCGTAACGCCCAATCAAGCGAATTGTTAAGAATCCAATTTAAAAGGAAATTAGTCCGGAGTATAAAAATGACATTTATTGTATTATTGAATCATATTATAATTCAAAACAACGATCTGTTCAGTCATTATCCAAGAATTATTAACAAAATGATTCGTTTGACAATTTTCTCCGTTTTGATGGTGGTTCTCTGTTTCGCGTCTTGTATGGAGCAAGTTGAAGGTAGCAAATTGGAAAAAATAGCGGCTCTGGCCATCTTATTTGGTGGATTAAATCAACACGGAGGTGGACACCATCATCATATTCCAATTCCAGTTCATATGGGACATCATCATCATCAGTAAGTTTACTGGTTGATCAACTGACTCGAGAACTTAAAAATATATCATATTGGGCTTAAACGTAGAGATTTATGTCAAAAAAATGAAATTATTTGCTTGAAAAGTGTATTTGAAAGTTCGAAAACTGTTTCTAGTACGTGTGAATGTATCTTAATTTGCCGATTTTATGTCCAAGGTCTCCACGTTTTCCCAGAATATTAATATATTTATTAATTAGTCGCGTAATTAAGATCTAGAATAAATAAAGGAAATATTGTTTTATGGAGAAAATTTCAAAACATTTAATTTATAAAATGTATCTTTTTTAATAGCCACGGATAAACACCGGCTGAAACTCGAGTCATTGTGTGGATTTTATCAGTTTTTAACTCGTTATTTGTTAATAAAATATCGTTTATTAAACTTACGTTTGGAAATTATTTTATTAAGTTTGCCAATATCTTTTTAAACTGCATTTTGCGTGTAACAGTATCCCCGTGTAAGTAGGCCTTTAAAGATTTAACGCTACGCCTACGCAAAAGCTAATACCTTGGTATTATTGGTAATAAAGAGCGTATTTATTGTGTATTGTATGGAGTTTAATTCCCGTTCAGGAGTAGTACTCCCTGGGAAACGCAACGGGCGTTGAACCAAGAGGATAGTACAATTCCTTCTATAGTAGCTTTCTCTTCCACCCGCCGTGGTTACCCGCGGAGCCAATGAGATAAGGGCTTCTCCTTAAAAACTCTTCTCTGGAAAGTGATTGCAGCGCCGGCCGCTAGGGAGCCGCGGCGCCACTTACCGAGCCGCTGCCTTACCGCCGGAGACCGGAGTCCGAAAGCCCGAAGAGAAAAGCAAGCCGACGTCTCGGCGGCGCGCCGTTGTCGTTAAGCAATAAGCCGGGAACTTCGGGAAACCCTCATTCTTTTCGCAAGCACCGACGGAGGAAGGCTGGACGACCGTTGTCTTCGAAAACGTTATTCATTTCCAACCAAATGACCATCAAAAACCCTCTTCGATTGTTTAGTCGTGTTTAAATTTAAATCTTTATAAAGTAAGAAATCATTTTCGTTCCGAATCAAAGTTCGAACAAAGAAATTTCGTTCTACAGCCGTTTCGCGGGCGAAATTTTTGCCCGCCAAATAATTAGGTATAAATCTTCCGCTTTCGTCGTTCGCGTCAACTGAAACGGCTCTTTTAAGAGCTTCATCGGATAAAGATTAACGAATTAAGATGATTTGCCAAATTTTAGTAGCCTTTTTCGAGGCTGTCGACTCTACATCGTTTGCCGCAACTTATACAATTTAACCATCTTTTTTTATGGGTAAATACTGATAATGACGAATGATTTTAAATTTAAAAACAGCCTTGTTCAAGGCTACGTCGATAAAATGATCCTGATACGAGTTAAATTCAGAGTTCAAGACGGTGAAACTCTTCTTCAAACCTTAATTGATAATTAACCATATTTTATTCGTTTTCAATCTTAAGGAAGGGGGGTTGAGAACCGGGGTGGCAATTAGTTTGTGATTTTGGGGGGAAGGGCTTGCGAATGGTGTCTTTAATTTTATATTTAAACTACTACAAGTAGATGAGTTCAAGACCGTGAAACTTTTAATTTCTACAAAGATAAAATTTTAATTTATCCAGTTTTTATTTGACAAGCGGACCATCTAACGATGGTTTTAACGCGACGTCAAATAAAGTGGTAAATTAATTCTACATCAACAAGCTGATTAGTGAAAACTCATTATCAAGGCTGCGTCGATTTTATTGCGCAAATTATACAATTTAAACAGCTCTTTTAAAAACTATAAACAAAATTTTTTTTTTACAATTTAAGGGAAAGGGGTTGGAAACCGGATGACAATTAGTTTGGGATTTTTGGGGGGAAACATTAGTGAATGGTATCATTAATTTTATAAAACTCGTAATTTCTTCAAAGATAATTTTTTTTAATTTATCAAGATTTTATTTGACGTCAAATAAAGTGGTAAATTAATTTAACAAATACAATTTACATATTTTTTTTCCCTAGACGCGTATAGTCTATCGATTAGTTTCCATCAAAATCATCATTCTTCCGAAGTAATAATTATTACTCGGGGTTAATATATGTTTGTCATTTTATTACTATAATTATAAGCCTATTTTATGGATAAAAAATCCCAAGGTTACGAATTTTAACACGGTACGTCAAATAATATATTATAAAACCATTTATTGACATAAATATAA
This sequence comes from Odiellus spinosus, assembly GCA_963920705.1. Lineage (NCBI taxonomy): Eukaryota > Metazoa > Arthropoda > Arachnida > Opiliones > Phalangiidae > Odiellus > Odiellus spinosus. The sequence continues at coordinate 23,047,723 of OY987233.1, read as the reverse complement.
TGAATAGATAATCACAAATACATTAGGACTCTACAAAGCCATTGCGTGATAGTGAAGACGAATACCCCCTTACATGTTCCAATTTATTTTACATTCCATGACTGAAAAATAAATAATTTACGTTAAAATATATCATGAATAATTAACACTCCTATAATGGCCTGTTCAGACGATACCACGATGAGTCGACAAAAATGAATCATTGATCATATTTTTTACTGATTGAACTGATTCAACACATCCAAGTGCGAACACGCTAGCTACAAAACTTAAGTCTAGTTCATACTTCAGAGACAAATCTATACCTAAACCGTTACGAAACTTTTAAATTTTACATTTGTTAACCCACCATATACAGTCGTTAATCCCTGATTCGTTTATAACCAAGGCTTAGCGTCGTTTAAAAAATGCCCGGAATTTAAAAATTACAATTTTTTTTTCTGAAACCAATTAGATAGATAATCATGCAAGGTGACCATTCTTCCTATATTTCCTATCTTTTCAGTGCCTTTCTATAAATTCCTATAATTGAAGATTTTCTCCTATCTCCAATTTTTTCATTTTTTTTGGTTATCCTATATTTTCATATATTATTATTTATCCTATATTTTCATATATTATTATTTATCCTATATTTTCATATATTATTATTTATCCTATATTTTCATATATTATTATATATCCTATATTTTCATATATTATTATTTATCCTATATTTTCATATATTATTTATCCTATATTTTCATATATTATTATTTATCCTATATTTTCATATATTATTATTTATCCTATATTTTCATATATTATTATTTATCCTATATTTTCATATATTATTATTTATCCTATATTTTCATATATTATTATTTATCCTATATTTTCATATATTATTATTTATCCTATATTTTCATATATTATTATTTATCCAATATTTTCATATATTATTATTTATCCTATATTTTCATATATTATTATTTATCCTATATTTTAATATATTATTATTTATCCTATATTTCCTATAATTTTCCTATTTTCAATAATTCGCCTTTAAATTTCCTATTTTTTCTATAAAATTCCAAGTTCTTTCCCTGGTCACCCTGATCATATATAGATTTTTTGCGTTATTTTCGAAGCAACTTGTCCTCCAAACTGATTCCCGAACCAACACGAAATGATTTCACACGTTGCTTTTATAACCAGTTATCGAAATCTAACCGTAGATACGTGAACTAGTATCATTTGAACAGGCCTAAAAACATTAACTTACTGTCCATGGTGGTGTCCGATATGAATGGGAATGTAATGGTGTCCTTGATGTTTATGTTGTTGTTGTCCAGTACCAAAGATAATAGCTAACGCCGCCAGCTTTTCTAATTTCCCGGCTGAAACGTGTTCGATGACCATGAGTGAGAAACACAAAGCCACCAAGGCGAAGATCACGAATCGGCTGGAGTTCATTCTTATTTGGTAGATATCTGTTCGCGAAATTCGTCGATACGATCGTTATAAATATTCAAAACCACGAAAGATATTAGGATTCTATTGTTCCGAAGGACTTACTTAAAACTTTAGATGTTTACTTGAAGAGAAGGTGCTATGATTTGATTGTCAAATGATATTCGTAGTCTAGTTTATATACCTCCTAAGTCGTTTCCCTCTGATTACCAATCATGTGGTATAAAAAAAAAATATCGACGCTATTTTCCGTCAGGTAATTTATATATTCAACAAGCGCGCTGAGAAATAAAAATTATACATGGTAGCCGGGTCTAAGCCTCCGGGTTTACATATTTTTTTTGGTACGGTTATTTAACGGTTATAAATAAAGAATCACGTACGATTCTTTGTCTAACACGTTCGCGACATTCGTGGGCGGTACGACTGACTTTCCCCTACTCTTGAAAATAAAAAAAAATTCCGAAAAATCAGTATCAATTTAACAAGGTATGGTCATATTATCAAACAAATTGGGTTAGAAAGGGGGAAAGGCGTTACGTTTGGGGACATGATATGATGGTTTACTTTATAGGAAATGCGTTGAATGATGGATGTAGGTTGACAGTATAAGTATTTATAGTTATTCGAGTGAGAAAATGCTGTAAGAGCATTTTTAATTAAAATTGAGACTCCCTGTGAAGATAAGGTGGCCGAATTTTTAATTGCGGTGCTTAGAAGGTTGGTCAGAAACAGGTTTGAAGAACTGGTGGCATAACTTTTATGTATTGCTTTATTGACACCGTTTTTACATCATTTAACATTTTAAATATATATTAAATATACAAAGTTAACACTAATTTTCATAATTATTTAACATGAAAATTATTTACTGTACTTGGATACTCTCTTTAAGTGAATTTTTAATACCGCGGCATACTCAACACATTAATTTTATTTTAAAAATTAATTATGGTATTAAATACACGTTTTGCCTTGGTTAAATTTAACCATAACTGTTTGGGTGTTAAAATTAAATCGTGTGATCATATGATCTAGTTTCCACGTATGCAAATTAAAATACTATCTGGAAGCTTAGATAATAAAAACTTGCGACGTTTTAGCTGTCACGTTACGCGGTTTGAATCAAGTTTGTCGCTCCAACAAACGTATACTTTAAAACGGGCTAATCATTTCACTTTTATTTTTAACCATACGTGTTTTATCTCAATGCCAAGGGGCATCGGTTCTAATTTCAATTTCGTTCGAGAGAAAGGGTTCTCAAGAACGACGGTCGTTAGTTGTACCCCCAAGGAAGTTCCCACGAAATATTATGGTTTTTTCGAAAAATACATTTGGTGTATTCTAAATCGAATGTTGGCTTATATAAGCGCCTATATTGTTATTGTTATTTTCGTATAATTTTTTACTCGGAAGCAAATCTATTTTTGAAAAGGTTTAATGGGATAATTACCGTTATTTTTAAATATTTCCCAATTATATTTAGAATGAGGACTTTTTTTTATCAATTTAAAATTAACATTGACTTATATCGTGTTAATTAGTGGTTGCAATTTTTTTCTTCAATTTTATAATTGATTACTCTACGTGCTAGCTTTGACTGTACTTTACGTAATCACGTACAAATTTTACGGTAATGGTTATAACCAATCATGGACGCCCACCCTAAATATAGTTATATTTTAAATCGTGATCGTCATCATCATGCCCTTGATGTCCGATATAAACGGGTATAGGAATTGCTACAGATTGGTGCTTAGGACATCCGGTGCAAAATATAATTGCCAAGGCCGCCAATTTACCCAAATGATCCGCTTTTGCCATTTCCACTATTAGTACAGACAACGTCACGCATATAAAGAGTGAGAGATTGAAAAATCGTCCGCTAAACATGGCGCTGAAAATAAGCATTTTAATTTTAAAGTTGACACCGAATTCTCACGCAAATAATTAATTTGGAAGATGTCGAAAAACTATTCAATATAGTCAGAAAAAATATTGCGACAGTAAATATAATGTTCTAATTTTAGGTTAAATCGCGGCTTTCAGTTAATTTTACTTTGCAATAAATTATTTTCTCGATAATTTAAGATTCGTCCCTTCACAATTAATTAGAAACTAATTATATATTTCAGCAAATTAATTTTAAAAAATATTATTGCGTCTCTTTTATACCCATTTTTATATGATTTTAAATTTCTTTTAAAACTTACTTAATCTTATAGTTAATCCTGAAATTCTTCCGTCACCCACGACACTTTACTTTTGAATGAGTACCCGAAAGGCTTAACTTGTTGCCTTTTATACTCGGAACTCGCTAATTAGATACGCTTATTCACTTAAAATAATCATCTAACAATCCCAGCCCTATTATCAACGCATAAAATAAAACAGTGTGGAAGTCACATCCGGTTTTGATAAATGCTAAAGGAAGTAGTTTACATGATTTATGGTTATTCATCGTGTTGTATATTCATGTCACTTTTTCCCTAAATATTACCCAAGCAAAGCAAAATTTATTTGTTTTATTACAAATTACATTTAAATATTACCCAGTTCTAAGAAAAATATTGTTTTTATCGTCAATTGTTCAGATTGTAAATAATTACGAAACGCTTGAAGTAATTTATTCGAAAATTCAATCCGTAATTTCGACCTTGTTTGTTTTTTTGTTTTACAACGAAAACAAGGTCGAAATTACCCATATTTTTGTAAAAACAATATAATTATTAGGAAAATCTGGAGTATTGAACTAAAATACAAAAAAATAAGTTTCAAAAATATTAAAATGCAAATTATATTTTTTTTTATTTCCAACGAGGATAAATTTTCATCATAATTTATTTACAATAATAGAGTATGGAAATATATATGAAATATATACAAAGAAAGCGTGCCAAATTTCTTAATCATTGATTTTATAATTAATAAGAAGTGGATTGAAATTTAGAGTTCTTATAAAATCATTAAATCCGTGTTGATATAGCTTTTGACCCAATGACCCTTCTAATATTCTTATACGTATCAAAGTTCGTTTTATTTAATCATTAGATTGCATCATTCCTCTAGAATTAATTTAAAATAAATTATAAATTAATAATTTGCAAAACCAGATTTACATATATTTTAAACTCTACCAAAAAAATTATTTAAAATTAATTTAATCGCTTACCCTGGAAAATAAATTGGATACGGGATAAACTGCGGCTGTTGATTGTTATTGGATAACAATAGAGCCAATGCCGCGATCTTTTCAAATTTTCCAGCTGATGCTACTTGTAACATTGCTACCACAATAGCGAAAATGTAAAACACAATTTTGCATCCAACCATTTTTGATTTTTATTTAAAACAGAGCTCAAATAAGTATTAATCCAAGATATCTTCGGTACTTTGTGCGTTAAATTCGGAAATCTCTGGGTTTATATAGTATTTGTGATTAAATCAACAGGAAATTAATATCCGTTTCTTAGTGCTATATTCAACAACAATTTCTATAGAATATCGATCCATTATCGTTTATATCGATTAAATAAGAATTTCCGTACTGAATTAAATGTAAATGGTTGTGTTTTTCACTCGTGGATCGAAAGCTTATCATTGATAATCTTTAAGATAAATATCTACATTTTTGTCGTAGTTTTGTTAATATTTTTAGAACAGTGGGGAACTGATACACAATGTTAAAATTCATTGGAAAAAAATAGTCTCTAGCAAACTCTCAAGAACGTGAGTTTAATTCTAAGAGATATTCAGGAAATTCTGGAACTCGGAAGATCTTGTTGGCAGATCATTTCCTATTAATTTATTTTATCCGCGCAATAATCGAGTATCCAACTCCTAATCTCATTTAAATATCTGTTGTTTAAGTTATTGATAAATGGTTAGACTGATTTTTGTCATCATTTTTCCGAAGCATATGCCAAATATTTTAAGTTATCATATAAAATTATTTCAAAAACTAATTTTCTATATTTTACGTCTCTAGGTGGACGCATTTTTGCGATACTTTAAAATTATAATTCCAAAAATTGCTCACCTTTGATGACGTACAATATTTCTATATTTAACGATAAGTTTCAAATTAAACTCGGGATATTCCGAAAATTTTAACACGCATTTTCCCCATGCCTCCAATAAAAAGCCACCATTGAAATTAAAAACACCATTTTAAATTTTAATAACAGTTAAAATTATATATACATCTTATTTATTTTAATTAAAACGTGGCTTAGCAAATATATACTTAAAATGAAAGCCCTTACCATCTTCAAAGTTTTTAAATTAAAACGATAAAAAATGGAGCTCAAAGAGATTGATGAATGAGTCACGTGGTCAGAAGAAGCGGGAAAATTTAACAATCATTTCACCAGTAGTAACTAGAAACGTAAAAGTAATTTAGTAATATAGTTAAAAACACGTCGAAATTATTTATTATCTATATAATACACATTATTTACCTATATTCGTATAATATACGGAACAGGAATTGTAAATTGTCGGTTTAGATTACCCATGCCCGCGAGAATAGCTAAAGCTGCCAATTTTTTTAACTTTCCAGCATTGACAGTATCAAATAGTGTCACTGCCACGATCGCTACCATCAAAAATAACAGTAATATTTTCGTAGAAATCATGATTTTAAATTATTTTTCCACTTTTTCGGAGGACTATCAAAATGTCTCGATATTTAACTATCTCAAATGGTATATCAATTTTTATTTTCATGGCTTTATATAATCGAATTCCGATATTGCGAAAACCGGAAGTTTAATTCAGTTTGTATCGAGTTATTCGCGCGAAACGTTTTACTGTTGGCTTTTAATTGGAAGTTTTAGAAGCCCTGCCAAAGACAGCTTCAAAATCTTCAAGTTTCCTGATATAATATATATAATTAATTGCCCCATATATTATATTTTTAATGAAATATTACGCGTTGTTCTTGGGAGTAAAAATCATACTATAGATTTTAAAATAAACCAATCATATTGAAATAAAATATTATTTATTTACGACACGCGTTAATTCAAACACAAACAAAATATAAATAAATGATTCTATGTACAACAGATTTATGAAGAGGTATTATTTGTTTAAAATTATATAATCTCGAGTTATTATTCGCCGCCGTGATGACCGTGGTGTTCTTGATGATGCGAAACAAAAACGGGGATGAAGTGATGTCCTTGATGTTTGTGTTGTTGAGATTGGGCTCTCAAGATCAAGGCTAACGCCGCTAGTTTTTCTAGTTTCCCAGCTTCGGCTTCGTACGCCATCATTGCAATTGTTGCAAAGACCACGAAGAAGGCCATAGCGAAGTATCTGTTGAACATCATCTCGTCAAAATAGATGTTGGGCTATATTAGAAAAAATAACCAATCTAGTTTAATTATAGGACAAATAAAACATGACGCAAAATTTGATTATTTTCGCCTGTTATTTAATTAATTACTTCATGGTAAAAATAAACAGTTTATGAAATGAACGTTTAGGACCTGAAGTTAGCAGTCTTGTAAGTTTATAAAATAATTCAATGCTCCGACAAAAATAAACCAGTTAAGTTAAAACAGGGTTGCCACGGGTCAAGGAAAACAGGGAAAAGTCAGGCAGTTTGAAAATCACCAAAAAAGTCGGGGAATTTTAAAGATATTTTAAAAATACTGGGAATTTAAAGATCTTTGAAGAAGCTATAGGAAATTCCAATCATTATCCGCGGAAAAGATTCTCAGCTGACCGTGTCAGTTGTATAGATTAGAACAAAGATACGCCTGCAAGTTTGGCGAACTCGATTACGTAAAAAATAAAAGGTTAAAAATTGGGTTGTATTAGTCAGGGAAAATCGTGGAAAAGGTCAGGGAATTTAAATCTGAAAATCTGTGGCAACCCTTCAAACTAATGAAATATAATGTTTTATTCAAACTTACCAATAGAGTGTTTATGGAATAGTTAAGTTCTTTCTCGTTATGACTATGAAATATTTATGATGACAACATAAAAATGTAAAACCTTTTTATATAGGCGTCTTAATGTATGTACACCTTACAAGGAATTCAATTAGTACCAGCTTCTAGGTAAATTAGATAGGAAAAGTGCAGAAAAAAACGTAACACCACGTATTGTATAGATTTGGGCGATACAATAAGAAGGACTATATTACCCCTTCGAGTTATTATTAGTATTTTCACGGATATGAAGATATTTTTTTTTTTTACCGCGTGTACCCTGAAGTAGGTTTGGTGTTTCCTAAAAATAGTAGCTCTAATATCTTTCGTCGAAGGCCAGTCGGAGACATCCTAAGTCTCTTTTCTTTCAACTGTTTTTCTTTTTTAGCCTTTCCTCGTATGTCAAGTATAGTTTCTCGTTCGAGTCACACGAGAAAAGCCATACTTCCTCGATTTTATTTGCGTTTTTTTTTTTATCTTTTAGTATTAGTGTCTAACGTTCCGATTGAATCGGTTAGTGAAAGTTATTCAGTCGGTTAGATTCGAGCGTAGCCGGAGGATATATCTGAATGAAATCATTTTCTTTTAATATCGTTGCTATTAAAGCTAAACATATAAAGCATTTTTACGTTTTTAGACATTTATTCCATTCAATTCTTTGTTGAATGAATAATATTCTTTGAAATTAATAATAATTAGGGTTCATGCAATATTTTGAATAGAAATTTCCTTGGTTTTTTCAACTGAATTTTACCTGATATTTCGGTTTGCGTATCTGATTTTCAAATTCCTAGTTAGAGTTTCGTAGGCTCTTGGTATAGTTACGAGGGGTTTAAAACGTAAAATGTGAAAACTCTTTATTGATTTAAAAACTTTAATTAAAAACAACGTGATAAGGATTCTATTGATGATGTTGTCCTTGGTGATGACCTTGATGATGACCTTGTTCGTGCTCTAAAATAGAAAAAGAGTTTTAGCATTAGAGAAATCGAACATATTTCATAAATTATAAGCTTTAGTCGTTTACCCATTTGTGGAACCGAAATTGGGAAAGGGTAGAAGTGAGGTCGGTGGTTTTTCAAGAAGAGCGCGATTGTGGCTAGTCTCTCAATTTTCCCGGCTTCTACGCGGGAAATAGCCAATCCCACGATTAAAAACATTGAGAAAACTACTAGGTGGTTCATCCTTTTTGAAAACGTTGATTTAGATCTGATTAACAAACATGAAACATATATTTAATTAAATGTATCTGTCGCCAGCGACCTTATTAATACCAGAAGCCGATGAAACCCTCCTTTGAAGTCTATTACTCCCGGGTCTTGTCTACCCCTCTCTGTATGGGTTATTCTCAAAAGGCGCGATTCGTACGCCTCCTAACGGTAGATATTTTTGGAGCGGGAGCTCGTCGAGCGAATATCTCTAGCAGCCTCGGAGTTCGTCAAAAAAACGTCGTCGTTTGTGGAGAGAGAGAAATTCCAATTTTCCGTAGACAGGGGGGATGAAGTAGGACCCCTTCTAACTCGTAAAATTGTGAATTTTACCCATACAGAGAGGAGCGCTATATGGAACATTAGAGTAGTAGACTTCAAAGGAGGGTTTCATCTACTTCTGTTAATACCAGTAACTGTATACATTTAAATTAATGGTGATAATAAGATAAAGACGTGTCTATTTAAACATTCGGGAATTGTCTCTGAATTGGGCAACTCAATTTACATTTGGAGTTCATAAAAAAATAATCACAGCTTTACTTTAAGCTGAAGGTGGAACATATTTTGATTATTCGAAGAACATATATTTTTTGTACAATTTAAAGGCTGTACAATTTAAACGCGTATGAATCTAACTTACGTATAAAATCAAACTTACATTTTCCTACGATGCTCTTACTCCCGAACTTCGTTAATCCTTAATGTAGCAATATACCGATAATCCATTGGTATTTATAATAATCGATAAAGATCGATTGGAAATACATCGTTTCATTGAGCATTCTATTATATTAGATAATCTTTTGATATCGAAGCTACGTCCATTGATAAGATCCATTTCTTTATGATTTTACAAAAGATATTTGAAAGAGAAAGTTAATTTTAACCGCGATGTTTTCTGAAATCTAGATAACGTCTTATCACGAAATATTTGCCAAAATTCTGGTTAAATATTGGAGATTAAGTTTAAAATTTTAACTTCCTTCGTTCCTATAAGTAAAGCGTATCCTTGAAATTATATATAAACGTTTTATTCCGTTTATTTAATAGGGATTTTTATATATTATTTAATACCCGTAACAAAAATAGGACCGCTAATTATAGAGGATAAATAATAATCCACGTGGAAAGATAAAGCTTTGAATTTTTACTTTATCTAAAGGAAAAAAAGCTTTAATGAAAATGGTATTCATTTTATCCTTTTGGGTGGATAGTGTGTTTTTTGATGGTGAAGATCGTATTGTTTTAATATACCAAAGATTATTTCATAGTGAAATATCTTCTCTAACAACGATTACAAAAATTAACCAAAAATTGCTGCTAAAACAAAAATATTAATATTTCTAGTTTATCTTTTGCTTTTAAAGATTCTTTCCCAAATCAACTTTCAATTTATTTTAGTATTATTCTGAATTTGGATAATTTATTTTATCTACGTCTGCTTGATTGCATTTTTTGATTTCTGCAATTTATGCGCGGTATTAAGATGTTTGGCCACCTTTCATGCCCCGGGAATAGGAAACTTGGTAGCCCTAGTATCCTGCATCCGGAATAAATCTTAATAATTATCCGTGAAATAGGAAAATCATCCGTTTGGCTTAATTTAATTCAAATTATTCAGCAAATTTTGAAATATACTAATTCCGTTTCCATTTATAAAACAACAGTAATAATAACTTAATTATATAAATTAAAAATAGGAACTGAAAAATAATATTTCTCTAATGAAATGAAGAAACACTTGACAGCCATAAATACATCGTTGCGACATTAATTAAAAAATCCTTTACCCGTAATATATTTTAAATCTTTTTCTCCCCAATAACCGAGTGATTCAGTTTTACGGATAACTGGTCAAGCGATGGTCACTTTTACTTCACATTTCTTAGGCAAGAGGATTTTCCGAAGAGCTTTCATCTTTTCCTCTAGAATTCGTATTTCAACGCTGTTTTAAAATATGACGCGTGTCCAGTTCGTTCGCTATTAACAAAGAAATATTTTGCGCTCATTACGAAACCTCGAAAATTTATAACTTAATGAATTTACGGTACCAGAAGGAAATTTTATTAGTATATAAAGATATTTGAGAATTAGTATGAATTCATTTCGAGATTCGCAATAATAGAGTAAGTCATAAATCGTTATCTATCATTTAATTTAATCACTTATTTTAATTATATTTAATAATTACAGTAGTTCGATAAAATACTTTTTAATAATTCAGTCGATTTTAATGCTTATCTTTGTAGCGATGACCAGTCAGTTATTCCATCAATTAAATTATAATTTATTTTAATTATATTTAAAAATAGCTCAAATACTGATAAAATTTATAATTTATTTTACTCGAAATTACTCTATTTATTCCAACAAGGGCTTAATCTTTCAAGTTTTAACTTAGTTTTGAAATAATTATTAAATTAAATACCGAAGAATTTTTTGTATTACATATATTTGAAGTATAATTTTTATTTCGTGTTAGAAATGTCAGCGAACAAGGTTTATTGCTTAATCTTATCGACTTTGCTGCTGTCATGCCTCATAATAAGCAACCACCGTGTTCAGTGTGGAAAACTTGAAAAACTAGCGGCATTGGCATTGATTCTTCGAGCTCAAAGCGGTGGTCTAACTGGAATTGGTGGTCCTAGATACGTACCAATACCAATATACATTAAGTAAAAATTCCAATTGTGTTATACATTTTAATGACAAAGAAATATAATCGTAACTTAATTTTTAATTAGAAATAAGAAGAAAAAGCCAAAGAAGGAGAAAAAGGAGAAAGAAGTCGAAGTGATTTTCATAACGGATGATCATCATATGACGGAACATCATCATATGATGGAACCGCAATTTCTACACGATTTTAGCTTCATGAATGATTGGCACGTTGAAGATATTAAATTACCAATGGACTGGTTAAAACACGACAATGATCTGTGGTAGAATTACATTCTTAGATGCCAAACATCATTTGAGCTGTTTTTAATTTAAACCATTTCCTAAACTATATAATTTTATTATTATTCATAATGTATTATTTTTAATTGATTTTAATACCTCGTTTTTAACCCGATTTTAACAATTAGTGTTTTTCTTCATTGTCCTTGTAACCTTAATTGTTAAACGAATAGTATCACGAGTTGGTCAATATTATAATTGGGACGAGATGCGGAAGTAAAATAATTTTCCCACAAAATACTCGTAATTTTACTTAGAAATCAACCGCAAATGTTTTTTGACGTCAAATATAGCATTTTCTATAATATTTGACAAGTGACAATGCAATGACGTCGACGATGAAATCGAGATTTTGTGGGATAATCATACGTTTCTTGATTCTCATATCTCAAAGTGTATCCTAAACGTTAATATTGTACTATTTATCCTTTTTAACTAATTGTATATTTGAAGTCTGTGTTTTGTCATGTTTTTGTGCCGAATTTTTGTTTTGAAAAAATAAAATATGATTTTTAAGTATTTGTTTTCCTTAAATAAACAAATTAATAACAGAAATTAGTCCTATATCAATAATTTAGAGTATTTTCTCAATCAAATTACGCTTCTTGAATATTTATTATCTTTCTTAACTATTTTCCTTCTCAAAAACAAGTTTTGTTAAGCTGGCGGGAAATAAATAATATTCGCTGTGAAAATTAGACAACAAAGTTATTACAGAAATGAACAAAAGCTTAACGTACTATAACAATTGATAAGAATAATAAAATTTTGACAATCGTTAATATATGACTGAGCAACTCGAGATTATTGGGGTATAGCATCTAGGCAATTTTATTTTGAATCAAGGTGGACTTACGCTTTGTTAAACGGTAAACAATGACACCCTGATAGTTATCTAAATATTTAGAAAACTATTATTTAATATAATAGTTAAGGTACGTTCAATGACGCGTACCGGAGATACCGCCTTTATAGACAGACAATAGATATTAAAGGTTTTATTATTTAGCCATCATATTTGTACCAGAAGCCAATGAAACCCTCCTTTGAAGTCTACTACTCTAATGTTCGATATAGCGCTCCTCTCTGTATGGGTAAAATTCACAATTTTACGAATTAGAAGGGGTCCTACTTCATCCCCCCTGTCTACGGAAAATTGGAAATTCTCTCTCTCCACAAACGACGACGTTTTTTTGACGAACTCCGAGGCTGCTAGAGATATTCGCTCGACGAACTCCCGCTCCGAAAATATCTACCGTTAGGAGGCGTACGAATCGAGCTTTTTGAAACTAACCCATACAGAGAGGGGTAGACAAGACCCGGGAGTAATAGACTTCAAAGGAGGGTTTCATCGGCTTCTTTTTGTACTTAATTGCATTACGAATGCTTGTCAACTATCATTTTAACTACCATTGACTATAAGTTAAAAAATATAAGAGTAATGTCATTGCGCTGTTAGAATCTTCTTCCAGGTTCAACGAAACTCGAAATGAAATCGAAATTTGATTTCAAGGTAGCTACAAACATAAATATACAAAAACTTAAATATTTCGAATAAACACGTAAACAAACGCGGTTCGTAGAACTTATCCTTTAAAATATTTTTTACATTTTATTAATCCTTTGAATTTATAGTGACACTGAACTTATTTTTTTCATCACAATTGAAAAGGATATAGTCTTACATCCTTTATCTTGATCCTTTCCCTAGACAAATGGAAGGAGAACTCACTCTTGGGTGACCGACATCCAAAAAAATAACATTAAACACAATTACAGAATAGAAAAAAAAAAACCATGTTACGAATAGAAACAATATGTTATTCTGGCCTCGAATTACTCGTTTAAACCAGTTGTTTCGGATATCTTAAACCTCTCAGACGGCCAATGTAGGTGGTTTATTCAAGATAAATCCATAATCTCGGGGTATGTTCATTTTATGTTACGTCGTTATTCAGATTGCGAAAGAAATGTTCTTACAATAAATTTGTAGATGAAAGGTTATTCTTTATAAAATCTTTATTAATCTTTATAATTTAAGATTAGTTTAACGAGTATTTAAACCGCTGATAAGTGATAAACCTCTTGTTAAGTCGTTTAGCCGATATTCAAGTTCATAATGGTTAATAGTATATGTTAAATCGGCTTGATGTTAAACCAATTTAAAATGATCAGACATATTTGTTTATGAAATTTCATAAGATTAGTGTATAACTGGTATTAATTAAGACATTAAATATCTTTATGTTCCATTTAGATACAGGATGGCTCGGTTTAAAGCGTATAAAGTTGTCCTAGTCGCGCTGTTGCTGGTCAATTTCGAATACATAGAGAGCTCGAAACTACTAAAACTCGCCGCACTGGCCATGATTTTGAGAAGCGGAGGTTTACAACCGTATCCAGTTAAAGGACAGTACGTAATCCACCTTAAAAAATTTGAATTAAACTGGTTATCTGATGTTCTTTCGCTGTTTGGTTTGTTCCCGGATCACGAGTGCGGGAAATTATACGAAATAAATGTTTGAGAATGAATTATATTTCCACAACACTATAAAATTATGAAATTGGGTCTTTTTCATGAAATGTATGTTTCCCATATCACAATGGCAAGGCTATTCCTTGCATCGCAAATATTATATTGATCGTTGATTGGTCACAATCTCCCTTCTTATCTGGCTCTTTGACCTTTTTCCAGTAAATCCTATCGAATAGTGATAATCCATATTTAAATTAAGCATGCATGGCTATAGTTTTAGACGAGGGGTCAGACACTCTTGAATTTGCAGTACACCTGAGTTCACTGAGTTCAGCTTTGACAGTGCATTGAGTTCGAACTCTCATGAACTCTGAGTTCAGCTTTGATAGTGCAAAGAGTTCAAAAATTTTGTACACCTGAGTTCGCGAGTGTCTGCCCCCTCGGTTTTCGACATACCAAATAGTCAAGGAATAAGGTTTAAACTGTGGTATTTAAAAACTAACTTACAACTTTGAATTCAGCAAACATAAAGAGTATCATTGCGATAAGGATCACGAGAAACACTGGGACAAAGGATGGGACGGGGACAAGGGATGGGAAGATGAGAAACATTACCCTCCTCCTGACAAAGATTGGGACAAGTTCAACAACGACGATGATTGGAGCGAATCGTCAGCGGCGGAAGAACACGAAGACAGCGTTGAAAACAAACCGCATAAAACTTACGTGAAACCGGACGAGGGTAACGGAAAACATCGCGAAAGACCTAGACCCAGGAAAAGACCTAACCGTAGACCATCGTCGTCTCGCGGTAAACACAAATCAGAATCGAACAAGAAACGACCCAGTGATTATCCTCGACGCAAACCGCAACACGATAATTCTGAGACGTATAGAGACGGACCCGAAAAGAACCGACACGAAGATGATCAGTCTAACCATCAAGATGACGCCGAAGACGCGGGAAACGAAACCTACGACGAACAACAACCGGTTTCTCAAGTTGAATTGGATAAGAAACAACCTAAAAAGCCTTACGACGAACCAACTCCGGAACCTGATACCGAGATTGATGATTGGCAAGATCCACCCGAAGGATTTGAGATCGTTCCTAGCCCTTCGTCGTACATGCAATATTATTAGTTCTAATTGTTAAAATAAAGTTTTTCGAGCAAATTCGTGAAGTTTTGAAGCTTAACATTACTGATCCAATCGGAAACAACTACATATGTGTAAATAAGCGAATTTTTTTTCTTGAAACTGCTGGATCGGTTTCATCAGGATTTTAATTATGTAATACATGCTATTTTGGAAATAAGAATATAAATTAATGTACTTGAGTTTTATTTAAATTTTTTTTGGGAATTTTATCATATATTTGTTAAAGGATCTTGGATTTAGTAAAATCAGAAGTCGATGAAACCCTCCTTTGAAGTCTATTACTCCCGGGTCTTGTCTACCCCTCTCTGTATGGGTTAGTTTCAAAAAGCGCGATTCGTACGCCTCCTAACGGTAGATATTTTCGGAGCGGGAGTTCGTCGAGCGAATATCTCTAGCAGCCTCGGAGTTCGTCCAAAAACGTCGTCGTTTGTGGAGAGAGAGAATTTCCAATTTTCCGTAGACAGGGGGTATGAAGTAGGACCCCTCCGATCTCTTAAAATTGTGAATTTTACCCATACAGAGAGGAGCGCTATATGAAACATTAGAGTAGTAGACTTCAAAGGAGGGTTTCATCGGCTTCTGGTAAAATGAAACTAGGTGTGCCTTTATATTGAATATCATATAATAGAAATCATCAATAAAACCTGATGACGTGATCTTTAAAATAGGCCTAATTTACTGGTAAAAAACTAAACACATTTTATATCAAAAATCATATTTTTACTTACTCTGAAATTAGGCTTAACACGGATCTATTCTATTAACGTTACAACGAACTATAACGGGAGTTTTTAAGAACCCTTTTTTTCCTGGGAGTATGAAAGAGACCATCATTAAAACTCTAACTAGCCTAGAACAAGATTACGGCGCTGAATATCTAAGACACAAACCTTATAGTGGACTCCAATATTTTATCTACCCCCTTAGTTAAAAATGTTTTAACTCTCGCCTGTCAAACTATTTTGCATACTTCCATACCCACAAATGAAATAGGATATCGCGGTAAACGATATTTTTCTTGATCAATCGATATCACGAATATAATTTCGTTCTTCCATTTTATGGCTAGGAAGTAGCGTATCAATTAATATGATTTATTAATTTTTTTAGACATGAATAGTTAGGTATTGCCTCAGTGCTTACACTATCTTATCCGTACGTTTGTGACGGTATGATGATTTCGCGGGAAAATTACATTTATAAAATTCGTAATTTGCAACGCTCTATATATAAAAAAATAATGTAATTACTAAATATATAAATTATTAAGCATTATTTTTAACGTTAAAACAATCGGGTGTTTACGGGTTCCTTCTCGTGAAGGAAAAATAGAGCTTGAATAGTAGTGTCAAAAGGAAGGATTGAAGGGTTTTCCCCCGGGGGCAATGAAGCTACGAATCAAACCTGGCTCTTAAATAAGAATATATTACTTTTCAAGGAGGAAAATAGATGACACGCATGGTCAACGTGATGTGTCCAAATGAGGGAAAAAGTCAACTTTTAAATATAAAATAGAGTACGCGCTAAAAATGGGGGATCATTCGTACGCGAGTGTCCGGCGGAGGTAGAAGAATCTGGTAAGTGAAACTTGAAATTTCTTTATCGATATAATATAATTACACTATAGAACTTAAAACAATTAAACGGTGACACGCTGCTAATTAAATTCCATCCGAATCAATTGAAATGAATGTAGAATGGTCTAAAAAGTGTCCGTACAAAATTTCATTCAAAAATATCCAGCCGTTTTCTCGTAAAGAAGATTTGAAATTTTGAGTCAATCTCGATTAACGCGCGGGGCATATATTTCAAACACCATTCGCAGAATTTCAAGAAGCTTTAGATTTGCAATATAGTTTTGTCAATTTAAGCTCCAATGAAAATGGGGTGTACTAGCTATGACGTATAATTGCGACACGTAAGTCGTTATTTTATAACGGGCAAATATGCTAATAACTTTATAAAATGGAACCGTGGCTTTTATAATAGGGGATATTGCTTTGACATTGTTAAATATTAGTGGCATACTGAATGAATGAATGAATGAATTTTATTTATAACCTGCATAACAACATGAATTACGTCACTTTTTAAAGTTATATAGGCTTAAATTATGTCTTTAAAAATACATTAATATTAATATTAATTTAAATTACTAATCTACAAATAATAACCGTATATTTGACTATTTCAGATATTTCAAAATGACTGTTCAAAAACTATTATCACTAACTTTGTTAGTTACACTTATTTGCTTCGTATTTGTATCACATCATCATGTTGAAGCCGGGAAATTGGAAAAACTTGCGGCCTTAGCGTTGATTCTAAGAGGACAAATGAAAAAAGGAGGTGGTGGTCATCATCAACATCCCATTGCCATTCCGATTCATCATCAAAAGAAGAAGAAGAAGCACGACATCAAAGTCGTCTTCAAGGTTCACGATATTTTTGACAAGAAAGATTTGGAGAAACTCGGCGAACAATTAAGCTCAGGACATTACAGTAGCAAATACTGGTAAATTAATATTTTAAATTGCCAGATGTCGACAGCAATATTGAATCAAAGCCATATATTCGTATAACCCTAGTATTACCATATTATTTTCATAATTAATTGGGTACCGCGTACCGAGAGAACTTTGAAAACATGTTTGTTTAATAATTAACCATATTGGTTATGGCTTCTACTAACGCGTGATTAAAAATTATTTATAACTAGTAGTTCAATGTAGTGTAATGTATATATGTTTTCCAACCAAATCACTCGTCATATTTTATCAAACAATTCATTTGTATATAGTGCAATAAACGTTTTAACAATTCAATTTAATTTTATTCTCAATTAAAATTAATTAAGTTTATCTTTTTTAAATTAAAAATAATTCCATTGAAAAGGGTTATTGGGGATTGCAGCCATGACCTTGGAATGGTAACACCGTATTTGTGTCAAATTTTGAACAACACGGGTTATTTCAGGACTGATAAGGTACTTATCAGTCAGTTATCTTCATAATTGTTTAAGGTAAAAGTATGACGTCATTTGGGTTGACCCGTTTTAAATAAGTAAAATATCAAAAATATATATTTTATTTTCTATGTCTTGATGATGTGAGAAAAATCACGAATAAATTTAAAATGTACTTTCACGAAAGATATCGCGCGAAAGCAACGATATAACTTGTCAGAACGCGTGAAAATAAAGTCACGTGCAAGTACCAATTCTCGTAATTCAACCAATATATTTAATCACTTTAGGTTACTCTACCATGCCACGAAACTATCTACCAGCGCTATCTATTAATAATTTGGTGAATTATTTTACGGGTCTTTGGCCCATAAAACTTTACTTTAAAAAATTTCCTTCCACGCGTGAGATATCACGTAATCCTATACATACGACATACGATTATTAGTCGCTTAAAGCGAGCAAAGGGAAAACTTTCTGTATCTCCTGGTCGTGAAAGTGTGAGCCATACGTCAATGCAAGGCCATTTACCTCCGCGTTTCTGGGTTTGTTTCTTTATATATATATATTTTTTTTCTTCTAACCCATTATCTCCGAAATGTAGGTGAACTCGATGGGCTATATGTTCTATTGATATCCTCTAGAATGTCGTTGAACTAAAATATACCTTTTTTTACTACAAAAAATACGTTGTTATTTAAGGCGGTCATTTATGGGTGCAAAATGTTATTTAATTTTGTATTTATTCTAATCCAATATTAATATTTAAATTTAATAATTTTAGATGGAGTAAATATACCTTCAAATGCCCAAAATAAACAATTTATTGCTCCTTGTTTTTATTTAAATATGTTTTGTAGTACCTGTGAAACATAGATACGATTTTTTGATCTACTGATAAGAAAAGATAAGTCGAAGCTATTCATTCAAGTGAGGCTGTCATCATTTGTTTCGAAATCCTATAATATTTTTTGTTTTTGACACTATTAAAATCATTATCATATCGCGTGTAGCTTCGTTTTCCCCACAGAGAGACGTACCTAAAATTAAATATTTTATTCAAGATGAGTTGTCTCGACGGTCAAAGGTGAGGTGGATTGATACGCGATACTAAATCTCATTGGGAAAAATATAGTTGGGACAACTTCTCTTGAATTGGAGCGTAAATCGATAAACTTAAAAGTGTAACTTAATAATAATAGATGGCAACACGAATATTGCTTAAAGGAAAAATCTCACTATCTAAGATCACTTTCCGGTAGTGACGTAGATCCAATACGGTCGAAGACATGGAGACAATTGTACTCTATGGTTTTAAATGGTTGATTGCGGAAGAAAAGGCATTTGTAAGAATAGAAAAATAAATTTAATGTAGGAAGTGTGGTTGGTAATTACGCCGTTTCCGTTGCAAAATCTTTCATTGAAATTAAGCACCGTAAATTATTTATTTCTAAGCTTTTCATTGAAATCAAACCTCGTATTCGAACAATAATTACGTTTCGCTCGCAGCTTTTGAATAATTAGATCACAAACACGTATAAATTGTAAAGATTCGTTTTATATCGCTCACAGATAATTTTTACTTCCGACGGATGTAACAGTTCTCGATTAAACATTAATTTCGTTAATATATTATTAAATGTAAAATATTCTTCAGTAAGAACAGACGTGGTGTTAAATTATACTGGAATTTCTAATTATTTCTGAATAAACTCTTAACTATATTTAACTATCAAATACGCGTGTGCTATTAATCTAAGGACCAGTCGTGAATTTAGATTCAGTTAAAACTGCTAATTATAATACGTACGTATTGTTTATTTTAATTTGAATTCAACGATAATTTGTTCGTTGGCTTAGAAGCAATTATGTAAAGGCGGGGATTGATACTCGAAGGTTACCTAATTTTTTAAATAAAATTTATAAAAATAATTTCGTTTTTAAATTAGTTTATTTCCCTTAAAACTATTTTTGCTTAATTTCTAGGCAGAAAAATTTAATGTTTAGTAAAATGTGTTACCCTCAATTGATGGGGTCTATGTGGTGCTCTGATTAAACTTTATTTAAAAAAGCACATATTTATTTTTATTTATATTTTATTCAGAGTAGTTAGTAACTTTGAGTATCAAGCCTCGTTATTAATGAAGCCTTTGGACAGATTATATTGGTGTTTGAACTTGTTTTTATAGAGAATATATAGTGCAGGTATGGAATTATTCAGAGCCTTCTTGATCACGATCACATTTCTTGTACTGTCGAATGAAGTGGCGCATTGTGGACATCGTCTCTACAAATTAGCTGCATTGGCTTTACTACTTAAAGCTAGTCACGGAGGATATAGTCATAGGAAATTCTTTAGTCACAAACATCATCCCAAGTTTATTCCTGTTCCTGTTCCTGTATATTATGGGTATGATTTTAAAATTGGAAACTTTTAAAATCTTCTATCTTATAATGTTAAAATAGCAAATAGTGGCTAGTTTTTGTTTTTGTTAAAAATATTGGTCGCATCCTTTGAAGAAGAAAGAGATTTGGATTTTAGCTGTGAATTAACGCAAAAGCGCATATTTTAAAGACACATTATCTTGGAAACCTAACTTTAGAATGGATAATTGAAAAGATATAAGCTTCTTCAACGGATTTGTTTTCGCAACTTTCATCAAAAATTAAGTTATAATTAATTGACTTAATTATTTTAATTTATCTTACAATGTCAGAGGCCACGGCGGAGGTAAAAAATCATCACAATCTGTGAAGATAATCCACATTCACAAAAACAAAAACAAGAAAGGCTGGTATGATGGTGATCGCGTATACAAAAAAGGCTGGGACGATGGTGGCTGGAGTGACGATTGGTGATCAATAAATATTGTTTGAAATAAATTTGTAAGATGTAAATATTTGAATAAAAATTATAACGAAATAATTTACTAATTATTATACGTAATGAGTTCAGTAATTACTTCATACTTAAAACTAATTAACTAAATCTCAAGCCTGTAAGTTTCCAAAAACTTAGACTGTGTGTTTTCACTTTGAGAAATTGTGACGTTGTCCATGAAAGACTTGATGTCTAAGATATATGATTTCCACTAGAGAAACTTCTAAATCTCGCGTAACTTTTAATCTAATGAATTGTTGACCAAACACTCTTAGGTTAGCAACGAGAGACACAGTGAGTTTCCACTGTGATCGTTAGGTTGTCCAAAAGAAACATTTAGGAAAAATAGACAAATATAATTTATGAAGTTAATTTTTTAAATTTATTTCCTAAAATTTAATATTAGATCCTGAAGACCAAATACGAAAATAAAAATACGCCTCCTAATTATTTTTAAATAGTTAAAATTACTTTATTTACAAAGAAAACGTCATAATTTTAATAGAAAACTTTATTTACTCGACGTTTCGGGCCGTGCTCTTCTTCAATCGATTTTTATGTTTATACGACTTTTATTCGTTTGAAATTTAAAATAGAGATGTAACCATCAAGATGAGAGGGATAATTTTGAAAACTGTCCTTCCTGTTTACATCAGTAATGAAAAGAATTAAATATTAAATGGTCTGGCGCCGCTTGCAATAAAATTGTATCTATAGTTTAATTGAAATGGCTATCTTTTCTTACGAATAAATAAACACTCCGTGGTGAATTTGCAGGATATCCTCCGGGAAGCTGTCCGCAAAATTCACGAAGCACCTCTATGCTATAAAATGTCAGATCTTGTATCAAACGCCGTCATTCATTGGATTACTAAGAGTTTGAGCGCGCTAATAGTTCTAGTTTAATTAATAAGCAAAGCTTACGAATCTAAAATCATGAAGCCTAGACAAGTGTATTTGTGCGCGGTCGTGATATTCTTGGTGACTTCGTCTGGAGTTGAAACGAGCAAGTTGTACAAGCTAGCCGCGTTGGCACTCGCGCTTAAAGGACGCGGTGGAGGATACGGACATGGACACGGACATGTTAAATACATACCCATTCCGGTTTACGGGTAATACGTGTTTGAATTCATTACCTTTGTAGCCTATAGATTACAAAATGAGTTGCCAAAATAGGAAATGTTGTCAGGGATTGATACGAAATTTTAGTAGCCAACATTTCTTAGAAACCATCGTGTTAGCGTGTCCTTGGCTTTCTGAGTGACCCGCAATTTACGGGAATTATAACGTGGCTTTATCTTACAGTGGAGGAGGAGGCGGTGGTGGAAAGAAGTCACAATCCGTGAAGATAATACACGTTCACAAAGGAGGACACGGCGGTGGAGGTCACGCCCCACCTATGAAAGGTGGAGGATGGGAAGGAGGTCACGGTGGAGGGTGGTCTGGTGGTTGGGATGGAGGTTGGGATGGAGGATGGGATGGTGGATGGTAAATCTTGGCCCATGTTTTAAATTTTGTTGCCTATTTGGCAATTTTAATTTTAACCGAATATTTTAATTTTAAAACCCAATTAAATTTTTACTTCAAACAATATAAATTAATTATATTAGATTATTACAATCATATCCACGGATAATAATAATTTTGTACCAAAACTAATGTTTCGAATATCCAGTTTATGTAATTAAAACTTCATATTTGAAATTTTATTCATATGGGTTGTTAAAAAAATCATTTTCCTTAACTTTTCACCTTCCCTTTAACACGCGTATTGAATCTTAACTCCTTGTTAAAAAAATTGTAATTTCATTTTAGATTTTATATAAATGTATATATTTATTAATGTTTTAGTCGAATAAAATATTAAAAAAATAAAATGAACTTTATTTATTTAATGTTTGAAATACTCTCTTATATTTTCATATTATCCGGAATTATTTTATTCTTCCGCCATTATTATTTTTTATTGTACCACAAAAATGTCAGATTCAATATTTTATTGCTCTAGGTTAAGGCTTCATTACGAAAAACGTCAAAAAAATATGCCAAAAAAATATAAAATCATTTTTTATAGCCAAGCCTAACGTTTAGAAAAGACGCTGACATTTTTTAGACCAAAAAAACCCGTTAGGCCTACTCGTGTCTATTTTCATTCAATTTTCATTCATTACGTAATACGCGACGCCCTTTACGGGAGGGATATCCACCTGTCGCGTTCTACTGCGCGTGCGGCGGTGACTTCATACGAGATAGTAAATTCCTTATACTCTCCTTTCATTGGCTACGGAATTTTTCATTGAGTGGAATGGGGGAGGGAAAACACTTGACGGAGTTCGGGCCTTCCTAGAGCGCGCGGCGGCTTCTTTGTTGTAGGATTTCTTTCTCAATTCCTTCCCCCCTCTTTCCACGTTTTATCGTCTACGCGTATAATCATAATTCTATTATTATTTCGAAGTATGGCGTACTGTTTAAATTAATTTTCTTCAAAAGTCTCGCTCTCGGGTTTGAATAACGAATTAATTGGTTTAATTCCGGACGCCAATTAAGCGCCAACGTCATCTCAATGCTAATTTTATACGTCTGCCGCCGGTTGAAGCGAGAGGAAAGAAACTTGGGAATGAACATGACAATAATAAATAGGTAAGCCTTATCTTTTTTCCCCTTATTTCTTCTACCTATTATAAAACTGTATAAAATTCAAATGTGTTAAACTCAAGGTTAGAAAATAGGCCAAGTGCTATTCAGTATCGCGATAAAATAAATAATCATTAAGTTATTATAAATTATAATTTATTAAATATTCGTCAATACATATATATTTTTTTAATAAATTAAGAAAAATACATTAGAAAATGGGGAATTTTTTTTGGGAAGGTGTATTACACGCGCTTTAGATTTAATTCGTGGTATTACCAACCATAAGGGCCATGATGATGATGATGATGATGATAATGATGGTGATGATGATGGGCGTGATAATTTCCTCCTTGATTGTGATGTCCTCCTCCTCCACCGCGATATTTGTGAACTACAATTTGAACATCTTGTTCATGTTTATTATGTCCACCGCCGCCGCCGCCTTTACTATAAAGAAAATTAAAATAATTATTTCCTCATTGTTTTTAGAGTTATTAATCGCGCTTAATATAATCAATTTAAACGGATTAATCTAACTAATCCTAATCAGCTTATGCCTAAATATATTTAATAACAAAAATATATTAAATTTGAAAGTTTAAAAAATAAGCTATAAACGATAGCTTCTGTTGAATTAAATAACCTCATAATCTTTGATGTTGTTCACAACGCGTATATAATCTGTCCTAAACCAGATTAAACTGACCTTGATTCGAAATAATTAAATAATATATTGTACGACTTACCCCGAGTGGATTATGGGTACGTAACTTGATCCACCTAATTTTCCTCTGGAAAATCCACCTCCTTGGGCTTTTAAAATCATGGCTAAAGCCGCTAATTTTTCAAGTTTACCACCGTGAATGAGATTAACCGTTAAGCCAAGAATTAAGGTCGCAATTACTATAATTTTTAATCTCTTGGAATGTCCCATTCCTAATAGAAAGTATATTTTAGTATCTTGCATAATCTCAAATCCTGGGAACCAAAAAATCTTACCTGATAAACTGATCTAAACAACACTTCTGAATGTTTTTTTTAATCTCGCAAAGTTTTTATACCTTTTTATCATTTTTTAAACTCTTAAAACTTGAAATTAAGCGAACAATGTCCTTCAATCTTTTGTGGAGTTGAGAGAGGCGGTTTTTCCCGTCAAATATAAAGTTATTGCCGTGAACCCATGACGTTTCCTTTTATTTTTGTTTATTAAATACGCTTTGCTTATCTAGCGTGTATTTCTTACATTAGCGTATATTTATTAGACTACTTGTATTGTAAAGAAATTTGCAATGATGATATTTATTTCTATAAGTTTCAACCTAGTGAGTTAATACGCTTTAGCGTTACCTTTATTGCATACTGATCTTAAACAGGAATTTTAAATATTTCGTTACGCTTGCCATATGCACGCGAATAGTCCTTAGAAAGCCTAGGATAGAATAGGCTAAAAATATTGGTATATAAGAGTTTATTAAAAAATTGATATAAATTTTATGTAAATTATCATCGCGAGTCTATTTACCTAAATATCCTGCTTTTTCATTTATATTTTTATACTCAAATTCAAGGCTTAAATTTAATAGTATATTTTATAATAGGGCTGGGAAAGATTGATAGGTAAGGTTTGACTTGATAGGAAAATAAACAGAAGTTGACAAAATTTCGTAAAGGGAGAATGAAATGAGTTTTTATTAACAAAGTTTAACATTAAAATAGGCGTAAATTATTTTATTAGTTAATAAATTTCAGAAGAAATTTTTTAGGAATGGGTGAACATATTTTTTATTATTTGCTCACAATTTTAACGAAAATTTTTTTATCATAGTCTTTTTCTATCAAAATCTAATAAATAAGGTTTTGAATCGGAACATCGTGGAAAACAACTTGTCCGAGAATTTCATCCGGTTTCATTTGTTCCAATAAATTTTCCAAGTCTATAGCTTTGATTAGATCTTTGATTTAGTTAATCGTGGTATCAGGGACCCAAATTTCTTGAAAGAGGGCCTTAAACTAAACTATAATAACGGATTGGGAAAAATTACATCATATTAGAAAGTCAATTTAAATTAGTCGTATATATATTTAATTATGTGGTAAATTTATTCTTCAGCATATTACTCTATATATGCCTGCAATGAAATTTAATGTTTTATGGAAAATAACCTTTCAATTTACCCCTGAAATAAAAAGTTAACTGCTTTAATGACGGTACCAAGGGATATGTTACGATCGATCTGGATTTAAACCTGATTGGAATTATTTTTTCTTCTACTATACAGTTAGTAATTAATTATGACTTTAAATGAGAAAACTACCAATTTTTTTAACTATCGCTTATTCAAAGCAATCTCTTTATTTTAGACAAACAACAGATATTTCACCCTTTCATTCTCCCTTTAAATTAAATTAAAATAATTAAATATGCAAAGTCAAATATATTAAAACATAATTTATTTGTACCGTTTCTTAATAATATGAAAATTCACCAATAAATAACACGCATTTTTTTCCGTTCCCTAATAGCTTTAAAAACTCCTTAAAATTAAATTACTTCAGAATATACGAATTTTTTTAAACCAATATTTACATTTAAAAAATGTGTGTGCATTGAACTATAGAGTTTTAAGCTCTGTTATTCAAACTCTCAAAAATACTTCTTTGGCACGAGAGCCTCGGTGCGAAAAATGGATTATTTGACTTTTATCTAAAACACGTTTCATAAAAAAATTAATTCACATTAAGAGGACATAATTGATCTTTAAGGGTGGACGTGTTTCACGTGATGATACGGCTCTTTCTTTTTCTTCATCTTTTTCATCTCTTTCATCTGTTTCATGTGTTTCATGTGTTTATGTCCCTTGTGTTTATGACTCATCATGTGTTCCATGGCAGCTGCCATTTCGTGGTTCATGTCCATATGCTTATGCATTCCAAAATCGTGATGATCAACAAATCCTCCGTCTTCGAACGTTATTTGTAGGTCGTCGTGCATCGGGTGATGAGGCATCCATTCTTCCATTTCGTGATGGTGATGGGTCATTTCTTTCATATGATGGTGAACGGGAACTTTAACTATTTTAACATGATGGTGGTGTTTTGGTTTGTGGTGAACTTCTTTGTGATGTTTATGCCTGCGAAAAATTCATGTTAGCATTTCGCCTCAATTTTCCATGTAGAAATCATGATAGACATTAAATTTTCTATATATAAACCACCTTTACGTGCCTGTCTAGTCCTAAATTCAATTATATTTATATTTAATCATAATACAAGATTAATTAATTGAATGAAAACATTAAAAAAAATCGTTAAAAATGAGTAATTCTCACTGATGATGGTGATGATGATGATATCCATGATGATGTCCGTGTTGTTGTTGACCACCACCACTAAGGGCTCTTAGAATTAACGCTAACGCGGCTAGTTTCTCAAGATGAGCCGCTAAAATTGGTTCCGCAATTAGCGAAAAGATTAAAATTACGCAGAAGGTTACGGATAATAATTTGTGGCTTCGAATCATCATCAATTATCCTAAAATAAAAACGAATGAAAGATAAAAATTAGAAATCAAAACCAAGAATTAAATTCACGTATCCATTTAGTTCATTGCAAAATTGTATTTGGCGCGTCCATTACGCAAAAACGATTGAATAACGCGTAAATAAAACAAAGGTATCCAGTTGACTTACGATGAAATCGGTCGACCCGCGCCAATGAAATAATGAGATGAATCTGAAACTTGAAACAAAACCGCATTCGTTTATATAGCTCGTATAGTAAAAAAATGCTAAAATTAAATTTTCGCTTTCTTTATTGGCCGATGAATTACTTTTGTTTCGGTTCATACGGTACAATTTGTCCGATTATAGCTCTAAATAAAATTCATTAACTCTAAATTTGATCAAAATTAAGGAAAAAAACGCGTGTCTTCGCGATGAAACCATCCTCTCTCTTCAATCGCATCATTGCCCTCGGTATTGGACTACGCGCTATCTCCAAATTTTAGAGAATTTTCTACAACTCTTTCACGAAGTTAATAAGGATAAATGAGCGCGCTTTTAAAAGTACGTTTGAAACGGTTCAAGGGCAAGTCTTGATTTTTTTTCGAACGATTTTAGTTTATTTTTAGTAAAATTTGTTTTACCGTTCCTTACCAAAAAACACTATCAAATTATCACACCCTAATAATACCTAATTGCCATTAAGGATTGGCATTATTCGAGTATCAACATTTATACCAATTAAGAGCAAGCGCTATTTCGTGTTAAATTGAATTTTTTAACTCGCATATATTGTAGTTTCGTGAAAAAAGTTTTTTCAAGTTAGACTTTCTCTTTAAAAAATTATACCGCGATGTGGTCTAATTTCCCCGTATGAAGTTAATGAAAATCAAACCATAATTGAAAGTGTTTTTTAATATATCCGTAACAAAAAAATACAGTATTTATAGATAGCGAGGAAATAATTGACCATGAATATTTTATCTATTTAAAAATATATTTCGTAGTTAATGAACCTAACTTTATAATAAAACTTTAGGCGTAATTAACGCGCGGAATTGTTTTGAAGTTAAATCTCATTTTATCTTTAAAAAATACGTATAATTTACCGAGGGATTTAAAATTAGGCCAATTACTTCAAAATCGGGCCATAAACATTAAAATTGGCCTCATCTCGCATCTTTAGTTTCTCGCGTAAATAAAAAAACGGTTGTAAATTTTCTGTTTTTTTTTTTTTTTTCCTCTTGACGTCAAGATAACGTTTTCAATGTTTAATATATTAAGTGAAAATTATGTCGATATTGTAGGGAAAGATTGGTGGCGAGACAATTACGATATTTTTTAAGAGGAAGACTGTTGGATGAACTTTAAATACTTTGTTTGTGGGACGTTTTTTAGACGTCTCGTGTTCAAGAATCAAGCGTCATGTATTTACGCGTTATCTTTATAAATCGATTTATCGTATCTTCATCTATCGGCTCAGTTGGAATCCGAATCGGTACGAAACTGGAACCCGAAGCGGTTCCGAGGAAACTAATCAAATCCGGTTTCAAGTTCTCACGATTCTAGCGAAACGTTTAGTAGTACGAACGCGGCTATTGATCTCTTTGTTCTTGATATAAAGCGGCTTTCATTGATCCGTTTGGTGTGGCTTCAAATTGTGACAATTGTCTTATTGCTTCTCGACCATTGGACAGAATTCCATTGGACAGAATCCCATTGGGCAGAATCCCATTCGATCCACAATCCCATTCAACCGATACGTTTTCGTAAACCAGAATCCCATTCGACCGAATCCCATTCGACCGTCAATCCCATTCGACCGAATCCCATTCGACCGTCAATCCCATTCGACCGACGTTCACAATCAGAAGTCCATTAACACATTCTAACCTAACCTAACCTAACCTAACCTAACCATTATCGGCTTAAATTCATCGGGACGACCTTTTTGGTTTCGGCCCAATGGGAAATTCGGTCTATGGGGGATTCGGTTCAGCGGGATTCGGTTCAGCGGGATTTCGGTTCAATGGGAATTCGGTGCATTGGGCTCGGTCGGCCAAGATTCGGTTGATTGGGACTATTTATTTTTTATTTCGGACCAATGGGAATTCGGTCCAATAGGATTCTATTCAATGGGTATATACCGTCTTATTTTGAAGCTTCTATCGATTTAATCATAATCATAGTAGCCTAAAACAAATATAATTAAAAAACATTTAAATTCGGTCCCTTTACGGGTGTACCAGAAGTAGATGAAACCCTCCTTTGAAGTCTACTACTCTAATGTTCGATATAGCGCTCCTCTCTGTATGGGTAAAATTCACAATTTTCCGAGATCGGAGGGATCCTACTTCATACCCCCCTGTCTACGGAAAATTGGACTTTTTTTTGAGGAACTCCGAGGCTGCTAGAGATATTCGCTCGACGAACTCCCGCTCCGAAAATATCTACCGTTAGGAGGCGTACGAATCGCGCCTTTTGAGAATAACCCATACAGAGAGGGGTAGACAAGACCCGGGAGTAATAGACTTCAAAGGAGGGTTTCATCGGCTTCTGGGTGTACCTAAAACAGTTAAAGAACATTTTTTAAGGGTGCGAAGTAACATTTGTTTTTCGCATTTTTTTGTTTTTGTTTTGATCGAGCTCTTTTATTTCGCCAGTAAAAAATATGGGATAAAGCGGATGTTAAATAAACATAAGTTGAGGGGTAATTAATCTCGGTTCTTTCAACCTTTAATAAGCATTGTTAAACTTATTGCTTATTTTTAAAGTTAAAAGATGCGGAAGGATAGTTGAAAAAGTACGCTATCCTCGTAAATAATAAAAAAAAAACTCCAAATATCAAAGATTATTTACGCTTTCTTTCGCCATGGCCATTAACGTCATGATAGTTGCTCAAATATACTTTATTTATTCAGATGTTTTTTTGCGCGAACCATCTGCCAATACTCGTGGGAAAAAAACAAACCGTCCTAAACTAGCCTAGATAGGTTTTACGCTAAGTAACGCGAAGAATAGGCAGAAGGTGTAAAATAAAGTTGTTACTTAAAGGAAACTGGTGTGAGAGGTAGTTGATGTCAACGCTTCTTCGCGGTATGACATTTTGCAGTCTATACCTAGCCTGATCATTAAGGCCCACAGTGCGAAAGTCATTCTTTACTCTCATTATTAACAACAGTCATCAAATATAATTCTTGAGAGTGGATAATAATAAAACTAAAATTGGGTGGCAATGCTTAACGGGACAATGGTCACGATGGATCTTCAACCTTACGCGACTCATCTTCATCTTATAAAATGGCATCCTTATGTGTTTGAAGGTTACCACAAAGAGATGTTTCAAGCCATTTTCGATTTAATTACGAACTTGTAAGTAGAGGCCTCCTTCCTTTTTATGAAATTTTAAAATAAATATTTTATTTAGGGGAATCCATATACGTATTTATGAAAATGGAAGTGATTTCGAACCTTGGCCAAACTACAACTTTGAAAGACCGACCGGAACAATAAAACGTCTATTGACAAATGTAGAAAACCATAATTCTTTAATAAATAAATTCGAAAAATTTAATTGAACCATTGTTATAGGTAACTGACATCGGTTTGCCTTACGTGGCTTTAGTTCATTCGGGTCTACCTAAAGTCCTGGATTTTGGCGGCTTGTTCATGTTCGAGGATGTCAACTTCATTTCAGGAGGGCCAATTCGCGCTCATTACGGATATTTTTTCATATTAGGGATTTTTAACAAAGAGGTGAGGTTTAATAACGCGATGCCAGGTTGCTTCTAATAAATTTATTCAAGTTGAAGAAATTTCTCTAGGTTTGGTTGGCTCTTATCTGTTACGTAATTGTCACGTATCTTCTTATTCGAGTAAGCGAGTCAATTACGTGGCGGGCGATGAA
The DNA here is from genome assembly GCA_963920705.1 of Odiellus spinosus. Lineage (NCBI taxonomy): Eukaryota > Metazoa > Arthropoda > Arachnida > Opiliones > Phalangiidae > Odiellus > Odiellus spinosus. Next base: position 23,016,630 of record OY987233.1, on the reverse strand, counting down.
TAATCGATCTCGTCAGCCGTTATTCTTTTCTAGCGCGTCAATAGATCCGTTTTTCACTGTCATCTGTTTACTGTGCAATCAATCAACTCGTTCGTACTCTCCGCTTTAGGCTACGTGCATAATCACCCAAATAACACCTTTTTCACAATTATATTTTTACCGTTTTTCTTTGATTCCATTAATTTCCATTCAAATTTATGATTTTTGCACGAGGCGTAAAATTCATACGCGATATTATAGATGATATTAAATTATACGCATCTATAGATTTTATCATGAATACTTTATCACGTCGTTTAATTTGGTTCACGTGTCTATTCGCGTCTATGATGATCACGATGTTCGTCAACTGTATGTTTTTTTCGAAACTATCATCGGCTGAAGAGCCTACTTACATAGACAGCATGGATGACCTTCTTATTAGACCAAAAATGAAGTTTCTTTTGAAACAAAATAATTCAATTTACAAATTATTACAGGCAAGTGTTGTTTACCCTTCCAAAGGTAATATTTATCTTATTCAAATTTCTAAATTATACCGTTGTCTTTAGAAATCTGCTTCGGAAATAGATCGCGCTGTTTTTGAACAGGCGAGACGAACTGGAGGTATTTTTGACGAGGAAGATTTGGAATATTACCCTTCAATATTTGGTGGCAAAGCTGTGGCTATTTATAGAAAAAGATTTTTCTTGAAGCGTGTCCGGGAATTAAGACCTTGCAGTTCTAACGATTTTTATCACGTATCGAATGACAAAATAACGTCGGTAATGTACAGCGTACCTTGCAGGAAACACATGAATCCGTATATTAAAAGAATTGTACTTTCGAGGTATGACCGAAAATGTAATTGAAAAGTGTAATTAACTTTTAATAATGAATATTTTTCAGCGTCACGCGATACGTAGAGTCCGGTTTATTTTATTACGAATATGAAAAGGGTTCGGAAGTGGCCATAAATTGCATGCGAGAAACCAAAGAATTGAATAAGGCTCCCAAACTAATAATGAGAATCAAGAGCGTTGTCTTGCCTTTCGCCATTTTAATTGTCGGTTGTTCATTAGCATTTACGGTTCTGATTTATAGGTGGTGTTTGTTTTTAAAAAAATAATAACATTTTAACGATTGTTTACGAAACACCCTTAACACTAAGCCTTAATTTCACAAACTGGTAAATTTTTAAATTCGCAAAAACAGTTTATTGATAATCGATTTAGACTGTTTAAAAAAGCGTAAACATTTCCCAAACACTCGAGGTTTATTATCAAAGCTGCAAAATACTTCTCGGAAAGTTGCTGATATCATAAAGAGTTAGTTTTCCAATTTTCACCTGAACCGAAGTCACGATTTAAAAATTAGCGCTTAGTAGTTAATTGGCTATAAATCAGTAATAAACAGACAGCAATTTTTTCTTATTCGGTCTAAGAGTAATTTTAATATTTTACGATCTCTTCATCTAATTTGTTTTACAATACGCGAAACAAATTCAAGAATTATATTTCAAATGTTTATGGTATAGTTTCGCTTGAAATAAATTGGTACCACTTCGAAAATATATCAAGTAAGGGCAGTACGGATAACACGTTAATCAAAATATATTAAATGGGTCAGTTACGTTTCTTGCGTGAGAGTTTAATAACTGTATAGCATTTATATATTTAATCTACTTTAACGTACGCGAAGTAAAGGCAGTAAATATAAAGCGCGCGTTAGTAAAAATAGATCAATTTGCGCGCCAGACTTTCATAACTAGATTGCATTCTTGTGTTTAATCTATTTTTACGTACGTCTAACCTTTACCAAATAATTTAATGCTCGCTAAAATATTTGCGAGACTAAATATAGTAGAAGAATGCGAAGCTCGCCGTCTGAGATAACAGATAGTACATTTTGTTACTTATTCAGTGGACGCGCCTATTTATAACCGCTTGCCAGATTAGGAATCTGCATGGTTAATCAAAAATAAAACGCAACTCGACGTAAATATTTCTGATAAAAGGCAAATTTATGTATTTTGAAAAGATTCTTCAGACCTGATAACCTTTAAACTGTTATCTGATTAATAGATTATCCGTAAAAATCCTCAGATCTGATATCCTTTAAACTGTTATCCGATGAATTGATTATCTGTAAAAAGCGCGTATACTACCCGGACTGCTTAAATGTTATCGCGTACAGTTGATTAACTATCGCGCTTGAAATATTTTCACTAAAATGGCAATGATTAACGGGACAATGGTTAAGATGGAGCTTCAACGTTACGCGACACATCTTAAACTTAAAAAACGGCATCTTCGCACGTTTCAAGGTTATCACAAACAGATGTTTCAGGCCATTATCAATTTATTGATGAACTTGTAAGTAGAGGCCTGGTTTTATAAATAATTTTAGTCACGAAATAAAGTTTGAGCCTTGTATATGTTTTATGACTTGTCAAATTAAACTTTCACTCGAAATTAATTACGCAATTCTGGTAGAAAAACAATTAAATTTTAGATCTAGAATTATATTTCATTTTAGCGTAGATAATAATTTTTTTATACTAACGGAAGAAACGCGTGGAGGCTGCGAATTTAGTGTTTCCATTTATAAACTTTGAATAAAATAAAAAAATGTTTTATTCAGGGGAATCGATATACGGATTACACAATTCTACAGTAAATTCGATCCTTTCCCCAACTTCGATTTGGAAAAACCGACCGGAACACTGAAAAGTCTATTGACAAATGTAGAAAAACGTAATGCTTTAATAAATAAATTAGAAATATTTATTTGGACCATTCTTATAGAAAACTGACATCGGCTTGCCGTACATGGCTTTAGTTCATTCGGGTCTACCTAACGTCCTGGATTTTGGCGGCTTGTTCATGTTCGAGGATGTGAACTTCATTTCAGGAGGGCCAATTCACGCTCAATACGGATATTTTTTCGTATTAGGGATTTTTGAGAAAGAGGTGAGCTCTAATAACGCAATGGCATGTGGCTTCTAATAAATGTATTCGAGTTTTAGAATTTTCTTTAGGTTTGGTTGGCTCTTATTTGTTACATAATTGCCACGTATCTTTTAATTCGCGTAAGCGAGTTAATTACGCGTCGGGCGATTAAGACTCGATCTCATCCGTTAATCTCTTCCAGTGGATCGAATAACCCCCTTTTCACGGTGATCTGTTTACTGTGCCGTCAATCAATTCGTTCGTACTCTTCGCTGTAGGCTTCGTGCATAATCGACCAAATAGCCCCTTTTCGCTCAATTGTATATTTACCACCAGATTTTGCACGAGGCGTAAAATTAATATACAACATTATAGATGATATTAAATTATACAAATCATTCTTGAACATATAGAATTTATCACGAATACTTTATCACGTCGTTTAATTTGGTTCACGTGTCTATTCGCGTCTATGATGATCACGATGTTCATCAACTGTAATTTTTTCTCGAAACTCTCATCGGCACAAAAGCCCACTTACATAAACAGCATGGAGGACCTTCTTCTTAGACCAAAAACGAAGTTTCTTTTAAAACGAAATAATTTCATTTACAATTTATTGGAGGCGAGTGTTGTTGGCCTAAGATCTTACTAATTCTTAAAGTAATAAATTTTAAGTATTAAAATGAATACCGTCGTCTTTAGAATTCTCCTTCAGAAATCGATAGAGCCGTGCTTGAACACGCTAGACGAACTGGAGGGATTTTTGATAAAGAGAAACTGGTCAAGGATTATTACCCTTCAATATTTGGTGGCAAATCAGCGGCTATTTATAGAAAACGATTTTTCTTGAAGTACGTGCCGTCATTTAGACCTTGCAGTTCGACCGAGTTTTATCACTTATCGAAACACAAAATAACATCGGTAATGTACAGCGTACCTTGCAGGAAACGCATGAATCCGTACATTAAAAGAATTGTACTTTCGAGGTATGACCGAAAATCAAATGAAAAATATGATTCATTTTTAATAATGAATATTTTTCAGCGTCACGCGATACGTAGAGTCCGGTTTATTTTATTACGAATACGAAAAAGGTTCTGAAGTGGCCATAAATTGCATGCGAGAAACCAAAGAATTGAATAAGGCTCCGAAACTAACAATGAGAATCAACAGCGTTGTCTTGCCTTTTATCATTCTATTTGTCGGTTACTCATTAGCATTAACGGCTCTGATTTATAGGTTGTGTTTGTTTTTGAAATAATAACATTTTAACGATTGTTTACACACTTAACACTTAATCTTAATTTCACAAACGGGTAAATTTCTAGATTCGCAAAACAGTTTATTAGTAATCGAATTCGACTGTTTAAAAAAGCCTAAACATTTCTCAAACAATGGAAAGCTTTCGAGGTAATTCTGTTTACTATGAAAGCTACAAAATAAGCTACAGAGTTGCTTATACAAAGAAAAGTTGGTTTTTGAATTGGCGCCTGAACCGAGGCGATTTAAAAATTAGGTCTTAGGAGTTAAATTGGTTTCAAATGAATAATAAACGCAACTAACGCGTCTTCAATTTAACCTCTCAGAACTAAAAGTTATTTTAATCTTTTTTGATCTCTTCGTCTTACGTTTTTTTTTTTTTTATAGTTCGCGAAGCATTAGTGATGTTTCAAATAAGTATTACTGTTCGTGGTATAGTACCACTTGAAATATATACCACCAAGAATTCATTCAGGTTCCATAAGAATATGGGAGGGCCGCGATTCAATAACCATCCTCCCAAACATTGTAGCAAAAGTTCGTCCGCTTCGAATCGATTTTTCAAGTAAATCGCTCCTGACATTATATTATTAACCCGCGCCACTATCGACCTTGACATAATATTTTGGGTAATAAAAAAATATATCTAAGCGTACAAATGTTGCGAAAATTGCGGACGAACTTTTGTTACAAAGTTTGTTAGCCAGAGGCTAAAGCTACGCTCCCATATTCTTATGGAACCTCAATGGATTCTTGATACCACTTTGAAAAGATATCAAGTAAGGTCAGTACAGCTTGTCGCGTATCGTGCTTTTCTAACTTTTTTGTATTTTTGTGTTTATCTACTTTGACGTACGCGAAGTGAGGACAGGATCAATTTGTTGCCTGTCGTTCCTGACAGTTTAATAACTATGCCTAGATTGCTTTTTTGTGTTTTATCTTTACCTTAACAAGTACGCCCAACCTTCACCGAAAAAGTTATTGCTTTTTAAAATATTTACGAAATAAAATTTAGTAACAGACTGCGAAGCTCGTATTGTGGCGAAGCGCTATTTAATAATTCAGATAACAGATAGTAGATTTTGTTACTTATTCAGTGAAAGCGCCTATTTATAACCGCTTGCCAGATTAGGAATCTGGTTAATCAAAAATAAAACGCAATTCGATGTAAATATTTCTGATTAAAGGCAAATTTATGTATTTTGAAAAGATTCTTCAGACCTGATAACCTTTAAACTCTTATCTGATTGATTATCCGTAAGAAGCGCCTATACTACCCGGACTGCTTTAACTCGGCGCTTGTAATATTTTAACTAAAATGGCCATGCTTAACGGGACAATGGTTAAGATGGAGCTTCAACCTTACGGATCTCATCTTAAACTTTTAAAATGGCATCCTTACCTGTTTGGAGGTTACCACAAAGACACGTTTCAAGCCGTTATCAATTTAATGATAAACTTGTAAGTAGAGGCCTGGTTTTATAATTAATTTTAGTCACGAAATAAAGTTTAAAGCCTTAGATATTGTAGTCTAGAGGGCCTGTATAGTGTAGTATATATTTTATGACTTGCCAATTTAAACTTTCACTCGAAAATAATTACGCGTAGATTTATTAGCATTGATATTAATGTTTTTACTAACGGAAGAAACGCGTGAAGATTGCGAAGTTCGCGCTTTCAAATAAAAACTTTGATAAATGAATATATACGATAAAAATGTTTTATTTAGGGGAATCCATATACGTATTAATCAAACCGACAGTGAGTTCGATCCTTTTCCTAACTTCGACTTGGAAAGACCGACCGGAACACTGAAACGTCTATTGAATAATGTAGAAAACCATAATTCTTTAATAAATAAATTAGAAATATTTATTTGGACCATTCTTATAGGAAACTGACATCGGCTTGCCGTATATTGCCTTAGTTCATTCGGGTCTACCTAACGTCCTGGATTTTGGCGGCTTGTTCATGTTCGAGGATGTGAACTTCATTTCAGGAGGGCCAATAAACGCTCAATACGGGTATTTTTTCATATTAGGGATTTTTGAGAAAGAGGTGAGCTCTAATAACGCAATGGCACGATGTTTCTAATAAATCTATACGAGTTTGAGAAATTTCTCTAGGTGTGGTTTGCTATTATCTGTTACATAATTACCACGTATCTTCTAATTCGCGTAAGCGAGTTTATTTCGCTTCGGGCGATGAAGAATCGATCTCGTCAGCTGTTATTCTTTACTAGTGGATCGATAGATCCGTTTCTCACGGTGATCTGTTTACTCTGCCTTCAATCAACTCGTTCGTACTCTTTCCCCTTTTCGTCAATTATATTTTTACAATTTTTCTTTGGTTCTATAAATTGCCACCATACTTTGCTATTGGTGTTCAAAGTAGATTTTAGCGTAATATTAACACGCAATATTATAGATGATACCCATCTATATAGATTTTGTCAGAAATACTTTATCACGTCGTTTAATTTGGTTCACGTGTCTGTTCGCGTCTATGATGATCACGATGTTCATCAACTGTAATTTTTTCTCGAAACTCTCATCGGCTCAAATGCCCACTTATATAAACAGCATGGAGGACCTTCTTCTTAGACCAAAACTGAGGTTTATTTTAAAACGAAATAATTTCATTTACAATTTATTGGAGGTAAGTGATCTTACAGTTCTTACTAACTCTTCGAGGTTACTAGCGTATTAAAATTTATTCATAATATACTTTTGTCTTTAGAATTCTGCTTCGGAAACAGATCGCGCTGTTTTTGAACACGCTAGACGAACCGGAGGTATTATTGACGAGGAGGATTGGAATTATTACTTTTCAATATTTAATGGCACATCGGCTGCTATTTTTAGAAAACGCTTTTTCTTGAAGTATGTGCCGGATTCCAACCCTTGTACTTCGACCGATTTTTATCACATATCGAATGACAAAATAACATCGGTAATGTACAGCGTACCTTGCAGGAAACACATGAATCCGTACATTAAAAGAATTTTACTTTTGAGGTATGACCGAGAATGAAATGAAAAGTGTAATTAACTTTTAATAATGAATATTTTTCAGCCTAGCGCGATACGTAGAGTCCGGTTTATTTTATTACGAATACGAAAAGGATTCGCACGTGGCCATAAATTGCATGCGAGAAACCAAAGAATTAAATAAGGCTTCTAAACTAACAATGAGATTCAACAGCGTTGTGTTGCCTTTTGTCATTCTATTTGTCGGTTTTTCATTAGCATTTACAGATCTGATTAATAGGTTGTGTTTGTTTTTGAACTAATAACCATTAACAGTAAATTCTTCGCGAACAGTTTTTTAGTAATCGATCTCGACTGTTTAAAAAAGCTTAAACATTTCTCAAACACTCGAAAGCTTTCGAGAAAATTCTGTTTATTATCAAAGCTGCGAAATACGGCTCGAAGAAATTTCAATATCATAAAGAGACTTTGGTTTCGAAATGACGCCTAAACCAAAAGATGTGTTTTAAAAAATAGCGCTTGGGAGAAAAGTTTAATAGTGATTTGTTCGAGTCCACTTCCCTTTTTTTTTACGGTTAACGTTTTTGAGCCCAATGAGGGGGAAAAAAATTTTAAGCGGCGCCACTAGTACCGTTTAAAGAAGCCAAGTTAAATTTGAACGAGCAGCGAGGGGGAGCCACTGTTTTTAAGTTTTTTCCTAGAACAACTGTCTATAGATAACGTAGCGTTACGCAGTCTTGGCTGCTCTTAATATCAAATTAAAATGCTTTTTAAGAACCTTATTACGTAACGAAACTCGAAAAAGCTTTCTTTTTCTACTTTCCAAAATATTTACTCTTAGACGGACTTAGTTCTGTTTAAATTAATGGATTTTCTCTTGTTTTTTCATTGTTACGTTTGCGGCGTAATAATATATTGTTATTATGGTCGAGCTGTCTTGTTTGTTTGATTGGAAAGTATAGGTAATAATATATTATGGGATTATGCAGATGTTAGAAAAATATACAAAACATACGCGAGCTATTTTTTAATCTCATTTCTTTAAGCCTTTAATAAGGATAGTTAAAATAACGATTCAGAGTTTCATTACATAACACCGATTGCAAAACATAATCAAAGCAAAACAGGAAAAAAACACACGCGAAACATTTTTTTCCTAATTCGGTCGTTCAATTTGACCGACCACAATTAAGAGTAAGTTTTATCTTTTATGATCTCTTCAATCTAATTATTTTTACAATACACGAAACAAATGAATGATATTTAAAATATTTATCACTGTTCGTGTAAATACTTTTCACCATTTTGGAATTATCTAAATCATATTATTTAATATTATTCGAATAATTATCTTCTATAGTCCTGGTCGATTTCCAAAACCGGAAGTCTAGAGACCCTCGCGAAATTTTGGCGGGGAAAACTTTTGTCACGTGATCGTCCGCCATCTTTTTGTAGTGTGAAAATAGCGACAGACTAACCAACGCCTCCTATATTTTATCATATAGGAGGCGTTGGACTAACAACTTGAATTTGGTTTGTGGGAAATAAAATTAGAAATAGTCTGGCAACCTGTTACTACAAAAAGATGGCGGCGCGGCTATGAGACAAGGGCCCATTTCCGGCAAATCGACCAGGACTATTATTCATCTTTTTCATATATTTTATTTTTGGATTAATGGTTTGTGAATTAACAAATTTAATTTATAATTTCGGATTATAATTAAATGTATTTGGGATAAGAAAATTCATATTCTTAGAATTCGTGTAAAATAAAATATGTTTCTAATTTAGCCTACTTAAAATTCGAAGAGAGAGCTTATAATATTTTAGAAGAAAAATACCATGTCGTTTTTCAATCAATATAAAGCTTGATTTTCTTATTCACCTTCCATGTAATTTAAAACATTTACTTTCGGATAATACACGTTTACGCGTGCTTTCTCTACACGACAACAACCATGTACGTTAGGCAAAAATAATTAATTCAGAATCAGATGGAATTTTCAGTTTGTACTACGCTATAGTTAATATTCTACGTTGAACTCGATCATTTATTGACTTAGAGATAAAGGTAACCTAGCTTTTGACGCGCTGCAAACTTAAGTTAGAATATTATCCGAGTTCTACGCTATTCTCTATGAAACCTTAAATCATAGAGGTAAGAGGGCTCCAACGTTTTTTACTGATTTTTATGTTTGAGCGTGAAAGAATTGTCCATATGCCTCTATGGTGGCCTGTATTCTTGCACGAAATAATTATCGTTATATTCTACTTCGATACCACTGTATTGACGCGTATTCGTGTCAAGAAAGTAGTTTAATTCATTATTTATTCAGGAGTTTTTTTTCTTTCTGAAAAGTGTGTAGCGCTAGTGTACTCGTCTAAATCTAGGAGTGTTTTTTAGCCGAGCTACGTCTTACCCTAATAGTCAGAATTGAGGTGCGAAAGGGAGGAGATTTTAAGTGAAAATCAGATGATATCAATGATATAATTGGTTGGCAATGATTAACGGGACCGTGATTGAGATGGAGCTTCAACCTTACGGAACGCATCTACGTCTTTTAAAACGGCGTCCTTACACGTTTGAAGGTTACCACAAAGACACGTTTCAAGCCGTTATAAATTTATTGATAAACTTGTAAGTAGAGGCCTGGTTTATAAAACTAATTTTGGTCATGAAATGGTCGTCTGCCTTATGACTTGTCATAAAATATTTAATTTAAATTTTCACTTAAAAAATAATTACGTAATTCTGGTAGAAAAATAATTAAATTAAATAAGTAACTTTACTGTTACTTATGTATATAAAGTAATGTTTTATTCAGGGGACTCAATGTACGTATTAAACAAACCAACAGTAAATTCGATCCTTTACCAAACTTCGACTTGGAAAGACCGACCGGAACACTGAAACGTCTAATGACAAATGTAGAAAACCGAATTTTTTTAATAAATAAATTAGAAAAATTTAATTGAACCATTCGTATAGGTAACTGACATCGGCTTGCCGTATATTGCCTTAGTTCATTCGGGTCTACCAAACGTCCTGGATTTTGGCGGCTTGTTCATGTTCGAAGACGTGAACTTCATTTCAGGAGGGCCAATTAACGCTCATTACGGGTATTTTTTCGTATTAGGGATTTTTGAGAAAGAGGTGAGATCTAATAACGCAATGGCATGTGGCTTCTCATAAATGTATTCGAGTTTTAGAATTTTCTTTAGGTTTGGTTGGCTCTTATTTGTTACATAATTGCCACGTATCTTCTAATTCGCGTAAGCGAGTTAATTACGCGTCGGGCGATTAAGACTCGATCTCATCCGTTAATCTCTTCCAGTGGATCGAATAACCCCCTTTTCACGGTGATCTGTTTACTGTGCCGTCAATCAATTCGTTCGTACTCTTCGCTGTAGGCTTCGTGCATAATCGACCAAATAGCCCCTTTTCGCTCAATTGTATATTTACCACCAGATTTTGCACGAGGCGTAAAATTAATATACAACATTATAGATGATATTAAATTATACAAATCATTCTTGAACAAATAGATTTTATCAGGAATACTTTATCACGTCGTTTAATTTGGTTCACGTGTCTGTTCGCGTCTATGATGATCACCATGTTCATAAACTGTAATTTTTTCTCGAAACTATCATCGGCACAAAAGCCCACTTACATAAACAGCATGGAGGACCTTCTTCTTAGACCAAAAACGAAGTTTCTTTTAAAACGAAATAATTTCATTTACAATTTATTGGAGGCGAGTGTTGTTGGCCTAAGATCTTACTAATTCTTCGAGGGTACTAGCGTATTAAAATTTATACCGTTGTCTTTAGAATTCTCCTTCAGAAGTCGATAGAGCCGTGCTTGAACACGCTAGACGAACTGGAGGGATTTTTGATAAAGAGAAACTGGTCAAGGATTATTACCCTTCAATATTTGGTGGCAAATCAGCGGCTATTTATAGAAAACGATTTTTCTTGAAGTACGTGCCGTCATTTAGACCTTGCAGTTCGACCGAGTTTTATCACTTATCGAAACACAAAATAACATCGGTAATGTACAGCGTACCTTGCAGGAAACACATGAATCCGTACATTAAAAGAATTGTACTTTCGAGGTATGACCGAAAATGAAATGAAAAGTGTAATTAACTTCTAATAATGAATATTTTTCAGCGTCACGCGATACGTAGAGTCCGGTTTATTTTATTACGAATACGAAAAAGGTTCGGAAGTGGCCATAAATTGCATGCGAGAAACCAAGCAATTGAATAAGGCTCCCAAACTAATAATGAGAATGAACAGCGTTGTGTTGCCTTTCGCCATTCTATTTGTCGGTTACTCATTAGCATTAACAGTTCTTATTTATAGGTGGTGTTTGTTTTTAAAAAAATAATGACATTTTAACGATTCAGAGTTCGTACATGACCTGGAAAAGGTCAATTTGTGAAAAAACAAAGAGCTTTCCCTCTTGGAATACTTTTTCTCCTTGTCTAAAAATTAGAAAATAATAAAGGCTATTAGATATTATAATTAAAATTAAGCACTACTGAGCTAGCAGTCGTTTCCTAATGGCCCCCCAGCTTTCCTTTATCCGCGTATGCCCGACACGAAAATTCTTATTACTTACAGCAGAGTTTTAATGTTTTTCGAAATACTCCTTCCTCTTTTCTCTATGGTGTGTGAATAATAAATATCTATCAGAACGAAAAAGATTGAACTTTAGCTTTATAATTACAACTTTGATTAAACTGAATCAAAAACGACTGACAAGTAAATTAAAATATATTATTTTAATTAAGACATATAAATTCCGATGGATTCTTATTACTGAAATTTATCCAAGCTTTTGTTTGAAATACCCTACCTCAATTACAACTTGGGACACAGCGAGGTTTTTGAATTTAACGATGGAGCTAGTTATGGTTAAAACAAATACTTTATGTAGAATGAATAGATTTTATGTATCTAGGGGTTGAAAAATAATATAAAATAAATATTCATTAATTAAATTAATTTTCATATCCATTTTGTATTTAAATTAAAAAGACATATAGTTGATAAAATTAAACTCTCTAACCTTATAACGAAGCGGGTCCGGTAGTTAACAACGAAAATGACTGCTCAGCTCGAACGCGTAGACTTAATTGATACAGCTGACTTAATTTCTTAAAGTAAATCTCAATTTCCTTCCCGTTGATTCGTAAATTTTTCCCCACAATGTTTTTTTTACACATTTTTTCGATACCTGTCAAGATAACGTTCATTTACTTTCCTTGTTTTCACGAAAATCATCCGTAACTCGCGAGAACATTGCTAGAAACATTTCTCCAATAAACATCTCTCGGTGTGACCAAAATGCGGTCCTTAAAAGATAGAATACTACCGTAAAGAACCCCAATTTGGGGATACCTTGAAAAATATTTAAGTTTGTTCAAAATTGGTTTTAGACGTGTCTCGTGACCGTTGAAGTGAATCCAGTCCGAAATGAATTTGCCATGAAAATACGGAAAGAATTAACAATTCATCTTTCCTGACCTACTGAAATGTTAAGAAAAACTTCAATTTTCTAACGTAAACCTCCTATCAGGAATGAGTATACTTTCCTGTTACCAGTCATATTGACTACATTTCAATATCCATTCTTAATATCAGTGGAAAAACGTTTCGGATTATTTATTTGATTTTTTTAAATTCAGTTTTCGTATCCTTTCCCTTTCTAAATTTAGTAGCGCGATTCCTTTGTTTTTCGGTGGATTTATTTACCCGGCCTATATATAAGCCATATCACCGGATTTGAATAGACATTAAGAATCAAGCCATTGGACAGCTCGGAACAATTCTAGGATTACCTCCTATCTAGTACGTGAATACTCTGAACTTTACTCGAGTTTTAGTCGCAACGAATAATATTAATCGCGTCTCTTTCAATTTAGATTAATTCGTTCACGATGAAATTTCATGTTGGGTTTGTGATTTCATTTTGTATCCTCGCGTTTGTCAAGAATTTGCCTTCCGTTCATGCTGGAAAATTGGAAAAACTAGCCGCTTTGGCGTTAGTGTTAAGAGCTCAACAAGGAGGAGGTGGTAAAGGACACGGTGGTGGAAAATTTGTGCCTGTTCATATGTAAGTACTTGAGTATTGCTCGATTCCTTACCAGATTATTCAGCTCTATCAGCTGACTCTTTGCGTGGTTTTTAAATCCAATATGGTATTTAATTCCTATTTTAACTGTCTCATTTTAGCGGCGGCGGTGGAGGAGGAGGAGGCGGTGGTAAGAAGAAAATTCAACAAGATGTGAAAATCGTTATACACAAAAGTGGCGGTGGGGGTAAAGGTCACGGCGGTGGACATTCCTTCGTTGAAGTTCCTATTAAACTTCACGGTTATAACCACGGTGGTGGTCATGGTTATGGATACGGGGGTCAAGGAATGGGACACGGTGTAGGTATGGGAGGTCACGGACATGGTCACGGTGGTCAGGCTTTCGGATATGGTGGTCAAGGTCATGGACACGGAGGAATGGCCGAATCTATGCAACACATGCACCATGACTTTAGTTTTATTGGAGGACACGGCGGAGGTGGACACGGTGGACACGGTGGTCACGAAATCGTACATCATGGCGGGGGAGGTGGTCATGGTGGTCACGAAATTATACATCATGGCGGCGGAGGTGGTCACGGTGGTCATGAAATCATACATCATGGCGGCGGAGGTGGACACGGTGGACACGGTGGTCACGAAATCATACATCATGGCGGCGGAGGTGGACACGGTGGTCACGAACTCCTGCATCATGGCGGCAGCGAAGGTCATGAAATGTTTCACGATGGTGGTCACATCAGTTTCGGACACGAAGGGGGTCATGGTCATGGTTGGTGGTAGATATGAACTATTATAATAGGATATTTTAAATCTTACGACTATATATTTCGTTGTAAACCAATAATGCACAAATTAGCTCTCAGTTATTTATTACGTGTGCCCTGATTTTATAAGACATAAATTTTTATCCTTGTATATACGGTATTTTTATCCTTGTTTGTATATTTTTTTAACCCTTTGTTTATATTTTTGCCATAATTGATGTTCACTACTTATCTATTGTAAATATGATTTTACCCAAAGTTTTTATAATAAATATATATACGATAATTTTATAAATAATAAACAATACCTGGTCATAATTGTGGTAAAGGCTTGACGATTCATGGATAAGCTTTAATCCCAATGAAAAGCTGTCTATTTTTAAGTAATTGGATTAATATCTAATGGGCGTCCTTAGAAATGTTTGCAAGGGGGAGGGTATCAATTCCTTTTAACCAAAGACCCAAAAATGGGTCCCAGCCGTTCCAGAGGTTGTTGTTTGGAAACTTCAAAACTAATGTTTAATGTAGCTAATATGAAACAAAATTAACATTCACCTTTGGATTGAATTTATAGGCATAAATCCAATTAAGGCATATATATATTGTTTTATTTTTAAGAAAAGCTACCTTGAGTGTGTCTTCCAGCTTGCTTATAGCTCTACAGTCATTGTATGACTATTACTTTCATTTGGCTTATCCACTTTCTCTAGTTAATTCCAAGTGCCTATAAAAATTTTAAACTACATTATTTGAACAAAAACTATGTAAAAAAGATTAAAATTAACTAATTAATAAAAGTCATTTCAAATAAAAACCATAATCAAGAAACAGGATTTCTGATCGCTTTAAGCTCCAATAGAGTCTTCTTAACCAAATTATAATTTTAAATGGGACTCGTTAACGATAAAAACAACATCGCTTACTATTTTAAACTATTACAGAAATAAAAACCAAATAATTGAATTAATGTTTCGCTTGAATTGAAATGTAGAATTCTCTTTCGTTTCCTATAGAAGCTGTAGACGTCCTCGTAGGAAACTAGAATTGAATTATCTGACGCCCAAGTTAACGAGTGTTATAGAAATTTCGCACCAGAATTCGCGTTACGGTAGGATTATCAGTTTAACCAACTATAAAATCCTTCCTATTAAGCTTGTCTGTATCTCACAAACCCAAAATGCGTTGGTTAAAATCATATTTCAATAGTAAGACTCGTCAGTGGGCGCAAAGGATATTTGAGAATAATGGAAATGGGTCCATTTAGCTATTTTCGGTAGTGCGTAAAATTAGGTTTTCACTCGCTTTCCACTGGGCGATTTTCTTTGCGGATGTAATTTTTCAAGAATCGCGGAAAATGGAAAATTTTCACCCAGCGATTTTCGCCGCGACAATTATTTCCGCCAGCGAAAAGATACATTAGTTTCTGCCGCGGAAAATGGTTGAGATATCTAATTTCGCGAAAAGAGTTTTTCCGCTATCTTAGCGGATTATTTTTTTTTCGATTTAGATTTAATTTGCTGCAAAAACTTTATCCTGAAAAATTGCATTCTTTTATTTTCGTGAGGAAGTTTCATCTATTTCCAAGAAATAATATGCCCAATTGAAAAAATATAATTTAATTATCCAATTTTTATCAAATTAAAATATTTTTTCTATTTGATTCATTTTCCCAAATTTAGAAGAATTAAAATTCAAACTTTTACAAGTGTTTAACATCTGAAAAAAATGCAACAAAAAGTAATTGTGAAATTGATCTTCCATAGCTAACAATTTAGAAGGAAGAGATTATAATTCCGACAGCAGTTTTTGCTTTTAAGAAGCGCGGAAGATTTCTCTGGTTGAAATTAACCAGAGTCGCTCAATGCATTAAAATAATCACACAAATATAGATAGTTAATATCATTTCAACATGTGTCGATTCTATAAATGCACCGCATTTTTAATTTGCCAAATATTTACGCGAAAAACATATTGCGACTGGCCTCTGACTATTTGAAAGATAAGAAACCATAACCAAAGTTAATTCTTGGCTTTTAAAATATAAATATACTCAACATGTTGAAATGAAATTATCTGATAGCATCTAAAATATTCTAAATTTTTATGTCGAGAAGTTATACGGCTTAAAATACGTAGCAATCAAAGTTAAAATAATATATTTTTAGTTAAAATGAAGTAAAAAAATTGTTGTCACGGAATCGGTAGACATTTATCCTCATAACTGTCTTAGTCATATCTCTTTGTGATTTTGTCAAAAGGTAAACAAAAACGTTTGTATATCTATAGTAGAGTTTCCTCTTTTTAAGTATAAGTTTTAAAATTAGATACGGAATAAAATTTTCTACTAAACAACCTAACCAGTATATAAGCAACTTGAAAACGGAAGAGATCATCAGATGAAACATTGAGCTCCAACTTGATTAGTCGCTAGGATTTCTGGTACGCCATATAAAATGTTTGCCACACCGGTTCGCGTGGCAATTTTACTCTTCAGTTTCTTCGTTATCATGTCTCAACACGTTTGTCACGTTAATGCTGGCAAGTTGGAAAAGTTGGCGGCTTTAGGTTTAATTCTTCGCGCCCAGGGAGGTGGTGGTGGTGGTGGCAAAGGAGGTGGACATCACGTCCCAGTCTACATGTAAGTGTATCGCGGTTAGATTCATTCAAAAATCATTTAATAAGAATTGTATGAATTTCTCAGCTCATATTATTCTCATACGAACGAACCATTCATTTGCCTAACTATTTTATGATATCGCGTTTTATAATTCTTGGGAAACAAACAGTTGGTTTTGAAATTCAAGACATTTTTCAGTAGCACATTTCTCAAATCTTGAGCGTCATAGAAAGAAATTTATAGACGCACTATTTTCATCACGAAAAATTTGAAAAAGCATCAAATACGAGCATATTCTAATTTTCCAGTGGTGGGGGAGGAGGAGGGGGCGGCGGTGAAAAGAAGGTCAAGCAACAGGTCAAGATCGTAATCCACAAACACGGAGGCGGAGGAGGAGGTGGACACGGAGGTGGTAAAGCCTTCGTCTCAGTTCCGGTCAAGTTTCACGGCCAAAATGAAGGAGGTGGAATGGGTTACGGATACGGAGGACACGGTTGGGGAGACGGACACGGACACCCGGGAATGGGAATTGGACACGGTGGACAGAGTTACGGCTATGGTGGAATGGGACACGGCTATGGAGGGTCATCGCACGGATCTTCACACGCCGTCTTCACGGGTGATGGCGGGCATGATATGGGTGGTGGAGGGCATGGTGGACATGGAGGATGGTAAAAAAGCTCCTGGAACGAAAATATATTGTATAATTCTGGGATAGAAACTGCTAGTTTGGAAAAAACATCTTGTTTTTCAGATAGGAACGTTATTTCTAATAAGGGGCCTTAATTCTTAGTTTAAAACATGCTATTTCTATGAAAGGGACATTGGTAATTCTCTGACAAAGACATTATGCTATTTTTTATGAAAGGGACATTATGCTATTTTTTATGAAAGGGGCATTATGCTATTTTACTAGATTATTTCAAGGATTGGGACTAGGTTCTGAACACTAGTTTTTTTATATAAATATTAATTTTAATTTCATTTTTAATTCATACGAGATAATAGGGTTAATTTTATATATAATTATGTTGCTTAAATACGTGTATAATCTTCATTTGTAAATAATTTTAAATGGTTATATGTTAATGTATCTTTAATAATTTATGATTTTAATGCTTGTTTTTAATTGTTTTTAAAACGCTTAGATTTAAATAATTTTATCCAATGATGTAAAAGTTTTATACCTATTATATTGTACTACCTACTTGAATATTAATTGAATTTTATCTATATATGTTTATAACTCAATCAAACAGTTCAATAAATCGTCATTTTTGACAAATATTTCCAGCAATACTACGTCATCAATATGGTCACGTGACTATTTAAGCCTACAGTTGATTTTCACCCGTTATGGCATGTGAAGATGTACTTACGAAAGTCCTACCTTTAGTACGAAAATTATGGTTAACGTCATTTATCGGAAAAAATACGTGCATATTTTTGACTGTTTAATTTCGAGCGTGGCCATAAAATTCTAAATATTACTATTTAATAGTAGGCCTATGATAAAACTAAAAATTTAATCCATATAGGCATTCAATAAAAAACGCCGACAGCCTCAAGAGTTTTCAAATTATAGTCATTAGAAAATTATCTTTCATAAACTAAAAAAAAACCTCATTAGTTCACCCCTTTTCGAGCACTTTATTGGATGTATTCAATTTAAGTACTCTTTAAATCCCTATTAGAATAATAAAATGTTCTACGCTTTATTTTAAAATGGGTATGCGTAATCATAAACCGAGAAATTTTAATCTCTCCTCGGCACTCGAGTACCAGGACAAATCCAACTCTACAAGGAAAGTAAAATTTAAATAAATTATGAACTTCAATTTTATTACAGGTTTAGAAATAGATTTTGTACACCCATTTTAAAATGGGATGGTTACGCTTTTACAGAGATAAACTAACCTATTATTTGAACGCAAGTTGAAGAATAACTTCGTTATTAATATCAATATTGTACAAAGTTAATTAAATGAAATATTAAAATTAATTTTAATTACTGAATTTATTTGATAAAATTAAAACGTATCAGACTCAGGCTCACAAAGAAAAAACCACTCAATACTCTCAAAAAAAGTATTTAAAGATTACCAAAATTTACTACCACAATCAAAAATTACGTTTAAAATCAATTAAAATATATACTTAAAAACAAACGCATTTAGATTACGACCCACTATTCAAAAGACACTTGAAAATAGGTCAATCTTTTTAATTTGAAATAAATTACTTCTAAGAGGAATAAATTCCATTTATAAAATGGGTTAGTAAATTAAATTTCAAACCAATTTTCTCCCAATTTACAAAACTCCTTTAGACAAAAAACCATTACTATAAACAAGAAGGATCAGATAAGGAGAGGAAAAGTGGGGCTGCGTTGAGTTAGAGAGAGAAGAGCCAACCTCCCATTCGGGTGGAAAGGGGGGATAGGAAATTCTCCAGGTAAACTGTTGTCACGTGGTCGCTAGCTAGCGCGTCTCATAAAGGATTCGTTTTACCCACGTGACAACAATTTACCACGAAGCGTCTCTACCCCCGTCTGTCCCCCGTTCTCCCAGAGAGGGAGTTTAGGCCGACGCAGTAGGAGCCGCGCCGTTCCCACTTTTCCTCTCCTTATCTGATCCTTCTTGCTCTAAAATTATCTTCAAATCAAAGTGTCATTTTAAAGGCGTTCTGTAGCTCTTTACTTTCATGAACATTAGACGCGACACTCTTTAGCAATCGATAACAAAGACCGTATAAAAATTGGTTTCTTCAATGCTCGGCGATTTTTTTTTTCGCTTTCAATAAATAGTTTCCTTATATTAAGAAGCCAGTCTTATTAGCTTTATAGTGTTCCTATAGTCTTTGGTTAGCAACCTCCGTGTCTACTTTAGCGTGAAAAACTACTGTCGCGTGAATAGTACGCGAAATGTCAACTGTAATTCGAAATTTCAGAATAACAAAATTCGATTAATTTTCCTATAATATTGTCTTAACTACAAAGTAATCCTGATCGTCTTTGAACCATTTACGCGATAACTTTAATTAATTTCGAGGTAATTTTTTAAAGAGACAATATCTATCAAGGTGAAGTTTCCCTCGTTCAACGAGAACGAAACGAAATCAAGAGTTTTTAAATTTTAAGCTTCCCTGTTTGTTTGACGATTTCTAGCCACGCCCCTTGTCACATTTTTACCTAACATTAGGGTTTTCTACGGTCATGTCTATTATAATTGCGCTATAAAATGTAGAATCAATATGAAGGGTACCTCAGTTTTTAGTTCGACAGTCGTGAGTAACGGTACTTTCATTGAGATAATATTTTTGTTTGGTGAGTTTTATTTTCTTCATTCATTTATCTACTTAAATTGTTTATTATGGAAATATTTACTTATAAATGTTTAGTTACTTTTGATATTTAGCGGATCAATGTAGTGAAAATCCATTTAAAAAATTAATGATAAATTAATGCAAATAATTATTTTTTCCAATGTATTATTGTTAGGTAAATGTTGAATTTAATCGAAGAAATTATCAAACGAATTTTGATCCAACATAATAACTTCAGTATAATTAGTATATAATGTAGTGTTAGGAAATCAGATATAATTTACATATATACTCTACCGATAGATTAATGATAGTCGCGTAATTAGATAAAAAACGCCTTGTCGGATAGCGAGCGATGAAGCGGGTAGGACACTTGCCATTATTGTGCGCGGAATTTCAGGATTTGATGTTTTTGGGAGTGATTTTGGGATTTCAATGTTAATTTCCCATATTGAAAACGTTCAGAGATTTGTCTGACCCTTCGTTCAGAAGCTGAGATCTAAACTCGGCTTTTTGACTGTTGTAAGGCGATGCCAATAAATAAGCAAACGCCATTGTACGATAGGGCGCTGACCAACGTAGTTTCTTTCAAGTTCCTTATGGGGGGTTAAATTTCATACATTTTAAGGTTCCTATAATCTAAATAACTTATTCCTCGTATTAATTTTGACCCTTTAACAACGACTAGTCTATATATTCATATCACGCGTAATTAGCCAACACAATTTGTTCGTATCTTAGAAATGCGTGAATGAAATTAAATATGATAAAATTAGTGTAAAAAGTTTAATTGGTTGAATAAACTATCGTTTTTAGTCGCATCAGTGACTAAAAATTCGTGTTTAAGGAAATTTCCCGATTATGTACGTGAAATATTTAACGATTAAGTAAGAGTTTTTCCTTTTAGAAGATGCTATATTTTCTGTGTTTAATTATATCCATCAGTGTATTCCTAATAACGATTTCGAGCAAGCCCGTGACGTTTTCTGTTAGTTTCGCTCCAATAACGAATGATTTTACCAGACTTGACATTGGCCATCATTTTTTATTCGCTCTTAAATCAAACATTTGAGAGTAGATTGCCCGCGCGGTTCGCGTTTCTTCCAGTTCCAAATATCGGTTAAGTTCCAAACGTGGATTAAACCACATTTACGTGAGTTCTTATCTTTATTCTTCGTCAAATTGTTAGATTACGTATTTGATTTTAAATACGTATTTATACTTATCACAATTCGTTCATTACGACGGGGATGTTAATTAGTAAAATTGAAGGCCAGTTTTCCATCTTAGACAATTTTCTGATTATTTATGAACAATATACTGTCTTCCATAACTATATAGAATTGATATTGGTTAAGAGTCTAAGAAAATCGATCTTAATAGTTATTTGTAATTTAGATTATTTTATTTCCAATAACCTGTACATTAATATTAAAGTAGGTGCGTATTTTGGCCATCCCTACTAGATTTTCTAACTCTATCACCCTACTTTTTTGGGACTTTTTAAACGCGTCAATTGAAACCTTTATCCATTCTGATAAAACGCGTATAAAACTGTAAAAATATTCAATGTCATTTAAATGATGTATGAGAAATAATTTCACTTTCTTGAAATATAGGTTACGTGGTATTTATGTTCGCGACAAATACATTTGACCACTTTTGTTTATTGTTTTCAATTTTTTCGGTATTTGTTTTTTTTTTTGTTCGAGTGTAGAAGATGAAAACACGTATCATTTGTTCCGCGCTGTTGATCTTCGTCGTGGCTGTCTTATTTTCTAGCCCATCATCAGTCGTAGCGGGAAAAATGGAGCGATTGGCCGCTCTCGCTCTAGTTTTGAAAAGTCTGGGTGGTCAAAAAGGGGGAGGCGGTGGTATGCATCCAATGATGATGGGCATGCACGCCATGGGAGGTTTTCCAGGGAAAATGATGCCTATTCCAATTCAAGGGTACGACGAAAATGAATTATCTTAAACGATTACTGATGTTGAAAAATGAATCGTTTAAACGTTTTAACTATTTTAGAATGAAACCGAAGAAGTGTAAGGAAAAGGTCAAGATCATCGTGATCCAAGGAAAACACCACGGATTAAACAACTTTCACGGCGGAAACGCGTTCGTAGAATATCCATCTGAATTGCAAACGGAAATGTTCAGTTCGCATCTTGGCAAGGACTACTCCAAGTTCTTAATTGGTGGAACAGAACCCGTATTCAAAGTCGCCACTATTGGTGGTAGCTACGGTGGATCTGGTGGTGGACAACAATCTCAACACGTAGGAAGCTGGTCTTCTCAACATTACGGTGGACAGGCACAATCAAGCGGAAGCCTTTCTGGCGCTGATTTCTCTTCTGGGATTCACTCTTCCGGAGGTCTCTCTTCTTCCGGAAGTAGCCAAAGCCCCAGGATAGTGTACATCAACGATTACAAAGGGCAAGCGACCAAAATGCTTTACCAAAAACATTTGCAAGACACTCAGGGAAAGTGGGACGATCAATTGTAGTACCACCTTTTGACCATTTCTAACAAGTCCAAAGGGTTTTTATTCCGCGCGTAAGAGACTAAGTCAATTGAATCGAGTCTGAGCGCGACTCACCCGAAACTGAAGCCAAAACGTTGTATCACGTGACATTTAGAATTCTAACGACTTGTTGAGAAGTATTAGTTGGTTTTGAAGGAGTTGGGCATTTTATACAAAGGGAAATAAGTTTATATCACAGGTAATTGTATATAGTTAAGAAATTTTCCCCAGGTGGGAATTTTACGTTTTTTTTAAACCTATTTATTTTACGGTATTTATTTGCGTCTAATTTTAAATGAAATATTTATCATATGATTAAATGATGATTACCAAGATGAAGTTTTAATCTAGAAACTTTGTTGCTTAGATTAAAATTAAGTGTAAATTATACCTAATGGGAATTATCTGAATATGGTTTTATGTAATATTATACCATACAAATAATATAGTTTCATATATCGAATAAGGTTAAAGTTCAAGGATAACGGATATATTTACGGGTAAATTATAAGTTTTTTTGAACCAGTAATTAATTTTCATTTTATGTTCAGTTCGATTTAATCGCGAGAATATTGTAAAAAATTATTTAAATTCTTGTAAAATAATAATTAATAAATATCACAGTCGTCAAAAATTTATAAGAAAAAGTTATTTAATTTGATGAGAAATGAGTTCAAGCGGGAGTAGATTACGTAGGATCGCCAGAGTATATATATACGTTATTAAAACTGGTATTGTACAGATTATTAACGTTGAATTTTCTAGAAATAAACGCGTGGTTGTTAATTATATTAATTATAATTTCTAAAAAATATTTCATTAAGAAACGCTTAAGTATCTGAATTAACTTTTTATTTTGAAAAAACAGTAACTATGTCATCTGATTTTAATTGACTTTTCTCTCACTGTATGTCTTTATTGTTTCTATTTATTTTACACTTGACTTCTAACGCGTCAAATCGATAAGGCGAAGCCTAAATCAACATTAACGGATTATCGCGTCAATGGATTATCTACACTGCCGAGATTAATGAGATCTAGGAGTTATCTTGATTTTGCGAGACGCGATTAAATTCTTGAGAAAGTTGAATTTGTTTTGAGACTGTTGAAAGAAATTATTTTGTTTGTTATACCATAAGTTATACGTCGGCATTGCTGGAATAAAATAAAGGAAGTGGGTAAATTTGAGCCGTTCTAGTATTTCCGCGTCAATAGGGTCGTCTTTTAATCAAATAAAAATCACTCCCCACACCTAGCTCCGTGTCTAGTGAGGGTGGAAATGACGAGATAAACTACATAGAACTTTATTTTCTTAAATTACCTTTTTCTATGAATCCGAAAGTGTTTTCAACGTTAAAATCATTCGAAAGCAAGAGACTGCGAATGGTGAGGCAAATGAGATCACTAGTGGTCATACCACAATTTGATACCTCCTTGCGAAATTCGTCTAATGTTTCTTTATAGAAGTCAAATTCGTGTGTTAGATTTGGTACTGGAATATCTACGTCTAAAAATAGAATAAAAAAAAATACCTATTTTAACGGTATGTAAGAATATTTTACTATGAAATTATCGAGGCAGCTGGGCTTATCGCCCAGGGGAAATATTTAATCTAAAATACATTGAACACTCTCGTTTTTCGTTACCTGACAGATCATTCGTATCCCTTGGGTTTATTTCTGAATTTATGATATCGTTCCTCGAGTGATCCTCTTGTAGCGTACTTCCATACAAGTCCTCCGTATTATTTTCTCGGGTTACCTCGTCCAATTCCATAAACCTTCGTAAGGCGACGTTTTTCGCCATCACTCTCCGCCGTGTTTTCGTTAATTTGCAACTAATACACGCGCAATTGACGAATGGACAGTAAGGTTTGTGTCCTTTTATAGGTACTTGTCGACCGTGGTTGTTGCACAAGGTACATTTTGGTTGCCTTTTCCTGACAGTTGATTTCAAACTTAAGTCAACGGACTTAGTATCCATGATCGCCTTTTTTTAGGATTAAAAATGTTTTGAAGATTCTAGCAGAGCAATTAGAGCTTCAAATTAAGACCAATTACGTCAAACTGGGCCAATAAGCGAGATATAAGATGTCTTCTGGAAACTATATACATTTATAAAATATTGAATTGTCAATGGTATCCTTTCACAGCGTTAACCTTTCTATTTTCTCCCTCGCTGGTTTTTGACTGCCGGAACATATAGAACAGCACCATTAAGCTACTTATAGATATAATTTACTTATGATATCATCTGTAATATTCATTCAAATTGTCATTTTAAATAGCTATGACAAATTGTTCCATTCCATACATAAATATATTCAGATAGTTGAAATTTTCCACACCTGCATTAAAGACTAGTTTTTTATACTTTTTTTTTGAAACAGAAAACTGTAATGATAGTATATCGATTGTTATCTATTTGGTTTAGCAGTAATTCTCTAATAATAACTGAATTCGCTAAGCTGTAATCCTTTTCGGAAGATCGTTGAAAAAAGATTCCAAATAATATACATTTAAATAAAAATATATACTTTATTACAAAAAATTATTTGGTATAGCCTATCCTTAATTAAAAATATTTCATTAAATTTTTCTTTTCTTTTGTTACCAAGCGAAATTATAGATATAGATTCTTGGGTAGATAAAGTGAATATAATATGCTAATTTCATTGTTAACTAATATACTAAAATATTCATTGTGGTCTACTTACGAATTAAGAAATGTAATCCAATTTGTTCACCATATTTTCGTACGCGCAACCTCGCATCGTCATCCATCTAGACTTACCTAATACATAAATCCCTTAAATGTATATCCATTGCGGCGTTATATTATTAAAGAAATAAATAAACCTGTCGTGGAAAATCTGTTTTACAAGGTTCTTGAAGCGGAGATACAAATTGTTTAATTGTTATGGAAAATGTTGATAGTTTTGACTAGCGCCACGAAATATCGTTACGTTGTAGAAGTATTAAAGCATCCTTTATATTTTATTACGCTCATTTCCCTACGAAATGAAAGTTCTTAATAGTTCTATCTCGCCTAAGAGCTGTAACTTAATCTTTATTTCATAATGATGATGTACAATTACCTAATATTTCTCTTCGCGCGTGATTGCGTCGTTCTAAAAGTAATTTAGGATAATTAATAAGAAATGGACAATTTTCTGACGTTTATAACATTCATAAGCGTTGTAAATAAAGTGGTTTAAGTGTTTTCCTTTACACAAACTTTATTGACCATTGTGATTCACTTGTAGCAATATTAAAAATTCAACTACATAATATAGAACAATACAAAAGATTTTACGCAACGTTAATTAACAATATACGAAACATTTATACAATGTGACGTATACAAAAAGTTAAGACAAAACAAACTTTCAAATGTAGCAGAATATACGCGTAATACGCGGGACAACACGCTAATTTATTTGGACAGAACTAAACACAATATACAGAATAATTAACCATTTTCTAATTCGTTAGGACTAAACACGTAACATACGTGACAATTGACACATTAGACAATATTAAACACGTAACTATGCTAAATATATTGGAGAATGCTTGGTTTTCAGTGTGTATTATTAAAACATACGGAACAACACAAATTTTACGTGGAAGGACACCACAACTTTCACAGGACTAAAGACAACGTACAAGACAACACAAATTTCACAGGACTAAAGACAACATACAAGACAACACAAATTTCACAGGGCTAAAGACAACATACAAGACAACACAAATTTCACAGGACTAAAGTCAACATACAAGACAACACAAATTTTACGGGGAAGGAGTAAACGAAACATACAGGACTACACGTGATTTTGTTAGTAAGGAACGAGATATGGGACTGCACATTGGTTTTCTTGGAGAGGAACAACAGGACAACACATTGGTTTGGTCGGAGATGAAAATTATATAGGACAACACATTGGTTTGGTTGGATAGGAAAAACATACACGACAACACGTGGGTTTGGTTGGAGAGGAACACAGGACAACACATTGGTTTGGTCGGAGATGAAAATTATATAGGACAACAGATTGGTTTGGTTGGATAGGAAAAACATACACGACAACACATGGGTTTGGTTGGATAGGAAAAACATACACGACAACACATGGGTTTGGTTGGAGAGGAACACAGGACAACACATTGGTTTGGTTGGAGAGAGGAACAACACAGGACAACACAGTTTGGTTGGAGAGAGGAACAACACAGGACAACACAGTTTGGTTGGAGAGAGGAACAACACAGGACAACACGGTTTGGTTGGAGAGGAACAACATATAGGACAACACATTGGTTTGGTTGGAGAGGAACAACATACGGGACAACACATTCGTTTGGTTGGAGAGGAATAACATAGATGACATCACAATGATTTGATTAGGGTGAAAGAAAACATACGAGACAACACGGTAGTTGGATAAAAACAACATAGAAGACAAGGACAAGATATTCGTGGAAGGAACGCGTGACATATAGGAAAATATACGACCAACACGTGTTTGGTAAGAGAGTAGGAAATTAAATATACATAACAAGACATTACTTGAATCGGAAGAACATTTTGTTACGCAATATCGTCATAGAATAGAATAATAAGCGGAAAGAGGAAAAAATTACGGGACAACGTAACATACAGGTAAACACGATAGATTGTTTGAATTATCGTGATACTAATAACAATGGCTTGTCCTAAATGTCACGTTCAAAAAATTAAAAACAACCTAAGGGGCTAGTACAAAACAACAGTATTTAAATTGTCATTACTTAAAAGCAGTCATGATTTGGCTATTCACGCAAAATACATAAAGATTAAAAACATAAAATAATAATGTTAGTTAAAAATAACCTTAAGAGAGGTTATGGATAAAATCGATAAAAACAAATTTAAAATTAGATAAAAACCTTAGTCTAATCATTTTCTAGGACATAAATTTCCTTATTTAAAGCCAAATCGAACAAATGTTTCCAATTGCTTAGTTAAGGTAAATTTCATAGAGAATGGGTGGTCTTTGGCCTTTTTATTTTTATTTAGTCTTGTTTGTGGTTGCGTTACCCCTTTAATTTATATTCAAACTAAGACGCATTTTATAGCGTTACACCATGATTCTGAGATGATGAAAGTCAAAGAACGTGCAATTAAAGTATAAAAACCACTTAATTTTAAATTGGGTATATAGGTATAAAATTAAAAGATAATAATTTTTTTGTAGAGCGTTAAGTTTTAAATTTACTACTAATATAAATAAAATCTTTGGCCAAATAGTTTCGTTGTTTTCCTAGAACTTGAGACGTACAAAATCCTTCCGTATCTGAATTGAAAACTTTCTTTTCAATGATCTCAGTCTGTCTTTTACTTCTGTTTGACCTTGTTTTCTGATGGCTGTGTATCATCTTCATCGCGTCTACTTGTTGCCTAAATAATATATTATACGCTATAATATTCCTCGCAACTAACGGCACGTAATTACTCGTTTTCAACAAAATTAATCAAAGAGGTTCGTGTCTGTTTTAACATTTAACTTTCTTTAAATATTTCCAACTTAAAATTGTCAATTTTTGGAATTTCAGCTTTTTGGCCAACAATTATAAAATCCGGCAAAGTTAAGGGATCTTATTGGCCATTATTACCGCGTTTGAGCGGCCATTGGGTTGTACGCCTTTTAGTGGAAAAACAAATGCACTTACTGGAAATATTTTGGATTGAAATGATGAACGGAGTGATGATTTTTTAAGCTTCCCATTATGAGTGCCAATGTTGCTAATTTCTCGAAATGAAGCCCCTCAAAGTGGTCGTGTAGAAACATAAATGGAAACATTAACACCGCCATTTTGACATTTTTGGTTGCTTTGGCACGTTATTAGTTGTTGCTTCACCTGAAAAAAGAAATTAAATAATAATTTATCAATTAGTAATGTATCTTAAGTACGTGTACTACTACTTTTAATTTAAATGGTATAAAAAATTCCAAATAATCTCGACATTTTTAAGAAATTCTAGCTAGTATTTACGCGGACTTAACGTAATCCGAACTTAATACAAAAATTAGCGCTAACTCCACCTCCAAAAAAACTGAAAATAAAAAAATCTGGCATCTTTGTACCGTGTTCTCAGAATTTGTAATTACCCTATTATTTCCTCGAAGTTGAATGAACTATTAGTTAGACTTTAAACACGTTTTTACCCGTATGGTCCGTCGATTAGAGTAGGTTTTTTGATAACAATATATCGCTTCAATATTTTAATTACAGACTATAGATGACTCTTCGTGTTATTGTACCGAAATTAACCCATGAAGCGTACGTTTTTTTATCTCGAAACATGAACTCTGTAGTTAAACTATAAACAAACGACGAAATTCTATCCTTTGAAATTATAATTAATGTTTCAGTCGGAGTAAAGAATCCATTTAACAAATTCATTACATGTACTCTACCTTTTTCTCAGATTAAAGTTAATTTTAAGGCATTCAAATTTTGTCTTGCATAATTATACTTTATACAACTATTAAGAACTAAATAATATTTTTAAAATCTCCACGAAGATGAGAAAACGCGTTATTTCGCGCATTAGTGGAAACTAAACTTATCTGACCAGACTTATCTGGGTGGAATGACGTCATCACCATAATTTATTCGGTTTTATCTCTTCGCGACAATAATTGAAACTTGCCCACCAGGCTGGCTTTATATTACTGATACACGATGCCTTTTCAATCAACATTTTGCTGCCAAGATTCGAGCTTTTGCGTCAAAACCAAAGTGTTAGTTTAAACGAATCTTCTTGTTTATTTAATCCAAGTCACAGAAATGTATTTGAATAGCTCGAATGATATCTTGTTTTACAAATAAATTATACGCGTACCTTTTTACTTACTCATCCTTTGGTCGGTTCCGACGACACCCCGCTTGTTCGACGTTCCTCGTCATAGTAACATTGGCCGATATATTGTTGTTACATTTTATAGCCCTTCGAAAAAGAGTTTATCGGTGGGCATTCAATCGAGAAGTCCAATAATAGTCAATTTTTTTTATCTTTAACTCGTGTTTATAGGAAAGAAAATGTTTTCCTCCACCTTCACGCTTGAATCTATAACTTTTTAGGTATTTATTTTAAGCTACATTTCGAAAGAATATCGTCAGAGGAAAATCATTTCCTATTTTGGAACTTTTTCTCACTTTTTTTGTCCTCCGTGTGATTTCCAGGTTTATCCTGGAATAGTTTTTCTACGGACACGCGAATGTCTCGATATAGTAATGACAGTTTCGATGTAAAATTACTAGTAACACGTATAGCCTTACGCGTATAAGAATGTTTTGCAAAAGCGAAGGAGTAAATTTGGATAGGGTTGTTAGCCCCAACCGTCCGCTACGAGTCAATTCACCGCTTAATGATAGTTTATTTTAAAGCTGTATTTTTTTACCAGTATGTAGTATTTTTATATGAAGGGTATATATGTAGATATTTCATTAAGCGCGTGTCAAGTTCCTTTAATTAATGAATTTTAATTTTAAATTTTTAATTCATTTTTAATTATTACAAATACGTTTAACACTATACAACATTTAATTAAGAAAACTGTAGTTACTTTCACAATAGATGCGATTTTAATTAAATAGATTTTTTAAAAATATAATTTCATTTTTGGACAAATTATCCCAAACAGCTAGTATCAGTTGTTCTTGTAAACCTTTTTTTTCATTTAACTCAACCATGATCTTGTTGTTCAACATAAAATGATCGTGAAATGAGTGTAAATGATATTTGAAATTGGCCTTAACATAATACCAACAATAGTATTTGTATTTTTTTCTTCAACGATCCAATGATCTAGTAATATACTTAAAAAGGGTTCCTTCCTTATTCATTTCGAATTTTTTTCGTTGAAAATCAAAAATTTCAAAATTCGTTCAACCGTGTATGTATGATCGTGTTCAAGAAGACTATTTATTTTCCTACAAGGTTAAAAATAATATATCTATCTGTTTCAGCCTTTTTTTAGTGCGCAATTTTCTGTAGAATAGAAATAAAGCTTAGCGTTTAATACTGCAATGTCTGCAAGGCGATTTCTCACGCTAGCTAAAGGGTTAAAATATTCCTTCCACGTAAAATTATTCTCTACTTCAAATCGATATCAAGAGTTTAATCAAATACGTGTTGTTTGGTTCTGTTACTCATTAAAGGGCGAGTGTAACCTAACAACAGGTGATATTTTATTATTAACGATTCCTTATCGTTTAAACAATCTTAATCCATTAGTAAAAAAAATTGCAAATAAATATTAAAAATCAATTTAAATCTTTCCTGGAAAATAGGCTTAGCTAGATTCATGGAGATCAGCTGAATTAAAGGCTCAGCGAGCAATCAAATGTTATTGGAAGTCTCGCCTTAACGACAGACCTTTGCTCGTTGGTCCATGGCTCTTCAATGCGAATAAGTTAAAGTCTGATCTCCAATCACTCAAGATTTTACTCTCTGACGTCATAAAATCTCTGGGTGGGTGGACCAATCCGGGGCAGATTAAATATTTATTTCCATAGCTTCATTATTCTCCACCTTTTTGAGCAAAGAAAATGTCTGGATTTCTCAACCAAGATTACATTACAGGCGTAGATAATTTCCAAAATATCTTCAATTAACGCTTCACACTCTGAAAACGTTGTCGAATCCGATCAGATCAACTCTTTGGGTTATTAATTGCGTTTCTTGATCAAAGATCTACACGCGTGACCCCAAAATTGTATAATTTGACCTTTCCATAACGGTTTTAAATGGTTTCAAAGTCAAGATTAATCTAAAAAGATCTCTAGTTCAATAAATGAAAATGCTATAAATTGCTCCATGTTCCGTTACGCTACCCCTAAATGCGAATCCACCATAAAAAGCGAATTCCCATGGAGAAATAACTACTGGAGAAAACATGTTGAAATTTAGATGTAAATTCACCATAACGCTTTTGAGAAATTAGTACGCAATATGATTGACAGGTTGATATAGATTTTTTATTTTACTATCATTTATAACGGTCCAAAAAACAAAAAATAATAAAAAAGATTTACATAATTTTCATATTAAAATATTTGTCTAAAAAATAAATTAAACGCCCCCATTTTATAGCGATAACTCTTTTTCACACTCCCATATCAATATTTAAGCAACCCTCACCCCCTTCCGGAAGTTGACCTTGCGGATCCGCCCCCTATTTTTTTTTGGGTTCGTCGAGCGTCAGTTTGAGTGACGCCGTGAAATCGAGAAGGTCGGTTAATTATTATACCTTAAATTCGCTAATCGTGCTGGATTATATCGAGGCAAATATGGATTAAATCGCGCAATTTGTGAAACAAAGCCTAAAGTCTTAAGGAATATCTCTGCCTGACTCGAATTCAATGTAAGTTAAATTTTAAGAGATTATTTTTAATATTTACGTGATGGGCAGAGGCTAAGCCTAACGCCTCATGCTCACTAAAGGGGGCATTCATTAAATTGTTGCGTTCAAGGGGGTCGCCCGTAAATTGTCGCGTTCGAGGGGCTACCCAAAACACTTTAAATTACCAATATTGTAACTGATCTAGCTTGAACAGTAGTATAATATAATTTCGGTATTTTTAAATTATTAATAAAAAAGTAATTTATTTTTTTAGAGTGAACATTTTGGTTAAAATTTTGTATAGATTATGGCAAATGGGAAAAACATATTCGCGATAAAAATCTAATAAATATTTACAAAACTGTGAATTATATTACAAACAAAATTATAAAAATTCGGATTTCGTTTTAAAATTACATATGGCCGTGATGACCGTGGTGCATGTGATCAAAATGCCCCATGTGGTGATGGTGTCCCATGTGGTGATGATGACCATCGTGATGAAAATGTCCCATGTGATGATGGTGTCCCATGTGATGATGATGTCCATCGTGGTTATGATGACCTTTGTGTTTATGGATGTGGATAATTTTCTTTTCCTTTTTCCCCTCCTTTTTCTTGTGATGATGTCTGCGAGTAAAAAAAGGCAGAAGTTGATTAACAACTTATTTTGAAGCTTAATCCGTGGATTAGAAGTTGGTAGGCAATTTGATTTTAAGACTAAGAGTTAAATATTAGGAATTTAATAAACTTACTGTATGAATAATGGATGATGATGATGTCCTCCTCCACCCCCTCCTTGTTGGGCTTTAAGTACCAAGGCCAAGGCTGCGAGCTTTTCCAATTTACTCGCTTCGGCTTGATGGGCAACGAATACTAAAGCTAATGCCATTGAGGCATAGAGCCATAGTATTAATTTTCGGGCGGCCATTCTGGTTTCTAAAAAAAATAATATTTAGCTACAAATCAAATATGAATAAACTTTCGAACAAGTCCATTTTCTATACATTTATAAATTAAAATAAACCAAAAAGCCAGTTTATTTAATAAACTATTTTTCTTAACCATATAGAGTAGCAGTCTCTTTAATTAATATAATTATAATTAATACAATTTCTGTAAAGAAACGTAATTAATAAAAAATATTAAACTAAAACTAATATAATCTTTAAAATTCATAGTAAAGTGTAAAAAATTTCTATCTAGAAATCTAACCCTTACTTTTTAACGAAACACCTTCGATTGAATGATAGCCTTAATTTACCGTGATCTCTTTATATAGCCATACCCGTTTTTGATTATTTAACGCGCCTAATTAGGTATTTAACCATTGGTTCGTAACATTAAAAAAAGTGTCAATCTTCTTCCTTCCCCGTTCCTCCCGGTGTAAATTAAATCTTCATTAATTTCCTTTCGCTACTCGTACAAAACACCTCGGAAGAAATTATTAAGTAATATAGCTTAAAATATATCGGAATCACTCGGCCCTTAAACCGCAAAAACATTTCGTTTTCCGATGATAAATAACGCGATACCTTTCCCAAAAAAAAACTAAATAAAGATTCTCTAAATTAAATTCTATATAGAGTTGAATGCGGGTATGAAACTAGGCTACATCTTATTTGTTTTCTTAGAAATTAAGTTTATGGGGAGCCTCTTAATTTTCCCTTATTGTCAACTTGATTATGAAATGACTTTAGATGAATTGCGAAGGAAACTATTCACTTGGTAATTTATTTTAATTTTAAAATTAAATTATAATAAATTTATCACTAAAAATTTATGTAGATTGGAAAGTTTTTGTTTATTTGTAAGTGATGCTAATAATTAGTTATCCTTGGACCATAAACTTCAATCTCCCTCTCTGGGATAGACTTTATGTCGCCAGACGGAAAAATTAGATACGTTGACGCGAAGATTATAGTTATTAGACATCATACCCGCATTAATTAATTTACAATTAAATTATTTTTAAATTTGGCAATTTTTAGACACAGTCAAAAGAGTGAAAAATAATTTTCATCTTGTGAAACTTTTAAATCTGAATAATATTTTTTATTTCAAGATTAAAAAAATTAAGATAAAATAATTATAAAACACTGATTCAAATAGCCCTTTTGCGTCGTTATCATCATGAATATTGAGTGAACAATTAAAATAAAAATAATTAGAAGTAAATAACCAACAAAAATTATATCAATTTTATAATTTATTACTTTAAATCAATATCAAAATAAAAAATATATTTCTTGCACAATACAAATATTTTCTAAGCCTTTACTATACAAACATGTTAATTTTTTTATTACAACCCAAAAAAAAACTAATTTTTCCTCTTCGCCCTCCCTTTAAACCTATTTTAAATTTTTAATCTATAGATATATTTTTAATAACGTATAAACGATTATAATTTTAATCTCTCATCTCAATCAAAACGTTATTTCAAGCGAGGTATAGTAATAACAACTTCGGTAATTAAGGCATGTCTAAATTAATAAATAATTATATGTAATTATACTTGTTCATTTTGGGATTTGGCAGAAACTAGTTATTTCGTACGTGGTATAAGATTAGTGTATCGATCCACCTCGGTATTATAATTGTCGAACCTTTTTTGGGTATAAATGGCTAATTTAACACCAAATGAATCGCGGCTTTTAGAGGAAAGTAGACTTAAATTTGTAAGTTAAAAAATCGTTAAAAAATCCCATATTATTAGGATTCAATCTCCCTTAAAATGAACCTGTCCTTTAAGTTATAAATTACTGATATTTTGCAGATAAGTAAACACGCAAATATACTAATGGTTAATTAGTGAGATACAAAATAATATTTTTATTAATTTTCAAATAAGAAAAAATACAAAATAAATTATCCATAACTGTTAAAAACAATGAAATATTTTAGTTAAAACTATGACAATGATCTGAAGAACAAAATTAATCGAAATATATAAAAACAATTAACAGGTGTTGAAATCTTAAAACATTCCTCCTTCCATGCCACCCATATGACCATGATGTCCATGATGGTCGTGGTGCATGTGATGCATATGATGATCGTGATGGTCCATATGATCGTGATGATATTTATGTTCGTGATGATCATCGTGATCATGATGATTTTTGTGATGATGATGATCCTTATGATCGTGATGAAAGTCTTCCTTGTGTTTATGAATGTGTATTATTTTTTTTTCCTTCTTCTCCTCGTGATGTCCACCACCACCGCCGCCGCCATGATGTCTGAGTTTAAAAAAACACGAAGTTGATTAAAATATCAGTTTCATTTCATTTAAATTTAAAACTTACTGTATAAAGAGTGGATGATGATGATGACCACCACCTTGCTGTCCTTGTTGAGCTTTAAGAATCAGGGCTAAGGCTGCGAGTTTTTCTAGTTTACCAGCTTCAACTTGGTAGTCGTTAAGTACCAAGGCCAGTGCGATGGTAACGAGTAAGCACAGTACTATTTTCATGGTTTCCTGAAAACATTTAAACGCGTTAAAATATATTTTCTTATTAAACTACTAAAAGCAATATTTAGATAAATGCTCAGTAAAGTTATAAATATTGAAATTCCATGTCTAACTTATTACAAAAATGATTCTTCGTTTACTCAAATTAAGAACTGATCACTCACTTTAGTTTCCAATTGTCACTTTCGATTGAATGATACTTGAAATTTTCTGTCCGACTTTATATAGCCCTTCCGATGAGGTATTGTTAATGTCGTATCGAATTATATAGTTCGAAAAAAAATATATATTTTTGGTATTTCCTGATGTATTTCCATTTCCTTGGGAAAATAGTCTCCGTTCTTATTTTCCCCGAAGGATAATATTAATTTTCGATCCTTAAAATAGCTTAATTACTCGCCCTTTGCCTCGAAAAATAATGTTATGCAAATTAAAATGAGAACTTGGTAATTTTAATTATTTCAGTGCGTAAAATTGCTGTAAAATTTTAATTTGGTTCGTTTTAAGCTGAAAATATGATATTGTTTAAATTTTAAAGGGAAAGTGTCATACATTTTTCATTAGTTTCAAATTTATGAATTGATTAGCTTTGATAACAGTTATGATAATATTTGTGGCAAATGATATCATATTTTTAATTTTTATTAAAATTAATGAAATTCCTCTTATTTATTACCTTTATTTGAGACCACATGTGTTAGAAAACTCTTTTTCCTTCATTTAAAGATAATTAAAGTAACGAAAGTAATCTTATTTAACTTAAAACGCTTAGGTATACTTCTTAAAAAATTTTGATAAATTCTTTCAACCCGCTAAGCCTAAATCATTATCATTTATCTTTTTTTTTTTTTAAATAAAATTCAAACTTGACAACCAATTAACTTGTGGGGGGGGGGGGATATTAACGTCGGCCTAGAAAACAAGTTCTCACGTTGCCACACAACCATCTTGTCAATTTATTGTATTGTAATTATAATTAATAAATTATAATTAATAAATTATAATTTTGATCTTTTTTTTTTCAGTGTATACAAGTTAAATTCAAAACCTTCGTCTCTCGGGGACGTATGCTTTGACCATCCATCGTCAAGTGTCGCTTCAATTTCGAACTTTACTATCAAAAGTGCGTGATATAATGAAAAAGTGTGAAATAGATTCGCGCCAAAATGTGGAGTAACTTTGACAAGCCAACTATTTGATTTCTTCAAGTGTCGCTGCAGTTTTTTGACAATTTCGTGAAAAAGTGTGAATAAGTCGCGTTTCGTGTTATAAAACATGAATACAAACAAAAACTTTTGAGTGCGTGTGATTTTTAAGCAAAGTGATGTGCCAAACGGATTTTCATTTCATCATTGCCATGGATATGTCATCAGCGATTTCCACTTGGATTTAATCTTCAAGAACTTGTAAGTTATATTTTAATTATTTTCATTATATTGTCACATGTTGGAGGGTTCGTTTAATTAGTACGTAGGGTTTGCGCGGTTATTAGTGTTGAATTTAATAGAACCAGACTCCATGGTAAATATATTTTCGAAAAAGTTTATTACTAAAATAAACTCTTGGAGAAAAAACATATTGCGCAGCTTGTTGAGTTGATTTTATGGCCGATGTATTGGGGGAGACCCTTATTGAGTAAACAATTCTAAGTTAACTAGGCCTAACAAGTGACGTGCCTATGGTATGGGATCTCGTAAACATGACAAAAAGTGCTTCAAGTGTGTAGACTTGGATCAAGTGATCCTGAACCCCTTTTGTTGTAGATTTAGGATGTAAATATACGTTTTAACTTACAATGAGTGTACGCTTAATGAAATTACACGTATAAATAATATAGGTATTAATGTATTTAAACCTTATTCTATTACCAAATGTGAGCTGTCTTATGACAAAAGCATTTTTATGACTATATAAGAAATGTTAAAAATGAACTTGAAGCTAATATATGATAGTCAGACCATAATTCACTTTATATAAAGGTTAAACGCGACGAAATGAATTTTCTACAAAGGTTTTCGTCAGTTAAAATCAAAGTTTTAATGATATTTTTTGCAAAACAAACAAAGAAAAAAATGAAATAATGAACACATAATTTTCCTAGTAATAACAAAGGGATGAAAAACGTCTTCAAAAAATTAAAATCATAAAATTAAAAACCTAAAATGCATTTAGTTAAAATCACTCTTTAAATATATATTACACACACGCAAAAATATTCTACGGTTATCAGAGAATTATTTCATATCTCCCATTCCTTCCCATCCATGATGTCCGTGGTGTTCGTGATGTCCATGATCGTGATGTCCGTGATCGTGATGGTCATGATGCATGTGGTGCATATGATCGTGATGTCCATTATGGTGATGGTGTCCCATATGATGATGATGACCCTTATGATGGTGATGACCTTTATGATGATGATGACCGTCGTGTTCGTGATGTCCTTTATGATGATGATGTCCTTCGTGTTCGTGTTTATGAATATGAATTTCTTTTTCTTCGTGTTTTTCTTCTTTGTGTCCGCCACCTCCTCCTCCGTGGCTGTAGAAATAATTTGGTTAATTCGCGTTATAATATTAAAATAGCTTAAGAAGGACTTACTGAATCATTACTGGATGGTGATGATGACCACCTCCTCCGTGACCTTGTTGGGCCCTAAGAATTAAAGCCAACGCGGCTAGTTTCTCTAGTTTACCAGCTTCCGCTTGATAAACATTTAAAACCAACGCCAGTGCGATTGAGACTAATAAACAAAGAACGGCCTTCATGATCTGAAATGTTTTTAAAATATATTTATATATCCGTGGGATTGAATACCAGGCTGAAAGACATATTATATAACTAATATTGTCTCTTACACAATACCTCTTTTAAAACCTTATTCCATGATATTTGGTGTAATTATGGGAGTTTAAGCCATAGGAAAACTCTATTGAACGTAAATTTAAGGTCAACCTAACTCACTTTAGTTTAATTTTTATTTGTAACCAAATCAGATTGATAAAGACTCCAGAGCCGAAAGCTCTCGTGTTGTATTTGTGGTCACATATACACCCAAATTATAAACTTGCTCTTATAGTAAACTTGAAAAGGGTCTTACAGGTGTTGTTAGGACTCTAAACTATATATTTTTAGTTGTAATATTGAAAGGAACCTAAATCTATACTGAAACCTACGCTTTCTGTCTAGGAACTTGTTTTCCTTCTTACACCGCGACTAAATATCATTCCTTGTGCAAAATCTAACTTTCAATAACGTATTGCAAGAGACACATTATGTTATAAATACACGAAGAATTATTCACTCACTTTGTTATCCAAGAATCTCTGTCGATTGAATGATGGTTTTGATTGTATTTCTCGGGCTTTATATACCCCCTTTCAATTCTTCATATTATTTGTTAATTAACCGTGTTTTGATACGTATATGGTAATTGTAATACCAAAAAAAAAAGATAGAAAAAAATATTGTGATTTCTTCTTCCCATTTCCTTTGGTTTGGTGGAAATGCCTTCGTCCGTGATTATTTTGCTTCATTAGTTTCCTCTTCGTGAACGATATTATAGAGTCTAGTACCTTAAAATAACGGAATCATTCGCCCTTTACCTCGAAATAAGATTCGCTTTCAAATACTACGGTTTAAACCACCGGTTTTATTTATATTTTTGCTCGAGGTAACGCAAATTAGTTTTTAATATACCGTGTAGAAGAATCGCTTTTGGCAATCGATATTTTAAGAATGAAAAATGGAGAAAAAAGTGTTTTTATTTATTCTCTACTACTAACGGTAATAGTACTGTAAAATCGCGGTGAAAATATAATGAAATCAACGCTAATTTATCAACGTAACTTTAATCTTCTTAAGCCTAATTTCAATACAAATCTTTTGTGTCGAATTTACCACTTAATCTAGTAAATTGTAATTTAAATTTGAATCGTAGAGATTACGGTTGATTCTCACTCGTTCTGGCAACAGTGATTAAGTCGTTTTCGCGCGGTCTTTCTCGTGAAAGTACTTAATCCATTAATTCCTACCTTTCGTATGCTAGACATTCCAATAAATAGTTATAGCTTTATGATTTTCACATCGCAATTGCGCTGAATTTTAAGTATTACAACTAATTTAATCTACATAGAAATTAAAATAGTCACTCGATCAATTTACTTACCGATGGATGTAAGACTTGAAACCCATTTCTCGCTCAGACCACAAAAACCTCAAGATCTAAGCCGATGAATCGGTAAACGCGAAATGAAGCGACGTTTGTTGATTATTTTTGCTTCTAAACTTTACGAATTTTTAAATAATAATTGGGCCTATTGTTATATTTTCGAATTTCCTCGAGATTCACGGATTAAGATAAAGAATGGATTATCCCAATACTTTTCCTTTTAAAATAGATCCGAAAGGAAAACTAAACCAGTACATTTTTTCTTTATCCGTCATGCAAGAATTCCTTATAGGAAAGCCTTAAATAAATTCGGCAAAAATATTCATTTTTTTACAAATATTTTAAATAACAGAAAAATTTTGAGTGCATTAGCCGAATTTGAAATATATTTCTTTTCTTTTACACGAATTCTAAGAAGTGCTAATTTTCTTATCCATTGTTGTACGTTTTAATTCGAGTAACTTGTTATTAGTTAAAGCTTCAAAATGTTTATCTTCGGATAAACACGATCCATCTAACTATTATAAGAATTTAAAAATCAAATATGATCATATTTTAATGTCGCTTTATATATGTAAGCATCTATCTAGTGGGTGAAAAACAACATTCAAACAAACGGCAGTTTTGGTTAGATCGAACATGATTTGGGTGGTTTTCTTAGGCATCTTTTGGTTTTAAATTGATGCATTATCAAATATAGGGATCGTGTAAAATTGGTGAAGATTTTTAGAAATCTTAATGGTGTCACATTTGTTTTAGGCAGTCAGATATGTTTTCAATTTATATAGGATAGATATGCATTTATACATTCACCTTTTGATAACATTAGTAATGAAGCTCAGTAAAAAAATTCAACGGGAGTTGACACTATATACTACGTTGTCCTATGACGTTTAGTATCGTGTATTAATCCGCCATATCATTGACCATTATACCAACTTCCCTCGAACATAAGTGTATATATATTTGCCAGTGCTTAATTAAGGGGGGAAGTCTTTTGTTAATACTGAAATATTGAATTTGTTATGGAAAATGTAAATCTAGCTAAATCCTCGGTTTTCCAAACTGAAAACTAATATTGAATGAGCTAATTGTTTAACCGAATTTCGAAATTATATTTAAGTGGTTTGCAATTGTTATTTAAATACAATGCAACCTAACAAGATATTTTTTTATCGATTCCTTATCATTTAAATCCACCAATGAAGAATTTACAAATATATTAACCGAAAAAATAGGGTTACA
Source organism: Odiellus spinosus (assembly GCA_963920705.1). NCBI lineage: Eukaryota > Metazoa > Arthropoda > Arachnida > Opiliones > Phalangiidae > Odiellus > Odiellus spinosus. Next base: position 22,975,823 of record OY987233.1, on the reverse strand, counting down.
TAGATTCTTGGAGATACTAAGCCTATTTCCCAGTTAAGTTTTAAATTTATTTCTAATTTAATATTTGTTTTGTAATTTTTTACTGCTAGATTAGGCCTATTTAAATGTTATTAGTTTGCATTCACTCTTTAAATATTGCGTATTTAAAATAATTAAAATATAATGTCAATTTTAAACCTTTTTATTAAAATAAATATATACCGGTATATTAAAACTTTTTAAAAAGAATGCTTTTTACAATATGAGGAAAATTAAAAACCATGATATATACATTTACAATTAAAAATTAAGCTTTTAACAATTAATCTTCGTGGCCATGCATCTCTTCGTGATGATGATGACCATGACCACCGTGACCGTGTCCTTTGACGTGAATTACTTCAACCTCTTGCTTCTTTTCAACGTGTCCTCCTCCTCCTCCACCGCCTCCGTGGCTGCAAAAAAAATATTATTTTAATTAATGTTTGGTTGTTTAATTACTGAACTTAATTTGAGGTTGCTTAGTTTAAGTCTTGTTAAAAATCAGACCAATCGGATATAGTTCTAACAATCTGCCGACTTTTTTTTAAGAAACTCAATCAATGTTGAGAGCTAAATTAATATAATTGGTACGATTGTCGTAATTCAAATCTAACCAAACAAGAAATTCCACTAAGTACAATAATATTGCCTAAGTCTTATATTCGTAGGACATTACAAGGACCCATAACATTAGAGACTAACGCATCTACTGAAAATGAAATTATAAATTCAAAATCTGTTCCATTTTCAAATAGAAACATTTCTTTTAAGCTAAAATAACTAAAACCAAGTTTGTGTACTCACGCGATGAAAATTGGCATGTGTCCGTGTCCGCCACCTCCTTGTCCCTGTTGGGCCCTCAAGATTAGAGCTAGCGCGGCCAATTTTTCAAGTTTACCCGAATTAACGACATTGATAGACAAGAGAGACAGGCACAGAATTGTGGCGATAAGTAGCGTTGAAGTACGAGCCATAGTGAAATCTATATAAAATAACCAAAAATAATATTTTAGAGTTTTTCTTCAAGAAATCAAAGGTATTAACAAATACCAAGAGTAGCTATGAGATGCGATGCGTAGTTGTAAAGGCAATGAATTGATTCTGATTTTACCATGGTTCGGTTTACGCTTTTATACTTGATGTTTAATGATTTGTGGATTTTTTTTTTTTCCATCTATCGAAGCCGAAGGGGTTTTTGTGGATCATCCAATTTCATATATTTTTTTTTTGTTTATTCAAAGGCAAATGTCTAATTTTTGCTTCCAAGTTCCTGTTCTGCGTATCACTGATCCTTCCTCGTATCATTGTCGCTACGGAAAAATGACAGTAGTAGGAACTATTTTTATAAAAATAGGGTTATAAAATATATATATATTTTTTTTAATTTTTATTGTAGGGACGTTTTTATCCACGACTAATGTTTTATCTTAATTTCAATCGATTTTGCGTGTCGCGAAGAATACAAAATCGCGTTAACTTTGTTTTCTTTTTGAATTGAGGAATAAGGAATTAGTCAGATTAACGACACGGACTGTAATTTTGGTGAAATTATACGTAATTTTGAGATATTTTTGATGTCTATAAACAAAATATTCTTACAATCCGTATTTTCTTAGAGTAGCTTTATGCAACGTGTTGTAAAATCCCAATTGATTGAGGTTGCGATTTATTTATGGAAACATTTTTATTTGTTTCACTTCACGTTGATAGAATATCAATGAAGCAACGAAACATTTCGAGTGAGGCTGTGCCATATTTTTCACGAATTTCGGACAATAAAAATAAATATTTTTATAATTTCTATTATACGTAATAGTTGCCCAATTATATACCCTAACCATGATCTAGGATAATTAATTTTTATTTAAAATTTCATTACCGGTAACGAAAATTCAATCTTACTGGCCTCTGGGGATTAAGGCTAGAAATTCCCTATAAATATACACTTCCTTAGTGTAATCTTATTAATTTTAACAATTATTTAAATGTTTTGACCATAACTACATAATCGTTTAATCTCGTGGGAATTTTAACATCATAAATAAGGATTATTAAATATCTCTTTTTCCCACACCTTTTATTAGTCAAAAATTATCTACTTAAAATCATACCCTAGCCTCTGGCTTCGGATTATAGATATCCTTTTACCTTTGTGGTTATAAAAGGAAGTGTCAGTCTAGTTTTATTTTTTATCATGACTGCAAAGGGATGGTAACGCGAGATTTTGTCATGTTTATTTTAATTTTAACCTAACTCAATTCGGGCCTTTATCGGTTTCTGTCCAATTAATTAAATTAAATGTTACCTTTTTAATGTTAATAATATTTAAGGATGTGTACGAAAATTATTTTTTCGATTTACAATCGGTGATATCATCAGATCTTAGAGAGTAAGTCAACATTTTGTGGCAACCATGTCCAAATATTAATTTTATGAAATCGTGATACTATCCTCTTAATATAATTACAGAGAGATAAGCATATATACCCTTTAGGTACTCGTTACCCATTTATAAGCGCTACTTGTACGCTACTTTCTTAATATAGATAATAACGATTAAATTTATCTTACAATATATATTAACACCAAAAGAGTGGTGTGAGAACTTTTCTCACGAACGTGATCGTCTCTCGAAGGGCTAGGTTACAAATTCTGTCAAGAAAAAAAAACCAAAACAAAAAAACATAAATGATCTTAAAGAAACCAAAAATAAAACGGATTTCTTGTGGAACGCTGAGACTCTGATGCATTAAAGGATAAATATCACGTAATTTAACAATCGCATCTTTTAAATAAATTTTTAAAATCAACTTCTATTACCTTTATTAAAGATAAAACTTGACCCGTACAGTTAACTAAATTATTTATAAAATTAATTAACCTAATTCTAATTTAATATTAATATTATATTTAAAATACATTACCATAAGGATATTTTTAATATAATTAAGATGCTAAATAAAAAGCTTTTAACTTTCTAGATAATTTCCCTTATATCTACTTTGTTTTTACAACTTACCTTCGATATGTGCATATTATAGAGCCTATTTTTACTGCAGAGGGATAGACAAATAAGTCATGGCTTTTTAAATGTTGAATGAATTGATATTCGCGATGTTTTGAAGTACAAACAATAGAAAGGTTTGATAAACCGTTCACAATTTCACTTCATTATGAATTTCCTATGATCCAAAGTTTTCATAAGACCAACCCTTTAAATAATCTCAAGAAAAAATAAAGAAAATATACCTTGGGCGTGAAAAACAGTTTTAGAGATCAACTTTTCCTGTATTTGTTACGATCGCGGACATCGCCAATGGTAATTAGGTATCTTAAAAAAGGTTGTAAATTTTTTCTAAGCCTAACAGCCTGGTTTCTCACCTTTACTAAATGTATATGGATGGGAAACCCAGTGTCATTAACATAAGTTTTTTTGCTTTTTTTTAGTTTATTACCAAAAAATACCTCTTTTTTGTAAAATAGACAAGTTAAAAACTATAACCATCCACGTATATAAAAGAAATGAAAACATAGTGTTGATTGTCAAATAGTAACTGCTACACGATCAAGTAACAACCTAACAACTGCTAATGTTCGGCAAAGTTTGAAGTTTTGTTTTAACAAAGATTTGAAAGTTAGCAACCGACTTAAAATCAAGTTAACAATTTAAGCCGTAATATAACTTATAAGGTTACGTAGACTCGTAATCAAACAAGTAATTTAAATTTAACCAGATGACGTCAACAAAAATCGTGTCATTAGCTCTAGTGGCTTTGTTTGCCATCTTCATTTTAACTGGATCTAGAGTAGAAGCTTCAAAGATGGAAAAATTGGCCGCTTTGGCCCTTATTTTTGGAGGTATGGGTATGGGAGGTGGTCAAGATCATGGTCACGGCCATCACGGACATCACTATCCAATTTTCATAGGGTATGCTTTTTATTCACGCGTGAATCTACCATTTTAAAACTAATATTAAAATATTACAGAGGTGGACACGGAGGTCATCATCATCACCATAAAAAGTAATGATGAAAATCATCATGATCATTGAATAAATGTGTAGTACGTAACGTAATATATTTCCATGACCATGATAAAAAAATGTGTTGTAATTAAAACACATTTAATTACGAAGTTCTGAGAATAGACGATAGAAGACTCTACAAGCGTAATTTAGGCTATGAGGATAAAGTTTTTGCTTTCATGGTTTACTGAGAATCTTAAAATCAACTCTTCCCGTTTCCTCATGAGAGGGCCTTTTTTATATGAAATAAATTTATTTTCTATGGTGATAAACATAAACTACCTCTAATAGAGTAACACGCGCCCTCTCTTTGTGTCCATGATAAAATAGTTCCTAATTACTGTTCTTTTGGTACTGTTTAATTATAAATATCATGTATGATTTTATATTTAATAATTTTTATTACGCAGTTCAAATAAATGGTTTTAAATTATAAATTTTGTTTATCGAGTGTTAATTTTAACTTTAATATCTTAATGGAAGATTTGAAATTAGGCTTAATATATTAGTTGAAATTAGGCTTAATATATTAGTTGAAATTAGGCTTAATCTATTAGTTGAAATTAGGCTTAATCGATTAGTTGAAATTAGGCTTAATCGATTAGTTGAAATTAGGCTTAATCGATTAGTTGAAATTAGGCTTAATCTATTAGTTGAAATTTGTCTTAATCGAAGATTAAAATTGGGCTTAATCGATGTTTGAAATTTGACTTAATTGAAGATTAAAATTAGACTTAATCGAAGATTTAAATTAGGCTTAATCGACATTTGAAATTAGGCTTAATCGACGAATTATTTCAAATGCGTGTTAATTGAAGCCTAAAATTTTAGACTTAAAAAATAAAGTTTAGTTAATGACACGACAAGATAGCCAAGAGGAAAATTTGGACTCCATAAAATTTTAAACCTTATAATTTGACAAAACATCAATCTTGTTTTAAGACCCTTTAGTTGATGGCTTGTCAAATTAGTACGAATAGCTAGTGTAGATCCTAATTAAGCGTGTAGGAAACAGATATTTAAGTTATATTTAATCTAATGAATTATTTAAGTCAGTATACGTTTATTCATCATTAAATATATTTACAATAAGCCCTATTTACAAATCAATCAATTGATCGCTGATGTATTTCATCTTTGACCTTTTACCACCACCCGTGACCTCCTCCGTGACCCCCGAGGTCAAATCCGTGACCTCCAAAATCGTGTCCTCCGTCGTGACCTCCTCCGTGCGAAAACATGCTTGAAAGGTGTTGATTGGACGAGGCGTGACCCCCGTGACCGTGTCCGATTCCTCCGTATCCGTGAGCCATACCTCCGTGTCCGTGCCCGTGACCTCCGTGACCTACACCGTGTCCGAATCCTTTTCCACCGAACCCGTAACCGTGTCCACCTCCTTTGTTGCTAGCGTAAATGTTGATAGGAACTTTGACGTAGGAATGTCCGCCTCCGTGACCTTTGCCCCCACCACCACCACCACCGCCTCCACCTCCGTGTAAAATGACCTTAACGCTTTGTTTCATGATCTTCTTCTTGTGTCCACCTCCTCCTCCGCCCCTGCAATTAGCAATTAGATATAAAGAACGTATTTAAATCTTAGGCCAAACTTTACGATGTTTTTTAAAGTTCTTACCCGATTATAAAGATAGGTATGGCATGGCCCTCTTGCGCCAAGTAGTGGTCACCGTCTGGACTATTAACTTGCGGTTGTAATTCTCGTTGGTTTCCAACATCTTGGGCACTTATTCCAACAACCAGCGTTAGTACGAGAGGTAGAAATCCCTTGAAATTCATATTTTTCCTAGAAAAATTGAAAGTATTAATCCTTTTGTAATCCAATAGTTTCGTTGCTTAAGTCTTGAGAGTGTTTTCGCGGTGATATTACTCGGAAGAGGAGAATTTGATTTGTGATTTGGAAAAGGATTAACGTACGGTATATATACAAAATAATCAACATCATAAAAAAATTATAATATGCCTTAAATGATCGCTTCCGTTTGGTCTGAATGTCACCGAGTTGCTCAACCATACACGCCCCAAATTAATCGTGTATTTGTTTGACAAAATCTAACTCTCGTGATTATGCATACATTAGCTCTTTGATGGCGACAAGGAAATTATACGGTGATATGAGGAAGACGACAATTTCCTGTATTATTATGAACGAACGGTACTGATCTTTTGTGTTTTTGTGAGAGTAACAAATTATATTGATTATTAAATTTTGTTTGTAAATTGGTAGGTTATGTTATCTGTTCCCGTGCTGCAAAGTGCCAAGTTAAAGACTATGTAATTTGTCATATCAAAACATCTATAAATTTTACTCTATCATTTTCTATGAAAATTTGATTGAATTAAGGTAGCAATGGGGATACATGTTGGGCCACAAACATTTCTTTTTGGGGCCCCTTTGACGTTCATTTTATTTCGATTTTACTTCAAAGTAGGTACCCCAAATCTAACATATTTCATTGAACCTCACCTCCACTTACTCCAAGCTTGTTAATAAGTGAGTCTGTCACAATTTTTTTCGAATGCTAATGGATTATATTTTTTTAATCACACTATTTAAGCGCCTTATTCAAAATTTTATATCTCTGGGGTTGACGAATTCTTGAGAAACTTAAAAATGAAAATATCTAAAATATATTGGTAATTGGTTTTTCGATATATGAAGGGAGTAGTTTATTTATGAAACGTAATCAACCAATCTGAACTTTATGAATTAAGTACTTTAACGAAAAAGACCGCACGAAAATCAACTGTAGGCTCTACAATAGCGAAATCACGCGACCGTAGTGATGACGTAGATTGCGGGGAATTTTTATTTTAAAAATTTTGAAAATTGTCGATTATAAAATATGTATTTTTACTGTTCCTGTCATTTTGTTCTATGACATATGTATATATATTTTTAATCGTTTTTCAACGAACTTTCCAAAAATATGACTCAATTCCATTTGGAGTTGGTGAAAAATCTTTGACAGCCTCACTTTAAAAGAGCATGGAGTAATGAAATATGTTATTTTATATGCTAAATTATAAGTCTAAATTCTAGATTTTTTTTAATAGGCCAGTAAAAAGAATCTCTTTATGTTCTATAGTGTTTTACGTAACGATTCTATCGTTGATTGGTTCTTTTAGAACCATTTGATCGAAGCTTTCCAATAAAATCAAGAAACAGTATGAAAAAAACGTGATTAAAAACCAAATCTTGGAGGAGAATATTACGGGATAAATGAAAAGTGATCTTGATTTCACTAAAGAAAAATATCAATACCATGGGGCAACGTTCAATTAATATATTATCAAGAATAGTAATATCAAGTGACATATTTTAAAATATATTTATTTATTTAAAGTAAAAACAAATATTTACAAAAGCTCTATTTACAAATTCGACATTTTTTTATCGATTTATTTTCACTACCAGCCGTGTCCGCCACCGTGTCCTCCTTCGTGACCTCCCGATTCCATTCCGTGTCCCCCGAGGTCAAACCCGTGACCTCCGAAATCGTGTCCTCCCTCGTGACCTCCTCCGTGCGAGAACATGCTTGAAAGATGTTGATTGGACGAGGAGTGACCCCCGTGACCGTGCCCGCTTCCGCCGTATCCGTGAGCCATTCCTCCGTGACCGTGTCCGTGACCTCCGTGACCTATACCGTGACCCGATCCTTCTCCACCGTACCCGTAACCGTGTCCGCCTCCTTTGTTGCTGGCGTGAATGTGAACTGGAACTTTGACGTAAGAGTGGCCACCGCCGTGACCTTTACCCCCACCTCCACCGCCGCCTCCGTGCATAATGATCTTAACGCTTTGTTTCATTATCTTCTTCTTGTGTCCACCTCCGCCTCCACCCCTGAAATAATAAATAATACGTAAATTCAGTGTAAAATAAGTCTGAAACTGATGATTACTTCGCTACGTGTCTTCAGCGGTAATTAAAGCTTAACTTAGGAATAGAAATTCTTACCCGATTATATAGATAGGAATGGCATGGCCTTCTTGGGCCAAGTAGTGATCACCATCTGGACTAGTTTGATCGGCTTGTAACTCTTGTTTTTTTCCATCTTCTTGGGCACTACTTAGACCGACAATTAGTGTTAGTACGAAAGGTAGCAGCGCTGTGAATGTTAATCCCTTGAAATTCATATTTCTGCTATAAGAAAGATACAATTTTTGGTTATTTTCAAATCAGTCGCTTTTCTAGCTTCAGACTTACGAGTGATTTTTGTCTTGATATTACTCGGAAGACGAGAAGTTTGATTCTGATTTTGAAGAGGATCATTGGACTGTATATATACAAAATAACCAACGTCATAAAAAACTGATAAAAATGTCTCAAAAGCTTCCTTTTTCTCAGGATGTAACTGCTCTGTTGATACGTTTATAATTCTTACCTTTCGCTGTCATGGCTTTTTTTAACCATCTTTTTTTGAGCAAATCCTTTTACTTTCTTGATTATGCAAATATCTAGTTGGATGACGACAAGGAAATGATACAATAATAATGAAGGGAAGACGTCTATTTCCTGAATCAAAATGCACGAACTAATATAGTCGTAGAAATGTATTTTTGTTAAATTTTTAAATCCGTTAGATTAAATATATCTTGGAAATAATTTCTTCCTCAAATGTAACGCTTCAGTAGATTGCTTCTACTGTTATTTTGTTGCTTTCACTGTTATTATTATTTCTTATCCGCCCTCTTAGTTTTAAATCTTAAAGATTATTGGTTAGTTTAAAATGGGAGAGTAACGGTTTCGTTGACGTTTTTATACATCAGTGAAATTCGGAATCGCTTCATTAGTTTCTAGGCACGATTAAGTGATAACAGTAATTAGAGCAACCATAATTATTATGTACTTATAAATTTGATTATACTTTATAACTAATTCAACCGAATTCTTATAGTAATTCAGAAACATGAATTTTAAATAATAGTCCTGGTCGATTTGCCGAAAATGGGCCCTTGTCTCATAGCCGCGCCGCCATCTTTTTGTAGTAACAGGCTGCCAGACTATTTCTAATTTTATTTCCCACAAACCAAATTAAAGTTGTTAGTCCAACGCTTCCTATAGGATAAAGTATAGGAGGCGTTGGTTAGTCTGTAGCTATTTTCACACTACAAAAAGATGGCGGACGATCACGTGACAAAAAGTTTTCCCCGCCAAAATTTTCGCGAGGTTCTCTAGACTTCCGGTTTTGGAAATCGACCAGGACTATTAAATTTGTGTTTTCAGATATGATGTTATAAATTTACCATCAATTGTTTTGAATATGATAATTACAAATAAGTAGACATAAGTTATATTTAATACAAGTATTTATTTATTTACACATTTAATACAATTAACTTAATAGAGTCTTACAAAGTATACCTCGTCTATCTCGGTATGTTTTGAGTAAGAAGCAGTGTCGTAGGAACGGGGGGAGCTAAGAGGAACAGCCTAGTTTCTGGTTCACAAAAATTTCCCTCAAGTATCACCGTGTTGTAACGGTAATTATTTGTTAGATTTGGCGTTTTAGCTCTAAAGTAACAAGGGATATTTTAGAATATCTTTCTCTTGTCCCAACCCGAGTAAACAGACTGTCTGGTAAGCCTTTTTTACCAAAGAAATATTTTAAGCCAATACCAAAAAGTAAGCGTTATATTAGCGGTATTAACTATAACCTTTGAACTACGGGTGATTGTTTGAAAGAGACAAATAGCAGTTTTGTACATTTATTTAATAAAAATATAATTAAAATGATTCATAAATTTCATTGAAGAATGAAAAGAATTTAATTTACAGTCAATAAATAACAAATTAAAAATGAAACTTAACAACGCGATGTATTCTTTATCCCATTTACCCCATGTTTTTTATTTTGTCTAACCATTCTTCGGCATCTTTTTCGTCTAACTCAAACTCTGTTATAATTTGACTCGGTTCTCTAAGAGCGCGAAGACCGTGTCGGTGACTAGCGAGCCCTAGTCCACCAAATTGAGCTCGCATTGGATGTCTTCCGAATTGTCCTTGCATTGAACGTCCGAATTGAGCTCTCATTGGATGGCCGAAATGTCCTCTCATCGCTGATATTCCACCGCGTGTTCCCATTCCAAGTAACTGATATTGAGGGTGTACGTTCGACATAGCAGCGCCGAGTAATTGAGATATAGGCACCGGCTTAACATTGAGCAAATGTACTTTTCCATAAGTTTGCAAAGACTTGTTCTTCTTCATTCCGCTGTTAAAAGAAATATGAATTAATGTATGCCAAAGCTATCTTTCCCTTTGCAAAAATTATTGCCTCCACAAGAGGTATTCGGGACTTCTAGATTATCTTAAAATAGATACGAAATCGAACTCGATTCGGGCCTTGTCAAATTAATCTCGCGTCAACCTCGTAAAGTAAATCATGAGAAATTGAAAAAATTCGCAAAGACATCTTGCAAACCTCTCATACACTTATTACACCAAAATTATTTGTGTTCGCGAATTTAAGTGGTTTGATTTAGGTCGGTGTATGAACAAAATAATTAATTTATTCCAAATTTTATCGAATACATTGGATTTATCATAATCCTGTGGATTAAGCATAAAGATAAAATAGGGAGGATTATCTTAAACACCAACCTCTAGTGATTTTTAAATGCGGAATTCAAATTTCAAATGCGTCTAAAATATCTCTAACAAAACCAGCCCCTATACACTCTTGAAAAATGCTTGACCATTTCAGTTACATACTCGGACACTAATAATTACATTAACATTAATTACATTAACGATATCAAATACTAAACTTGACCTCTTTAAGCGAGTTATTCCCTTTTAACCAGATTTAATTTTACCAGAGCAAACTGTATGAATTGAAAATCTTATTAATTGCTGTAGAATGTTAATTATTAAGTTCGTGATTTATTAAAAATACACTTACCTTATCACAAACGTTGGAATATCACCATTCCCAGTGTTGTTGCGATTTACTGGTTTCAAAACTGGAACAGATTCGTCAAACATTTTCAAAACATCAGCCTTTATTACAAAAGCAAATACAACTAGCAGAAGCGCGAAGTCCCAACACACCCTAGCCATCGTTTAACCGAAAGTGTGATTTTTGAAGATAGAATCTAATTCTATATAATCGTCCTTTTTTCCCTAAGAAGATTTTATCAATTTTTTTCATGTCGTTTACCGATTAACCCAAAAATAATGACCATGAGAGATGCTCTTATTTATAATTCGCTCGAGCAAAGAACGTAGAAAATGTTAACCAGCGAAAATCAAGCCCGTGACCGATAAGAAAAAAAAAGTATTCCTTTTTAAATTACATTATAGCGTTTAAAAGATTTTTCACGCGAAAACTCTTCAAAAATTATTCCTTATTGGGTTAAATTCAGTTGCATTTTTAAGAGAAACGAGGAAATAAAACACTTTTAATTAAAATCAAAGATGAAAAACGTTTTAATGAAGTTATATTTACATTTATATTTTCTAATTTCATTATGCATAGGGAAATTTTTTTCTAAAATAAAAATTATATCGAAATTTAAAATTCATTGAATTGTAAGTAACAACTGACTAAATGGAAATTGAGCAGCATTCTTGGAAAGGTCATTAAAAAACGATTCAATATAATATCTAAATAAATTATATAATCACAGTTAGATTATGTTAAACCTGCCCTGCTACTCAAAAGGTGATATGAGTTTTGACATAATCTGCTATAAGTTAATTAAAATAAAAATTAAATGAATATTGCGCAGTTATTAAATCATATTCAGTTTTTAGGAACTTTGACTAATATTTTCTAATCCCATCCATGATGATCATGTTCATAGAAATTGTGACTGTGATCGTCCAAATTGTGTTCAAACTCGTTTAGTAAATTACTTTCTAAACCTTGTTCACCATCGCTTGAATCAAACCCTTGGCCATGTTCAAATTCACTATGGCCTTGATTAATCATATGATCATCTTGTTGTTCGTGATCTTCCGGTATCACGTGTTCCGGTTGAACACCTGGTGTGAAATGTTCGTGTTGAACATCACCGATACTTAGTTTATGAGCCTTTTCAGTTCTTGGTTGTGATTGATCGTGGTTGTGATCATTGTGTTCACCTTGTTTATCACCATGAACGTACATAGGGGTTGCGTATTTTTGATTGTTTTTGGCGTGTTCTTCTTGACCAGGGTCAGCTGGACCATTTACAAATTGGACCTTAACGGTGTGATTAATTAGTTTTCCTCCTCGATGGCTAAAATGACAAGTAATTAGTTTTCGTTCGCAAATCAAATTAACTGTAGGTTCTATAATAGCCACGCCACCATAATTAGACCTTTTGTAATTCAATTTACCTTAGTACAAAAATGGGAACCTTGCTATGTCCTTTTTTGGACTGGAAGTGCTTCGCCGCGTGTTTTGGATTAAGTGGTTTCAAGACTGGTGTAGATTCGTCAAATACTATCTTTTTTAAAGGCACTTCAGTTTGGGCCTTTGCAATCAAAATGAAAGCGACGAAAAATATTACCCCTATAACGGTGAAATAATTTTTACTCATTATGATAATCGAATCTTAATAATTCTCTCGACGTTTATTTCTCTCTTGTGACAGTTTAAATTTCCCCGAAGTTTGTATTTATACCAGCCGTTTCGTTTTCCGTAAATATTCAATACATACCGTATTGTTAAAACCAAACTGGCGTAACGAAAAGATTTAATTTTAGCGAACCGGATAATATTGCGCAAAAATAATTGTTAATTTCAATTGAGTTTGTGTTTTGAAACCAGGATGCATTATGTTTAAAATCTCTTACTGAAAGTATTACCATAAGTAACGTAAATTCTTATAAGTATATGTCTCGCTTTGCTGGCGGAATTACGTCATAAACGATCTTATAAGCAAAATATTAACAAAGAATTATAATATATAAAGAATTGGTTACCACTTTGTAATATCATTATAGCCATAAATTTCACTGTTCACAAAAAGTAAAGTAGTAGAAGAGGAACCGACAAAAGTAGGAAATTATTATACACTATCGTTCGAATGCGGCCAGTGTGGGTATTTCTATAATATACTGAATGATAACTTAATTAGTCTAGCTTCGCTGGTCTTTGGATTAAGAAAAGTTAATGGGTTGCAATACCGAGAACGAACTAGGGAACTTTCACTCTTTTACAAAAATAGGCCAAGCGTTTTACGATAAAGATATAATAATAATAATAATAATACCATAGTCACTATGGTCTAGACAAATGGTTTATTGGATTAACGCATTTTTTCCTCAATTTTATACGGATTTTCCACAAAATGTTTCCTGCACCGCAGTGACGCGGTTAATCTAACAAAGGACTTACGAAGGAAATACTTTCAAATCATCTTCATGACACTTCCTATAAAAAATGAATTAAGATTAGGGTGTTTATGAATTAGTATACCTTCTAGGAACAATAACGGCTATTAAATATCTCGGCTATATAAGCAGGAGTTACTTCCGATTTCTAACATAATCCAAGTTTTTTTCTGCGTGAAGAATATACAGAGAGAAAAAAAGGTTAGCATTTTTTCCATTATTTTGGGGGTAAATATCTGGTAATGACTCGATTCGGGCTTTGTAAAATTGATTTCGCAACCAGTTCGCTAATGTATTCTTTAGAAATTAAAAAGAAAATCATTTTACTTTTAATTTCAATGTTCTCCCAAAGAAATTGGCTTTTTCAATTAGAATTTGGTTAAAAATGGTCCAAAAATGGAATATTCCAACCGAATTAACCAAATAAAATTATCCAAATTCAATTTTCCAATTTGGAGCATTTTTGTTCAAACTAGATTTTTTTTTCTTAATTTGGTAAGCCAATTTCTTTCGTTACTCTATGGAATCATATTGTAATTTTAAGTAAAACTACGTCACAGCCTAGTGAATTATCAGCTTCGTAGGTCTCGTAACGCGTAATTTAAAACTCATTTCGGAAAAAGGATTTTTTTAAGAAAATTCCTGGCATTATTTAGATGTCTACTAGAAAAGTATTATCATTCGCAATTATGACTATCGTGATATCATTGGGATTAATAAGCCACGAAGCTATGGCTGGCAAATTGGAAAAGTTAGCGGCATTGGCTCTCATACTTAAAGCGCAACAAGGACAAGGAGGACACGGAGGACATCATCACGTACCGGTTTTCATAGGGTAAGTGAGACGAAATCACGTTGTATTATCGATCGAGTAGTTGATAATAACTATTTCACAGAGGAGGCGGAGGAGGTGGTGGACACCATGAAAAGAAACAGACAGTTAAGATCATTCACATCCACGGTGAAACCCACGGACACGGACACGAAGGTCATGGGCACGAGGGACATGATTTTGGTGGACACGAATGGTGATGAAAATATATAATTGTAAATAATTTTAACTTGTAAATAAAAATAAGTTTTAACGTGATAAATAAAAATTACTTTAAATAAGAAATGTAACAATTTAATTTCGAGTAAACAATTCAAACGGAATTTAAATAAATTCCAATATTCATTCCAAAAATGGCATTCAGTATTTATTTAATTAAAAATGATTAAAATAAAGTTCAATGCTACGGAACTACCACAAACTTTAATAATATCTTTGTATTTGGAACCAAAAAACAATATTCAATTTTTTATAAAGCTTTAAACTTTCCCTATAGCAACCAACGCTGTAAGGAAAAGTTTTAAAATATCAATATAAACAGATGGTCCATTGAATATTGATTAAAAGCTATAAAAGATATCCCTTCTAATTTTAATTAATTCATTTGCTTAAGATTTTCAACTCATAAGCGGCTACTTGTAAGAAGCTCTGTTGCACGTGGTAAGACATTTTTAAATATGTTTTGAATTAAAACATTAATAAATGTCATTATCAATGTGTAAATATAATTATATCTGTACTAAAAATCAAATTTCTCGAAGCAAATGCCGGCTCGCAAAGTTTTATCCGTGACATTATTGAGCGTGTTAATTACAATTGGAATGCTCGGACTCGAGGTTGAAGCCAGTGATTGGGAACATCTGGCAGCGTTAGCGTTAATATTAAGAGCTCAACGAAAACAGCAAAGAGCCGCGAATAAACCCATACCCATTTTCATAATGTAATACATTTGAACGTAAAATAATCTAATTAAAGCCACATAAATCAAATTAATTAACATTTAAATCTAGACACCATGTACAACACGAGGAAATACAAAAAGATATGGAAAATTCTAAACATTCTGGACACCATGAACACCAACACCACAAATAAGGATTTCACCATATTTTATTTAAAATAATTTATTTATTTATTTAATTTTTATTGTTGAACAGTTTTTAAGTTTATTGTATAAATGCGATTTTAAATTATAAATGAATGTTTGTTGAAATAAAAATGTATTTCTCAAGTTTATTTTAACTTGGGATTGTAATAGATTTAAGTACTATTTATTTATACTATGTTTATTTTAATTACAAATCATTATAGGCTTACATCGTTGTTTGAACTGAGATAATTCTTGTGAAAACGGAACAATTATTTTATCTAACAATGTAATCGAGGTTAACTCATTTACAGCGGATGGTGGAAATTTTATCAGCCATGAATTTGTCCTGGTTAATTTGATTGAGTTTTTGCTTTTAAATTTAATTTAACCAAACATATCAGGTTCGAAGAAAAATACCCGAATTTACAATTTAGTTCTATTTTAATTTCTGCAAAAATTGAATCATCTAAGATGAATTTATCCGCACCTCCGCTAGGTGACCTAAACAAGAAAAAGAATTACACGTGAGAAATTTAACTAGAATAATTATAGCGAATTTCTTATAATTAATAAAGCTAATTTGTAAAAATCATCAAATCTATGTCATCTTAAAGTTTCCTAATTTTTAATTTTTTCGGGCGCGGTATTCTAAATAAACATTGATTAAAATTCTGCTAATTATTACTTTCAAATAAGTATATATGATTTCGTACGGTGTCGAATTCAATAGGGCGAATCAAATCAGATTGAGAGCTCCTGATGAAAAACATATATTTTATATAATTTTGTTCAAGAAGAGTTTACATATTGATTAAAATATGGTGGATGGATACATAATGTTAAACCTTATAGGGACGAAAGTAATCCGTGTCAACTTCCCTTGATAATGAGGATATTTAAATTTATAGTTCCTTAGAGAGAGAGAGAGAGTTTATCTAGGTCAATGAACCAACTAGAGATTCAACGTTTTTAAAGTCATCTACCGATTTGATCGTGAATGAATTTATTATTTATTTATTTTAATTGTTTAAAAATTCAATTGTATTTGTATTCATTGGGAAATCAATTTAATAACTTTAGGAATATTTATAGGAACTTTTTGTTAGTTATAATTTAAGCTTTAAAGATACCACAAAAGATGTCACCTACAAAATTTGTATCACACTTAATATTACCAAGAAGGATCAGACAAGGAGAGGAAAAGTGGGGACGGCGCGGTTCCTACTGCGTCGGCCTAAACTCCCACTCTGGGAGAACGGGGGTAGAGATGTTTCGTGGTAAAATGTTGTCACGTGGGTAAAACGGATCCTTTATCAGATTCGTAGTAGTCGACGACGCTAGTGACCACGTGACAAGTTTACCTCGAGAATTTCCTATCCCCCCCTTTCCACCCGAGTGGGAGGTTGGCTCTTCTCTCTCTAACTCAACGCAGCCCCACTTTTCCTCTCCTTGTCTGATCCTTCTTGATATTACTTATATTTTCTTCTAAAACTATCTGAAACCCGTGGAAAATTACGAGACATAACATGCAAGATTTTGATGCTGAAAATACATGCAAAAAAATTAATTTTTTAAATTATATGTAAGGAATTTTCTAGGATTTTCCAGCACTTTCCATAATTTTTCGGCAAAATGTTCCCTATGACCCGTTGACGTCATAGTGATCACAGCCCATGAAAGAAACTTACGAGCATTTGTTCATGCGTTAAACAAACCAACATTTTCTAAAATTACTTCTAGTTGCGGTATAGGGTAACAAATTAAATCATAAATTTTCCTGCTCTTAAAAACGAAAGTGTTTTTTTTTTTTTTGGTACAATTTAAGATAACAAATACATATTTATTCTTAAAATATTGGTAAATAAAATAAGTGATTACAGTGATTAAATGTAAATTTTATTGTAAGACTTATCTGCATGATGCTAAATATATCAGGGAAAAATACAAAATCATCACTTCTTTTAAAGATAGACTGTGCACCAATGTATATGGATAATATTTTTAGTTATCATAATATTAAAACGTCATATTAAGATAATTTTTAAATGAAAATGACGCGGTTTATTTCTGAAACATAATCATAATTTTTATATTAAAAGTATGACTTTATAGATTAAAGTAAGCTTATCACGCGTGAAAACGAGCTGTAAACTATACAATAGCCACGTGACCAGGTAGCGATGACGTAATTTTAATTTTAAAATTTTGAAAAATGGCGATTATAAAACATGTATTTTTACAATCGCTGTAATTTTGTTCTATGACATATGTATATATATTTTGAATCGTTTTTTAACGATCTTTCCGAATATTCTACCCAATTTCTATTTGAAGTGACAGTTTAACTTTAATATAGGCATATCTAAACGACGAACTTGATTTTCAATTTTTATTTTCTTTCGACTAACCTAGAAAATACAATAACAGGAAAAAATATTTTATCATATTAAAATTTTCATTAACGATCCGTGAACTATTATCTCCAAGGAGGTTCTGTTTTTATGGGTTTTTTTAAGGAAAAATGCTCTCCGAATCTAATTTAATTCGTTATACGTATCTTAATACATCATGCACGGGATATTTATGTAATTTTATTAATGTGATAAGGAGAACTAAGATATTTCTTAAAATACATTTTTTTTTCAAATAATCTTCCGTCGTTACTCGGTACCGCGTACTTGAACATTGTTTTCTTAAAATAGACAAATTGAAGCTCGCGTGTTATAGAGTGTTTTCACTTTTGATTGGACGCTAATTTACTTTTCCTTAAATAATATCCGAGATTAATGGCGTGTGGTACTATAGGGGATATTTGATATATTATTTCAAACCTTTTTTTACGCTAGGTCTATAAAAACGCGACGACATTGAAAAATAAATCAGATTTGAACTTGTGTTACAACAGTGAGGATATATCAAAAAACATTGTAAGTAGACTTGGTTAAACCCTATTGTCCAAGGATTTTTAGATTATTTTAAAAAATAATCAAGATATAAGAAGTTTGATTTAAATTTTAGTAATTAAAGTTATAACAAACTCCCACGAATAATTTTTCTATCTTGATTGTATTTTAAAATTATATTTAATTGTGTAGCTCTTGTGTTAAAGTTTGACGTAGTGTGTAAATTTTCCAGGATCACTATGAATTCAAATACAATCGTTGTACTAGCACTTTGCTATCTCCTTTCATTTACGTGGGTCGCGCAATACGCCGAAGCTGCCCATATTGAAAAACTAGCCGCATTAGCCCTGATTCTAAGGGCATTATCGGGTGGTAACAAAGGTGGACACGGAGTGAAATTCATACCAGTTTACATTGGGTAACGATTTTATTTACTGTTAATATTTGTGTCGAGAAATTTATTAAATATTTCACTTTTACGACGTAGTGGTCATCATGAAAAGAAACCAAAGAAGAAGGAGCAGGAAATCAAAATTATTCATGTTGGCGGTGGACATCACGGTGGGGGTATGGAAATGATGGAGTCCATGGGACACATGGGAGGTTCGATGGGAGGAGAGGAAGAAATGACCAGTAGTGGCGGACATGGCTGGTGGTAGTTCTTGCTGAAGCAATTATATCACAGCTAGGGCTACGTGTTTTCTCAACGAAATAGGTGTTCTTCAAAATCCAAAGAATTATTTCCGTGAAAACATTAATTTATTTCATTGGAAGAAACTTTTGTATTTTGACCCAACCAAAGATATTCCCAAATTACGATTTAAGGGTATTTTTGGGACCTAGGTAATTCATGGAACTAAAATACCACCATCAAATATAATATATATATAGTTACTAGTAAGACATTGTAATGTACAAATAATTTTGTTTGCAAATATTTAATTTATTTTATTCACGTTTTAGTCATTAGTAAATTCAAGCCATTTTAATTATTGTTCATTTGAGTGTGTTACATATTATTTAATAAATGCATTATTTATAACAATTTATATTTTCTTTTTTATTTCTGAAAATATTCACGGTTTTAGTCAATCGAATATAAGCAAGAAATCATTTATGAACTTAAGAACGTAATATTCTAAAATATCATAAATTCGTTAAACATTTTAATTAAAAATATTAAAAGTATACACGATACAATTAAAAGACTTATGGTAATATGTACAGTTGATTATTTAATAAATATCAATCATTGCTTGAATACGAAACTCCAAAAACTTTGTGCTGAAATGAAAATAAATGAAAATGAACAAAAATGATATTAATTTTAAAATTCAATTTATTAAACTTTATTTTTAAAATATATTTTTTAGGCCTAACAAACACTAGCTAGTTCATCTTAAGTTTTAATTTCCCTCGGGGTGGAAATATGACTAAACCTTCTAAATTTTATACAGGGGGAAACAATGGGGGAAGAAACAGTCTGTGTTCATGCCTCAACAGGATGATGTGCAATTAGAAAAAAAAAATCCAATATAATTTAAATGATAAAGCTCGTTTGATTACGCACTATAAAATATTTCATAATTATCTACAATATGATTAATTATAATCCCATATGTGCTAACAGAAGCCGATGAAACCCTCCTTTGAAGTCTATTACTCCCGGGTCTTGTCTACCCCTCTCTGTATGGGTTATTCTCAAAAGGCGCGATTCGTACGCCTCCTAACGGTAGATGTTTTCGGAGCGGGAGCTCGTTGAGCGAATATCTCTAGCCGCCTCGGAGTTCGTCCAAAAAACGTCGTCGTTTGTGGAGAGAGAGAATTTCGAATTTTCCGTAGACAGGGGGGATGAAGTAGGACCCCTTCTAACTCGTAAAATTGGGAATTTTACCCATACAGAGAGGAGCGCTATATGGAACATTGGAGTAGTAGACTTCAAAGGAGGGTTTCATCGGCTTCTGGTGCTAATCAAAACCCGAGGGCAATTTTTTTTTGTGTCAGATACACTTGTACTTATAAGTATATCCTACATAGTTTTTACTGAAGGAGGTAATTGCAGTTCCCATAGTTATTGCCAATTACGTGTGTTCACAAACTAGAAAGAAAGGTTAGCAGTTTGATTTTGGAACTGATCTGCTCTGAACTGCGCTCACAAGCTCCTGGCAATAACCCTGCACTGAAAGGATAGCTGGATATATGGATTCTAATTTTCATTTGCACTTTAACGAAAACTATGTTTGCTTCAAAGAAAATTCTAAAACACTCGAGTACCGAAACTTCGGTCTTACATTCGTTCCTTCGGCGTAACTGTTGTGCGTTGTTCCAACGTTAGAAATTCCCCGAACATCAGCAACTTTAGTTTCATAAGTTGGTCCTTCTGTAGTCGTGCAGCGATTATCTTTTCCAAAGAAACTGTGGTTTTGACCATCAATGTGTTTGCTGAAAAAATATTTAATTATTAATTAACCTGATTAAAGATATGACTATAAACCCTATTGGTTTTAATATAATTTTATTTATAAAATAACAGTCAATAATTTATTCATATACCATAAATTGCCAATTTATCAAAACTTGACCATTTCTAGATTTAAAGGGAAATATGGAGCTAAAAATTTAACAGCTTTTGAATTTATTTTCGGAATCACCGTGTCATAAAACGTATTCCAGAATTTTTAAACAATTTTTAGATAAGTTTAAATAAATTCTTTTCTAGAAATGTTTGGTATCCGGCGATTCTGAAAATATATTCAAAAGCTATTTCCTTTAAGTTAAATTAGTTTAAATTTAATTCTGTAAAACTTACTTAGTTTGGGAACTCATTGTGGTATAGTTGAATGTACTGCTTCGATAACTTCAGTTATTTGGACTGAGTCGAGTTTTTTTCTAATCTCATTATATATATGCTGATAATATTATCAGGTATAACAAACTTATAGAACATTACAAATTTTCCGTTACAAAATAGATAACATTCTAAAAACGATTCTCGAGTAGCTAATAGTTACTTCTATACTTGTTTATCTCGCGGGAAATCATCAAAGACTCGGAAAAAGCTTAGAAAAAGGGATCAATATCAAAATGAATTTCTTCTAATTTAAACACGAGGGTTTTCAAAACAAATATTCAACTTAATTTTAGTGTTTGAATTAATTTGCGAAGTTTGATAAATTTAAAATTTCAGGAAGGACCCTATATCTATGACTATTAAACAATGGATAGATAAATGATATTTCCCTAATTTTGCAACTTTAATTGTTGATTAACCGAGAATTACCACGAAACCTTTCGCAATTTTTTGATATTTGAAGTCTAAATTTATTTCCAGAGCCTATAGTATCCCTTTATTTAAGATATTTCGCTGCTGATAAGCTTCTAATATGATTTATCCAGTATTTAGTTTTAGTTCATTTTTAACCACACTTTAGAAATTAAATTAAAGATTTAAAATGTGCCCTTAAAATTGTAGATTCTGAAAATAATTTCTAAAGGTTTTGTAGCTTTTAGTTTCTCTTTAATATTATCAACATCCTTAATTTGAAGGGGTTAGATCTCCCTTTAAGTGTTTAAGATACAATGGGAATTGGCTTATTTTTATCGTGGATTTAGTGCGCTAAAGTTTCAAAGGTCTTATTTGATCACTTCTTATTGTCTATAACGGTAATATTTTCTGGGAAACATTAGGTAGTGTCTAAAAATTAGAAGCTTATATTATCGGTTAATATAAAAGGTTAACAAATATATGTAGAAATTGCATTTTTGAACCATAAATCGTATGGGCTCGCCTTGATTTTGAATCATCGGAAAATAACATAAATATAAACACTGTCTATCCCATATCAGCTAGGTTTAAATACCAAACCCACGCGTACAGATATCGAAATAACGTGTATCAAAAGCGAATAATTCCAAGTTAATCTACTTGTCCATTTGAACGATAAACAATGGGTCCATTTCATATCAATTTAAATCATTGAAGCCTCGTTTCTCTGATAGAAATTCGAGCGATGAACAATGAATGCAATTGGTTGAAATTTCAACGATCAACAAACTGTCCATTTAATCGAAAAAGAAATGATCAAAAATGATCCAACGATCAAGAATGAATTTATTTCGTAGAAAATTATCAACTGCTGGTTTATTTGATCGAAATTCAAACAAAAACAATTGATCCATTTTATAGAGTCCCTAAAGGCGATAACGCTACAAAATATCCTTATCTATAGGTAGTTGATCGCTAATTACAATTGTCACCATAGACAATATGCAGAAGGATATTGACTTTTCACCCAATTTTAAATTTTTTTGGGACACTTTTGATATTTCCTGACCCTTAAGGACAAGATTCAAATAAATTTTTCGCTTAAAACTTTATTTAAAACTGTCCTTCATAGTTTCCTACTATTTCCCTTGTTAGGATCGGAATCAATAAGTTCAAAAGGACATTTGACATTTATTTAATTCACCAAAAATTCATTTTACGAACATAATGCGAATAAACTCCTAATAAATTATTATAAATCGACAGATATAGTACTCAAACAAGGATATCTAAATTTATGTCCATTATTTTGATCGCGATCTTATTTTTAGTTTTGAAGGGTAAATAGAGGTCACATCACGACACTTCTGTTTTGTTCGATGTTTTCATTTTTTAATCATAAACTCTTATAAAGATAAAATTGTTAAATTAATAAAAGTTAGATAACAACGCAAAATATAACTCTTCATTTTTTTATCAAAGTTGAACTTTACAACGCGATTATCAAGTATATTTACTTTCAATTCAAAATATTAGTTTTGCTTCCATTTTATCTTTTATTTTTAGTTATGACTATTAGAAATAACGGAACTTTTACTATATTACCTATTATCACCTTGGTTTGTTTGCTTTTAGAGTCAAAGGGATCTAAATTTAACCAGAAGCCGATGAAACCCTCCTTTCAAGTCTACTACTCCAATGTTCCATATAGCGCTCCTCTCTGTATGGGTAAAATCCCCAATTTTACGAGTTAGAAGGGGTCCTACTTTATCCCCCCTGTCTACGGAAAATAAGAAATTCTCTCTCCACAAACGACGACGTTTTTTGGACGAACTCCAAGGCTGCTAGAGATATTCGCTCGACGAGCTCTCGCTCCGAAAACATCTACCGTTAGGAGGCGTACGAATCGCGCCTTTTGAGAATAACCCATACAGAGAGGGGTAGACAAGACCCGGGAGTAATAGACTTCAAAGGAGGGTTTCATCGGCTTCTGATTTAACCCATTGAAAAATCAATGTACTTCAATCTTTAATCAATAAACAGTCTTAAGTACTAGTATGGTAAGTGGTTCACGTGATAGGCTTGCGTGGCTACTGCGTATGTTGGTTTAATAAAGTAGTTAGATTTTATGCAATTGAATTTATTTGTACCTCTAAGAATATATCATAGATTTCTATACACAATCCATGGTGGCCATATTCTGGTATTCGAGTGAAGTTACCAACAAATACATTCGTGTCTATGATGTTTAACATTGTGTAAAATTCCTCTACAGCTTTCGCTATTTTACAAATTCCCCTCGAATTGTTCGAGTCGAACAAAGAGAATCGTAATCGCGTGTTAATTATTACCTAACAGATATAATTGACCAATCATTTTCCGTTTCAAAGAGTGAGGGGAAAAATTTATTGATGAAGCAACCAATGGTTGCGCTTAATTAATAAATTAAGACAACCTTTATTGAGGTGGAGCAAATCTTATTACCGCCAATTTTCAAATAGATTAATATCTTCAATTCGATATAACCAATTATACCCTTTATCCGCGTTACATTTTAGTTCTCGTTTTGAACTCTAGCTGTCAACACAACTCGTAATACGCTTAAAAATAAGGCTTAAAACCCCTTTTATCGTCATATAGGTGCCCCGAGAAGAATCAAAAACCTTATCTGATCTTGATGTAAGATTAAGCTACTTACTATAAATGAAACGACGCTGACATTAACCAAAGAACTATTATCCCTTTTGAAGTAAGGTATGAACGTTGAGTGAATACGAACTCCTAACGATAAAGAAAATACTTTAGAATAGCGAAAATGTCCTCGCCTACTCAAAAGTAAGATTGAATTAAAATTAATCTTAAAATTAATTTGCCAAAAGCGTTAGGCCTTTGTCAAAATGAACGCCTACTTTTAAGCCTTATTTGATTTAACATAAACGTAATTTTGATGTTCAACGCAGCAACTCTCATATTTCCGGTTCCGGACATATGTTCTATGGTGGAAATAATTATTCCTCGACTAATAAAGGATCTAGTTTCCAAACAAATATTGGAAATGTTTCCGGCATTAGTAATGTTGGCAGCACGTTTAACACCCACGCTTCTGGGTCCAACGTAAGTACCCGCGGAATATGTGCCCAATTTAATGTTAATTAATCTTAATTTATTTTCAGAACAAAATTTTTGGGGTCAGTTATACGGCTCCTGGAAGTAAAAAGTGATAAGACGACTACCAATTGAACTATAATCTCTCGAAGCTTTTGGTAGTTTGAATTATGAACACTTAATTATAGTGACATTATTTTAGAAATCATTTGAATCGCGATGTATTTTAAAAAATCTTGTTTAATCGTAGGTGCTTACGATTGGTCTAAACTTTTTACTATCATGAATTATTAACTAGTCAATATGCTCTGTACAATATCTGAAATAAGGATAGGATCAGATAACTTTTCATTTTCGAGAGGGGGTCATTGGACATTTGTCCGATATGAAAAAGTACTTATTGGTACGGAAAATTTTTGCCTTCTTAGAGTTGACCTCCTTTAGTCATATTTACGCTAGTGTTAAAAGGTGTAGACCATTCACGAGTGCCTATTACATTTTGCACTAAAAAATATATTTTTAATTGTAATAAAAACTTTGTCTTTGCTTTTTAAAATGTCTAAACTGATTTTGAAAAAAATATATAAAACTTTTTGGTTGAAATTCAACGTAATTCTTCTATACTATGTTATTAAACCTTTCTTAACGTTTACAATAAATATTTTTTACGTATTTACTTAAACCTAAGGCTGTAATTAATCTTGATTAAACTTAATTGTTAAGTCAATAAGAAACACATTCAAGGTTAAGGCTATGATTACCGTAATTAATGTAGAGGTAGATGGAGCGAATTTTATTACCGACAATTTTGAATAAATTTATAATCGCGAATTCTTCAACTGGATAAACCAATTATAGCCTTTTAATATCCGAGATACATTTTAGTTCTCTAGCTGTCAACACAACGCGCAATACGCTTAAAAACAAGGCTTAAAACCCCTTTTATCGTTCGTAAGTGCCCAGAGAAGAATCAAACCTTATCTCCTCGTGATGTAAGATGAAACCACGCTGACACTTAGACTATTATCCATTTTGAAGTAAGGATCAGGTATGAACGTTGAGTAAATACGGATTTCTAACGATAAAGAAAATACTTTATATAGTTACCAGACTTAATACCGAAAATGTCCTCGCCTACTCAAAAGTAAGATTGAATTCAAATTAATCTTAAAATTACTTTAAACCTATTATTAAAAATGTTTAGTCCTTTGCCAAAAAGCGTTAAGCCTTTGCCAAAAAGCGTTAAGCCTTTGCCAAAATTAACGCCTACTTGTAATGGTGGAACCTATGCTGGAACCTATTCCGCAACTAATGGAAGATTCAATTTGCAAATAAATAAAATTGTTACCGGGCTTAGTGAAGTTAACGCCTGTTATAACATTCACCCTTCTATGTATCGCGTAATTACCAGCGGAATATATACCAAAATTAATGTTAATTAATCTTAATCAATATAAATTGTTTTTCAGAACCAAAATTATTGGTTTTAATTTTAAAGCTCCAGGAAGTAAAAAGTGATAAGACGACTACCAATTGAACTATAATCTCCCGAAGCTTTTGGTAGTTTGAATTATGAACAGAAAATTTTTAAATATCAGATAATCTTTGGCTTCGTAGTGTTAACCTCATTTAGCAATATTTTTAATTGTATTAAAAAAATTATCTTTGCTTTTTAAAATATCTTTGTATAACGTTTAAATCTGTAAATTGATTTTGAACAAAAATATAAAATGGTTTTTGGTTTTAATTCGGCGTAATGCTTCTTTAATTTACAATAAATAAATTTTGTGGATTTACTTAAACCTAATTCCGTAATTAATCTTAAATTAAACTTAATAAAAATAAATATGTCATCATTATTTATCTAATTATGCCTAAGAACCAACACAGGCTAATTATTTGCCTTAAAAAAGATTCAAGGTTTTGATTATGATTAGCGTAATTAATGTAGAGGTAGATTTATATTCGAATAAACTGTAAATAAAACTAAATTGAAATATGAAGTTACCTTTTGTTTTTATTAATAATTTTAAAAGCCAGTAACAAAATTTAAATATTACTTTGGAAGGGGTTTCCATTATTTTTGCTCGATTATTTACGGTATATTCTGATTATATATTACCCCAGATAACCTTTTAAAAAACGGGAATTTACCCGGGCTAACGAAGATAAGAAAACAGCGAATAAAACAATACGTAAGCTGTTAGAAGACTGGAAAGCTGAAGTAATAGATAACGAAGTGAAAAAGGATTTGAAGGATAGCGAATGAAGTCCGTTCCTGATATTGCGAAATCAAAACAAGCCTGGCTTTATTGGTTCCTTTTCAATAAACCTATCGAAAATAATACTTATTTTTAAACCTGGTTCAGATGAGGTGAAGTGGAGCGATTACAAAAGAATATTTAAGTTTCTATAACAAGGTGGGTCTGATAGAGTTCCTATGAGTTGAAAGTTCATAAAGCTGCATCGGAACATTACCTCAAGCAAACATTACTGAAATTTATTTATGACAGTTTAGATAATTTAGACTTAAAAAATTACAAACAAAAATTAAACTAAAAATCACGGAAAATAGGCTTAGCTGGATTCATGGAGATCGGGTGAATTTCTTCGCATTGATGGTTCATCGACCAATGAGCGAGATCTCCGTGAAACTTCCAATAACAATGCGAATAAATTCGGGAATTTTAGACTAATTAATTTTTCGCAAATCTCAATATTTACATTTTATTTCATCTTAACAATTAACATACAAAATGATTAAAAAACAATATATTTAAACCAATGTAAAACTAAACTTCATTTTTCAGTCTCATTGCTATTCCCGAATGTTACACCGCAAACGGTATGCTGCAAATTTAAAGAAATGAAATTAGTTCAATTAGTAGTATAATTAGATTTAAAATGTTCTTACACTTTCACCATCAGCGTGTGCCTCGTGTGTCGTTCCAACATTTGAAATTCCGTTTACATCTCCAACCTTCGTCTCGTAAGAGGGTCCAACGGTACTATTGGTGTTGTTATCTCCAAATGTTGTAATATCGTCGCTAGTTTTAATAGATACATTATATTTAATAATATTTTAAATATATTTATGTTAAATGAACGTATACTTAGAATTTGAATTCATCCTTATTATTAATTTAGGAGCGAGTTAAATGAAAAGCGTTCAAATGAGTTATATTATTTTTTCAGGATAGTTAAACGAACTAAGCTTGTTATGAAACTTAACGCCCTAGATAAGATTAGGTTTGGTCCGCCTATTATTTGGTTTATTTACCAGGAACTGAATTTTATGTAGTCTCCATATGGCTGATATGGTTACTATAGTTCAATATATACTTAGGGAAACAAATTTGCTTGATATAAAGTTGCTAATTTTGGTTTACCTAAAATTTTGGTAATATCTGTAAAAGAGATTTTCATGGAAACGAAGCTATCAAATAGATAAACCATGAAATCACGTGTTTTGGGAGGTGGTTTTAATCAATTTTGATCGGATTGTAAAATACAATAGCTGATAATTTTATTATTTTTAATTTTTTTTTTTTTTGTTTTTAAGTCTGGCTTTGTTGTAATTATCATGTAAACAAAGAAACTCTAAGATAATTATAAATTTATTTAACAACCGTTAATATTTATAACTTCGCTAATAACCGTTGAATTTCAAAAATTAAATTCTCACAAAATAGAACCTATTTCGGAAATTAACTACCAAAGCTATAGCAAAATATAGATAAAGTTTTATCTATAACGAACGTTCTGATAACGCGTAACCAAAACTTATTTGTTAATTTAACGACTTTTTTCAACAAGGCCTAAGAGTTTTTGATGAGCTCTACGGATTTCTCTCGCGAAGATGTCGAACGAAATCGAAGCCAATGATTTAAACTCGTTAACGAATAAATTCGTTAGTACTATATTTAAATCCAATTATAAAACGCAAGAATGTGTTAAACAACAGTTTCAAGTAATTAAAGCTCTTAATGAAAGGGTAGCGGAACTCGAAAAGAAAATTATTGGAACTCAAAAGGTAAATATTTTCACATTATCACGAAATATAGCTTTTTTAGGCATTTAAGTTTCTTTAATTAATTGTATTGTGAAGCAAATGCAATAAAAATGTAAGATGTTAAAACTTAATTGCAATTTTAAAAAATTATTTTCCATATTGTTTTACTATGGTCTTCAAATTATTTGATATTGATTATACCAGAAGCCGATGAAACCCTCCTTTGAAGTCTATTACTCCCGGGTCTTGTCTACCCCTCTCTGTATGGGTTATTCTCAAAAGGCGCGATTCGTACGCCTCCTAACGGTAGATGTTTTCGGAGCGGGAGCTCGTCGAGCGAATATCTCTAGCAGCCTCGGAGTTCGTCAAAAAAACGTCGTCGTTTGTGGAGAGAGAGAATTTCCAATTTTCCGTAGACAGGGGGGATGAAGTAGGACCCCTTCTAACTCGTAAAATTGGGAATTTTACCCATTCAGAGAGGAGCGCTATATGGAACATTGGAGTAGTAGACTTCAAAGGAGGGTTTCATCGGCTTCTGATTATACTGATAAGTTTATTACCTTTGTACACGCTGTCAAATCACTATGGAACAGACTTAAAAATTCCAAAAATACCTTTAAGTTTTCTAGTATTTTAAACTCTAGAAATAGCACGCATTTTTGTAATTACGCGTTTAAATTTTTGCTAAAATATGTTTATGTCCGAATTAGATGGAAGAAAATTCAACCAATAACAATATTTGCAACGAGGGTGAACCAGAAGCCTCGGATACTACTCAGACACCCATTGGTAATCAAGAATATAATATAACCACTATTGTAGCTCGTCCAAGTGATTCTTACGAAGAACCAATCGTGGAATCGACAAATACTGTTGAAGACGAATCAGAAGCTTGTACTTGTAATTGCCCGGAAAGTGCCCAACCCTCTGAAGAATGTGACGACCATCTGGCACCCATTGGTAATCAAGAATGCAGTACAACCGACATTGTATCTCCTCCAAGTGATTCTTACGAAGAACCAATCGTGGAATCGACAAATACTGTTGAAGACGAATCAGAAGCTTGTACTTGTAATTGCCCGGAAAGTGCCCAACCCTCTGAAGAATGTGACGACCATCTGGCACCCATTGGTAATCAAGAATGCAGTACAACCGACATTGTAGCTACTCCAAGTGATTCTTACGAAGAACCAATCTTGGAGCCGCCTTCTACTCTTGAGCCTGGTACTTGTAATTGCCCGGAAAGTACCCATAAAGAATATGATGATCATCTGATGACCAAGAATGAGAATGAACTTAATTTGGAAGAGTCAAAAAGAGAGCAGTGTTTGCATCATGTTCGGAGCACCACGGAGTCAGTCGAAAAGTCGCATCTACAAGCGGAAATTCATCACGACAAACCTTGTATAATTAACAACCAGAAGAAAAATATTAATAATTATTTTCAAGAACAAGACATGTCATCAGCTTTTGGAAATTTCACAGCAGAATTTACCAAACACCTCATGATGTCAATTCAACCAATGATAGACGAGCAAAAGACGCGGGAAAATGCAACACCCAATGAAATATCTACGGATGTCAATTAGAAGTTTATCCTAGAACTGATAACTTTTATAAACGCCAAAAATATTTGACATAGTTACTTAATGGGATTTTTACTTATGGTTATATTTTTTCAATATTTTACGGTTCAAAATGTGTAACTATTTTTTTCATAAATCACCAAATAAATGAATTGGTTTTTAATTAAATATGAAATAATTTTTAAATAATATATACAAATATACATTAATACGTAAAACCAGTACCAGCTGTTCCGTATATTCGCTCGCATACGTGTAAATGTACGTAGGAACCACGCTTTAAACAGTATAAGGGCTGATTATAGCCGAGTATGACATAAAACGGATAAAATGTTATTCCGACTAAAATAATTAATGGCCAATTCCACGTCCTCCACCGTGCAGAGATATTGGAGATTTCCATCCATGATGTCCGCCGAAATCAGGTTGAATAGAATTTTCCCAACCACCATGACCATGGGCCATCCAACAAGGTTTCTTATGTTGAATTTTTTTTATAGGTACAGGTATTCTGAAAATAATTTAAATAAAAAAATTGGAGTTTAAAAGTATACTTCAATAGGCGTTATTAACTACAAAATTCGACGGCCGAAAAGGTTTTAAGTGTTATGTCGCGACCTAGGACTATATTAACGATGGCGGGTATACGTACAGCATTGGGTAAGCCATTTTTTTAGCTCCATGTCCCGCGGCGCCAAGTATCAAGGCTAAAGCGGCAATTTTGTCCACTCCGATACATTTCACTGAACTAGAACTTAGTATAAATATCAGCATACTCAATATTAACAGAGTGATGAATTTTCGGACTTCCATATCTGTAATTTAAATAATTAAGAAATTTATATATTGCAATTTTTCAGGGACACAGATAATTTAGTTTGGGATTCAGTTTGGGATTTAGTCCAATAAGTAAGGCAATTATTTTAATTTTAACATTTAAATATGTCCCAAAAAAGTAACAAATCATGATATATCATAGGCTATATAAAAATCACTACATTAAAATCTGTTCAAAGCAACAAAATGTATAAAAAGTAAATGTGTATTTGCTGCACTAATCTAGGGGAACATCAAATAGTTAACTCTTACTATTGTCAATAGATTTAGAATATATGCGTGCACGTAGACTACGGTAGAGGGATACCTAATCTAAGTAAATTGCGTAGAAATATTTAAATTTTTCATCAAAATTATTGTGCCTAGTTTTTCATTAAAAAATATTAGATCCCCAAACAGTTTGAGTAATTTCTATAAATATTGCTTTTTAACGACTTACCTGTTGTGTGTGAAGTAAATGACAATCGAAGATGAACTGAATGGATTCGGAGGAAAACTCATTTTATATTCGACTTAAATTAGTTTTAAAGCCAAGTTCATAGTCCCCCTTAGCTGTATAGCCTTGATATTTTTTAGAAGGAGGAAGAACCATCATCTTTGACATGTTTCTGTGAAAAGAACTGTTTATTTTTCATGTTTATTCGCTCGACTGCATTTTGTTTTTGTTTATATTGTGTTTGCTCTTCACTCGTTTTTACAGAGTTTGCAATTCAGGCGATTCTAGTGTATTATCTAGTGCTTAGAATTGGATAACGATAGTGATAGAGTTCGTATAACTTTGCTTATAAAATACACTATTTAACACTATCCAGAAAATTATACAATTTATTGAATTCTGATAATAAAATAAAAAAAGGCTTCTTTAAAAATATTAAATTTAGACTTTTAAGGATTTTTACGAACTCCAAATTGAAATTGAGTCATATTTTCGGGTTGATCGTTAAAAAACGATTCAAAAAATATATACATATCTCATAGAACAAAATTACTGTCAAATTACATATTTTATAATTCCAATTTTTGAAATCTTTAAAATAAAAAAAGTAATTTTAAAGAAGTGTAGGTCAGGAAGGTTTAATTTGTTTATTTCTCTCACTTTTTTTCTCCTCGTAAATTTAAAGTACTTGGGGTGTGTTTTATAAACTAAATAGATGCTCGAATAAATCCAGGGAGAAGTTATTTACGGAGTTGACTAACCAACCGTACTCCGTTTAACAGAAACAATATAATTGTTTTAGTACATTCTAAACTAATTGTTCTTGACTCTACGGTTTACTAAGAAATAATGAAATAAGTTGCTTCTAAATAACTAAACACAATGATGTTGAGTATTGTTTTATTCGTGGTCAAGGAAAATTGTTTTCTTCCTTAAATAATCGTGTGAACATAACTCTTAAATAGTTTTAACGCTCTACGCGAGGAAACCTTTCAAATCATTAGTTTTGTTTCGTCGCTTCTCAAGAAATTGAAAGTGTGTAAAAATGATTTTTACCCATAAATTTTAAAATCGTAAGTAATTTTGATTTAGTCGTATATAAAGGGAAGATTATCGTTTTGTTGTAGTCAAATCATTGTTTTATCTCTTCGAGTTAAGTCGCTTAATTTAAATCGCTCTCTAATCTTCTAATCTCAAGTAAGATTTATTTGTAAGATGTTTTATAGTTATGATTCTGTAGTGTGTGGAACTTGGCTATTCATATTTAAATCATTTTCACCCAGTTGTTTTTTTTCTTAGAATTATGACAACTACCAAGTCAATTTGGTTTGTTTTGTCAACTGCTCTTCTATTAACTCTGTTAACGTTTGAATTTACGTTTGCCATTCACCATATGGAAAAAATGGCGGCCTTAGCCATGATGATGCACATGGCTAAGCAAGGTGGGGGACATCAACCAATTATGGTAATGCCTATTCCTATGCAACATTGGCCCAGGTAAGCTAGGAGATGAAAACGAGTTAATAATATTATAATGTAATGAATGTTTTTTCACTGTAGTTACGGAGGACACAAAGAAATGGGTGGAGGTTGGTGTCGTTAAAGATCAACACTTAGTTTTAATATTTATATCTTATATAGTTATAATATTGTTATATTCTGGTTAATATAACTAGTATTCATTGTACGCTTGTGTTTTACTTAAATGTTGTAAATATTTGTGTTGTCTTAGTAATTAAAATATTCATTTTGTATATTTTAAACTAATTATTTACCAAGATTATGATATTTTTAATTGAAACTACGTTTTTTTACATTTTTCTCTGTAATTTTAACTACTAATAACCGCCTACTACTAAACAATACATGAAGGCCGCATTTATATGGCTGCTAATAATTCTTTTAAACTAAGCTTATTGAGAAATTATTGAAAATTCTATTATTCGTTCAGATAGTACTTGTTCTTGGATAACACTATTTTCAGTATTTATTTGTAACGCGGTTTAGAAAGAGGCGCAAACTATAGACAAGCAATAACGTTTTATTTTTTCATATAAATAGTCTCGGTGGTATATTTTTAAATTATTAATTAACATAGATTAATTAATTAACATTTTTCATTGTAAAAACAGTTGCATTTGCATCCACTAGGAGCGTTTCCGCACTTGGTCAGATCTCCTTTTCTCAGGGCTCTGATTTTGCAACCGTTCCAAATTCCGCAAGATAAGGTACAACCCCAATTTATTTGTGATTCGACTTCTTCGATCATTGTACCGCAGACGACGAGGACAGCCAAGATACAGAAAAATGTCGACTGCAAAGACAATTAGAAATGTAAGTACAATTATTTTTGTCTTTTAACAATTTAAAAAAAAATTAACGCGTTAAAGGGAGGATGCAACCTAACAACAAGTGATTTTTTATCGAGTCCTTATTGTTTAAATAGGCCTAATCCACTATTTAAAAAATTTACAAACAAATATTAAACTAGAAATAAATTTAAAACTTACCCGGAAAATAGGCTTAGTGGGATTCATGGAGCTCCTGATTTCCTCGCGTGTAAGGTCTAGCGACCAATCGCGCGCGACGTAAGTCTCGTGGAGATCTCGCGCGAACGACGGGCTTTTGCTCATTGGTCGCTAGACCTTACACGGACGCGATTCAGGATCTCCGTGAATCCCGCTAAGCCTATTTTCAGGGTAAGTTTTAAATTTATTTCTAGTTTAATATTTGTATTGTAAACTTTTTATCGGTGGATTAGGCCTATTTAAACGATAAGGAATCGATAAAAAATCACTTGTAATTAGGTTGCATTCTCCCTTTAAATTCTATTAATAATTAAATTCCTCATTCACGAAGATATATTTTGCAAAGTTTTGAGATACAATTCGTTAAAGGTCTTCGTTTTGTATTTAAATACCGGTTGTACCGAAGGCCACTAAACTATAAATCAAAGATAACCTTCAAATGTCTGAATAAATTATTTCTAAATGGGCTTTCCCTTCCCTGTTTGAGCTAGATGCTATTTTTTTTAAGATTGAATAGAATAGTTAAACGACCTTTTTTCAAATAGAAATAAAAGTTAAAATACTTTTAAAAACTGAAGTAGTTTTGCTTCGTACTTAAAGTAAGTTTATTTTTATATTATGGTGAGCGTATAATTAATATTTTTTAAAAGTCTAAAATAAAGATGCGAGTAGTTGAATTTAATTTCGGGAAAATGTAATGCGCAAATTAACTACCTTAATTATCCTTGTTATGTTTTCAATCATAACTAAAAATTATTTAATCACACTTTTATTGACTGAATTATCTAGTTTGATTTTAATAATTTGATAATTTGAATCTCTTAATAAATAAACCAATACATTTAAGTAAACTGAATTAAGTTGTCCCAGTTAGTAATTTAATACAGGTAAAATGGACAATATTTATCTGAATATTTCCTAAACCCATAAATAAAACCAAATTGAAATTTAAATTGTAAAAGAATTTTCTTACCTTCATGGTGAATCTGTAGATTATAGAGACCTTTACGAGCTGATAAAACTTAGAAGTTGTTGTGTGAATCCCATTTGGATGGGCCAACTATATATAGGTACCTAAAGAAAAGAATAAAAAATATTGCGTAACACCGATGAAACTAGAATTTTGACATTTAAATAGAATTCGAAGCCGTCTGTTCAATGATTTTTCTTCGACGTTTTAGTACATCCTTCGTGGCTTCTACGAATAAAATCCATAGTTGAATAGCCATAATAGCTTCGCGCGAAGCGGGCGGGATAGGATTGAGATCCGTTTTTAAGGTTCAAGCTTTCTTCCGGAACTACGTACATTCTGATTGTAGTTTTCAATATCACGAAACCCGTGGCGCAACGCGGGAAAAAAAAACCCCATCAATAAATTGTTGTTAGGATGCGTTTTAAATGATTGTAACGTTTGTATGGTCTCTTATCGACTGGAATTTCCCATTGAGGGGAAATACGAGTTAAACAGTGGATGTTTAAATCATCCTGTCAAGCCTATATAGTCAATAGTTGAATCTATAAACTCTATATACGTTCCACCCTTGAAAAAAGGCAACATCTGCCGTAGAAACGGGTTCTATTTAACGACTCTTTTTGTTGGTATATACCCATTGAATAGAATCCTATTGGACCGAATTCCCATTGGTCCGAAATAAAAAATAAATAGTCCCAATCAACCGAATCTTGGCCGACCGAGCCCAATGCACCGAATTCCCATTGAACCGAAATCCCGCTGAACCGAATCCCGCTGAACCGAATCCCCCATAGACCGAATTTCCCATTGGGCCGAAACCAAAAAGGGCGTCCCGATGAATTTAAGCCGATAATGGTTAGGTTAGGTTAGGTTAGGTTAGGTTAGAATGTGTTAATGGACTTCTGATTGTGAACGTCGGTCGAATGGGATTGACGGTCGAATGGGATTCGGTCGAATGGGATTGACGGTCGAATGGGATTCGGTCGAATGGGATTCTGGTTTACGAAAACGTATCGGTTGAATGGGATTGTGGATCGAATGGGATTCTGCCCAATGGGATTCTGTCCAATGGAATTCTGTCCAATGGTCGAGAAGCCTTTTTGTTAGTTTCGAGGTTGGCAACCAAGTATAGAAATTCCTATATTTTAAACCAACCTTGGAAAAAGGCAACATTAGCAATACAAATGGGTGCTTTTTAACGCCTCTTTTATCAGTTTCTATATTAGTTTATATGTTACTTTATAGAACCATCTATTCCCCTATCATCGGAAACATTACATTAATTAATTGAAAATCATTTTTTAGTATTAGAGCTTTTGTAAAGCTGATATATATGTAATTTTAATCATTCTGCATCAGAAAACCCGTAAAAGTCCTTAACTAATAATTAAATTTATTCTTAAGCTACCATGTTATCGGACTTTTAGACTCTGACAGTAAAGAGCTCGGACAAAGTGGTAAGGAAATTTACTGATGAAGTTATATTATTTTATTAGACCATTTGTGATATTATAGGATAATATAGGACTAATTGTTATATTATAGGATTATATAGGACCATTTGTGAAATTATTGTATTATATAGGAAACTTTCAAAATCATAGGAATTTTATAGGAATTATAGGACCTCTATTTTGCCGCCTATGTTCATTTTGGATTTTCTAATATTTTCAAAAAGTGTATGATTTCGTTCATTTTGATTTTCTTTTTTTATTATTTTATTTTCCCCAAAATAATGATCAATTACTTGATAATTATTTCTAATTTAATTAGTGTTGGGAACACTAATTACTCGCAAATAAAATTCGTTTAGTTGTTAAAAATAATGTTGATTATTGAGGTTGCTCGTTCTGATCCGGGCGAAAACACAATGAAACGTTTATATGGAAATACTTGTCTTTTCTTCAGCCTTTTTTTTGTATCATTCGTGGCTTCTACGAATTAGTCGAACCTGTTTTTTTAGTTCAAAACTGAGGATCACTGGTTCCAGAACCTTGTTCATTAATTCTAATATTATTGAACTATACTAATCGGCCCAGTTTAGTTAATCAAGACAACAGGGGTCCCTACTTCGGAGTACAAGTTGCAATAAAAACCTTATTTATCGGTACATTTTGATATCATACAATATAGGCAATTACTAAAATTATATTACGTAACTTAAAATAGGTTATAAAATATTTATTTCATGAAGTTTATCACGAAGTACATGGCAAAAGCCTAAAATTTGAGTTACAATTTCATTTAAAAAATATTTTTTTCCAATTTTCATTTCGTCTACAAATGCTACAATAATTTCTCTCGCTTGTGTTTTTCGTTTATTGAACACTATTCGCAATGACTAACGTGTCCAGCATTGCACCAGCCTCTCCTTCTGTGTCCATGAGCTCTGCAGCATTCGGAAATGGCCTCATTATTGTTGTTTCCAGGACGTCTGCAAACCTCGTCACATGGCCAAACATGAACGGCTTCCGAAACTATCAAAAAGTATAAAAAAGTAAAATTAAATAACAGATTCCCAAATTTAAATTATCATCAAAATCAAATTAAAATCAATTTTAACCGTATTTATATTCTGAAATTAATTCTAGCGTTAAAATTTAATTTTGAAATTATATTTATATTTTTTCGAGATATTTCAATCAACGAACTAATATTTAAAGTATTCTTAATAAAATTATAATTAATATTTACCTTGCACGGCAACGACGAAAACCATAGCAAAAACGAGGAACATTGTCACCTTGGAATTCATTTTCGAATGACAAAAGTTATTGGAAGTTAAAATCGATGTGAAAGGTTCGCTGAACTAAAAAGTTATAATGGTTTGCACGATTCGACATTCGTTTTTATACTTTTTTTAGTATGTGGCACTTGGATTAGCGTAACTTGTCCCAAAATGAGGCGGGGAGGGAAAAAAGCTAGAATTTCAAGATTCGCCCGATTCCTGTTACGCCATTGGTTGAACTTAGGAGGTCAATAAAACAAGGAAAAATTAAATCTATTTTTTTAAGAGTAAGAAAAATTGCATTGCATTGTGCAATTTCTTGGAAATAGAGCTGCAACCTTAAATCAAAATATTGAAAAAAAAATAAACGTTAAAGTGAAGCTTTCACTGATTTACACGAGCTCCAAATGTAATTATCGTTAAAAATTATTCAAAATATTGGTATATGCACTAGCAAAAACTCGTGAAGAATCATCGGATTTTTCCCGGAATTTTCCAGACATTTATAGATCTTTCTAGACCTCTAAAGACTTTTCATGAAACTTCTAGAATATTATGGAAAAGGTTACGGACGTACGCGTGAACATTGTAAATTAAAAGTGTTTGATAAGCGTAGGTAAATAAGCATAATTTACTCTTAACATGCTGTAGAAAACTTTATAGCAGCAGTAAAAAAATATATATATATATGGATACAAATCAAGCTCAGATTAAAATCAGTCTGCTTAACCTGTCACTTTACTAACCTTGAATCTTATTGGGAAAGGAAATTAAAAAATATTGCGTAACACCGATGAAACTAAATTTTTTTCAATTTCAGTAGAAGAACCAGTCTGTTTAACAATTTATGTGTAGTTTGCTAATATCAGAAGCCGATGAAACCCTCCTTTGAAGTCTATTACTCCCGGGTCTTGTCTACCCCTCTCTGTATGGGTTAGTTTCAAAAAGCGCGATTCGTACGCCTCCTAACGGTAGATATTTTCGGAGCGGGAGTTCGTCGAGCGAATATCTCTAGCAGCCTCGGAGTTCGTCAAAAAACGTCGTCGTTTGTGGAGAGAGAGAATTTCCAATTTTCCGTAGACAGGGGGTATGAAGTAGGACCCCTCCGATCTCGTAAAATTGGGAATTTTACCCATACAGAGAGGAACGCTATATGGAACATTAGAGTAGTAGACTTCAAAGGAGGGTTTCATCTACTTCTGCTAATATGTTCTAGTGTATTCTACATAAATGTATGTTTTTTCGTAATGAGATTGCGAAACGTGTAAATATTTTTTTACATTTACGTTTTATATCTAATCGCGGATACTTTACTTGTACTTAGCGTTAGTGACGGACAGTGTTAAATTCTACAGAGAGAATATGTATTTTCATAAATAATTTCATTGACATTCAATAGATAATATTATTCGCGGCAGTTTTTTTTAATCTTTTATTTTTAAAACAATTTTAAAAATAATTGCAATTAAGTCTTTTGATTAAAAATAAGTCAAATTATATATTTAATAATGGATCTCAAAGAACGAAATGTTTCTAGAAGGATAATGAACTCTAGAAAACCAGAGATTGTGTGTTAATCCTTCGTATGTAGTTTAGTGGAGAGGAAAATCGAAAATATTGCATAACATGGATGCAACAACCATTTTGACATTTAAATAGAAGAACCAGTTTGTTCATTAATTTTTGCTTTAACCCTTTTTATGGTTTCTACGAATATCTTCGAGCGATTCAAATTTAATTGAACTTTATAATATTACCTAATTTTTTTATAGTCAACTAATGCAATTTTTATTTGTAGGCAATTTTTTTTTATTTATTACTAATTAAGGATAAGCGTACATTTACGGTTAAGTGTAATTCCAAAGGTAGATGTTTAAAGTAACACAGCTTGACGTCATCGTCTCTAACATGAATTATAAGAAGAGTGCGATTTTATTGATAATTGATATAATGTAAATTATACCAATAATGTTGGTTAATTAGTTTTTAACATAATTTAAATCCGTATACAAAAAAACGTGTTCTTAAATTTCTCAAAATTTTGATACATTTAAAAAATATTGTGTAATTTCAATTGTTTTTTAAATCAGTTACAGTTGCATCCAGTCGGATATTGGCAGTTGGCGATACCTCTCGATGCGCATTTGATCCACCCTGTACAAAGCATAGAGCAACGGTGACGCGTTCCTAATTGGGATTCGGCTTCATCAATCATCATGCCGCAGACGAGGAGAACAACCAAGACACGCAATAATGCCAACTGCAATCGCAATTAATAATGTAAGTCATATGCCTTTGAATTACATTTTAAATTTTATATTAAAATGACGTTTAACAAAGACCTTAAATTAACGCGCTGAGAAATATCTTACCTTCATAATGGATATGGTGGATCGAAATTTTTCTTTAAATTGATCTCTGAAAGACCGGAGTGGATGTCTGAATCCTTTGGGATAGAGAGCGCTTATAAATGTAGTTCAGTACGAGAGGAAAATAAAAATATATTGCGTAACACTATGAAACTACCATTTTGACATTTACCTTTAGTAGAAGCAGTCTTGTCACTAATTGCGCTTAATTCTCGTAATAACTTCAATCGTTTTTAAAGTTAAATCATTGGCATTTAATTTCGTTCGATAAACAACTAATTACAGATTACTGTTATTGGTTTGTGAGATAATTACTAGTACGCAAACATTAATTATTAATTTTAATAAGTAAATATAAAGTATAATACCTTTTTGGTAGGATTATAGTTTATCTAACTAACCCAACAAACACTTTTTTCTGATTAATTAGACCATGGGGAGTTCAAAAAAAATAGTTAAAAAAATATTGGCCCGCCGCAAATATTTCAAATTTTTTTTGAAAATTTGAAATTCCCATGCTAAAATCCCATAGAATGCGCCATAGGTTAGGTTAGGTTAGGTTAGGTTGGGTTAGAATCTATGGGATTTAACACGCAAACTTCAAATTTTGCGTGCTAAATCCCATAGATTCTAACCCAACCTAACCTTACCTAACCTAAC
Organism: Odiellus spinosus; assembly: GCA_963920705.1. NCBI lineage: Eukaryota > Metazoa > Arthropoda > Arachnida > Opiliones > Phalangiidae > Odiellus > Odiellus spinosus. The sequence goes on along the minus strand of OY987233.1, from coordinate 22,935,113 downwards.
CTAACCCAACCTATGGCGCATTCTATGGGATTTTAGCATGGGAATTTAAAATTTTCAAAAAAAAATTTTAAATATTTGCGGCGGGCCAATATTTTTTTAACTATTTTTTTTGAACTCCCTATGGTCTAATTAGTCAGAAAAAGGTGTTTGTTGGGTTAGTTAGATAAACTATAATCCTACCAACTTTTTTTCAATACTACGTAGCGCTAAGTGAAGAGTTATAATATTGTTATACTGACATAAAATAATTTAGATTGTCTTGTTTTGAATGGAAAAACCCGCTGACAAGAAAATATGAACTCTTACACAATGATTGTCAAATCATTCCTGTCAAAACAAATATTTTTTTTAATCTAGAATTCTTTATCGTTAGGTTTATAAAATGTTTGAGCATAAGTAGATAAGATAAATAAGTAGACAAACGCCATATTTTCACGTTTGCAGCGGAAAATTGGTATTTGGTAGCTTTTGTTGTAGAATTTTATTACCGTTATAATTTTTGCGTGGAAAATACTTGGATAAATATTAACCATTGAGATGTGGCAACTTAATTTAATTTAAATATATTGGTTTGAATTCAGCTAAGTGTTTGACCAATTCATGTTTTCTTAAAGATCAGATTTTACGAATTTTCGTTTTATAAATACTCAATTTAAAATCTCAATTTAAAAATAAATTTTCTCTGTTGGTTATCTTTAATCGCAACATTAAATTTCGATTCAAGGCTGCGGATCTAATTCCAAGAAATTAAACCACGCAATATAATTGTTATTCTAAAAATTCATTTAATGAAGGTCGAAGTTTTAATTTCACGAAGTTGCGCGATGAAATTCATTAAAATGTCGTTAAGTTTAACCAATGAAGTAAGAGGAGCTACTGGGTACTTGGAATTCTCGCCGTTTCTCCATCCTTGCCACATTTCGCGGATAAACGTCTTTTAACGACTAAATTAAAATCGAAAAGTATAAAAAGGAACGTTGAATCCTACATAAATCACAAGTGCTCTGCTCAGAAAACATCTCTCGTCTATATAACTTTCACCAATCGAAAATGAATTCCAAGATGACCATTTTCCTAGTTTTTGCTATGGTTTTCTTCGTTGCCACGCAAGGTAAATATGGTTTCTGTAATAATTCAACTATTTAATTTTAGTTTTTGATATTAATGATGTTTTTTTAATAATATATAAATAGTTTCGGAAGCTGTCCGTGTCAGGCCTTGTGACAAAGTTTGCAGACGTCCTGGAAACAATCATAATGAAGCCATTTCCGAATGCTGCCGGGCCCACGGACACAGAAGAGGAGGCTGGTGCAATCCTGGACATGTTACTCATTGTAAATAAATAGCTAATCATTACCGAAAAACCAAGATACTGGAGAAAATATTGCAGCGTTGTTAGACGAAAAGAAAATCAAAAATAAACTTGATACAACGTTAAAAAATCTTTGTGAATTTATTCACCTTGTTGGATGAAATTGTAACCCAAATATTATGCTCTTGTCATGAAATACTTAATAAAGATTTTATATCTTATTTTGTGTGTTTTTTATATTAATTTAGAACTTTAAGAATTTTTAGTTAAATTCCTAAGAGTGTTCTAAAAGTCTGTTTATTGAAAACTATCGTCAAAAAAGAGTCTCTCCACTGGAATTAATATTTTAATTATTACTTAAATAGTGGCGTTGGCATATTTTTATTGATTAGTATAGTTCAATTTTAAAACTGGTTCATTTTAAAAATATTATAATAAAAATTTTAGCTAATGTATTTCTTAATGCTATCATTTTTCAGGAGCATTCCTTTGGAAGTTTAAGTATGGATTGTATGACCACTGCTGATCTTACAAATGCCCCATAGACCCCAGCGTATCGTATACAATGTAAATCATCGTAATACGGACGACGAGGAATGCCAAGATGCATTGTGAACTGCAAAGAAAATTGTAAATGTAAGTCGAATTTTAATATTATAATTTCCTAAACAATAAATTCTGAGAATGGTTAAAATTTCGTCACGAGATAAATTTTCATTTTAAAATGAAGGTACAAGTTTTAATTTCATGATATTACGCAACTAAATGTAATTGTTGTTTCCCTGTGGGAGGATTCACTCTGCTCTGGATTTTTTCGTTCACGGGCACATATTGTGTTTTATTAAACTCCACACATTTTTTTAACTGACAAATTCTAATCTAAACGTATAAATACGAATGTCAAATCCTAGAGAGATTATAATTTTTTAGTTTAGCGAACAATTCAGGTCGAAATAATTTCCATTTACTAAATTGTCAATCCAAAATGAATTGCAAAATGACCATCTTCCTTGTTTTTGCTATGCTTTTCGTCATTACCATGCAAGGTAAATTTTCTCTCGCGTAAAACAATTGGCCATGGTTTTTAACTTATTATTCTATTAAATTAATTAACGAAGACTTAATAAACTGTTAATAATATCATAGTTAATTCTCCTCTTAATTCGTTTACTTCTTCGGAAGAATTTTGAATTGAATTTGAATTGAAAAAACATGGTTTTTAAACGCATACATTCGAATAATGCAAATATTTCACGCTTGTTTTTGATGCAAATGAATGTTTATTTATATAATATAAATATAGTTTCGGAAGCTATTCATGTTCAGCCGTGTGACGAGGTTTGCAGACGTCCTGGAAACATTAATAATGTAGCCATTTCAGAATGTTGTAAAGCCCATGGACATACCAGGGGAGGCCGGTGTTTTTGGCTTTTAGGTTCCCGCTGTAACTAAAGGGTATCATTACCAAAATGATATAAAACAATGATAGCGAATATGGAAAAATAAATTATTATAAATATAAAGAATAAAATTCTTACGAAGCATTTCTTGTTAATTTATTCATGTTTTTAGATGAAATTGTAACTCAAATACATACGTGATATTCTTCGTAAATAGACATTGTTTAATTTATTTGGTGTTTGTTGTAATACTGTAGTGATAGCTGAAGTAGGTAATGGGAAACCAAAAACCTGTTTTGAATCTAGCCAATTAGAGAGAGGCAGATGTTTGATGCCGATTTTTCTGAGGTTCGCGAATGAAAACCATCATAATAACAAAACAATTTTTAATATTTTTATTTTCTATAACAATGCTACAAAAAACTCTGTCATCTTGGTTTTTCGGTTATTACACGCTTTTATTTACAATAAGTAGTGCCGCCATGATTGCACCACCCTCCCCTAGGGTGTCCATGGGCTCTACAGCATTCTGAAATGGCTTCATTATGGTCGTTTCCAGGACGTCTGCAAACCTCGTCGCAAGCCCAAATATAAGTGCCTTCCGAAACTATTAAAAAAAAATCATTTATTAATTGCCATCAAAAACTCAAGTTGCAGTTTAAAAGTAAATTAAAAATCAGGAAATTCAAATTAAAACAATATTAACGAAATTGATAGTTACTGCCATTTCAGTAACTATCTAACGAATAGGAAAGTTACCTAAAGTATACATTCTTAATAATATATAAAGAATATTTACCTTGCGTGGCAACGACAAAAACCATAGCAAAAACAAGGAAAATGGTCGTCTTGGAATTCATTTTCGATCGAAGGAAGTAATTGAAAGTTGATTCGACTTGAATTCTTTGCTGAAATAAAACAAAATATCGTAGTTCGAACAATTTCTTATTTCTTTTACTTTTAGTTTGTAGTTTACGAAGTTAATGTCAGTTGAAAACGATTTGTAGAATTAGAATCACAAATTACTTTAATTCAGCCTATCTAGTTTAATATTTAAATTTCATATTTAGTAAAATTATTTTTAAGTTTAATTATATATTTATTAATTTTTATATTAGGTACTTATTTTTTATTATTTTAACTTGGGTTGAGGAATCCAAATTATTTGTTTGTTTGTTCAAGAACTTAAAATATAAACGCGACTAATTTGGTAGAAAAATAATCTTACCTTCATTTTAAATGTGGAGAATCGAAATCTTTCTTAAACGAGTATGAGGTGTTGCTCGAATCCGTTATGGATAGAAACTAGTTATATATGCAGGTAAGCGGAAAGGATAATGCAAAAATATTGCGTAACAACAATGAAACTACTAAAATATTGCGTAACACCGATGAAACTACAATTTTGACATTTAAACAGAACATGTCATGTCGTTATTTTTCTAACACCGCTGTTTTATGGCTTAAGTATAATTAAGTATGCAATTGCATCTCTCTCTCTAGCTAAAGCTCGATCTACGTAAAACCGTTACACCGACAAATTCTGTTTCCGTATATGTTCTGGAAAACTCCCGCGAAACGATATGACAAAGTAATAAGCTCGTAAACTTCCAAGTACCAATTTTTACCGTTCATTTTTTGTTTAGTTAATTTAAAATTTACCAAAAATTGTTTACAAAGTTCACTAACAATCACGAGAAATGTTTTAATTTTGAAAATATTCTTTAGACCTGAGCTCTACAAATATCTTCATTTTTAACGAATTAGTTAAATCAAAGCCCACTTTACAAAGATGGCCCACTCGTCGTAGGTAACTTTGTTATCTAATACGCTCCTAATTCAAGACGCAGGGTTGCCACAGTTTTTTCAGATTCAAATTTCCCGACTTTTCACTGTTTTTCCCTGACTGTTTCGGCTAATACTACACAATTTTTAAGCTTTTATTGTTTTATATAATCGCGTTCGCCAAACTTTGTTGCAGGCGTATCTTTGTTCTAATCTATACAACTGACACGCCGTCAGCTGAGAATCTTTTCCGCGGATAATGATCGCAATTTCCTGGCTTATTGAAAGATCTTTAAATTCACCGACTTTTTAAAATATCTTTTTTTTTTTTTTTTTTTTTGGTTCATTTTCAAATTTCCTGACTTTTCCCTGTTTTCCCTGACCTGTGGCAACCCTGACTGGCGGAAATAGACAATTTTAAATTCGAAATCAAACGCAAAAATAAATAAACCAAACATGCAATTAAGATTCAATTATATAATTTATTGTAAACTAACAGGTTTATCCGAAATGGATAATCAAATTAGCTAATCGCCTTTAATACATTAAAAATATCTAATCCAGCTAGATATATGTTGAACTAACAATAAGAATAATTAATACTGATGCTATCACGTAATACGGGATTATTAACTGTGTGTGAAAGGTTATTGCCACTGTTTTATTCCGACTGGAAAAGGCATTTTCCTTATTTGCGGAGGCAGGGGTGGCAAGTAACTTGGTGGAAGAATTATAGGTGATCTTGCCGCGTTTTCATTCGATCCATGGTGATGACAATTCCTATTAAATTATAAATTAAGTATAATTAATTTTATGTAAATTGAATTTGTCTCCGGATATCAGGTGAAAACCAAATTTCGAAAATATAAAAAAAAAAAAATTATCATAAACACTATTCAAAGTATTATACCTTTGCCTCGTTAGACTAAATCATCTAATCATAATTTTTATTAGTTAAAAGTTTATTTTCCCACGTTAAATAACGTTAAATTAAATTATCCAACCACGATTAAAATTAAAATTTTTATACATTTGATTTTGAAATTTCCTTCAACTCTCCTTTACCCAAATAAGGTGTATAATTTAAATACATTTCATTAATAGTAAACTAAAAATATAATATAAACCTTCGATTTAAATTGTGATTGGATAATTTATAAATCATATTAAAAATTTAAATACTTACGAATGTTGCATAGGAACCGGAATTGGATAATATTTCTGTCCTCCTCCGCCTAATGCTCCCAGTCCACCCGTTGCTTTTAAAATTAGAGCCAAAGCCGCGAGATTTTCTAATCGGTAGCTGTAAGTTCCTCCCAGAAATATCGCGCAACAAAATATTCCCACGATGAATCTTGATAAATTAATCATAGCGACACTAAATCAGGAAAAAACTTAAAATTAAAATGCTTTTAAAATCAGAAATTCAACAAGTCAAGAATACCTTTTCGTTATAAATTAATTTTCCATTGGGAAAATAATTTTTGAAACCATGGAATTATGAAAACCGTAGACCGTCTATTTACATTGTTTAAAATTTCGCTTAAAAACCTTAATCTCCCGATGTTATTGTTTCATGGTTGTAAAAACCGGGTTACCACGGTTTTTTCAGATCCAAATTCCCTGACTTTTCCAGGGTTTTCCCTGACCTTTTCCAACGATTTTCCCTGACTGTTTAGGCTAATACTACCCAATTTTGAAAATTTTTAATTATTATATAATCGCGTTCGCCAAACTTTGTTGCAGGCGTATCTTTGTTGTAATCTATACAACTGACACGCCGTCAGCTGAGAATCTTTTCCGCGGATAATGATCGCAATTTCCTGGCTTCTCGAAAGATCTTTTAATTGGACTTTTCCCTGACTTATTTGGCTCATTTTCAAATTCCCTGACTCGCGGCAACCCTGAAAAATATTTTTGAGACCCCAAGAGCTACCCCAACATTTGTAAGATGATAAAATACTAAGACACATCTTACCTTGGCGATGCTTATTTTTAGAGTAAGGTTCGGCCGAGATATTTGATCCTATTTATATAATATTCCACGTTTAGGGTTTGTCTTTCAAGATGATATCTATGAATTTAAAACCGTTTTGGAAAACGAAAATTGTTCCCATTGTTTAAATTTAAATATTCTTAAAATGATTTCTAACCCAATAAAGAATTCAAATATTCAACAACCGAAACCGTAGACCCATTTTTCATCCGGTAATTGAAATCAAGAAGCGCTACTTATCGTCCATTTACCATTTTTATTTTATGAATTAATATATAAAAAAAGATGTGATGAAGGGCGTGTACTCTTTAGTTATTTTGAAAAACACCAACTTTTAGTAAAGATTTTAAAGAAAAAATACAAATTTAAAATTTGCATCTTTAAAGAATCAATTAGTTTAGGGATGAATTTTATTGGCTATTTTACTATTTGATAATATTTACATATTTTTAAGAATCATACGTAAAAATTGATTGATTGCGAGTAGAATATTAGTAGATTTATGTTAAATTGTAGCGAACTCAATACTGTCATGGCATCACGGTCTCAATTTGTAATGTACCGTTAATACAAGTTTCAACCACGTCTGTAAGAGAAAAAAATATCTAAAAATTAAATAGGGAATCGAATTCTCTAAGAGTAAGAAGATACACAGCTTATGTAAACTAAAATCTTGCAGAATAAGAGCGAATTTTATTGGCCCTGTTATTTTCGGTCAAGTGGGAACTTGGCTATAATCTTAGATGAATAAATTATTTAATCCATGCTATAACCATATTTTAGCGCCAAATTATCTGTTTATCTTCTCGCTGCGAATTATTTCAAGTAATAAGAAAGGAAATTTTTAATTTATAATTAATTACAATCGTCGTCTGAGGAACATCCTAGTTGGCAAGTTGTTCGGTACACCTCCGTATCTAAGAATAATTCTTAACGCCGCTAGCCTACTAATTCCACGGTATATTATTAGGCCGAACACTTCTTGATCGTGTAAAACGAGGCAGATGATTAAGAATAAACTGATGAAGTTTAGTAGTTTCATAATGGATTCCTATTATATCAAAAAAAAATAATGAATTAGAAGTTAAGGCGATAGTAAATATATATGAAATATAGTCTGGTTACTGGGACACGAAAGAGAAGTAGCCATAGATTTAATTCCCGCCAAAATATTAGTTAAGTATAAGCAGAAGTACATATGAGGAAGTAACACCTAGCCTTTTTTTTTGGGGGGGGGGTTCACTCGTGGGGGATAAGTACACCATAAATAGCACGTGAGGCTCCCACCGTAGCGTAAAGACTCTTTTTCAATCAATATATTTATATTTTTCGGCAAAATATAAATTTATAATTTTGAGACAATAGCTTAATATTTTAGGTTAAAGTGGGCTTAATTACTTCTTATTTACTTCTGTTATACTGAAAAGACTATGGCATGACTAGTAATAAACAACGCGAAGGAAGAAGCTAATCGAGGCATCAGATGGAAACTCCGAATTTATGGGAGTCATTGTAAATCCATCTACAGAATAATTTGTAAATGATTGAGGAAGATCTTTATAATCGCTAGGCATGGCTGATAAAGCATTCACGGTTAAATCGTACTTAAACTGTATGGATATACGAAATAAGGACCGGATTATAAACTCGAATTTTAGATAAATACAGTTATTTAGTTTTTAAAATTTTAAAAATTTCACGCATTTGATTATTCCTTCAATGTTTTAAATCTTGTATTTTTTAGACGTTGTAAAAACTCATTTCTATTTTTATTCGCTAAAAACCAATAGAATGCGAATGTTTAGGAGTTGCTCTTATCACAATTGGGACTTTAATTTCGAGAACCATTTCAAATACCTTTTTCTCAAACTTTCGGTAGTGGGAAATCTTTTTTTAACTCCAGGAGCGCCGATGTGGCTCGTGTGGGGTTGTATAACGGTTAAGTTGTTTTTCGCTAACCAATAAAGTTAATTAAAACCTAATTAAGTTCTATTTATTTAGTTAATTCGTTAAAAGTACTTACCCACGGGAGTGTAAGACTGCTATCTAATCCTACGAACACACTCAACTCGAAATGGAAATGTTTTTCTCTGACATATGTTTTTATATTAGCGAAAAATGATTAATATATGCTTTATTGAATTCCTTTAGATTGACGGGAGAAATTGGTTTGCCACGTACCGATACATTAAAACGCGTTTAACTTTCATAAAATTCATAGGGCATGACATTTGATACGAGCTTTAACACCGTGAAATTAACTACCGGAAATATTAAGAAAACACGCGAAGATCTTAACTATTTAAATATCACGCGAGATTCGTTAGATTATTTAATTTCCGGTTGCGCATTGTCAATAAGAATCACACGCTTCAAAGACATTTTTATGAAGAGAAAAGTGTTATTAGTACCAAATAGTACCGGTTTTACTAGGCGCCTTCTTTACACGCCCCTTTGATAATGAAAATATTATTCATTTTACTATTAAATTCTAAACGTTTTGTTACATTTTGATTTACTTTGTGAAGTAATTCGTGCATTATTAACTATGCCACTATATTGAGTTAGGATTAAAACATATCTAGAGTTTTATATCTCGTAATTCTCCCATTTATGGTTGTAGGTAATAATTGAAACGTAACTAAGGTGCATTTTGTTTAATTTGGCCTAAACATCTTGATTGAAAACTGGGCTTTTTAAAAGGGGTTTATCCTTGACTATAGGGACAACTCCAATTTGAACAAGAGTATGTGTGTAGTTTTGTTTAAAAAAAAACTGCTGAATCATTCAAATATCTATGCCAATATTGTGATAACCTAGAAAAACTTACGCGTAATATATAAACCGTTTTCATTTTTAAATTGCAACACTTTTGGGTCATCCGTTCTTGCGTTTTCATCACTTTAACAAACCAAATTGGTACAAATTTTATTTTAAAATTTCAATAATGGCGATTATAAAACACGTATTTTTACAGTCGCTGTAATTTTGTTCTACGACATATGTATATATATTTTAAACTCTTTTTTTACGTTCTTTTCAAAAATATGACCAGAAGCCGATGAAACCCTCCTTTGAAGTCTATTACTCACGGGTCTTGTCTACCCCTCTCTGTATGGGTTATTCTCAAAAGGAGCGATCCGTACGCCTCCTAACGGTAGATGTTTTCGGAGCGGGAGTTCATCGAGCGAATATCTCTAGCAACCTTGGAGTTCGTCCAAAAAACATCGTCGTTTGTGGAGAGAGAGAATTTCCAATTTTCCGTAGACAGGGAGGATGAAGTAGGACCCCTTCTAACTCGTAAAATTTGGAATTTTACCCATACAGAGAGGAGCGCTATATGGAACATTGGAGTAGTAGACTTCAAAGGAGGGTTTCATCGGCTTCTGATATGACTTAATTTCCATTTATAGTTCATTAAAAATCCGTTACAACCTCAATTTAGTTTAGTTTATATATATCATAATTAAAAATGAATATGCTTATAATAATTTAACTATAGGGAAAGAACCATATCTGGCTGGCTTCCTGCCTCCCATCACTAATCGAATTTGAAAGGAAATGACACGAATATAATTTCGATAAATGACTTTTAGTAATTGTATTTGGAGTAATCAGTTCATTTTAAGGCCGTAACTTGATGAGACAAAATCCAAAAATATTATTTTATAATGACTCGGTAGACGATGGAAGTTTTTCTCGGTGTTCTGTGCGGGGGTTTCATATTTACTTGGGTTTTGGTAGCTCTTTGTTGTTGTAGATACGTTTTCCGAAACCGGTACGTAATTAATTACAACTGAATTAACTGTCGAATACTTGATAATTGATCCGTTATGCTCAATTCATGACGAAATTTTTTTTAATATATTGTTCTGATTTTTCAGTAGCGAGAAGGATAACGACAGCATAGTCAAAGTAAGCCAAGTTGAATACTATATTAATAATGTGTATTATAATTTGGTTGAATAATATCAATAAATGTTTGGAAAATCATGCAGGGAAGTCTTCGCAAAATTAGGAAAATGCTTTAAAATATCATGGAATGTTTGGGAAAATCAGGGAAATCGTAGCTTAATAAGTTAAATTCTTTAAACATCAGGGAAACCTTAGTAAAATTAGGGAAATTCTTTAATTATCACGGAATATTTGGGAAAAACCTGAGAAATCTTAGGAAAATAATGGATTTTTTTTTAAATATGAGCAAAATTAGGAAAATGCTTTAAAATATCATGGAATGTTTGGAAAATCAGGGATATCGTAGCTTAATAAGTTAAATTCTTTAAACATCAGGGAAACCTTAGTAGAATTAGGGAAATGCATTAAATATCACGGGATATTTGGGAAAAACCTGAGAAATCTTAGGAAAATAATGGAATTTTTTTAAATATGAGCAAAATTAGGAAAATGCTTGTAATGTTTGGGAAAATTAGGAAATGCTTTAAATTAGGTAAATCACTCTGAAAGGGAATTATGAATTTCGCGTCCTGTTAACGCGGCGCATGCGCGAGTTTTTAGCCAATCAGTATGAGTTAAAATTATGTTTCAGTGAAAAATACGAGTGTTATAGTTTGTTCCGGGTGATTCCCAATAATGTCACTACGAGCGCTGAAGTTGCGCCAGGACTTTTGTTGAAGGCGTTGTTTTTTAGATATTGTCATATCCTGGAAGTGATTGCTTTTATCATTAATTCAAGGTGTATTAAACCTTCAATAAACAATATTATTTTACTATTAATATTGTTTTAGGTAGATGAAAAACCGAGTGAAAGGCCCAAAGGAACAATTTTCGTCGTTGATGAAACGAAGGAACCGGCGCACGAGTACTTAAATAAAACTGTACCCAAGATCTTGCTTACACCCAGAAACGTAATTAGTGAAAAAAAGTTCATTAACAAAACTAGCGACGAAGTAGATAAAAAGACCAAATGTGACAAAAGTGATAAACATATTTACGATTACGCTACAATAGCAATACCGGAATACGATTACGATTATATTGAATATTTTGGACCAGGATATATTGAAAAAATGCGTGACGTAAGTTAATTTACTTAAAAATATATTATAGTTTGTAAACTTGATTTTAATTGAATAAACCGAGTTTATTTTTCATAATTCCAATTTATCTATACTTACTACGGTTATTTCTCTAGTATATTGGTTATTCGGTAAGGTTTACTCGCAGAAGGTAGTACTTCCAGGGTTGCACCAGCCTCTCGTAGTTAGTCCATGGGCCCTACAGCATTCCGTAATGGCTTCATTATGGTCGTTTCCAGGACGTCTGCAAACCTCGTCACAAGCCTGGATGTAAACTGCTTCCGAAACTATTTACGTAATAGATTAGATTCTATTGAAAACTAAAATGAATTTGAAGTTTTGAGTTTGAAGGAACTTTGGCGCCTCAAATTTTAATTGTTTGATATTCTTGTACGTTCATGTAGACACTACGCGTCAAATTTTGAAATTGGAATGTTTTCATTCGCAAAATTATTTTCTAAGCTCGAAAAATAATTTGAAATTTTGATACATTGAATGTTAATTCTAATTAAATGAAGAGGAGAGTTAATTAAAGTATTCTCAATAAAATATAAATTTATTTACCTCGCGTGGCGAGGACGAAAACCATAGCAAAAACAAAGATAATGCTGATCTTGGAATTCATTTTCGATTGACGAAAGTAATTGGAAGTTAAATTGGAATATCTTCTGATCTAAATAGCGATAAATTTTTTGTACGATTCTTCATTGGTATTTATACTTTTCGATTAGAAATTGGCAATTAAAAGAAGGGGTGGAGTTAATTTGTTGCTGGAGAAAAGCTAGAAATTCCAAGTCCACTTTTAATTACCTATATAGAAGCTGACTCTCCAATTTTTAATAAAATACAGTCGTTAGGCTTAACACTTCAGTTTTATTCTTAGAAAAAAAGATTTGATATTAATGGGGTAACATTCTACGCAAAGCGGGGAAATCTAAATGCGGATTAATACACCATATTTTAAACCATATTAATAAAAGTAGTTCATACTAACTTATCTTCTAAAACTTGCTCGCGTGGAATAGAAAAAGAGTTCGATAAAGTATTCATAAAAACACTTTTTCACTCTTTGTAAAATTAAACTGAGATGACAATGGTCGAGAAAAAGGTTTACAACTTTATGTACTCCAATTTCCTTAACGTCAAATCCCAATAAATAGTGAGGTGAACAGAGCTCTTAGTAATAAAATAAAAAAAAAAAGTAAATTCCAGTTTTCAAAGACAGAATTAAAGCTGATGTTGTCAGAGATTTCTCACGCAAACTGTTTGGAATTTAAATATCATTTTCGGAGAGATAATATATTTCACTCGGAATTTGTAGCGCGGATAAAGCTAAAATAATCAATATCAATAAAGAAATACGTATAGATAACTGGTAGCGTAGATTTGTCAGTGCTGCTAATTCAAACACACGATAGGATACTTCATTATGATAAAATATTCCCCAGAAAGTAATTATGAAAGTATTCTGATTTTAAAAACACTACATTAAGGGTTAGAACTTTGATTTTGATTCTTTTAAACGATTATCTGTAATATTGAAGAACCTTGGTCTATAATACTAATTATTTATTGCGCTGATGAAGCGTCGGTAAATATTAGGAGACTTTAACTTTTAGCTTACGCCTAACTTCTTTTAATACTTAATTTTAATTTTTATCGCGTGTACAAATTTTAGATGAATGATTTATTAAAATTAAATATTTAAATGAACTTGATTAAATAAGACTTAGGGCCAACCCCCAATATTTAACATTGTTCAGCACCGAATTAAGACAAGGGTTGTCCCTGGGGGGCCATTTTAAGAAATGAGAATCATGGCATTATCGAGGAACCTATAAAGCTGATGCGAGGTTAGCGTAAGAGTCTACTGACCTATGACCCCCGTAGAAGAGATAACGGACCAAAAAATACAGTTACGTTACACCACGAAATGACAACACGTACTAAGCTACCATTATTTAATTGTTAAAAAAATAAAGTTGCCTACACTATTTATGAGATAAAATTGATTAAACATATTTTTTAACATTATTTCTTTCATTAACAGGGCCACATAAAAAAACCTAATTTTAATTTATCGTTTTTTTAGCAAGATTCTCGCGATTCAATCGGTTTAGTACGAAATTTTAAGTGTGCGTGAACGCCACGATTTTTTCTGCAAGAATCATAACTGTCGCGCTTACGTTAATAAGTCACTAAAACTACTGAATGATCTAGGAGAAATTTCAAGCTTTTCCACGAGTCAAGGTAAATGTTGATTTTTCTTTTTAACGGTGGTGTCGGATACCTAAGATAAATACGCAAATTAAGACCTTAAGTAAAGATCAATTACTCAAGATGACTGAGTTAAAATATAATTTTATTTACAATATTCATACCCGATTTAGGGTAAACTTAATTACATTAAAAACATGTACTTCTAAGTACAAATAATATGTTTAAAATAAAACTCTTTAACGTAACTACCACCATCCACCGTGACCACCATGACCACCTCCGTGTCTGAAAAATAAATATAAGTTATCGTATGACCGCTAGACATAAGGAAATTATTTCAAGTAATCATTACCCTCCGATAAATACTGGGTAACCGTGACCGTGTCCTCCTCCTCCGTGTCCCCCACCATAACCGTGTCCATGTCCAAATATTATGGCCAAAGCCGCAATTTTGCCTAAATGATCAGCTTGCGTTGGGTACCACGAGATGAGGGTTAGAATTGTAAGAGTTAGAAGCAATAACGTTGATTTCAATGAAGACATGGTTGTAATTGAATGACGAGCTGCGAAAAACAATGAATTGTTAATTCTTTAGACTTAGAACAGGATCAACACCTATATGTTTACAAGAAATGTGATAGCCAACTGGGCTATCTTGTTGATGATTTATTTCGTGGCGACTTTGCGAGGGAAATTAAGATTAGATTTAAATATTTAGTTCTTAATTAGTCCTGTGCCTTAGAGACGGGGGCCATGATTTAGGGGAAAAAAATTAGAATCGCCAGGAATTCTGCTAATTTTTAAATTTGTTTCAAGTTTAATATTTGTAAATTTTTGTTCCTGGTAGACTAGGCTTTTTTAAATGATAACAGAAGTAGATGAAACCCTCCTTTGAAGTTTATTACTCCCTGGTCTTGTCTACCCCTCTCTGTATGGGTTAGTTTCAAAAACTGCGATTCGTACGCCTCCTAACGGTAGATGTTTTCGGAGCGGGAGTTCGTCGAGCGAATATCTCTAGCAGCCTCGGAGTTCGTCCAAAAAACGTCGTCGTTTGTGGAGAGAGAGAATTTCCAATTTTCCGTAGACAGGGGGGTATGAAGTAGGACCCCTCCGATCTCGTAAAATTGGGAATTTTACCCATACAGAGAGGAGCGCTATATCGAACATTAGAGTAGTAGACTTCAAAGGAGGGTTTCATCGGCTTCTGATGATAACGAATCGATATAATGATCACGTGATTATTAGGTTGCACTCTCCCTTTAAGGGAATTATAAAAATATCTATAATTAATGTCAAACTTATATTTGTTTTCTAGTAAATACTAAAATTAAACTGGTTAATTTTGAACGACATATCCTTCATTATATTTATTTAGTTAATTAAAATTTCGTAATGGCAGGGGGGAGATAATAAAAATGAAATTGAGTTTTAATACCATATATTTTAAGCTCTAAATTCAATTAAGATTCTGGCACATTTCTAAACTTGAGAATTTTGGGGAATTTTGTTCAATTTGGTAGAATTAATCATAGATTACTTACTCTATATTTGATCTTCCAAGTAGCGAGTGCGAGTGAGTTCTGACTTAGAAAATTTTGAATCTTAGATTTTATAGGTGGACTCTCATTATTGTAATACGGAAATAGTTTTAATCAAATACGATATAGTGGCTGCTCTTGTATTGTTCAAAACCACGCAGCGTAAATTGATAAACATTTTTTTGACGCGAGAGTAAAATAATAAACATTTTTTGTTGTCTTGGAGCGTCCTTAGACCTTTGATCGTCGTAATTCGGATATTTAAATTTTATTTCCGACTTGTACAGGAACTAAATTATTATTATTCATTTTCAAAAGAAGCGTTTTGACGTGAAATTTAAATTTAAATCTCTCCCAGAAAATAAACACGGTTCTAATAAAACTTTTTTAAGATTTCTTAGAAAAATAAATTCTTTCCTTTTGGGTTTTTACCACCGAATATCTTGTAAGGCGAGGAAGTGGGAATTTTTGACACTTTCGCTGTAAACAGGAAATAAAATTATCTTTCGCGCGCGTTAATCAGAAGCTTGATATTATCAATTATCATAATTACTTTCATTAACCTTAGATGAGGCTAGCAATTTTTATTCAATAAGGCCTGAGGATACAATTCTAACATCTTTTTAAAAACAATATTTAAAAATTCCACAATGGGTAAATTCTAGTCCGATTTGTGGTCGTTGTAAACTGACAAAAGTAATAAGTTCGGAGACATTTCCATTATATTGATTGATAATATAATTCAAATCTCGTTAAATTTATACCAATCGCCTTGTTTTTGAAGAGAAAATATTATTTCCAACGTTGCTAAACGCGAACGAAATGACGCGTATGATATTAGACGATATCTATTACTTCGCAAATGGTTTTTACAATTTTCAAAGAATCTATGTTATTCAACATCAGGAAATAATTTAAACTATGCCAATGGTCAGTGGGAAATCAAACAATTGACCAGCGCGTAATAATATATCTTTTGGATCCGCAATTGTTAACTAAAGCTTAGACTACAAATCATTTTAATCCTCCAATTGTTGGAATATTTATCAGAAATACCCTGTATAGTTTCGAAAGGCTGCAATATGTCTAGTATTTACAGACCGATTTTATTTAAAATAAATTTCTTGTTTCCATACTTACCCTACAGTCTTACGATAAGTATAGATAATATATTGTGTTTACCAAAGATATTTTATCGTGCAAATACTAAGGTCATTTGCAATGCATTTTTAACAACTTATAAATGGTCTTCAAATGATGGGCAAAAATCTATTTTCAGCAAAATCAGAAGCCGATGAAACCCTCCTTTGAAATTCCATATATAGCGCTCCTCTCTGTATGGGTAAAATTCCCAATTTTACGAGATCGGAGGGGTCCTACTTCATCTCCCCTGTCTACGGAAAATTGGAAATTCTCTCTCTCCACAAACGACGACGTTTTTTTGACGAACTCCGAGGCTGCTAGGGATATTCGCTCGACGAACTCCCGCTCCGAAAATATCTATCGTTAGGAGGCGTACGAATCGCGCTTTTTGAAACTAACCCATACAGAGAGGGGTAGACAAGACCAGGGAGTAATAGACTTCAAAGGAGGGTTTCATCGGCTTCTGGCAAAATCCATCAAGCCGTTATTATTCACGTCGACATTATAACCCCCATGCACTCTCATTTTGCTACCATTAGAAAATTTTAAATTTATTCTTTATTTTCTTTCTTAATTGAATTTTTTTCTTTACAAATTGAAACGAGTTAATGACAACGATCTTTATTGCGCGTAATAACAATAATAATAAAATACATCCGACAATAGTTCCGGCTTATTTCGGCCCATTAAATTAACTCATAAAGCTGATAAAAAACACGCTAATTAAGACTGAGATGCAAAATTAAGACTAAGCGATGAAACATCTATAGTCGAGAGCAGATTTATTAATTAAGAATTTATCATTAGGCGTAATTAAGCGCTTAATCAGTGAACAAATTTAACAGAAGTGATTAACCCGTCTGTTGCTCCTAATCTTGGCAATAAAATTTTCAAATCTGTGGTTTACAAATGAGTTTTTAATATATTTGAACACATTAAGTTTGAGTATATTGTCTGTTGGTGAGATGCCTTGGTCTTTTTGCAACTTCTTTATTATTCAACTACAATTTATCTCTAGGCTACAATTCCGGTTTTGGGAAAGGTGTTTTTGGGAAACCTCCCCTTTCTGTCAAGCCTTTAGTTCACCGCTTCGTGATTGGTCATAGCGCGGCACTCGATCAAGAGAATAGCGACTGCCAAAGTGACTCCAATTAAGAGTATTTGGAAAGCGGGCGCAACTTCGTGAAATCGAAACGGGGCCCATTCTTGACCTTCCCGTTTAAAGCTGTGACTGCCGCAACGAGTAGAAAAATTTAAATTCTCCATATCATGTTCAAACAATCCGGATTCGAAGTACATGGCTGTTCTGAAATTGGAATTAGAATAACAATGTTACCACATTCAACTCTAATGTCTTTAAGACAGTTTTAAGGCACTTTTTTCTGACCCTTTAACATTAATTCGCTTCCAATAATCTTTAGTGTTGAATATTTAAATATTCAGATACACGAGTGATATGTATATTACCTTTCACTTAGAATCTGTTTAGTTCTGTAGGGTAGAGATTTCCTAAGCAAAACAGCGTTGTTGCCACTGAAAACATCTTTTTTAGCCAAATATAGACCTCTATCTTTTTCGCAGTTTTGATATAGTATCTCTTTGAGATAATCTCTGCCTTGTATCATAACCGTAGCTCCTTTCAAGACCCCCTCGATAGCCCTACGTTGCTCGCCCTTGTACCGCTTTATTTGTTTTAGCAAAGCTTTGAATTTTGGGTCCGGCGACGTCTGTCAAAGTAAAAAAACAATCATTGAAACCTTTCCCAAGAGTTTCTCAACCATTTTCATCCTTCGAGGATTGATACGAAACCATCTTAACCAATCAGAGCAGCGGCTAATCAACTAGATGTCATCAAAACGTAAATTCAAGAGAACCAATAAAACGTTTATGAAGTCTTAATGGATTCGCTAAAGGGAAAATTTGAATCATTCCTAGCTACAAAATAGATTTTTGCGCTGAAATCCGCGTTCGAAGTTGGGCGCTATTAAGAATTCCTAGCGTAACTGATACCCTTTCCTGGAGTTATACTCACTTCGATGAAACTGTAAATGGCAGTTGTTTTTCCTACACTTGGTCGTAGTTTAGGGTACTTTATGATGTCCGTTATGTAGTCAATTCTCCCTTCGTGGCCGCTCACGGATAGGCGAGAAATAGACATAGCGCAGAATACATTGACGAAGATGAGAACCCCGCAAACCCAAGAGATATACATCAGGCGATGGCCGAACGAACAGATACGTTTCGTATCCAAACACCCTGTCATAATAGTTCAAGGTTGTTAATGATAGGGAATTATCAACGGAAACCCAAAAAAACTCTTAAGGTTACCTTGAAGTATCAACGCCACAAGTAACGCGAAAAAATATTCCCAAACTCGACTGCCGGGTTTTTGTTGAAAACGTCTTTTGGGTCCGATGTCCCGCGTCAAACGATAGATCAGGAATATGCCAAACATTAAACACATCAAGACGAACCAAACCTTCGAATAAATATTATATTATTAATCATAGCGAATCAAATGTGGCTTATCTAACCAAATTAACGGGGTGGCTAAGATTCGAAGATGTTAGGTCAAAGGTGGAGTTCTAAGATCCAATAATTGTTCGTATAAAAAATCAACTGACGTTGTTTTGAACCGAATGAACGGAGTACAGCGAAGACTCTTCTCCATATCCTTGGGTTCTGTTGGGTAATTTCGAGAGAACTGTGTATTCTTTGGTGCCAATTTGCGGAGTAAAGTCCACCCGCTTGAACCTCTCGTATGTCATAATATACGGTCTCAGGACTAAATCAGCCTTCTAGAATATCAAAGTAACCATCTTAAATCTACCATTTTAAAATTATAATAAATAGAACAAGGCTACATTGGGTTTTCTGGAAGTGTTTGCGTTTAGTTGGTGTGGGTAGGGAATTTATTTAGGACAAATATAATTTATAATTAACTTTATACTTACATTTTTTTCCAGAGCTTTAAAGCCGTTCCCTTTGGTAAATACTACTTCTTTCCAACTTGTTTAAAAGTGATATGATTTTTAATACTGAATTTAGCGGATAAATTGATACAGATTGGAAAGTAACTTATACCAGAAGCCGATGAAACCCTCCTTTGAAGTCTACTACTCTAATGGTCCATATAGCGCTCCTCTCTGTATGGGTAAAATTCCCAATTTTACGAGATCGGAGGGGTCCTACTTCATACCCCCTGTCTACGGAAAATTGGAAATTCTCTCTCTCCACAAACGACGACGTTTTTTTGACGAACTCCAAGGCTGCTAGAGATATTCGCTCGACGAACTCCCGCTCCGAAAATATCTACCGTTAGGAGGCGTACGAATCGCGCTTTTTGAAACTAACCCATACACAGAGGGGTAGACAAGACCCGGGAGTAATAGATTTCAAAGGAGGGTTTCATCGGCTTCTGATTATACCTAGTATTATTGGTGACTCGTGTTAAACAGTTATACAAGCCAATCATTCCAACTCCATTTGGTGTCAAAGAAGGCTGAATTTATATTAGTATCGTGTTAGAAAATTATCGGATATATGTTTGGAAATTCTTTATTTCCAAAAGCCCCTAGTTGGGGCCATAGTTTGGAGCGTTATCTCCCGCCTTATAATTAAACCCTATTAGAAATATTACAACCTATTTGTCTCCTTTTAAATCAGCGTGCGAGCGAGAATGAGACCTGGGCCATATTATCCATAAATTAATAAAATAGCAAATTAATTTTTCGTTCAAAAGACTGCTTTTCTGTCTTGCCCGAGGATGGTTAGCAACTAATACCAGTTTCTTCGAATATTAACCAATTTGTCTCAGCCTTCCCCATTTTGCAAACTAATCCTCAATTTGTGTTATTTCCAAAAATATACTACGTACTTTCTTCCCAGATACTCGTAGTATTTTCGACATGTTAAGTCCTTGCTAGAAATTTGGCCCAATGCCACTGTCTCTGATCGCGTTTACTCGCGTTATTTTGTATAATAAATTTCATTATGTATTATATTTCAGTCTAATGTGCTCCTAAGTTTCGTCTGTTGCTCAGTAAACTCCAGAAAGTCAATAAATTTCATTGCCAATATGAATAATATTTGACAAAGTAATTCAAATCTCGTTATATTTAAATTAAATTTTTTTGGGAAGATAAAATGAAATTTTGGAGGTCCCTGAAATTTATATTTTACAAATGTTTTTAAACGCGTGTACGTACAGGGTGTTATCGAAAAGTATTTGGGGTCAATTAAGGTCAATTAAACCGCATTCCTTATCGTCTAAATAGGCCTAAACCACTAGTAAAAATCTTACCAACCCAATATTAAACTAGTAACCAATTTAATACTAATCCGAAAAATAGGCTTAGCTGGATTCATGGAAATCAGCCGAATTTCTTAGAGTTGAAAGCGAGATCTCCATGAGACTTAAATTTTATAACATTCGATTGGTCGATACGGGTTATTTTAACTATGTCACTATTCGTTCGTCATTACGGGGTCTTGATAGTTTTACCGAAATCGTTTTGATAAAACAACATAGATTAAATTAGCTTTAAATTATAGACCCAATGAACTATTGCCATTCCTCCCTATGAAAAAAAAAAGGGGGAGGAGCTTCCACTCATGAACACAAAACATTATACGTTATTTTCTGTTTGGTTGATTTACTTTTTTAACTTTTCGCTGTATTAACAATAACACCATTGTTCTTAATATTTATATTTATATTTAAATAACGTGTTACACGCGATAGATCTTTACTTCCCAGCTCCTGGATTTTAATAGCCGGCGCGTTAGTTTATTCACATAAGTAAGTTCAATAGCATGTTTGAGAAATGGTCACGTTTGCTTAGCGAAACAAAAGCTCGTAGAAACCACTTGTTTTCTCAGCAGAAGTTAAGTTCTTAAAGTTAGAATGAAACCTAACATTAATGGATTTTTTTTATCGATTCCTTATCCTTTATAAATAGTCCTAATCTCCATGAATCCAGCTAAGCTAAAGCTGTTTTAAATTTATTTCTAGTTTAATACTTGTTTGTGGTTTTTTTCTCTTCATTTATTATCCCTAACTTTTATTTTACGTCTGCCTCTCCCTTTATTATTATTCCATGATTTGGTTAAGAACTTACTGTTTTTATCTGAAAAAAAAAAATAAAAAAAAGCTAATGAAGGCCTTAGGGCTGTAAACATTTTCTTAACGCCTTGTTCGTAAAAATATAATAAAACTTTGCCCATTTGTGTTTTAGTGGAATCATTACTGTCGACGTCACGATCTCCTTAATTTCTAGACCGTGTCGTTTACAGTTTCAATGCCCGAGTAAAATAAGCGGAGCCTTTAAATGCGAATGGTTTGCGGAGAATTATGGTTATAAAGAAATAAAGTGGCAGAAAATAACGGCGATAATTATTGATGACCGTTAGTTTTGGTTTAAATTTAAATAATAAGGTATTAAAATATTAAAACTGGCTACAAAAGAGATACCTAAGATCATAGAAGTTCAGGTTGGAAAATATTCAAATTATGACTCCATGCCATTGTATTCTAGAAATTTAATTATTCATGATTATTAACCAACGTTCATTCGTTCTTTCGCGTAACAGTCCAGTCACGTAATATTCGAATATACAATAATAATAGAAAATTATTATTCTAATAATCTTCATAGGTATTTTTTATTTAGCGAGAATATTTGATAAGCTTTATTTTTACGCACGGGTTGCCTTAGTAACATAATAACCATGTTATATAAGTTTAGTTTGATCTCTGTATTCTGAAAAGAGACGCGAGCCAACCTTCATCGTAAATGGTGTCAGTTTTGAAGAATATATATATATATTAAGAAATTGTCATAAATCTTAATGCCACATTAGTGGCCTGTTTAATTAATTTAAAATATAATTATGTAACGTTACGATTGAAATGAAGAAATTCATCGTTTAAAATGTAAATACTTTTACGATTTCAAACGTGTACTTTCGCTTAAAAGGTTTCTAAAATAATCAAAACATTTCCGGAATCCAAAATCAATAACTTCTTCGGGTAATTTAGTAAAGTAGCTTATAAAAAACTGATAACTCGATATTTTTTTAGTTATAGGAAGATTTATGGACAGAGGCCGCCTTTAAAAATAAATCTGTATTTTTTTAAATCGTCAGTGAAACAAAATGCGAATACTACAAAATACTACTTTAAGAATCGCAGTTTTAAATGTAAGTTTTTTTTTACTATTTCTAATATATCTGTACCCTTTATAAATTAATTAAATGTTAATTATATAGGATAGTTTATTCATGATTGATCAATTAAGCGACGGAACGATGATTGGAAGGTCTGGTTTGAATTATCTCGTCGTTGAAACTTTGTCACTTCTGTTAGGATTCAGGTAATCATATTTGAATTAATTCAATATAAATATCATGTCAAAAACCATAGTTAAATAATAACAGCGTAAAAATTAAAGTTTCTTAAGAAATTTTTAATATTGCGTTTTAATAGAATGATAAAATTTAAAAATCTCTAATTTTTGAATATATATAAATTTTATTTAAGTTACAAAATATTAGTTCCTACGGATAAGCAATATGGGCTACCGACTAATGGTACTTGGAATGGAGCTGTAGGAATGCTGATTAAAGACGTGAGTGCATTCTAATGAGATCTAGAGCTTTTTGTCACGAGTTCCTAAAGAAATTTACGTAACATTTTCGGAAATTTAATTAAGATACAAAATATTCAAATTAATTGGAATATAAATTATTGAAAAGGATTTATAGAATCAAATAAAATTATTTTAAAACCAAATTGGCCAACTGAAAACTCTCTCAACTAATTTTGTTTTTCTTTCTAACTCCTTCGAGTAATTTTCTAAAATAATTTGCTTCATATTCTAAGTTAATGAATTTTAATTAACGTCTAAAGTTGGCAACCAATCCCTTGACCTAGGTGAAGGAATCTTATTGGCTTAAAATAATTTTAATTTTTTTATTTAGGAAGTGGATATAGCTGCTCTTAGCTTTTACGTAACAGCTGAAAGGGAGAAAGCGATAAATTTTTCTATCACGATTAATCACGATAATATCGTGCACATCACTAGGGCTGATTCATCGGTAGGGGGTGGAAGACCTTTCATTTCTCAGCCCTTTGAGAATCAGGTAAAAATTCGTCAGTAAAGCCACGATTGTAACTGAGTAAAATGTAAATTTTTAGGTCTGGATCCTGATCTACTCCTGCGTAATAATGTTTCTGCTCATTCAGTTATCAATACGTGTTTTGGTTCCCAAATACTATTTTTTGATGAAAACGTTTTCGTTGTGGAACGTTTTATCATTTACTATTGGTTTAGGTAATATAATTTCTAGAATAAATGTTTATTTGAACAACCATTAAGTTACAAAAGCTACGGTCACACTAGCCTTCCTTAATCGATTTGAAACGGTTAAATGAAACCGATATTCGAATCGCCAGGAATCGATTTAAGCCTCACGAGTTCACGTATTATCTTTATAAATCGATTTATCGTAGCTTCATCTATCGGTTGTTAAAACCGAATCGATACGAAACTGTTTCTCGAAGCAGTTTCGAGCAATCGAATCAAATCGATTCCAAGGCATAGTGTGAACGTGGCTAAAGTGACATTGGTTTCGTAAGAAACGAAATCACGCGCTTTCAATTGGAAGGGACATTACCCTAACCTAAATCTTTTTCAACCCCTTCGCGATTGTTTTTCGTTTGAGGAACCATTTAGGCAATTCGAAATTTTGGCCAGTTATGGACATGACTGGATTAATCTTAGTATCCATGACAATCTTCATTGGAAGTACCTTGAAAATATACGGCTCGACATTGTCTTCGTCAGTCAACCTGATAAAACGCTCAAAACCCTTCGACACGATTGATGAGCTATCAAAAGCCGTGAAATTAAATCGTATAACTCTAGGATATCTCGAAACTCAGGGCATAGTTCATACTTGTTTAAAAGTAAGCGCAAAAATTAGATATGGATTCGAATTAGAAGTTAATTTTGAGTGATTAATATCTATAGCAAAAAAAAATCAATTATATTTTTTAACAGACATCAAAACTGAGCCAATTACGAGAATTTGGCGCTCACTTGGACGAGATAGGCGTCGAACGAGAGAAACCATTTCCAGCTGCCTTCCATTCTCTGATGTTTTCCAACTTCGCCTTAATTGTTGACGTTCAATACTTTATTATGATGATGGAAAAACATAAACATTCCCTTAGCAAAGTGAACGTCGCTAAAGAACCATTAATAAATATAAACATGGCCTACGGATATGGCCATTCTTTTAAACATCAGAAGCTTATTAACCAGGCGTAAGTAATTTTTACATTAATATTAACCTAAATTCAGCCAGTCTGTCCAAAGTCAGGATTGTGTTTGCCTCAATGATACCTTTTAATGATATCTTTACCATAAAGCTCAAACATTCTAGTATACAAAAACGCGCTATATTTCGTTGTGAAGTAAATTATTTGAACCAGAAGCCGATGAAACCCTCCTTTGAAGTCTATTACTCCCGGGTCTTGTCTACCCCTCTCTGTATGGGTTATTCTCAAAAGGCGCGATTCGTACGCCTCCTAACGGTAGATGTTTTCGGAGCGGGAGTTCGTCGAGCGAATATCTCTAGCAGCCTCGGAGTTCGTCCAAAAAACGTCGTCGTTTGTGGAGAGAGAGAATTTCCAATTTTCCGTAGACAGGGGGGATGAAGTAGGACCCCTTCTAACTCGTAAAATTGTGAATTTTACCCATACAGAGAGGAGCGCTATATGGAACATTGGAGTAGTAGACTTCAAAGGAGGGTTTCATCGGCTTCTGTTTGAACTTTAATTCCCACCGGAGATTTTTTATACACTGTTTTTAAACGTAATTGTGGTTTAATTAATTAATTACGGTTTAGGTTGGGACGGCTTCGATCATTTGGTCTCATGGATAAGTTTGAATCGAATGAAATGTATTTTCTAAAGAGAGATTTAGAACGAGCAGCCCGAGAAAGTCGGAACAAAGTTCAATACATCGGAATGAATGATTTAAAATTAGTTATTCGTTTATTTCTTGTTGCAATGTGCATTTTATTCTTCCTGTTTATATTAGAGTATATAAATGGACGAATAACGTGATCTTAGTGGCGTTGTCTTTTTCTCTTAATTTGCTTGACCATTCTGCGTCCAAGAAACCTTATAAGGACCTTACGAGGTCGAAAGCTTTCTCACGCTATCACTGTTTTTAACAATAAAAACTTAAATTCATCGCCACGAATTTTTTTTTGTTGTAAATAACGTAAAAATGTGCGTCGAGAATTTGGCTGATGATTAGTTTAATATGTAGAGGATATTTTAATTTTAACTGACAAGCTCGTGACGTAGTCGCATTGTCGCTAAATTCTCAATGATTTCTACAAGAAAATTTTCTTCTTCTTCGTATTGCCTTCTGTGAAGCGTGATGAAAGTTTTTCGTCAAAATTCAATATTGACCAGACCATGGTACTATTTGTTTAATCAATATAAGGCATTTTTCATGTTATTCCTGTAACTGGACTCGCATGAGAAGCCCTGACGAATTTAATGGTATTATTTGAGATAATGTATATATATGGCGCAATATTTACCCCTGAATATTTTAGATCGCGTTGTGAAAATTTCCTTTTCTAAATCGTTCACTCTCCGAAATAACGAGAATTACGGACGTGTTCATTTTAACACAATAACTATTTTTCCGTGGGAAAATTTGTAGTGGGTAACATAGACGCGGTACACGTGGACTCTTTGAAGAAGCCTTTAGAGCGCATTAAAAAATATCTCACTTCAGTCGTGACAACAGAGGGATTGTAACATAAATGCCGTTGTTTAAAACGCTCTATTTGAAAGGTTCGAGGTTATATTTCAATCTTTTTCTCAATAAATATAATTAAGTTTCGTAAAAATACTTATTAAAGTAAGATTTTCTTTACGTAACTGAGGTTGCGTGGTTGCGAATCATCGAGAAATAGATTAAATAAACTATAATGTCTGAAGAATATTCGTAGAAAGAAATGATTCTTCAAAACTATACATTTGTAATCGCCGTTGTAAATGTAAGTATTTAAATAATTTTATTTAATTAACCTCTTTTTGTTTTTAACGATATTTTACTATTTTGTCTCGAATTAGGATAGTTTATTCGAAGTTGAACAACTTCATGATGGTACGCTAATTGGAAAATCAGGTCTTAATTACCTAGTACTCGAATGTTTGGCAATGTTACTCGGTTTTAAGTAAAAATTTTTAATTTATTATATATCAGAAGGAGATAATAGTCTGAGTTAAGTGAGGCACTGATACTTCCTAATGCTTTTGACATTTAAGTTATCGACTTGTTATACCCAAGGACAAAGAATATGGATTACTAAGTCCTAATGGAACTTGGAATGGAATAATACGAATGCTTATGCAAGACGTAAGTTCATTTTTTATTAATAAGTAGCTGTCTAAACATTTTTTACAAATTAAAAAAGTTGTGGATTTACAATTTTGGATAAACTTTGGGTAGAAATACTGAAGGTTCATTTAAACCGTAAAATTTTGGGTGAACCTTTGAATTCAATGATTGTTCATAGCGTTTTTTAAATTTGGTCTAACATATTCAATTCCGATTCTTGCATAATTTTGATCATTACCTTTACAATTTTAGACCAACCTTATATTTTTAGGTTGGTTCACTGCGCTTTTAAAATTTTAAACGAACTGACGAATAGATAATAATTTGTCACTGTACATTAAAATTTGTGATCAGAAAAATTTGCCTACTAGATCACACGGTACTTTTGTCAAATCACGTACAATTTCACCTTGAGTTGGCAGCATTAGAAAAGCTAGCTAACAGTTAGCTCTATTATATGTTTATCATAGAGATAAAAGGAGCCTTGCATTATACAGGCCGCGACTTTACTGAAATGACCATTGCCCTAGCGTTATACATAAATCAATATAAGTTTATGAGCGTGATAATAGAGGGTGTTCTCGTGGTGTGAGTTAATGAAATTGATCGATATTTCGATCCTAACCTCACTTTTGAAGCTAGATACTTGATTACCAATTGAATATTTTACGCGTATGACAATCGCCCTCATCAATAATAAATTGAGACAGAAATCTCTTCTAGTCCAAGATATGAAATATTAAATTTAAATCTTCTATAAATGCGTTAAAATTCCTAGCAAACCATTAAAATTCTCAAATCCTGAGCAAATCTACGAACACTTAAAAACACCTTCCAAATCTCTTAAAAACCTTCCAAATCTCTTAAAAACCTTCCAAATCTCTTAAAAACCTTCCAAATCTCTTAAAAACCTTCCAAATCTCTTAAAAACCTTCCAAATCTCTTAAAAACCTTCCAAATCTCTTAAAAACCTTTCAAATCTCTTAAAAACCTTCCAAATCTCTTAAAAACCTTCCAAATCTCTTAAAAAACCTTCCAAATCTCTTAAAAACCTTCCAAATCTCTTAAAAAACCTTCCAAATCTCTTAAAAAAACCTTCCAAATCTTTTAAAAACTTTCCAAATGACTTAGAAAACGCTACAAATTCTGAATACAATTACTGAAACCTTCTGCAAATCCTTAATAAATCTTGAAGTAAAATTTCGGGCTAAAATATTTCGATACTAGGGTACCACACAAATCATATTATTTTTGGTTTTTCTGACTATTATAGCAAAGCCCCTCGCCATTCCAACTTAGGGGCCTGTTTGTTTTAGTAAATTAACATATACAAGGTACACGAAGCGGATAAAAAAATACCTTCTAGCTAGGCTATTTAAGCGAAACAATTATGAGCTGGTGCTTCGCGAATTCACTTCATTCAAACTAGCGCGAAAGTTTACAGAAAATTAAGATGTTTCGCACGCACTCGCGCTTAATTTTAATCTTATTCCTAAATAGAAACTATCACGTTTGTTTTAATCTAATCCAACCTGCGTAAAAATTGTATATTTTTTATAGGAAGCTGATTTTGGGGCTGTCAATTTATACGTTACGCCTGAAAGGCAAAAGGTTGTCAATTTCTCCGTCATATGCAATCACGACAAAGTCGTACATATCACTAAGGCTGATTCCTCCAAATGTGGAAGTAATGGACGCTTTATGACCGGACCTTTTCAAGCGGAAGTAAATAGGAGTTCGATATCCGGTTTATCTGGTTATTTTTGATCATGTTTATTTACGCAGCTTTGGCTGTTCATGTTTACATCCGCGTTGTTATTAATGGTTGGCCAACTCGTGGCCTCGTGTTTTCCAAAGTTAAATAATCTTGCTCTTGTATGTTCACCGTGGAAGATATTATCGCTGACAGTCGGTTTAGGTAATATTTTTAATGATAAGAGGTGTAAAATTTTGAATGATTTTAATTTTATTTGAGTCTCAACAGGCAATTCGAGAAATAGTACAATTTTTAACGTCTCTGGAATTATAGCTATTTCTATGATAATCTATCTTGGGTGCACGATGAAATTATACGGTTCTACATTAGCTTCGGCGGTGAACGTAAAAAAATGTGATAATCCCTTGGATAATCTCGACGAGTTTGGGAGAGCCGTCCGTTCAAAGCGTCTCACAATAGGAATACTCGAACATCAAGGCATCGTACACGCTTGTTTGAAAGTAAGTTGTTTTTTGCTCATGGATATTTTTATGGGCGAAAATTGACTTTGTTGGAGAAAGAAGTGGGGTTATTTTTTTAATTGTTTTAATTATGAAAAATGGCAGATATATTAGAGTAAATACAACATGAAAAATTAAAATTTAATGAATATCCAGCAATGACATTGACGTTGATACGCTGTCTATCTTTGTGGGAATGTATTAAGCCATATGATACAAGATTTAACAAGTTTTTAGAATATTACGCGTAGGGTAAAATGGGTAAATTTATGGAAAATTATGTGAATTGAACAAAACTGAACATATTTCAACTAAATATCGTTCTTGGTAGGTAAAATTATACTCATTAAATATGAGCTATAGTCAAATAAATATAGATTTAAATTTAGTGTCGTAATTATTTATTTACCATACGTAAACGTTAGCTACTGGGTTAATTTCCACGTATCAATGATCTTATTCCAAACCCAGTAATATTAATTAATGGACTCTAAAATTTTTGTATGATTGTAGAACTCTATAATACCCGAACTGATCGAATTCGGTCGCTACTTGGATGACAGAGGCGTGGATCGCGAACAACCATTTCTAGAAGCCTGGAATGCCATTATGAATTCAAACTTGGCAATTCTCAGCGAAATTCAATTTTTCGTCATGTTTATGGACAATCATAAGATATCATTGAATACGGTGCATTTTGCCAAAGAACCCATATTGAAGATCAATCTCGCTATGCCCTATGGTCGCTCTTTCAAATTTAAGAAGATTATTAATCAAGCGTAAGTTGAAATTCCTTTAAAATACATTTTTGATCTTGCCAAGGCCTATTTTAGTAGGTTAATTGCCTAGTTTCGTGCAGTGGATTTTGACGCTTTTACCGAGGGTATGTAAATTCACCCCCTTGGTCTAACGCGATTTATGTTTAATTTATAGGCAATTGACAATTTATGTACACTGTGAAAATTAAACAAACCTAATTGATTTATAGCTGCACGCGATAATTTAAATATTATTAGATTTAGACGACTTCTAGCCTTCTTTACATTCTTTACGTTTTAACCTAAGACCCTCAAGTTTCCCCTTACCTATAAACGTCAGACAAATCGGGCTGGTATCTTATTGGTTTACCAAAATTACGTCAGCATGACGCGAATGAGATTAAGAAACGAAAAAAACCAAGTTTAGTCTTTCATTGTCTTGGCTTTAATGTTTAATGTATGTATTGTGTTTAGGATTAGCCGAATCCAAACTTTTGGCCTTTATGATAAATTCGTGTTCAACGAAATGTTTTTCTTGGAAAGAGACTTAGCCGTGGCTGAAGAGGAACGGCAAAATCAAACGCAAAATATTGGAATGATTGATTTGGAATATGTTTTTGTGTTGTTCGTAGTTGTATTAATTACTAACATTTTTCTAGTTGTAGTGGAAAATTTCTTCGCTTCTTTTAGCGTGAACGTAATTCGTGAACGAAGCTAATAGCTTCTAAATTAACAATTTTTGACAATTAGACTTTTAATTATCAGATATTGCTTTACACTAAAGTATAATTACCGCTCTCTAGTAATCAATGTACATGTATTTTGGAGTAATGAATTATTTTTTATTCCTGTATTACTATTTCATTATTTGTTTTTACATCAGACTATCCCTTTAAGCGCTACTTCATTTTCTAAAGGGTTTAATTTGAAAGTAAAGCGTTAGGTCGATCAATACGCGAGTCAAACTAAGACAGAGAAAGTGCCATTTCATTGTCATACTCCGCTTGTTCCCCGTCGTAGTCATAAACGTTTTAGAGTCAATGTTCTAAAAGGTAAGTGCAATTACTGGAAATGCTTAGCCGCTTTAACGTGGAAAAATATGCGGGTCGATTTTCGAGTTACATTCCCGAAGGGCTAATAGTGACCTAGACTACACTAATTGGGTAGCAATTGGAAATTCTAGAAATATTTTTACACATATAGAATATATCCGAGGATTACTAACATTGTAGGAAAATATCGAGGATTATACTAAGATTATAGGAAAATGTCGAGGAATACTAATATTACGTGTAAGTCCATGTTTTAAATATTAAGTTATACGATTAATGCTTTTTAAAGGATAAAAACCGACTTATTTCTCATTCTAAAACTAAACACAGTGAAGGTGACACTTGACCCTAGTTCCCAAAAATACAATCACTTAATTTTTGTATTTTTTTAGCTCCATCACTGTTAAAAATATTCATTACATAATTGTTGTTTTTAACGTTACACGGGTCCCATTGTTGTCGTCCGATTTACCACCTATTCGGGGGTCACATAATCGCGAAACAGTCAAGTGATGCCTAAAAATAAGTTTATATACTTATGTTAAAATTTTGTACATGTTTGCGCAATATTCCTTTTATTTGATGAGTGTAGAAAACAATTAAATTCTGACACGCTACAACCATAAATAATATAAGTTGTTTATGAGTTAGATTGAGAAATATAGAAATATAAGGTCATAGAGAGGGGTGATAAACTGGACAGGGGGCAAAGTAGAATCAAGGGAGGGGGAAGAAAAAATAAACAAATTTTTTGAGTAGATTCTACTACTAAAAATAATTCATAATAATTATAAATATCTCTGAATTGCGCAAAAAATCGGAATTCAATTCCGACTAATCAAATGATCTCCATTTTTTTGTGCAATTCAGAGAGATGTCTTGAATTTTATACTACGCAAACGTATTTTTTAGAAGTTGAATCAATAAAAAACGCTTAATCACATTCCCTTTAAAGCCATAATAATGTGACGAAACATTATCCAATATACTGTCCTATTAGTTTTAACGGGTCTCGAGGGTGGTACCCCTCGCGTGTCCCTCGGTTACTGTAATTATTTTGCTATCATTTCGTTTATTTGCTTTGTCGAATATCTTTAACTCGTATCCCTTGATTTTTCTGTTAAGTAAAATACGTTATCTCGATTACCATGTGTTATAATATATTGGTAATTAAATTCAATGATTTTTACTTAAAAAATCTTGAAGCGAGCGTGATGTAATGAAACAAGTCTAAAGAAATTGTATATACTTCGATTGGAGGCAGTTGGCGGATTGATTCGTAATAACTTCATAATACGTGTCTTGTCTTGGTGGTCTCTAGGTACTTGGATCTGTCTTGGTAGCGAAATTCCTGACCACCGCAAACTGTGAGCAGACATCCTAACCTCTTCTCGTAAATAGAAGTCCCTGAGGTGAGATTCGCGTCTATTTTACCAAGTCTCCTAACAAAATTTATCAGTAATTTGCTAAGAGCGTATTTGCGTTGGAATATTGAGCTGTAGACTGAGAATCTGACAGATGTATTTCGAATATATCCATTATGACGTTGGATAAAATAATGCATTAGCGTTAGAGTAGTTTTATAAAAACCGTTACTGTTGTAAAATTCATAATGTGACAAGCAGTCGGAAACGTTTGTGTTAAATCGAACACTGCCCTAATCAATGTTACGTTTATTTTCTTTTCAGGCGTAGGAAGTGAAGTCAAATTTACTGGTCAAACGAAATGCAAAAGCTTGAAAATCATACCTTTACCATTGCGGTTCTAAATGTAAGGATTTCATTACATTTTATCTTCTTTCTATTAAAATTTACTAATTATTTTGATGTTTAGGATAGCTTATTCCTTCTCAAACAAACGGACGATGAGGTATTAATAGGGCAAGGTGGACTTAATTATCTACTTCTGGAATGTCTAGCTTTTCTTCTAGGATTTAGGTAAGATTATATTAAAATACTGATACAAAAATTATCAGAGGTTTAAAGGTATATTTTATGATAAATCGATGACAGTATCACTTTGAATTTATTTTAAGGAAAAACACGCAAAATTTAACACTAGATTTTAATGATTAACTTAATTTCTATAGTTTATTTTGAAACACGTTAATATTTGAAATATATATAATTTGAATAACCTTTAACAGTGTCATATAAAATGCAGTGTCGTGACTTAAGCCATTTCTAGATCCATAGAAAACAACCAATAGTGATTATGTAAATGACTAAGATATTTCATTTAAATAATTAATTTTAACCAATTAACGAAACGTTACATCTCGAATAAAATATTTCCGAGTAATTTATCTTAATTGCCAAACAACAAGGGTGCTTAAATTATATTGCAGACTTAATTAATTTAATGTTCTTGATTAAAATTATAGTACGCGTAGTTTTATTGACTTTTTAATATATAACCCATCTTGTTTTCAAATGGACTTGTTCAATTGAAAACATAAATATAGCTGTAGCTGTAATAAGTTATTATGTCTTAGAAATTTCTTCTATAAGACGAAATAAATTTTGAAGTCAGGTCAATGCTATAAACGCTTATTTGGCGGCAGGGCTAAAAATGAAACCCATTTTTTTTCAGGAGTTCATTTTGTTCGCTATTTATTTATTTGTTTCAGATATAGATTAGTTGTTCCACCAGATAAGGAGTACGGGTTATTGAGTCCAAGTGGCACGTGGAATGGAATAATGAGAATGTTGGTTCATGATGTAAGTCAAAAGCTAATAAACATAAGTACAACTTGAGAAACCGACTAAATTAAGGGTTGATTATGTTTTTTTAAGGAAGCTGACTTCACAGCTTCGAATTTGTACGTTACACCCGAGCGTGAGAACGCCGTGAACTTTTCTTTAACTTGCAATCGCGATGACATTGTTCACATTACTAAGGCAGACTCTGAATCTTGCGGAGGCGAGAGATTGTTCGTGATGCAACCGCTTCAAAATCAGGTATTTTGCCATATCGCGTTACAAGGTTACAAGTTCGAACACTATACGAATGAATTTTTCAGCTTTGGGTATTCTTCTTCGCTACTTTTCTGTCGCTTTTACTTCTTCAACTTTGTATACGTCTAGGGTTTTCTAAGCATTTTGAATATGTCAAACCCTTCGCGATATGGAACATCTTTAGTTATACTGTCGGAATTGGTGAATATAATTTTAATGTTTTCAAATTTAATGATTTTAATATATTATAGTGATTAATATTATCAACCAAATCGGTGTGTTCCCATTTCGCCCAAATATTTCGCCCAAAATGATCTATTCCCATTTCGCCCAATTGTTAGGTTAGGTTGGGTTAGGTTAGATTATTTGAGATTGGGCGAAATGGGAATTGGGCCAAATGTTTTGGGCGAAACGGGGGTAAACCTATAAATCAATTGATTTAATATTAGTTTTTATTTAAAAAAATATGATTTGGTTCGAAGAAATTAGTTGATTTTGTTCAAAGAAATCAGTTGGAAATTTGGATGAAAAAAATATTTTTTATAAAATCCATAGAGAACATTAGTTAAAGTTCCATGATATTTTTATTTTTTTCGTTAATAAAATCTCAGTAAAATGATTTCGAACAAAAATTAATTAAATAGCAGTCTAATAAAATACTCTAATTAACCCTCAAATTATGCTTTACTTAGTAAACTTGTCATAAAACAGTTGTTTTTAGACGGATCTAAAATTTTCTTTTCTAGGTAATATTAGAAATCTTCCAGTATTTAACACTTCCGGAGTTATTGTTTTGGCCACGATAATTTTCACCGGTTGTACCATGAAAATATACGGATGTACACTGGCATCATCCGTGAATCTTAAAAAATGTGAAAATCCCTTGGAGAGTCTCGAGAAACTCGCTGTCGCTGTGAGAAACAAACGGTTAACGTTAGGAATTGTGGAATCTCACGGACTTATCACGTCATGTTTAAAAGTAAGTTTTATATTTTAAACGGGGTGTCCTAATAGAGTTTTCAGACCCATAAAAACAAAGTTAAATAAGATGGTTAAGCCCATAAAGCCCCACCGCGTATGGTGTAACGCAAACGTAGGAAATTAAATTTATGAAAATTTGGATTTTTTTGTGAACCAATTTTTTTATTTTTCAAACGAAACTTTTTCATTTTTCAAAGTTTGACATCCTCCATGTTTTTAAAGTTTTTTAGGAATTGCTATTAAGGTTCCAAAGAAATAATTAATAATAATTTTTAAACAGAACTCGAAAATAAGTGAACTACGAGAATTGGGCGTCCATTTGGACGGAAGACTCGAAAAGCCTTTCAGGAACGCCTTCAAATCGATTCAGGAATCAAATTACGCTTTAGTCATAGATGTCCTGTATTTCGTCACATTAATGGACGATCACAAGTTTTCTTTAACTGACGTTCAAATACCGAAAGAACCCTTATTCAGTATAAACATGGCGATGGCCTATGGACATTCGTTTTTATACAAGGAGACATTTAATCAAGCGTAAGTTTTTCTATTTAAGAGCTATTACTTAAAATCGTCCGTAAAAATAATATAGACTACCAGAGGTATATAATAACCCCCTTCGGGGGGGAAGTATGAAAGGTAGGAAAAAACGACGAACAACAAGTGCCCGGCGTAAATCGCGGCGGATCGACACACCGCTTTACTCCCAAAAAATAGTTACACCATTTTGAACCTCACTAAATATTAACTACGCGCGCTTCCGGAACTCGCGAGCTGAAGTCAACCTTCGACTCCAATTTAAATGACAGCCTGACTCCCGAGACAGGAACTTCTAAACACAAATCGAGCCGTTTTGTTTATACAAAGACCATTTACTAGAGTAGCGACATTGAGAAGTCCAGCGCGAGCTAGTGGCCTAGATAGTCAGCAGCGGGCACTTGTTGTTCGTGGTTTTTAGCATTGGTAGTATAGGGGCTTTCATACTTCCCCCCGAAGGGGGTTATTATATACCTCTGAGACTACTAATAACAACTTATTAAATGTATAATAGACAGTATACCGAAGGACGGGAAGTTGCGGTCTTTGTAGCGTATCTATTGAAAGTAAAGTTTGACCCGGGGTCAGGTTTCCCAAACTTCTTGTCCTTCTATATATTGTCTATTGTCTATGGCGAAATGGATAATGTAAGTAGCTAGTAAATGAGTATCTTAACGAAAATGGCTATCCAGAATTTCAATATTAGAATCTTTTTTATTTTTTCAGGCTAGGTAGAATTATGTCATCCGGTATTTTTGCAAAATTTCGGTTGAACGAAGTATTTTTCTTAGTACGTGATTTAGCGCGAGCCGAAGAGGAACGCCTGAACAAGATCGCGTACATCGGCATGACAGACTCAAAATACATGATTATCTGGTTATTTTTTGCTTTGTGTTTTGCCGCTTTGATACTTTTATTCGAATACTACTATTTCGCGTTGAAAACAACAATATTTTCAGATCAGTTTTAATTATATTAAAGAGCAATGAAATATCTCGACAACTTATGTTAAAATGTATTTATTATTTTTTTTTTTTACAGGGGGTGTATTTATTTTTTATTTTTTTTACAGGGGGTGTATTTATTATTTATTGTTTTATAGGGGGTATATTATTTATTTTTTTACAGGGGGTGTATTTTTTTTTTTTACTGGTGGTGTATTTATTATTTATTTTTTTACAGGGGTGTATTTTTTATTTATTTTTTTACAGGGGGTGTATTTATTATTTTTTTTTACAGGGGGTGTACTAATTAAAAATCAATTATTTTTTTACAAGGGGTTCCCCTTGTAAAAAAAAATAAATACACCCCCTGTAAAATAAATAATCTCAATTTTTCTCAATCTCAATTTTTCTCAATCTCAATTTTTCTCAATCTCAATTTTTCTCAATCTCAATTTTCCCAATCTCAATTTTCCCAATCTCAATTTTCTCAATCTCAATTTTCCCAATCTCAATTTTCTCAATCTCAATTTTCTCAATCTCAATTTTCCCAATCTCAATTTTCCCAATCGCAATTTTCTCAATCTCAATTTTCCCAATCTCAATTTTCCCAATCTCAATTTTCCCAATCTCAATTTTCCCAATCTCAATTTTCTCAATCTCAATTTTCTCAATCTCAATTTTCTCAATCTCAATTTTCTCAATCTCAATTTTCTCAATCTCAATTTTCTCAATCTCAATTTTCCCAATCGCAATTTTCCCAAGCTCAATTTTCCCAATCTCAATTTTCCCAATCTCAATTTTCCCAATCTCAATTTTTCCAAGCTCAATTTTCTCAATCTCAATTTTCCCAATCTCAATTTTCCCAATCTCAATTTTCCCAATCTCAATTTTCCCAATCTCAATTTTCCCGATCTCAATTTTCCCGATCTCAATTTTCCCGATCTCAATTTTCCCCGATCTCAATTTTCCCCGATCTCAATTTTCCCCGATCTCAATTTTCCCCGATCTCAATTTTCCCCGATCTCAATTTTCCCCGATCTCAATTTTCCCCGATCTCAATTTTCCCCGATCTCAATTTTCCCCGATCTCAATTTTCCCCGATCTCAATTTTCCCCGATCTCAATTTTCCCCGATCTCAATTTTCCCCGATCTCAATTTTCCCCGATCTCAATTTTCCCCGATCTCAATTTTCCCCGATCTCAATTTTCCCCGATCTCAATTTTCCCCGATCTCAATTTTCCCCGATCTCAATTTTCCCCGATCTCAATTTTCCCCGATCTCAATTTTCCCCGATCTCAATTTTCCCCGATCTCAATTTTCCCCGATCTCAATTTTCCCCGATCTCAATTTTCCCCGATCTCAATTTTCCCCGATCTCAATTTTCCCCGATCTCAATTTTCCCCGATCTCAATTTTCCCCGATCTCAATTTTCCCCGATTTCAATTTTCCCCGATCTCAATTTTCCCCGATCTCAATTTTCCCCGATTATTTATTTATTATTTTTTATTTTCAAAAAAGGGGTGTTTTATTTTCAAAAAAGGGGTGTTTTATTTTCAAAAAAGGGGTGTTTTATTTTCAAAAAAGGGGTGTTTTATTTTCAAAAAAGGGGTGTTTTATTTTCAAAAAAGGGGTGTTTTATTTTCAAAAAAGGGGTGTTTTATTTTCAAAAAAGGGGTGTTTTATTTTCAAAAAAGGGGTGTTTTATTTTCAAAAAAGGGGTGTTTTATTTTCAAAAAAGGGGTGTTTTATTTTCAAAAAAGGGGTGTTTTATTTTCAAAAAAGGGGTGTTTTATTTTCAAAAAAGGGGTGTTTTATTTTCAAAAAAGGGGTGTTTTATTTTCAAAAAAGGGGTGTTTTATTTTCAAAAAAGGGGTGTTTTATTTTCAAAAAAGGGGTGTTTTATTTTCAAAAAAGGGGTGTTTTATTTTCAAAAAAGGGGTGTTTTATTTTCAAAAAAGGGGTGTTTTATTTTCAATAAAGGGGTGTTTTATTTTCAATAAAGGGGTGTTTTATTTTCAAAAAAGGGGTGTTTTATTTTCAAAAAAGGGGTGTTTTATTTTCAAAAAAGGGGTGTTTTATTTTCAAAAAAGGGGTGTTTTATTTTCAAAAAAGGGGTGTTTTATTTTCAAAAAAGGGGTGTTTTATTTTTAAGGGTGTTTTATTTTCAAAGGGTGTTTTATTTTCAAAGGGTGTTTTATTTTCAAAGGGTGTTTTATTTTCAAAGGGTGTTTTATTTTCAAAGGGTGTTTTATTTTCAAAGGGTGTTTTATTTTCAAAGGGTGTTTTATTTTCAAAGGGCGATTTATTTTCAAAGGGTGTTTTATTTTCAAAGGGTGTTTCATTTTCAAAGGGTGTTTAATTTTTTTCACAGGGGGTGTATTTATTATTTATTTTTTTCACAAGGGCTGTATTTATTATTTATTTTTTTTACAGGGGGTGTATTTATTATTTATTTTTTTCACAGGGGGTGTATTTATTATTTATTTTTTTCAAAGGTGGTGTATTTATTATTTTTTTCACAGGGGGTGTATTTATTATTTATTTTTTCACAGGGGGTGTATTTATATATTTTTTTTTTACAGGGGTGTATTTTTACAGGGGGTGTATTTTTACAGGGGGTGTATTTTTACAGGGGGTGTATTTTTACAGGGGTTGTATTTTTACAGGGGGTGTATTTTTACAGGGGGTGTATTTATTTTTACAGGGGTGTATTTATTTTTACAGGGGGTGTATTTATTTTTACAGGGGGTGTATTTATTTTTACAGGGGGTGTATTTTTACAGGGGGTGTATTTTTACAGGGGTGTATTTTACTGGGGTGTATTTTTACAGGGGGTGTATTTTTAGAGGGGGTGTATTTTTACAGGGGGTGTATTTTTACAGGGGGTGTATTTTTGCAGGGGGTGTATTTTTACAGGGGGTGTATTTATTTTTACAGGGGGTGTATTTATTTTTACAGGGGGTGTATTTTTACCGGGGGTGTATTTTTACCGGGGTTGTATTTTTACAGGGGGTGTATTTTTACAGGGGGTGTATTTTTACAGGGGGTGTATTTTTACAGGGGGTGTATTTTTACAGGGGGTCTATTTTTACAGGGGGTGTATTTTTACAGCGGTTGTATTTTTACAGGGGGTGTATTTTTACAGGGGGTGTATTTTTACTGGGGGTGTATTTTTACAGGGGGTGTATTTATTTTTACAGGGGGTGTATTTATTTTTACAGGGGGTGTATTTTTACAGGGGGTGTATTTTTACAGGGGGTGTATTTTTAGAGGGGGTGTATTTTTACAGGGGGTGTATTTTTACAGGGGTGTATTTTTTGAGGGGGTGTATTTTTACAGGGGGTGTATTTTTACAGGGGTGTATTTTTACAGGGGGTTTATTTTTACAGGGGGTGTATTTATTTTTACAGGGGGTGTATTTATTTTTCCCAATCTAAATTTTTCCCAATCTCAATTTTTCCTAATCTCAATTTTTCCCAGTCTCAATTTTTCCCAATCTCAATTTTTCCCAATCTCAATTTTTCCCAATTATTTATTATTTATTTATTATTTTTTTATTTTCAAAAAAGGGGTGTTTTATTTTCAAAAAAGGGGTGTTTTATTTTCAAAAAAGGGGTGTTTTATTTTCAAAAAAGGGGTATTTTATTTTCAAAAAAGGGGTTTTATTTTCAAAAAAGGGGTGTTTTATTTTCAAAAAAGGGGTGTTTTATTTTCAAAAAAGGGGTGTTTTATTTTCAAAAAAAGGGGTGTTTTATTTTCAAAAAAGGGGTGTTTTATTTTCAAAAAAGGGGTGTTTTATTTTCAAAAAAGGAGTGTTTTATTTTCAAAAAAGGGGTGTTTTATTTTCAAAAAAGGGGTGTTTTATTTTCAAAAAAGGGGTGTTTTATTTTCAAAAAAGGGGTGTTTTATTTTCAAAAAAGGGGTGTTTTATTTTCAAAAAAGGGGTGTTTTATTTTCAAAAAAGGGGTGTTTTATTTTCAAAAAAAGGGGTGTTTTATTTTCAAAAAAGGGGTGTTTTATTTTCAAAAAAGGAGTGTTTTATTTTCAAAAAAGGAGTGTTTTATTTTCAAAAAAGGAGTGTTTTATTTTCAAAAAAGGAGTGTTTTATTTTCAAAAAAGGGGTGTTTTATTTTCAAAAAAGGGGTGTTTTATTTTCAAAAAAGGGTGTTTTATTTTCAAAAAAGGGGTGTTTTATTTTCAAAAAAGGGGTGTTTTATTTTCAAAGGGTGTTTTATTTTCAAAGGGTGTTTTATTTTCAAAGGGTGTTTTATTTTCAAAGGGTGTTTTATTTTCAAAGGGTGTTTTATTTTCAAAGGGTGTTTTATTTTCAAAGGGCGATTTATTTTCAAAGGGTGTTTTATTTTCAAAGGGTGTTTTATTTTAAAGGGTGTTTTATTTTCAAAGGGTGTTTTATTTTCAAAGGGTGTTTTATTTTCAAAGGGTGTTTAATTTTTTCACAGGGGGTGTATTTATTATATATTTTTTTACAGGGGGTGTATTTATTATTTATTTTTTTACAGGGGGTGTATTTATTGTTTACTTTTTTCACAAGGGCTGTATTTATTATTTATTTTTTTTTACAGGGGGTGTAATTATTATTTATTTTTTTCACAGGGGGTGTATTTATTATTTATTTTTTTCACAGGGGTGTATTTATTATTTTTTTTTTTTTACAGGGGTGTATTTTTACAGGGGGTGTATTTTTACATCGGGTGTATTTTTACTGGGGGTGTATTTTTACAGGGGGTGTATTTTTACAGGGGGTGTATTTTTACAGGGGGTGTATTTTTACAGGGGGTGTTTTTTTACAGGGGGTGTATTTTTACAGAGGGTGTATTTTTACAGGGGGTGTATTTTTACAGGGGTGTATTTTTACAGGGGGTGTATTTTTACAGGGGGTGTATTTTTACAGGAGGTGTATTTTTACAGGGGGTGTATTTTTACAGGGGGTGTATTTTTAGAGGGGTGTATTTTTACAGGGGGTGTATTTTTACACGGGGTGTATTTTTACAGGGGTGTATTTTTACAGGGGGTGTATTTTTACAGGGGGTGTATTTTTACAGGGGTGTATTTTTACAGGGGTGTATTTTTACAGGGGGTGTATTTTTACAGGGGGTGTATTTTTAGAGGGGTGTATTTTTACAGGGGGTGTATTTTTACAGGAGGTGTATTTTTACAGGGGGTGTATTTTTACAGGGGGTGTATTTTTAGAGGGGTGTATTTTTACAGGGGGTGTATTTTTACAGGGGGTATTTTTACAGGGGTGTATTTTTACAGGGGTGTATTTTTACAGGGGGTGTATTTTTACAGGGGGTGTATTTTTACAGTTGGTGTATTTTTACAGGGGGTGTATTTTTACAGGGGTGTATTTTTACAGGGGGTGTATTTATTTTTACAGGGGGTGTATTTATTTTTACAGGGGGTGTATTTATTTTTACAGGGGGTGTATTTATTTTTACAGGGGGTGTATTTTTACAGGGGGTGTATTTTTTCAGGGGTGTATTTTTACAGGGGGTGTATTTTTACAGGGGGTGTATTTTTACAGGGGGTGTATTTTTACAGGGGGTGTATTTTTACAGGGGGTGTATTTTTACAGGGGGTGTATTTTTACAGGGGGTGTTTTTTTACAGGGGGTGTATTTTTACAGGGGGTGTATTTTTACAGGGGGTGTATTTTTACAGGGGGTGTATTTATTTTTACAGGGGGTGTATTTATTTTTACAGGGGGTGTATTTTTACAGGGGGTGTATTTTTACAGGGGTGTATTTTTACAGTGGGTGTATTTATTTTTACAGGGGGTGTATTTATTTTTACAGGGGGTGTATTTTTACAGGGGAGTATTTTTACAGGGGGTGTATTTTTACATTGGGTATATTTTTACAGGGGGTGTATTTTTGCAGGTGGTGTATTTTTTCAGGGGGTGTATTTTTACAGGGGGTGTATTTATTTTTACAGGGGGTGTATTTATTTTTACAGGTGGTGTATTTTTACAGGGGGTGTATTTTTACAGGGGGTGTATTTTTACAGGGGGTGTATTTTTAGAGGGGGAGTATTTTTACAGGGGGTGTA
Organism: Odiellus spinosus; assembly: GCA_963920705.1. Taxonomy (NCBI): domain Eukaryota; kingdom Metazoa; phylum Arthropoda; class Arachnida; order Opiliones; family Phalangiidae; genus Odiellus; species Odiellus spinosus. The sequence continues at coordinate 22,892,739 of OY987233.1, read as the reverse complement.
TTTTTAATAAAAATAAATACACCCCCTGTAAAAATAAATACACCCTCTGTAAAAATAAATACACCCCCTGTAAAAATAAATACACCAACTGTAAAAATAAATACACCCCCTGTAAAAATACACCCCCTGTAAAAATACACCCCCTGTAAAAATACACCCCCTGTAAAAATACACCCCCCTGTAAAAATACACCCCCTGTAAAAATACACCCCCTGTAAAAATACATGTAAAAATACACCCCCTGTAAAAATACACCCCCTGTAAAAATACACCCCCTGTAAAAATACACCCCCTGTAAAAATACACCCCCTGTAAAAATACACCCCCTGTAAAAATACACCCCCTGTAAAAATACACTCCCTGTAAAAATACACCCCCTGTAAAAATACACCCCCTGTAAAAATACACCCCCTGTAAAAATACACCCCCTGTAAAAATACACCCCCGGTAAAAATACACCCCCGGTAAAAATACACCCCCGGTAAAAATACACCGCCGGTAAAAATACACCCCCGGTAAAAATACACCCCCGGTAAAAACACACCCCCGGTAAAAACACACCCCCTGTAAAAATACACCCCCTGTAAAAATACACCCCCTGTAAAAATACACCCCCTGGAAAAATACACCCCCTGTAAAAATACACCCCCTGTAAAAATACACCCCCTGTAAAAATACACCCCCGGTAAAAATACACCCCCGGTAAAAATACACCCCCGGTAAAAATACACCCCCGGTAAAAATACGCCCCCGGTAAAAACACGCCCCCGGTAAAAATACACCCCCTGTAAAAATACACCCCCTGTAAAAATACACCCCCTGTAAAAATACACCCCCTGTAAAAATACACCCCCTGTAAAAATACGCCCCCGGTAAAAACACGCCCCCGGTAAAAATACACCCCCTGTAAAAATACACCCCCTGTAAAAATACACCCCCTGTAAAAATACACCCCCTGTAAAAATACACCCCCTGTAAAAATACACCCCCTGTAAAAATACACCCCCTGTAAAATACACCCCCTGTAAAAATACACCCCTTGTAAAAATACACCCCCTGTAAAAATACACCCCCTGTAAAAATACACCCCCTGTAAAAATACACCCCCTGTAAAAATACACCCCCTGTAAAAATACACCCCTTGTAAAAATACACCCCCTGTAAAAATACACCCCCTGTAAAAATACACCCCCTGTAAAAATACACCCCCTGTAAAAATACACCCCCTCTAAAAATTCACCCCCCTGTAAAAATACACCCAATCTAAAAATGCACCCCTGTAAAAATTCACCCCCTGTAAAAATACACCCCCTGTAAAAATACACACCCTGTAAAAATACACTCCCTGTAAAAATACACCCCCTGTAAAATACACCCCCTGTAAAAATACACCCCCTGTAAAAATACACCCCCTGTAAAAATACACCCCCTGTAAAAATACACCCCCTGTAAAAATACACCCCCTCTAAAAATACACCCCCCTGTAAAAATACACCCAATCTAAAAATGCACCCCTGTAAAAATACACCCCCTGTAAAAATACACCCCCTGTAAAAAACACACACTGTAAAAATACACCCCCTGTGAGAAAAATAAATAATAAATACACCCCCTGTAAAAAAAAATAATAAATACACCCCCTGTAAAAAAAAATAATAAATACACCCCCTGTAAAAAACACACCCTGTAAAAATACACCCCCTGTGAAAAAAATAAATAATAAATACACCCCCTGTAAAAAAAATAATAAATACACCCCTTGTGAAAAAAATAAATAATAAATACACCCCCTGTAAAAAAATAAATAATAAATACACCCCCTGTGAAAAAAATTAAACATCCTTTGAAAATAAAACACCCTTTGAAAATAAAAATCCCTTTGAAAATAAAACACCCTTTGAAAATAAAAATCCCTTTGAAAATAAATCACCCTTTGAAAATAAAACACCCTTTGAAAATAAAACACCCTTTGAAAATAAAACACCCTTTGAAAATAAATCACGCTTTGAACATAAAACACCCTTTGAAAATAAAACACCCCTTTTTTGAAAATAAAACACCCTTTGAAAATAAAACACCCTTTGAAAATAAACACCCTTTGAAAATAAAACACCCCTTTTTTGAAAATAAAACACGCTTTGAACATAAAACCCCCCTTTTTTTGAAAATAAAACTCCCCTTTTTTTGAAAATAAAACTCCCCTTTTTTTGAAAATAAAACTCCCCTTTTTTTGAAAATAAAACTCCCCTTTTTTTGAAAATAAAACTCCCCTTTTTTTGAAAATAAAACTCCCCTTTTTTTGAAAATAAAACTCCCCTTTTTTTTGAAAATAAAACTCCCCTTTTTTTGAAAATAAAACTCCCCTTTTTTTGAAAATAAAACTCCCCTTTTTTTGAAAATAAAACTCCCCTTTTTTGAAAATAAAACTCCCCTTTTTTTGAAAGAAAACTCCCCTTTTTTTGAAAATAAAACTCCCCTTTTTTTGAAAATAAAACTCCCCTTTTTTTGAAAATAAAACTCCCCTTTTTTTTAAATAAAACTCCCCTTTTTTTGAAAATAAAACTCCCCTTTTTTTGAAAATAAAACTCCCCTTTTTTTAAATAAAACTCAACTTTTTTTAAATAAAACTCAACTTTTTTTTTAAAACTCCCCTTTTTTTGAAAATAAAACTCCCCTTTTTTTGAAAATAAAACTCCCCTTTTTTTTGAAAATAAAACTCCCCTTTTTTTGAAAATAAAACTCCCCTTTTTTTGAAAATAAAACTCCCCTTTTTTTGAAAATAAAACTCCCCTTTTTTTGAAAATAAAACTCCCCTTTTTTTGAAAATAAAACTCCCCTTTTTTTGAAAATAAAACTCCCCTTTTTTTGAAAATAAAACTCCCCTTTTTTTGAAAATAAAACTCCCCTTTTTTTGAAAATAAAACTCCCCTTTTTTTGAAAATAAAACTCCCCTTTTTTTGAAAATAAAACTCCCCTTTTTTTGAAAATAAAACTCCCCTTTTTTTGAAAATAAAACTCCCCTTTTTTTGAAAATAAAACTCCCCTTTTTTTGAAAATAAAACTCCCCTTTTTTTTTAAAACTCCCCTTTTTTTTTAAAACTCCCCTTTTTTTGAAAATAAAACTCCCCTTTTTTTGAAAATAAAACTCCCCTTTTTTTTGAAAATAAAACTCCCCTTTTTTTTGAAAATAAAACTCCCCTTTTTTTGAAAATAAAACTCCCCTTTTTTTGAAAATAAAACTCCCCTTTTTTTGAAAATAAAACTCCCCTTTTTTTGAAAATAAAACTCCCCTTTTTTTGAAAATAAAACTCCCCTTTTTTTGAAAATAAAACTCCCCTTTTTTTGAAAATAAAACTCCCCTTTTTTTGAAAATAAAACTCCCCTTTTTTTGAAAATAAAACTCCCCTTTTTTTGAAAATAAAACTCCCCTTTTTTTGAAAATAAAACTCCCCTTTTTTTGAAAATAAAACTCCCCTTTTTTTGAAAATAAAACTCCCCTTTTTTTGAAAATAAAACTCCCCTTTTTTTGAAAATAAAACTCCCCTTTTTTTGAAAATAAAACTCCCCTTTTTTTGAAAATAAAACTCCCCTTTTTTTTAAAATAAAACTCCCCTTTTTTTGAAAATAAAACTCCCCTTTTTTTGAAAATAAAACTCCCCTTTTTTTGAAAATAAAACTCCCCTTTTTTTGAAAATAAAACTCCCCTTTTTTTGAAAATAAAACTCCCCTTTTTTTGAAAATAAAACTCCCCTTTTTTTGAAAATAAAACTCCCCTTTTTTTGAAAATAAAACTCCCCTTTTTTTGAAAATAAAACTCCCCTTTTTTTGAAAATAAAACTCCCCTTTTTTTGAAAATAAAACTCCCCTTTTTTTGAAAATAAAACTCCCCTTTTTTAAGATAAAACTCCCCTTTTTTAAGATAAAACTCCCCTTTTTTTGAAAATAAAACTCCCCTTTTTTTGAAAATAAAACTCCCTTTTTTTTTGAAAATAAAACTCCCCTTTTTTTGAAAATAAAACTCCCCTTTTTTTGAAAATAAAACTCCCCTTTTTTTGAAAATAAAACTCCCCTTTTTTTGAAAATAAAACTCCCCTTTTTTGAAAATAAAACTCCCCTTTTTTTGAAAATAAAACTCCCCTTTTTTTGAAAATAAAACTCCCCTTTTTTTGAAAATAAAACTCCCCTTTTTTTGAAAATAAAACTCCCCTTTTTTAAGATAAAACTCCCCTTTTTTTGAAAATAAAACTCCCCTTTTTTTGAAAGAAAACTCCCCTTTTTTTGAAAGAAAACTCCCCTTTTTTTGAAAATAAAACTCCCCTTTTTTTGTGAAAATAAAACTCCCCTTTTTTTGAAAATAAAACTCCCCTTTTTTTTGAAAATAAAACTCCCCTTTTTTGAAAATAAAACTCCCCTTTTTTTGAAAATAAAACTCCCCTTTTTTTGAAAATAAAACTCCCCTTTTTTTGAAAATAAAACTCCCCTTTTTTTGAAAATAAAACTCCCCTTTTTTTGAAAGAAAACTCCCCTTTTTTAAAATAAAACTCCCCTTTTTTTGAAAGAAAACTCCCCTTTTTTGAAAATAAAACTCCCCTTTTTTTGAAAGAAAACTCCCCTTTTTTTGAAAATAAAACTCCCCTTTTTTTGAAAATAAAACTCCCCTTTTTTTGAAAATAAAACTCCCCTTTTTTTGAAAATAAAACTCCCCTTTTTTTGAAAATAAAACTCCCCTTTTTTTGAAAATAAAACTCCCCTTTTTTTTAAATAAAACTCCCCTTTTTTTGAAAATAAAACTCCCCTTTTTTTTAAATAAAACTCCCCTTTTTTTGAAAATAAAACTCCCCTTTTTTTGAAAATAAAACTCCCCTTTTTTTTAAATAAAACTCAACTTTTTTTTTAAAACTCCCCCTTTTTTGAAAATAAAACCCCCCTTTTGAATATAAAACCCCCCCTCTTTTGAAAATAAAACTCCCCTCTTTTGAAAAAAAATTGAGATTGAGAAAAATTGAGATTGAGAAAAATTGAGATTGAGAAAAATTGAGATTGAGAAAAATTGAGATTGAGAAAAATTGAGATTGAGAAAAATTGAGATTGAGAAAAATTGAGATTGAGAAAAATTGAGATTGAGAAAAATTGAGATTGAGAAAAATTGAGATTGAGAAAAATTGAGATTGAGAAAAATTGAGATTGAGAAAAATTGAGATTGAGAAAAATTGAGATTGAGAAAAATTGAGATTGAGAAAAATTGAGATTGAGAAAAATTGAGATTGAGAAAAATTGAGATTGAGAAAAATTGAGATTGAGAAAAATTGAGATTGAGAAAAATTGAGATTGAGAAAAATTGAGATTGAGAAAAATTGAGATTGAGAAAAATTGAGATTGAGAAAAATTGAGAAAAATTGAGATTGAGAAAAATTGAGATTGAGAAAAATTGAGATTGAGAAAAATTGAGATTGAGAAAAATTGAGATTGAGAAAAATTGAGATTGAGAAAAATTGAGATTGAGAAAAATTGAGATTGAGAAAAATTGAGATTGAGAAAAATTGAGATTGAGAAAAATTGAGATTGAGAAAAATTGAGATTGAGAAAAATTGAGATTGAGAAAAATTGAGATTGAGAAAAATTGAGATTGAGAAAAATTGAGATTGAGAAAAATTGAGATTGAGAAAAATTGAGATTGAGAAAAATTGAGATTGAGAAAAATTGAGATTGAGAAAAATTGAGATTGAGAAAAATTGAGATTGAGAAAAATTGAGATTGAGAAAAATTGAGAAAAATTGAGATTGAGAAAAATTGAGATTGAGAAAAATTGAGATTGAGAAAAATTGAGATTGAGAAAAATTGAGATTGAGAAAAATTGAGATTGATTTTTTTACAAGGGGAAAATAATAATTGATTTTTTTTGTAAAAAATAATTATTGATTTTTTTACAAGGGGTACCCGTTGTAAAAAAATAATAATTGATCTTTTTTACAAGGGGTACCCCTTGTAAAAAAATAATAATTGATTTTTTTTACAAGGGGTACCCCTTGTAAAAAAAATAATTGATTTTTTTTACAAGGGGTACCCCTTGTAAAAAAAAATAATTGATTTTTTTTACAAGGGGTACCCCTTGTAAAAAAAAATAATTGATTTTTTTTACAAGGGGTATCCCTTGTAAAAAACAATAATTGATTTTTTTTACAAGGGGTACCCATTGTAAAAAAATAATAAATTTTTTTTTTACGAGGGGTAGATTTTTAATAAATACACCCCCTGTAAAAAAAAATTATAAATACACCCTATGTAAAAAAATAAATAAATTCACCCCCTGTAAAAAAAAAAAATAATAAATACACCCCCTGTAAAAATAATAAATACACCCCCTGTAAAAATAATAAATACACCCCTGTAAAAATAATAAATACACCCCATGTAAAAATAATAAATACACCCCATGTAAAAATAATAAATACACCCCATGTAAAAATAATAAATACACCCCATGTAAAAATAATAAATACACCCCATGTAAAAATAATAAATACACCCCATGTAAAAATAATAAATACACCCCATGTAAAAAAATAATAATAAATACACCCCCTGTAAAAAAATTTTTTTTTAGAAGGGGTAACCCTTGTAAAAAAACAATAATTGATTTTTTTTACAAGGGGTAAAATAAATACACCCCCTGTAAAATAAATAATCCAAATTTTACAAGGGGTACTCTTGTAAAAATTTCGTTTTTTTTTTTACAACCCTTGGATAAATACACCCCTGGGAAAAATACACCCCTGGGAAAAATACGCTTGGAAAGTACCCCTTGTAAAAAATAAATTTTTTTAAATTTTTTTACAGGGGTACCCCTCTATATGTTTTTTTTTTTGATTTTTTTTACAAGTTTTACCCTTTAATTTTTTTTTTTTTTTTTTTTTTTTTTTTTTTGATTTTTTTTACAAGGAGTACCCAGTGTAACTCTTTTATAAATACAAAAATTATTAAAAAACAACTTATATTTACGAACGAAACCTTTTTAATAAAAAATCAGTCAGGAAAATAAAAAATATAGATTTTACGAATACATTACCTCTACAAGTTGAAGGGGGCTTAAGAAACTTAAACGTAGAAATAAATCTCTGCAGAAAGTTGGGCTTTTTGGTGGATTCTTTGGAAGGGACCCGATTTTTCTCCTCTACCTTGATCGCCTCCAATTTCGCCTGTTGGAGTTTTCGCCGCAAATTCCGCACGACTTCGCTCATATTTCCTAATCTTTGCCTCATAATTTCAATTTCTTCGTCCAGGTCCGGAAAGACTTTCTTTTCATCGTCCAGATTATTTCCATTTTCATTTTCAATCGGTTGGCGAATGAAGCTAGTTTCAGTTTCCTCTAAATCGTCGTAGAACGGTTGCCAACCCATGGTCTTTTTGCTGATTACACGCGCTACGTCTGGATGCCCTCTCTCGACAGCCAAGTCGAATGGTGTCTTGCCTAAACGGTCCCTTACGTTATTATTGGCCCCGTGATCCAATAAGACATCAGCTAATTCTTTGAAACCCTAGGCAAACAACGTAAGTTATCGATACCCAAGTTTAAAACAGATCCGACAAGTTTGAAGGAACCGTCATTCCTAGTTCTTTAATAGCGTCCAATATTATTTACATGAATTTAATTTTTCACGTTTATATTTTAACTCTTAAAAATACGCTGGTATTGTTTAAAATCTTAAAATATTAGAATTAAGTCAATTTAATTATCTTTCATTACCGGGGTTGACGCCTTCTGATTTTAAACAAAAACCAAGTTTTATATTTAAAAATGATTTCCTATATCAAAAATAATTCGATAATGGAGATTCCCTCCTACCTTGATCGCGAGCCAGTGCAAAGGCGTTCTTCCGTCTCGATCAGAAGCGTTGATTTTGGCTCCCTTGGCTAATAAAAGCGAGGTAACTTCATCGTGCCCGGTTTGGCTCGCCAAATGCAACGGTGTCCATCCATCGATGTTTTGTATATTAATATTGGCGCCTATTTCGACAAACATGTCGGCAATAGACGAGTGATTATTGTGACAGGCGTAGTGCAAGGGTGTCCAGCCATCTTCGTCCGCCGGTTGCAACCAGGCACCTTTGGTCAATAAAAAGATGCAGGTGTCCTTTTGACCGTATTTGGACGCGCAATGTAAGGGTGTTAAGCCATTCTTGTTCTTAACGTTAACTTTGGCACCATTGTCGACGAGTACTTTAGCGACGTCATCGAAAGAGGTTCGAGCTACTAGGTGTAAAGGAGTACACCCTTGCCCGTCTTTGATATTCACATCGACGCCTTCTCGGATTAGGGTTTGGATTCTTTCCAAGTGTCCGCTGTAAGCGGCTTCGTGTAGTTCCGATCTTCCGAGCTCCAACATGATTAATGTTCCATTTGGTTAACTAGAAATTATAGTAGAAATCAAGGAGATTGGCCTCATTTTGTTCATCTCATGGAGTTCTATTTCAATATATTAATAAGAAAATTGTGAGTATATCTAAGGACAGGTCCTTTCATGACCATATGACAATTTCGGAAAAAATAATAAAGTAACAAAAATTATAATCATAATTTCGTTATTACCTGGTCTATTCTCGAAGTTTCATAGATAACATACGAACACTATGGTTAAACTGCACCTGATTAATAATTCTACAATATATTATTTTCTTTCTAGATAATTTGAAGCCGCATTTTGCAGGCTGTCTATAGGAACGACAACGACAAACACCCGACTCGGAGATAACGCGTAATGCGTCTTATCACGTGAAAGTCAAAGTCCTTCTCCAAAAATCGCGATAAACAATATACATTTATATTTCATATCATGCAGTAACTAATTGAAATAGTAATGTAAGGATAGAGAAAAAACTTCTAAACGTATAGTAGAAAATACACTACACGTACACTTCCCTACAAGAACTCTTGGAACGGGTTAGCAAAGGTATAGTTAAGCAATAGGGATTGGGAACAAGTTAGGCAAGAAGTGCAGAGTTTTTAAAAAAATTGGTAAAATTTATTAGAATTTGTGCCAAATTACTCGCGCAACCTCGTAGAAAGTTTGAAAGTTGGGTAATGTATTGAAAATTATAGCTTCGGGCGCGCTGTCAACGCAACGAAGTTTAAAATTTTATTAAAAAACGGAAGCTACATTTTGAATCCATTTAAATACTTCCTGGATATTATAATCCTTTTAGGTGAAATCTAATTCTTATAGAAAGTTCTACAAATGGATTATCGATATAAATTCTAAATAGATCTGCTTCCGATTTCTTTTATTCTATAAGGAATCGGCAACACCCTGCATTTGGTCGCGTTCTTTCGAATACTATAACAACACGGTGTACCGATTCCCTATTGCCCAGTCAAGCTTCATCGAATATTTTAACTATTATTGGAAAAAAAGGGAAAACTTTTACACCAATAACTATTCAATAATAATAATAAGAATATCGATTTTTATCGTATTGAATTTTAATAGAAATCGGAATAAGAGGTTTCCGATTTTACGATAAATTTCAAGTATATAAACTAAGAAATCTACTTGGTAATGTACATTCCAAGTTATAGTTAAACATTTCAATACACTGTAAAATTAGCTCCAGTTTAGAGTCAAATATGACATTCACGAGTCTGAGTACCATTTGCATTTTGTTAGTAGCACTAACTCTAACAATTCTAACGTTTCAAACGCAAGTATATGGCAAAAAGGACTTGAAGAAACTGTTGGCACTCGCTTTGCTTATGCGCAGTAATCAACAACCACAGATTATTCCATATCCGATGTATATGGGAATGGGGTAAGTACAATGTTTTTGCGTGATTAAAATTAAATTTATTTAAGTAATTAATATAATGTCAGTTACGTATGAGTTTAAATCGAATAATAATGTTAATTTACGTTTTTTTTTGCGTATTTAGAGGCTGGTAATTTCGCGCCTATTGGAAAATGGCTGAAGATTCAATCCATTTAAAATGATATCCCATATATTAATGATTTCACGTAATCACGCTATTAATTCAAATTTAAATTTACCATGTATATAATTAAATTAAATTCTGAAATTAAAATTTATTATTGACTAGAAAATATGATTTTTAATTACCAAATAGTGTATTCCGTAGCTTTGACTGTGCTAAACGTGACTTTACCGTTACCAAAGTGAGGTAATCACTTACGTAATCGCGTAATCCATATTTTACGGAAATGAAGAACCACTCGGAAATAGTAACTTACACTTCCGTTGCACGACAAATAATTAATTTGAAAAATCAATAAGTTACGATTCATTAAGTGTTTTTAATGTAAAAATAATTGATTTGTTCCCTAAAATATCATTACTATTCTAAATTTTCTTAAGAATTTCGAAACGGGTTAAAATGTATCTAGCTATCCTCGTCAATTATACGGTTGGCTGAAGACGACAACATATCCTCGTATCAATGATTCTCATAACCGTTAATTAAGATTTAACCAGTAGGTCACTCCAAATCTAAATTTAAATCTTGTAAGACATCGTGCTTCGGACTTTACCCTACCCATTAATGGTAAAAGGTTTTAACTCAAAAATCACTTGAATGAAGTTTTTATTTCATTTTGTATAACTCTAAAAAAAAATTAAATTGGTAATTTTGATCAAACATTTTCGAGAAGATTTCGATTGAAATTATCGAGAAGATTTCGATTGAAATTATCGAGAAGATTTCGATTGAAATTATCGAGAAGATTTCGATTGAAATTATCGAGAAGATTTCGATTGAAATTATCGAGAAGATTTCGATTGAAATTATCGAGAAGATTTCGATTGAAATTATCGCGAAGATTTCGATTGAAATTATCGAGAAGATTTCGATTGAAATTATCGAGATTTCGATTGAAATTATCGAGATTTCGATTGAAATTATCGAGAAGATTTCGATTGAAATTATCGAGATTTCGATTGAAATTATCGAGATTTCGATTGAAATTATCGAGAAGATTTCGATTGAAATTATCGAGAAGATTTCGATTGAAATTATCGAGATTTCGATTGAAATTATCGAGATTTCGATTGAAATTATCGAGAAGATTTCGATTGAAATTATTGAGAAGATTTCAACCAAAAATATCATGAATATTATGGGACGACAATGGTCTTAGTTCAAAATATTTTTGTGTAATAAGGCACTTAGACCTAATAAAAGATGGTACGTAACCTTTTGGTATCGGAGGATCATCAAAGACTGCGCCTAATCAGATCGCAAGCGAAAAGTAATTAATTTTAAGAGAAATTTCTCACCCTATACTTCACTCTTATTTAAAAATAAACATGTATATCCCCTAAAAAACGGTACAAAATCTTAATGATTATTAAATTCAATGGTGACCTTTTTCAGTTGACAAATCAGTCTTTTGTTTTGAGAATTGGTGGAAAATTCAGAGGGTATTACGGTATCAGTTTAAATACTTAAATCAAATCATAAAACACGAGAGTTAAAAGGTTTTTTCACTTAGTTTGAATAAGTGAGAGTAAATTTCATTTCTGTTACGTTTCCTGGGAGGGAATATACAAATTTTCACCACAATTTCTTCTTCATATTGCACCCCAAAAGAAATACGAATTCACGCTAGAATGAAGCTTGCCATATAGATTTAACTTTTCCTTCTAGAATGATTTTCTTAAAATTAAAAATTATTTACTTTGAAATCTATAGCTGTATATGGATTTAATGATCTATAAACAAGTGTTAGCAATTTCCTCTCCAATTTTCGGTATATATAAAAGGAATTGGAAAATTGCAAATCAATATCATTTCAATCATAGCTTTATCTGATCAATCTACTAGCGGGAGATAAAAAGGTAAGATTTTTGGAGTTTTTGAAAATTGACGACTATGATTGGTCATTTCACAGTTTGAGTCATGGTTTAGCTTCAAATACGTTCGTTATTCAAGTATTTTTAAGTAATGGTAGATTCAAGTAGGATAGCCTTCGTGCAATTTTGACATGGTCCCATAAAAATTCTTATAATATTTGTTTAAATTCATATCGTCTGCTAGAATTAATTACACTATTATAATTAAAACAGTCGAGAAGGTTGAACTAAGGCGACAAAATAACTAGATCTGATGTAACATAATAATAACTTTAATGTAATTAACTTGGGTTAGGAATTGAAATGTAATTAAATATATATTTTAAATTAACTGATTAAAAATTAGTATTAACTTAGACAATAACTAGACAAAGACTAGAGAAAATTTTCAAAGGTTAGTAATGAGATTAAGTTAATTTAAATAATATTAAATAGGCAAAATTGAAAAAAATTTCAATATAGAGTTGAAATATCATAAACAAATTGCAATAAATTTTAACAGGGTGACTTTAAGTAGTGCCAGAAGCCGATGAAACCTTCCTTTGAAGTCTATTACTCCCGTGTCTTGTCTACCCCTCTCTGTATGGAGAGGTTCGTCCAAAAAACGTCGTCGTTTGTGGAGAGAGAGAATTTCCAATTTTCCGTAGACAGGGGGGATGAAGTAGGACCCCTTCTAACTCGTAAAATTGGTAATTTTACCCATACAGAGAGGAGCGCTATATGGAACATTGGAGTAGTAGACTTCAAAGGAGGGTTTCATCGGCTTCTGGTAGTGCTAAATGATCCGAATCTTATTTGTCCTAATATTAATATTTTATATTTCAGAAGAAAATATGGCCCAATCTCATATCATGATCGTTTTTGTGGCTTTGGCCCTAATCTCCACATTCATGGTTGACTTGGTTTCTTGCGGGAAATTGGAAAAACTAGCCGCTTTGGCCATTATGTTCGGAACTGGACAAAATAACGGTGGTGGTGGAGGTGGATTTTATCCAATCATCATTAAGTGAGTATATTTTCTAATTAAAAAAATATTTGTTAGGTACATTGAAAAAACCACGTAGTTTTCACCAATAATTCTAATTAATATTTAATTTTTAATAGCAGCGATAACGATTGGAACTAAAATGGTCGACTAAGACATCTGGTTAATTCTACCTATTCAGCAATTTTTTTATTCAACTCTGTTAGTCCTCATCTTTATTCATTCACGGTTTTAATGATGAACCTTTTAAAACTTACTCTAAACGCGTTTGTTAATTTTTACACTGAATAAATAATTTTAATACTGTATAGATTTCTTGATCTTAATTTGTGGGAATAATATTTAAACCAACTAGGGTGGGGTCGCTTGGCGTCTGAAATTAATTCATTCGTTATTCAAACTCGAGGGCGAGTCTTTTAATGAAAATTAACTTAGAGGTATAAAATTAATCGTACGATAAAAGAAAGGTCTCAATTCAACGAGAGACATTTTCAGAATTAGAAGCGTTCAGAATTAGGCGACCCTACCATAGGAGTATAATTATTATTAAATGATTTGAATTTGTTTAGACTAAAATTTTAATTAGATTATGATAAAATATTTCGATTCATTGTAATTGGTGGCTTTTGTTGTTGATATCATTAACTAAGATTACGTAATTTTGCAATTACATACTAAAGGTTTCATAATATAATAACATAAACAAATTAAACTAGAATTTTAAGTTAAATCTAAGGCATATTTCGTAACCAGAAAAAATTACGACATGTTAAGCCCTATTTTACTTGTTTTTACGTGAAATTTTCGAAAATACGCGACTCATCAGTGAAAACAAAGTTAACACGTATTCCCAAAAAATATAGAGTTAATTAAAATTAAACTAAATTACTTACTAGAAAATTAGACTTAATATAAATTTAAAATAAGTAAAAATTCGCACTGATTAAATGATTTCAAATGGCGGCCAATAATTACTAGAAATTAATCCAATATGGATTAATTCTAAATTAATCTTCATCTCCGATTTAAAACTGACGTTTCACGTTCGAATTTAAATCACAAAATAGACATTATGTCGAAAAGAAGAATTTCAATATTTGACGTTCGTGCAACGAATAAGGAAGAGATCAGAAAAGATATTTGAAAGACAAAACATTCCTTTTAGAATTTTAGTTTCCTGAGAGACGAATTTTCGTCAAAATGTTAGTTTTATTTAAATAATTGAATTATTTAAGCTCAGAAATTCTTTTCAGCAAATGAAAACTAAAACGGAATTGAATGTCAAGGAAAAAAGATTTCCTTATTTAATTGTTTTGGAGTCTTAAAAAAATCATTTTTATCTATATTTATCCCCAATAAAACAAAATAGAATCTTTGTCAATTTGAAGTAAATTTACTTCCGAAACTTTTGCATATATAAAGAAGATTTTTCAGTTTTAAAATCATCTTGTCTTTGGCATTCAATTGGATCAAGCAATCTTTGTACTGTCTCCAGATTAAAAAAAAAAAAGGTAAGAACCCAATATTGAACTAATCTAAAACTTCCATACAGTCTAATATAGCGACAGAATTAAATAATTAAATCGAATTAGCTTTGAAAAAAATACTTCAAGTAGGCGCTGTCATTGTCATTACAAGCGTAGTGATGCTTTATTTTTAAGCAATCTTAAAACATCATAGAAAAAATGACATGGTTCGTTTTCAGCCAATCATGACGCTGCCCAGTAACGCTTAAAATAATCTGTTTGCGTAGGAGTGTTGAAGACTAACTTACGATTTTATAGAATACAAAGCAATTTAACACTGCATTATAATCGATAAATTATCACTTGATTCTTTTATTTTACTAATTTTCAAAAGCACAGTCATGGCAAAATCTCAAATTATGTTCCTGTTGGTGGTGTTGTGTCTAATCTCAACAATAATGATCGAACTGGCTTCTTGCGGAAAACTCCACAAATTGGCCGCTTTAGCCATCATGTTTGGAACTGGACGACAACACGGAAAAGGAGGTCATTCGCATGGTCCCATTATCGTATACGGGTTAGTCAAAATTTTGTTTTAATGAAGAGGTGAAAACTACGATTGTGACCCTGAATACGCGCGAAGATCGAGAGAATTATTTACGCAAAACCTTTTGTGACTTGGTCAAACATAAATAGAACTCTCCTATACCCGTAGGACACCTTAAATTTGGCCAAATAATTTCTAAATCTTTAAAATTAAAATTAACGCGCCCAAAATCAAGAATTTTATATAGCTATAAAGTAGTAACTAAGAAAATTTTGCGTGTGGTTGTAGTTAATAGAGACAATACCATTACTATGTTTTGTTAGTTACTACTTTTGTTACTGTCACCGTACTAATTTAAGTGTTTATAATTGTTGATAATCCTAGATGTAAACTAATGATTACTATCTTCTGTATTTCTAGTGGAGGAGGAGGACATCATGGTCATTAAATCAAATTTAATGATTTAAGTTTGTACCACAATCAACTATTTTTACACTGAATACTCATGTACCATTTTAATTTAATTATAATATTATATATTTTGGTTTTTAACAAATGAATTAAATAATTTTATCCATTTTGAATTTTGAATTAATTTTTTTTAGTTAATCTTAGGAGTCATTAATTTACCCCAAGTTAAAAAATAATTTAGGAGCGATGAAGATTTTTAAATGTGTTTAAAAAGTGTTATTTCTCATTGAAATTAAGTTACCGAGTGCGTTAAAATTTCAAATTTATATATAAAAATGTTAAATAAAGCGACCTGGGAAAAATAATGGCCGAGGGGGGAGGGGGGAGGGGAGGGAGGGAAATGGCTAAAAATATTCAATATTTTCCCTCAAGAGTTAGATCTATTTCCTTCGTATAATAATAATATTTGTCTTTTGGATCAATAAAAGTTTATTAAGAGTTCCCATTGCGCAAACACAAGTAACTATTATCATAATTAAGAATACAGGGTGTACCTAAATTGCTACAGAAGGAAATAGGAACTTGATTTTTAGACTTCTTGTATCTAATTTAATATTTGTTTGTTAATTTTTTCAACTAAAATAGGCGTAAATAATCGATAAATAATCGATGAAAAAAAAACTGATTTCATTCTCACTTTAACAATATATTTAATATTGGGAAATATTTTAGTTACATCCTGTATATTTATACTTATTTGAGTGAAATATACGGACGAACTCGACACGAAACGAAAATAATATAAATCATTATGTATATTAGAACTATGGATATTCTAAATTGCGAAGTAGACGCCGGACTTCGAAGCCGGACTTCACAACGGAAGGAATTAAGCTTATCGAAAAAGGTATTTATTGATCGAATTCGGTTTGGTAGAATCTATTTCTTAGCGAATTATTTCCCGTCTACGCAATTATTTAGAGATGGTCAGGGAAATCATTTAGAAATGGTCAGGAAAATTACTTAGAAATGGTCAAGGAAATAAATTGCGGGTCAATAATTTACAAAGGTTCATTTAAAACAAATTCATCATCTAATAAAATGACGTATTTATTCAGGAAACTCGCGTCATCGGGGAAAATGAGGGAGCTAGAAAATTACACGTTTACAGTAACCACAAGAATCCGGGTAAATAACTTAAACAAAAATAAAAAAATTTGGACCAAGTGAGAAAAGGGACCAACGTAACCAATACCTACCACTTATCCCATTTTAAACCCTGTTAATAATTTAAACTTTCTAGCTAATGTGACTTCTCGTCCCAAAGTTCTTAAAAAAAAGTGCATTTTTAAGAAAAAAGGGCCCCGCGTTGGACTTAATTCTGACTAAATTAAATTCAAATAGAATGACTTTTTCACGGCAAAACATCTGGCTGATGGATCTCTCGTTGGAGAATCGGGAATAATGTACTATATCCTGCTACACTTAAGTCATCTTCTAGGATTCAGGTACGGTATTATTGTACTAAGGTATATATTTAGCACTAAGATAAATACACTTTGAAAAAAATAATAAAATTTTGGTTTATAAAGATTATTACGTCCCCATCCCACGAAAAAGTCCATAAACGTAGTGAATTTTGGTTAACGATTAGTCAAAGAGCCCTGGGAAAACGGAGAACTAGCCTCTAATGTTAATAAAATTGGTCGCTGTTAATTACGTTTCATATGTTTCCGGTAATTTTAACCAGTCTACAAATAGTTATATTTCCATTTCGCCCAAGGTTATTAGTTCCCCCAAAAACGCGTAGTCCATTTAATAGGATCAATTATTTAAAACAAAGTTATAGTATAATTATCGCAAAAAGCGTAAAATTTAAAATTGATTTGTAATTTAAAGAATTGAAAGGCCTACTTTTAATTTTAAACCACGCCGATAAAAGACGGTGTCAGACTTCAGTCTCCCTTTAATAGTTATCGATTAGTCGCGCCTAACGATAACGAATACGGAGTGGCAAATCCGAATGGATCGTGGACTGGATTGATCGGAATGCTAATTCGAAACGTGAGCACCGAGTAAACGCGTCGCGTTTGTTAAACGCTTTTCATCATCTACTAATCACTTCGTTAAATTTTTAGTCCGCTGATTTTACCGTTTTTCCCTTGATGACGTCACCGGAACGCCGAAAAGTGATCAATTTCCCTAACCACGTACTGTTTACGAACCATATAACCTTTATTACGAGCAAAATGCCATCCGACTTTAAGCAGACCGGATTCTCATTTTTGGAACCATTTCAAAATGAAGTATTATTACTCAAATAATCGAGTTAACGGTTATTTTAAGCACCAATCAGAAGCCAACGAAACTCTCCTTTAAGCCTTAGGATACTTCTTACGTACAGGATTGGCTGGGAATAAATTCGAAGCTCCTCCTTCGAAAAACTAATTAAATTAATATACTTCGAAGGAGGGTTTCATCGGCTTCTGGTGTTCGCTACAAACCTCGATTGATTAATCTCATTTTCTATCCAAGTTTTGGTTCGCTTTGGGGATGTCCTTCATTTTAATCGTAGTGACGTCATTGATTCCCAAATTGCAATTATCAGAAACTTTTCAAGTTTGGAACATTTTGCAAGAAACAATAGGATTGAGTTTCGTTTCCAAATAATTAGATTTTATTCGAGTTTTAACGCTTGATATATATTTTCCAGAATTCGTTAGAAACTCGCGATTATCAGATTTTCAGCGAATAAAAATCGTGGCAGCCGTAATTCTACTCGGATGCCTTTTAAATCTTTATGGCTCTTATCTGTCCGCTTCGATTACCACTTTGAAAAGTCAAGAAAATATTGATACTGTCCAACAACTACTTCAGGCCATAAAACAACAAAATTACACCTTGGGCTACTTCAAACATTTTGGCTCTTACGGGAAATTTTTACAGGTATATATTACGGGAAATTTTCCAGTTATTACCAAGAAGGTTCAGACAAGGAGAGGAAAAGTGAGAACTCTGGGAGAACAGGGGACAGTCGGGGGTAGAGATGTTTCTTGGTAAATTGTTGTCACGTGGGTAAAACGGATCCTTTATGAGACGCGTAGTAACCGACGACGCTAGCGACCACGTGACAACAGTTTACCTCGAGAATTTCCTATCCCCCCTTTCCACCCGAGTGGGAGGTTGGCTCTTCTCTCTCTAACTCAACACAGCCCCACTTTTCCTCTCCTTGTCTGATCCTTCTTGTTATTACGAAGCCTATTTTCTGGCCAAGTTTGAAATTGATTTATAGTTCAATATTTATTCGAAAATAACGTTCTCGAAATTCAGAATTCTCATCGAGAAAACGTACGAGAATTGGGAAAACATTTTGACAGATTCGGTATCGGACTACGCAAAGCGGATCTCTACAACTCCATTTTGAAAGGGAAATTTGCCGCTATTTCGGGCGTAATAGAGTTCATTAGAATAAAACAAATATTAGAGCGAAAAAATATGATAAACGTTCCATCCGATCTACTACACGTACCAAAAAACTACTTATTTAGAAGTTATTCGTCGTACGGTTTCCAGAAACACTTTCGTTTTACGGAAACATTCAACAAAGCGTACGTATTAAATATTTAGATCAATGCCTGAATAAAATTAGAAGTAGCTAATCTATTGAATTAAATACGCGAGAACGTGGGGCGAGGATAGTCTTAAAGTTAAATTTCACAAATGGGAAAGGATCGAGTTCGGTTTTTTATCCTACAAAAATAAACCTCTTTTTTATTCACTTTGATCCGTAAATATTGACGAATTCGGATTTTCCATACTCATAAACCAACTTCAAGGGGCTACGGCCATTGGAGTAAAATTATAACGACGATTCATCACGACAGATACGTTATTAAAGTAAGAAACAATTATTATACACCAATGGCGATCTGTCCCTAGAAGTTCCCCCCTCCCCCCACCTGTCCGTGCGCAGGGTGGGGGTAGTGTTCCATCCTTGTCGTGGTGAGGGGGCCCGAGTTCTAGGAACCGTCCTAGTTCCGCGAATTGGAACACGGCCGACTCGCGGGGCCCGTCCTGGGCCCTGGCAGCTCCCTCTGCCTTTGAGTCGGTCTTGTTGGGTCACGGTTACATTACGGAGGCCGTATGGCACTGCTGTGTGGGTTCTGGTCGCCAAGCCGTTTCTCCACCTTCTGCTGCCTTAGCCTCCTCACGTGTGTGCGGGAGCACTGGTCTGGGGTTCTTCGGTTCCCGCTGTTTGACATTGTTACCCGGTCCGGGCACGGTTTCGCGTGCGGCACTTTAGGGACAAATGATGCAGCCGCACGGATTGGCGGGGGTGTTATGTGCTACCCAGCACGGTGCACCCCCTTAACAATCAAAACTGATGTCCCTAGAAGTTCCGCTTCAAATTCCCAATTCGTCGATATTTAGAACAAAATCTCGAGTTTTCTTTGAAATGAACCTGGTACAACTGTTAATTTTGAATAATTAATGTTTTCTACGCAGGCTGGAAAAACTCGTAGCGCACGGTTTAGTTCTAAAAATTATGAGAGACAACAAACTATCATTGGAGCCAGAAGTGCCCGAAATCAATTTTCAAGATGAAGTTGTTTATTTAAGCATGGACAATTTGAAATTTATTTTCGCCTGCCATTTGATATTTTTGACAATAAATGGCCTATGTCTAGCAATCGTTCGAATCAAAATGTTTTTGAGTGCCTGTATTAAGAACTTCTGGCAATAACTAGCGTTTGAGATATTACTCGTTAAAAAGCGATGCCGTAAAGCCCGGCCTATCTAGTGATATTATTTAGTTTTTGATGAGCTATTTGTGGAGGAAACAAATTATATACATTGGTTCAGAGAATTAAACCAAATCGACCGATTCAAAATGTGGGATTAAACCAAAGTTAGCGGTAAATAATATTACAGCGCGTTTAGGTGATTGAACCAAAACAACCGGTTATAATTAAATTTCGCACTATTATCAAAATTTTAATTCAAACTCAAAAACTAATTATTTGAATTCTTCTACGCCCATTTATATGACTACAATTTAAATAAGATTTAAATAATAAAGCTTCAACTAAAGTTAGTTAAGCCTAACTAGAGACTAAATTATTAATTAAAAATTTGCCTGGACTACTAATTTCGTACAATTTATACAAGAAAAACGCAATTTATCATTTACAAAACATTTTATTAGTTGTATTAGTATGACCACAAAATACAACAGATTTAGAAGTGTTAAATATTCATTATGATCGAGTTAAGATGAATTTCAAGTTTCTAATTGAAGTTTACCAACCATGGTCGTGACCTCCTCCGTGTCTATACGAAACAAAACGAACAAGAAATTTTCATATAACATTTTCATTAACTGTTTCATACTCCCTTGAACGCGAATTTTGGGTTAATCTGGGGTACCTAACTCGTATAAAAGTCTAATGAACCATGATCAATACTTCATTTATTGCTAGCTTGATTCTTAATAATATTTTTTTAAAAAAATCCACTTTTGATACATAAAATTTTTTTTGCCTAAAACTGGAATATTATAATTTCCAAAAAATATAGAAAATAGGTAGATGGTGCTTTGGGAGGACAGTGAGGCGGTACTAAATTATTTTTGGCCATAAATCTGAACTCAAGTCCCACCGCATAGTGTGTTGCGCAAATTTAAATACAGTTTAAACGGATAAACAATTGGTGTAGGGTTAAAAATCATTTCTTTATAATCTATCGATTATGTCAGGGTTAATTTGACATTTTAATTTTAGTCTAGATTTTCATAATTAATTTGGTTGATATAATAAAACTAAAAACAATCTCTGAATTAAAAACTTCTTACAAATTGCCATGACACCTTTTTTCCTATTTGGGTAATATACCCACAAAAATCACTTGTTTATTTCAAAGCAAGAGCACTGGTTTTCCAAGTAGCAAGAAATGATGGACTTACCCTCCGATGAATACGGGATACGAATAACCACCGTGACCATGTCCACCACCTCCGTATCCACCATGAGCCTTTAAAATCAAAGCTAGAGCAGCCAGTTTTTCCAATTTACTCGTTACAGCAGGATGAATATGAACGCATAGAAGTATTATTATCGTTGTCATGAGTTTAAGGTGATTGAAAGTAAACTGTCCCATGGTTGATCTGAAATTAAAATGAAAATTAAAGTCTGGTAAAATATATTTCACTAGTAAAATTGACGTTTTACATCGTTACGAAGAGCTTTAAGTAATGATTGAAAAATTGTCTAGCTAAGAGTCTAATATATACTAATTTATATTTTTTGTTTACGTGTTTACACGAAAAAAATATAATTGATAGACACAATTTCAATGGTTTTGAAAGCATCGGAAGTTTTAATTGAATATCGTAAGCGGAAGTGTCCTTTGTGTGACTTAGTCTTTGACTTTCCGGGCGTTTATAATTTTAATAATGAATATAAAAAAAAATCACGAGTTAAAATCTTTTAGGTATTTTTCCAACGATGTTTTTTAAAGCGTGTCGAATTTTATTTTAAAAAATGGAATATTAGTCTTTTTGAATATGAATGTCATGGTTTCTGATTTTTTTTTACTTTCAAAATTGATGTAAGGAAAGTTTCGTGATTAAATGGTTAAGAGATTTAAAGATAAAATTTACGTAAAATTATTAGTTTAATAATTACTTTCGTCAGCAAATGTTCTCAAAATTTGAAGAGTTCACCTCTACACGTCATTAACAAATTTACATGGCGATGATTGGCTTAGAAATAGAGCGAACTACATATTTAATCTTACAGATATTTAAAACACGCTAAAATTATTGTTCAATGTCATTTAAAAATACCCTATTTCTTTACCATTTCAATTTTAATTTGTGGGAATTAGGGGACCTTTAATGTCTGTGAAGAAATGACTAAACAAAAGCGTTATATGTTCTTGAACCGAGTCTTTAAATGCCCCTTTTTTCTTTGTTTGTATGTATTCGAATCTGCTCTAAACTATAATGTAAATTTAAATAACAAATCTTTGACACATCGCTTCAAGAAACACACGATATGTAAGGTTAAATGTAACAAAGTAAATTTTATAATAGATGAATTAAATTAATGGCAGATAATGATCTAACATTTATTTAGAGAATGATGTTTAAAAATAAAAAATGAGAAATCCTTCTCAGAACGCTGGTTAAATTTAAAAATGACCGTTAACAAATTATCCTGCTTTTTTTTGTAATATAAATATAAGTACCACTTTTTTTTTTAATTATTATAATATTTTGAAATCTACTTCTTACCAACGTATAAAGAAAATTTA
Organism: Odiellus spinosus; assembly: GCA_963920705.1. Classification (NCBI taxonomy): domain Eukaryota; kingdom Metazoa; phylum Arthropoda; class Arachnida; order Opiliones; family Phalangiidae; genus Odiellus; species Odiellus spinosus. The sequence continues at coordinate 22,870,158 of OY987233.1, read as the reverse complement.
ATCCTACCTATAACAGTTTAAATTCTTGGTAAAAGTAAGTAAATTATCTAAAAATTGAATATTTTGGGATTAATAGCAAATATTAATATGGCAGTGGTTAAAACTAGAGAATTTATTCTTCGGACGCAAGATAAAGTTGGTTCATATCCCACCAGTTCCCCAACATATTTTTTTGCACGGGATGGGTTATATTGTAACATCTGGTCCTAACCATCCCGTTAATTTGATTAACTAAATCATTATAAATAAATTCATTTATCATTGCTTCTCGAACGACGGGGAAAAAAAATCAGTTAGATTTCAGTAAAGACGCGTTTTAAATCGAAAGTTTTTGTTGGCCATGAATCGAGTTTCAAAGTTGAAGCTTAAATGAAGGTTTTTGTTTAACTTCGAGTGACAGAGAAGGCGGATATCTAAATTAATTCGATAAATTTTGTTTAAAAAGCGAAACGGTTGATGGAAAACGTGGCTTAAGGGTTCATTTTAAGCGCGGAGAGAAGTTGGGAGGTTTTTAAAAATTACGAGGACAAAAATTGAGATATTTTAACATTCGCAAAAATACGAATCAATCCGGGTAAAAAAAATCTCAAAGATTGAAGTATTTAGAGTGAATTTAGTTTTCTGTTTGTTTCCTGGGTGGGTATACCCAAATTTTACGACATTTTTTTTTCTTCGTGACGGAGAAAAAAAAAATGCACCCAAATAAATTTAAAAATTGGTTATAACTTCACGCAAGAATGATCCAATCTTGGCCTATTATTATATATCTATATTGAAGGTTCGCTTAAAAATAAAATTTACTCTTAAAATCTAATGGTATATGGATTTAATGAGCTATATACAATATTCCGCCACTTCCTCTATCATTTTACTATATATTTAAGTGTTGGTAAATGTTAAGATCATAATCAGTTCAATAGTAGTTTTATCTGATAAAGATCTATCGACTCGAGAGAGAGAGAGATAAGAAGGTAAGGTAAGATTTTCAAATTTGAAAAAAAAAATGAAGCTTAGATTATTCATCAGAATCTTATAGAAATTTGTGGCTGTTATGTATACTTTCCATCATGGTACTAGCTTTTCAAATTCCCATTAGATTCGTGTCTGTACAATTATAGATATTGATATTAATTATCAAGTATCAGATGGTGTCGCTGTAATATTAGTTATTGATAAGTGAAACACTCTGCGTTATTTAGTCGCACATTCCAACTTTCCAAGTGTCAGCTGAATCTAACTATAATACACTTCACTAGTGTTTAAATATAGTATTTCACTTATCAGGTGGTTGTGATATTTACTACCCAAGACTCCAAGTCGACTTACAAGCGTCTGCGCTAACATAGTTAGCATACATTCAAGTCTTAGTGGAATCTATAGTTTTAACAGCATCTTGGGTTAGGGTATTTCACTTATTAAATGCTGGCTTGTTATAATTTACTTTACCACGATTGTAAATGGTTTTCTAATTAAGCTCCCAGGTCGACTTGTGTCTGCGCAAATATAGCTAAGTACCCTCTAGTTACCATACTATAGAGAAAAATCCTTCAAGTCACCATACTATAGAGAAATATCTTCAAGTCACCATACTATAGAGAAATATCTTCTAGTCACCATACTATAGAGAAATATCTTCTAGTCACCATACTATAGAGAAATATCTTATAGTCACCATACTATAGAGAAATATCTTATAGTCACCATACTATAGAGAAATATCTTATAGTCACCATACTATAGAGAAATATCTTCCAGTCACCATACTATAGAGAAATATCTTCCAGTCACCATACTATAGAGAAATATCTTCTAGTCACCATACTATAGAGAAATATCTTCTAGTCACCATACTATAGAGAAATATCTTCTAGTCACCATACTATAGAGAAATATCTTCTAGTCACCATACTATAGAGAAATATCTTCTAGTCACCATACTATAGAGAAATATCTTCTAGTCACCATACTATAGAGAAATATCTTCTAGTCACCATACTATAGAGAAATATCTTCTAGTCACCATACTATAGAGAAATCTTCTAGTCACCATACTATAGATAAATATCTTCTAGTCACCATACTATAGAGAAATATCTTCTAGTCACCATACTATAGAGAAATATCTTCTAGTCACCATACTATAGAGAAATATCTTCTAGTCACCATACTATAGAGAAATATCTTCTAGTCACCATACTATAGAGAAATATCTTATAGTCACCATACTATAGAGAACACCTAGTAGTGGCAAGAATTTATTTCTCCTAGATATAAATCAATTCTTGACAGTCGTAAATGATTTTAAATAGTAATTATTATTTCAGAAAATATGGCCCAATCTCGTACTACGATCATTTTGGTCACTTTGGCCCTAATCTCAACATTCATGGTTGACTTGGTTACATGCGGGAAGTTAGAGAAAATAGCCGCTTTGGCCATTATGTTTGGAACTGGTCGAAATAACGGTGGAGGTGGAGGATTTTATCCAATCTTCATTAAGTGAGTATATTTTAGACTTTAATTTAATGTAGAGCGAATTATTTTAACTAACGTTTAATTTTTAATTACAGTGGCGGTGGAGGAGGCGGCGGAGGTGGTGGCATGATGGGTTTCAACTAAATTGGCAACAATGGACATCGAGTTCTACCTACTTAACAGTATTATTATTTAATATAAACTCATGGTTACGATGAATAACCTTTTTAATTTACGCTAAATATATCACTTGTTAATTTTAACACTGAATAAATAATTTAACAAATAATACGCGTTATTTTTTGTCTTAATTATATTTAGATAAGTTTGAAGAAAAGTGTGGATGTGATTTCCTTGATTTGAAACGAAGGGTTAATAGACTCTGATTTTAATTGATTTAGACTTAAAATTAGTAGACAATTTTTAATTACAAATTAAATACGCGGTATCAAGGAGGATCAGTGAAGCAGAGGAAATGTGGGGACGGCGCGGTTCCTACTGCGTCGGCCTAAACTCCCACTCTGGGAGAACGGGGGTAGAGACGTTTCGTGGTAAAATGTTGTCGCGTGGGTAAAACGAATCCTTTATGAGACGCGCTAGCTAGCGACCACGTGACAACAGTTTACCTCGAGAATTTCCTATCCCCCCTTTCCACCCGAGTGGGAGGTTGGCTCTTCTCTCTCTAACTCAACGCAGCCCCACATTTCCTCTCCTTCTCTGATCCTCCTTGGCGGTATATTAGATCTGTCTTTATCGTTTCTTAGGGCACATAAATTAATTTTCTATAAGATATTTCCAGGGTGACCACTGAAAATCCTATATAGGAAATTTCTTCGCGAAATATAGGAAAATATAGGAAGAATTTTATATAAAATACAGCATAAAATAGGAAGAAATAAGTGTAAAATATATGATAAAATAGGAAAATAATTAAAAGTAGGAACCATGTTTATTATTGCATCACAACTCTCGACACCGGTTTAAACATGGTAATATGATCCAATTGCTTAAATAGTATGGAATTTTACAGACTATTTTAACTGGAAACTGTACAGTTAAGCTAAAATAATCTTATACAGCCACAGCTGACAGTATGATTTAGAACTTTACCCTTAACTAGAGATTTTGAGTAGAAATATAGGAGATTATAGGAATTGCCATAAAATTATAGTAGAAAATAGGAAGGAGGTGAAAATATAGGAAAAAAATAGGAAATATAGGAAAAGTGGTCACCCTGTATTTCCAACACACTGTTTCTGAATTCTTCCCCAGATAAAATATGTTAGAAAAAACACATTGGCCTGGTTGCCAACTGCTCTTGAACACGACAAGGTTTACCAGTATTTTAGTGAAATTAAGGCTTACCTTAAATCATATTTGATGTTAGAGAATGATCTTCATTCTAAAACACGCGGTTCGTTGGCCCGGAGGTGAAATTATTGTGTAACCATCCATAACTAAGAACTTTGAGGAATCCACCCCTTTCACAGTAGACTGCGTGATATCAAAAATTGTATTAATTTAACAAACTCAAACCCTTAATCAAAACGATAAACTGTTATCAAGATTTAAAAATAGATAAATTTAATTTAAATATTTTTTTTCGTATTTAAAAAATGATAATAATAAGAGGGTTTGTTTTTGAGATTATTTTTTTAAATTATATGGGACGTTTAAAAATAAGACCACGATAACAAAATTAAAGACATATTTTTTTTATTCGAATTCCTATGAATATATTTTTATTTTTCATCATACTATTAAAATATCATATTTAAAAATTTATACCTCTACCTGTTGACGAGTTCGCGAGAAAAAATGACGTACGTGTGACGTCAGTGGGTCTATATTAACTTTGGGAATAATCATATAAAAAACAAACGAATCAGTTACAAAATTATTTCTTTATATAAAAATTTAAACAACACAACACAAACACGTATTTAAAATCTATATAAATTAATTAAAACCATAAGTATATAATATAAGTATTGCTCGCTTCCTCCAGATGTATTTTATTACCAATCATGGTCGTCATGATGGTCGTCATGATGATCGTCATGTCCACCGTGATGACCTCCTCCGTGTCTATCATAAAATTAGAATTTTATGAGTATACCATAAATAAATATATATAGATAAATTTCTCTTGGTTAGGCCCGTTAAATTAACGCGGAATAGCAGACGATGCAAACTGGTCAATGACCACTTATTTTAAAGGGAGAATGAAGGCTTACAACACGTGATTTTGTTAAAATAAACCTATTAAGTTAGAAACATTAAAACTCACCCTCCAATGTAAATTGGAATGGGGTATGAATGACCCCCGTGATAACCTCCTCCACCTCCTCCATGACCATGACCATATCCGTGTCCCATTATTAATGCAAGAGCGGCTATCTTGCCCATGTGACCAGCGCAGGCTTGTTGGGCTTGAAATGTTATCAGAAGAAACACGGCGATGCTTGAAACGAAGAAACGAAACATTTTGAATTTTCTCGAGATTAGATAGATACTGATTTAAATTCGACATTGCTGGACATTTTATACTCTTCAAAAAGGAAGGAATAGACTATTTAGTTTACCGGTTTATGCCAAAAAAATTGTTTATATTAATTGATGACACTAACAACATCCCATTCATATTATAATACGGCATTTGTTTAAGTTTACAGACCATAGCGAAGTAAATAATCTATATTTACAAGACAGAAACTCGCGTATCTAAAAATATCTACACAGATGTTTAGGTTTAAATTATATTTAAACATTAAATTTAAACGGAAATGTAAAGTTACTTTCAACTTTTAAAATTTTATAACATTTGCGATTGCTTGGCGTACGTGGTAGGTCTTCTATTTTAAATCTAATTTTTGATATTAAAGTTTACAAATGAGACTAATTAATAAACAAGAAAGTAAGCAATTTTAAAGTAATATTTTTCACCCCTATTACGTAATTAAACTTAATTGTAGTAATTGAAGTGTTGATTCTGAAGGGGCCAGCCCATATCTGTTTCGGGTTTTTCGATTTTTCTAAAATGAAACGAGATTCTTGTAATATTTTTGTCCATTCATATATTAAAGAGAAAATATTAAAAAATAAATTATACCGCTCGTTGTTTTGTCCAGGGATAAATCCGTATTCTTTAGCTAACTGATAGATTAAGTTTAAATCACTTAGTCGTCGAATTAATCCCGATTGAGCTGTTTGATAATTGAGATTAACAACCAAAAAACACACTAAGACGGGAAGTAGAATTCCTAATGACATCTTCTTTAAGGTTTATCCCTATAAATAAATTTAAAAGTACCAATTAACTTTTTAAGCTAATAATTACTTTCTTTGGAGAAGGATATTTATTTCAGATCATAAAAATATATGAATCTCGTAACATACCTTGTTGGAGCAATCTTTAAAAAATGTTATTAATTAATAATTATTGGTGTTCGTGTATTAATCTTAATTAAGTTTAATTCAGGTTTAAACTGATTTTCATTGTCTAATTGTTATAAATTGATATCAATAGCGCCTCTTACATTCGATTACGAGTCTTGAAATACAATACTTCCGAGTAATCTTTCTGGAAATAATTCCATCAAGTCATTCTAGGAAATATTTAAGGTAAAAAATATTGTGTGGATTAAAAATAGTTTATTTAAATGAGTTTTCAATCCTACAGAGCCTTTTTTTTCACCATAAATGACTTTATCCTTATTATATAATCCGAATGATACTATGCCCCGAAGAACAATTTAAAATTTAAATAAAATACCAGTGTTGACACTAAAATGACACCCTAGTCACTTTCCTGTTCAGCTATTTATGATATGAAAACACTCCCTAAGGCTCTCATAATCAGTTAATACGTATTTATGATAATGTATTAAGAATAGGTTTTTTTAGGGTAGAGTAGAAAAAACACCGAAAAACAATTATTTTGATTTTAAAGGGATAGTATTTTTATTTAAATTTTTTTTCTCCAAGATATATGGATTGTGTTTTTAAATTTTTACGCTATTAAAAACCAATAATAACCATAACCAATCCTCAAGCTGTTCCTTATTAAATTTTTAAACAATTTAGTGTATAATTTTTAATTTAAAGAAAATAATTCCAGTAACTTATTGCTACAAAGAAATTTTCCTTTAAACTCGGTGTTTGGACTTAAGCTCATACAACGTCACCTTTATTAATTTTAAATTAAATTAATATAAGGTAAGTTATTTCTCTATTGAATTGGTTTCGTGTAAGAATATGGTGCAAATAACTCTTACATATCGGAGTTAACTTATAACAAAATTTTGAATTTAGTTCAGAGATTCAAAAAATAATTTATTTGAACATTGACTGTTAAAAATATAACGTATATTATATAAATACTTAAATTACAATAAATACATTAAATAAATACCGGTTTTATCCTATTTTAAATAATATTATATACAAAGTAGTAAATTAAAATTATTCTAAAGATAGTCAAAGTAAAATCCACCGTCAATTGCGTTATTTGAGTGATCATCTTCGTCATATCGACCTCTAAATTAATTAAAATTAAATTTTAAGTGAGAACGCAACCTAACACGTGATTTTTTTATCGATTCCTTATCATTTAAATAGGCCTAATCCGACAGTGAACAAAACTTACGAATAAATATTAAACTAGAAATAAATTTAAATCTTACCCGGAAAATTAGGCTTAGCTGGATTCATTGATATCAGCTGAATTTCTTCGCATTGATTGATCAGTGAATAATCGAATGTTATTGGAAGTCTCATCAATGGGCCTTCGCTCATTGGTCGATGACTCTTCGATGAGAAGAAATTCAGCTGATCTTCGTAAATCCAGCTAAGCCTTTTTCCCTGGTAGGTAAATATTTTTACTATTGGATTTATTTAAATGATAAGGAATAAAATGAATAAATTAATTAAAGGCTTACGTAAAAATCACGGGGATTGGTGGATAAAAATGCTGTCTCCTTTGAGCACCCATAATAAGAGCTATACCCGCAAGTTTTCCCAATTGGATACTGGCTAACGCTACTGGTACGTTCGTCAGTGATATTATCAGGCAACAATAACTTACAAATTTGGTAAATAATCTTTGAATTCCCATCTTTATATATGTCTTTACAACTGTATTAATAAAAAAAAAGCGAACTACTATCAGCAAAGATCCAAATGTCTTTCAACTGAAGTATTTTTAAATATCTTTCTTACCTATCAATCCGATTTCTTCTTTAACATATGAAGGGTAATTCAAAAACCCTGCTTCTTATATAGATAGTAAACTATAAGTATGGGGAAGTGTTTCTTTAAACTCACTTTCACCTACAATGTCAAAGATTTATCACCAGATGGTTAAGAAAGCGACTCGAAATTACGCCCATTTTTTAAATCTCTAGCGTGATATAAGCGGACCTTTCTACAAAGTTTTTGTTAACTTGAATGAAAATCTAACGAAAGATTGAAAAATATTCATTGTTTTTTTTGCTATCCGTGAACAGTTTTTTGACCGCTAACAAAAACTTATCGGATAAAAAGATAAAAATTAAATTTAAATTAATTTCAGGAAACCTCCTAAAAAATTTTAGGTATAAAAGAAATATATTTTAGGTACTTAAAGGTATAATGAAGACGAGTAAAGTGTTATTTAATCGGTATTATGAACTTGAAATATTCAAACTCAACAAATGATAAGCCTAAGCTAATGTTAATTTATCTACTTATCTTAATTGTCAACTTATTTAACTTAAATGTCTACATATTTAACTTAATTGTCTCCTTATTTAACTTGATTATTTTCTTATTTAACTTAATTACTTATTTAACTTAATTATTTACTTAGCTATAAGTTCTAGTTCGTCCATAACATGGAACAAAAAAAAAAAAAAAATTATGATATATTATTATATTTTAGGCTTTGCGAGATCCATAGCTTCTATAATTAAGAGGACCATACAATTATCATTTCGACAAAGTTATTTATTGAATTAAAATGAACCAGTAGACCTGTCTACAATTAAAAATATGTACACGCGTATTTATTAGTGCCGAAAACATTCAATGGCACTACGTACATTGATATTAACTGATAAAAATCGACGATGATTTATATTTAATGGATGTAAACCCGCAGACAATGGTGAGTATAAAAAATCGCTACCAAACTCCATGAGCACCACCAATCGCGCCTCCTCCTAAACCTAAATGCGGATATTGTCCGTGTCCAGCTCCGCAACCAGTGATTATAATACTGTACGCGACGAAATAAAATTTGAACAATTGAATTCCAAATGGGTAAACCAAATATCTTACGGTTGTAAAACTTTCTGTTGAGGCTCATGATGGTTGTCTTTACCCTTGTTGCCACCCACGTAGACGGGTACTGGGATAAACTTTTGATTTGAACCTCCTGCGTTTATTTAGAGTTTAAATTAAATTAAAATGTAGTGATGTTTAATTAAAAATGATTCCCTGAAGGAGTTGATAAGAAATCAGCTTTGGGGAAAGTATGAAACAAGGTAACAGCAAGCTGTCTTCGTAAAGGAGTGGATAGCGGATAATTTACAATTTCAGCCTTTGCGAGACTAACCGAAACTAGCAATCGTCTTAAACCTAGTTTACAATCAACTTTATCAAGGTTCCGTTTTGCCAAGATAACTTTATGTAATATCAAATTCATTAAAAGCTTTTCCAAGAGGTATGGCTTGATTCTTGGCAAAAAAATTACACGTTTTTCTCAGTTTCATATTACCCCTAAATGATTTCTTTATAAACTCCGGATTTATCTGAAACTCACCAAATGCACCAGCATTGGCTATAAGAGCCAAGGCCGCTAATTTTTCAATCCTTCGAAGCGATACGGTCATTTGACTCGATGTTAATATCACTACTAATAAAGCCACTAAGACACTTTGACAGCTAATTTGTTTAACCATTTTCTGTTACCAAAAAAGGGTTAATTAATATAATTAACGCTTGAAAGACGCTAATAAATTAAGAAGTTACTAAAGGTTTCTTGCGCTTATTTCTACGAAACTAACCTTCCAAAATATTATTATCAGTACTTACATCTAAACGAAATGCACTTCAGCAGTCAATGCTGTGTAAAGATCAACTAGTTTCAATTTCAGCGAAACCCGATCTTTTATATAGTCTTAAAAAGTCCATATCAATATTAAATAATGCATTAAGTGATTTTTCTTCCATTTCCTTTGTTTTCCTTACTTTTCCCCGTTTAACCACTCGACTAAGTTTGAAGGAAAACGATTGTTATTCGAATGGAAGGCATACGGTTTCGACATTGAAACCTCTTTAATAGCTATTCCCAAAATTGGATCAGCAACTTTATTTTACAACGCAATTATATTATTTGGTCTACCTATTCTTACACTTTATTTTAAGAAATATTAATATGATAATATATTTCTTTATCTCTGTTTGAATTTAAAGTTGATATGGTCATGCTTCTTCTCCCTTTCGAAAGAAAAAACAGTATTGGTTGAGTGTATTTGAACAAATTAGGGCTCCATATATGAATAATTCATTTCAATGAAAAGTGATAGTCAATGCACTTTCTTCTAAGAAGGTAAACACTTAAGCGTTATAATTTCAGGATATTGAAATGATATAATAACTTCCGATTTCTATATCCGTATATTTTAGAAAATAATATCAAGATATATTGTAATTTTGTGGGTTTTTTTTACGAATATTAACTGGAGCTAAATTAAACCTTCATTGAAGTTTATCGTCTAAAGACTCTACTTTCCAATGGTGCTTTTGATTTTTAACATAAGTTTATAACTTATCTTCTAGAAGATAAGTTCTTGGAAGATAAGATCTTGGAAGATAAGTTCTTGGAAGATAAGTTCTTGGAAGATAAGTTCTTGGAAGATAAGTTCTTGGAAGATAAGTTCTTGGAAGATAAGTTCTTGGAAGATAAGTTCTTGGAAGATAAGTTCTTGGAAGATAAGTTCTTGGAAGATAAGTTCTTGGAAGATAAGTTCTTGGAAGATAAGTTCTTGGAAGATAAGTTCTTGGAAGATAAGTTCTTGGAAGATAAGTTCTTGGAAGATAAGTTCTTGGAAGATAAGTTCTTGGAAGATAAGTTCTTGGAAGATAAGTTACAAACTTATGTTTTTAACTAGTCTTTCTTGCTGAAAAGATATGGTCATTCTAAAATGGCCAAAAATCAGACTCTGAATCCATCTTCGAATTGAAAAGATTTATTTGGAATTTGAAAGATTAGCTTAGGATTTGCTGGGAATTTGATAGATTTGCTGGGAATTCGATAAATTTGCTGGGAATTCGATAAATTTGCTGGGAATTCAATAAATTTGCTGGGAATTTGATAAATTTGCTGGGAATTTTACACATTTGCTGGTAATTTTATAGATTTGCTGGTAATTTGATAGAGTTGCTGGTAATTTGATAGATTTGCTGGTAATTTGAGAGATTTGCTGGGGATTTGAAGGAATTGCTGGGGATTTGAAGGAATTGCTGGGGATTTGAAGGAATTGCTGGGGATTTGATAGATGTGTTGAAAATTTGATAGATTTGTTGAGAATTTGATAGATTTGTTGAGAATTTGATAGATTTGTTGGGAATTTGATAAATTTGTTGATGATTTGAAAGATTAGCTGAAAATTTGAGATTTGCTGGTAATTTGAGATTTGCTGGTAATTTGAAAGATTTGCTGGTAATTTGAAAAATTAGCCGGGGATATGAAAGATTAGTTAGGGATTTGAAAGATTTGCTGATAATTTGAAAGATTTGATAAGGATTTGAAAGATTTGATAAGGATTTGAAAGATTTAGATAGGAAGATTTGTAAGGATTTAAATCATGGGCTTCCACATAAATTAAGAGTAAACAAACTGAAATATTTAAAAGGTTCTTATCAAATTTTTTAATTCAAAACTGGAAGAATCTCACAAGCACTCCACAATAGTTCATATAAAATCATATTAAAACATAATATGAATACCTTCAAATAAAATTATTTACCGAAATTCATTCTTTTAAACCGCGAATCATAAAATATTGAACACCTTGGCTTTTGTCCAACAAAACGAGTACTCGATTTCGTACTCAAACGAATTAATCGACCAAAACAAGTACTCAACTCCCTCTGCACTCAAAATGAGTTAATCAAAACGAGTAATTGACTGAGTACTTAAAAAGAGTCAAACTGACCAAAACAAATACTCGATTGACTTGTTACTAAAACGAGTAAAATCGAGTGAAATGAGTACTCGACTCGGTACTAAAATGAGTCAAATTGATCAAAACGAGTACTCGGTTCTATACTAAAACAAGTACTTGACTAATTATGACATATTCTCAACCAAAATGAGTACTCGACTGCGTACTCAACTGGGTAAGTCGACTTAAACGAGTACTCAACTCTGTAAAAGACTACATTTGGTGCCAACAAAAGCCAAGCAAATAATTTGGGTTGATATTTTGACCACCATATTATTTAAAGACTAATTCTTACCGTTACATTTCCAAGATAAAATAATCTTCAAGGGTGAAATTTATACGTAAACGGGATTATAGCAAAGTTTTAATCCCTTTTTGATGACTGCGAGATGACATTCAGTCAAATAATAGTGGAGCGGGCATTCTTACAGTCATAAGTGTACAGCATATTTCTCTACATAGTCTTGGGTGGACACCATACGCCATTAGGTCCTGGTTGATGACATTTTAAATCATTTGGCCCCTTTTGTACTATTAGTTGAGGTTGATCGTGTTGTTGTTGTTGCTGAGAATGTTGTTGTTGAAGATGATGTTGGAGCTGCGGATGTTGTTGAGGAGGTAAAGGATTGGGTGGAGGTAATTGCCCGGGCTGTTGTTGGTTCTGACCTTTCTTAAATAGAGCACCGTCGCGAGATCTTAGAAAGTGAGATAATCCAATGTCTTTTAATAACCGAGAGGTTGTAGATTCGCTTAAATTAGGATAGTTATTGTCCGCGTTAATTGCCTGAAACGTTATAAGAATATTCTGTTAGTCGGTTAGTTTAAGTAAGTTTGGTTGGTTTTAAAAGTTAGGCCTATGGTGTTCGAGGCTGGATAAGCATTTTTCCTAAAAGTGGACTCCAAACTTAGAAAAACTGACCCTAGATAAGCAAACAATATCAAGGACTATTTTTGCTTATTGAAAATACTGTTAATTTTAAAGCTCTGCTATAAATTCAATTTATAAATTTTATTCAAATTCAAGATATTGTTTGCTTCCTCGTGTATTAATTCTTAGGCTACCATACCTGCATAATCTTTTTCACGGTAGGAACTTCATTCCGTTGGAAAAAACCCTGAACTATATTTCTAATTCCAGAGACGATAAAATCGCTGTAAAGTTCTTTCCTGGTTTTCCTCTTCCTTTTAGCCGTTTTCATTAGCCGCAAGGGTGAAGGCGGTTTCCCACTATTCTCCTTCGTTTCTTTGCGTATCCTATACACAGTTCTGACCGAACACCCGGTTAGTTTCGAAGTTTTTTTAATAGCACCTTCTATCGTTTCAGCCGGAAACATAACTCGCAATCCAATAAAAACGTTTAAAATAATTTGCTTCGATTCGCTACTAAGTGGTTTGCCCGATTGAAGAGGGCAAAATACTTCGGGTGGTTCCTCATCTTGAGGTAAGGGCACAGATAATTTGGGAAGAGAGTCAAGTGTCATGCCTTCTAAGTTCATGAACTTTAGGCTGTCGATGTTTTGAAATTTAATACCCTCCATTTGAAATTCGACTGTAATGAACCGCACCTATTTTAGATACATTTACAACTTATTTATTCAAATAAATAGCTAGTTACGCGATTAACTAATTAATTATTCTAATTTAATGTAAAATTGTAAGACAAGCATGATAGCGCAGAAAAACTACAGACTTCTAGGAGTACATTTTGATTTTGGACTAGCATCGATTTACACAGACTAAAGATAACGGAGTCAGTTCAAAACTGGGCCAATTAGCTTTGCTTGTCGTATTTCCTAGCGTGATTCAATTTTAAAAATAATTGAATCTCTGTCCACCATACGTGTATATTTTTCGATAACTTAAATTATAATTTATTAACCTATGACACCAAGGTCACCAACGCTCAGAATCAGAAAACAAAACTTCGTCTGCTAAAAACCTAAAAGCTGTCTGCTTCAGATTCGGCGGCCTTTTAACTTCAAAGCTTACGCGATAAATACAAATTGTCTTTTAATTCTACACAATTTTAATTAAAAAACATTTTACTGTTCCAAATGAGTGTTATTTTAAATGAGGGTGTTAAAAATGGTATGTTGGGTGGTAACCTGAAATTACAATATGAAGAATTGCAAACCCTGGGGTATAAAGTGATACATTTTGTGGAGAAGCATAGTGAATTATTGAACTGTCACATGGTTGACTTCATTACCGAAAATCACTGGAAGAATCTATTAACGACAGAAGTTCATGACGAACTTTGTACATTGCTTTCCAGTGAAGAATCAATTAAAAACTTTCAATTAGGTCATAATTTAGCGCAAAATGAGTACGTTTGTTTTAGAGTGAAGTATGCTAATATATAGTAGGATTGCCCATATTTCCATGACTATAATTCATAAACCATAACCCATATCATCTGGGTTATAATTAGAGTCAAATCAATTCTTAGTTAAAGGGCCTATCTGCTCTGAAATTTGCCCCTTTAAAATGCTTTTCCCTTACGTACACAGCCTAGCCTTGATTGTACAGTTTGTTACGGTCAATGTCGTCTGCTAAACTAGAACTTTAGGCGACTTTAAAGGGGATTTAAAAATAGCAGATGGCCCCTTTAACTTATGGACTGGGAAATTTTGAGGCAATTCTTCTTAGGCCTATTAAATAAACGCGTAATGCAATTAAAATATGGGTGTTATCTTACATAGAAAATTTCAAAATATCTCTGCAATGGTTGAGGAAATCAACAGCTTACATATACGGAACATTTCGTGTCAAATGAAACTATCTGATGATGAGCAAAATGTTGACTTGGGAGATGTGCAGAAAATGTGGATATCACAAAAGAAATATTACGAAACAAACCTTATGGCTCGGCTTGTAGCTAATATTTCTAAACAGTGGGAAATAGACGTGGTAATTAAGCATATCTAAAACATGGGTTACAACAATAAAGTAACCTTTCTTGGTTTTAGGGACACAATCTAAGGGGGGGAATGTCACGGGGGAGCTGTGTTCTTTAAATTACCCCTTGTTTTTATTTCTATACTACAGATTGTAGATTTTGGCTGCGGCAAAGGATATCTACCGTCCTTGTTAGCTTTGGGTCATGAACTTACAGTTTTTGGAATAGATTCGTCAGACACGAACAAAAGTAGCGCCGAAAAAAGAAATAACGATTTTAAGAAAGAGTTTTTGAAAAGAAATCGCAAGAAAAACCCGGAGATTTTGGATACAAAAAATGTATTAAAAGGGCAATTCATTCCGTATAAAGAAAACATTAGAAAGTCCACTGATATCAAAAAATTAGTTACTGAAAATATTCCCGTAGATAATCCAGAGCCGAATTTGCTATTATGCGGATTACATACGTGTGGCAATTTAGGAAGCGACGTAGCTCATCATTTTGTTCAAGCAAAAAACGCTAGGGTTTTATGCTACGTTGCTTGTTGCTACCATCTCATAGAGGAAAAATTTTGCAAAGATAATAAATTTAACGAAAGTAAGATTAATTCCACACGCGCGAAACGGACAATACTCCGTGAATTTTATAAATAAAAATTAAAATTTCAAACTAGGTGGCGCTGAGAGTGAATCTTCGTTTCCAATTTCTAATTTATTAACGAGCGAAAGGTTTAAGTTGGGACGAAACGCAAGAATGCTGGGGTGTCAGTCATTTGAAAGAAACGCAATTGAGGTGATTTTGAATTTGAAATCTAAATGTTACCAAGAAAAATTCAGCCCTTAAGTGTCATAATTTTGAAAAATGTATCATCACGCAGGACAAATCACACACTGTATTTCATCGAGCCCTTTTGGAAGTAATTTTGCGTGACAATAACTATGTTAAAAAGAAGGAACTTCAAGTGGGGCGAATTTCCGGGAAGTGTCCAAATTTTGAAGATTACATGTATAAAGCATTCGATAGATTAGAGCTTTCTCACCTAAAAGACGAGGTAACTTCTTACACAAAAATACTTCGCACTAACAAGTCCATTCACTATAAATCCCCCCCCCCCCCCACATCAGAATTTTGTTAAAACTAAGCTTTACTGTAAATTTTAATTCTTTACAGGTAACTAAGGAGAAGATTGAACAGTACTTGACAGATTACGCCCCATGGAAGGATAAATTAAAATTATTTCAACAGATGAGGATATTAGTCGGAACTGTAGTCGAGACGGCTATTGTCTTGGATAGACTATTATATCTGATTGAACAGGTACAATTATAAATTCACTAGCATCTCCTGGGGGCGTGAAAACGTTTTTAGAACAGGGGGGGGGGGGGGACCGTACCTCACCCGCCTATTAAGGTTATTTATATAGGAAAATAGTTAATTTTAGGAATTTATAGGAAGGCATAGGAAATACACTCTATAGGAAGCCTGGTCACCCGGGTGGGGCAAAAATTCAAGAGTCAAAAGAGAACGGGGGCATTGTCTCACGCGCGTGTCTCTTTTTTTCAGGAATCTATCTCGTATTGTCATTTGCTACAAGTTTTTGATCCAGTTGAGTCTCCGCGATGTTACTGTATCGTAGCTTTAAAATAAATATTAAAATTGACATTTTCTTTCATTAGAAAACCTTTTATTATAAACTGACATCATTTAACGATACATTTTGTTCTTATTGGTTTCATTTGAATGTTCTAAAGTATTTTTTCTTTTGAGAATTTTACTTCATTCAAAATTAAAGCTAAGACGAGTTGACGCCTCAAAGAAATAAGTGTAGATTAATTTAATTGTAAATTTCACGAATTACTTGATGCAAGCATCGTAAATATTTTTGGCAGATCAGATGATATTTATTGTTTAATTTAATTATCGTTCCTTTAAGGCGTATTTTAGCGCTTGATTAATATGTTTCATTGAAGACGAATCAAAAGACTTCATTGGCCTTTGATTTGATTAAAATGTTTCAGCACGGAGTGCGTGTCTAATTGCTTTTACCCCCTTTAATTAAATTTATCGAAGACGTATCATTGGGCTTTTGCCCTTTGATTTGATTAATATGTTTCATTGAAGACGTGTCTATGGGTTTTTAGTTTACCCTTTCATTTAAGACTTATTATAAAGCTTCTAGATTAATTTTAATGATATTGTTCAACCTGATAAACTTAAAAAAATTCTCTAAAACAGCTAAAAAAAATAACTCCAGTGGCTTATATTTCAAATCAAAAATATCTAGTTAAATATTATATTTTACTTCGCTTAATTACTTAAAAATTATGGTTTAAAGTCTGCGTATTGCCCCCCAACCTTCCGTGACTTATTTAAAGCGTCCACCATTTTGTTCCAAGGGTATAAAAGGGAATACTGGCTTCGAAATTGAGAACCACTTGGTTTTTTTCGCAATTTCGCTATTTTAGACCCTTTGTTTTTGTACTAAATAAAATATTTTGTGGTTAAGAAATCTAAATATCTAAAGTTATCGCATATTAAGCTAGATTTGCTTCAATCTCCCTTGAAATAAATTGGAAAATCTCAATCGAACTAAATATAATTTACGTAATTTCGCATAATAATATAACGATGCTTATTAAAATAATTTATATTTTACTTAATTTTTGGTTAAAAATAGTATTTGTCGCGATATCAGGGAGCTCAGTCAAAATTTTCAATTCCTTATTGGATTTATGACATAATTTCTTTAAAAATCTAGGATTACGCGGGACTATTTTGGTATTATAGGATTATACGGGACTAAATTTGGATTTATAGGATTATACGGGACTAAATTTGGTTTTATAAGATTATACGGGACTAAATTTGGTTTTATAAGATTATACGGGACTAAATTTGGTTTTATCGGATTATACGAGACTAAATTTGGTTTTATAGGATTATACGGGACTAAATTTGGTTTTATAGGATTATATAGGACTAAATTTATCACAAATAGGATTTTACTATTGTATATTTTAATAATATACCTTTTAAAAATACAGAAATTATAAAAGTGTCGTTAAATTATATAAGACTTTATATGGAAATACAAGGCAAGGTTTAAAAATATAGGATTTTATAGGAATTATAGGACAACTAAGCTCCCTGCAATATTTTTCACTATCTTCGTCTTACTGATTTTTATAATAAGACAACTCGCCTTTTGTATTTTCCATCAAAATATTAGCAAAGTTTGGTTGAATGACAAAGTCTTTCAAACTCTCGATCGCCCATAATTTTCCATAAACGGTTAAAACTACGACGTGAGTAGTTTGTTTTTTATAATAATCAATATTTTCCCGGAAATCAATATCGATATTTTTAACTCTACTCATACTTTTCAAAGTATCGCTAACCGTATTTTCATTCCTAAGTATAAATTTCTTAAAATTATCTTTAGAACCGTTTTTTCCGAGATCTAAAGGAAAAATAATCTGTTCCCTAAAATCCTTCGTTAAATTCCCCATTCGAACCAATTGGGCTTGTTTCTCGGTTTCAGTCGTGAACCAAAGTTTTCCAGTAGTAGATAAGTTCGATAAACTTATTAAAGCTAACATACCTAATTCGGCATCGCGTCCATTTCGAGATCCTTTAACGGAGTAACAATGCGAGCTCAAATCCCTTAAAAATCGAATAATTAAATTCGCGGAATCCGCTTTCGGATTTTCTTCGATATATTCTCTAATTTTTAAATTTAAAAAATTTCTCACGTAAATTTTTTCGCTTTTTAAGCCACGCATCGATAAAAATTTGTCATAATGATCTAACCATAGCTTAATCATTTTTTTAACGACAAAAACGGGGTTTGACTCGTCTTCCACGTTAACATAATTAATCATATTTTCATCCAAATCATTTTCGTCCGTTAATTTCAAATCATCGATAAATCTTTTAACACATTGTTCAGCTACGGAAATGGGTTTCCCGCGACCATTTCTAAGACTAGATTGGGCTTTTAACAACCCCATTAATTCGGGCATCGTCCAAGGTAAGCCTAAACACGCGGATGCGTCGTTAATTTTGGCTCGATACGCTACGACGTACCAAGCTGAAATTTTTTTCAACATTTTATTTAAAACAAAATTACTTTCGATCTTAATCGACGAATTATTGTTATTTGGGTTCGAAACCTCGATAAAATATTGACTAATTATACCGTTAGCTTTATCTTTCAACGATTTTGTCTCTATTCCTTTAGGTTCTGGTAAGTTTTCTACGTGCGGAAGAAATTCCTCCATAAACTTTTGTTTACACTTTCTAAATACGTTTGGAATTATGCACGACAAAGCCAAATCGATATTATCCTTAGCATTTTTCCCTTGAAACGTTTTTTCAATCTTTTTTATCGCTCCGGACATTATTTCACCCTCTTTCGTTACGTTAAACATTTTTGCGGGGGACATAAGTAAATGAATGTACTCCGCGAGCATTTTCTCCGCGTCATCGCGATATTCTTCCCACCCGGGATAAATTAAATCTTCATCTAAAACAATTTCGACTTCGACGTCGTCTAAAATATTTGAAATTGATTCGATTCTCTTGCAATTACGGAAAAGTTTACCGAGACATTTGTTAGAAAGGTAAGTTCTCTTAGTTTCGTATTTTTCCATGAAATCGGGGTACATGATTGGTCTCTCATTCCAATTCAAAGTCTCGGGTTTTCCGCTTTTGGCAAAATCGAGGGTAACGGAATATTTTTTAGCAATGCGAATTAATCTATCTCCAAAGATGCTCTCGGAGTCGGCTAAGGCTAAATGCGCGCTAGCGATCAATCCAACGCAATCGTCCATTATATATTGGCACATGAAATTGGTCATGTCCTTAACCTGTTATATAATAAGTAAATGGGTTATAGCCTAAAAGGTTTGGAGTTAGGACGGGAATTCTTAAGGGATGCGATTACCAGTTATAGGACTGATAAAGGAAGTAAGATTTCGTTGATTACATTCAATAAAGACTTGGTTCCCAAGTTGGATGGTACAGTTAAGACTTTCCACCAAAAAAGACTTGGTTACCAAATGAGGATAGTAAGAAGTTTTCTTAAAAACTTTCTGCAAAAACGTGTGACTCACACGTAAAAACATCGCGAAATACACACGATAAACGGCGTGTAACCAAACACGATAAACCCCGTGTAACCAAACACGATAAACCCCGTGTAACCAAACACGATAAACCCCGTGTAACCAAACACGATAAACCCCGTGTAACCAAACACGATAAACCCCGTGTAACCAAACACGATAAACCCCGTGTAACCAAACACGATAAACCCCGTGTAACCAAACACGATAAACCCCGTGTAACCAAACACGATAAACCCCGTGTAACCAAACACGATAAACCCCGTGTAACCAAACACGATAAAACCCCGTGTAACCAAACACGATAAACCCGTGTAACAAACAAGACCACGTTGATAAAACCACAATCGATATAGGTATAACCTTCATTGTAAATCGATAACCCATCACTAATTAGAATTTAAGTCGAAAAATATTACCTGGATATTCTTATTGACCACCACTTGAACGTCATTGGAATAATCCATGGCTTCAAAATTTTCCATCTCAAAGAACAAACTTTCGTCCCAAATAACAACATATTCGTCTCCATCTAAATCAGATCCTAAAAAAAAGGAATTCAAGTTTTTTACCAACCAAAGTAATTGCGAAGAGATTTTAATATAAAATTTTTAGTAAAATATTAAAACTAACCAGCCATTTCATCGGGATGTGGTCTGGGACCTTTAGATGGAAAGACCAGGCAATCTTTGATATGATGCAGGTCTTTAACATCTATCGCTTCAAACTTTCTTACGTCCCCAGGATGCATACATGGATTTTTGGTTACTAATACAGTCCCTGGAAGATTTACATTCGTTTCATTCGTAACTCAAGAATTTTGATATTTTTGTCAGTTTTAAATCAGTTTTAAATCAGTTTTAAATCAGTTTTAAATCAGTTTTAAATCAGTTTTAAATCAGTTTTAAATCAGTTTTAAATCGACTTAATTTTGATTAAATTTTATAATGATTAGGTTTAAATTTTAGTTTAAGATCTCGTCTGTCTCGTCATGTGTTGACATTCCCCATAAATTTGACCTAATTCGGTCTATTTTGATTTTTGAACAGGTATATACTTATATTTTCTACATGTTTGGAGTCGTGTTCAAAATTGAAATAGACCAAAATAGGTCAAATTTATGGGGAATGTTTAAGCACGACGAGACAGATGAAATCTTAAACTACAATTTAAACCCAATGGTTATAAAAATTAATCAAAATTAAGTCCATTTAAAACTGATTTAAAATTGACAAAATTACATGAATTAAGGAATGCACTGGATAAACTAACTTAAATAATCGTGAAATCTAATCACATGATGAGACAGAGGAGAACTTAAACTACAGTTTAAAACTAATCATTAAATTTAATTCAGCCTAAAAAAGTTACTATTTTAAGGGGAATAGAGCCACTCAGATTTGTTGGCCATTCCAGTAGGAATTTTTAGGAAATTATAGACTTATAGGATTGTACAGGACACATAGGCTTTTATAGGAATATAGGACATCTTGCAGCCCCGCAAATATCGCTATGAAATCATTAAAGTAGCCCTGACTCGATTCAAAACTTGTCAATTTGCTAAGCTCGCAAATTTAACCTTTAGAAATTGAAAAATTTGAGGCAAACCTGTATAAACTTTAGCAGTTCGTGACGTTTTTCCTTCCACAGTTATGTCACTGTATTGAAAGAAAACTTCACCATATTCTAAGGTGCCCGTTTCATCAACTACTCCGAACATTGTACGGCCAGAATCAAATGGTATTTGAATCCTGGCTTTACGTTTTATATCACCTGTTAAAAATAAAATAGTATTCTTCGGAGACGTGATAACGAAATAATCTGGTACGATGTTGATATTACGTAGGTTTAACTTATATCTACGTAGAGTAATATTTTTTAAAGGCTTACCAATAGCTTGACGGTAAAGGAACATGACCATAGGTTTAAAAAATGGTTCTGCTGAGAGATCAAAGCCGCAATAATGTAGTCGACTGTAAGGTAGTCTGAGAGTGGCTCTTTCTTTAAGCATTTTCATGGCATCGCTACTGTCCACGAGGCTTCCAATAAGAGAATTTAGAGAATTGGCTTGAAGTTCTAGAATATTTTCCTCCTTTACTCCCATTTGGTCCAAAATTGTAACGAAAGGTCTGTTGAGATACGCTCTCTCTGTCGGTTACAAAGTAAATAAGATACGATATATATTGATGGTAAAGCGAAGGTCTCGCGCGCCACCAGGACATTACAAGGCTTAAGAGTGTACGAGTTTATACTTACGCGGTTTGCTGACTTTCAATATTTCGAGTGATTCTTGATCAGAGTCAAATTTCCATTGACTTTTACGGAAAATGACTTTCTTCTCGGGCTCTAAAGTCGGATCAACAACTAACATTCCTTTACATCCTCCGTAACGTATTTGAAACGCGGATGGTTTATCATCCGGATCCAGATCCATAGCTTCGTAAACCTACAAAATGAAACATTTTGATTTGTTTACTATCACCTGGTAAGCGCGAAACAAATCAACTTTAACAGGCAAGCCCCGCTGCTCAACAAACACGAGATAGCTTGTAACTTTTAAAGGGGTAAAATATCGAATCGGGTCTTTTAAAATTCTTTTCCCTTGTGCTAGTATCTCGGAACTAGTTGACATTCTCATTCATTCTGACTTAAACCTACCATTTGGGCAACTTTTGGTGAAATTTTTCCAATCCCGTCAGTAAAATTATACTCCTTTCTATCGGGCGACTTAATTATAGTATCCATAATGGGCCCTTCAACGTATTCTTTCTTCAAATGAATGCGGACCATACCCTGCGATAAACTTTGCCCCATACGGGCCATGTATTTTGGCACGTTATCAATCTGATCCACATCACCGACGCTTTTTCTCAAATCATCGGCTGTTCTTCCTTCTCCGTCTTTAGCGTAGAAAAATGATCCGTGCTCTCTAAGCTGACTAGTAGACGAGCCTAAAAACTCGTAACTGCGATTGCCAATCTTAAATCCGGCAGATAGTTTATCTCCAACGTACATTTTCAAAAATTCCATTTTACGTTCCTTCCTTCCGCACAACGTGAATGTCATCTGATCAAAATTATCATCGCGAACCGTGACTCTTATCGCGTGATCAGTGTCGCATTTTTCCAAAAGAGAACTTTTTAGTTGAGGAACTGGCGGCAAAAATATGAATCTAGTAGGGGTTAATATCGCGCGACGCATTTCAACCATTTTGTTAGTTATATCCGCTTTTATCCGACTAGAGTTTTGTTTCTTTTTATATTTGTTAAATAATATATCCAAGGCTCGCTTAAATTTCACGACGCAACCTTTTTCTAAGCAAGTATTAATGTCGTAAAGAGATTTCTCTAAGGCTTTGGAATTTTCTTCGGACATAGATTTTAGTATCTTATTTACTTCGGATAATTCCGATCTTAGATACAATTCATCTGGAACATTGTAACTGGCTGAAAGAACGCACTTTAACGCGTAGTAACAATCAAAGCGAATCGATGGCACGGAAGGATTAGGCGGGATCTTTTTAAGCTCAATTACTTTGATCGGGGCAAAATAAACCTTAATTTGATTGCCGCAACAACTGACTAATTGCTTGATTTCATTAAATGATTTTTCTCCGACTATTTCAAACTTAATTGTACGGCACATACCCAATGTTTTGGGACTACAATAAGCCACATTTTCCACAGTTTCTGTTCTTTTTTCCGTAACTGTCTTTGTTCCTGTAGAATCAGGTTTAGGCTTACCTTTCTTTGCTTTACTCGTTGAAGGATTTGTAGAAATATCTTTAATAACGGGCAATTCCGTTACCTGACTACCGTTATCGCTTTCACCTCCAAAGCTTACGCATCTCATTAGTTTTACTTGGAAAACTTCGTCAGCAGTTTTATTACTCGATGATACGTATTCGTAATAATCTTCGTGAAATGTTCCATCAGATTCACCTACTTCTTCAGGGCTTTCTTTGGTACTAGAACTTTTCTTGGGACTTTCATTACGTTTGTTCTGAACTTCCTTCGAGTCCGTTTTCTTCAAAATTGGAGCCGAATATATTTGAAGATAAAGGTTGTACTTGGGTAATGCCTTTTTTTTGTCGCAAAATTTTTCTTCAATGACGATCGCTTGAATGGTGTTGTAAAAAATTTCCATACAGTGCAAACGATGATTTTCACCATCCTTATCTTTCTCTCGTTTATCAGCTACAACGAATCTTAAAGCCATCTTAGAAAAATCGTGAATAAAATCGGCTTTAAGTTGAGTTATACGTTTATTCTCGCTATTTTCAGACCACGAGCTATTGTAATGTTCAACGAAAGTGTTCATGCCAACTAAAGATCCCA
Source organism: Odiellus spinosus (assembly GCA_963920705.1). Lineage (NCBI taxonomy): Eukaryota > Metazoa > Arthropoda > Arachnida > Opiliones > Phalangiidae > Odiellus > Odiellus spinosus. The sequence goes on along the minus strand of OY987233.1, from coordinate 22,846,112 downwards.
AAGAAAAACTTTTTACATTGATATTTTTGTTTCTAGTGCAGATTTCGTCAATAGTAAAAGCTTTTTCTAAAATTAGCCTCGATTCCCCTATTCCTTCGAACAAATTACTTTCGCAACACCTCCTGATTATATTTTTCAAGTCGCACGAACTAAAATCACAGTTTATACGCATGACTAATTCGGAGTACGGTACGTGATCCTCCTTTTCCAGAATCATAGAAGCTTTAACATCGTAATTTAGCTTTCGGTTAAGTCGACTTCGGATATCTTTGAGTAGAGGTTCTTCATTCTTATTTGGCAACAAGATGAAATAACTCTGGTATAATTCAATTGCTTCCATTTTCTTTGTTTTCTAAATATATAGAAAGGGTTAAAATTCTCTTAGTAAATACAACATTGAGTAATAATTAACGAAATTTCATAGTTATTAAACTTACAATGATTACGCTATATCATCAATAAAAAAAACCTCCCCAATGGAGCTGAACTGAACAAACAATGATGTGGCTTTACACTATTTACAACTTATTTACACGTGATAAAAGATTTAAAGATTAAAGAGCGGTAAAGTTTTGTTTTAGGTTTCGTTTCTATTTTGACAGCCTACAAAATTAATATGGGTTATGTTAATGAGCCTTTTAATAGTTCAGTTCAGTTCTATCCCCCGATAGGGGAAGCTCAATCCTGAACTCCAAATTTTCAATAGGACAAAGAAAAACACTACCATGGAGATAAAATAACGGGAGATACAACAATATTTAACGGTGTTGGGATGTGGGTCTCTTTTATTGCTAATTGAGATTGCTTTTTTGCCCCAATGTAATTAAGATATGTTATAAACTTATGTAGGCATTCATAAACTTTAATATGAGCTTTCCCTGTAAACTACGCTAAATTATTCAAGTTGAATAATTCAACTAGTATGGTATCTACTTCATTCGAACTCCGCTAAGCCTAACTATAATTACAGCTTGAAAATGTATTACATTTACAATAAAAAAAACCTTAGTTTATGCTAATTTAGTAACATCGAAGGGTTTCTTTCATTAAAACATATTTTGTACCCTATGGAAAACAATAAAAACTAAAATTCACAAAGCAAACAGTACGTAGAATCAAGGAAGATATATAAGGAGTATGACCGCGAAGATTTGCCGAATCCAGGAGAGAAAAACACCTTATATTGACGACCCTTCCCCTGATATATCTTCCTTGATATAATTGCCTTTTGTACTAGAATTAAAGACTTGTCACGAAAGAGAAAGTAAATACATTAAAAATGTGATTATTATTACCTACAAGGCGACCTTTAAAGATGACCCCAACATATTTAATCGTATTGAAAGAACCATTATAATGATGGCAAATATCGTGTTTTCCGCAAAAATTGGAACTTTCTAGAGGGGAGTGGTCATTTGAACTTTCTTAGTTCTAGTGTAAGGAATGAATAATGTACAAATAATATTGATTTTCATTTTTAATCTTCGCTTTGTAAGAGAATGCTTATTGCCAGTGAAACAAAACACGAACTTAGAACAAAGGAAAGAATGTTTTGTTGTAGGTTAAGTGAAGTGAGTTAGGATACTTATCTAGGAAAAGCTATGACCATTATCCTAAAATAGTAAGTACGTACTTTTAAAATTTCAAATTTACGCATTATTTCCACTCAGTCATATCCACAAAGATATATATCTGACCCATTTTGATTTGGATTATTGAGTGTTTCTACCTTTAACTTAATTCAGAAAACAGTGTTAACATAATCGAATTATTGCAGCTAAAACCTTGTCTCAATTATATTACTATGGTATTTGTATGTTGAGGAAATATTTTCAATGAAAATCGCTTACATCAAATAGATAAAGGTAAGCGAAATAATATTAATTATAATAATATTTTATAATCGCCATTTTTGTTTTTTTTTTTTTTAAACAAAAATATCCCGGATTAGTACGTCATCACTATAATCGCTTGGATATTATTTTAGTGCATGATAAGGTTTACTTTCGCGCATTCTTTTTCGTGAAAGTACTTAATCAAGATTCATTAGAAATAAATAGTTAACTGGCAGTGTAAACTGGTAGTTCGAAATTTCATGGTACTATTAGATTTTTATTTTTTTGTTAAATATCTTTTAATGTCTAAGAAATCTAAAAATTAAGTTGCGTTTCCATTTCCTTCATTCTACCTTTAAAAAGTGTTCTATTATTTAATATTCGCGTGACTTAGTTAAATATTTAAGAAAACTGAAACATTGCAATTTATTATTCCTATTTTCAAGCTCGCAAACTTTTTTGGGTTTTACACGCAGACCGTTTTTTGAGTTGCGTCAGAAAAAAGTTTAACCATAGTTTAACAGGCACGTCTCATTTAAGCTATAGTTTTTTCTTTAATAGTTCAAGAATTTTCAACGAGAGCTTCGAAATGAGATCATACGCGAGAAAAGTTGGCAAAATTTACGATTTTTCAAACATTTTAGAATAAATTATTTAAGCTAACACGAATACGTAACTTAATTTTTATTCGTTTTGTTCAATTTCTCAATATTAGATACCTCTATGGGAAGAACGCTTCTAACGTATTTACGAGAGAAAATAATGATTGGACTTCTCGGAATATTCTGGAATTTCTGGTACTTTGTTAGGTCGCATCTTGGATTAATTAATAGAGCACTATTAATTAGTCCAATGTTGCATTCTCCCTTCGAAACAACTCTTTTTTTTTTCATTTCCAAGCTGAAATATCGTTGGTAATAACCATATTTTTAAATCTGTGAAAAATTATTCGCCACTAAAGCTTTAAAGAGTTGGAATAAAGTTTTAACAAAGAAATTCATTTTTATCGTAATATTGTTATCCTATGTAATTTTGTTTCGTAGTTTCTACACTGTTCAAGCTTCAGATATCGATTGGACTGTAATCAAAGCCAATGTTTGTACGCCTGAACATAAGTATAGAATGCTCGCTAAAAGTAAGCAGCTCATTTGTTTAAAATATTACAATTATTTTGAAAGGAATACGAAATAAAAATTAATTTCTAGCTAGTTTAAAGATTTGATGATGTTAGTCAAATTTTGTAGCCCACATAGACTTGGGCGTGATTTTAAGAGATTTAGCAAGATTTAAAGAGTGTGCCGCATCAGGTGTCGCGGGCCGGGATTTTACAAATCCAAAGGTTGGAGGTCTTTTGATTGGTCAGAGGTTCTCATTTTAATTTAATGGCAAATAAATCAGATTTTTTTATTCATAATTAAGAGAGACTTTTTGAATGCTTGACTAAGCAAACGAGAATTATTTCATTCTTTAACTCAACAGGGCCATATCCGACTGAAGTGGCTGTTGGTTTAGGTATTATTCAAATTTATGACTTCAAAGAAGAAAGTATGGTAAGATAAATTACATATCTTCATTGATAACTACCAACTATACGAGCTAGTTAGTTAAATAAAGATTTTGCTTCGTGTCAACAGCAATTTACTATGCAAGGTATGCTACGATTAGCGTGGTCCGATTACACCCTTGAATTGGAAAAGAAAAGGATAGACTCGGTACACATCATTCCTGATGATATAACCGAATGTTTATGGAAACCAGACATTATATTTTACAATTGCAAAGATACTTCTATGTTCGCGGTTACCGTTCCAAATTCAGTAACCAAAGTAATGCCAGGCGGTCTTATTTATAAATACAGCAGGTAATTATAGGTTTTAACAAAAGTCTAGGACTTGATTCCATAAAAGTAAACAAGTACACCCCGTAGTTGTTCCAACTTCATTTTTACCAGAAGCCGATGAAACCCTCCTTTGAAGTCTACTACTCTAATGTTCGATATAGCGCTCCTCTCTGTATGGGTAAAATTCCCAGTTTTACGAGATTGGAGGGGTCCTACTTCATACCCCCCTGTCTACGCAAAATTGGAAATTCTCTCTCTCCACAAACGACGACGTTGTTTTGAGGAACTCCGAGGCTGCTAGAGATATTCGCTCGACGAACTCCCGCTCCGAAAATATCTACCGTTAGGAGGCGTACGAATCGCGCTTTTTGAAACTAACCCATACAGAGAGGGGTAGACAAGATCCGGGAGTAATAGACTTCAAAGGAGGGTTTCATCGGCTTCTGGCTTTATTAGTTTATCAATTTTATAACCCAACAGGTACGCCGTGACTGTTGGTTGTCAATTGGATTTAAGGAATTACCCCATGGACACCCAAGAATGTTCTCTATTAATACAATTCTGTAAATTATCATTTAAGATTATTTCGTTTCGTTCATTGAAACGTAGCTAGGACAACAATATTTCGAATTAAGTCGTTGTCAATTTAACTAGTTTCTAGTCGAAACAAGGAAGCTACTCTTCGATGGTTCCATCAATCGAGTTACAAAAAGACCAAAAAACTCGCGAGTATCGATCAACACGACGTAGTTAAGAACAAACTTCAACAATTCGAAATCGAACACCCCAAAGCTTATTCTATGGATATTTCATACACATCCGGTAACTTAATGAGATCAAGAAGGATCAGACAAGGAGAGGAAAAGTGGGGACGGCGCGGTTCCTACTGCGTCGGCCTAAACTCCCACTCTGGGAGAACGGGGGTAAAGACGTTTCGTGGTAAAATGTTGTCACGTGGGTAAAACGGATCCTTTATCAGCTTCATAGTAGCCAACGACGCTAGTGACCACGTGACAACAGTTTACCTCGAGAATTTCCTATCCCCCCTTTCCACCCGAGTGGGATGTTGGCTCTTCTCTCTCTAACTCAACGCAGCCCCACTTTTCCTCTCCTTATCTGATCCTTCTTGATGAGATAAGGGATAGACCACAATTGAAGATGAATACCGAATAAAAATAAATTTCTCACCTTCGTTTCAATTAGGCAACACAACGATCCTGGATTGCCGCTTCAGGTTTACTCGGTATACAACGGCTAGTTTCGTCAACACGTACGTTCCGAGCTTCTTAGTGGTGTGGGTCTCTTACGTTTCTTTCTATTTGGACGTTGACGCGGTTCCTGGACGGGTCACTCTGGGAGTGACGGCGTTCTTGACTATCGCGACACAGATGGTATCGGCCAGGAACGCTCTCCCGACTGTAAATTACATAACGGCAATTGACGTCTGGTTGTTCGGTTGTCTCTTTCTCGTTTTTATGTCCTTGATTGAATTCGTCATGTCATACGCTATAACCAGAGCAATAAGAAGTAGAAAAGTTAAGGTAAGACTTGGTAAATTTAATTTAATATTTAACATTTCCGGACTATATCTTTAATTAAACTATTTTTAAGTTTTAAAAATATTAGACAGTGACAAATAATATACTGGTTATCTTCGGATATCTTCGCTGGTTTTTAAAGTAATTAAAATAGAAAGATTCCCTGAAAAATGTATTTTTTGTGTCACTTGACCTTTATGTTTTTCATAATTTTGCTCTCAATTTTAGTTTTAAAATGAAAATAAATAGATTAAGATCTACTTCGAAATTAAACCTCATAATTATTTCGTTTACATTTAGATTAATTTATTTTCGTCTTTTATAGAATCCTTTGCAACTCTCGACGGACAAAATATCACCTCACCCTATTGACCAAAAACCAAGAATATTCTTAGGAAATGAAAAAGAAGAACAAATGAAATCTGCTAAAATGAAGTCAATTACGAGTGTAATTGGTTATTCAAAGGAGTTTAATTTGGACAATATCGCGAAACGAGTTTATCCCATATTAACGTTAACATTCACCTTTAGTTATTGGATTTTTTATTTATGTTACACTAAGAAATTAATTTAAATTAAATACAGGGTGACCACTGAAAATTTGAAAACCTATATAGGAAATATAGGAAATTTCTTTGCGAAATATAGGAAAATATAGGAAGAATTTTATGTAAAGTATAGGATAAAATAGGAAAATAATTAAAAGTAGGAACCATGTTTATTATCGCGTCACAACTCTCACCACCGGTTTAAACACGGTATTAATATGATCCAATTGCTTAAATAGTATGGAATTTTACAGACTATTTTAACTGGAAAATGTACAGTTAAGCTAAAATCATCTTATACAGCCACAGCTGACAGGATGATTTAGAACTTTACCCTTAACTAGAGATTTTGAGTAGAAATAAAGGAGATTATAGGAATTGACATAAAATTATCGGAGAAAATAGGAAGGAGGTGAAAATATAGGAGAAAATAGGAAAAGTGGTCACCTTGTAAATATCCCATTTATACTTACTTTGCCCGTTGTAATTTGGCACTTTTAAATTTTTATCTCGACAAATACCCAAGGAGGGAAGGTTCTCCGTACAATTTCTAAGAAAAAAAAAGGAAATCTGAATCAAAATACAAATAATTAACAGACTCAAAATTCTAGACAATTTGAACTTATTAATTTTAAAAACTCATTTCCTTGGTAATATGTTAAAATATTTAAAATGCGGGTCTCTTGGATAATTTTATTTAAAATATTTGCTAGCTTTCGACTGTCCTTCATCAGACTTAATGAGCATTCTATGTTAACAGAAATTGAACTCGACAAACCAGTTCAATTTAAAATCATTTTGTTTCCAATAAAATTATAAAAAAAATTGAACTTTTAAATTTGAATTTGATAATATTATTAAAACACGGCGCTTTACACGAAGCTTGGAGGAAATTTATAGGAATAATGACGCGCTAGTAACGTAATAGAAAATTTAGTAAAAGAAATAAAAAGCTTCAGAATAGATTGTACAAATTTGTTTCTTGGGGATCTGGTATCTCTACTTCCGATACCTCAATCCTATTAGCGCAACTGAGTGATCAAGCACGCATTGAACAGTCGATAATAATAGTAAATTTTAGTCTAGTTGATGAACAAAAAATATAACAAGCCATAGGGCTCTCCGGACCAGTTAAATAGACCCAGTTTATAGAAGTTTCGAAATCCTTTAACTATTATTTTCTATGATAGCGCGGACCTTCAAACTTTTGGTAGACAAGATATCATTGTTACCATTTTAAAACCTGAACTAAAAATTTAAATTTGCCGAAATTTTAATTACCTCCGTACTAAAATATTGCGAAAATATTAGGTTCATATTGGAACGATCGAAACTGGTAGGAATATGAAGCCAAGATATAAATTTCTTCATTTTTAACCAAAAAAAAAAACCGAGCTTTACTAAAACTATTCCCACGTAATTCGAGAAAAAGAACATTAAAGCTTTAATGTTAAAATTCCTTGTGTGCGAAGTTAAAAATGAAATTTTTAATGGATATATTGATCGATTTATCGCTTGATACTCAAACTAAAATGCTTCGTAATCGACTTGGAATGATTCGAGAAATTTATACAAGAATATTTTTCAATCGAAATTGTAATCTTGAAGGAATCTAAGACATAAACTTGTTATTTTTAAAGAAAATGCGTCATTAAAACCTGATACACGCCTTAAAAAAATGAATGCGCTTTCATTTCGTTGACGATGTTCTTAAAATCTTAGTTGAAAGATCAGATGTGTTTGGCAGCCATTGTACGGTAGTACCTTGCGTCGATAACCACACCTTTTGTGATTTTAAATTATTTTTCATTAAAATTTTCATTGGAAGAAGTTAGATTGTTATAAATATATATTCAACATATCAAATTTTCAATCTCGATCCACTAAAACGGTGTTTGAAATTCATCGAATATTACCACGATTTAATCAAGTAATTATATTTCACAATTAATTATACCCCACGATATTTGACATTAAATTACTAACTGCGTATTTCATTAGAGGTTCTGCTAGCAAAACACTCCTTCAGAAATTATGCAATAAATGCTAAAAAAATTCAATTTTTAAAATTGAAAAATAATTACACATTGCGTGTAACACGACTTAAAGAACGTGTCATAGGATAATTATAATACTCTTTTAAATATTATTATTTTTAAATAATTATAGTACTCTTTTAAATATTATTATTTTTAAATAATTATAGTACTCTTTTAAATATTATTATTTTTAATTATAGTACTCTTTTAAATAATATTATTTTTAATTATAGTACTCTTTTAAATAATATTATTTTTAATTATAGTACTCTTTTAAATAATATTATTTTTAATTATAGTACTCTTTTAAATAATATTATTTTTAATATAGTACTTTTAAATAATATTATTTTTAATAATTATAGTACTCATTTAAATATTATTTTTAATTATTATAGTACTCATTTAAATATTATTTTTAATTATTATAGTACTCATTTAAATATTATTTTTAATTATTATAGTACTCATTTAAATAATATTATTTTTAATAATTATAGTACTCTTTTAAATAATATTATTTTTAATAATTATAGTACTCTTTTAAATAATATTATTTTTAATAATTATAGTACTCTTTTAAATAATATTATTTTTAATAATTATAATACTCTTTTAAATAATATTATTTTTAATAATTATAATACTCTTTCAAAAAATATTATTTTTAATAATTATAGTACTCTTTCAAATAATATTATTTTTAATAATTATAGTACTCTTTCAAATAATATTATTTTTAATAATTATAATACTCTTTCAAATAATATTATTTAAAATAATTATAGTACTCTTTTAAATAATATTTTTAAATAATTATAGTACTCTTTTAAATAATATTATTTTTAATAATTATAGTACTCTTTGATTTTTTAATCTCAACTAATCAGACAACGGAGAATTCTAACTAGCAATAATATTACTAGATCTACAGACACGAATGCCTGCCTTATCAAATTTCACTTTCAACGTTGCAGTCGACAATGTTAGTATATAATTACGCGTACCGTAAATTATCTTACAATTTAATTAATAATAATATGAAATTCATGATGGTCCTATTAATTGAAATATTAAATTCACAGAGCACTTATTTCACGGTCAAAAAACTGGAAGATGGAACTTTGCTTGGACAATCCGGTCCTTTTTATCAATTTTTCAAAATTGTGGCCTCCATTCTTGGATTTAAGTAAGTTTAAATTTAAATATTGTAAAAATTAATCTAATATTTCATTTTTCTTAACCATAATATAGATATCATTTAGTAATGCCCGAAAGAAACGAAACCAACGATAAGTATAAGAATGGAAATTGGAGTGGCATTTTAGGCACGCTTCAAAATGGGGTAAGATATTTTTAATTTATTTCTAATCCCATCTTAATCCATCAGGATTATGTTATTAAGGCCCATTCAGACTAGAGCAATGTTTGCTGACATACAATTTTAGTTGTACGATGGCGCTATAAAAATTGCTACGTTAAATCAGCGAACTTTGGCTTCCACATTTGTTGTACAACAAAGATTGTAATCCAAGTTTTTGAGGAAAAATATGTAGTCAGAATGTAATCTTATAGACTACAAGAATTTCATTAAAAAATTAAGATGAAATTGTGACACGATTTAGATAGATTAAAGGAGAGACGGTCACGTGACATCGTGACGTTTTCGTAATTAATGAATTTAAAAGACCCTCTAATCTGTCCATACTAAATTTTAATTATCTAATCCACTGTAATTAGAATTTAAATTTAATTTAATTCAACTATATTTTCATAAAAACAGAAGGCTGATTTTTGCGGTGGATTGAAAATTGTAAATTACGAAAGGTTTCAAGATTTTAGTTTTTCTCCGTATTGCGACGAAGACGTCTTGTCGTACATAACAAAGAGTACACCAACTTTTCCAGACAAAGACGGTTACTTTGTCATAGATCCTTTTCAAAAACAGGTTTGTACTAATAACAGAGGTATATAATTACCCCCTTCGGGGGGAAGTATGAAAGCCCCTATAATACCAATGCTAAAAATCACGAACAACGAGAGCCCGCTGCTGACTATCTCGGCCACTAGCTCGCTCTGGACTTCTCAATGTCGCTACTCTAGTAAATGGTCTTTGTATAAACAAGACGGCCCGATTTGTGTTAGAACTTCCTGTCTCGGGAGTCAGGCTGTCTGTTAAAATGGAGTCGAAGGTTGACTTCAGCTCGCGAGTTCCGGAAGCGCGCGTAGGGAAAATTTAGTGAGGTTCAAAATGGTGTAACTATTTTTTGGGAGTAAAGCGGTGTGTCAATCCGCCGCGATTTACTCCGGGCACTCGTTGTTCGTCGATTTTGCCTACCTTTTATACTTCCCCCCGAAGGGGGTTATTATATACCTCTGCTAATAATTATAGTTTAGAAGACATTTCATTTATTGGATTCTTTTCAGTTATGGATTTTACTTATTATTTGCTTCCTGTTCTTCCCATTTATATTACAATTATTTGACAAACTTTTAAATGTTTGTCGTTCTTCAAAGAATCACAACGATTTTGCGAAAAATTTATCACTGTGGCAAATCATAGCGTTCGTCATAGGCAGCAAGCAAGTTGGTAAAATATATTTTGACTTCGATTTCTCAAGCAATAACCCAAAATATTAAGCTTAATACCAATTAACCCACACTCTAAACCTTGTCCTAACAATCGTTCAAATTACAATCAGTCCTAAGTCTTATCCAGACAATTTCCAGTCTAAGACTAATTAGTTTAACTCTTTGTCATTTCAGATAAAATTGATTTAAGTAAAGAGGTTTACGCCCTGGTTATCGCGTTTTTGCTCATTTTTACGGGATGTATTCTTAAATTATACGGATCTGTATTATCGGCCGCCGTAAGCAACAATGGTCCTTTAGCCCCCATAGACACGGTCCAAGATTTGATGGACGCTGTACGTTACCGGAACTTAACTTTACGAAATAGTCGCAAAAACCTGCTTACATTTTTAAAGGTGAAGTATACATAAATTTTAGTTCATCAGAAGTCAATTAGCGAGAGTCAATTTCCCAGCCCCTTTACGAAATTTTTAATTTTTAGATTTTTCATTCAAATTAAATTTCCCAAAATGATTTGACCAATAGCGAGTAGTTACGGGTAATTTCAGACGATATCTATCAGATTACCTTATAGATGTATGGCATGGAAACCCTCGAAATAACTGTCTGTTTTCGAGTTACTCCAGACTTTTAACATCACAAACATATTGCCCATCTCACGTAATTAGTTTCCGAGCTCATACTAGAATCTACTCTTTAGCTTTCAAATCGGAAGGATTTACGGTCATTGAGTCGCTTGTTGAAGAAAACTGAAATCGTTAAACCCATGGACGGTTGGAATGCCATTCATAATTCCAGATCGGCTTACATCGCGTACGCGAATATCTTTTATTTTCAAATAACTTCAATCTATAATCAGACATGGACAGACGTCTATTTACCCAAGGAGCCTTTACTTCGACTAAATATTGCCATGATATTTTCACGTTCTTTCCAGTTTAAGAATATATTTACTGACACGTAAGTAAACGAATAAAAATTATTATTCTTTACATATCCCAAGATTATACACCACGAATTTATCGCGATATTTTTTTAAGAATATTACGATTGACATCAGCTGGAATTATGGAAAAACTGATGCTAAGTACTTTGATAAAAAATATGAACGAAAAAACAAAGAAACCAAAACAATTGGACGATATCATTTACATCGATATGTATGATCTAGACCACGCGTTATTCGTTAATCTTGTAATCGTGTATATTTTCGCCGCGTTAGTACTCATCTTAGAACATATATTCGTAGGATTAAAAATACGCTATTTTAATCATAAGAGACAATGTCACTAATGAAAAAGTCGTGATTTTAAACAACACGCTGTAGCTTTAGTGATCCTGTATATCCATAAATGATATTACTACTTAAAAACTAGTGTTTTAATGTCATACTAAATATAATTTTAAGAAATGAGATTGATAAATATAACCCCAATAAATAAATAAAACCAAATATTGAACAATAGAAAAATAAAGAATATTTATTAGTAGCCCTGATATAAAGGCTTCACTTTTAAACCTCATGTTCATCAAAAACCACGGTAAAACTATAATCGCTTTCGATTTTCTGGCTTGTTGCGTGTTAAATTACAAAAGGCTACGCTTTACGAAGCACCTCGACCTTAAATCAAATTAAACTGGATCGATTTAGCTTTCGGATCATGCGCTAAAAAAGTGTAGGAATTCTCAGCTCTTCAATTGAAGGAAAGCAAATCTTACACAATGCTAGCGTTGGAAAACTACAATTCAAAAATGTAAGCAAAGTAAAACGAAAATTTTAAATTCCTCAAAAATTAATGTTTTTTTTTTCGTATTTAAAATTAGAATAATTGAAGAAGATAATGAATTAATTTTATAAAGGGAGAATGCAACCGATTCATTATTGTTTAAATAGCAGAAGTAAAAACAATTTACACACTAGAAATAAATTTAAAACTTTCACCGAAAATAGGCTTAACTGGATTCACGGAGATTGATATTGCGACGATGGGTCATCAACCAATCAAATGTTATTTAAAGTCTCACGAAGATCACGACGGGTCTTTGCTCATAGATCGATGATCAAAATTCGGGATATTCTTGAATTATTCGCTGCTCAAATCTTTGTGATCAATCCTCGGGTTTAAGTAATTTTAATTTTCGTTTTAAATTGACATTTTAATTTTTAAATTTAAGATGAAAAGTGGAATAACTTTTGAATCGCAAGATTTTTCCACTTCACCTTCCCTTATCTTAAATCCATTTTCAGCTCGTATATTTCGCTTTAATTCTTTATCACGACTCCTCTGAAAACGTAGAATTATTGCTACCTATAATATACAGACACAGATGTCCGCCTTATCGAATTACACTTTCAACGTTGCAGTCGACAATGTTAGTAAATTACAATTTAATAATAATATCAAATTAGCATTGGGCCTACTAAATTGAAATATTAATTTAACTGCAGAGCAGTTATTTCACGGTCAAAAAACTACAAGATGGAACGCTGCTTGGACAATCCGGTCCTTTTTATCAATTCTTCAAAATTGTAGCCTCCATTCTTGGATTTAAGTAAGTTTAAATTTAAATATTGTAAAAATTAATGTAATATTTCATTTTTCTTAACCGTAATATAGATATCATTTAGTAATGCCCGAAAGAAAAGAAACCCGCGATAGGAATAAGAATGGAACTTGGAGTGGCACTTTAGGCATTCTTCAAAATGGGGTAAGATATTTTTAATTTATTTCTAATCCCATCTTAATCCATCAGGATTATGTTATTAAGGCCCATTCAGACTAGAGGAATGTTTGCTGACATACAATTTTAGTTGTACGATGGCGCTATTAAAATTGCTACGTTAAATCAGCGAACTTTGGCTTCCACATTTGTTCTACAAGAAAGATTGTAATCCAAGTTTTTGAGGAAAAATATATAGTCAGAATGTAATCTTATAGACTACAAGACCTTTCGTTAAAATATAAAGATGAAATTATGACACTAATTAGATAGATGAACGTGACATAGTGAACATTCTAAATTTAATTATCTATCCCACTTTAAGGAGAAGCCCAGAAGGTTTTTTTTTTTTTCTTCTGGGCCATACTTTCGACACGTTTTTCTTGGCTTCTAGGGCTATCAAAACTATTTCCTTTCTATATAATGAGACTAGAGACAATTCCGAGTATTATTTTCAATTACGGTTATAGATAGTTTTAAAATTAACTTCTTTAAATAGTGAAAAGACGGGGTCACTTAGGCAGGGCCCTACGCGATTTATTTAAAATGAAATGTCTCTCGGGGAAGTTACGTTATCATATCTCACGTAGTAAACAAAAAAGATCGCCTGAAAAAAATCTGTATTCGTTTTCGAATAAATGCTGCCTAATTGACCCTTTCTTTTCACTATTTAAAGAAGTTTAAAGTTAATTTAAAATTATCTATAACGCTCAGGGCTTCCCCTTAATAACTCGCATCGCTCGTAGTACATACTAAGTTTTAATTCGTTTTAATTTAATTTACAATTCAACAAAATTTTCCCAGAAGGCTGATTTTTTCGGAGGATTGAAAATTGTAAATTACGAGCGTTTTCAAGATTTTAGTTTTTCTCCGTATTGTGACGAAGACGTCTTGTCGTACATAACAAAGAGTACACCCACTTTTCCCGATAAAGATGGTTCCTTTATCATAGACCCCTTTCAAAAACAGGTTTGGAATAAATAATTCAAGTTAAGATATTTCACTTATTGAATTCTTTACAGTTATGGATTTTTCTTATTATCTGCATTCTGTTCTTTCCATTTATATTACAATTATTTGAAAAACGTTTATCCGTTTGTCGCTCGTCAAAAAATCACGACTTTGCGAAAAAACTATCACTATGGAAAATCATAGCGTTCGTCATAGGCAGCAAACAAGTTGGTAAAATACACTTTTACTTCGATTTCTCAAACAATAATCCCAATTATAACAAAAACTATAGATTTATTTGAGCAATAACCCAAAATATTCAGCCTTATACCAACAATGGTTCAAAATGGTCTAGTCCTAAGTTTTATCCAGACAATTTCCAGTCTAAGACTAATTAGTTTAACTCTTTGTCATTGCAGATAAAATTGATTTAAGTAAAGAAGTTTACGCCCTGGTTATCGCGTTTTTGATCATTTTTACGGGATGTATTTTTAAATTATATGGTTCTGTATTATCGGCCGCCGTAAGCAACAATGGTCCATTAGCCACGATAGACACGGTCCAAGATTTGATGGACGCTGTACGTTACCGGAACTTAACTTTACGAAATAGCAACAAAAACCTGCTTACATTTTTAAAGGTGAAGTATACGCTTGTTTCATAAATTTTAGTTCATCAGAAGTAAATTAGCGAGAGTGAATTTCCCAGCCCCTTTTCCAATTTTTTAATTTTTCGATTTTTCATTCAAATAAAATTTTCCAAAATGATTTGACCAATAGCGAGTAGTTACGGGTAATTTCAGACGATATCTATCAGATTACCTTATAGATGTATGGCATGGAAACCCTCGAAATAACTGTCTGTTTTCGAGTTACTCCAGACTTTCAACACCACAAACATATTGCCCATCTCACGTAATTAGTTTCCGAGCTCATACGAGAATCTACTCTTTAGCTTTCAAATCGGAAGGATTTACGGTCATTGGGTCGTTTGTTGAAGAAAACTGAAATCGTTAAACCCATGGACGGTTGGAATGCCATTCATAATTCCAGATCGGCTTACATCGCGTACGCGAATATCTTTTATTTTCAAATAACTTCAATCTATAATCAGACATGGACAGACGTCTATTTACCCAAGGAGCCTTTACTTCGACTAAATATTGCCATGATATTTTCACGTTCTTTCCAGTTTAAGAATATATTTACTGACACGTAAGTAAACGAATAAAAAATATTAT
Organism: Odiellus spinosus; assembly: GCA_963920705.1. Classification (NCBI taxonomy): domain Eukaryota; kingdom Metazoa; phylum Arthropoda; class Arachnida; order Opiliones; family Phalangiidae; genus Odiellus; species Odiellus spinosus. The sequence goes on along the minus strand of OY987233.1, from coordinate 22,830,808 downwards.
TCTTTACATATCCCAAGATTATACGCCATTCTTCTAATATACGAATTTATCGCGATATTTTTTTAAGAATATTACGATTGACATCAGCTGGAATTATGGAAAAACTGATGCTAAGTACTTTGATAAAAAATATGAACGAAAAAACTAAGAAACCAAAACAATTGGACGATATCATTTACATCGATATGGCTGATTTAGACCACGCGTTATTCGTTAATCTTGTAATCGTGTATATTTTCGCCGCGTTAGTACTCATCTTAGAACATGTATTCGTAGGATTAAAAATACGCTATTTTAATCATAAGAGACAATGTCACTAATGAAAAAAAGTCTCACTTTGTAGACAACACCCTGTAGCTTTAGTGATCCTGTATATCCATAAATGATATTACTACTTAAAAACTAGCGTTTTAATGTCATACTAAATATAATTTTAAGAAATGAGATTGATAAATATAACCCCAATAAATAAATAAAACCAAATATTGAACAATAGAAAAATAAAGAGAATATTTATTCGTAGCTTCACTTTCAAACCTCGTGTTTATCAAAAACAATGATAGAACAATAATCGCTTTCGATTTTCTGGCTCGTTGCGTGGTAACTTATAATGTTAAGTTACAAAAGGCTACGCTATACGAAGCACCTCGATCTTAAGTCGAATTAAACTGGATCGATTTAGCTTCGGGATCATGCGCTCAAAGTTGTAGGAATTCTTAACTCTTCATTCGAAGGAAAGCAAATCTTACATGATGGGCGCCTTGGAAAACTATACTTTTAACGTGGTCTTCGATAAAGTAAGCCAATTAAATTTAAACTATTCAAAAATGAATGTTTTTCGTAATCAAAATTAGACTAATTAAAGAATTTTAATTAATTCTATAAAGAGGAAATGCAATATAACAACAAGTAACAGAAATTACAAATAAAAATTAAACAAGAAATAAATTTAAAATAGGCTTAGCTGGATTCACCGAGATCAGCTGAATTTTTTTGCATTGAAGGGTCATCCACCAATCGAATATTATTTAAAGACTCACGGAGATCTCGTCTTAATGACGGATCTTTCCTCATAGGTCGATAACCCTACAATGCGAAGAAATTCAGCTGATCAAAATGAATCCAGCTAAGTCTATTTTCCGGGTAAGTTTTAAATTTATTTTTAATTTAATATTTATTTGTAATTTATTTACTGTTGGATTAGTTCCATATTTAAACGATAATGAATCGATAAAAAAAAATAAAAATAAAAAATCACTCGTTGTTAGGTTGCATTCTCCCTTTAACTGAAACACTAAAGTGTAAAGGCAAATTAAAACACTAATAGTTAAAAGACATTAAATATTATTTGTTCAATTACTATCATTAATTAAAACTTTAATTGACACTTCAATACCAATGAATTATTATTTTAACTGTTTTACAATTTCCAGAGCGTATATTTTAAATATGATAATCTATCAAATGGAAGCGTGGTTGGAGGATCAGGATTTAATTATTTGCTGCTTAAATCTTTATCATCAATCCTCGGGTTTAAGTAATTTTACTTTTCATTTTAAAATTGAATAACCTTTCAATTTATTTTCAAAATAAATTTTTTCATTTCATCCTCCCTTGAAATTCATTTTCAGCTGATATATTTCAATTTAATTCTAATTTTGTTTTACAGATATCGTCTAGTTGTAGCGGGATTTGATAAAGAAAATAGTCAGGTGGCAATTCTTTCCCGAGGAGTAAGTAACGAGAGTTTTATTTTTCATCGTACCAATTAAATTTGCTTTTCAAATCACTTTAGGAAGCCGATTTCGGTGTTACTCCTGTTACTGCGCTACTTCATCTATTCAATTTAATTAGTTTTTCGCCAAATATCAGACGAGAAATTCTGACGTATTTTACGCGTAAAAATCCAATATTTCAAGCAAAAACCGCGTATTTTTTCGCTGATCCATTACAAAAAAAGGTTCGTGAACAAATATTTACATAATTGTAAGATTTCGGAAAAAAATGTGTGTTTATGTTTCAGTTATGGATTTTTTTGGCTCTGTTCATCGTGATAACAATCGCCACAATTCAACTACACGTACGCCTATTTCCAACATTATACTCGATAAAAACTAACTCAAACAAGAATGTAAAAACAGTGTCAATTTGGAATATGGCATCATTCGTGATGGGTATTCAACGAATCGGTAAATTGATTCGGTGTCGCAACTTTGCAAAATATTTATACAACCCCATTTTGCAGATTTTGCGGCGAAACATTTGATTGGTCTAGAGATCGTTCCATTCGTAATTTTCATCGCGTCTATGTTAAAAATTTACGGTTCAACATTATCATCGAGCGTAAATAGCCAGGATTTGGGGAAGACCATAAACACCCTTTCGAGACTAAAAGAAGAAATTCTTTATCGTAATTTAACTGTCGGGACGCCTCCAAAGGCGTCGAAAATAATTGCTGGCGCCTTAAAGGTAGTTACCTTACCAAAAACATATATAATAATATTATAAGAAAGTAATTAACTGTAGAGTTGTGGTTCTAAAGTTACAAGTTTAAAGCTACTATTTAAAAACCAAATCTGCACTGAAATCTTCGCGCAGCCTCACTTGGACTGTACAGTTTTTTATGGTCAAAGTCGTCCACTAAAGCAAGGAGGATCAGAGAAGGAGAGGAAATGTGGGGACGGCGCGGTTCCTACTGCGTCGGCCTAAACTCCCACTCTGGGAGAACGGGGGTAGAGACGTTTCGTGGTAAAATGTTGTCGCGTGGGTAAAACGAATCCTTTATGAGACGCGCTAGCTAGCGACCACGTGACAACAGTTTACCTCGAGAATTTCCTGTCCCCCCTTTCCACCCGAGTGGGAGGTTGGCTCTTCTCTCTCTAACTCAACGCAGCCCCACATTTCCTCTCCTTCTCTGATCCTCCTTGACTAAAGCTAGAAAAGAAGGCGACTTAAGAACCGGCTTAGGCATGGAACTAATTCCCAGTATTGATTGTAAGTTCATTAACACCGTCTAGTACAAACGACCCGAGGAATTGGATGTAATTATAAAATCAATGGAACAACACGGTTACGAATACCCGTTAATGGAAGGGTTCTTGAAGATTTTCAATTGTCATTTCGCCATGATTACCACCGTGAACTGCGTTCTTCAATACAAACCGGAAATGGAATCATTTTGGTCAAAAATCAATATACCTAAGGAACCTTTCTTCGTAACTGACACGGCGATACCTTATTCTCCGTCTTTCCAACATAAAGATATTTTTAGTACAACGTAAGGCAATTTTTAAATGTATATAAAGTGTGGGAGTCAAAAGAATCGGATTTCTAAGCTAATTAACGAACGTTAATTAACGTTAATTAACGAAGGGCATGGTCAAAGTAATAACGCGCGAAAAACAATGGTTTAGAAAAAATTTCGAACTTGGTGCCTGAGGGTGCGTTTTGGATGGGTCCCCAATTTCAACCGGGTGACGGGGTCCCTAGAAAGAGTGGAATTGCCACAATCATAAACTCCTGGGTTTAGATAGGGGAACTTGGGCTTTCTCTTGGGCGATGATAGTGTTTTTAGTCCTCTACACATATTGTAACATTCAAAATTGATTAATAATAACTTTTTAGAGTCTAGTATACTTTTAACAAATTTAGTCAATTGCCAAGTTCTTTAGATTAATCTTATTTTAATTTTCTTAAGTTTATCAAGATGTTTAGCAGCCGGAATTATGGACAGAATAAGTGGGATCCAATCTTATGATTCGGAGAAAAACCCCCAAAAATCAAACGGCGCTGTTTTCATTGATATGGAAGATTTGGACGTTGTATTCACCACCCTACTCTGTTCCTATTGCTTAGCTGGATTCATTTTGACTATGGAAATAACGTGGTTCAAAGTAACATTATATAAACCACGTAAAAGAATGAAACGCGTTGGAATTGATAATAAATTCTTTATAAAATAAATATCTTTATGGTTAATTTTTAATCACGGTTTAGTTTTATCGTTCTAATTAATACAAGGAGAAATAAAAATTAACTTCAACGCTAATTAGGGCTCGAAATTGAAAATCATTATGGTCAACCAATTTTGCGTAAAAGATTACTAGACATATTTTTAAGAAATGTGTTTGATAAATATAACTCTTCACTATTCATACTCTAATTAAAGAAAAAACCGAAAATTGAAGAAAAGAAATATAAAGAGCAAATTTATTCGCAGCCCTGATCTAAAGGGTTCACTTTTAAACCCGCTGTTTATCAAAAACAAAAGGCAGAAGTACATTCGCTTTCGATTTTCTGGCTTTTTGCGTGGTTTCTTATAAAGTTAAGTTACAAAACGTTACGCTCTACGAAGCACCTCGACCTTAATTTAAATTAAACCGAATCGATTTAGTTTTGGGATTATGCGCTAAAAAGAGTAGGAATTCTTAACTCTTCATTCGAAGGAAAGCAAATCTTACACAATGCCCGCGTTGGAAAACTACACCTTTAACGTGGTCTTCGAAAAAGTAAGCGAATTAAATTTAAATAAAGCTTAGTTTTCTCGAACTTGTTACGGAGAAACTAAGCCTTGTAAAAATGAGCATTTTTTTAGTTAAAACTAGAATAATTGAAGTATTTAAAGAGTTAATTGTTTAATTGAAACTCTTAACGTAAATTAAAATACTGATGGTTAAACTATAGACTATTTATTTTAAATATGCAGCAGGGTTGGCGCAGTTTTTTTCAGATTCAAATTCCCTGACATTTCCAACGATTTTCCCTGACCGAAACCCGGCTAATACTACACAATTGAACCTTTTATTTTTTATAAATACTAAAAAATAAATATTTTCAATAACATGGTAATCGTGTTCACCAAAATCTTTGCAGGCGTATCTTTGTTCTAATCTATACAACTGACACGCCGTCAGCTGAGAATCTTTTCTGCAAATAATGATTGCAATTTCCTGGCTTCTTAAATTCCCTGACTTTTTTGGTTCATTTCCAAATTTCCTGACTTTTCCCTGTTTTCCCTGACCTGTAGCAACCCTGTTCATCGTCCAATTACTATCATTTAAAAGTATATTGTTAATTCAATGGAACTATTTTATAAAAATAATATTTTATAATTTCCAGAGCGTATATTTTATATTCGATAATCTATCAGATGGAACTCTTGTTGGAAGATCAGGATTTAATTATTTGCTACTTAAATCTTTATCATCAATACTCGGGTTTAAGTAATTTTACTTTTAATTTTAAAATGATATTTAAATTTAAAATTTAAAATGAGAATGGAATAACTGAATTTATTTTCAGAATCAATTTTTCCATTTCACCCTCCCTTGAAATTAATTTTCAGCTTATTTATATTTATTTTCTAGATATCGTCTAGTTTTAGCGGGATTTGATGAAGAAAATAATCAATATGCGATACTTTCCCGAGGAGTAAGAAACTAGAGTAATATCTTCCATCGTACCAATTAAATTCGCGTTTCAAATCATTTTAGGAAGCCGATTTCAGTGCTACTCCAGCTACTATGTTAATTCAACGATTCAAACTTGTTAGTTTTTCGCCAAATATCAGACGAGAAATTCTGACGTATTTTACTCGTAAAAATCCAATATTTCAAGCAAAAACCGCGTATTTTTTCGCTGATCCATTACAAAAAAAGGTTCGTGAATAAATATTGTCATATTTGTAAGATTGCTGAGAAAATGTGTGTTTATGTTTCAGTTATGGATATTTTTGGCTCTGTTCATCGTTATATCAATAGCGACAATTCAACTACTCGTTCGCCTATTTCCAACATCATACTCGATAAAAGCTAACTTCACCAATAAAATAAAAAGAGTGTCAATTTGGAATATAGCGTCATTCGTGATGGGAATTCAACGAATTGGTAAATTGATTCGGTGTCGCAACTTTGCAAAATATTTATACAACCCCATTTTGCAGATTTTGCGGCGAAACATTTGATTGGTCTAGGGATCGTTCCATTCGTAATTTCCATCGCGTCTATGTTAAAAATTTACGGTTCAACATTATCATCGAGCGTAAATAGCCAGGATTTGGGGAATACCATAAACACCCTTTCGAAATTAAAAGAGGAAATTCTTTATCGTAATCTAACTCTCGGGACGCCTCCAAACGCGTCGAAAATAATTGCTTACATATTTAAGGTACCAAATAATATTTAAAACAATGTTTTTTTGGTGTTTAAATTAATAAGTCAACAGAGTAGACTTTGGTAGTGGTGTCGGGTGACTTCGGAACCTACACAGCCGTAAAAAGTATTCCCAAAATTGATCGTCAACTTTTTTACACGATCTAGTTGAAAGGCCGCGAGGAGTTGGATGTAATTGCAAAATCGTTGGAACAACACGGTTACGAATACCCGGTAACGGAAGGGTTCTTGGAGATTTTCATTTCACATTTCGCCATGATTACCAGCGTGAACTGCGCTCTTCATTTCAAACCACAGATGGAATTATTTTGGTCAGAAATTAATACACCTACGGAACCTTTATTCGTATTTGACTCGGCAATACCATATTCTCCTTCTTTCCAACATAAAGATATATTTAGTACGACGTAAGTCTATTTTTCAAGCACATTAACGAACGTAAAACGCGCTATTTCCATATTCTAAATCGAGGGAGACTAATTTAGTCTAATCTAAATAGATTAATGCTATTTTAATTTTTTTCTTAAGTTTATCAAGATGTTTAGCAGCCGGAATTATGGACAGAATGAGTGGGATCCAATCTTATGATTCGGAGGAAAAGCCCCAAAAATCAAACGGCGCTGTTTACGTTGATATGGAAGATTTGGACGTTGTATTCACCACCCTACTCTATTCCTATTGCTTAGCTGGATTTATTTTGACTATGGAAATAACGTGGTTCAACGTAACATTATATAAACCACGTAAAAGAATTAAACGCTTTGGAATTAATAATAAATTATTTATATAATAAATATCTTTATTGTTAATTTTTAATTATTGTTTCCTTTTATCGTTCTAATTAATATAAGGAGAAATAAAAATTATCTTCAACGCTAATTAGGGCTCGAAATTGAAAATCACCATGGTCAACCAATTTTGCGTAAAAGATTACTAGACATATTTTTAAGAAATGCGTTTGATAAATAGAACTCTTCACTATTCATACTCTAATTAAAGAAAAAACCGAAAATTGAAGAAAAGAAATATAAAGAGCAAATTTATTCGCAGCCCTGATCTAAAGGGTTCACTTTTAAACCCGCTGTTTATCAAAAACAAAAGGCAGAAGTACATTCGCTTTCGATTTTCTGGCTTGTTGCGTGGTTTCTTATAAAGTTAAGTTACAAAACGTTACGCTCTACGAAGCACCTCGACCTTAATTTAAATTAAACCGAATCGATTTAGTTTTGGGATTATGCGCTAAAAAGAGTAGGAATTCTTAACTCTTCATTCGAAGGAAAGCAAATCTTACACAATGCCCGCGTTGGAAAACTACACCTTTAACGTGGTCTTCGAAAATGTAAGCCAATTAAATTTAAATAAAGATTAGTTTTCTCGAACTTGTTACGGAAAATCTAAGCCTTGTAAAAATTAACTTTTTTTTTTTAGTTTATTTTAATTATTCAGCAGGATTGGCACAGTTTTTTTTTTCAGATTCAAATTCACTGATTTTTCCAGGTTTTTCCCTTACATTTCCAACGATTTTCCCTGACCGTTTCAGCTAATACTACACAATTTAACCTTTTATTTTTTATAAATACTAAAAAATAAATATTTTCAATAACACGCGTTCGCTAAATTTTGTTGCTAGCGTATCTTTGTTCTAATCTATACAACTGACACGGTCAGCTGAGAATCTTTTCCGCGGATAATGATTGCAATTTCCTGGCTTCTTAAAAGATCTATAAATTATCTGATTTTTCCCTAACTTTTTGAAATATCTTAAATGTCCCTGACTTTTTTTTTGGTTCATTTTCAAATTCCCTGACTTTCCCCTGTTTTCCCTGACCTGTAGCAACCCTGTTCATCGTCCAATTACTATCATTTAAAAGTATATTGTTAATTCAATGGAACTATTTTATAAAAATAATATTTTATAATTTCCAGAGCGTATATTTTATATTCGATAATCTATCAGATGGAACTCTTGTTGGAAGATCAGGATTTAATTATTTGCTGCTTAAATCTTTATCATCAATCCTCGGGTTTAAGTAATTTTACTTTCCATTTTAAAATGACATTTTAAATTTTAAATTTAAAATGAAAATGGAATAACTTTTGAATTTATTTTCAGAATTAATTTTTCCACTTCATCCTCCCTTGAAATTAATTTTCAGCTCAAATATTTCACTTTAATTCTAATTTTATTTTCTAGATATCGTCTAGTTTTAGCGGGATCTGATGAAGAAAATAATCAATTTGCGATACTTTCCCGAGGAGTAAGAAACTAAATTTCTATCTTCCATCGTACCAATTAAATTAAAATCATTTCAGGAAGCCGATTTCAGTGTTAATCCTGTTACTATGTTAATTCAACGATTCAAATTTGTTCGTTTTTCGCCAAATATCAGACGAGAAATTCTTACGTATTTTACTCGTAAAAATCCAATATTTCAAGCAAAAACTGCGTATTTTTTCGCTGATCCATTACAAAGAAAGGTTCGTGAATAAATTTTGTCATATTTGTAAGATTGCTGAGAAAATGTGTGGCTATGTTTCAGTTATGGATATTTTTGGCTCTGTTCATCGTGATAACAATAGCTACAATTCAACTACTCGAACGCTTATTTCCAACATCATACTCGATAAAAACTAACCAAACCAATAAAATAAAAGTGTCAATTTGGAATATAGCGTCATTCGTGATGGGAATTCAACGAATCGGTAAATTGATTCGGTGTCGCAACTTTGCAAAATATTTATACAACCCCATTTTGCAGATTTTGCGGCGAAACATTTGATTGGTCTAGTGATCGTTCCATTCGTAATTTCCATCGCGTGTACGTTGAAAATTTACGGTTCAACATTATCATCGAGCGTAAATAGCCAGGATTTGGGGAATACCATAAACACCCTTTCGAAATTAAAAGAGGAAATTCTTTATCGTAATCTAAGTGTCGGCGTAACTCCAAACGCGTCGAAAATAATTGCTTACATATTTAAGGTAACAAAAAATATTTTTAGACACGTTTTTGGTGTTTATATTATTAAGTCAACAGAGTAGACTTTGGTAGTGGTGTCGGGTGACTTCGGAACCTACACACAGAACGAATTCCCAAAATTGATCGTCAACTTTTTAACACGGTCTAGTTGAAACGCCCCAAGGAGTTGGATGTAATTGCAAACTCGTTGGAACAACACAGTTACGAATACCCGGTAACGGAAGGGTTCTTGGAGATTTTCAATTCCCATTTCGCCATGATTACCACCGTGAACTGCGCTCTTCATTTCAAACCACAGATGAAATCATTTTGGTCAGAAATTAATACACCTACGGAACCTTTCTTCGTATCTGACTCGGCAATACCTTATTCTCCTTCTTTCCAACATAAAGATATATTTAGTACAACGTAAGTAAATATTTCAAAGCGTGTGTTATAACATGGTCAAAGTCATAACGCGCCAAAAAACACGGGTATTATAACGCTTCCAATCTAATAATTATTTTTTATCCGAGGGAGTTTAGTGTACCTTCAATAAATTTAGTCAATTGCCAACTTCGCAAAATTAATGCTATTTTAATTTTCTTAAGTTTATCAAAGCTTTTTCAAAGCAAATTAACGAACGTAAAACGCGCGTTATGACATTCAATTCCGAGGAAAATGGTCCTAAGGCTCCAAAAACACGCTTATTTCAATATTCTAAATTGAGGGAGACCAATTTAGTCTATAATCTAAATAGATTAATGCTATTTTAATTTTTTTCTTAAGTTTATCAAGATGTTTAGCAGCCGGAATTACGGACAGAATAAGTGGGATCCAATATTATGATTCGGAGGAAAAGCCCCAAAAAACAAAAGGCGCTGTTTTCATTGATATGGAAGATTTGGACGTTGTATTCACTACGCTATTATATTCCTATTGCTTAGCTGGATTGATTTTCACTATGGAAATAATGTGGTTCAACGTAACATTATATAAACCACGTAAAAGAATGAAACGCGTTGGAATTAATAATAAATTCTTCTTACAATAAATATCTTTATGCTTAATATTTAATCATTGTTACGTATTATGGTTCTCATTAATCTAAAGAGAAATAAAAATTACCTTCAACACTAATTATGGCTCGAGTAATTTGAAATGCAGTTCACGGGTAAAAATGGGACGGGTACCCGGTCATCCTTAATATTAACTTAAATTTATACTAGTTAATTTTACTGCAGCGATACGATGAGATTTATAATATTCGAAGAACGAGGATTTATGAAAACCCCGTAAATAAGAAAAATACAGGGAAAATGTGAAATTTATAGGAAATTAGTTACAAAGATTGAAAATTACAAAATATAGAAAAAGGTGAACATGAACAGAATTCATTTTTGGACAAATGTCCAGTAAGCCCACCTTCACGTATTCAAAGTTATGAGTACCAGAACTCCCTGTACTAGTATTTTGGACAAATGTCCAGTGACCCCGTCCAATAAATTAAAAGTTAACTGTCCAGTGTTCCACGCTTATTTGCGTCCCTGTGAAATATTTTTCATTTAAACCCGACGTGTATGAATCAGATAGAACATCCAATAAACGAAGATAAAAATGAAAGTTACGATCGGAAATACGATTCTTGCTAATCGATCCAATTTCGTTCCGTCATTTTCCATAGCAGTCGTTCGATTTACCGATATAATAATAGAATTATTATTTTTTCCCAAGTTCTCGATACTTCGCTTTGAAGGATTGCGTTTCCAATTCTTACAATTAACCTACACGCGAAAAAATATCGGTTGCAAATCTATTATGCCTATTTCTTCTTGGGTCCGAAGAGTGTTTATTTCGTAAATACTTGGGGGTGACTGTGTTCTATCGTTGGTAACTACGTCAACGTTAACTAGCGGCATTGCACGGTAACAAGTCAGTGCATTGCTATTCTGTTGGGTTATGGTTCCGCGCAATTATCGAATTGCATGGTAAATCTGTGAGGTTACAACTGCGAGGTGGTAACTTATTACAATTACTCATTACTGCAACGCGTGGTAATTACGCGAGTCCGCAATCAATGCAAATTCATAGAAACTCTATTGTGGTAATTAACGCAAGTAGTGTAATGCAGTAACTCTACGCGTTTAACAATTCTCACTGTTCAGAAAATTGTAAAATTGAATCTCATCCTAGTTATTGCGAATGAGTGCAAATGATTTAACGGGTAATAGAAAATCAATTCGAAGGTAAATCAGTACGTTTGTAGCTCAAAGCCGTGGTAATTCGGTGCATTGGTAACTTAGTGCAAGGTGTAGCGTAGTAACTTGGTGGGGGTAATTCAATATGGTTACTACCTACAAAAACTTGCAATACGAGACGCATTCAACGATAATATAAATAAAGGTAAGATAATAAAGAATTTTTGCGTTAACACAGAATTGTACAAAAACCAAGGCATATCGGGGGTTAAAGGAGTCCTTCACGGCCGTGGCGTCCCCCCCCTGTTTTTTCAAAAGTCGGTCTTCCAAAAATTGCCCACTGCATGTCTTTGGCGCCCCAGTAGTATATATCTATTAAGTAGTATAGAAGGGAGGGTCGCTAAAAACTGAGGGGGGAAGCAGTAGACATGAGGGAGCCGCCAAGGCAGTGAAGGACTCCTTTAAGTGTTCTTAACAACTGAAAATAATAAAATAAATAGCACATACTCTTCTCCTACTGAAGACGAAGCAAGTAGAGATAGAGTTGGCGATGATGAACTCGATCAGAGACGTGAACACGAGTATCAGACATCCGAATAACCAAACATCAAGAGCGGTAATGTAATTGACCGATGGCAAAGCGGTTCTAGCAGATATCATATGAGTAGCGACGGTTAAAAAAGCCGTAATTCCCAAAGTGACGCGACCTGGGACGGCTTCAATGTCTAGCCAAAACGAAATGTACGCCATACAAACAACCAAAAAGGTCGGTACGTAACTGTTGACGAAACTTGAAGTCGTAAAGCGAGTGAATTTGAAGCGACACTCCAAAACAGTTGTATTTCCTAAAAGAAAAAACAAAAAAAAAATGGATTTCAAATTAAGTTTTTTTTATTGATTGTAATCAGAATAGGTGCAGCTTAAATATTTTTATTTTGAAAAAAATAACTGAGAATAATTAAAAAAAAAATTATAAAAAATACGTCTAAAAAGGTATGTCTGGATAAAAATTCAACCTTGAAAAAAGGCAACATCTTCAATTTAACGGCTCTTTTTTAAGGTTTCAAGGTTGGAAAAGGTATAGATAATAATATACTTCAATCCAGCCTTGAAAAAAAGGTAATATTTTCAATAGAAAAATGTGCTTTTTAACGTCTATTTTTAGTGGTTTTAAGATTATTTTATAATACCAACTATTGTTTCATACTCGGGTCATTAACTATCATAGACAATGACCCGAGGATGAAGTAATTACTTAGAAATATCGTCAATAAAATATTAGTTTAAGCGTAGTGTCTCATTGTGAATCAAACAGGCAACAAGAATATAGTTTTTAAAATAATTAATATAAAAAAATGATGTTCATGTTACGATAAAAAAAATAAAGATTAACATTCGAACTACGGTGCGATTTTATCAATTTCAAAGAAAATTTGCAATTAAACACGTAATGTTTTGGCGTATTACCTGACGTATACGAAATATTATGAGAAACAGTCTCAAAATCTTCAATTTGAAATTGTTGTAATTTATCCGGAAATAAATTGTGCTTTATAATACTGGGTATCGCTTTTGTGGCTTTGTTTCTGGAGTTATGCATCCAGGTTATGGTAGCCTCATTATCCCTACTTGAAACTGAAAATTGGCGCAATCACAGTTTACAAAAATTACGCGGGTAGAGATGAATTGGACGCTGAAACTATTTAGGACTGCTAAAACTATTCATACACCTTAATTTCAATAGATAAATATGAATAGGGTATTCGAAGGAGAGAGTTCTGATTCCTTAAAGGGAGGATGCAACCTAACAACAAGTGATTTTTTATCGATTCCTTATTGTTTAAATAGGCCTAATCCGCTACTGAAAATATTTACAAACAAATATTAAACTAGAAATAAATTTAAAACTTACCCTGAAAATAGGCTTAGTGGGATTCATGGAGGTCCCGATTTCCTCGCGTGTAAGGTCTAGCGACCAATCGCGCGCGACGTAAGTCTCGCGCGAACGACGGGCCTTCGCTCATTGGTCACTAGACCTTACACGGACGCGATTCAGGATCTCCACGAATCCCGCTAAGCCTATTTTCAGGGTAAGTTTTAAATTTATTTCTAGTTTAATATTTGTATTGTAAACTTTTTATCGGTGGATTAGGCCTATTTAAACGATAAGGAATCGATAAAAAAAATCACTCGTTGTTAGGTTGCATTCTCCCTTTAACTCCATTTACTTCAGTTATCTTAAAAATAATCTTTATACACGACTAAATCTTTACGCACAATGTCTACACCTTCTCGTATTATATCTTTGTGATTTTAGTCATAATTATGCTTACAAAACTGAATATACAATGAACACACTTGTTGGTCCATCGGATAATTTCTGAAATCCAATTGACAAGCGACAATTATAGAATATCTGTAATATTATGGATAACATTGATTAAATTGCAATGTTATTTCTGTAATAAAAATCTGTTTTACGTTGTTATTTGAAGTATTTTGAATATCTATATCAAATATGATGGTGCATTTCATATTTATTGATTTAACAAGTATTTAATATACATTTGAGAGCCTGGTATAATTTTTCTCTATGACTACACACAAACCCCTAATTATTATTCAATTATACTTTCATATTAACGGTGCAAAAGTATTTAGGCTGTGAGCTCATTGGTTCTGGAAACAACTAATCGAAGGTTATCAACGAAACAGCGAGTTCATTCGAGGACCACGTGTTAGTTGTTTCCAGACCTCGAATCTGCGTGGTCAATTGACCATCATTATTTTAAGCTCGAGTTACCTGCTGTATTGATAGAGAAATTGGCCAGGCATAATTTTGGTTACAGTGTTAGGTACAGTAGCTTTGAATTGCACGGAGTCTTTGCAGTTGTAAAACACGATGTCCGGTCTCCAAATACATTCGCGGACGTGTTTTGGAACAATTTCCGAAGTTGTCAGTGAAAATTCTTTCAAGTTAAGTAATGGATCGGTCCACGCTAATGTTAGCTGAGTTTGCAACGTAAATTGCTGTTCAATTGAAATACGTAACAATAAATATGCTGTCGTTTTGAGATCTAAAATTATCATATTTTATTGATAATATCGGTATCAACAATCAAGCGAAAATCTTGGTAATTTATCAACATTAAAAAGAATGGTGTACTTGTTGGGTAACAGAGGTTGTTTTTTCTAGGGTTGGTTATGTTGGTTATCTTGGACAACTTTAAGATATGTATCTTAGCAGAAGCCGATGAAACCCTCCTTTGAAGTCTACTACTCCAATGTTCCATATAGCGCTCCTCTCTGTATGGGTAAAATTCACAATTTTACGAGTTAGAAGGGGTCCTACTTCATCCCCCCTGTCTACGGAAAATTGGAAATTCTCTCTCTCCACAAACGACGACGTTTTTTGGACGAACTCCGAGGCTGCTAGAGATATTCGCTCGACGAACTCCCGCTCCGAAAATATCTACGAATCGCGCCTTTTGAGAATAACCCATACAGAGAGGGGTAGACAAGACCCGGGAGTAATAGACTTCAAAGGAGGGTTTCATCGGCTTCTGATCTTAGACAATTTCGAGACATATACCTGACAATCTAAAGGCACGCTCAATTGGGCTATTTCAAGGCATTATCTTAGGTATATTCAACACCTATCTCTTGAGCCAATTTAAAAATTGAATTTTTAAGTAATGTCGACAAAATTATTCGTTATTAACATAAAATTACTCAAAACTGATAATTTTATAGTAAATTTTTGAGTTTCATCACCATTTCCTGGATTTCTAGATTAATTAACACTGACATATCAATGCCAATTTGAGTAAACTACTATACTGTAAGTTAATGTAGCACCACAGATATTACACAAAAAACCATAATCAACGTTAAAACATCTCAAAAGTGTGAAGTTCAACATCCCAGTGTTAATTTTACAAGACAAAAAAGCGTTATTAGTCAAACGTATCAAACTCCGATCACCCTTGAAAGATCGCTTATAAGAACAAGCGGTCAAACAAACCCTAACCTCCCCCAAACTCGATAAACATAACATCAACAACCCGAAACTGTAAACTTTCAAAACCAATTTGTTTCCGAACAGCGCGGTCAAATAAATGTTGTGATTACGATTTATAAAATTCAGGAAAATATTCAAATCGAAACAGAAAACGGCGATAGATTCCAAAATCCAAATGAATAATATGTATTGAAATATAAAATCCAGTTTTTGAATTATGGCGAACAATTCAGTGTGCGCAGATCGGAGTTGAACAAAATCGTCGCTCGTAGATAGACATCGTTGGAAAATGGATATTTTAATCGTAACGTGATAAACGGTTAGCGCTAACATGGTTTGAAAAAGGCTTTCAAAGACCCCAAAACAGTACTCCGTCCACATCTCAGCGCGAAAAAACATCGCCGCAAAATTTAAATTTTGATGTTTGTAAAGCGTTTCTATAACAAACGGCTCTAAGTCAGAGTCAAGTTAATGGGTGAAGTTAAAAATTAACACGATAAATTGTAATACAATAATCATAATCTGTCCAATTAGGCCGTAACTTAACCACGACCTTGATTCGTTCGATTTACATTCGTTCCAATTGGATATTACCAAATTAGTAGTTGATTCCCAGCAGAGAACGAACCAATTTTTGAACACAGCCATGTTGACGACGTAAGCGATGGCGAAGTATTTCAAGCATATATTAAAGAAATAAAATAGGGTCATGGTAGTGGCTTTATTCTTTTGATTGTAGAGAACCGCCGTTAATATCGTAAGAATGAACATTACGTTGGATATGACGAGTAAAGGTATGGATCTGATTCTTGATCTTAGCCATTGATGTCTCAAAGGACCGCCGTATTCCGGGGCTAACCCGCAAAATTTTAGAAAGTAGAATACTAATTTAAAAGCCACGGTAGGAGATAATATTACGTTCATTTTACAACGAGAATAAAGCGAGAAATGAAATATCGAATTTATATTTCTACGTTTGGAACATTTCAAAATGAAATGACAATATTTTTGATCGAATAATCTAACATAAATGATTAATGAGTTACGTGTAGTGTATAAACAAACGATGTATTTAACAACAAAACAAAAGTATTGGCACCTTTTAAAGTCATAGTATCGCGTTATTTTGTCTTTTTTTAATTTTATTTTAAATGGATAATGAAACCGACTTTTTCGATTTCTTATCGTTTAAATAAGGCGATACACTAGTAAAACAAATTCAAAACAAAAGCTAGAAATTAATTTAAATCTTACTTGGAAAGTAGGTTTAATAGGGTGGCATTTTTATTGGTTGGCAGATTCGGTTACATTTCATACACGCCGTGAATTCGTTAGTTAGTTAATGTTAGTTATCAATGCTTCGACGAGTGTTAGGTACTTATCGCTACTGAAAAACAGTGGGTAAACCTTAAATAATATTTGCATAATAATTCGCAATTAACGCAAAATTATTTATATTCAATATATATTATATTCAATATATTGAAAACAGCTTATATTTAAATTTAATGATCATATTTTTTTCTACTTTCCAAGCCTTTTACAGAAAAAAACAAGACCTTAATTATAATTACAGCTCATTATTTCCAATTTGAATTTACCGCTAGAGCGTACGTTAACGCGGCTCCACACATACTGCGCAAAAAGCCGTAATCTATGTTAAAACACCTTAAAAGTGTGAAGTTCAAAACCCCCGTGTTCATTTTACAAGATAAAAACGCGTTATTAGTCAAACTGATCAAATTACGATCACCATTGAGTGATCGCTTGTAAGAACAAGCGGCCAAACGAACTCGAAAATCTCCCAAACTCGACAAATTTAACATCAACAAACCCAAACTGTAAAGTTTCAAAACTAATCCGAGTCCAATCACCATAGTAATGTAAATGTTGTAATTATGATTGATAAAATTCAGGAAAATATTCAAATCGAAACTGAAAACGGCGATCGATTCCAAAATCCAAATGAATATTACGTACTGAAATATAAAATCCAGTTTTTGAATTATGGCGAACAATTCAGTGTGCGAAGAGCGAATTTGGACAAAATCGTTGCTTGTAGATAGACATTCTTCGAAAATGGAAATTTTAATTTTAATGTTATATACGGTTAGTGCTAACATGGTTTGAAAAAGGCTGTCGAAGATGACGGAACAATAGTCAATAAAGATTTCAACGCGTAAGATTACTGCCGCGACACGCAAATTTTGATAGTCGTAAAGCATGCCGGTAACGTATTGCTTCAAGTCAAAGTCACTTAAACTGTTTAAGAAAAGAATTAACAAGCCAAGTTGTAACAGAATAATAATAATTTGTCCAATTAAACCGTAGCTTAACCACGACCTTGATTCTTTAGATTTAAATTCCTTCCAATTGGATATTACTAAATTAGTAGTCGATTCATAGCAGATAAAGAACCAATTTTTGAACACGGCCATGTTGATGACGTAAGCGATCGTGAAGTATTTCAGACAGTATAGAAAGTTGTAAATATTCGTAACTGTTGGACTTCTAGGTACTAGGTATAATTTTTTACTGATCATATTGACGAACCATAAGTTGGATACTAGTAATATCGGTATGGATCTGATTCTAGATCTTAGCCATTGATATCCAAGAGGACATTCTAATTCCGTCGCTAATCCGCAAAATTTTAGGAAGTAAAATACAAATTTTAAAGCGACAGAAGGTGATAATATTACGTTCATTTTACAACGAGATTGAAGAACGAAATGAAATATATTCGTATTTTTTTAAATGGAATTGAACTTCTATTTTATCTATTGATCGAACATACAAACAAATTTAACGTTTCAAAAACACGCCCAATATTTTTTCTAATATCCAAACAATATATGATGTATTGACAACTGATCAAGGAATAGTACCACATAATTCTGACAAACCCATTTTCTATTTCAAAGAGATAAAGAAGCCAAAAAACAAGTCATTTTCTATCGATTTCTATTCGGAAAATTTAACAATCCAAATGAATATTATATCAAAAATGTCTCTGTGAACTAAGACCCAGAAGGGCATGTTATGATTTCAGATGGCTGAAGTGACAGATATTATATCAAAAATGTCTCTGTGAACAAAGACCCAGAAGGACACGTTATGATTTCAGATGGCTGAAGTGACAGATATTATATCAAAAATGTCTTTGTGAACAAAGACCCAGAAGGACACGTTATGATTTCAGATGGCTGAAGTGACAAATATTATATCAAATATGTCTCTGTGAACAAAGACCCAGAAAGACACGTTATGATTTCGGATGGCTGAAGTGACAGTTTTAAAAACGTAAAATTTAACTATAATCGCCATCTGACAGGATTTAGGGTCTAATTTCAACACAACTGATTTTATTCACTCGCAAATATTTAAGAAAAAACATAACAGACGATTTTCTCCCATACCGAACGACCAAATCCAGCAATAACAGTTTGAAAAAGATTTAATAAGATTTCCATTTTAGAAAATAGAACATTAATTTAAGTCACGGAAAAGAAAAAAAAAAGAAATTTTCCACGATCTGATATTTTTGACATATTTCCAATTTTACCGCGTTGTTCACAACCAATTTGAGTGAACTACTAAAGTGTACGTTAATGCGGCTCCAAAAATACTGCACAAAAACCCATAATCGATGTTAAAACACCTCAAAAGGGTAAAGTTCAACACGGCAGTGTTCATTTTACAAGACAAAAACACGTTATTAGTCAAACTAATCAAACCACGATCACCATTAAGCGATCGCCTGTGCGAACAAGCCGCCAAACGACCTCTAACCTCTCCCAAACTTGACAAACTTAACATCAACAACCCGAAACTGTAAAGTTTCAAAAACAGTCCCAAACCGAACAGCGTAGCCATGTATATGTTGCATTTAGAACTTAAAAAAAGTTTCAAAACATTAAATTCGAAACAGAAAACTGCGATGAATTCTAAAATCCAGATGAATATTACGTGTTGAAATATAAAATCCAGTTTTTGAATTAAATCGAACAGTTCCGTGTGCCAAGAGCGGAGTTGGACAAAATCGTCGCTCGTAGATAGACATCGTTGGAAAAGTGTAATATTCATTTTAACGTGGTTAACGGTTAGTGCCAAGATGGTTTGAAAAAGAATGTCTAAGATTATCAAACAAAACTGAAGGCATATTTCGAGACGAATAATTGGTCTAGAGACGTTTAAATTTTGCCGGTAATAATCAGAATCGTAAAGCATGGTACTAATGTATATAATTAAATCAGAGTCACTTATATTACTTAAGTAAAGAATTAGCGCGATTAATTGTAAGAAAACAACGATGACTTGTCCAATTACGCCGTAGTTTAACCACGATTTGAGTTCCTTAGTTTTAACTTCGTTCCAACGAACACGAGGGATTAATCCGAGGATTAATCTAACCGATTCCCAGCAGAGAACGAACCAGTTTTTAAATACAGCCATATTGATGACGTAAGCGATGGCGAAATATTTTAGGCAACAATGAACGTTGTAAACAACGCCAATGGTCTTATTTCTATCAACGAGGTATATTTTTTTCCACATCATGTTGACGAACCATACGTTGGATATGACGAGTAAAGGTATAGATCTTATTCTGGACCTTATCCATTCTGGACCTTATCCATTGATATCCCGAAGGACCTTTGAATTCTGGACATAACCCGCAAAATTTTAGAAAGTAAAATACTAATTTTAAAGCCAAGGAAGGCGATCGCGTTACGTTCATTTTCCAAGAAGATTGAAGAGCGAAATGAAATATTTGCAACTTTCGCGATCAATTTATGGTTTTGTTTATATTATTTCGAAACAGAATATTTGAAATTAAACTTTTTTTTACAGAGAAAATGACACGATATTGATTGAAACACATTATTTACGAGACATTCGAAGCCCTCCCTTCAGTTGAGTTGTTACTTAAAACCCATTTTATTTCTTAAAAATGATGAATGAGGTTATGTTTAGTGTCTAAACAAACTTTGATGTATTAAGGTGAATTATATATTTCAAAACTTTGTTAAACATTTTCTTTAAAAATAATGTTTTATACAAACATTATAATTAAAGATTAAGTTTAATTGACCCCTAATGTCATGAAAGAATAGGTTGTAATCTGAACTGAACTTAACAGGGTTGCCACAGATTTTTAAATTTAAATTGGTTTCCCTGACCAATTTAAAGGTTTAAATTTGTAGTAATACGCAATTTCAAGTGTAAAACTTTTTTTATTCTTCAATAACTCCGCTTGAAGACTATATAAACCCCTTGTACGGGAACTTCAGGGTTGCTAGAGATTCATGGGAATAGTGTGGGAGCTTTTCCTTGAAAGGGCGTCGCTAGGATTTTCAAATTAGCGACACCCCTGTTTCCTTACGTGAATCATCTCTCCCCAAAAATGTCTTCTGTTAGACAGTATACTGTGAGAAAGTATTCTCAATAGGGACTTTCCATAAATGTTTTGAAGACTCTGATCCCATATAATAAGTTTCTACACATATTTATGGAAGCCTCCCTGGTCTAACTGAATCCATACAATGAGATTCCACTATTTTATTTTTGGATAATATGAAAATTCCCTGACTTTTTCCTGACCTTTGAAAAAAATTTAAAATTCCCTGACTTTTTAGACCAATTTTGAAATTCCCTGACTTTTCCAGGTTTTCCAGGTCTTCCAGGTCTGTGGCAACCCTGAATTAACCAACAAAACGTGCTAACCATTATTTGAAAGCTGTACTATTGGTAGCTTAAAAGTTGAACAATAGAATATCAACCAAGGCCTAAAGATTGCATTGTTAATTTCATTTAAGGTGGTAACAACTTTGTAATAGTAGAATTTCATTAATTATCTTTCTCATAAAATATGAGGATGTTTGATTTTTATACAAAACTCACGTTATTCAATTAAAATGATTGAAAAAAAATCTAATTAAAAAAATCTCGACTCACCATGAGAACTTCGTTGAAATCGTAGAGTTGAAAAATCTTTAATCCAACAGATACTTGAGTGATTTCCTCTGGAAAATAAATTTCAAATTTAAATTCCATGTTCAAGATAAATTGTTTATAGAATTTAAAAGACAATAATACCCGGTTTCGCCTAAGGAAAACCTCGTTTTTACTACCCCCTCTCTAATAGAAAGGGGGTCGTGAATTAGAGGCACACTCACTGACAAATATTCCTTACGAATTTCTTGCCCAATTAAAATCTTAACCATATCATAATTTTAATTACCTTGGCCATAAATAGTGTAGTTTTCGTCGTCAAAACATATCTTGGGTTTTGCGACGCTCCAATTAATTACTCCAGACAATACGCGGGGAAATAACAAGCTAAAAACATATACATATAATGTAAAACACGATATCCAAATGTGAGGTTGTCATCATTTTTTCAAAATTGATTTTTATATTATTTTATTTTCATTATTATTATAACGGAAAATTATAATTTAAAAAGGTTAAAAATAAATACACGAAGATGACACGTGATTAGGTAAAAATAAAAACTGATTTTATTTAAAAAATTTGCTGGGAGACAGTTTTTTAAACCGTGGTTCGTTATTCAATCTGATTTACTCTACATTTACATAATTTATACTAATTTTATTAATGTTGTTTAGATGTTTCTAATATTTTCCCGAGATTGAATAACTAAGCACGGTTTGAAAAACTCTCTCGCATCTAATTTTTAAAATAAAATCATTTTTTATTATTTTTATTTTTACCTAATCACGTGTCATCTTCGTATATTAATTTATAACCTTTTTAAATTAATTTTTAATTTTATAATGCTATTAAAATATCATATTCAATGCGTGTTGATGTGTTTTGTTTAAAAAACTTCCAAAATAAAATGTTAAAAATATATATAGCTCAATTTTTTTCCGATATATGATGTAGTTAATCCAGCAAATAATATTAAAATTATGGATAAGTACTTTTACTAGAAATACGCCGCGAAAGCGACCTTATGACTAGTGCCAGAAGGCGCCAGAATCAATTCTACAATAACGACAATATGATGACGTAGTATTCATAGTTTTTTTGTATAACTCGTAACATACCTTAAAATTAAGCTAATTGCAATCTTCATTTCCATAATAAATATTAATTAACGTTAAAATCAATGAAATAACATTTTAAATCAACATTTGCTTTTACGTTTTTACACGGAGAAATTCGAATATTATTTTTCTTAAGCGTGATCATTCGCGAGCGCAGTGTTATGTCGTAATGACGTGGTTATATTTAAGCTCTTTGTTTGGAAAGAATTAAAACTCGCTTCGTTGAGTTAATCGATTTGTTCATAAATGTAGGTCGTATAAATGATTATAAAGAAAATAATAAGGTACCCTTAAATATGTCCTTTCACCTCTTTAAGCCTTGGTTATTAAAGAAAAAAAAATAACTTCCGAATAATAAATGGTTTCACTAATTAACATCTGAATAAATATTTAATGAGTTAGTGTTTAATTTCAAACTCTTAAAGTTAATTAAAGATTAGATTGGAATTCCTATTGAGATAATTGTTCATTATTAATTTAAAAACAGTCCCCATAACGTCACACCTTTGGCTTAAAAATCCCAGGAAAATCCTTTTTTTTTGGCACATTTAAAGGTCTTATCCGCTCTGAAATTTGCCCTAATAAAATCATCTACCCTTGACGGTACAATTTGTCACGGTTAACATCGTCTGCTAAGTGAGAAACGAAGTCGACTGATTTTAATCGCAAAATCGATGAAATATCTTTATTTTCATTTTCACCTTCCCTTTAGCAATCCTTTACGACTTTAGCCTAAATTACTTTCGTGTCATTATTCAAAGAAAGTTTTTGAAAACTACTATATGGAAAATTGTCTTGGAATATCGGACTCAGTATAATCTTCATTTACACTGTGAAAGCTATTCACCCCTTTTTACCACCTAATTACTACCGAAAACCCTAATCCAATGTTAGGCCTTTTCCATAATTAATAAAGAACATATATTTAATCAGTTATTCATAAATAAATAATAAAGAAAGACGCCCACCAACGCTGAAAGGTGTGTAGGAAAGAAAAGGCGTGTATTATTTTCCTTTACGCAAAACCGGCTTGTAATATTACAAAGTCAATAATAAGTGCAACTCTTCCTTGGGTTTAATATTACTTTTACATTTATATTGAATTTAAATTATATATTTCTCTACATACGGTATTTGGAACACTAAAAAGCACACGTAAAGCTAGATGCGCTACGATAAACTTTGTTGCAAACACCGGTTAAACGTAACGTACTAAGACTACACAGCTTTTCCCGTCCCAACTCCCAAACTAAATAATTACAGGCTTCTACAAAGAATTTAAAATCCCCAGGTATCAAACAATTAAGTAAAATTTACAACATACAAGTATTAAAAATTAACGATGTTTTACCTTTAATCCTTAATAACATATCCACCGGCACAGGCACGTTGTTGCTAAGCCTTTGCTAATCAGATTTTCGAATTTTCCAAAACATTGTTTCAAAGTTTACGAACTTACGAAACATATTCCAAACACTGTATTCGTCCACCGAAAACTGGTTGATTTATTCATAATCGAGGCTTTAAAGATTCGTAAATACAGGAGACACATTGATAACGAAACTTATCGCGAAAAATCACTCCTTGAATGGGCATTCCTTCGCGCTGTGTTACGTTAGTACGCGAACTCACGTAAAATGATATTGCGGCCTACGATTAAAACTAGGCCTAGTCGATTTAAACTTTAATTACCGTTTAATCGAAGTTTTAGAGATCCGTGATAATTAAAGGTGATAGATTAATTACGAAACTTCTAGCGAAATGACAGATACTTAGCGCCAACCGGCATCCATTCCACCCGAACTTCAGACAGACGAAACGCGTATTTTTTTAGCATGGAGAATAAACTTTAGGGACAGGAGTGGAAAGTTGGAAAATACTTGTTGCTCCATAGTTAAGCTTTGGTATAATTTACGCTTCTGGCGTGGAAGGGAGCTTCCACTCCCCCACCTTCATTCTCTGTGCTTTTAGAAATTGAGAGTAGAGGTCGAAGTACTCTTGTGGTCTATTGCGTAAGGGGGTTCAATTTTTGGACGGAAGCGTAGCCTCCGTAATCACGAACGCCGTCGAAGATTGTAATCGAGGAGGGAGGGAGGGAGTTTAACTGGGTCATTTCTTCAAGGTTATTTCAAGCAAAGTGATGTAATAAAGACCGAACAGACTTTAGATGATTCTTTTAAAATTTTCTCACCTTTTTGAACTTTAGAAATAAGTTTTACGATTATTTCAAACGTGTTAAGCCTTTTTGAATCCTTTTTCTATTCTCCGATCTTTAAAAGTTATTTTTCAAATTATCTGACCTTTGAACTATAAGTAGGATACCTGTAGCAAGGAGGATTAGACAAGGAGAAGAAATGTGGGGACGGCGCGGTTCCTACTGCGTCGGCCTAAACTCCCACTCTGGGAGATCGGGGGTAGAGACGTTTCGTGGTAAAATGTTGTCGCGTGGGTAAAACGAATCCTTTATGAGACGCGCTAGCTAGCGACCACGTGACAACAGTTTACCTCGAGAATTTCCTATCCCCCCTTTCCACCCGAGTGGGAGGTTGGCTCTTCTCTCTCTAACTCAACGCAGCCCCACATTTCCTCTCCTTGTCTAATCCTCCTTGCCTGTAGAAACTGTTTCGAAAACGGGTTAACATTACAATATTTAATTTTATAATTTGTACAGAGCGATGATAAATTTACAATGCGTGTTGTAATAAAATATATGTCGGATTTTAACTTTTTAATAAATAATTTTCTACTTTTCAAACTTAAACTGAATTTTCTTCGCTCGTCGTTTTGGAACTACTAGGCTCTATCGAACCCCCTCTCAATACGTTATTGCTACTATGGCGTTTAGACTCATTGCATGGTACTGTGCCGCTAACGGTGCTCATTTCGGCTTTGTAAAGTGCTTCTTGAGCCAGGAGTCGATGTCTTTGAACCTTCATTTGAACGGAACGCGGTATATCCGGAATCAAATACGCCATCAACCCCGTGACGAAGAAGATCAGATGCTCAAAAGCCACTACGAAGCTGAGTCGAGCCGAAAAAATGTGCCAGTATTCCATGGTCAAATTGTATTTCTTCGTGTGATTATTGTTCTCACGGTAATCTTGGTACCTGAATAGATACCACGCGATTAACCGCGTATATTTATAAACCGGATTTACCACGGTTAAAGGGATAGGAGACGATGACGTCAAAGATTTGGGGAAACACTCTGGCGCCATTTATAAAAATGGGCCAAGGCTTAAAGGGACTATCCGCGATTTTTAGAGCCCCTTTAAAGTCGCCTTAAATTCTAGCTTAGCAGACGACATTGACCGTAACAAATTGTACAGTCAAAGCTAGGCTGTGCGCGTAAGGGAATAGCATTTCAAAGGGGCAAATTTCTGAGCAGGGCCTTCAAGAAAGGGTGTCCCCGCTGACTCAAAGATGGCGCTACTACCAACCCGTGGTTTGTCGACGACATAGGGTATGGGAAAAGGCGTATCTATCTAAGTTATCCGTTTGAAAATAGCTTTTGAATTCCAAGTAGGTCTAGTTACGAACAAAATTGATATTTTATCTAATTTCCCTGGTCTCTAAGTACGAAAAATATTACTTACCGGCATATTTTAACGGTAACATTGTCTATTGTGGAAACGTCTGGCTTGGACTTATCTGGAAAGTCTTCAGCTAGAAAATAGGACATGGAATGATCGATGTAACCATCTAGTGTACCGTTTGGACTGTACACGTAACGATATACCAATTGCGGTATAAAATCACTCGTGTAAGCGATCATAAAAGCCTGCGATATGTCAAAAATAAATGTCATTTAACTTAAAATAATTAACCTACTTGGATATGAAAGGTACCGAGCTTACGTTGCTTATAACGGCACATATGGAGAGACCTTGTATAATAGCTTGCCACGCGCCTATGTTTGGCACTCGAGCCGCTAATGGCCTTTGTAATTGCGTGACGTATTTGTAGGCGTCAAGACGTATCTCCACAACGTTGTTGAGCAAGGCAAATATCGGAGCTAATGGGAAGGCAGCTACAAACAAGGTCACGAAACCGTACTGAATAACTACGAAAAAAAGGGGGAAAATCGTATTTTAATTCATTTCTAGCATTATTAAAATCATTATTATCAAAAGTGTATAAAAGTGAATAACGCCCAGCTATCAGCAAAGGCCCGGGTAAATACAAACGCGACCCGCCTAAATTTCGTCCCACTCTCCCGACTCAAATTATCAAGTCCAAACCATTCCTGCCAGACAGGGGTGATGGCTTTAATGTCTATTTTTTTAAGTGATGGGCTAGTACCTCTACTGTACACGACATGGAAAACGTGGTAAAGTCAGGGCATATTGGACTTACCCATCTCTAGGTATTCGTCAAAGAGCGCCAGTCGTCCACAGGTTTGCAAGTTGTAGTCCTGTTCCCACCTAGTTTTGGCAGTTCGACTCTCTTCGTGACCTCGTCTCCAACTCTTCCACCAGTTATAAAATTTACTGGTGGAATATGATCGAATAATTATTGAAACGATTTAATTGGATGATCATCGTGCAATATCGTGCTGTATTACGCGTTGGAGTGAAGGAGGACATTGAAAAACCATTCCAAATCATCAACATGCTAACGATAATTGAAATTTAACATCGATCACTGATAAAACAAAATTAACATTACAATATCTACGGAATTAAAATTAAATCTTATGGAAAATATTTCCCTAAGATTGAAAAATCTTGCAAAATATTTCCCTAAGATTGAAAAATCTTGCAAAATATTTCCCTAAGATTGAAATATCTTGCAAAATATTTCCCTAAGATTGAAATACCTTGCAAAATATTTCCCTAAGATTGAAAAATCTTGGAAAATATTTCCCTAAGATTGAAAAATCTTGCAAAATATTTCCCTAAGATTGAAAAATCTTGCAAAATGTTTCCCTAAGATTGAAAAATCTTGCATAATATTTCCCTAAGATTGAAAAATCTTGGAAAATATTTCCCTAAGATTGAAATATCTTGCAAAATATTTCCCTAAGATTGAAAAATCTTGCAAAATATTTCCCTAAGATTGAAAAATCTTGCAAAATATTTCCCTAAGATTGAAAAATCTTGCAAAATATTTCCCTAAGATTGAAAAATCTTGCAAAATATTTCCCTAAGATTGAAAAATCAAAATGCGACGATGAAAAATTCATGTAAAAAAGTGCGAAAATTGAATAATCGTGGATAAAAATTGGATCAAAAATGTAAAAATGAAGAAATCCGAAATATTGTATAGTGTAAAAATAAATGCAAATATGTAAAAGATGGATAAATTATAAGATTAACCGCGAAAGGCGTTAATTAAAACGAATGAAATTAACTTACGAGGTACTGAATTCCATTATATTGTTCAGTATCTGTTTACCAACCATAATTATAGCTAGTTGAATGCATACTTCGTAAAGGCAACCGCCAAGATCGCACTGATCTTGGCGAAAACCAAATAGAGTAATAGCGTCACCAGGGTGCCCAAAAAACCTTACAAATACAATTAAAAGTTCTCTATAATAAGAAAAGGGCTTTTAATCGAGATTAAAGTTAATTACCTTCCCTTAAAAAACGCGATATAAATTAACGATGAATAAGTATTGATGAATTGAAATAAAAACATTTTAAAAGTGAAACTGTCTTCGTAAGCTCGTTGAGTTCGTGGTTGTTCTACACGAAAATAAAACACACCAAAAAATTTAATGGCCCACCCCTAACACAGTTTCAAGGTTATTATCGATTTTGGACTTAAAAATTTGAGTAAAAACAATAATAATTACTCACCAAACGTAATTTGCGTAAATGTTTTTCGAATTTAGGCTTAGCGTGTCTACAATTAGCTACAAATTACCTCGAAATGTTGGAGAGTTTTGACGATGTTTTTAAGCATATATTACAGTCTAAATCGATTTAAAGTAACTTCGTATTAACCAGGGGCGTCGCTAGGTCATTTTTTAGGGGATGGTTATGGTCTCCAAATTCAAAAACTAGCCACAACCCAATTTGTTTTTACAAAATACATCGGTTTCCTCGGGGTTTCCTTCACCCCAATACCCGTTTAGCCCCACCAATCGCCCCAATTAGATCCCCTGGTCCAATTTGTAAATCCTAGCGACGCCTACGTTACAAAAAAATGTTTAACAAACCCCAGTCTGTGAGCTTGATGGCGAGTCGTCGATAAACCTAAAATTATTTGGAAAACATTTGAATTTTAGCACTTTTTCGGTAATTTGGATAAAATTATGGACTTTTGTTAGGGCCTATTTAAAATAAATACGAACTTACGTCATCCATGATCATGATAATGATGAGATTTAGAGTAGCTGCTGTGACGGATGTAATTGGTTTCGTAAGACTCCTCCATTCATCACTATCGATGGCGTACAAAGTTGTAGCCACGATAATTCGATAAACAATAACGCCAAAAACTGCTGCGCCGACCACAAACAACTAAAACGAGGGTGTCAAAATCGCTTAAAGGGATTAAATAGGCCTAATCCAACTGTAAAACAAAATTACAAACAAATATTAAACTAGAAATAAATTTAAAACCTTAACCGAAAAATAGGCTTAGCTCGATTCACGTAGATCACCTGAATTTCTTCGTATTCCAGGGTCAGAGATTAATTGAAGTTATTACAAGTCTCACTGAGATCTCGCCTTAACTCTAGGCCTTTGCTGATTGGTCGCCGACTCTTCAATTTGAAGGAATTCAAGATCTTTGTCAATCTAGCTAAGCCTATTTTTCCCGGTTAGTTTTAAATTTAATATTTGTTTGTAATTTTAATTACTGGTAGATTAGGCCTATTTAAACGATAAGGAACGTGGTGGTAATTAAGCACTAAGTTACGAAGTAATTAAACAATTACCATAAATACCACTACGGAATTAGCGGCTAAAAATTTTCCAATTTTCGTCCAAAACGGAAGATACGGCTCAAACGTCTATTAATATTATTAATTAATATATTCATACATTAATGTATCTTTGTCAAGAATGTAATTATTTACCATTGTAACCGGATTAACACGGTAGGTGAATACTTGAGCCTCGTACTCTGGTCGAACAACTTCCTGAGTCACGAAAAACACTTATAAACATTGAACTTACCACTTGTAATTCAAAGAGCTTACTTGGCTTAATTCAAAGGTTCCCAAATTCCATTCCCAAGCTAACCTGGCTTGCCTTCTCTTCCACAGTTCCATAAACATAGTAGCTAAATAATTAATTAAATACGTATTAATTAATATTAGGCCTACTCGAAATAATAAAAAGATGGAAAATAAATTATAAATAAGGAAGAAAGATTAACTTTAATCTTATAATTAATATTATTTTTAAAATAAAGAAAAATTCAAAAGATCAAAATAATTTGGACAAAAATGATTCGATTGACCAAAAATTTCAAATTTGAAAAATAGTAAAATAAAAACCCCTTATTTTCAGAAAAATCGGTACAAAGTTATACTTTAGAAAGGAATTGACCTATTTTTGATGTTTTTTAGACCAAAAATCAAAGATTTCTCACCTAAAAAATTGGTTTTTGTCCAAAATAAATGTAAAATTCTATTTTTCAAAATGTAAATAAATTTTCAAACGAAACTTTTTTATTAATTATTATTAGCTTCCCCAAATTCGCGTCATTATTGCGTTATTTCTTCTAATCGCTACACGTGTAGGATTTAATTGTTTTAGTAACTTAGTAAATTACCCCATAAAGACATGAAAGCCGCGAAGAAGACCGTCGCTGGGTTATCAACAACATGCACCACCTATTAGGTTAGATAAAATTATCAGAAACCCAATAAATTGACAGATTCGTAGATTAAAGAACGGAGAAACAAAGACAAAGAAGTTGGCAAACCATATCAAGATTATTACGGCTGTTTGCGTTAACAGCCAAAAATAATACCGAGAAAAAGGTGGACTCACCTCGCTGTAAGAACAAGCGGCTTTTAATCTCCAATATTCGCATTTCTTATCACACAAAGGACACATGACCAGATTTCCCGAAACGTCTGGATCACAGATTTCTCTCCTATTAAATAAAGGCCCAAACAAAATATTTATTCTCCGCAACTGACATTGCGAATGCGCCACACGCATTTTGCTTTGGTCAAATACATTCAGACAAGTCTTAATATTTTTAATAGTTGAATTACGTTATTTTTTA
Source organism: Odiellus spinosus (assembly GCA_963920705.1). Classification (NCBI taxonomy): domain Eukaryota; kingdom Metazoa; phylum Arthropoda; class Arachnida; order Opiliones; family Phalangiidae; genus Odiellus; species Odiellus spinosus. The sequence goes on along the minus strand of OY987233.1, from coordinate 22,800,190 downwards.
TTTCAACTTACCTTTAAATATTTTACTAATCGATTACGCCAATGAGAAATCGATAGGAAATCAACGTTCACACTAGAGATTTTGTGTTTACCAACCATTTTGAATATTCGAATTTATTTTTAAGACATTTTTTACCATTGCCTAAGGAACTTTACGTTTGACCCCGTAAGTTTTACACTCTGACCTTTAATTTCAAATTAAGCTACGTTTATAATAAGGCGCTTTAAAATCGTTTTCAGAGAGATTCTAATATTCTAGCAATTAATTCTATTATTTTACAACAATTCGTATAAATGACCCCAATATTTTCCATTTTGACCTTTCCAAGGCGGTTAAAAACGCTTTTCAAAGTCTCTAGTGAGAACGGGGCTTTATTCTCCCTTTAAATATCGATCAATTTCTCGCTTTAATAATCCCGAATCTCGATAAACGTATATTTGAATAATTAAAAGGGATAATGAAACGTTATCTTACGTGGATGTGTTGGTTGTCATGGTAGCAACTCCGTATAGCATTATTAAGAAGCCTAAAAGAGCGGCCGGGATGAGCATAACCGTGTAGAATCCGAGCCAGGCGAAATAAAGACCGATCTTTTCTCCAAAATATCGTCTGATCATGTAAAGCGGTTGCTTTTTGTACCAGCAGGCTGGACGCGCCCATTCCGAGTACAAGATCTAAATATAATAGTCGAGAAAATAAAATAGAAACAATGAAATTAACTTTAATTTTGAGATAATTTAAAGTTTTGCGCGATAATTTACAGATATAACGAATCAGCTTACATGAAATTACAGATATTACGAATAGGCTTACAGGAAATTACAGATATTACGAATAGGCTTACAGGAAATTACAGATATAACGAATCGGCGTACAGGAAATTACAGATATAACGAATAGGCTTACAGGAAATTACAGATATAACGAATAGGCTTACAGGAAATTACAGATATAACGAATCGGCCTACAGTAAATTACAGATATAACGAATCGGCTTACAGGAAATTACAGATATAACGAATAGGCCTACAGGAAACTACAGTTATGACGAATAGGCTTACAGGAAATTACGGATATAACGAATCGGCCTACAGGAAACTACGGATATACCGAATCGTTCTTCTGTAAATTACAGATATAACGAATTTTTGTACAATAAATTACAGATTAAACGAATTTTTGTACAATAAATTGCAGATATAACGAATTTTTGTACAATAAATTACAGATATAACGAATTTTTGTACAATAAATTACAGATATAACGAATTTTTGTACAATAAATTGCAGATATAACGAATTTTTGTACAATAAATTACAGATATAACGAATTTTTGTACAATAAATTACAGATATAACGAATTTTTGTACAGTAAATTACAGATATAACGAATTTTTGTACAATAAATTACGATATAACGAATTTTTGTACAATAAATTATAGTTATAACGAATTTTTGTACAATAAATTATAAATATAACGAATTTTTGTACAATAAATTATAGATATAACAAAAAACCCTACAGATATACCGAATCTACTCTAGTAAATTACATTTATAACGAATACATTCCAGTAATCGAGAATCATTCTCAAGATATATGCCTATAACGAATAGTTACGTTAAAAATTAACTTACATGTCTTTCATTTGGTTTCCCTAAAGCTTTAGCTTCTTTACCCCATGGTCCCTGAAACGATAAGTAAAAACAGAGTTCAAATATACGGACTAAACCCAATTAGAACTCAAAATTTAATTTAAAATGTAATCAATAAAATTGAATTACGTCATGAAGTGGAAATGCTGCCTTGTAAACATCATCGGAGAGTAGTCCAATAATCCCTGCCAAACAAATTAAATAATAATTATTATAAATAGACTTAAACTCCGTATCAGGGACGGTTAATTTTTATTAGATGGTACCATAAGTTTATAAAATATAAGTTATGAACTTATGATAATACCAGAAGCCGATGAAACCCTCCTTTGAAGTCTATTACTCCCGGGTCTTGTCAACCCCTCTCTGTATGGGTTAGTTTCAAAAAGCGCGATTCGTACGCCTCCTAACGGTAGATATTTTCGGAGCGGGAGTTCGTCGAGCGAATATCTCTAGCAGCCTCGGAGTTCGTCAAAAAAACGTCGTCGTTTGTGGAGAGAGAGAATTTCCAATTTTCCGTAGACAGGGGGGGTATGAAGTAGGACCCCTCCGATCTCGTAAAATTGTGAATTTTACCCATACAGAGAGGAGCGCTATATCGAACATTAGAGTAGTAGACTTCAAAGGAGGGTTTCATCGGCTTCTGATAATACGAGAAACGCTTGAACTGACCTCCAGCTTTAGCTCTTTCGTCTAATTCAAATGACGTTCTCATTAGAATTTCCCAAACTATCCTGCTACGTTGTGCCGGGGTGAAAAATTTATCGCGGTCCGAAATAAGAAACCTTAATTTAAAATTACAAATAAATATTGTAAGTTTAAAAACTAGTTTGGTTTTCAACGTCAACAAGAACGCGTTAATGAGATCCGAGAACGTACGAAGGAAGATATTTTATCCTTAATTACGAGTAAGTTTCGCGTAATTCAAAGAAAAATTCGATAAAAACTCGATATCGACAGACAAAATTCATAGAAAATGAAGTTTTGAAACAATATTTCGTTATGTTAAGTAAATACTAAATGAAAAGTCCCTCGAGAGTGGGGTGGGTGTAAAAATTAGGTACCAAAAGAGATGGTTACGTAACAAATTTATTTCATAGCGAAATAAATTGGTTTAATTACTATTTTTGTTTCGTTGACGTCACTATCTACGTCACCCGCCTTCTACAGCGGTGTCAATTCCGCTAAACTCAACAAGTTCAATCAGCCAAAAACGCATATGTAAGAATATTAAGTCCTACATTCTCGGCTTTCATCAATTAATTTTTGTTCTAACGTAATTCTAATCAAAATGATTTAGTGTAATAACTTCTAATAAACTAATGATTAGTGGATGACGTAAAAGGGGTTACATCATTAACTTACTCATCCTCTTTAGGATCCTTGCTGCTACTGGAATAATGCATGGGGGGAAATAAGTTAATACCAACTAATTACGTAATTAAAAAGTAATAATAAAGATTTTAATTTGATTATAATCATCAAAATTAAAAAAAAAATCAAATGAATTCCCAGGAAAATTCCCCAAAAACGTTTCTATAACCTACTCTGATAATAAAAATGTTTTTATTCATACTGCTTTTCGTTTTCTCGGGTAAAATGAGCATTGACAAAATTGGGATTCTCCGTCAACATTCGTTTGTCGAGGTCAAAAGGGTTCCTGCAATTGAAGCACCACAAATCCGAAAATTGAAATTCGTCGGGGTCAGCTTCGTCGGGACCTGGAACCTCTTTTTGGTCCACCTTGAATTAAAAGAAGAAACCAACAAAGATTCTACATAATTAGAATTAAGTTTATTTTGGGGAGTTAAAGTTCAAAGGTCAGAGAGGTCACCATCATTAGATAATAATAATAATAATAATAAGAATTAGGATGAAATATTAATGACGTCATCCATAGCGAATAAAAATATTTTTAAGAAACAATTTTCAGCGCCATCTACTATTTGTTTTTCATAAAACATTAAAGTTTATTACTTTTCTAGCTCAAGTCCAAAAATTTATTATATAAAATAAATGCGGGAGGTTCATAAAATTATAAGATTAAATTTAAATTTAATTACTAATTTATTTATTTAATTAATTACGAGATAAAAATAATTATTGGTTAATTAAAGTTGTAAATTTTAAATTAAGTATTTAAGATTAAATTTAAATTAATTTACACTTACCCACGCTGCTGTTGATTGACGTCTATCGGGTCCCTGAAAGAAAAAAAAAAACGCGAGAAATAAAATTTAATTATATTAATTTAAAATAATATAATTAAAATTTAAGCAATCTAAAAACTCACCCAAGTAATAGTTGACTGTCTTCTACTAACTAGCTCATCCATCTTAAAATCAGAGGAAAATTAATTATTAACGTAATTAGCGTATTTTTTAATTATTTAAATTTGCACAAATTGATTAAATCGAAGATTCAAAATTGAAACAACACCTTCAAGGGTTTCTTCATGTTAAGAAACTCGGCATATTTTGTTAAAACTTTCCAAGGCGCGTATAATTTGGCAAAGTACGTCTTTCCATCTTGAGATAGCTAATAAAACAAATATACAAATATTTTAAATATTAATTTAAAATTTACGAGAATGAGATATGAAAAAATATATATATATATTTAAATTCAATTATTTTAAAAGTAGGAAAAATTAATAATAAACTATAAATACATCTTTAATTTAGTGGGAAAATATGCTAAGGGTAAATTTAAATGATCTCATTTAAAAACCCTAGCCAATCACAGCAAACTTCTCGTTAATTATATATAAAGAATTCTCTTAGGATGTTCATGAGCATTATCATCCAAAAAAAAAATCAAACTTGGCCAATTCTCCAAAGTAAAAAATAATTTTCTTCTAAAAATAACTAATTAAATTATTTTTGTATAAACTGTTATTATATTCGTCGTGAATGAATGAATATTTATTTGCTTTCCATTTACTACAAAATGGATCCCTTTTATAGCAGGGAGGAACAATGGTTCGCAAGCGGTTAACCATGCGGTAACTAATGTTACGCGTTACATAAATCAAAAATAAGAAAACAAAACAAAATTAAATTTAATTTAATTTATTTCTCAAGGAAAAGATTGCATTTAGGAGCTATAGAACTAATATATTTCTAATGTAACGCCTGTAGAAATGTTTTAACTGCCGTACTTTGTTGCCCAAGGAAAAGCTTACATTTAGGAGATTTTCGTAAAATCTATACTTTCTTAAATAAATTATTTGTTTAACTAATACTCTATACTAATAGTTAAAAGTTTTTTTTTTTAATTTTTTATCAATCTTTAAAGGGAGAATGCAACCTAACAAGTAATTTTTTTAAATAGGCTTAGCTACATTAATAGATATCAGCTTAATTTCTTCGCATTGATGGGTTAGCGACTAATTGAAATGTTGTTTAAAGTCTAACGGAGATCTCGCCTTAATAACGAGCCGTTGATCATTGGTTGATGACCCTTCAATACGAAGAAATTTAGGATCTTAATGAATCCAGCTAAGCCTATTTTCAGGGTAAGTAATTATTTATAAACTTACGGCTTTATGTTCAATTTCCACTTCCAGACCCTCTTTCTTGAGATTTTCTACAAAACATCTTCGTTTATCTTCTTTTCTAATGAGATCGTCAGCCCAGGCGAGCATGAAGTCGATGCGTCTCTTGCCATCTCTAAATAAAATGGCATTGGGTCCGTCGGTCAAAGGGTCTTCGTCGCTATTTTGCTGAGGGTAGGGTGGAGCGGCGCCCATGTTGGAGACCAATCCCGCCGATAAAGAACGGTGATAGGTGGACACGGGGATTACTGTGAAAGGGGATGGCTTGAAGGCCGCGTTCGGCAAGGTGCCGGCATTTAAAATCTCCGACGGCGCGACCACTTGACCGCCTGCCACGGGCCCGATAGCCGCGCTGCTAACTCGATGACCTCCACGACGGATATCAGTCTGTCGAGAAACAATCATTAATGAATTTTGAGGTTAAAAATGACAAACGTACCAAATGAAGTGTTTTAATAATTGTCAAATAAGTCAAGTATCAAATTAAAAACTTGACCCCGAAAAAAATTATACTATAAAAGAAAAACCCGAAAATATTTTTTGGTTTGAACTTTCGATTAGGCAATTTATATCGCCGCTATTGTAGGTCATCAAAGCTATTAACTCCGTACCTTTCCGTAACAAAAACTAATATTTTTCCTAATTATATTTTAATCATCTTGTTATGGCTTTATTATGACATTTTGTTGAAAGGAACATAAATATTAAAACTGTATATTTTGAAAGAAATGATTAAAAATAATATAAAGACTGTTATTATCATAATTAACGTAATAGGTATAAGTATGACACTTCGAGGTATTTCAATCTTACTCCGAAACTGTAAAAGAAAGAGACTTGGCGTACGTCTATCTTAACCTATAGATTGTATTGTTTACGTTATTGAAAAAGAATAGGATATTTGAAACCCTTACTCCGACCTCTTGACCTTCTACTTCCGTTCTAATTTATCTACGTTGTAAGAATACGATAAATGTAATAAGGTAAGTCATTCTCGTAAATCGATTATCATATAAATAATATTCTATTTGGCCTTGTACGAAAGAAAAAGCTTTCTACTTTATGACAGAGTGATCCCATTTTTCTCCAATAATATCTTCTCGTTCATGGATTTAAATAAACTTTAGCCAATATAGAGATGAATTACGCACGTTTTAAGAGTGAAATTGTTATGGAAACATGATGGACAATTAATATTTGATTTTTTGGACAGAGATTTTTCAATTTTTACATATTTCTTATTTTCTTCCGTAAATATTTGAGAGACTAGACCTTTATTTACAATTTTTGGAGTTTTTGTGAGTTTTTTTGAGGAATATTTTGTGATTTTTTTTTAAGTTGGAATGTTTTGTGAGACATATTTTTTTGTAATTTTTAGTTTAATTGTAAGACTAGACCTTTTTCTAACTTATAAAAATAAAATTTATTTTTCTTACGACGTTACAAATATCTCTCGCCACTGTTACGTAAACCCGATTAGGCCTTGGTGACACAAAATCGGTTAGTATAAAATAAATCGAATATACGGTTGGTTCGATAAGGAAATCATAAGTATGATAATAATTTAGCTATAAATAATTTATAAATAGTTTTCAAGAAAATCAATTTCAAAACCGGGGAGGGTTTGGTACTAACATCGCGGCCAAGGAAACAAAAAAAAAAAGTAGGACAGATATGGTAAAGTAGGTTTGGAATAAAAACAACGTATTAAAGTAGGTATAAGTCTTCGAGAGAAAATGTCAAAGGCTTAACCAATATTTCAAAGAAAGTGTAACCTACTAGGCAGGGGGACGCTTTTTCGCCTTCAAAACAAATATTTCAGAGTTTATCGAGTATGACCATATTACCATGACAATATACATACACTATGGTGAATGGTCAAAAGTGTGTCTACGCAATAATCTGACTCGATTCAAGCCTCGTCTAATTGAACTCACTCGCCAATCTAGCAAATTTAATAAGAAAAAAATGAAAATAATTTACATTTACTTTTTATTTAAATATGTTCCGATAGAATAACTAAAGTAATGAGGAAAAAGCTTCTAGTTTAGACAAAAATCCTCCAAATTAAGCAATTTAAACATAATTCCTACAAACATAATATACACAAATAAATAAATTAATTAATTTAATCTGAATTAAAAAAATAAATTAAAAAATAAATTCTGATTATTTAAATTCGTCTATTTGATCCAATTCTGTTAGAATTTTCCAATTTCTACAATTTTTGATCAAATTAGAATATTTCTCCTAATCTCATGGGGTGAAATATTGAAAAAGATTTATATTTTGGCAATGAACTAAACGCAAACTCTCCAGCCAATCAAAAAGCGTCCCCTTTTGGCTTTATAAAATCCCCGAGACACGCGCTGTGGCAAACTCTTTGCGTTTTTTGAATAGTACCGGATACCCTTTTCAGACAAGGCGTAACTAGCCGATTTAACCATGGTTTATTCAAAATTAACCGAGGTTTATTGAACTGAAAAGGCTACGTAAACCTCGGTTAAATCTGATTAAACCACGGCTAATTACGCCTCGTCTGAAGAGGGTATTAGGGACGGCAACTTTATTTCCAAAATTAGTATTTTTTCGATTATTTTCCACAATTCAGAGCCACATCATGAAGGGTTATTTTTAATAGAATAATATTTAAAAATTATAAGATTTTCCACCTTTCAAGATAGCGTCTACCCATTATTTAAATACAATTTTCCATATAGCGCCTGTAAAAGTGTTCTAACACCCGCGCTCTCGTGTTCAGGAGGAAGCCAGCATCTAGGGTTTCAGGACAATTTTTAAGAAGCCCCTTTTATTTATGAGTGAGATTTTAAAAACATGTTTTCTTAAACTTATTAATGTTAAAAATAATAGATTTTCACTATTAATTAGTAATTAATGAGCGTTTATAATAGCGAAATCACACGACCATGTGATAAAACAGTTTGCGGGAAGTGGCGATTATAAAATATGTGGTTTTAACTATTGTTTTAATTTTATTCTATGACATATGTATATATATTTTGAATCGTTTTTTAACGATCAACCCGAAAATGGTATTCAATTTCCATATGGAGTTCGTGAAAAATACGTGATAGCCTCGCGACAAATAATCACATTGATAACTTACATCTGGTTTATCCACCGAAGACACTCTTGAAAACATAATCAAATTAATTTACGCAAAATATCTCGGTACATCTTGATTGATGTTATTATCACGAAATCCAACGACTACGCGCTAAAATATTTACGCGTTCCCAGAGCCATTTTAGACCTCAAAATGAAAGAGTAATCTATGGGAGCCCAAACGAAAATCAAATCAAATAATCGTTTAAAGAAATTCTTTGACGAACAAGGCGAACGATTGAAGAATTATCAGGAACCACAGGGCATCAGACGTCATTTCAATATTGATTTAAAGGAAGACAAGGAAAATTTTATGATCGAAAACGTTTAAACCTAGGTGGCGCGGTTATTGTAGTACCTACATTTGATTCTCTCGCGTTCTGTCACGTGATATGGTTGCTTTCACTCAGTTTCTTTCGTGAAAGTACATAATACATTAATTTTAAACTTCTCATTAATGATTTTCAATTATTTTCCATTTGTTTGAAAAAATGTGATTGTCAAATTAAAATCAGTTCATTTAAAATCTATGTTTTGGGGATGCCCTAACAAGAGATGCCTAAATTTATGAGTTTTTACAATTATGGTAATATCATAAAAGAGGTGGGGCTTACTTAGGTCATGTTGCCGTCATCAGCCACGTCATAGCTCGTAAAGCTCATAGCGCTCGTAAGCACCGAACATTTCTTAAGCTATCAAGGTCGGATCTCTCCCAAGTGACTTCTTAGCCCTCTGACCCCTAGAGTTTTATGAAAACGGTAATAACTAAGGCTACGTGATTTCGTGACGTAATTAGCAACATACGAACAAGATGTCGCATCCACAACTTATTTTATAATATGAACTATTGTAACTTTATTTTCTACTTAAGATGCTAAGTCTAAAATTCCAATATATTTTCACGAAGAATTTAAACTCCATAGCTGAGATTATTTGGTCGTGGTAAATGATTCTGTCCTCCTTGAAGCAAATATTTGGTCTTTTATAAACAGCGAAGTGGGTTTCCATCACGTTATAAAGTTTGCCCTCGAAAAATCTACTAACCACGATCTATAATTTATTTCTAATGGAAATTTATAGTTTATCGATTTGGGCAATACACGACTGAGGCAGAACTGTTAGGGAAGCCAATTTTTCCATAAAACTTCTCCTCATTGAGTATATCTCATAGAGTCCGCAGTTAACTTTGAATTTATATAGACATGACGTAAAGATTCTCATTAACCTTTAGGAGAAATAGTAAAACTGAAAAATCCATTACCTTCAAAACTATCTCCATATTCTAAGGTATCATTGTGTAATGTTTCAAATCATAATATTAGTTTTAAAAGATGTTTTGAGAAATTAAAATTAGGCAAAATTTTATCGGTTAATTTCCCTGACTTTTCCAGGTTTTCATTTCTAAATAATTTCCCTGACCAATTTAATATTTTACGCGTTTATCATAAACAGTTCCAAATATTTAGTTTTTAAGACCATTTGGGCTTATTTTTAAATTTCGTGACTTTTCACCAAACTTTTGGGTTAATTTATGAGTTCCCTGATTCTTCACTGATCTTTTGGGCCAATTCCCTGACTTTTCGCCAACCTCTTGGGTCAATTTACGAATTCCCTGACTTCCCCCTGACCTTTTGGGTCAATTTACAAATCCCTGAACTTTCCTCTGACCTTTTGGGTCGATTTCCAAATTTCCTGGATTTTCCCTGACCTTTTGGGTCAATTTCCAAATTCCCTGATCTTTTGGGTCAATTTCCAAATTCCCTGATCTTTTTGGGTCAATTTCCAAATTTCCTGACCTTTCCCTGACCTTTTTGGCTCAGTTTCCAAATTCCCTGACTTTTCTCTGATCTCTTTGGATCAATTTCCAAATCCCCTGACTTTTCTAGGTGTTTGAAGTCGTCTACGAACACTGCAACAAAATGGGAAGAGATATACTTAAGGGGTTTATGTTACTTATGGTATCGGATAATAGAAGAAAAAGTCAAAACCAGCTTATCCGCAACCTTTTCTGTTTTTGATCTTCGACTGTCCATTGGTTTGAGGCAATAGTAAGTAAGAGATTCGTGTAGTGTCAAATTATAGCGTAGTTCTATAGTCCTTGCCTTTACTTTGTTGCTTTTAAACAGCGAGAACCTTGAAGATGTCATTCCCATATCGAAAACCGTGTTTAAGATTCTCGGTATAATCGTACAAAAATAACTTGTTATTCGCAATTCTAAGGATTGGACAAGATATTGGCGCAACGCGGTATGTTATCAAATATTTGCGTTGCAAAAGTGTTTCAAGAGATACGACCGACTAACTTAGACATAAGAGGAGTATGAAAAGGAAAATATATTTATTTTGTTCGAGGAAAAGTTTTAAGTAATGAGATCTATTTGCCATTATAATAATAAAAGGCTAAGCCTTGGCTTGAAGTTGCGTCTCTTACGTCATAGAATAAATTATCGCTACATTTTTTTTTCCAGTAATATTACGTCGTCTTTATGGTCGCGAGATTTCACTACTATAAAGTTGATCCTCTCGAGTGCGTTCAGTGATAAGGTCGCTTTCGCGCGGTTTTTTTCGTGAAGGTACATAATCCTTAAGTCTTAAATAATGCCACTGTGACAATTAATAATATTTATTATTCGCTATACCATTAATTTGGTTAGTTAAGTAGAAGAAGAGTGTAAATTTGTTTTTTAACTATCTTTCGCAATTGAATTTGTTTTTCCACGGGAAAACAATGACATCAGAATTATTTTAAATTATGTTCGTGACCCTTTTCACCCTCTCTTTAAGGTTCAAGGGATGTTGATATAACGCGAGCGTGGGCTTAGCTTTTCTTTCAAGTAAAGTTTTGCTCTTAAAAAAACGTATTACCACGATTGGCAGATATGGTCGAAAATCCATTTTCATATCAAACAACTTGGCTTAAAAGCTTGAGAAAACTGACTAATATCGCGAATGGAAATGTCTTTTTAGAGTCTATTTCACCACGAGACTACAGTGAATGTGTGTAGAAAATTATTTGGTAAAATGAAAGCAAAAAGCAAAAAGCAAAAAATTTAATATTTGCCCCATTATTCAATTGTTCTGATATTTATCAAATTTTTAATATTTTTTATTTCTCAGAAACACTAACCTATTTCGTCTAAAACTGTATTTTCGCTTCGAGTCCTTCATTTAAGGCTAAATGGAAAATATCCCTGGTTTAAAGTAAATTAAAATTCAGATGAGATTGCAATTCGTCGAAAACTTATACCGTTTGATTTAGAAAAGAGTTAATATATTCATTAATAGGCGTTTTACTGGTGCAAACTACGACTGGGATGGACTATATATTTTTAGAGACTAAAGTGGAATTGACATATACCTTTATATTTAAAAAATTTCCTTTTTGAAAAGCCGAAAAATGTGCAGATCAAAAGGGTTTACATATTACTAAATAACAGGATGGGTATAAGTCTATAAGATAAACCACACCTCGCTAAGTCTTCGTAAGAAGGACTTAAGTCCAATGTCCGCCAAGTCCATTAATCTATAAATTGAGAGCTTCATTATCCATTTAATATATTTCATAAAGATCGCTAAGCCTATTCAATCATTGATGGAAATTTCGCTAAGCCTAATTTCAGCGCTAACACGTATTGGAACCTTACAACAGGATCATCTACCATAATTTCGAGAGAAAATAAAAACGTTCTACATCATCAACAGCCTCGCACAATATAAGCCCTACACCAACCCCCATAGCTAGTAGAAGGGGGTGAGGCTAAAAATCGTAATATTAGTTGGAAATTCTTTTCATGTCAAACTGTAGTGAAATTTATTTAGTAAAATATTGAAACATAAAAAAATGGAGTTAATAAACTTTGAATATAATAAATTTAGTTTCAGAAAAATGGAAAATGGATTGCAAATAGAGATATTTCAATCTTTTCCAAGAAATTATCTTCGAATTTAAATTATTTCTAAAACTTTAATGAATCCAATAATCCCAGAATTCAATTAACATGACTGATTTTCTAATTATAATTTTCGAACGACATGACTCTCGAAATTTGGCGACTTTATAAAGAAAACCAATCGATAAATCGCTGTTGAAGGTTGCTGGTCTAATATGATTGGACAGAATGTTTTACTTTTAATATTAAATTTAAAATCAAACCAAACCGTTTCATATCCATATCAAAGTTTCCCTTTAAATTAGAATAGAAATGTAATTAACAAGATAAATAAAGCGAACAGTAATTAACAAATCCTACTGGCCCGCGAGCAATAATTAAAATTTATATCCTTTAAAAGGAGGTCATATAGAAAACAGGCCCTTCTACGCAAGTATACTTATCTAAATGGAACTTAAATTGGAAATGTAATTCTACATCTGTTTTATATAAATTAATATCAAATTATAAGTAACAAAATAGATATAAGTATTCACTCTTAATCGTTATAATATTAAAATTGGAGCTAAAAATGCTTTTGAATTTATTTTCGTAATCACCGTGTCAGAATTTATTCAGAATTATTTGGTGTCTAAATTAATTTTTAAAGTTTGGTAAAAATTCTATAAATATAAATTTGGACCAATCATATTATTTCAGCCTTCAACAGCGCTTGTAATGTCGTAACATTGAAAGTTTCTTCGTTAAATGTTTAAAATAATTTTTATCAGCAAAAAAACTAAATAAAATAATTTCCCGCCTTTTTTCACGTAACTCTCTAAGCCTAAATCAAGAAGTATTAAGTTCGCAAATTAAAATACTTTAATGTTAATTAAAATACGTTTAATAGGTCCTACAACCGTAACTGAAACTTGTGTTAAAGATTTGTACTCGCGTGTCGTAACAAAAATATCCAAATAAAAGTAGTAAATTAATTATCATAAAGATGAAATTAAAATTCGCTAAGCCTAATTCTAAAATTGCGCTTAATCTTTCCTTTAAACCATTTTCTACGAACTTGAATAATAAATATATAAAATTAATTAGTATATTAATTATTTTTCGTAATTATAATCACGGATAAATTAAGTAAATAGTGTTTTAAATATATTTGTTGAAACCGCGTTAAGCCTAATTTTCTACAAACTAGATTTATATCAAACTATAAAGAAATTTCAAGCAACTATTGATGATCTTAAAAATATCAAGCAAAGGTTATAAACACTGACACTTTTACCACCAAAATATCATCAGTATTTAAGATTTTGAGCATTAGTGTCGAAACTCCGTTAAGCCTGATTAGTCTCAAGAGTCGCGAGTTTGAATTTTTTCCCTAAACTTCAAACACGTATCCAAACTAAACAAAGCAACTAGTGATGAAATCTAAAATACGGAAGCTAAGAAAGGCTTATCCGTTGTTTAGAGATCATTTAGGGCACATAACTTTCCCTTGTACAACCCTCAAAAATCAATCAAAATCGGTACAATCACGATTAAAACGAATATAATCTTTTTTACCTGAACAGCGACTGATTTCTTCCGTTTGAGTTGAGACTTCCTTCCAGTTATCCTACTTCCGGCGATACCTCTAGTCGTTCCGCAATTATAACTTAAAGGGTTATCTTCCTGGTCCGTAAACTGACCTCTCGGATCCAGACTGAAATTGGAGGAACCTGGTGAATTTCTCGATTTCTTTGGGTTGCTGGACGGTTCAACGCCGACGCTCTCGGCGCCTCGAAAATCGTTGGATGAATGTCCAGGCGAGGGAGTTGTACCGGGCAAACGCGGCGGAGAGCTGGGAGAAGCGACTTGGCTATTATCATCGGCGGATTCGATCGAAAAGTTGTTCTTGCAAGATGAAGAGGAGGAAAGGCGACGTCGCAGTTTACTAGCCCGTTCCTTCATAGAGGGTCGACTCCTCCTTCCCTGGCTTACTCCGTTTTCAACAACGGGAGGCTCGAGATGATTCCACGATGGAGAACCGACGGAGAGTGACGTTTTACCATCGAGCTTCGACGAGATTCCTTCTTCTTTCTCGGAGTCTGAAAGTAGCGAATTAACCGAACTCAGCGAAAAAGAATCTTCCGAAGAAATATCCCCCCGAACGTTAACGTCGTTAATAGATTCGGGAGGAGGGGTTTCCGAGAACAGGAAGTCGTCGGCGTGATTGACGCGAGCTACCGGAAATGACGGTGATTTTTCAGTTCTATCCTCTCCTAATATTAAAGGTTCGGGATGGAAGTTGGCGAACTCGACTTCCGAAACGTTCTGACGCATTTTTTTAACCGTGTTTCGACAACGCGAAAGTTTGGGTGTTTTCATTAATGGGATATCTTCTAATATTTGAACGCAACTGTTAGATTTTAGGTTGAATTGTTGTTGTAAATGGTCCGCGTCGACATTCGTATTCATGATGAGTTTGAGTTTAATAATTCACTGTGAAATTGGAATACTAAAACATTATTTTTTTTTTTAGGATTGTAATTTTTAATTATGATTGGTTTAATTAAAATTTAAAATTGTATTAAACCGGTTAGGTTAATTCATTTTAGATGAGTTTTGAACATATTTAAATACGTAATTACAGTTAATTTTATTTACTGAAATAGTTAAAGAATTATCAGTGTCAATTTTTGTAGAAGTGGCCGAAAAAGTATTAACTAGTTATTTAATAAATTTATTATTTACCATGGTTAAGATATATTTGTTAAAACTATAAATAAAAATAAAAAAATCTACTAATTTTTGAAAAATAGGCAAGGATCATCTACTATATCAGAAGTCGATGAAACCCTCCTTTGAAGTCTACTACTCTAATGTTCCATATAGCGCTCCTCTCTGTATGGGTAAAATTCCCAATTTTACGAGATCGGAGGGGTCCTACTTCATACCCCCCTGTCTACGGAAAATTGGAAATTATCTCTCTCCACAAACGACGACGTTTTTTTGACGAACTCCGAGGCTGCTAGAGATATTCGCTCGACGAACTCCCGCTCCGAAAATATCTACCGTTAGGAGGCGTACGAATCGCGCTTTTTGAAACTAACCCATACAGAGAGGGGTAGACAAGACCAGGGAGTAATAGACTTCAAAGGAGGGTTTCATCGGCTTCTGACTATATCTAAATAGGTTTAATCTTTGCAGTAATTATATCGTTGTAATATCTTTCCACAGGTTCCCCAAAAAGCTAATACTTCTCTACAATGTATTAACAAAAGCCTATATATATATATATAATTAATTTTATAATTAAGGTCATATATCCAATTATGCCTGTTGCACCTGAAACGCGACGGGAAATCTTTAGGCCTAATTATAACGAACATATATAATATAGTTTTACCACGAAGGGTTTATTTATCGATCGAGATCTCATACGGTATTCTTTTCATGAGATTTCGATCGATTTTGAATTAATTTTATATAAAAATTGACAGACGTTTTGACAAAGCGTATCAAATTAAGAGCATTTTTTTTCTTTTCGACTATTTTGGGAAAATAGAAGTATGAACTTTATTTTCAGAGCCAATGTGTCAAAAACAAATTCCCTGACTTTTTAAAAAATCTTAAAATTCCCTGACTTTTTTAAAATATCTTAAAATTCCCTGACTTTTCAAAATATCTTAAAATTCCCTGACTTTTCAAAATATCTTAAAATTCCCTGACTTTTTAAAATATCTTAAAATTCCCTGACTTTTTAAAATATATTAAAATTCCCTGACTTTTTAAAATATCTTAAAATTCCCTGACTTTTTTTGGTTCATTTTCAAACTCCCTGACTTTTTTGGTTCATTTTCAAACTCCCTGACTTTTTTTGGTTCATATTCAAACTCCCTGACTTTCCCCCGTTTTCCCTGATCCGTGGTAACCCTGTTTTAGTTACACATGCTGAAATTAACGAGTAATTATCACTAGCTACGGAGTGATATAATTATAATTTGAATAACGAGCGTCTATGAACGCCTCGATGTAACAGGTGGCCAGTGTAATTTCTCGCTGTAAACCAAATATATAAATATACAATATAAGTTTGCTTATCTCCCAACAAACGACGTGATGATATTATTCATGTCAGGTGGAACTGTAGCTACAAAGAAAATATACCTAAATAATGGAACTTAAGTTTTTCCGCTTCACAATGAAAGTGAAAATTTCCCGAGAAAAAGGTATGTCCATCGAATTTTGAAAAACTGTTTAACCCTCGTAGGACTACTTAATTCCTTATAATATTATTAGTTAGATAAATAATATATTATCAATAGAGATATAGTTAAAAATTAGATCTACTAACCTTTATTTTTTACGTAATTTTACTAAATAACGAAATAATTATTGCTATTAGAAAGATAAGCATAAATAAATTGAAAAAGCATTATTAAACGTGTTTTGATAAACGCGTATTACTCATTATGATACGTTTTCCAAAACAAAGGCTTAAGTTCTTATCACTTAATTGACTCTGAATTATACGTATTTAAAATCACACACACTCGGATACCGCGCAATTTTCTCTACTGATTACTGAATCCCAAAATTTCCGCGCATGATTTAGAGGGTATAAAAAAAATGATTACAATATTTTTAACCGTTTACAAAACGAGGCGATATCAGAAAGAAACCACGTCTCGAACTAAAATGGATCTGAATATTATTCTTTTATGTTACGGGGAATAAGGTTTGGTTACGTGATTAGGCTAATATTGACTTTTCTTCGATTGAGGTATACCTAGGACAGCCTACTTTATTTTTACTACATAATAAGAATCGTGTGCAATTTGCAGCGTGTACGCAGTTAACGTTGCTTTTAAAGGGATAATGCAACAGAAAAAAACAAATATTAAACTAAAATTTAAAATTCCATCAAAATAGGATTAGCTGGATTCATGGATATCTTGAATTTCTTCTCATTAAAGGGTCTGCGACCAATGAGAAAAGGCCATTCATTAAGGCAATAACATTTGATTGGTCGCGGACCCTTAAATACGAAGAAATTCATCCGATATTAATGAATCCAGCTAAGCCTATTTTTATTAAAAGTTTTAAATTTATTTCTAGTTTAATATTTGTTCGTGATTTTTGTTTACTGGTGGATTAGTCCTATTTAAATGATAAGAAATAGATACCAAAAATTAGATTTCATTCTCCCTTTAACTCTAAAAACTTCAAAAACTTAATTTTGGCCCCGGTTGCGTAAAAACTGGACCACCTTGTTTAACGATCTTTATGTAAAGATAATCAATCGCGTGCGTGAGAAATCTAGCGCGAACGGGGCTTTAGATATAAAAAAGAGCTTAGTTTGTTGGGTGTTGAAAATCCGAAAAGATTTTTATTGCCGGTAACACGCGTTAAATCCTGTTTACTAAATCGCTACCAATTTATATTTCGATTCAATGTGAATTGTCATAATGGGGAAAGTTAAGGCGGAGTGGTACGTAATGTTTAACTTTGTAGAACGAAAGAGGTTCAATATCTATTTCATCTTGGACACGATTATAAATAAATCTTTGCCGCGTTTAAAGGGAAGGTGCAGACTCTATCAGGCCAGACTCTTTAGTCGCGTTCATACTAGGCTTTAGAATCGATTTAAATCCGTTCAAATCGTTTTGAAAATATCAATTTTCAAGATTCAGAAGTTCGGTGAAGTTTAATAAATTTTATGAGTTTGAAGAACTTGTTTCAAATGATGTTTTTTTTTATTCACATATAGTTTATTATCCCTTTAGGGTTAAATTTTGGTTATAGTCATCGACCTATAAATGTCAGAAAATAGTAATTTTTATTTACGTCCGTTTTGGACAGCGACGCATTTATTATCGTAATGACGTAGCACGATGATAAATATTTACTTATAACTCTCTTCCATGGATCATTATGATATACCCTTCCATTTGACAGGGTTCGCGTTAGATATACCATTTTACCCAAATTTCCCATCCCATAGATTCCCAATGGACCGAAATCTTCTATTTGACCGAATCACAATGGACCGAAATTTTCTATTTGACAGAATCACAATGGACCGAAATTTTCTATTTGACAGAATCCCTATGAACCGAAATTTCCCATTCGACAAAATCCCAATGGATCGAAATTTCCTATTCGACAGAATCCCAATGGTCTTAAATTTCCCATTCCATAGAATCCCAATGGATCGAAATTTCCTATTCGACAGAATCCCAATGAACCTAAATTTCCCATTCCATAGAATCCCACTGAACCTAAATTTCCCATTCCATAGAATCCCAATGAATCGAAATTTCCTATTCGACAGAATCCCAATGGACCGAAATTTCCTATTCGACAGAATCCCAATGAACCGTGATTCCCCCTTCAACATAATCCCAATGTACCGAAATTTCCATTCGTTAATTAGATTTAGATATCCTAATCTAAAGAATCCTTTTCACCAAGTATAAAATGATGGCAACGAGGTATATCTAGTTAAGTCCCACGTAAGGTTAGTGACTAACCTAAGTAGATGTGGGTTTCATATTTTAACCCAAAATGAGTTATCTTAATGTTGCTTCAGACGGGTTGAACTGAGAATAAACACTTATCAATAACTACGGCAAATCTAAAGGGGCCCTCTTTGCGATATCATCTTTCGTAGTTATTGCTCCAAGTTCGCTCGTCATTTCGGCACCCCCTCTGAAGCGACCTTTACAGGCATATAGCCCTGGTGAAATCAATAACTTCTATTTTCGAGAAAAGCTGACGCGCTTGAAGTAATCCTAGAATATTTCCATTACTAAGATTGCCAATAAAGTCAAGAAAGCGAAGATAGAAAAAATAAATATATAAACCCTATAAGCTCATGGTGTGTTTAACCTCATTTCAAAGGGTCCTAGTTTGTGGACGCAAAAAAATACCTTTTTAACGAGGAAAAAAAAGCATGCCCTTATTTTTACCCTTAATTGCGAGGGTGACATTGATTTTACTTCATATCAATTTAGAACTAGGTAGGATCGGATTCGGGACGTGTATTTTAACAAGCTAATCAAATACAAAGGTGCTTTAGGATTGTTTACTCAACGACTAATTGAAATTGTCGACATTGAATCGCAATTCTTGTCGGATTTCGATTCTAAAGCTGCCTTCTTAAAGGAGCGGAAACTTTTCATTATCTAAATATATTGTAAATTTTGCGAGCTGTTAAAGGGATAATGCAACCTAATTACAAGTGATTTTTTTTTATCGATTCCTTATCGTTTAAATAGGCCTAATCCATCGATAAAAAGTTTACAATACAAATATTAAACTAGAAATAAATTTAGAACTTACCCTGAAAATAGGCTTAGCGGGATTCATGGAGATCCTGAATCGCGTCCGTGTCAGGTCTAGCGACCAATGAGCGAAGGCCCGTCGTTCGCGCGAGATCTCCACGAGACTTACGTCGCGCGCGATTGGTCGCTAGACCTTACACGCGAGGAAAACAGGAGCTCCATGAATCCCACTAAGCCTATTTTCAGGGTAAGTTTTAAATTTATTTCTAGTTTAATATTTGTTTGTAAATATTTTCAGTAGTGGATTAGGCACATTTAAACAATAAGGAATCGATAAAAAAATCACTTGTTGTTAGGTTGCATTCTCCCTTTAAAAAAACAAGCCAAGTTTTGGTTCATTTTTGAGAAATCACAAAAACTAAGGACAAAAATAATTATTTTCCTGTCTTGAAATCTTGTTTGATGACGTAAAAATAGCCCCGTTTTCAATCAAAATATTTTGGGCCTTAAAAGAAAATATTTCTAGTTTATTTTAGTTAATACGAAAAAAATTATTTTTAGGTCCAAAAAATTTTTTGATTGAAAACGTTTATTAAGAAATTTTTTGGGCGAATATAAGTGGACCAAGAAAGCCGTCTTATGACGTAGATAGCGGGGATGTTACTCATTTTGGTTGTGAAAAAAAAAGCGTGATATTTATGGAGTTAATTTATGGACTTTTGATACACCACGACTGTAAAATAAATATTATATTCACCATCTTCGATAAATTTAACATTAGCGGCATATTACGTCGTCACTATGATCACGTGGTCTTGTACTTAATCAAGCCTTTTAACTAAAATTTCGCCTAAAAATTAATATTTTATTCGGAATTGTGAAAATAATTTTAAAAATTGTTACATTTTTTTGTAATGGATTTTTTGGAAGGTTATATTTCAATTATTCGTTAATGAAAATAATAATGGTTTTATTTTCGAAATCTGAAGGTTATTTCAATATCTTAAAATGACCGTAACGTTTCTCCACGATCACCTAGGCTTAAACCGATTGCACCATTAGAAAGAAGACATTCCCTAGATTAATTTAAAATAATAAAATTCTGTTTCGCCACTCGAGGGAAAACGAGCAAAATTTCCAAAAATGACCCCAATCTTAAAATGGCCGTAACTCTTCTCTACGATCACCTAGACATAAACCGATTGCAACATTAGAAAGAAGACATTCCCTAGATTAATTTAAAATAATAAAACCCTGCCTCGCCACCATATCACGTGACAGAACCCTATAATAGCCACGCAACCAGGGTAATCACGCCGAAAATTTAGTTTTTTAAAATTTACAAGATGGCGATTATAAAATATTTATTTTTTAATGTCGCGATATATTTTCTACGAATAGTTTTTTAAATATCTTAACGAAAATGCTACTCAATTTCCATACGGAGTTCATGAAGAATACGTAACAACTACGCTTTAACTACTAAAACCTCGTGCAATTTAATAATAATAAAAAAAAACATGATATTTAATTTTCTTTAGTAAGTAATACCGTACTGTTTTAACATACTCAGGATAAAACACTTTTTTAGAAGACTTCACTATTGAATGATTCGCCTAGCTGGGTCTCTATTTAACAAAAGATTCTGATGACTCCGCAAATATACCACCGACACTCTTTCGAGATCCATAGACGAGACGAAGCTCGGCAAAAACCGAATGAATAAAGATTTAAAAACACCAGGGGCTTAGTGGATATGAAAGTAGAATTAGAAATCTTCGGGGACACACGCGACACGCGGCTACTGAAAAAGCTTTTTGTATCAAACGCGACTTACAAGGGCCTTAACTCCTTCGAGACGTCTAAACCGACTTTGCGGGGTAAGAAGATTTAGCGGGCTAGAACGGACAATATCAGATCAAGAAAACGCTCTTCAAGATAAATTGACTTTTTTGTCGATATTTTGTAGGGAAACGTATACATTTTCGATCTATACCTTTCCCACGAAAGATTTCTTTTTATTTTTTACTCTCTTTATATATATATTTTTTGTTTTTATCTTATCAACGGTCAATTGAACTGCCGAACAAAATAAAAATAAAAATATATTTATTTTTGGATCGAAATTGAGGTTCATCTACGTAAAATATCTTGGACAGGGTGGTCTTGAGCGAGACTTGTCGTCCTGTTTTTAACCAGGTTAGTTAAGAGGCTAGTTAAGTCGTTCTATCACTACACTGAAATTACTCAGTGCCCGTATTAGTGGGTGTTATCGTCCACTTTTCAAACCATTGAATCTAACCATGGACCAAGAAACGATAAATCCAGGACATGACTCTAGCGTCTACTAAAAGAAACAGGCTACGTCATCACCGTACCGTCATGACGCGTTTTTTGGGGTCAAGTTTGTACAGTCAAAGCTATGGCGTTTTGGGAGCAAAGTGACGTCATATGACGTCACACGCTGTACGAAGGCTGTTTGTTTGGCCGACCGAGAATTTCATTCCCTCAAACAGGGAAGAGTCAGGACCTGGATTTATCATTTTTTGGCTCACGATCTAACTTGAATACGCAACCAAAAAGTAACATAGTTAATTGAAATGAAAGCTTGACAAATTCAAGTAAAAATCAGTTTTGATTAAAAAATGGACGGTTTTATTGTCAAGTTTAGAATAATTTTGTTCACACGTTTAAAAACGTTGTTGGTTTCGTATTGTAGGCTCGCGAACCCAAGGTTGAGTTCCTACGCGATTTAAAAAGGAACTGTAATAACGAACTAATTAAAATCAGAAGCCGATGAAACCCTCCTTTGAAGTCTACTACTCCAATGTTCCATATAGCGCTCCTCTCTGTATGGGTAAAATTCACAATTTTACGAGTTAGAAGGGGTCCTACTTCATCCCCCCCTGTCTACGGAAAATTGGAAATTCTCTCTCTCCACAAACGACGACGTTTTTGGACGAACTCCGAGGCTGCTAGAGATATTCGCTCGACGAGCTCCCGCTCCGAAAATATCTACCGTTAGGAGGCGTACGAATCGCGCCTTTTGAGAATAACCCATACAGAGAGGGGTAGACAAGACCCGGGAGTAATAGACTTCAAAGGAGGGTTTCATCGGTTTCTGTTAAAATTCAATCATGATCATATGAAAATTATCTTCTTAATGCTTAAAATTGTAATACACCCTGTATATGTTTTACATATACAAACTTATAGAATAGGAGTCATAGGAAAATGCATTATAAATATATCAAACGACTATATGGTAGCTGTCCGTCCGCCCAGTTTCGTTTACACGTAAGTAGGCAGTTAAAAAAACATCTCCATTTATAATGTATAACATTCGGAAGAAATAAATCCATTTTTTTTTCCCTAACAGTAGCGATATAGTAACGTGATTTATGCGTTGATGTAACAGAGAATGGGTTGAAAATAAAATGTAATCATAACTTGAAAATAGTAAAATAGTATACGAGTGATTCTGTGTTTGATATTTATTGAATACAATCAGAAGCCGATGAAACCCTCCTTTGAAGTCTATTACTCCCGGGTCTTGTCTACCCCTCTCTGTATGGGTTAGTTTCAAAAAGCGCGATTCGTACGCCTCCTAACGGTAGATATTTTCGGAGCGGGAGTTCGTCGAGCGAATATCTCTAGCAGCCTCGGAGTTCGTCCAAAAAACGTCGTCGTTTGTGGAGAGAGAGAATTTCCAATTTTCCGTAGACAGGGGGGTATGAAGTAGGACCCCTTCTAACTCGTAAAATTGGGAATTTTACCCATACAGAGAGGAGCCCTGTATGGAACATTAGAGTAGTAGACTTCAAAGGAGGGTTTCATCGGCTTCTGGGTATGGAGTGGGACCAGCAACGAAACCGAAGCCGTTTTCGTTTCAATTACCGATTTGGCTGGCTTCAACAAAATCTACACGCGTATATAACTAAAGCCGCGTTCATACTAGGCCTTGGAATCGATTTTTCGAAACTGCTTCGGGAACGAGTTTCGTACCGATAGATGAAGCTACGATAAATCGATTTATGAAGATAACGCGTGAACATTTGACGATTAAATCGATTCCTATATCGATTTGAATATTGGTTTGATTTAATTAATGCTAATTAATATAATTACGAAGATGATACCCGAACAGATGGTCTTTAAATCGATTCAAAATAAATGGGATAATAGCCTACTTATATAATTTTGTTTCGAAGCAACAGTGTCTCGAACCTTTAAGAGGCCCCTGCTAAAAGTAAGGTCGATAATCCCGTAAATTAAAAAATTTCAAACAGCCTGCAGTTAAAAAACCAGTTAAAACTATAGGAATTTTGCGATAAAGAAGTAATATAATCTATTAAACTAAAAAGGTAAAAGGTAAAAGATAAAACTTCAACAAATTCAAAAAATCCAAATTACTTCCACAACCAAACTTTAATTTTCGAGGATTCCATTAGGTGTGATTATTTATTTTTCTTAATCGATTTTAAGCGCTCGTTTATCATAATAAACTAAGCAGCGAGTAATACCCTCTTCAGACGAGGCGTAATTAGCCGTGGTTTAATCAGATTTAACCGAGGTTTACATAACCTTTTCAGTTCAATAAACCTCGGTTTATTTTGAATAAACCATGGTTAAATCTGATTAAACCGGCTAGTTAAGCCTCGTCTGAAAAAGGTATTACGGTTGCTGCTCTTCAATGAGCTGTAGTGGATATACGTTTACAGCGAGGTAGAAGCTAATAACTGTATATTAAAATTTTATTAGAGAATTAAGCGCCGTGGTTAATGACGTCTTCTTCCGACGTCACACACAGACAGAACCTCTCCATGAACCAAGGAGGATCAGAGAAGGAGAGGAAATGTGGGGCTGCGTTGAGTTAGAGAGAGAAGAGCCAACCTCCCACTCGGGTGGAAAGGGGGGATAGGAAATTCTCGAGGTAAACTGTTGTCACGTGGTCGCTAGCTAGCGCGTCTCATAAAGGATTCGTTTTACCCACGCGACAACATTTTACCACGAAACGTCTCTACCCCCGTTCTCCCAGAGTGGGAGTTTAGGCCGACGCAGTAGGAACCGCGCCGTCCCCACATTTCTTCTCCTTGTCTAATCCTCCTTGCATGAACTGAAAGTTCAGTCGGAGAGGTAAGAACTCGAAAGTTTTTTCGATTCGAGTAAATTTCGAGGTTGAAATTAAATTTCAGGTAACAAATTTTATTTGAAAAAAAAAAAAGGCCCTATACTAGAAATAAATTAAAATAAATTCAGATAAGTAATGTTTTAAAACAACTGTTTCGTTTGGCTCAACTAGCTGATACCTTTGTTTTTGTTAAAAAAAATATTCTATTGAAATATTTATCTCAATTTACAAAATGCCCTTTTCAGTCGTAAACAATCAAATTCGAAAACAAAATTTATTTAAAAAAATATTAATAATAACGGAAGATAATGCTTATCCTAGTATACACCTGGCGCACTATTATATTGGACGTTGTTATAAAGCCAGCCTAATCGCTAATTGAAACTATATAGTTCCCGAAGCAGGCACGACAATTCACATTCAGTCATTTCTATTAGTCACTAGTAAAAACCAGTGAAAAATCACGGGTAATGTAAAATTCGAGATTTTTCAAGTTGAAAATTAGTGAATAGATATTTTTCAGAGCTTTCTAGAGCTTTAAAGAACTTTTCTAGAATTTCCAGACCTTTCTAGAACTTTTCTAGAATTTCCGTATTTTTTAGACATCTACAGACCGTTCTGGAAAAGTTACGAAAATTTAAGACCAAAAAAAAAAAAATCCCTATATAGTCGAAAAAATTCACGATTTGAAGCGGTGTGTTCCCATTTCGCCCAATTGTTAGGTTAGGTAGGGTTAGGTTAGATTATTTGAGATTGGGCGAAATGGGAATTGGGCCAAATGTTTTGGGCGAAATGGGGGTAAACCTTTGAAGCAGTTACAAAACAATATCGACAACGAAAGGACTCGAATTGAACTCGACACTTTTTTTTTGACAAAAAAAAAAAAAAAAAAAAAAAAAAAAAAATAACGAATTACTTAAAAAAAAATGAAAATAAGTTTTTTTTTCCTTAAATTTAACGTGGAAACTTATTTTAGATAATATCTCAGTGTCAACCTAAAATTATTCTACAGATCTGATTGGATATAGAAAGTATACTTATAGCTATGCCTATGAAAGAAACTAAACCAATAGACGACGAGGTTCGTGAACGATACGATAAAGATTTTGACTCGAATTGGTATTTGAACTCGTATTACACCGAAATTCTTCCGGCCGAAGAAAATTGTCTCAAGAAGTTAAACGATATTTTCAGTAAAGGTAATTCAATTTATCAAAATTCCTCTAATTAACGAGCGAACGATTAATCTCTAAAATCCAACCACGAAGGTAAGCTGGAAGGCCCGATTAAAAGATGCATCGACATTGGTTGCGGACCGACTGTTCATAGATTAAGCGCGCCTAGTAAGGTATGCGATACCTTGGTATACAGCGATTACAGCTCGAACAACCTAAAACTAGTTCGAGATTGGATAAAGAGTACCGCGAATAATCCAAATCAATTTCATATGTTTAAATTTTGCGCCAAACTGGAAGGATTTGGGTAAGCAAAATCATTTTTTAAATCGATTTAAAACGATAAAATCAAATCGATATTCAAATCGCCGGCAATCGATTAATCGTAGCTTCGTCTATCGGTTGTTGAAACCAGCCGAATCGGTACGAAACTGGTTCCCGAAGCAGTCTCGAGAAATGGAATTAAATCGATTCGAGAAAAGATGGTTTCTCGTTCGGCTACCGAGTCGGTTTCAACAACCGATAGATGAAGCTACAATAGCCGCGTTCACGGTACAGACTTTGACACCGCTTTTAAACCGTTTTGGAAGGTCAAATTATAAAATTTTGGGGTCACCCGTGTAGATTTTTGATCAAGAAACAAAACTAATATCTTGGAAAGACGATTTGAAAATTCGAAACGGTTCCAAGATGTCAAGTGTGAACGTAGCTTACAAATCGATTTATAAAGATAACGCGTGAACGCTTAAATCGATTTTGAAACGGTTTAAATCGGTTCCAAGGCCTAGAAGGAACGCGGCTAATATCTTTAAGTAAAACCGCTGTTTACTCTTAGTGAACTAGAAAAAGGGGCGGCGGAAATAGAGAACCGTATCAAATCTAAAGTGAAAAGAGTCTTGCCAATAAATGTCCTGATGACCAATCCCCTCATGGGTCAAATAGAAGAACCTTTCGACGTCGCTTTCACCGCGGCCTGTATAGAGGCAGCTTGCGACACCTTTGAATCTTACGTGTCCGCGATTAAGAACATCGCCACTTTAATACGACCAGGAGGTTACCTCCTACTTAAGGGATACGTAGGAGCCACGTTTTACGTCGTAAATGAAGTTGAATTCCCGGTTTTATTCATGTCCGAAGAAATGGTCAAGGAAGGATTGAATGAAGGTGGTTTTCAAGTTCAAGAAATTGAAAGTCTCGACTCCGTTGTTCCCGAGAACTTTATCAATGGTAAACCAACAGCTAATGCTTCTGGAAGCATTTTCGCAATGGCGCGGAAATTGTAAAGTTTGGAATAATTTTTAAATAACGCCAACTTTTAAGATTTTACGTAAATTAAACGGAAATTGGGCAGCATTTTCGGAAAAAAATGATATCAAAAGTCCATAACTTTATTGCGTAAAAGTAAACAACGCCACGTAACTGATTACTAATTAGAATAAAGTTATGGACTTTTATAAATTTTTAAATAAATATTTTACGCTAAACTACTTCACGGCGCTATGTAGAACACGTACTGAATTTAATTCAGATTTATCCGTTAATTTAAATTAATTTCAAATAAAATAAATTAAAAACATACTGTTAATTCCTCGGTTGTTAATGGTGTTATCCATGTTACATTTTTTTTTTAGTAAATTTTCAATAAAGACGTTTTGCTATTTAGAACTGAAGCTATGTAGGGCACCGCGAATATTGTGTACTAGTAAATTTGTATAAGGAAAACTTTTTACTGGACTAGGATGGAAATATTAAAACACCTGTTCCGAAACTGTCAAGATTATAGGGAAATTGATGTTAGAGCAGCCTCTTATGACGTCACATTATTCGTATACCGAAATTTCATTTCGCAATATTATACTAATAATATAGATTAACTCGGGCAATCCAACACGGAGTTGTCAGAGCAGCCAATGGAAATATAATAAACCCCGTGAAATATCCCTCTTTATAATTAATAATTTGTTAATTACCAATATATTGGTTATATATTGATTGATACCAAGTTAAACAAATTTTTAATTATGGGGAAAAAATTCATAAATAAACTTACTTTGCAGAATTTAGCTTAGATAGTGGTAATTCTTTCGAAGGTACGCCAGCAGCTGTCTTAATATCTGAAAAAAAAAAAAAAATATATACAAAATTATATTATTTTAAAAAATATTTAATCTAAAAATAAATTTACGTTAATTATTACATAAATTAAATCATCGCCTGTAGATCACAAATGATCGAAGGTAATTTGTAGTGTCAATCAGAGTTTGAAATCGGTAATTAGCCCTGGTAATTTAACTCGGTAAATTACAGGGTAACTTATTTATCCCTTTAAAAATACAAAACCTTATACTACGCTCAAGGACAGCCAAGTAATTTTAAAAAGCAATTATATATAATTAAAGGCAAAATAAATCAAATTTATATCATAAACGTTGAATTTTCTATGATAGTTAATTTTTTTAATAAATAAATACCATTTCCCAGGGGTGGATTCTTAATTCATTAGACTCACGTGATTTTAATATTATTTTCATCATTAATTTCTAATTTCTCTCACGGGTTTCAAGTTATTACGTATAAATGCATTTTTTATTAAAGGGAGAATGCAACCTAACAAAGTATGATTTTTTTATCGATTACTTATCGTTTAAATATCAGACTAATTCACTAATTAAAAAATTTATTAATATATTTAAAACTTACCATGAAAATAGGCTTAGCGGGATTCATGGAGATCAGCTGATGTTCCTCGCGTATAAGGTCTAACGACCAATCGAACGCGATTGTAAGTCTCGTGGAGATCTCTTGGGCCTTCGCTTATTGGTCGCTAGACCTTACACGGAGACAATTCAGCTGATATCCATGAATCCAGCTAAGCCTATTTTCATAGTAAGTTTTAAATTTTTTTCTAGTTTAATATTTGTTTCGTGGATTAGTCATTTTTAAACAATTATTAATTAAAGGGAGAATGAAAGGCCGAAACAAGCTATTTTTAATCGATAAAGAATGCTAAAATAATGAGAAAAACAATAATATAACTCACCAAAAATATTTCCTTATTTTATAATCAATTTCCAAAGTTCAGAAACTTGCGGATGCTAAGCCTTGGCTGCCTAGCTCGGCGAACTAGGCGAGCACGAGCCGTATTTTTTTTAATATTCCCGTCTGATCTAGTCGCCAATCACGAGCAAGCACGCCTAGTTTTAGCGTCGGAACTTTGGAAATTGATTATAAAATAACGAAACATTTTTGGTGAGTTATATTATTGTTTTTCTCATTATTTTACCATTCTTAATCGATTAAAAATAGATTGTTTCGGCCTTTCATTCTCCCTTTAATAAAATCACTCGTTGCATTTTCTCTTTAAGGGCGAAGCGAAAGAAGTTTGTATATAATAATAAACTAGTTTTATTCTAGTATTATTATTATATATATAAAAAAAGGAAAAAATATAAATGGTAGAGAGACGTGTAGAATTAGTAATTTTTGAAGTCCACACGAAACAAACGTCATTTGGGGGAACCAATTACATTTCATTGAGTATAAGTAGTGGTGCGATTTCATGGAGCTATAGGTGTGGAATTGGCTTTTAAATTTAAATTTAAATTTGTTTAAAGGGACAATGAAACCTAGCAACAAGTTATATTCGATGACTTCTTTATCGTTTAAATAGGCCTAATACACTAGTATAAAAATTAATCAATTTTTGATTTAAAAAGAAAGTAGGCTTAACAATAATTAATGGAGAATTTGATATCTTTCAGTTAAAGAGTCACTGAC
Source organism: Odiellus spinosus (assembly GCA_963920705.1). Lineage (NCBI taxonomy): Eukaryota > Metazoa > Arthropoda > Arachnida > Opiliones > Phalangiidae > Odiellus > Odiellus spinosus. Next base: position 22,770,615 of record OY987233.1, on the reverse strand, counting down.
GAATCACGTGAGAGACGCGCAATAGATCGCGACATAAAACGTTCAAATAAAGATTTTGCGCCAAATCCTAATTATTTTTAATCAAATGCCTCAAAAAATAATTAACACGAAATCAAAAAGGTCATTTTTAGGTTAAATATTAAAATTTAACCTCAAAATCATCAATTAAATCATTTTACGGTGATAAATTAGAATATTTATATCAAATTAAAAAATGATTAAATATAATTAAGTTCAATTAATAGCCTCAAAAATCTTAATTCGATGGAACGCGTCAAAGTCATTTTGCATTTTATTATTCATATTCGATCCAATGACGAAAACGTTAAGACTCAATAGAAAAAGCCTCGTAACTAAGACGCATTCAGCCTCTTTGGGCCAATCAAATGTTTACGTGGCGTAAGGACTAGAAAATTTCAAGTCCAAGAAATGGTTATTTTGCCACCCATAACCGCGGCCCCCTCGGGTTTAGCCTTCAAACAGCGAGGAATTATTATTAGAGTCTAACTAAGTCTGGAAGCTGACGGATGTTATTGTTGAATTTTGTTAAATTTAAGTTTTAAAGTTAGGTGGTTAATTTTAAATTAATCTTTCAATGATGGAGATGACATAAATATATGTACTAGATTTCAAGCGATAAAAATATGTGTATTGTAATTGTATACAAACTCTAACAAGCCAAGGTTTGCGGATTTCTCTTTTACGTTAATTAATTTTTATTATAAATTTTGTAACTCTTATACGACGAGACTTTCTTGGTAATTTTAAGTTTAAATTGAAATGATTGCAAATTTCATGAAATTTTTAGTAAAAGATTTTAAATTTAGGTAGTTTTTAATAATAAGATTTTAAAATTTGTAAATTTCTTAATAAAATCATTTTAAATTGGTGATTTTTTATAGATATATAGGGAGTTTGAAGGATTGTTTAGTTAAAGATAGCAAGTTTGAAGTGGTGAATAAAATATTACAAGCTTGGTGAATTTCTTAGTTATAAAATAGCAAGTTTGGTGAATTTCTTAGTTAAAAATAGCAAGTTTGGTGAATTTCTTAATCAAAAATAGCTAGTTTGGTGAATTTCTTAGTTAAAAATAGCAAGTTTGGTGAATTTCTTAGTTAAAAATAGCAAGTTTGGTGAATTTCTTAGTTAAAAATAGCAAGTTTGGTGAATTTCTTAGTTAAAAATAGCAAGTTTGGTGAATTTTTAAATAAAATATTACAAAATTGGTGAATTTCTCATTTATATATTATATTATATAATATATAAATTATATTATTATGACTATTATATATAAATTATATTATTATGATTATTATACTATACATAAATTATATTATTATGATTATTATATTATACATAAATTATATTATTATGATTATTATATTATATATAAATTATATTATTAATTATGATTATTATATTATATATAAATTATATTATTATGATTATTATACTACACATAAATTATATTAAATTATATCATTTAAATTTAAATTAAATAAGATATTTTTTTTTTACACGCAGTTCAATTTTTTTGTTTTTTCTTTTTTCAAATAGGTACCATTACAATCATCAAATAACTTAATTATCGCCTGACGAGTGATGGATGTGAGTCCAAGGGATTTAGAACTAGAGCCATTAAAGGCGAGTGTATCTCCGTTATTGGATAAACTATCTATTATCGAGGCACCATCTAAAGAAACAAATTCAGCCATAAGAGTGCGCGATGTAAATTCTTCGTACGTTGGGAGTGCTAATAAAATATTAAAGGGCTTAAACTTGAATGTCTACGTCGGTTATATGTAAGTATTACTTTTCAAAACATATCTTTAAATACGAACATAAGGAAAAGTATCGAAATTAACAGAAAAATTAAGAATATTTTTTACAGGGTGACCACTGAAAATTTGAAAATCCTATATAGGAAATATAGGAAATTTCTTTGCGAAATATAGGATAATATAGGAAGAATTTTATGTAAAATATAGGATTAAATAGGAAGAAATAAGTGGAAAGTATAGGATAAAATAGGAAAATAATTAATTAAAAGTAGGAACCATGTTTATTATTGCGTCACAACTCTCGCCACCGGTTTAAACGTGGTATTAATATGATCCAATTGCTTAAATAGTATGGAATTTTACAGACTATTTTAACTGGAAAATGTACGGTTAAGCTAAAATAATCTTATACAGCCACGGCTGACAGTATGATTTAGAACTTTACCCTTAACTAGAGATTTGGAGTAGAAATAAAGGAGATTATAGGAATTGACATTAAATTATAGGAGAAAATAGGAATGAGGTGAAAATATAGGAAATATAGGAAAAGTGGTCACCCTGTTTTTAACAAACGTTTTTCTGAATCTAATTAGTTACTGAAAATCCAAGATTGTTTTTCTTATTATTTTTAATCTTTAATATTATTATTATTAACTGCATAGTGAAGTATAAATTATTTTTAATTTGAAGGAGCAAATACAAAAACATTAAAGTTTTTTTGTAGGAGCTTTTCCGAGAACACGCTACTTTTCAAGCTATCTTATATCCTTTTCAGACGAGGTTTTAACTAGCGGGTTTAATCAGATTTAATCGTATTTTAATCACGATTAACCGGGATTTATTTAACTGAGAAGGCTAAGTAAACCTCGGTTAAATTACGCGATAAAATTTAACAGTTTTTACAAAAATGTATTAAAAAACTAAAGCCCAAAATCTCATTGAATTTAATTTAAATTAAAACGGGGACTATCTTACTATCATTAAAATCTTAAAATATCTTAAAAATTCGACAACAACCGTACTCAAGGTTACGTAACCAATTTAATACAGCGACAGATACAGGTTTGTAATCCGTGAAGCCATTTTTTATTAATGGTTCTAATGTTATAGAAATATCCATACACGCGTTTAAAAAATACCAATTTCTTTTTTCTTAAATTTCTTAGAATAATATAGTGGTCTAGCCAAGGTTTTTTTTAATAAACAAGATGGGTAAGCCCATAAGATAGCCACACCTATCGTGTTAGTTTAACCCAAATGAAACTCAAATTTATGGTGATTGTCTCTAAAATGTACAAATAGTGAGCCCTTATTTTGAGGTTTAATCATACGCGACTAGTAATTTTTCCAACTCATGACGTTTTTCGTCATTTCTGGGGACACACCGATTTCATACTTCAAGACAGTACGGTACAAAATAAGAGCCTACACCACGGGGAGTGGTGTGGCTAAAAAATCGGTTTAACCGCCAGCCTGAATTGTGAATTGTTCTCCAATTTAAAAATAAATGTCGCTTCTGAAATTATGTTCACTGAACCGTGAATTATAAAACAAGACGGTTTCGTAGGACCACGTGACGTGACGAAAAATCGTCATACCGTTCGCGACACGCCTTGTTTCCTAACGTAACTCGCAACCAAATGTTAGAGAACATTTCTTAGACGTAGTAGCCACAGTTTTTTTTTTTTTTTTAGATTCAAATTCCCTGACTTCTGCAGTTTTTCCCTGACCTTTTCCAACGATTTTCCCTGATCGTTTCGGCTAATACTACCCAATTTTTAACCTTTTATTTTTTATATAATCGCGTTCGCCAAACTTTGTTGCAGGCGTATCTTTGTTGTAATCAAATCCGCGGATAATGATTGGAATTTCCTGGCTTCTTAAAAGATCGTTAAATTCAATGACTTTTTTGGTTCATTTTCATTTTCCCTGACTTTTCCCTGACATGTGGAAACCCTGTTAATCTCTAGAAGCCGCTGTGCCTATGACAAACGACAACTTATCCTGTTAACAAACTGAGTATGTTTTACAGTAGGTTGATTCACGCGTACGACTGCGCCTGATCACTATAGTGACTCCCAAACTAGTTTTAACGTAACTAAAAACATCCAGCGTACAGTTATAGCGTCACTGGCTTACGTTCTATAGTATTTTTATATTTAAATTGTAATTCAACTCAAAATATACAATATAACTAACTTTTCCTATAAGCCTTTGTTCAAGAACATTAAATAAATTGGTGATATTTTGAGAACAGTTCGGTCGAATTCTTCCTTTAAATATAGAAGTAATACGTCTTCTCAATGTAGTAATTAAGTAATCAAGGTCGTAATCAGTTACGTACAGAATTTACGGAAGTTCTTAGCCTCTTATACGAGATAAATTTCAATAAATATTATTATATTTCAAAGATAAACGTAGCTATAATAACAATATTATTAATCACATCTTTGATTAATTGTTGAGAGATTATAGGCACTCAAAAACGAGCTACTAAGCTCTAAATTACAAAGATTAGAATTTTAAAAGGTGATAAGAGATTTAGTAAAATAAAATATTTAACGTGGAAGTTTTAACGCAGATATGTGGAAATATCAAGTCATGTTTTTATCAATTTTGCTACTAAACAAAAGCGCTATTTGCGTATAGTAAAACCATAGATTAACAACAAGGAATGAGGCGATTTCTATCGAAATTATTGGTATTTTGTGTTGAAGAGTCTAAAGACTGTCACAATTATTTTCCAAGTCCTAAATTGATATTTAAAAAATTCATTTAATACCATTGAAAACTCTCCGAATTCGAATGCTTTGGATTTTTTTAGAGAATAGCCTCCCAGTACTCAATTTTATAGCTAGTGACTTGGTTATTAAAATTTCCGAATTACTTATTTTCACCAAAGAGATATATGACGAGTTAATATCTATTATTAAGCTAGAAATAAATTTAAAACTTACAAGTAAAATAGGTTTAACAAATCATTAATCCAGATAATATTTTAATCTTTTTTTACGAAATCTAAAAATGAAGTTACACTCAATTTTCTCCGGGCTACCTTTAAGACTTTATTTTGGAAATGGCGAATAGCAACTCGATGCAACTTTGAATACGCGCGATTTGCTTCAAAGATTCCATTTAACTATAGGGCTACTAAAATAAATAAACAAATTTCCTTATAAGTTAATCATTAAGGTTATATAAAAATTTAAAGTCTATACGCAACCTGACTCGGTTCGGGCAGCTCGTCGAATTCATTTATGAGAAATTGTAAAAAATTCCCAAGGGTGTAATTACATTTCAATTATCTCCAATACAATAACGAAATTGGAAAATACAAACAGATATCGACCATATAAACCAAATAACCAGGATTCAAGGAAAGAGGACCAAAATATAAAATGAATTTCGTCTACTTTTGTTGTTATATTTGGTCAAAATCAGTTAAAAGTTAAATTTTGAGCAATTTTTACCAAATTAGATGTGTTTCTCTAATTTCTTTCGTTATTCTATATGGAGAGCGTTGAAATGTAAGTAAAAAAGTATAAGACAGCACTAACTTGGGTTCTTTACTGTTGTACTAGTAATAAACTATTTACTTTTGAGAAATAAATTAAATTTAAATTAAAAAATTTAATTTTTTTTATTTTATTTTTTTTTTTTCAATTTCTTGTGACTAAATTCGTGAAATTTGCGCGAGATCTATTTTTCCAAGGCCCGAAGTGAGTCAGATTACGAGTCTACTTTAAATATTTAATGTTAAATTTAAGGTAAATGTTTTGTTTAATTATTATTATTATTATTTATAACATTCTTTAAAGTCCAAGTCTCGTAAAAAATAAATTATCTCGTTTAAATGTTACTATTTTCGACAAAGTTTAACTTGTGTAGTTGTTTTTTTGTTATATTATATAAAATTTGATTTTAAAATATCTATTGAGTTATTAGAATCATCCAATTTAAGTGAAACAGCTCAAAAATCCAACTAAAACCGAGAGAGATTCAACGAAAAAGTCGACTCGTATTTAAATTTTCATTTGAAACTCGTAGACATTTCGAACATAAGGAAATAATTTACATAATTTGGATGATTGCCAACAGCCTTCAAAATGCATAATTAATTATTTAACTAAATTTAATGATAATAAATTCAGTACGGTATGAACAACCATGAACATCGCTAGCCCGCAAGAACATGTTCTTACAAATAAGGCTTTCGAGTTCCAAGACGAACCTAATCGAAACAATAACGTTATACCCCTATCTACTAATATACCAGTTAAACTAATAACGGTAAAAATTAATAAAGCTTGCCTAAGTTATAAAAACTCGCCAGAACTATCACGCGGAAAAAACGCGTTGGATAATGTTTCGCTCTCTTTGACTTACGGAGAATGGTGAGTTTTTGTAAAAACCTTTATTACCGCTGTTACAAGCTCGAAGCGGCGCAATTGTTCGCTTAAACAATTAAAATAATTTTGGGGCTATTAAAAAATATTTCTTACATATTTAACTTAAGTATCGGGTCGTTGATAAAAATTACTTGAATTTACAATTCATCACCCCTTTAAAAAAAACATTTACATTGATAAAAAATTTCGAGCTTTGAATTACATAAATTTATATTGATTAAGCTTTCAAAAGTCATATGGTCTTGTAGGCTGAACAAACTCAAGGATAGTCTACGCGTAAAATGAATAACCGTGAAAACTAAATTTGGAAATTGTTTTATTATAGAACCAGATTCTCAGTAAAAATCCAAAATTCCATATTATTAAAAACCTCTATTTAAAACATCTATTTCTAAAAGAAGATTGCGGCAAAAATTATTTTCTATCTATTCCTTATCGTTTAAAGGGATAATGCAATCTACTAACCAATGATTTTTATTAAAAATTTAGATTCATTATCGTTTAAATAGCCCTAATCCATCATTAAACAAAATTACAAATAAATATTAAACTAGAAATAAATTTAAAACTAACCCCCAAAAATAGGCTTAGCATCTGAATTTCTTTGCACTGATTGGTCAGCGAATAATTGAATGTTATTGGAAGTCTCACGTTAAGATCTCGCCTTAATTAAGGAGCCTTCGCTCATGAGAAGAAATTGGTAATCTCCATGAATTTTTTAAATTTATTTCTAGTTTAATATTTATTTGTATTTATTTTTTAAGAACTATTTACTATTAACAACGGATACCTATCTTAATAGATAAACGCGAGTAATAAAACCTGGTATTCGTAAGGGTCCTCTAACGTCCAAAACAGTAGAAACTAAAGAAACATCTCGCGAACAAAAACTAAAACTAAAATTGATAATTTAGAATTGGATAAAATCGTGTAGTTTTGGGAGAAGATTTTTACGTCAAGATTATCTAGTCAATAATTTTAGGCTTGACGTTTTCTTTAACAACGTCAATACAGTGATAAAATATCACTCCGGGTATTGGTGTAGTTTTACAAAGTGCAGAATATATAAATATAGTTTCAAAATGTTATCAAAGAATTATTATCGCGAAGATTGTAAGACAGCGAAAGGAAATGATCGAGTTGCGTTAGGAAAAAAATTGAAATTAATTTTCTAATATGGATTACCAAGAATCTGGTCCTTCGAATTCCTTGATAAATTCGCGTTTAACTTCATTACCGGAAGTAGAAGGTACCACCATCAGTAGCGACTTTAAATACGCGGTTAAATTAGACTCGGTTTCATTTTCGTACAAGACGAAGTTGGGAGGAGAATGTTTATCAGTCAATGACCTAATATTTCGAGTGAAGATTGGTGAAATGTGAGTTAAAATGAAATATTATCAGTATAGTTTATTTAAAACAAATTTTCGTGGGTTTATTAACTCATTCTTAAGAAATTGGTTTAATAATAAATGAACGGATTTGCGAACATTGAAAGTAGAATCTTGGTATAGAAAGTGTTCAAAATTGAACACATTCAATGTTCAACGTTGAACACCAAAATTTCATTTTGAATTCGTGAAAACTATATATCTGCCTCGCTCTAACTTTAAACAAATATTATTTTTAAAAGATATTCAAAATATCGCTCTAGAGTTAGAATTTTTTTCTAAAATACCATACGTAACGTAATACCGTCCGTCATAAAAAGGGATATTTGGAATTAAACGGTCCTATACTTTTTGAAAGCAACTCGATAAAAAATACGACTTTATAAAACATATCTGTCGAATCTCGAGTTAAACATCTACAATTTATCTTTTACAGTTACGCTTTACTTGGTCCAAGTGGATGCGGTAAAACAACTTTACTCAAAATAATAAATGGACGACTTTGTCCGGACAAGGGAGACGTTTCCCTATTTGGACGACCATTGAACAAGTTACCAATTCGCAAAAGAGGACCCCTAATTGGTTTCATGCCACAAGTGAGATAATCTCACGATTACGTAGAGATTGAAGTTAGATTTCCAATTTTGAAAATACCAAAAAAATACGGAAAAATCTTAAATTTTGGCCCAATTTTTCTTACGTTCAATCAAGAAGGATCAGATAAGGAGAGGAAATGTGGGGCTACGTTGAGTTAGAGAGAGAAGAGCCAACCTCCCACTCGGGTGGAAAGGGGGGATAGGAAATTCTCGAGGTAAACTGTTGTCACGTGGTCGCTTGCTAGCGCGTCTCATAAAGGATTCGTTTTACCCACGTGACAACATTTTACCACGAAACGTCTCTACCCCCGTTCTCCCAGAGTTGGAGTTTAGGCCGACGCAGTAGGAACCGCGCCGTCCCCACATTTCCTCTCCTTATCTGATCCTTCTTGGTTCAATGAGGAACCTTTTTCGGTGGATCTGGAATAACTAGCATTTAGAAAATTTTGTCGGGATAGTCTGAATGAAACTGAAGACTCGATGCTATGAGAATTCAGAAACCGTTAAATCCAGAACAAGAAATTTAAATCAAAATATATTTGCTTTGACTCTTAGGAACTTTGCCAATACGCTCAATTTACGATAGAAGAAACAGTATCCTTATATGGAAAACTTCAAAATATGAAAAACTCGGCGATTCAAGAACAATTGAGGAGTCTAATTACCTTACTGGAACTTCCTCCTAAACACAAGAAAGTTGGAACCATAAGGTAAATTTCAGAATCAAAATATGAAATTAGTAAAGAGATCCACTCTGTATAAGATGACCCTCTGTTGAAACGGAGTTGGCGAAATTGATAAAGGAACGCAATTTAACGCGATGGACCGTTTGAAAAACGTCACACTTACGTAAAGGTGACGTCACTGCTACTTTAAGTACGTGGTGTACATGGTGTACAAAAGAGAAACCAACAAATTAACCACAATGAATCTCTAACTGGGGTTCGCCGCCTTACAATGTGTCCCTTTAAACCTCAATTGACAATGTGTCAATTCCCCTTGAACAATAATATAATTGTACTTTTGTTTGTCTTAGCGGAGGTCAACAAAGAAGAGTATCTCTAGCATCGGCTCTAATTCATAGTCCACCCCTTTTAATTTTGGACGAACCAACAGTCGGCGTTGACCCTCTTCTTAGGTTAAAGCTATGGAAGTACCTAACTGGCCTATCAGCGAATCAGGGCACTACCGTGATATTAACGACTCATTACACGGAGGAAGCGAGAACAGCTTCTAGGGTATGGAATACAAATGATTTAATCACTTAATTTAATTCAGCGCAGTTTTTCTCAGTCATCAAACGATAAAGGCCCTATCTGATCCGAAATTTGCCCCTTTAAAATTCTCTTCCCTTACGAACAAAGCCTATCCTTAACTGTACAATTTCTTACGGTCAAAGAAAAGAAGTAGACTTTAAATTGGATCAGAAGCCGATGAAACCCTCCTTTGAAGTCTATTACTCCCGGGTCTCGTCTACCCCTCTCTGCATGGGTTATTCTCAAAAGGCGCGATTCGTACGCCTCCTAACGGTAGATGTTTTCGGAGCGGGAGCTCGTCGAGCGAATATCTCTAGCAGCCTCGGAGTTCGTCCAAAAAACGTCGTCGTTTGTGGAGAGAGAGAATTTCCAATTTTCCGTAGACAGGGGGGATGAAGTAGGACCCCTTCTAACTCGTAAAATTGTGAATTTTACCCATACAGAGAGGAGCGCTATATTTAACATTGGAGTAGTAGACTTCAAAGGAGGGTTTCATCGGCTTCTGATTGGATTTAAAAATCGCGGATAGTCGCTTTAAGGAAAGTTTTAATAAAGGTTAGGTTAATTTTGACGAAGTATCTTTATATTTGACCCCAAAATTAAATATTTTGACCTTTCAAAAACGGTGAAAGGTTTTTTTTCTATAGGTTGGTCTTATGAGGAATGGTGAAATTCTAGTCGAAGGAACGCCAGAGGAAATTATGAGAAGGTTTAGAAAACATACTTTGGAACTGTGCTTTTTGGAAATTTGCTCGCAAAAAGAAGCCACTATTCGCCATGAAAATGACGATGCCAAAAATACATCAAAAACTAAGATTAATAACTCTAACGAAGAGATTGCTTTGAAAGAAAAAGAGCCTGTTCGAAAGGTAGATATTTAAAAATTCGCAGAGATAAATTCTGTCCTAAATTGAGTTGTTATAAAAATTTTCATCGCTTGTATATATACTTATGGGTTTAAATTTAAATGAGATTAAGTCAGCGGTAAATTCATAAAACACGAATGTTTTCTTAAAATTGAGTACAATTTTCGGAAAATTTACCTAGTTGAATTATTTAATGAGTGATTAGTTAAAATAACCTACACGCAAATTAAAATTGATATTCAAAGTTTGCCTTAACTGTAGTGAAAATAGTTACCAACTATTATTATTATGCAAAAAGTATAACTTAAAATGAGCCATTTTGCCCAAATTTCATGAAATAAATTTAATAAACAGGGACGGTACGGTTTAATTAGAGAATTGCAATATTTAATAGCAAAATTCCAGGTCCGATTACTGTCGTTGAAACTTTTAATTAATGTCAAAAGGTGTCTAACGTTTAACCGTAAGTATTTAGAGTATCAATTCAACAAATAACTTATTAAAAACTCGCTTTAAAATTGTGAAAACCGTATATTTTTGCAGGGTTTTAGTTTTTCCATAAAAAGTTGGAAAAAATTCGTGTTTTCTGAAGTTAGAGCTGATTCTCCCTTAAAGGGAGAATGCAACCTAATTACAAGTGATTTTTTATCGATTCCTTATCGTTTAAATAGGCCTAATCCATCGATAAAAAGTTTACGATACAAATATTAAACTAGAAATAAATTTAAAACTTACCCTGAAAATAGGCTTAGCGGGATTCGTGTAGATCCTGAATCGCGTCCGTGTCAGGTCTAGCGACCAATGAGCGAAGGCCCGTCGTTCACGCGAGATCTCCGCGAGACTTACGACGCGCGCGATTGGTCGCTAGACCTTACACGCGAGGAAAACAGGACCTCCATGAATCCCACTAAGCCTATTTTCAGGGTAAGTTTTAAATTTATTTCTAGTTTAATATCTGTTTGTAAATTTTTTCAGTAGTGGATTAGGCCTATTTAAAGAATAAGGAATCGATAAAAAATCACTTGTTGTTAGGTTGCATCCTCCCTTTAATTATAAATGCAATTAAATTGAATATATTCCGAAATAGATTGACTGTGACGTATTAGAACAAGAAGATACTAATACGAAAAACAATTTGAAACGATCTTTCTGGTACACGTCATTCCGGAAACACAAAGAACACGGAATTCGGATGACGCGTCATAGCTTTTCACTTCACGATTATTACAAGAAAGTCACGATCGTATTATGGAGAAATTTCTTATTTTCCAAGAAGAATTTTCCACTTTTAATATTTCAACTGATAATACCGCTTCTTACGGTGACATTAATTAGTTTATGCGTGGGAACTAAGTTATTCGACGTCCCAATCGGATTGGTTAACGAAGAAGATCCACCAACATTTAGTCAAATATTCGTAGATTCCATAGATCATGGAGCAATTAAAATTGTAAGTACTGATTAAGTCTGTTTTTAATTAATAATATTATTAATATTATTATAACAGTTTATAATAATTACGTTACAATTAAATGGTCAACCAATCATAAACAGTTCCTTGACCAGTACCAAAATATTTAATTTCTCCGACCATTTGGGCTGATTTTCAAATTCCCGACTTTTCTCTAATCTTTAGGGGCCCATTTTCAAATTCCCCGTCTTTTTACCGACCTTTTGACCCAATTTTCAAATTCCTTGACCTTTCCAGCTCGTGTACGAGCCATTCACCCTCAATTTTAACATTTTATTTTAAAATTACAGAATATGTACAGCAACATTGAAGATGGTATAGCCGCGGTAAGAAAGTTAGAGGTCAAGGGTTTCATTCATATTGGTCCAGAGTTCTCGCGGTGCGTTTATAACAAGATTCGACTGGGAATGGCGGTTGATAATCAAACAATCCAGTGTAGTACAGTGCGGACACACTTCGATATGACGAGTAAGTACGTTAGTATTTGTATATTTTCAAGTATATTTGAACTAGACTTTGCAACTGATTTTTATTGGGCGACAAATAAGATTGGACTTCGTTTTAAATTATATAGCCTAACTCTTTAACGTTACAGATAGTATTCTGTTCGCGATCATTCAACACAGTATTATAAAATCTTATCAACGGTTTCAAGTAGAAGTACTACAACTGACGGATCTGGAAGTGGATAGAACAACTTTTCCAATTGATGTATGATATAATTTTATCATATTTGGCTCTCCCATTAATTACAGCATGTATGATAGTAGTAAAACCCATAATCGTAAAATATTGCTATAACAGGGTTGCCACAGATTTTTCATAACAAAATTCCTCGACTTTTCCAGGTTTTCCCTGACCATCTACAACGTTTAAAGGTTTAAATTAGTAGAACTCCAAGGTTGCTAGTGATTCGCGCGGGAGGTCATCCTCGCGTGAATCACCTCTCCCCAAAAATAGGTGTTCTGTTAGACAGTATCAAGGAAGATCAGAGAAGGAGAGGAAATGTGGGGCTGCGTTGAGTTAGAGAAGAGCCAACCTCCCACTCGGGTGGAAAGGGGGATAGGAAATTCTCGAGGTAAACTGTTGTCACGTGGTCGCTAGCTAGCGCGTCTCATAAAGGATTCGTTTTACCCACGCGACAACATTTTACCACGAAACGTCTCTACCCCCGTTCTCCCAGAGTGGGAGTTTAGGCCGACGCAGTAGGAACCGCGCCGTCCCCACATTTCCTCTCCTTCTCTGATCCTCCTTGACAGTATACTGTGAAAAACTATTCGTAAAAAACGTGCTTTTCTCAATAGGGACTTTCCATAAATGTTTTGAAGGCTCAGATCCCATATAATACATTTTTACACATATTTATGGAAGCCTCCCTGGTCTAACTGAATCCATACAATGAGATTCCACTATTTTATTTTTGGATAATATAAAATTCCCTGTCTTTTTCCTGACCTTTGGACAATTTTAAAATTTCCAGACTTTTTAGACCAATTTTGAAATTCCCTGACTTTTCCAGGTCTGTGGCAATCCAGCATAAGGTTTGGTTACTAGCTAATCCTTATACGAATGTTATTAAAACATTCAATCTAAACGTTGGCGCCGACTTTTTTGGTTGCAGATGTCTAATAGTACTTATGGATACGATGAGGAACCATTTTCCCATTTCATTTTACCAGCGGCCATCACGTCACTATCATTCTACATGCCATTACTGGCTAACCTATTCACCTTCATGTTGGAGCGAAAAAGCGGTCTACAAGACAGACTACGCGTTTCCGGGGTGACTTTCAACCAATTACTCGTATCGCAGTTCCTAACTCAAACCATTATAGTCTTCTTTCAAGTACCCCTGGCTATATTGGTTCCTATTTTGGGATTTCATCTACCCTTGCGGGGATCAATAGTACTAACGTACTTATTACAAGTGACTCAAGGTGTCGTTGGTTTATCATTAGGTGAGTAAGGCCCTATCTACTCTATAAATTTGCCCCTTTAAAATGCTCTTCCCTTACGCCCACAGACTAGCTTTGACTGTACAATTTGTTTTGTACAACGTCGTCTGCTAAGTTAGAAAAGAAGGCGACTTTAAAGGGGATTTGAAAATCGCAGATAGTCCCTTTAAAAGCCCTATTTGCTTTGAATTTGCCCCTTTAAAATGCTCTTCCCTTACGTGCACAGCCTAGCTTTGAGTGTACAATTTGTTACGGTCAACGTCGTCTGCTAAGATAGACTTTAAAGGTGATTTAAAAATAGTCCCTAAAAAGATTTGAATACCCAATAAAAACGTCTGCACCCATTGAATTACGCGGGTTAATGAAAACCTTGATATATTTACAACAAGGGAAAGGTTTATTACTAAACTTTAAGTTAAAGAGACTTAGAAGCATTTTTGGATGAAGAATAGATATTGAATCACTTGATTTTTTTTCATGTAAACACTAACCATTCAATATTTATCGAAGGATTCATAATTTCGGCCATAACCCACAACGAAAATATAGCCATCATGATAGTCCTGGCTTTATTGTATACAAATTTGAGTTTGTCTGGTAAGATTCAATCAAATTATCGAAAATGTATAAAATGTAAGAATTATCTTTAAATCGTTAGGTTTTCTTTGGCCTATGGAGGGAATGCCTCGCGCGATACGAAGCGTAGCCTACTTTGGCCCCGTCACAATGCCAATTGAAGCTCAAAGGTCCATAATGCTCAAAAGTTGGACTCTATCGCAACCAACCGTGTATCTAGGATTCATATGTACATTTTCTTGGTCATTTATATTTTTAACCCTAACGGCAATTGTTTTAAAAGTGAAGAATGAAAATTGATACCCATTATTGTTTAGAACTTAAAACACGTAAAAGCTTTAGTAAAATCGTGTACCAGATTTGCATATCATAGGTATACCATATATGTTTACACTTGTTTAAAGGTTATGTATTTAATTATTTTAAGTATATTGTAATTTAGGTTTTATATACTATAAAAGTTAATGCTCAATTATATTTCACCACTTGTACTTTAGTTTTTAAAGTAAAATTGGTAAATTTCTCAATAGTGAGAGAGAAAACCAAAAATAACGTTCATAAGAGTCGCTAATTCCATTGGATCACTCTCAAGAGGCTTCTTGTTATCCCTCGTCATAAAGCATCGAGTAGTGGAGAGTAAAATTAAAAAGATTGCATTCCCAATCAAATCAGTTAAAATAATGCTCTTTTTCGGTTGCTCTCTCGAAAAAAACAGAGCAATTAAAGTTGCCCCGCGAACAATCGATTTCCCAGTGGAGCCTAAAAACGTTTCTCAACAATATGAAACTCTCATACTCGGAGTGATTTCTCCAATGCAAATAACCAAAACGTCCTATGACTAAACAAGCCAGAAGCCTGTCGATTTATGTTTACAACAAATACTACTATGCAAGATTACCTTGACTAGGCTGACTAATACTCTAAGCATTAATTTATTCGTGGTCTAAGCAGGCGCGGTTCTAAGTGACGAACAATGGGGCCGCGGGTTAAGTTCAAGCCCGTTTTATAAATTACGTTTGTAAAAACAAGGCCATGAATAAAATTAACTAAGTAGAAATGTTTGGGGGTACCGTCAATAACCGCGCCTGGGGCTCAAAATGTTAAAAATGATAACTCACCCAAAATATGTTGATACGCTGTCTTCAATCCCGATTTATCCGAAGAGCACATCCACTTTAGTCTTTTAACTCTTTCATAAACTTTAAAATTCATTATAAAACCGACTATCTTAGAAATTAGATTAAAACAACAACGGATAGACGTATGTCTAATGGACGCCATTTTTTGAAAAGAGAAAAACGTTAAACAAAGCAGACGAAGTTTAAGGTGGGCTTTAAAATTCAAAGGACTGTAAATAAGCCAATTATAAATTGGCGACCGAAACGCTGATGCTAAGATTATATAAATGTACAGAAAATTTTATGTATTGCATTTTTTCCCACATTACCAGAAGTCGTTTCATTTGCAAAATTAAAATTGAGTGACCATCAGTTGGGAATATATAAACCAAGGCTATTAGTTTGAAGGAGCTAATAGCGAATTCCAATGGAATAAACATTCTCTCGCATGGAGCAATAACAACAGGAGACTATAAATAGGCATGGCCAACTTAGATCAGCTCTTCCATTGCCTAAGATGGTGGGCCTTACAGGCTGATCTAAGTTGGCCATGGAATGAACCAATCATGTGATCAAATTTGAAAGGAGAGCGCGCGCCATAAAGTAGTTTAAAAAAAAAAAAGGGATAAAATAAAGAGCGCGATCATTGTTAATCACTTTTTGTATTAAGAAATTGGTCTATTATTTCATATTTTCAAGCCTAATGGTGGACAGTTTTTCGTGTGTTTTTCTTTGGCCTAAATCTAAACATTTAACTTCACAAAGAACAAAAAAAAAACATAACTGACCTTCCAACACTTTTATTTTTTCACCAAGATATAAAATTTATATTCCTTGACAATATCATTACTGTCCCTCGTTCAATTATAGCAAACAAAATCCTACCCCATAAAGGTCCCCTTGACAGCGTTTGTTTTTTCAGTTCATTTATGCACGGTAGCACTTTAGACTTAATTGTTGCTTTCTAAATTTGTCAGTCAATTATAAAAGTTTTACTAAAACTTTATACATTCGAATAACGAAGAGTTTTCCCTCCTATTTTTTAGCATCCAATTTAAATAAAAAATTAAGAATGAACGCAAATACACGTATACGAAGCTATTTTAAATAACAATCACGGAAAAAACAATACGGAATATGTATAGGAAGACATTCAAATCATGTAATAGCAGTAAAAATAGATTATATTTCATAAATTCAAAAGAAATAAGATTTTTCTCGTGATTTGCAAACCTGATTTCAATGTTTTTTTAGTGTAAATAGCCTGTTTATGTTCGTTACCTTCTAAAAATGAAAAAATATACTGACCAGTACTATTCCGTCAAAGGTATATAAACCTTTAACTTCGTAATCTTTTAAAGAAAATTGGACAGATATACCCAAATTCGTCTTTCTAATCTAAAACTTTTGTTTAATCTTAGTCAATCACCACAGATTTGCTTTTAAATTTATTTATACTTAATTTTTTTCTAATTGTCATTCAAGAAGCGCATCGTTGGTTTGAACCTTCTTAAAACTAACTCAAATTCGTGGACGCGCTATTTCTCGTAAACATGATTGAAAACTACTAGATCCGCACTCATTGAAAGCGAGTTTTAAGTTAAACTTAATTGGTCGCGAAGTTCTACGCTGCAAGGGCTATTAAGAAAGCATGCGTAACTAACGTAATATTTCTTTGAAAATAATATGAAATTAACTTTTTCGATCATGAAATAATGATTAAAATCTTACGAAGCGTGATTAAACGAGGGAAAAAGTTTCGGACAAAAGTACCCGTTATGGAAATGAGAAATATTCCGTACGTAACTTAAGCAAATAACAGTCCACACGCGTTAATTTTTGTTTCATATTCAATTAGGCTTAACCAGGGAATTTTTGTATTTTTATATTAATTTTTTTCCCCCCTATCGAAGAAAAATAATAAAAAAAAGGTGTATAATTTTTGATATTCTATATTTCTTAATAAAAAGGATTGGAAGGTCCTTTAAATCCAACCATCTCACCTATAATTTTTTTCATTGTTATATTTCATTTATTTTTATAATTCTGAAAACCCCAGTTTCATTTTTATTTTATTTCTTTTTTTCCCCCGAAGAATTCTTTACATTCCAAATTCTTTCGCTTCATCTTCGGTAATATCACCATACTGCCATAGGTTTAACTATAGAAACAAAATTACGATTGGTCAAATACCAATTATGTAGGAGTCATCGTAGGTACGGTCACGATATCTTTTCTTAAAATCGATTTAAAACAGTGAAATCAAACCAAGATTACGGAACTTCGAATAAAAAGGGCCTTGGCTGGAGAAAAAGTTGTCAGGGGGTGAAGAAATGTTTGTGGCGCCCTCTAATATCACAAAACCAGACCAATATTACCATCCCTATACCCTATCGCGCCCAGAATGTCCCCCAAGTCCACCCCTACCATCTACAGCCATACAAATACAAATTATTTCACAAATACAGAGATTTTACCGGTAATTTACCAACTACGGTAATTTTAGAACTCTAATCCAAGCGTTAACTTAAACCTAAATAAAATTGTAAGAAGAATGATTTCACTCACCCTTTTCTTTCTGGCTTCTTCCTCAGACGCGATGTAATCTTTAAGAAATTTCTGGAACCTTCGTTCCCTCTTTCTTTCCACTAATAGCAGACCTTCGCCAATAAGCCCCTTGACGATATCGTCTCCATCTTCCGTTACCAGGGTGACGTAATCAACTCCCGCTAACTTGTACTCTACGTTCAATTTTAGCACTTGGTTGTTGGTGTCATGGTGAAAGACGTATCGAGCTTCCTCTAATATTTCAGGCTGAAAAGTGGAAATTTTCTCTATATTATAGATTTTCCGTGACCTTTTCGGAATACTTACGTCTTTCGGGAGAGAAATACAGGCAAATGCGTATTCGTGAGCACCGTACGGGACGCCGTGATATAAAGTAGGCAGCGCTGCTAACTTCGTGGATTGGGTTTCTTCTCTCTGCGAATTGTTAATCGAATCGTAACGTTTCTCTATTAAATCTAATCGCCAGATCATTTCTTACGTTTCCAAAGTCTACGTAGAACACTTGAATTGCGCTTCCATTAACTTTTTCAATTCTAACACGATACCAAAGCTCATCTTCGCTAAATTTCGCTACGCAAAGATCTCCTTTTCTAGGCGTATAGGCACCGGGTAATGGTGGGCTCGATGTTAATTCTTGCCTCATTTGCGATTGCATTTCTTCTAATCGTTTTCCTATCAAAAGCGATAGACAAACCCGGCTAAGTTCCTCAACTTCAAAGATACATTTTTATATAAAGAGTGAGAATTTTACCATCTTCTTCGTGTTGCGCGTAGAAGTTCAGATCGGGTTTGATTTCGGTAATAATAACTTTCTTGTAGTTAACGTTTCTATCCGAATCTTCATTCTCAATCAGTTCGTCAGCCTTAGGCTCGACATAATTTTGCCATATCTGTCAAAAAAGTTTAGAATTTAAGGGAGAATAAGGTAAAAACGCAAAATATTGTCGTCTGATGTATCTTCTGCAAAACCAAGGCTTAGTAACTATATGAAAATGTATTTTCTCTGCAGAATTTAGTTATAACCAAGATTTCTACAAAGCCAAGGCTTAGTAACTATATCAAAACAGATTATTTCAACCCAGAATTCTGTTTAAACAAGGTTTTTTTCAAAGCCAAGGCTTAGCAACTATATGAAAAGGCATTTTCTCCCCAGAATTCCCTTTAAACAAGGTTTCTGCAAATCCAAGGCTTAGTAACTATATCAAAACCGGTTCTTTCTCACCAGAACTACATTATAACAAAGTTTTACCGTATATAATTAAATTAAAATGTGGAATCTCACCTTTTCTTTACGAGATTTAGCATCATCTTGTTTAATTCTAAGTTCACTGGCGTAAGGCGATCTTTCCGCTGTAAAATGAATGCTCGCTAAACCTTCACCAACGAGAGCGACTGATAAATTCCTTCCCTCAACCCAAAGCCAGCCGATAAAATTGCCAGCTTTATCCATCGCTTCGACTTGAATTTCAACTTCTCTTTGTAAGCAAAGTTCTTTGGTGAAGAGCAACGCTTCTTCCCCGTACGGTTCACCTTCTATTCTCGTTCCATTGGGACCGGGTCTAGTTGCCTTTGGACACGATATTCCTTTAAAACGATTATAATTTACCGGTAAATACTTCTCATAATTTTAAATTATATTTCTACACGCTTACCTCCCAATAAAAAGGTAATCAATTTATTTTCTTTCGGAATGTATAATCTTAGTCTAGATCCACTGGCGACAAATTCTACGACGGCTTCCATTCTACCGGCTCGTTCGAGGAATGGGAAAAAGGCCTTTGATTTGGAAAGATCCTGAAGAAATATAGAAAACGATAGTTAAAGACAATTTAGGACCAGTTAAAGACAATTTAGGACCAGTTAAAGACAATTTAGGACCAGTTAAAGACAATTTAGGACCAGTTAAAGACAATTTAGGACCAGTTAAAGACAATTTAGGACCAGTTAAAGACAATTTAGGACCAGTTAAAAATAATTTAGGACCAGTTAAAAATAATTTAGGACCAGTTAAAGATAATTTAGGACCAGTTAAAGATAATTTAGGACCAGTTAAAGATAATTTAGGACCAGTTAAAGATAATTTAGGACCAGTTAAAGATAATTTAGGACCAGTTAAAGATAATTTAGGACCAGTTAAAGATAATTTAGGACCAGTTAAAGATAATTTAGGACCAGTTAAAGATAATTTAGGACCAGTTAAAGATAATTTAGGACCAGTTAAAGATAATTTAGGACCAGTTAAAGATAATTTAGGACCAGTTAAAGATAATTTAGGACCAGTTAAAGATAATTTAGGACCAGTTAAAGATAATTTAGGACCAGCAGAAGTTTGTGAAAATTTGGACTTACCCCGGACAAATCGACAACTCTATGCACAGCATTATCTTTTTTACCGTGCATTCCCTTTTGACTCTTTTGAGCTTTCATCTCAGCAGCCATTAGTTCGTCGTAATGCGAAGATCTCTGATCAACGTCACTCGATTTGTGACGAATAACCATGGCTAAACCTTTACCAATTAGAGTTTCCGCAACATTTCTGAAACAATTTAATTCAGTTTATTTCGTTTTATACGAATGATATCAACTTACATTCCACCGATAGTCACGGTACAGCACGTTTTCTCTGGGAAAGAATTAGAAGCTGGCTGAATGTAATCAACCAAGACATTAACCTTTTTCCCGATAAGTTTCTTTCGCAAAAATTCACGAGCTTCGTACATGAACGGAATGTCATACAAAGGTTTAAAGTTACGACCTTTAGGGTCAGTTTGCCCTTCCGCGGCCTTTTCCTCTAGTCTATGATAGAATTACTCGGGGTTTAGTTAAATTTCGTTAAATATTAGAAAACAAAACGCACCTTGGAGGTCGAACGCTAGACAAAAATATCTTTTTAAGTTGACCCGATGGAGTTTTTACTACTAAGGCATCGGCATTTACAACCTCGACTACTTTTCCAGCGTATTCTTTATCTTTCGCTTCAATCGTAACTCCAGATGGAGTGTAGTTCTTCCAAATTCTAAGCCTCTTTTCTCTAGCTTGCCTGGAAAAAGAATCGTATTTGATTCGCCGCGCAAAAATAAAAATTTCTCGCTTAGGCCTTACTTTTCAGCGGCTCTAAGTTTTTCTCGACCTTCGGGAAGCATTTTCAAACTATAATCTGAGCAGTTGGCAAAGCCTTGGCTAAGAAGAAATTCAGCAATGTTGCCATTCTAGGGTTAAGAAAGTGGGTTAAGAAATTCTGGTGTGAGGTGGGAACTTCTTTGTTATAATTACTTACCGGGTGTTGAACGGTTCCAATGAAGTTTTGATTACTAACGCCTAGAAGCGTAACTTCAACCTGTCTTTGTAGAAGTCTAGATTCTGTGAAGTATTTGGCTTCTTCACCACCTTCTTCCGGATTATTTGGACCACAAGATGGACACTAATACAAAATTTGTTTCTCATTTTAATTCCCTAGACAAGTCTTAACGCTACCGGAGCCAATGACGCAATGAACTTTGGGTTCCGCGAGACTTCTTGGTTTGATTAACTGAGGAATATATTTACCTTGATTCCCGCAATAAGGACAAGCACGTTGTAGAAATCGGGAAGTAGTAAAACTCTAACAGTGCTACCATCGCGAACGTGTTCTACAATGGCTTTCACAGGCTGTTTCTTTAAGGAATCCACAAAGTTTGTAGGATTTTCTATTTGATTTTTCACATCTCTAACGTGAAGATGCGGAAGGTCTGGACTCCATTTTCCTTTAAGAGCCGCTTTAGATATCGCTTCTAAATCTTTCAATTTAGTTTGCCACCTTAGGACAAAGGTAGAAATTAAACCCCCCGTTAAAAGATAAGTTTCCAAACCGAATATGAAACTCACTCGCTAGGTTTTTGAGTCGAAGTACGGACTTCAACTAAACCTTCTGTAACAATTGCTTCCGTAACATTTTCCCCAGTTTGATCTGAGTGTAAAATTAAAATAAATCTTTTAAAACTAAGCTTATTAATTTGCTTGGGACAGGACCAAAGTTGCAAATCCTTATTAAAACTCGTTAATTTTCAGTTAATTAACAAAGTTGGGATTTGACATGGCTAAGCTTATCTCCACTTTCATAACTAAGTTAAACAATCAAAAATTGACTAAATTCTTGAGGAATTTAATCACAAGATGAGATAGAGGAAAACTTAAACTACAATTTAAACCTAATCAACATTAAATTTTATCAAAATTATGCAAGTTTATAGTTCATGAAAAAATGATATCTCCGTCATATTGACTAATATCATTTTTTCAATGACTATAAATGCATTTAATTTTGATTAAATTTAATGATGATTAGGTTTAAATTGTAGTTAAAGGTCTCCTCTGTCTCGTCATGTGGTTATCTTCCTCAAAAATTTAAACCATTTTGATTATTTAACTTATTTTTTGCGGTACATTATTTTTTAATTAAGACTATTTTTGTCAATTTTAAATCAGTTTTAAATCCACTTAATTTTAATTAATTTTTATAATGATTAGGTCTAAATTGTAGTACAAGATCTCGTCTGTCTCGTCGTATGTTAACATTCCCCGTAAATTAAACACATTTTGGTTTATTTTAATTTTTGAACACGTCTAAACTTATATCTTCTCCATCATACTGTCTAATAAGTTTGGAGTCATATGTTCAAAAAATAAAATAGGTCAAATTAAAGGGGAACGTTAATGCACGACGAGACAGACGAGATCTTTTACTACAATTTAAACCTAATGAATATCAAAATTAATCTAAATTAAGTCGATTTAGAACTGATTTAAAATTGACCAAAATCAAAATTAAAAAATAACGTACAGCAAAAAGTAAGGTAAATAATCAAAATGGTTTAAATTCTTGAGGAATCGAAGTACATGACGAGACAGAGGAGAACTTAAACTACAATTTAAACCTAATCATCATTAAATTTAATCAAAATTAAGCACGTTTATAGTTAATGAAAAAATGATAGCTCCGACATATTGTCTAATATCATTTTTTAATTAAGTATAAAAGCGTTTAATTTTGATTAAATTTAATGATGATTAGGTTTAAACTTTAGTTTAATATCTCCTCTGTCTCGTCGTGTACTTCGATTCCTTAAGAATTTAAACCATTTTGATTATTTACCGTACTTTTTGCGGTATGTAATTTTTTTAATTCAGATTTTGGTCAATTTTAAATCAGTTCTAAATCGACTTAATTTTGATTAAATTTTATAATGATTAGGTTTAAATTGTAGTATAAGATCTCGTCTGTCTCGTCGTGTGTTCTAATTCCCCTTAAATTTAACACATTTTGGTTTATTTTAATTTTTGAACACGTCTAAACTTATATCTACTCCTTTTCATACTGTCTAATAAGTTTGGAGTCAAGTGTTCAAAAATTAAAATAGACTAAAATAAGTCAAATTAACGGAGAATGTTAACATACGACGAGACAGAACAGATCTTATACTACAATTTAAACCAAATCATTATAAAAATTAATCAAGATTAAGTCGATTTAAAACTGATTAAAAATTGACAAAAATACCTGAATTAAGAAATATAATGTACCGGATAAACCAAGTTAAATAATAAAGATGGACTAAATTCTTGAGAAATATAATCACATTTCTCTTAACAACAATTTCAATCTAATCATTAAATTTAAAACAAATACTTAACTATACATACATGAGCTAGCCTAAAAATGTTACAATTTTAAAGCCCTTACGGAAAAAAGTTAGTCTGATCTGAAGAGGTCTTCAAGAACACTACAAAAGTCTTGGGGAAGTCTTCAAGACCTCCCCAAGAAATTTATAGGACTATATAGGACTCTTCATATACATTTGCGCATTTTTTATCATTATGAATACGTAATTAGACTTAAAATGAGCTCGAATTGTAATTTTATTAATTAACTGTTATTTTAACACTCCTAATCCACTAAAATTAACAAATTACTCGTTTAAATTATCACTTTAAAATCGCCAGTGATTGTATCTCAACTTTGCACAGAGAAACTAGCCCAATTCCTCACGTTTAATTTTAAGCAATAAATTGAACTCACCTCTTCCAAGGAATAAAATTCCACAGTCACGGCTAGTTGCTGGAATCTGATATTCGACGGCCAAATAAACTTCTTTTCCAATGACTTTCTCGCGTAGAAACTCCCTGGCTTCCCAAGCGTATGGCTCATCTTTGCCATCTTTCTTGGCAATTTTGGGAGCGATTATATACGCCAAGTTCACCGTATATTCCGCTGGTCTGGCTCCTCTTGGAATATCCCTGATTATTAGAGAGTCTCCAGACAACACCTAAAATGATAACGCGCAATATGGAGGTTTTAAATAAAATTTTTATAGTGCTTCGATGTTGACTTAACCAACTGTAAAGGCAGGTTAAGCAGGATCTGAATTGAATAGCAATCAAGCCGAAATGATAATATAACTATGGTATTTTTGCTGGCTAAGTGTTGTTAATGGTCTTTAGATACAGCTAATAGCCTAATTACCAAGATTATGCCCATTTCACCCTCCAGATCAGAAATTTACCGCAAAATAGTAGAAATTAACAAGAGCTAACAGTCTAAATTCTGAATAACTGAGCTATAACTATTAACTTCGATTAACAAGTTGAATTCTAAAAATTATAGGTTTTATTACTAACTTCGCATAGTACAAGATTACTGTTATAAGTAATAAGGAAGTGTGTTGCACTTGCACCCAACTTGCACGCAGCCGTACACCATATGGGTCAATTTCTATAGCACCCCTTAGTTTCAAAAACCCTAGATTTTATGAGTTGAGATAAATTATAAAATAACAAACCTATATTTCACGCGTAAAGGAAAAGGTAATAGTAATAGTTACCTGTTTAACGATTCCCATAACGGGTTTAAATTGTTGAGGCTGCTGAGGGGTCGCCATGCTTCTAACTTCAAAAACCTTTTTAGACCTTAAAATTAACGTAAATTAAGCTTTATACTTAAGATTTTTAATATTTCGGATCTTCGGTAATTAAACGTTCAAAAATGAAATTAAATTTAAAACTTTTTCAGAATTAAGTCAAATAATCCACATAGAAAAAAAGTAAGCTAAGACCACGTAGGCCTAACAGGCTAAAGCTAACACTCGAAAAGGAGGCTGCTAAAATCACCAGTTTCACCACGTACCACGACACCGCTCGACTTCACCGAGGCTTATGCTTTTAAAAGACACGATTGGCAAGTTTGGAATCGTGCGAGCATGGAGAAAGTATACCGTAGAGGGACCCACGATAACACATAACAGTGCCAAGATTCATAAACTGAAGCACAGTATAATTTGTCCGTGGTGTCATACCGAAGAAGCCAATACATAAATCGGTGATTTTCAGTGTAAGTCACTGAATGCAGCCTGGTCGTTGAACCCAGTGTCCCAGATGAGATTCTTGATTTAACTTTAATGGCAGTCTTGCCATTGTGCTGATTATCTTAAATAAATATCCATTAACAGTAGAAATATTAAAATTCTTTAATAAAAGTACTATAAATTTATTTATTTCAAAAGAATTACGTTTTGCATTCCCGGTTTCGGGTCGATTTCTCATTGTCAATACCTCCAAATTCGTCTGCTTCAAACTGATTCAGTGGCTAATTCGCTACCTTTCAAAGGCTTATTTTCATATTCTATGATAATGGCGGGCTTTTTTGAATTTTGACTTCGAAGTTCCACACTTCTATAAGTACAATCATACACTTTAGAGTTTCCTACACCCTTTTCTACTGTCGGAATGGCAAACTTTAAAATACAACTAACACCTAATTAAGTTTTGCAGCCACATTTTATTTTATATTAATGTTGAAACTAAAGCATTTATTTTTCACATTTCACTTGTTACGATAAAATTTCTAAAAAAGGTTTGATAGAAACAATGTTATCACTATCAAATCACATTGTTTCTTTCTTCAGGCTCTTTTTTTTGTCTCTATTCTCTCTAGCCCTAGCTTTAATCCCTCTTTAGCTTCCCTTTTCTCCAATAAATCCGGTCGTTATCAATGAATATATTGTCAATTTGAGGTGGAATAAATAGTTACACAAACTACAAATATAATTTACAATTTATAACGGTTACCCGAAGTAAATCACAATACCACGGTTACTTCAGGCTCTTTTTCCACCTCTGTTCTCTCTAGCCCTAGCTTTAATCTTTCTTTAGCTTCTCTTTTCTCCACTAAATCCTTTCTAATAGGTTTAGCCGCGTGAGTAAGATTTTCTAAGTATGCGGAAACTCTCCACGCTTTACAGAGTGTAGAGTACATAGAATTAGGAAAAATGTATTTAAAGATTTTATATCGATTAACTACCCCTCCAAATTTTTCTACATTAACATTCGAGTTGATTTCTGAAGAGGTCAGTCCAATACGTTCATTTGAGTCGCTAGATTGCGAATTATCACGATTTTCCTCATCAAGATCTTTGTTAATTTGTTGCGAAGTTGAACCTTTATCACTAAGTTCCAATGTTCCACCTTGATCAAGAGGTAATTGCGTCACGGTTATCTCGTTTGGCTGCGATGTAATACCAGAGTTTTGTTGCGTAGAAGAAACATTACATTGCAACGGTGGTTCTTGGGTATTTGGCTGATAAAAGGAGGCATAGTTATAGGAGTTATACGGTTGCCAAATTAAATAATTACTCGTTTGGGGATTATTACGGTCATAGTCGCAATGCGGTGTTATTTCATCTTCAGAAAATATTCCTTGTGAAAGATCTAAACTTGGATTTTGATGTACGGGAAGGGATTTGGTACAACTTTCTTCCAGCCTTGGAATTTTCTTTGGTTTTTCTATCGGAAGTGGTTGTTTGAAAGAGGAATTAGCCGAGCTTTGCAAATTTGTAGATTTATGACGCATGATATTCTCAGCGAGTTGATTAGTAATGATGGTTGAACTTCCCGTGAGGAATGATTTTGGCATTGAGGAGTCTAGAATTTCTTTGGTCGGCCATGACATGATTTGGGGAAGTTTCTCGTAAAGAAATTCTAGCCAAGTTTTCCAAATATTTGACACCAAAGACAGGCTCACTCCAAAACGATACGCCAAATCTTCTTCTAATAATCCGGCTTTGATGCGACACAGGAATAAAAATAGTTGGTTTTTAAAATCGAGGGTTGAAGGACGACCGCTTGAATTTAATGAGTTTCGTGAGGTTTTGCGCGCGTGTTTGTTCGAGGTATTGTAGATCCTTAAATTATCAACGTCAGGTCCAAGACTCTGATAGAATCCATCAAATTCTTCTTTCGATTTGAATCCCGTGTAAAATTCGAGTTTTTTGTTGTCCATAGCGATACTTTCAAGACGAAATTGATGTTCTTGTTTAAATTCCCGTTTTTCTTCCTTCAAATCTAGAATTCTTTGGCACTGAAACTCAACTTGGGTTGTTAACTTTCCTATTTTTTCATTCAGTCGATATATTTCAGTCCTTAATGCAATTACTTCCCTGCAGACTCCGGTCTGAGGAACGTAATGATTGTAATAGTCATGGTCTGAAATTAAAGCAAATTTTTGGACTTTAAATAACGAGCATGGGTGTGGCGAGTTTAATAAGGCTGTAAATATAATCTGGTTTGTCATTCGTTAAAATATTAAATGCTGTACTCTCTACAGTTTCAATGCCCCATTTCTTTACCTTTTGAATTTAAATGATTGGTACTTTGAATCGCTACTTCGCCACTGAATACTGGGTTCGTGCTTTGAGTTTGAACATAAACCTCAGGATAGGGGATAGGCGTAGTTTCATCGAGTCCATCCACACGTTTACCATCGAAGATAATAGGTATTTTATCAACTTTGTTTCTTTTCCCAGTTGGATTAAAATGATACCCGCACACTAAATGATGTTTAGCACCTAAAGGTTTCTTGGTTAGAGGTTTGCTCCATGACCTCCTTTTGTAGTCGTTTAAAGATTCCGGAGCATTTAAAGTTATAATGCTAATCCATTGTTTTTTTAAGTCTTCATTGGTTGGAAAAGGGCTGAATGTTACACCAGGATTTTTGAGGGTAGTTGACCTACAACCAGGCACGCAACAATAAGTACGCGCACCAGTCATTTTTTTATAGATTACCTAATACCATAAAAGAGGGGGAAGAGATAAATAATTGGTTCTACTTTCTCTTTGAGATTTGGTCCTCCAACATCAAGGGCAAATGTAAATAAAATACCACAAGAGTTCGATAACCTTTTTAACTCCTGAGGGGTCACACTGAACAGCTGTGCAATAAGAAAAATTAATTTTATCCATGGTATAGGGTACACATCAGGTCAAGGGTTAACCAGTATTTACTGGAAATCACTCTTAATGCGTTATTCATTCACGTAATTTCGATAATTTTACAGTTTTAGTTACCTTCTATTTTCAAATGACTTTAGGAGCTTATTTATCTGTTAATGTAAAAAAAGGACTCAATTTCAAACAACCGATTTTAGCAGAATTTGGGCACTAAAAAAAACGCAGCCATTAATTTCACCGGAAACTAGTCAACTACGAACATTGCATTGGCCTATCCATGTATCCATTTATTTGGTCTTTGGAATGTCAGGGGAACCCAATTTACCCAAACAAATATGGCGCGGAAGTTTGATTGCAAGTTGTAACGAGAAGTCGATATGAATAAAACTGTACCTTCATTTACAAAGAGAAGATCTTTTGCAAAGATGTTTTAACTTATTTAAACGCTAATTATGGCAGTTTTTAATCAAGGTAAAAATATGAGAATGCCATTCAAACTGTTATTAATGTCAAGCTTTTAATTTCCTAGGTGACACTACAACTGTGGTATCCTTTTGGTTGTTAGAACATAAGTCTATAAATTATCTTCTATAAGTATGACGTCAGAACCAACAAAACTTGAATTTATAATCAAATTATTAGATATAAAGTTATCATCTTAACTAAATGTGAAATTTTTAGCTCTCTTCATTACCTTATCAAATACTGTTGTATTTTGGTGGATGGTTTGCCGCTGTCTATCTGGTGGTTGAACTTTGTATTTTAATATACAAAGGTAAGACAAATATTTAATTATTTAGGTATATATTTTGGAGGAGCTTTCGAGCAACCCGGCTAATATTGTCTCGCATCTTTAGGTTTGATATTTCCATACCCAACTGGAAATTTTGTGTCTGAAATATTTCTTCTAATATTTATTTTGGGCATTGAAGTAATTCGCACATTTTTGGGTAAGAAGCTATAATATTTTAACTGTAGAGTAATATAAAGGTAATCAATCAATTATAGCGTAAGTTTATAACTTAAGATAAGTTAAAAACTCGTGATCTTACATTTTAATCCATCTTTGGCCATGGTTTATTCGTTTCCAACAGGAAAGAAGGGCAATTTAACAGAACGCCCTCTATCTGTAGCTGTTTCAGTTGGATTAACGGCTCCCGCTGTAATAGGAGTAATATACTTTTTACTGTGGCAAACGTACGTACTTCGAATTGAACTCATCATGTGTGGAATTCAACTTACCTTCCAAGGCGTACAGTCTCTCCTTGGATTGATAGCCATGCTCAATTTTGCCAAGTAATTGGTTTTAACTTAATTGCGTGGAAGTCTCACATTAAACTGTTAAAACTATTTTACAGGGCACCTTCAGGGTTTCGCTAAAGACCCAAGTGTCTTCAATTTCTTGTCTTAAACTAAATCTCTAGTTTTCGAAGACAATAAGTCCTTAGATTGTTCTAAAACATTGTTTTTAAAATCTATAATAAAATATAAAACATTTAATCTACTTATTATATTGCGATGCTGATAATTTCAATTTATGACGTCATAATGACGTTATTACTATGAAATACACCTCCTTCCACCAATTAGGCCTAAATCCATCTACGTTAAATGCCCTATCTGCTCTGAAACTTGCCCCTTTAAAATGCTCTTCCCTTACGCACGCAGGCTAGCTTTGACTGTACAATTTGTTTTGTACAACGTCGTCTGCTAAGCTAGAAAAGAAGGCGACTTTAAAGGGGATTTGAAAATCACAGATAGTCCCTTTAAAGGGCTCCATTGATTCCCCCCCTTCAGTCAAAAGCATTCAAGGGTCAAGGACTAGGCACTTAACCAGTACACCTTTACAAGTTCTTGGACATGTCTAAGACGGCTGGATAGTCTTTTTAAGTTTGCAAATATTTTGCCAATCTTAAGTTTCAAGCAATTTTATTGATTTTCGGGTTTACATAATTGTACCGACAAATCTTCAGCATGTTTTTAAAAATCAAGAATTACAAAATATTTTATTAGGAAGCCATTAAAGCTTGGTTTTGTTCCTACGTAAGATTAATTTACGTCTTCTACACGATTCTAATTTAATTTCAAATGTTATGTTCTTGTAAAAGTAAAAAAAGTAAATCAAAATAACAATCTTGTTTAAAGGCCCCAACTCGCAAAAAAAAATAAAAACTTTTTTTTTTTGAATTACAACAAACTTGTATAGAGAGTCACGTGACACTTTCAAAAACCAAAATATATTTGATAAGTTTATTTTAATTATAAACCTATTTAGTAATTTTTAGTTCCCAAGCAAAGGAACTCACGGTTCTAGAATTTCGCCCCAGGAAATAGTATTCATTCTATTTTTGCTAACTAATTATTGAAAATTGGTGTACAGATACTTTTAAATGTCCAAAATAAGCCTTGGCATCACTAAGCCTAACATGGTTTTGTTAGATACTAGCTCCTACCACAAAGTGACCTTAAAATAACTTTTGAAGCTGCCATAGACGATCTAAATTTGTTGTTATTCAAAAACATTGTCTATTTTCATGAGATTCCCGGGATTAAAGGGAGAATGCATCCTAACAACTGATTTTTTTATCAATTTAATAGGCTTAATCCAACAGTTAAAAAAATTACAAACGAATATTAAACTAGAAATAAATTTACCCGGAAATTAGGCTTAGCTGGATTAATGGAGATCCTGCATTCCCCATCGATCAATATCATTGGTTGTTAGTCCTTATAAGGGAGTTCAGGATATCACCATGAATCCAGCTAAGCCTATTTTGACAGTAAGTTTTAAATTTATTTCTAATTTAATATTTGTTTATAAATTTGTAACTGAAGGATTAGGCCTATTTAAACGATAAGGAATCAATAAAAAATTACGTTGCATTCTCCCTTTAAATAAAAGTCCCAGATTTGACCAAATCTTTTAACAATAAGAAACAAAATGATAGATTTTTTTTTAAATACGGTTTTTCTTGTACGTAGCTGCGAAGTGCCACTTTGTGGCTACCTTATGAAAAAACCAATACATTTGTTAAATATTATAGGACCTAATCTAACCGCAATATTTCAAAAATATTTTTTTGACAAATCTTCAAGGATTTTTTTTTTTTAAATACATTGTTGGATAATTTGCCGATTTAATTTATCGGCTTCAGAGAGATTGTTATTTATACATGTCTATAGGATTTATACGAAAAGGTTGTCGATTTTAAACTAGCTAAATATAATTATGCATAGGATGACAATTTTCGCGTTCAAGCATTGACGTATACCAATCGGAACTTAAA
Organism: Odiellus spinosus; assembly: GCA_963920705.1. NCBI lineage: Eukaryota > Metazoa > Arthropoda > Arachnida > Opiliones > Phalangiidae > Odiellus > Odiellus spinosus. Next base: position 22,739,084 of record OY987233.1, on the reverse strand, counting down.
AACCACATTTTTAATGGAATATTTGTTGCGTAAAAGGTCTAGCTGCGTGGATTTTGTCAAGTTAAAGGGTAATAACGTAACACTTAACTCCAGAAGTCGGTCTGATATTTAGTTTCGGATAAACTCGCCAAGAGAATGGCTATAATATTCCTTGTAAATAATTGTAAACTTTCCTCAACAAGGAGAGAATTTTAAGGAACTCTGGGAAATAGCAACCGCTGTACAAGCTAGGGTTAGAGTGAGATAAATTTGATATAGCCGTTGCCGTAGCAATGATATAGCGATTGCTATCCACCAATGATGAAGCTTTTAAGAAATTTTGGGCTGAAAGATTCAGTTAAATGTAAACCCACCCAGTATTTCTCTCTTTCGAAGATGAAATGCCCTCACATCTATCAATCGTTCATAACTGGACCGATAATCCATTATAACTTGATAAAACCCACTTAATCGAGCCTAAATCGTTTCTTTTTATTTACAATATCCAAGACTAGCTAGATAATATGTACGACTTAATATTTGGCCCATAATACCGAAGCTTATGTTTAAATAAAGTTGGATGAGACTCGGAATTAGAAATAGATTCAAACGTTAATTTCCAATCTATACCTAAACTCTTAATAAAGAGTTTTTTGTTCCCTTTAATGTTACGTCGTGCTTAAATGCATTATCTGCTCTGAAATTTGCCCCTTTAAAATGCTCTTCCCTTAGCTTTGACTGTACAGTTTGTTACGGTCAACGTCGTCTGCTAAACTAGAAAACAAGGCGACTTTAAAGGGGATTTAAAAATTGTGTTTAGTCCCTTTAAAGTCCCTATCTGCTCTGAAATGTGCCCTTTAAAATGCTCTTCCCTTACGTACACAGACTAGCTTTGACTGTACAATGTTACGGTCAACGTCGTCTGCTAAACTAGAAACCAAGGAGACTTTAAAGGGGATTTAAAAATCGTGGATATTCCCTTTAAATAATTTCAATCTTCACTTTCTTTGAGTTTAAAGATATATAAAAATCCCTTCAGGTTATTCGAGACTAAAAATATTTTTCTTTTAGAGTCCCATTAAAATATCACGCGTAAAAATTAAAACCGCAGGCAATAAGGCTTATAAGCGGGTTTTTTTCTTTTCAATTGGCATTTCAGCCGTAAAAATATAGCACTTAAAATAAATTTTAAAAAAGGTTTCTGTATTGGATATCACAAAAAAAATGTCATTTACGCTGTTGTAAAATAGTATTTCACATTCACAATGAAAAACAAAATTTCACTCCGTGTCCTTTAAAACTCTTAATTACCGTTATAAAAATTAGTTTTCACGAGTATAGCCGGGTTGTTTAGTCAAAAATAAGAATTTACGGTTTGAAAGAAAAAATCTGCATTTTAAATAACAGAAATTAAAATCAATTTGCGTTAAATTACCGAATAATTCACCAAAAATTACGGTAATTTTAAAACTCTAGCCTAAACTTTTCTCCCCAGCAACCTGTCATCCTTTTCTGATACAAATATCTTATTTTGTGGTCAGAAGTTAAATTCGCAAAGCGGAAATTCGTGTATATAACTGCGCTCTTGACGCGTGATAAAGGCAATTATAAGTAGAGTAGTATTTTATCTCGAGATAAAATTAAAGTTAATGAAGTTTCATTTTGTTTCTTCGCTTTGTTTTTATACAATGAAGCTTATATATAAGGTATCTTAGATAGCGAGTCAATTTAGTCGAGTTTCCGACATTGATTTTATAAGCGAATGATTTTCTTCTTGTAATTTTTTTCTGGTTGAATCCATCGCTGATAAATCCTGTTAGTTAAATTATATGCGCCAGGAATTTAATTTAAATCGTTACTAGGCACATAGCCTAAAAAAATTATGAAAACTCGACGCAAAGGCTTAGCAGTAATTCGCGATTAACTACCAAAATTACGCTCTAATTAGTATTTAAACACTAATTAGACTTTATAAACAACGTATTTCATTAAAATAATATTCCAAATACTAAAAGGAACCGCGTGAATGCGTATTTTGAATAAAAAAGTTATCTTACCCTATTTAAGTTGTTAACTGTTTGTTCCAAAACTGCTATTCTTTCATCCCTTTCTTTAAGTAATTCGAGGAGCCTACAATTTTCTTCTCTCGCTCTTTCCAGTAACTAAAAGTTTAGAAAATAAATTGATATAGTCAATTAGTTCATTACAGATTTAGTAATTTTAATGTTTTATTTTGTAATTTCTAAGCATGAACGTATGATGCGACTGGATTTTGTCTTGAAGGTAGAATATAGCCTAAAAAGCGCCTTATTTTGCTTATTGTTTAAATAGGTTTTGAGCTAAAATGACAAAGACCCCTAGTCAAGATACTTAATAGAATAAGCCTATCAAACCCATCCATAATCCTGAATCCATAATAAGACTACGTGCAATCAACAAGCGCCACCTTGTGGGAAAGTTAAGAAACTATCTTTTAACTCGGAGGAAAGTTTCCCAGACAATCCTTAAAGCTAAATTACCTCTTCTAAGTTTTCACTACATGGTGTCTCTGGTCTACCATTCACGGCAGGCCTTATAGCTCCTCCTTCGTGTAGTAAACTGACTGCCGAGTCTGACTGATTTGACTGTAACTGAAAGTTAATCAAAAATTACACTTTTTTTTAAATATTTTCCAAAATAATTCGCAAAATACCTCATCATCAGCGTCTAAATCTGATGGGCTGCGAATTTAATTTAGAATTTTAATAACATAGAATATTTTTTAATTATTAACTATTATACCTTTTATTGTTCCTTACGGGATAACATTTCATAGCGAGATTTTCACCCTAAATTAAAGTTTTACGCAAATTAAACCTTGCGTACATCAACTTGAGGCAATTAAGTTATAATTACTTCAGCTGCTGCGGCTTTTTCCGCTTGAGTTTCATTGAGGGCTGTATTACGTTTAGTCTCGTTAGACATTGATAGAAGTTCATCTTCATCTTCCCCCGTACTACCGCCAGTGCTCTGTAAATAAAAAATGGTTGAATTTAAAACCTGTCGCGATTTTCAACAAATTAAACACTAGTTTAAAGGTATCTGCTCTAGAATTTGGTAATTTAAAACCATCTTAAGCTCACAGTCTAGCTTTGACCGTGGTCAACGTAGTCTGCTAAGCTAGAAAAGAAGGCGACTTTAAGGGGGATTTAAAAAAAAAAAAAAAAAAAAAAAAACGAGCAGATAGTCCCTTTAAAAGCTATATCTGCTCAAACATATGCCCCTTTAAAATCATCTTCCCTTACGCACACCGTCTAGTTTTAATTTCAACATGCTGTTTCTGAAACTTTTCAACGTAATGCGTTTAAGGAAGCGAATGAATTAAGCCCCGTAAGTTCAAATTAATTTTATTTCATTTATTTATTTAGTAAAATGGAGTTCGAGTCCAAGTTATTAAGTTTTAAACTTACTAGTTGGGTGCTCAAACGCGACGCGTTGTTTTTAAGAGCCAAATACTATATACAGTATAAACCTTGTAGGAGTGTCTCTCTCATTATTGGGTCGCGTGAGCTCTTTTAGAGATCACGTGACGTATCCATGCTGACTGCTAAAGATTGCGCGTTGACAGAAACCCACGTGAACCCCGTGCGAGCTAACGAAATTCAATAAAGCGGTTAGAGGCTAAGGTTTTTACGGAGGAGACTCGGGGGAGCGTTGTAAAATAATTATTTTATAGGATCTATCTACCTATAAAGTATAGCAAGGAGAAGAATAGTTTACCTATTTCATAAATGGTTCTGTCTAAGGAACTTGAAAATATTTAAAAGTGGGCTGAAATCCCGGGTAAAAAGCATTTATTTAAGCAGACGATGATTTCACCAGTTTGGCATCTTCGATAGATTTTTTTTAGATCAATCGAATTCTTGTTTCATATTCAATAGCCTTATGTGGGTTTCAAGGTTACAAAGGTAGTTTGCTATAATGATCTACATTTTAAATTGGGGGCCTAAAATTGGGGTGTGTATACCATAAATACATTAAAATAATACAAAGTTGGCTATCTATGGGTGGACCATAATTTATACATCATCAAAAAAGCATTCAAGGTTAAATTATCACGGATTGACTATTTCATAGTATAAATAAGAGTCGTTATTTAATAACCCTCTTTCTGACAATAAACTTAACGACAATGGCGCTACTTTGTTGATTTGGTACTGTCACGAAAACGACCGCACGAAAGTAATCGTACTGTTGTAGTAATGTAAAACCTTTCTTAAGCCTAATTCCTTAGTTAAACGAATTCTAGCTTAATACTACAGTTTGTAATTATTTTACTATTGAACTAGGACTATATAAACAATTCGTTCAAGTTGGGCTACATTATCCCTTTAATCCCCCCCCCCTCCCGAATATTTTAAGTTTAAAACTCAACCCGAATTACAATAGCATCTTCATAATACGAATTTACAGCAGAAAACACATTTCATTCTTATTTTTATTTGTTTTTCGCCTTAGACATTTTTGGAGAATATCTCTAGTATTTTCGTAGGCTTATATTCATGAATTTAAAACAGTATTTTGCAATTTTTGTTCCAACTGCTTGGGGAAATTACCTGATATGATTTAAAACGGAAATCAACAAGCCCCAGGAGGGATATTTTCTGGAGAAACGCATATCCGTTCAATATCGCGCCAAATGTCAAAAATGAATGAGGGTTAAAGTATAAAGATGTGGGAAGATTTTGTGTTGGTTTTTTTTTTACCCTGGGGGGGTTGTGGAAATACTTTTATAAGGGTGGTGTCAAAATGTCATTTCACCTTATCGGTACTTTAAAATGCGTTTTTTAGCCCCCCACTTCCCCCAAATCTGTTTTGTAACGAAATACTATACATTATTGGCGCCCTATGGAGATTAACATAACGAAATATGACTTTAAAATATTTAATTTTGACAAAACTGATTAACGGATTGGTCTCAACTCGCTTTAATGGAAATAGGACCCCAAAACCAATAGAAATCCACCAAAAAAAGTTCCAGATTCGAAACTTTATTTTTGCTCATTTTCGAAAAAACAAAAAAAGGCAAAATGAAGTTTTCGGATTTCAAAAATGTCAAAAATAAAGTTTCGAATCTGGAACTTTTTTTGGTGGATTTCTATTGGTTTTGGGGTCCTATTTCCATTAAAGCGAGTTGAGACCAATCCGTTAATCAGTTTTGTCAAAATTAAATATTTAAAATCCATATTCGCCATGCTTAATTCCCATAGGGCGCGGATAATGTTTTATTTGGAGTATTTCATTGATCCTGACCTGTTTTTTTCGTCGTAATTAGTTACGTATATTATAATTATATCGTTTAAATGTCTTTTAACGAGAAAAAACCCGGTAAAAATCAACCAAATACTCCAAATAATACCTTATTGGCGACCTATGGGATTTTGCATGGCGAATCTGGATTTTAAATATTTTATTTTGACAAAACTGATTAACGGATTGGTCTCAACTCGCTTTAATGGAAATAGGACCCCGAAAGGAACCGAAATCCAGCAAAAAAAGTTTCAGATTCGAAAGTTTATTTTTGTTCATTTTCGAAAAAACCAAAAAAGGAAAAATGAAGTTTTCAGATTTTCGCGGATTTCAAAAATGTCAAAAATAAAGTTTCGAATCTGGAACTTTTTTTGGTGGATTTCTATTGGTTTTGGGGTCCTATTTCCATTAAAGCGAGTTGAGACCAATCCGTTAATCAGTTTTGTCAAAATTAAATATTTAAAATCCATATTCACCATGCTTAATTCCCATAGGACGCGGATAATGTATTATTTGCAGTATTTGATTGATTTTGACCTGGTTTTTAACTTTTTTCCTCGTAATTAGTTACGTACATTATAATTACATCGTTTAACTGTCTTTTAAAGATTAAAAACCCGGTTAAAATCAACCAAATATACCAAATAATGCATTATTGGCGCCCTATTAACATGGCGAAATATGATTTTAAAATATTTTATTTTGACAAAACTAATTAACGGATTGGTCTGAACTCGTTTTAATGGAAATAGGACCCCGAAATGAACCGAAATCCACCAAAAGTTCCAGAATCGAAACTTTATTTTTACCCATTTTCGAAAAAACCAAAAATTGTTTTGTAATTTCAATAAAGCCCCCTTTTAACCAACAAAACTAGTCAACTGTCAAAATTGTTTATATTTTTGGGAAAAAATATCGCCCCATTGAAGCTAGCCAAATGATAAAACGCAGCACCTTGGAAGTTTATAAACAAAAACTTTTTTTTTTCCGAGATATTTTGGCCCTGCACCCTGTCTTAATTTTTTCTTCAAGACAACGTTTTACCAACTAAGAAAGCCGAAGTGTAGTAATATATAATATTGTATCTCATTGTAGATGAAACTATTTTTAAAAACTACTAAAATCTAGCTAAAAAGTTTAGTTTCCTACTTTACGTTGAAAAGTTGTTGCAAAAGATGTTGGGTAGGGGTCAAGAAAACTTTGCAGAACAATACTTATCCTTAATGAGGTTGAACATAGTATTTTAATTTTCCCTAGCTTTCGATGTATTGCAAATTACTCTTGAATTACTAAAAATGTAAAAAATCCAGTGCTTTTAGCTTCGAGGGAACGTCGACTGCTAAAATATTTATCCCACCCACTTTCTTTAGAAGAGTTATTTAAGCATCTTCGAAGTATCTTAGCACCTTCACTATAAACAAAAATTCTTGCTAAAAAGAGTTTTGTTTGATCTAATAATATAATGCGTTTGCAAAATATATTCTTAAAATTTGGGCCCAGATTGTAATGAAGTATTTCTCATAATTCATTTTTGATTTAAATTTATTTAAACCTTGGTTTTTATCAATCTTATTTTTTAAATTCGACGCACGGCCTCTAAAGTGGCGTTTTCCTTTTATAAAGATCATGATTAATATATGAATTGCCCATTTAATATCGTTTACACGCGATATTTACTTTATAATCTCTTTAAAAAAATCCTTTCTATAGAGAACAAACTGGTAAAGCCATCGCGGATGGATATTTCAAGGGTGTAAATGTCTCAAAGAGAATATAAAGGCTTTTGTTTGGGATACTATCTTAGCGGTAATGTTAGCTAGGGGGAATGATAATCAGGAGACACCGAATTTACGCAAAATCCTCCACCAAACCCGATTAAAATTAAAATGGTCTTACATGAACGATGCTTACCTCGGTTGAAGGTAAATGCACCACTCCAGTACTTCTTCGTTTCTCCCTCAATTTTCGTCTCTCTCTCTGCGCCTTTCCTTTGTTCACGTGATTGGGTCTCGGACACCTTTTGTCTTTAGCCCTCGATGACGGTTTCGGCGAGACATCGTGATCTCCGGTGGAGATACCCGATGGCCCTCCAACTTCCGAACCACCCGGGGCGTTCGAGGACGATCCTCCGATCGCTCCACCGACATTCCCGTGTAATCCGACACCTCCGCTTCTATCTATACTCGATAGAACACCGGACAGTCCTCCCGACACCCCACCAACCATGCCGCCGCTCGTCCCGTCACCTTCCGGGCGGCAAGTTGGCGTGTTACGAGCGTTCGCTCTCGCCGAGCGAATTCTAGAACGTCTCGAACTAAGTTCGAAATCGTGATCAACATCTTCTTGACTTAGCGAACTCGAAGCCATAGTTTTAATCGCGATTGACGTTGTTTTTAACTCACGTTCAAAACGCTCGACATCCGAATGCCATTATTCGCGAAAGTACGCGCACTTTTTTTTTTTTCTAAACGCGAAAACGTTTAACTACTCTCAACTCTTTCCCAATCTTTATAAATATTGGAAATATGGGATCCTTGGAAGCTTATCATAATTTATAACTTCGGTACTATATAGTGATGGGTTCTTGGCGCGTAGGTTGAAGTCGTCGCAGCTGCGAGCTAAAAATAGCCCCAGAAACGTTTTATTAGCTTAAGCCTTGTGACGTCAAATCCGAAAGAGATGGGGATAGATAGGAAGAAGCTAAGCCTACGCGACATTGAGGGCTGGTTTGTTTACGTCTTTGACTAGACTTCTTAAGACAAACGTCAACTGTCAAAACAAAAAGACCACTATTTGTCTTTTATAATCTACGCTAATGACTAATAATGAATGGACTTCCAACCCAATTAGGACTAATTATTGCTTCAATATTTCCGAAAATGTTTTTCTTCCTATTTTTAAATTTTAAAAAGAGAATAAAAACCAATCTCAACTTACATTTTCAAACTATCAGCGTCGAAAATCCAAGTTAGTAAACCAGTTGTGATGAAATAACGAAATTTCCGACTAGACCAAGGCCCAGTGATGAAGTAACTTCATAAACGTTGAAGTTACGTTGTAAAGGACATATTCACCAGCGCGTATTTTTCACAAAGGTATCCTTTAGAGTACTGGTTAAGATTTTAAACTAGGCGTCTTGATAATTAACAAATTTAACCTTTTTTGACTGAAGAATTAATTTAATCTTAGCAGCCTCGACTGGCAACGGCTGAAGGTACGAGAGCGACTGCCTCTGGAAGCGCCTTTATGATATGGTTTTGTAAAAGAATATTGTGGTCGGCTTATAACACGGATAACCATGTCTGTCGTTTCTCAGATCAACTGGATGAAACCAAAAGTATATAACTTAAGGTAAGTATGTTAAAACTAGGTTAATCTTTATTTAATATTGAACGCGAGAACAGTTATTAAAATTACGAATAATTAATGAAGATCCCCATATTCTCCACGAATATGTTAAGTTATGTTGAACTCCAAATGGAAATAAGAATGTAAGAGAAATAAGTCTTATAAATTATAAGTTTTTTTAACTGGATCAATAAATTCCACTGACAAGTCCTTGTTTTTTATTTGGAAAATTTTATTGGAGTATCATTAGCCTGTATATAGCACAATACAGTGAAATATTTTTTTTAGTGTCATGGCACAATTTAAATTAAAAATACCTATGTCAAAAAAATAATGGTTGGCAATATCAGCTTTATAACTGGGTTTTATATACTTATGCTAGTATAAAATCACTTATTTCCACATCCAAAAGCCATACCAACCTTCAAGCAGGGGTGAACTGGCACCATTCACGGTGGGGTTATGACCTTTGCGAATTGGCCCACCTGTCATCATGGCCAGTCCACCCCTGCCTTCCAGGGTGAGGGAGAATTGCCAAATCATAACCAAAATAAAATTTGCCAATCAATAATGTAAAATAACTTAATCATGGTAAATTAACCAAGTTTAATTTCATATAATGTCAAATTTAAATGTTTATACCTTTTTAAATAAAAACAGTCCTTATATATACAGATATAGTAAAGAGGTGTCAGAAACATATAACACCTTTCCAGTGAAAGCCTCTAGCTATTTAAAGGGACTATCTGGGGTTTTAAAATCTCCTTTAATGTCACCTTTTTTTCTAGCTTAGCAGACGACGTTGCACATAACAAATTGTATTATAGTCAAAGCTGAGTACAGAAGGGAAGAGCATTATAAAGGGGCAAATTTCAGAGCAGATAGGGCCTTTAAGTTCTTGTTAAAATTTGGGAACTAGTAACTGAAGTTCAAGGGCTAAACCAAAATGTTATATAAGGCCCTATCTTCTAAGAAATTTGCCCCTTTAAAATGCTCTTCTCTTAGGCACAAAGCCTAATTTGCTATGGTGAATGTGTCTGCTAAGCTAGAAAAGAAGACGACTTTAAAGGAGATTTAAAGTCGTCTGCTAAACTATAAAAGAAGACGAATTTAAAGGAGATTTAAAGTCGTCTGCTATAAAAGAAGGCGACTTTAAAAATCGCAGATAGTCCCTTTAAAAGGCTTACTATGGAATGTAATTATAGGTTTCTGATACCACAAATAGAAATCTTATATTTTACTACTGTTTATAACTAGTTCATTGTCTTTTTTACTTTTTAATATTTTAACAAAAGACTTTTGGTAAACTAGCCTGATTTTTTAAACCAAAAAATTTACAAAAAAAAAATTGTTTTTTTTACATAAAAAATGCTGTTTTTATTTTAATTTCAACAATGACAAGCCAATAATTCAACGATATTGAGATTGCGTAGAGTAAACATTTTAACCAATAATCGTAATGATTCAAATTGTAAATTTCTTCACTAACAAATAGCTGTAGCTTAGAAAAACACGGTGCGCAGATTTGTGACCTTTTGCTACGAAACTAAACATTTAATAAAAAACATTTTGATTTATTCAATGTCGAAATAAAACGTTGGTTACAAAATGTTTACGCTATACAGTTTAATTTTTAAATGCCAATAAGCAGAGTCCAGTTTGCATTAAATATTCGTTTCAGTTGATTTACTAATACAAGGCTTAACCCATTAATGAAAATAATCATTAAATTATCTAAAGTAGTTTTATGTTTGTCTAAAAAGGCGAAATTTGATTGGCTCAAGCTTAGTGTTTAAGGGAGGGGGGTTTTTTGAACTGAAAACCCAAAATTCCCTCTTATTGGTGTTCAGGGAGTCCTAATACTCTACAAGATGTTAGAATCAACGTTGAAATTTCTGTTAAAGCGTGTGTTCTTACCCAAACAAAACTAGACCCCTTAGAGATAAAAATAGGCTTAGCAATCTATTATAAAGAAGATAAACATTTGTACGAAGCATTAAACTGGACAGTTACAGAGCAGCTATCAAAAATTGGGCCTAAATAGACATGGTAGCTAGTTAGGCCTAAAATTTGGGCCTAAATAGACATGGTGGCTAGTTAGGCCTAAAAATTAGGCTTAACTAGACATGGTGGCTAGTTAGGCCTAAAAATTGGGCCTAACTAGACATGGTGGCTAGTTAGGCCTAAAAATTGGGCCTAACTAAGCATGGTGGCTAGTTAGGCCTAAAATTTGGGCCTAAATCGAAATGTGCATGAAATTAATGCCTGCAAAATCCAATGTATTAGTAAATCAACGAAATACGAGTCAAAGTTCAAGATCTATTAGTTTTAATCCTAACAGGTACAATGCTTATCGTTAATTAAAAAAAAAATGTATTCAATAAAATTTAACGTTTAACGTAAATAAGACTGAAAAAGGGAATATATATATTTTTAAAATTTCTTTTAAAATGAAATCGAACTGATTATGTGCCAATCTTTTATATTCTTTTGTTTTTTTTACGGGTTATAATGGATATAGGTGATCCAGCAACTTATGTATATTACAATTTTATTTTCGTTTATCTTCTAATCTGATAAGTTTTAATTATGTATAGTATTTACAAATTGTCTTTTTTTCGCTACAACCACGGCTTAAACACGAAATTTTTAGCATTCATCAGTCACTTACACTTTTTACTTCCAAAAGTTCAATTACTTTTTTGAATTATTTGGTTCTTTAATAAGGTAATCCTGCCTTTTGACGACATTTCTGCATTAAAGCTCGGAGCATGAATTGTTTTCTCGACAGCTCGCGAACATTCTGCAATGAAAAAGATTTTAATCTTCCGTTTTTCTCACGTCATTTTAAACGTACCTTTAGAAAAACATCTAAATCGATGACTCCTCTTCTGAGAGCTTCCCCTAAATAATAAATTGCATCTTCCGTAGCGCTTTCTTCGGCGAAAGCGTTCAGTAACCTAAAAAACCAAAGATAATTAGAATCTATAGAGATACGAAATAATAAGAAGTATATTAACTGTTTATATAATGGAGCCGTAGTAACGACAACTTCGTCGATGTCAACGGATTCTTGACCTTCGAGTCGGGAAAGAATTTCTTGCATCTCTTCGTTCTTATCTCTTAAAACTTGAATGTTGCTTTCAAGCTCAGTCTTTGATATAGAAATACGACTTAAAATCAAGTTTCTACGCGCGAGATTAATTTGAAATGAGGTACGTACTTGCTCTCTATCAATTTGACTAGAGATTTCTTCGAGTTTTGATTTTCCCGCGTTTAAATCTTCGTGCGTCTTTTTCAAAACTTCCATTTCAGCCTAGAAATATCGTTCGGGATTCGTTTTATAGAATCTACAATCTAAAAAAAGACGTTTTACTTACTTGAGCTTGCGCCACAGTTTCCTTCAAGCGTTTCTTCAGTTTGTCTTCGACGGCGGAAAGTAGGGAAGCCCTAATATGTTCCTGGGAAATGGTTCCGGTATTTGGAATCTGGGAAGCTTGACCCTGAATGGCACCGTTTGGTCCAGTATTAGCCGAAGTAGCCACGCCACCAGTCGCGGTGGTCGGAACTTGAGGAAAATAGGGAGGAAAGCTTCCGGCTACAACGGGGTAGGAACTTCCCGTAGTTGGTGGATTGCTCGTGCCCATACTATTATTCGAGGGATACTGAGGATACGGAGTACCACTCGGAGGAACGGGATTGAATCCCGAAGTTGGAGGAGGTTGGTAAGCTGAAGAAATTATTAAATCGTTAATCTAGACTAGATCCGAGAGAAAAATAATAGAAATAAATACTTACGGGGAAAGTTCGGGAAGTTGTTTGTGGCAGGAAGGTAGGGAGTTGTGCCAGTTACGCTAGGATAAGGAGGATAAGGCTGACTGACCCCTGTGGATGTTGGCGGTACGTATCCTGCTTCAAAAATAAACAACGCGCAAATGGTTTATTGAAATGCGCGATTTGAAACTTAAAGAGACTTAGCAACCATTTTGAAACATTATCTATACATTTGACCTCAAAATTTTACAATTTGACCTTTCTAAAATGATTAGAAACGGTTTCAAAGTCTCTAGCGCAAATACTGCTATAGTTTACGCTATTCCAACTTAACAAACATCAAACCTGTAGGGTTGAAGTAACTTTGAGAAAAATTAGTCTGTTGATTCTTCGGCTTCGAATAAACTGGCGGAGTTTCTCCAAAAACCATAACCATCACCTGAATAAGACCCAACAAATCTGAGGAGCTCTGAAAACCATAACAAAATTAACTTAATTATACTTAAAATCAATACGCATTTCATAGAATTAAATTATTTAAAAAAATATCGCGTAACTTCAGGATTCTCACTTTATAGAATAAAAATTGGCAAAATAGGGACCAAAATAAGGACCAATGAAAAGCCAAATGAGATATTTAACATCAAGATTAATTAATTTCTACAGATAATTGAAGAATTCTTCCTTACACGGGAAGAATTCTTAGTATTTTGACCCAGCCAAAGACTATAGAGATATTCCCTGAAATTATTGATAAAAGGGTACTTTAGGGACCGAATTGCAAATTTAGGGTAATTTAGGGACCTAGAAATAAAATAGGGACCTGTTGGAAGCCTCGCAAACCCCAAACCTAACAAGCACCGTGTGAAAACAAACAATTTGTAGAATGAATCAAATAAAAGTATATATTTACCGGGTTCCATTCGTGAAGATAAGGTAAATAAATCCTTCCACTTTGGTCGACGTGCCTCGAGACTTTAACCTCCATATCGACAGTGGGCTTAACAAAGCACATTGGAGAGTTGTAAGGATGAGTGTCTAGCAACCAAATGCATATCGGAATATTGTACGTGACTCCTAAATGATTTAAGCCCGTCAAAGTAGATGATTAAGGTCATTAAGTTTGAATATTACAAATAATAAACTTGCCTTTGTAATTAACCGGTATTGTTCCGGATAAACATCCGAGTTCTTTTCGAGTACCATCGTTGAAAACTGGAATATATAAGAAATAGAGTCAAAGTAAATTGGCTAAAAAGTCTCGGATCTTGGATTTTCTATTAAAAAATTGATTCTAACCGAACATTTCTTGTTTCGGAGATAGGTTCTTGTAAAATTTAATGGCATTCAATACGTCACGTCTCGCTCTTTCAGCGTATTGATACTGAAAAGGAATATTTATCTTAATAAAAACCCGTAGACCTAGATTTATGTTTGAATAAACCTAATCAATTAAGGATAGAAATTGCACTCGGAGTTCTTTGTACCCATTATATGATCGGAGGAAGGGGACTTTTTCTTTTAAATAATTCATTCGTGAACTTACTTTGCTTAAAATTTGAGTGACATAAGATTCAAATTGTGGTTGAGGCATTTTGAGACCAAGAAGATTTTCTGCAAATTAAAAAATTCTAGGAATAAGGTTCAAAAGTCAGAAAACTAAAATTTACAATTTCTTAATAAGATTATAGATTTATAGTTCCTATGCACCTCAAACTGAAAAATGACTGCATGCAATCAAACCTAGGTCCTTTCACGTAAAACAGCTTTACATATGAAATATCCACCACAAACTATTTATAGGTTTAAAAACCTTCTATGACCTTGAAATAAACTAATCTCTAGTCCCATATTAGTATCAGATGATATCTAACATATCTCTAAACATACATAGTTTTCGCGAAAGGGGGAAAATGCCATTTCCCAAGTGTTGCCAGCCACTTTAGAGCTCAAATTGAAGCGGAGAAAGGCTCTAAGAATGAACTTTGGCATTGTTTTTTACATACTTAAGGGCATGCAGTTCTAGACTCGCAAGCTTTACTATAACTTTAAATTTAATATTTAATTAAATCTATGTTAGCTCTGCTAGTGTGTCAGTAGAGTAGTATCAGTAGAATGGGGAGAAGCCCTATTTCGTGCTGGAGCTAGGGCAATAAGGTCATAACAGCTCCATGGTAAGCGTGCTCTTGAGATCATAAGTCAAGTTTAGCAAGAGGATATACTGTACGCGCCAGGTAGTGGGATGAATAATGTGATTTTTCAGCAAGATAATTGGTTTTGCCCGTGTCATTTTGACAGTTTTAACTAAATAAAAGCAAAATGACTACACAACACACAATGTAAACACACTATACGATAGGATTGCAGGATTTCCACCACTCTATATTAACTAAAAATTGACAACTTACTGAAATGGTACGAGTTATTTTGAAGTTCTGCGAAAGAACTTCAGGAACTGTCCTTAGTCTTATGATCGAATTTTATTGAGTTAACTATGCAGTCAAAGGCTTACAGTTCAAGTCCCGAAGGCCGAAACACAATATCCAATTAGTTTTATTTCTCCCAACTAGGTTTGGTAATAAAACACATTAAAATATAAATTTAAAATTGTAACTTTAATTAATAATCATAACTAGGAAATTAAGATCAAAGAAGTTTCCGATTTCCGTAATTAACAAAACCAAAACTATTTTCACTAGCAGCTGAGCAACTGACTCGCTTAGATGCCATTAGCATTATTTTAGTGCTATTACCGCACTATGTCCTGGACTACGTCATAGTTTACCACTTACAACAGACTGAATCATGCATTTGGCAATACATCTTGATTCAGTTCAGTTTTATATGAAACTAAAACCCACTAGCCAAGGCGTAGTGCAAGTCGACTCGTATAAATTGATTTTGGAAACAAAAAATCTAGTTCAGTTTAGACTTAAAATTCTGAACTCCTTTGGGCTAGCTAATTCTATGCCTAGTTCTCCCGGAGCATTTCGAAATTCATTGACGTTATGTGTATATTGGATTATTCCGAAAGTAATCCGAAGAAAAACGCTCTAAGTCAAAAACTAGTCTATTAATGCTTTGGATTAGAGTTTTAATTCAAAAACAGAAACAAATTTATTTATTCGGAACTGTAGATGAAAAAAAAATGTTATTTAAATTCCTTGAATGGCTGTGTTCACTCGTTACATATGGTATCTATGGTGTTCAGTGACGCATACCGTAGATACCATCTCAAGAGAAAATGCATAGCCGAAGCCTTCAAATAATGTTTCACCTCTTTTCCAAGGATAGAGTATTTATATTCCATAACTTCCGGTAACTGAACTCATGTCCGGTGTTGTTGCTTCCCTCTTTTTAAGGCAGCAGCATCGCATTCCGTGATTAAGCCTAGGCTTTTTAATCAAGAAATCAAATTCAACTTCAACTTCAAGACAGTTCAAATTATTTGTGTGAAATTATTTTGTAGAAAATTATCTATATAGTTTTAGTAAAATCTAGGCACTATTGATGCTTTCTATTTATGATTATGTAAGTTAATTGTAATTATTATCCAAAATTTCTAAATCGGCAAATGACAGACATTTAACTCGTTTGAGCATTAAGGAAGGAAATTTCTGGGTGTGAAATTTATGCCTTAGCAAGTTAGCATCATTATTTTCCTTTGCACTGGTTTTGACTCTTTCAACCATTTAGCTTGCATGCATATACAGAATAATACAGTAATAAAAAACTAGGTTTCTTAAAATTTATGTAAATTTATGGTAGAATATTCAAATTTTACAATGATTGGGGAAATGTATATAATGGTATTAGTTAATGACTAACAACTCTCACGCCTGTCGCCTTATTATGTAATGTTTTTTATTTTAGGCTGTAAATAAATAAATTACCCACATCTTGTGGGTGAATCAGCTACAGCAATGGCTGGACGTATGGGTGTACGAGGAGCCACTGGACCACCCGCAACTCTCTTGAGCCCAGAGAGTGCCATGGCTTCGGATCTCTTCGATCAATTTGTGTCTGCTGGAACTTTCAAAGCGGTGTTGTACACTTACAGGCAGATATGTGAACTTCTTCGAATGAAACCCAGTTCATTTCAAAATTTCTACCCAAAACTGAAAGCCAAGCTTCGATCTTGGAAGGCAGCTTCTTTGTGGGCTAAATTGGACAAAAGGGCCAGTCATAAGTGCTACAATCGAGGAAGGGCTTGCCAAAATACAAGGGTAAGTTCTTATTTATGGTGTCAAGATGGTAAAACGCAATTTAATCTGTCTGCGACTCTTATATTTATTGCTTTTCACTCTCGAAAGGGAATTTAAAAATTGTATGTCAGAGATAGCGAGAAAATTAAAAAATTGGTGGTCAGTGAAAGGTAGATAATTAGAAAACTCTATCACAAAGTCAAAACAATTAAGGGAACCTAAAAATTGGACCCTAAAGATCAGAAAGTAACGGAAATTTAGAATAAAAGTTGAAGCATTTACTTAGTGAGAATTCTAGTGTATTACTTATGTATAATATATTGGTTATGGTCATCTTTTTAGTATGTATCTAACTGCCTCTCTATTTCCCGTAGGTTTTGATCATAGGAGCGGGACCTTGTGGCTTGCGTACTGCCATTGAAGCTCAACTATTAGGTTGCAAGGTTGTGGTAATAGAAAAGAGAGACCGTTTTTCAAGAAACAACGTTCTTCACTTGTGGCCATTTGTGATTCATGATCTCAGAAACTTGGGAGGTAAAAAGTTCTTCGGGAAGTTTTGCGCCGGATCAATTGATCACATAAGCATAAGACAGCTGCAGCTTATACTTCTAAAGGTAATTTTCTTTATAACTTCAATCTAGCTGAATTAAACCCGTTATTACTTTTTTAACTATTTTAAAGGTTGCTTTACTGCTCGGTGTCGAAGTTCACGAGAATGTTAGTTTTGATAAAGTGTTAGATCCGCCGGAAGATCAAACGAAAGAAAGGGTTGGATGGAGAGCGGCGGTGACTCCCTCTGATCATCCGGTAGCTCAATACGAATTTGACGTGTTGGTCGGCTCGGATGGAAAAAGAAACACCCTTTTAGGCTTCAACAGGAAGGAATTTAGAGGAAAACTTGCCATTGCCATTACAGCTAACTTTATCAATCGTCAAACGATGGAAGAAGCCCAAATAAATGAAATCAGCGGAGTAGCTTTCATATTTAATCAAAAGTTCTTTCAGGTGAGATTAATTCTTAGTTGATTCGTGACTCCCTTTGTTTTATTCTCTTGGTTCCTGCCTTGATCAAGTTTCCTCTTTCTTTAAACGAGCTTTACTGGGCTCTTATACATAGTTTTCACTAAAGGGGGTAAATGCCGTTCCCCCAGTGTTGCCAGCCACTTTTGAGTGCAAACTGAAGCAGAGGGAAAGGCTAGCAGTTCATTTTTGGAACTGATCTGTTCTGAATTGCGCTCACAAGCTCCTGGCAACCCCGCAATGAAAGCAAAGCTGGGTAAAGAGGGGTGGAATTTTCGTTTCCCCCTTTATTGAAAACTATACTCTTACTAATTTTATGCGTGTTCTTAGTTTTGGATTGTTATTCGAATTTTTTTTTAACTTTTTGCTCCGGGTTTGTCGCTAGTCTAAGCCTATATTTGGTTTATCCTCACTTTTTCAGACTTCTTGTTGGTTACTTGTTGCCATACTTGCCTGTAATGTAAAAGCGGCACTTTTTACGCAACAATTTTGTATATTTTGATTTTAGGATATGAAAGAGCAAACTGGAATAGACTTAGAGAACATCGTGTATTACAAAGATGACACTCATTATTTCGTCATGACTGCCAAAAAACAAAGTCTACTCGAAAAAGGCGTCATCATTAATGATTTCAGCGATACAGCTAGACTATTATCGCCTGATAATGTTAATAGGGAAGCTTTAATGGATTACGCCCGCGACGCGGCTGATTTCGCAACTTGCTACCAAATGCCCCATCAAGATTTTGCCGTTAATCACTACGGCCAAGCTGACGTCGCTATGTTTGACTTTACTTCGATGTACGCGGCCGAAAACGCTTGTCGTATGGTAGAACGAAGAGGACATAGACTTCTTCAAGGTAGTTTTTCTTTAAATTCTATTTAGAAAATTACTTATGGCGTCTTATTCTTAGCTCTGGTTGGTGACTGTCTCTTGGAACCATTCTGGCCAACTGGTTCCGGTTGCGCCAGGGGTTTTCTTAGTGCCTTTGACGCAGCGTGGATGATTCGAAGCTGGGCTTCTGGTAAAATGGCACCTTTACAAGTTTTGGCCGAACGAGAAGCGATTTATCGATTGCTAGCCCAAACAACGCCCGAAAACCTCAGTAAAGATTTAAACCAGTACATGCTCAATCCGTCGTCGCGATATCCTAACCTCAATCTAAATTCAGTGCTACCGTCCCAGGTTAGTATTTTTCGCGTGAAAGTCAGTAATTAAAATTTAGTCATCCATTCATGATGTAGATTTCGTAATAGGAATCAAAGTACTCTGGGCTCTTTTAGTTAATTAGCTTTAATTTATTGAAAATAAACAGAGTTAATTGCTTAGTTAATTTATAATTAATCCTGTTCGTCAGAACTCAAGGTACCGTCGAAACCTTTCATCTTTTAGGTTAGGTGTTTATGCGACACTGACGCTGAAATTCAAGATCAATTACCAGACGTGGTTCCCGATATTCAAAGAAAGAAGAGACGAAGGATGTCTCTCATTCATCCGGACGCTCTGTTAGCCTGGTGTCAACGACAAGTCTCTCATATTGAGGGATTGTCGATCGACAACCTCTCTACGTCTTGGAAGAATGGATTGGCATTGTGCGGAATCCTTCATCGTTATAGACCCGATCTCGTTGACTTAAAATCTCTTAAGGAAGAGGACTCGGCTAAAAATAATCAGCTCGCTTTTGATATCTGCGAAAGGGAATTTGGAATTCCGCCTGTTATGACTGGTAATTTATTAATTTTTTTCCCGCTCCGCTCTAAAAACTTCTCGAGTATTAAATATTTACCGTTAATATCATTTAAATCTTTATTTTAAGGTCTAGAAATGAGTCAATGCGACGTTCCCGACAAACTCGCCATGGTTGCTTACGTAACGCAAATTTACGACACATTCAGGGGAGAAATTCCGTACCTAGTCCGTCCAGCTCTTAGTCCCACATCCGATGATCAAAGGCCTAGCGGAAGCGTGACTCCCGTTGAAGCCGCGGAATTGACTAAAGGTCAAGGGGAAACGAAAAAATTAAACTTAACTCGAATAAGACTCCCTCATCGAAAGAGATATTCCATCGAAGGCGAAAGCAACGCCGAAGGATCTAAAAGAATCAAAACTCCCGCCGGTTTATCTAACGCTGGTCATAGAAGGCGTTTGAGGGAGAAAAACTTGGCTCTTAATCTAGAATCGAAAGAAGTCGCTTTAACTGGATTCAAAAAAATACCACCGTCTCAAGCGAGTACGGATCGCGAGCAATTCAGAGCTAAAATGAAGCATTTGCAGAAGCAATTGAAGAAGGATGAAGGACAGCGCGTCTCTGACGACAGCGAAATGGAGGTTAGTTTACTTTGTCTATAATTTTTTTGGTTAGTGTTAGATCTCTCGCAGTTTTGGATCTATTTGAACCAAGAACTGATTTATGGTTTAAGAACGCTGATAATTAACTACGGTTTAGATCAATACCTCTTAGCTTAAATTCTAAGCTTACGTATCTATTTTTATCACGTTACAGCCGCATGAACATCTAGATACGAAGCCACCGAGACCCCAATTAATAGGAAAAATTAACGCCGAAGATTGGAACATAAAAATGTTGGAAGAAAAATTGAAGAATAGGGGGAAAGTGACGGATTTAAAAAAAACCCCATCGCCAAAACCGAGCCGATTCAAGAAGGATGAATGGAATATAAAACTATTAGAAGAAAAACTAAAACTGCAACAAATGCCACCTCCGCCGAAAGATGTCAGTGAACCTCGACCAAAAGTATTGAAGGTAATTCGATTTTTTAATTCAATATGGCGCATGAGGAAATAAGTTTTGAAATAATCGCATGAGGAAATAAGTTTTAATTGAAATAATTGCATGAGAAATGATTTTTAAAATTTGTATGTTTTAATCTTGCTTTTTAATGTAATTTGACAATATTTGCTAACTTATATTTGTAACAAATAGCTGCTTTCACTCGTAGATATTGCTTTAATAAATTATCTTTCGCTATTTCATATACTTTTATATAGAAAAAGGTATCTTAGTCCGCTATCTCTGACCTTTTATCGAGGAGTCAGACACTCTTGAATTCGCTCTACACCCGAGTTCACTGAGTTCAGCTTTGACAGCATTGAGTTCGAACTCTTATGAACTTAGAGTTCAGCTTTGATAGTGCAAAGAGTTTTGTACACATGAGTTCGCGAGTGTCTGCCCCCCTCACCTTTTATATCTGAGAGTAGTCCTGTGAATTTCACTATCAATACTTTTTAAATTTTGAGGAGAGAGAGCTTTTGAGAGGGTATTGTCAGTATTTTAAAACCACAAGGCCCCCAAAAGGTCATATAAACTGTTATATTATATAAAGTGTCCTATATAATCCTATAATTTTACAAGAGTCCTGTAAAATCCTTTATTTTTGGACATTTATCAGTAAATTTTCTATTCCCTTTAAATTAGTAACATTTTTAGGCTAGCCCATGTATGTATAGTTAAGTCTTCGGATTAAGTTTAATGATTAGCTTTAATTCCATATAATCATTATTAAATTCACTGCCAATTCATTTTAAATAGTAAATTAGGGTCTCTCTTATCTCGTCGTGTGTTAAATTCCCCTCAAATTTGATCTATTTTTGGCCTATTTTCATTTTTATTAAAACCCAAGTTATGGATTACACTCAGTTATGCAATGTCATTTTTCAATCACCTTTAATTCCATTTAATCTTTATTAAATTCACTGCCAATTAATTTTAAATAGTAAATTAGGGTCTCTCTTATCTCGTCGTGTGTTAAATTCCCCTCAAATTTGATCTATTTTTGGCCTATTTTCATTTTAATACAATCCTTAAGTTATTGATTTCCACTCAGTTATGCAATGTCATTTTTCAATCAATTTTAATTCCATTTAATCTTTATTAAATTCAATGCCAACTTATTTTAAATAGTAATTTAGTGTCTCTCTTACCTCGTCGTGTGTTAAATTCCCCTCAAATTTGATCTATTTTTGGCCTATATTAAACAGTATGATGAAGAAGATATAATTTTAGACCTGTTCAAAAATTAAAATAGATCAAAATAGGTCAAAATTACGGGAAATGTTAACGCACGACGAGACAGATGGGATCTTATACCACAGTTTAAATCTAATGATCATAAAATTAATTAAAATTAAGTAAATTTAAAACTGATTTAAAATTGACAAAAATATCTGAATTAAAAATAATGTGCTGGATAAACTAAGTTAAATAATCAAAATAGTCTAAATTCTTGAGGAATCTAAGTACATGACGAGACAGAAGAGAACTCAAACTACGATTAAAACCTAATCAACATTAAATTTAATCGAAATTAATGGTTTTTATGATTAATGAAAAATGATGTTAGACAGTATGACGGAGATGATACTATTTTTCATCAACTATAAACGCTTTTAATTATGATTAAATTTAATGATTAGGCTTAGATTGTAGTTAAATATCTCTCTTGTCTCGTCTTGTGATTAGATTACTCAAGAATTTAGTCCATTTTGATTATTTAACTTAATTTATCTGGTACATATTTTTGTCAATTTTAAATCAGTTTTAAATTGACTTAATTTAGATTATTTTTTATAAAGATTAGGTTTATTTTGTAGTATAAGATCTTGTCCGTCTCGTCCTGCATTAGCATTCCCCATAATTTGACCTATTTTGGCCTAAAAATGGAGCCCAGGATATAAGCCTAATCAGGGTCCTTTTTCTAGAGTAGACATTCTCCTTTTATAAGTAACACCTTGCTTATATTTTCATGCTTCCTTTACGAACAATATTTTGGAATATATCGCTTTCTTTCATGTATTTCTCGATGTAACCTGACAAGGGATTTTTTATAGGCCTAATTCACTAGTAAAAAAAATGACGAATCAGTTTTTACTAGGAAAGTAGGCTTAACAATAATCCAGGAGTTTATCTCATATTTTTTTATTTTACTTTTTTACTAGTGGATAAGGAACAAATAGAAAGTAACAATATCTTTCGATGCCTTTTCCTGCAGGAAATATTTGACAGTAGGCTGAATAATATGGCATCTCGGCTCCAAGCCGAAGGAGGTCTAACTGAAGAGGAGGAGGCAAAATTTGGCCAATTTGATAGCACTTTGCAAAAGTTAGACCAAAGATTAAAAGAAGGTACCCTCGAGGCTGGCAAGAAAGGATGCAATAGAGTAGCAGCAATGACCCAATACATGGCAACTAAACTCGACGCGTCCTTGTTGCCGCCTGGAAAAGTACCTTCACCTCCTCCTCCGGTATTACCGAGTACCGAGACTTACTACGAACAACCCGCCGCTGCTCAAAGTTTCGGGAAAGGTGGAAGCGAATTATGCTGTTTTTGCCTGAAACGAGTGTATTTGATGGAGAGATTGAGCGCCGAAGGATTATTTTTCCATAGAAGTTGCTTTCGATGCGATTACTGCGGAGCGAATTTGAGGCTGGGAAATTACGCCTGTGATAGAGCTGTTCATGATGACCATGAAACCATTGGTAAGATAATTTATTATTATTGAAATGGAACAATTTTTTTGGATTGAAACTAATCAATTTGACACGTCGTGCTTTGCTTCATAAAGATTAACTTTTTCCAGCTAAATTTTACTGCCCACCTCATTTTCGAATGCAAAGATCGGACAAACAAATGCAGCTGAAACATCAGCGATTTGCGGAAATGATGAAACGAAAGCACGCGTTCCTAAGTGGTCCTTTGGAAGGAGTGACGTTACCCAAGAAATCTCCACCCGCAACTCCAATCACTCCTATTACGATGGAGACTGAAGTTTTGCAATCTACCCCGAAAGAAATTGAACCGGATATCACGTGCCAAACCCCCAAAACGCCTACCTTAATCGAAGGGATCAGTGGAAATGAAGATCAATGGGACGCTACTAATATGGCGGCTCACAGTTCTTTATTCGTGATATCTAGCGACTTTATCGAAAACCGTACGCCAGAAAGAGTAGAGTTTGAGAATAGTAACGTTGCCATGTCAGAGGATGAACTTCTGACCAGTGAACTAGAAGAAGAAGAGTTGACTCAAAAGAATCTAGGAATAACTCACGAAATTGATACTAGCGACGACTCGTTCTCTGATTTGAGGTTCGTTGATATATTTAACATAAAATTTTGGTTTTAAGTGAGTTGTACTTAAACGATTATTCCAAACCTTTGTTCAGGCTTCTTTCTCGTACATTTTTGTCCCTTACGTAACAAATGTTTTTACGGTTTTGCAGCACTGATTCTGACTCTGATCAAGAAGCCGCTTACGTAGAACAATTGCTTTCATTTACGGCGGATGGTACGAGAAAATTGGCCGAAACGTGGCAGCAAAGACAGTGTGCCAGTAATAGTCGAAAAAATAACCAAAAATCTGATAAATTGACTGGAAAACTAAGTCACGTTAGATTCCAAGGTAGAGTTGATGATGGAACGACAGACGCGAGCAAAGAATTTGTTTGCGGTGATGAAGGGCATAGTCAAGGATCATCTACTCCCGAAGCCATTACTGAAGAGGATGAATCCCAAGACGAGTATGATGACGATGATGACGATGATGAAGATGAAACGGAAACTGGAGGAGATGACACTAGTGATGATGTCTTAACCGATGAGGAGTACAATTACATGGAGGCTGAAAATGTTGCGATACCTGAAGGTAACTTTTATTTTACCTGATTTTATACATTTTTCGGAATCAGAAAGTGTAAAGAACTTTATTTTATTTTAAAAGCAATTTAATATAAAATCAGGGTTAGTCACGTGAGCTTTAGGAGTTGTCAAAAAACCACTTAGATCATTTAATTTCTATATAAATGAATTATCCAAGCAAAAACTATATTATTCTAACTATTACCGATGAAATTATTCATTTTTACGCTTGGAAAAGCTCTTTCTGGGTGATTTTACGCTAAGCCTAACTCGGGACTAATGCTGTTTTTAAATTTGCCATGAAGCTGGCAAATAAAGTGCGCGAATCTTTAATAGACTTCAATCTCAGTTCTAATGGCGATTTTCCGTTGAATTGCTTTGAAGTTTGGGATTTAATTGGAAAAGAGGTTTCCTAGTCCCTTTAATCTATTGATATTTGTTGCCAAAATTAACTATTAGTTACTGATACAGTAGTAATAAAGCAAAAGTGGCTAGTACTATTATTTAACTACCTGTAGTTATTAAGTTTTTGGCATTACCAGTGTGCAAATAGCTTCCCTCTTATTATATCATTATGTATTAAAAGTTGCAGTCACTGAAGAGGTTGTGCCAAAAGGCGTGATTGATCAGCGAGAGGATGTGGTCATGCAAGTTCCTATTTTGAAGCCGAAAGAAGTTACTTCTGACAGTGAAGGTAAATTAAATTTTCTTCTAGCGTGTTAATTTTCTATAATCTTTGTATTTTTTTTCATTCAGAATACACGGTAAGCGAGAGCGAAGAATGCGAAGAATTGGCTATCCAATCGAATGAGTCTTTGGACGAATCAACCGACACTGAAGAAGAACAACCGCAAATTGCTCATTCAATACCAACCATTATTATTGATGAATCCCCACCTCAACCCGTTGTTGAACAGGATTGGGCTGAAGAAATGGCGGCTAAAACTGCTTCCGAAACGAGTTTGGCTGAAGAAATTGTGGAAGTTGAAAAAGCGGATGAAAATAAAGACGCGAAAGAAGTTAGAGATACGGATAAGTTTGATTTGGAAGCCGCAAGAGCGGCTGCTTGGTCTTTCGTCGATGACGTTGTTTCAACAGCCAGAAATTCGTTAAGCAATATGGATGACGATATAACGGCAGTTAGTGACAAATCGAATGAAAATAAATCGAAAACTGAAGAGAGTATCGCGGAAGTTCAAGGGGAAACCGTAACACCCCTTATAACCGAGAAACTAGAGAGAATTAAAACTATAACGGTGGAAAGTTCCCAACCTCAATTTGACGTTTTCAAAAGTTCCAAGTTAAAATCTCTTCCTAAGTTAACGATTGACAATAAATTTGGATCCGATAATAAGTTGGTTATGGAAGATCAGAAGACTGTGAAACAATCTACGGAATGCGCAGCTGTTCCTCCTATTTTATCTCCGAATACCGCTTCCTACTCATCTTCCCCTCTTTTAATGGAATCGCAATTTTCTTTCAAAGATACTGGTTCGCAATTACCAGCAACTCCGCCTAATTCAGCCACGATTTTACAGGCATCCAGACTGAGTATGGATAAATTTCGTTTCATCGCCGGTTCGGGTACTCAAAGCCCGAGTTCGCCAGTTTATAGCTCTCCACATAAATCGAGCGCAACTCCTAAGGAGCTCGCCTCAAAATTAAACGAATTTAGAAGAAAAATTGAAGAACTTCAAAAACAGCTTCCTTCACCCGATCAGTCGGTTTCCGCCGCTAAACCTATACAGCCAAAAACTAGAGGAGAAATGACCCCTTTTGATCATCAATGCAGTGATTATTACGCGTCTATGCAGAGTAAGAAGGAGGAAAATGGTGCGTTGTTGAAAGAAGCTTCGAGTTCTCCCTTAGTAGTGAAGAATATAGAAAAATTGGATTCCATTCCGGTATCCGTTAATGATACGAACGATAAGGCTTTGGAAAGTAAGGTACCAACTACGAATGAAAAGGAATTAGTTAGTGCCGAGATAAAAGCCCCTTTATTGCCATTGGTGCCTGATCGAAAGGAGATAATAGATGAACCTGATAAAAGTGATTTGAACCAAACTACTTACGAAAAAGATATAATTATTAGTGAAAAACCAGTTAAAACGGTGCCAAATTTAGATTTAGAGCTTCCTTTAAAAACTCCTCCTACACCGTTAATTAGCAGCTCGCCGGAAAGCACACCCAGCACGACAGAAAATACTATAAGCTCTCCCGAAAAGTTTACCGATCATATTTTACCCTTAGTTACGCCTGATAGCGAACGCGAAATTTCATTTGACATTGATAAGAACGCTAGAAAAGATATAATTGATCCGAGGGAAAGCGAACTTAATCAGTTAGCGGAAAAATATAACTTTAATCCTTCATTTATTACGTTACGTCGAAAAAAGGCGGAGAAAGAAGAACTTCCGTATTCAAAATTTCATAACGAATTGGTAATTGACAGTAAATATCAAACGACTCCACCGAGAAGCAAAGTAACTCCTAGCTCTTCCACACCACCCATCGTCGCTACTCAAAAGCCTTTTTTTCCTCTTCAAAAAAGTTGTTCCGTTGCTACATCTACGGGAATATCCAAAAGTTTGTTTCCTTCGACGGATATGTATAAAAGGGTGTCTTTTTCTCCGCAAAAGATCAATTTTGATTTATCATCTTCGAGCTCAGCCCCATCGAGCGAGACAAGGTTTCAAGGCTACCGCGGTAGCTTTGCTGATAAAATTCGACCGAGAAGTCTAGTTGGGGATACGATTTATTTAAAATCTATCGATATTAACTTACAGAAGCAAGCCTTTCCATCCCTGAGCAAGCAACAAAATTTTGGTGGGAGTTGCGGTAGGTTGAAGGAGAGTGTGAGAAGTTCCAGCGAGGAGCCTCATTCGGACATTAAAATATCAAAATTCGCGTCTGGTATCGGTTCAAGAAGCACGGATAATATTTTACTCGGTAGTCGAGAAGATGAAAATGAATCTATACCAACGAGAGACGTTAAAAATTCTAGTCCGAGGGTTATCCTTACCCTCACCCGACAACCTTCAATCCCAAAATCAACTCCTATCGCGATCCAAAGTGATAAATCTGGCGCAAAATCTAGCAATAGCCAAGGAAAAATTAGAGTTCAAGAGAAGATGAAGAAGGTTCCATTCGCCGATGATGAGATCAAAAGTCTCGCTTCCGAATCCGCTTTTGGCTCTACCGAAGACGTATTCATTACTCCCGGCGCCGAGGGAATCTCCAAAAATGAGAAAACGTTTTACGATACGCCACCCGAAACTATGAATAATAATATGCGAAAGAATTATACTTCGGCTTTAAATAAATTAGAACTAGATCAACCATTAACTCTAGAAGAAGAGAAGGCACTGAGAATACAAAGAACCGTCGATCAAGAAAAAGCTAGACAAGAAGCGAGGGAAAGGGCGCGTATGAAAAGTGACGAAGAATTAGGGTTAAGTCCCTGCAATTATCGTAAACGTTACCAAACATCGTCTTTGAGTTTAGGGAATTACGACGAATTAAGTTCGGAAGATTTCCTAGATGATGATAATGAAGATATGTACGACGATGATAGCATACACGAATCAAATGATAATTTAGTAGCTAGAAAACTTAATTTTAATACCTCTTCGAAAGACTTGGACAAAAGCGGGGAAGGTGGCTTGGAAACTACCAACATTTGTATCACTAGTCCATTATCCGGTGGCGAATTGGATCAAGCTACGTCTTCGTTAACTGACTCTAAAAACTATTTGGAATCTTCCATTTCACCCGATGACATTGAAGTTGCTATCGAAGGAAGTGGAATTAAAAATTCGCTAATGAGAAAGACGGTTCCAATTACGACCAAACCGAGAAACGTATTATCATCCTCGACCGAAAGTAGCCCCGAAGGTTTAGATTCTCGAATAACTTCCATCGTTAAGACTAAAGGCAAAATAAAGTTTCGTTTGGATAAGAAACCTTCAGAATCTGAGGGAAGTTTAGAACCGGAAGAAAAACGAACTAGCAGCGGTGGAAAGAAATCTTTATTTTCGTTGTTATCTTTCGGTAGAAATGGTAACAGTCCTAAAGACAAGAAAGGAGCCAAGAGCCGGTCATCGTCGTTACCCCCTCCTGAATCTAGAACCAAACCCAAAGAAAGGACTTTTCCATTGCTCAAATTTTCCAAAGTGAAAGAACGTACCTCTAGGGAAAAGCAGAAGAAATATATGGCGTCTCAATCTGAAGAACAGAAAGATGTGAGTTTATTACTTTCGCAATCTCTCGTGAAATGGCATACCTACATATAGAAACGTGTCCCTACTCTCGAAGATTTTTCCCGTGACTCTGGTAATAAACCAAGTACCTTTTTTTTCCTTTTAAAGGAGAAGATTCCAACTACAGGAAGATCATCCCCAGTCATCAAGATTGAAGTGAAACCAAAAAGTGCCTCTGAACCACCAGAAATTCGACCTTCAATCACCCCTAGCCCAGCCCCAACATCTCAGTCCATTCCTCTTACACCAGTTACTCCTTTAACACCCGTCGCACCTCTTACTAGTACAACTCATTTGGAAAATGGGTTAGCACCTAAAGCCTCTGGTACGTGATTAAAATTTTAGTTTAGTCGTAAGATTTCGCGTTTTTAAGCCTACTTGTTACAAAATTTCAGTTGACAGCTATACGGACACTGAAGAAGAATCCAGCAGAGCGCTGGGGGTTTCGTTAGCGTTAGCCGCTGACGCCAAGAAAGAGAAAGTGGAGAGAGATAAAAGAGTTCTTAAAATGGCCCAACGTCTTCATCATCAGCAAGAACTGAAGAGATTCAGAACGGCTCAAGAAATTCATAGAAGACTACAAGAAATTGAAGTTTCTCGCAAGGATCTCGAGAAAAAAGGGGTTACTTTAGAAAAAACACTCAGAAGAGAAAGTGGTAAGAGTAACGCTACTTTTTTCCGAATGGTGATGATAATTAGGTATATTTTTATTTTTTAAATGACAGGGGGTCAATCCGAAGGTAACGAAGACTTTGACCTGATGCAAGAATGGTTCAGTTTGGTCAGAAATAGGAATAAACTGGAGAGAGAAGAACAAGAATTAACTATAAGGTATTTAAAAAGATATTTCTGAAGAATTAGATATGAAAATATTCTTATTTCCGTTTCTGCGCTCGAATTAATTTAGAATGAAAGATTTGGAGCTGGAGGAAAGACACAGCCATTTGCAGCAAGAAATGAGGGAACGAATGGCGATAGATGGTAAGAATATCTTTCTTTATTTCTATTCCAATAATTGAACTAAATATAATTTACAGATAGTATAAAAACTAAAGCGGATATCGAAAAGGAGAGAGATATCCTCAGTGAAATGTTACGAATTGTAGAGAAACGAGATGAATTGGTGTATTCGTTAGATCAACTTAGAATAGGGTGAGTTGAAATTTATACTTTAATTTATTGCTTTTGGAGGTTTTACCGTATTGAACTTATCTTCATCCTCACCTAGCTTGTTACGTCTCTTTTAATCGCTCGTTGTCAAATCTGCGTGTAGAATAGGAGCTTATCTTTCGTAATATTTTTCCTAAATCGCAAATATTACTAATGAATGTTCAATTAATGTTCAAATTTAGCGAGGAAGTAGAAGAAAAGAATTTGGAGAGTAAAATGGCTGCTCAGGGTTTGTCACCGAGTGTTAAGAGTTGAGGGCTGTTAATATAAAATCGTTCGTTGTTTGGGGAGGGACGAGGGAGTGTTATAACGTTCGCGTTACGTCGGTTGAAAGGGAGAGTAGTAATGTTGAAAAGAAAAATATATTATAAAGTCACGGGTAGTTCGTACGTTTTATAAAACGCGTTTTTGAAGTTTTTATAATTTTAAGCCCAAACGCAGACAGGCAACGCTAGCTTTAACAAAAAAAAAATCGTGTAATATAATATGTAATTCAAAAAGGTTACTATCCTAGTCATCATTTTTAGTGGGCTTTGCTTTACTAAATTAATTATACTTAAATTTTTTTTAAGCGCTATATATTATAATAATAACGGTGTTTTAATTCTACATAACCTAGACATGATTTTAAATACTTT
Organism: Odiellus spinosus; assembly: GCA_963920705.1. NCBI lineage: Eukaryota > Metazoa > Arthropoda > Arachnida > Opiliones > Phalangiidae > Odiellus > Odiellus spinosus. Next base: position 22,708,747 of record OY987233.1, on the reverse strand, counting down.
TTAAAGGCACGGTCGCAATGGGGAGTGAAATATGAAAAACTTAAGCTGAAAGAGCTAAGTAGAAAACCAATTCTCGCTTGATTATTCACGAGGACACTTTTTCCCGGTAGATTAAGCCGATTCTCGCGCGAGTGATCAAAATTAGTTGGTTTTTATCGCGCAAGAATTGGTTTCAGGTCTACTCGTGAATGGAGCATTCAAGCTCGCTTATGAACGCGCCTTTAACCATTTAATTATTAAACTAATCTACTTTCAAAAGGAAAAATATACGCATTAATCTAAAAAGGGTTGTGTATTGGAACAGTTGTTTAATTATTATTAATCTTTGCTTATTTCTCATTTCATCTCTGGCAAAGATTTTGAAAATTAAATTAATTTCCCGCCAAATATAAAAAAATATTGCGTTAGTTAGAATTAGGCTTAGTTTTAGCGGACGAACATTAATTCTTGACCTTTTCGTTATAACTAGTGACCTTTTTTTATAAGTAAACTAAAAATTTTAGGACACAAACTCTGGTTATAACGAAAAAATTTAAATAAAAGTTTAATTTTTTGTTATAACCAGTAACCTTGACCAATTACTTCATCGTCTGTTGTGTCGTCCGCAAAGCAAAGGCCTAGCTGGCAACTGTAACAAAATATTTCCCCTATCATAAGAATTTATTATAAAAATAGTCATAAATTGGAGTTATCTACAGATTAATTGCATTGCCTTTGAAATAAAGTCTTAATTCCTTACGGAAAAAAGGCTTAGATAAAATTTTTCAACTCCTTGAGAATAAATTTGCGAGTTTTGAGCGAAAATAATCGGACAAGGCCTGAAACGAGTCAGGCTGCGTGTTTACTTTAAAGGGAATATAATCTTTAAGGCTTTTTTTTCGGAAGAACCCCATAATTTTAGGGATATCCCCAATAACGAGCTACTAGCCAGTGCTAAATTTGGCAAAGAGCCGAAGAACCAAGGCTTATATTCTTTTTAAACATAATCAAAATTTGTTTGCCATCGATGAAGTGGTTCCAAAGAACTAATCAAAGTTTATTTGATCGCCATCTTGTGGTGATTTGATCAACTGTTCCTTTATACGCCCTTAAGGATACCTTTTGAAATAGAGGCAGCTTTTGCGACAATGCTCATTTAACATACTTGGTATCTCAATTTATTTTTTTTTTTTTTTAAAAATAGATAGACTCTGATATTTGGTAATCAATTTTTTTCCTTTATTTCCGATTATTCTAACTAATAATCAAGTTGTGACAAATGTTGTTATATAAAAAAAGCAACTGCCAATTACGTGCACCAGTTAATTAGAGCAAAATGACTTTAAAGCAATATATTTAAAATACGTAACTTCTTTTACTTAAATTTGTTTTACACTTTCCAAGTTCGAACGCTAATAATAATACTAAAATATCGGTGCCATTGATGAAAGTTTAAAACAGAATTTAACGCTATAGGCTTTTAAACTTAATTTAGAACCATTAAATGATGATTGCTACAATTTTAATTATTTTTAAGGAGGAATTTTTTAGTAATTAGCATTAACTTTAATCATGGTTTGTAATTTTATATTTATAGGTTGTTATTTCACGCAATGGTAGTTTTATTTATAAGTAATTCAAGATACTAAAGCTTCGTTTTCACGAGAAGGAAAGCGATTAGCGAGAAAAACATCAAAACATTACGCGAAATTGAAGCTATTTGACTTTTTCACTCTCGCTTAAACGATATCGTACATTGATAATTAGCTTTAAATATTGCTCTCATGAAAACGAGGCTTTGGTGCCACGAAAACCTTAACAGTGCCGCTGATTTTCTACATTTCACCACTACTTCCATCCCTAAAATGAGTTAGTTTCAAATGCGTGATCTTGTGATCAAAAAATCAATAGAAAATCAGATCGGAGATGCATTTTTAGCACGTAGTATTGTATTATGGTAGAAATCCCTCTAACATCTTAACCCATAATGAAGCATTGCATAGCACGAACTTATATCTCGAGTTCAGATGAACGGGGACACTTCCATTACACGCACAGTTCAACTTTGAACCAGGGGTTAGTTAAAAAGACAAATTAAGCAGACTTTGCAAAGCCAGGTCTGTTTGGAATCGCAATATTGAATGCGACTGCCATCTATTCAGATGTTAGTAGAACTTAAAATGGCCGCCCGTGCCGGAAATCAAGCCAGGATTACAAACAGTCGCGTGGCTAATTTGTCTCTTTACTATCCTTGTTTTGAACTGCGCAATTTTTTATGGCCAACATCGGCAAAAAGTTATTCTTTCCAACACTGTCATACTTCTAGAAACGTTTATTTTCTGTTCAGTTTAAGATTCAGAAAATGCTCAAAGCTATAATGAACGAAGATTATTTTTACTTTAAAAAATCCTAAACATACAATTAAATGGGTTAAGTCTCGCGAGTTAAAAAGATTCCTATTTTAAAATCACCCAACTTTCATTTGATAATTACCACGTACGCAGAGTTACTATAAAAATTAAGCGGTTAAAATTGAAATCCAAAACCATTTCTATTAAACGTTATCGTCTAAAATATTAACTATAGGACCTTAAAATTGTTTTCAATTTGGTGAAAAGGTCTCTCGTTTTATTATTACTTAACAGTGTGATATGTACAGCTTATCAAAATGAGAAAAAAAGGTCTGTTTTGTAACTTCATAAAAGAAAAACACGAAATGAACTATAATATAAAATGTATAAAGAAGTGGTCGAAATTGCTCTCGCAAAACAGCCTTATTTTTAAAGGGATAGACAGCTTTTTTTCAGCGATTGTAAGGTTTATTTTTAATTATTTTTTTCAACCAATGAAGCTGGTAATTTGTATCGCAAATGGCGAAATGAGAAGAAGTAAATTGTATATTAGAATTTTTTAGTAGTTCATTAGTGTTGTATTCGATTTTTGGATATTAGACTCTGATATTGAGTTATTTTTAATTAATTTGGACTTAAAATATGGGTAAAAACCGAACAACTCCTCATCAAAGACTAAAAATTCTTGAGAAAATATAGAAATCGAGAAATATTGTATAAAAATGGCTCAAGAAACTATTAAACTGTCCAAGCTATTTCTAATAACCCTTACAAGAGGTATGGGGGAAGTCTTTCGGGTGTCTTATGTAGTCTTTAGAGGTTTTAGGGAAGTCTTCCATTATGTCAATAAGTCTTGGGGAAGTCTTGAAGACTTCCCTATGACTTTTGTAGAGTTCTTGACAACTTCTTCAGATCAGACTACCTTTTTTCTGTAAGGGAAACGTCTCTTTCAGTTCACGCATTATTCAGAAGGAACTTCATTACTTCGTAATCTTTGGCGAGTTTTGATAATATTTTTACGCGTATATTAAGTCTAAAATAACTTGTTTCGAATCTGGGAAGTGTATTTTAAATGTTTTTTGAACATTGGCTCGCTATAAGGAAATGTTCAATGGAGAAAGAGCGACGTATCTGAAATAAATGGCTTTTTTAATCTATCCATAGTTTAAAAATGCGGCTACGAATCTACCACAGGAGTATCGTTACAGTATTGTCTCCTTAAACATATAGGCCTTCATCTGTCAATGATTCGACAGCATATTCGTGTGCCCTAAGTCTCACTACTCTAAGCTAATCTGTTGGATTCCCACACGATTGTAAACATTCCCTCAAATTGGATGATAGTGGACAAGCAAGATAGGCTTTCATATAGCGATGGTGAGTTAAGTTTTTGTAATATGTCTCTATAATACTGTGGTTAATGATTTTACGATAAGAACTGACATATTATATATGATAAACTGCTATACGAGGGTTTAGTGGAGGATAATCTTAAGTTTCTAATTGAAGTTGTATATTTCCACCAAGGACCGTGGGAAGATTTAAAAGGGCCATTAAAAAGCAAACCTTATGAATTAAGTTAAAGATAACAATCGTGTTTTAGATGAAAATTGGCAAAGTTTATTTAGATATACAAAAATAATTTGATGGAATTTCGATACCTATTGATAAACAGGACCAGAATATTAACGGTACACTTCATATTAATAAAAATTGACCAGATTAATATCAACCCTTTTATTTAAACATAAATCCCAACCCACAATAATAGAAATAGAACACCAAATCCAAGAAAAAATGCAGAAACTAGGGATATTAAAAGCTCCTTGAATAGATCTCTAGTAAACTTGGTTGATGTAACTTCGTATCTGCGATTCGCAGTTAAGGATATTAATATTAAGGGGAATGGTGGAAATATACCTGTTAGAGCAAATAATATACATAAGAGAGGTGTACGTGGCTCTATGAAAAGGGACATCCTTAGTGTGATTATTATCTGGTCGTTGATAGATGATTAGAAAAAGGATACACAAAAAACCAAGCCATGAAAAAGATTCCAATTCCTAGCAGCACTAGTGTCAGATGCGGATAGACTGCGGGATTCACTGGACTGACATATCTGTTCATTTGCTCCACAGCTAGCTGGAATGGCATAATTGTGTTAAATCTCAGACTTATGACACGTAGGCCTAGATTATAGATAACCCTAGCTGCACAAGACCTTACTTAAGCCTTGGCTAGACGTTTTGCAGATATTAATATTAATAGATTTAATTGCAACTTACAAATCCATCAACGCCCATGGTGAATTGTTGTAGAAATCACGATTAATAATAATAGTTAACCAAGTTACAAACGCCTACAAATTTTGGTTCAACCAAAAGTTTAACACAGAAAGTCAGAAAGTGAGAAGATGCCGGCAACATGTATTCGTGACCGAAACGATTCTAGGTGGCGTTGCTGATGCTTTTGTCGTCTACTTACAAAATGCTTCCCTTCGGAACGAGCCTCTCTGTCATAAATGACTATCGTAATTTCGTAAAGGCATTAGAAGCTCCATGATTAAACTGAACAGAAATAGTTTTCTATGAAATACGATTTAATGTACAGTGCAACCATTTGGCTCATGGATATAGATCCATCCAATGCTTTCGTTGCAAAACGAACGCACCGAGAGAAGTTTCCACTCCATGGACCCTGATTGCATCAGCCCTCCTAGCTTTTCAGAAGAGCATCGGCTTGTGAGTTTGCTTCTTTGCGCGCGTGATCGCTGTCTCCGTAGATCAGTTTTAAATTAGGTGTTTGACCAATTTTAGTACTGTGAAATTGTGGATTACAATTACAAACGAACCTTCCAGCCTCCGAAGTAAAATTACGTTGTCAAAATGGGTGAGTGTCATATTTTTACGTATTTAATTGATATTCCCAATTACGCTAAGCCTTGGCAAGTTCGTTCTCGAGTAGCTGTGTATGAACATGGATGTATAAAGAACTAACGTTCATGGATATTGCACTCGTACCTTCTGTAAGGCATTTTCAGTAGATCGCGAGTTCGGGTAATTTCGTCCGCTAGCGACGGCGGAAGTGGGGCTCCTTTTGGGAAACTTTTGCGAAACGGATTTCCTGTTTACAAATTGTCGTCTGCACGTTCTGCAGTTTTTCAATTTCAAATGTGACGTAATGGTACACTTCCTGTCTAACGACAAACATCGTTACTAGATGGCGCCAGTGAACATGGCGCATTCTGTTCACGCGTTTTTCTCGGAGTGCAATATCCATGAACGTTAGTTCTTTATACATCCATGGTATGAATAAAGACAACTTGGCTCAAACCGGATGTTAAGGCTAAAGTTAAGCCTAACGGGCGGGAAATGTCGACTCCTTATTTAACTTTGATTCGCGTGTGGATTCAAAGACCTACAAATTGCTCGTAATTCACTTATTATAACTCGAAACCAGATAATTATATAGTGAATCGGTTACTATTTCAACTGGCCGTAAGTGATTACGAATTTTTTTACTTTGCGTTATTAGATATAATTTTGCAATAAGAATAATTACGCTTTAGGGCAAATTTCAATCCATCCCTTCACAAAATTTTAGCCTTTAGCCACAAGTCAACAATGAAATCCCTGGTTCTAGATATTAGCTATACGAGTAATCTGAAAAATTGCAAACTTTTGTTGCACCAGGTTTTATAAGGGAAATTTCACAGGTAAAAACATGGAAAAATCTGGGAAATTGGTTTTCTAAATGTTGTATGAACCATGGCAGAGCCGTGAAAGCTCCTATAATTCCTATATAATCCCATACTATTGAAAGTGTAGTCCCGTTTATAACCAAATAAAACTCCATAGCTCAAACTGTTTTTCGTAAATCATACCAAAACATACCTACTATGGAAAAACTAACACAAACACCGATATTTCGTCTACATTTTTTTATAAGGATTACTCTGAACTTCTGAAGCCGCTTTAGCCTTGGAAACAGTAAATTTTTAATCCCTTTTGACACTTGTACCATGAGCAATCCAAGGTTATTCAAATTATAAAATAGTAATTTGGCCAGGGCGCCCAGAGAAATCCCCTTCAACTCTTGGAGTAAAACTTCGATCCACCCGCCTTAAATTTTTCTAGTATGTACGTATACATACGAGATATTCTTAATTTGCGAGTCAAGTTGGCGACAGATTCCCTAACAAAGTTAGAAACCTTTCTTTTCAATCCCATAAGGACACTCCCAGAAGAATCGTGGTCTTTTCTTTAGTTATTGTAATACATATCTTCCACCGTACAACGATGGATTTGTTGCCAAAAAAGGCTCTTTTGATTTTGAAAAAGTGTGGCCCGATTTTGATTATAACGCCCGACTCGAAGAGCGTGAATAAAAACGTCCCCATGATGAAGAATTTCTAAGAAGCTTTGGAATTTCGTATATTTGATAGAATAGTTTACGAAAAACAAAAACATTCTGTCTAGCTTTTGGGGAAAGTTTCCCAGTGATAGAAAAACAATTTTTTTGAAAGTTTGATATTGGAATTTACTTTACGAAACTTTGCTTTATATTTTGATTATTTCCTAGGCCAGAAACATTTACTATTATATACTATAAGGCTGCTACACACCCTTAAAAAAGACAATTATTCTTATTTGGGGATATATCCTTAAAGGGAGAATGAAACCTATTTTTTTTTCCTATCGATTCCTTATCGTTTAAAGGGACTATCTGCTGTTTTTCAATCCCCTTTAAAGTCATCTTTTTTCTAGCTTAGTCGACGACGTTGATCGTGAAAAATTGTACAGTCAAAGCTAGGCTGCTCGCGTAAGGGAAAAGCTTTTTTAAAGGGGTCAAATTTCAGAGCAGAATGGGCCTACAGTAAAAAAAAAAAGGCTGGATTTATGGAGATCCTTAGCTTATTCGCATTGATGGGTCAGTCGAAATCTAAAACTACACGAAGAAAATTATGGTTTTCTTTTAAAGGCCCTGTCTGCTCTGATATTTCATCTTCCCTTTATACCCAGCCAAACTTTGACTGTACAGTTTGTTACGCTAAGCAAGGGGCTTTAAAAAGTGAACCCAAGTGTTTCCACAAGTGTTCCCAAGTGATAAGTGTTTTCAAGTGTTCCCAAGTATTTCCAAGTGTAATTAAAAACAATCCAGGGAATTCTTGAATCTTTTAAAGCGCGCTAATTAGTATAGGATTGCTATTGGTTAGGAGAACTCGGAAAACCTGGGAAAAGAGCGAGAAATCTAGCAAAAAGTTGGGTAAAATTTAGGAAAGATGCAGTTTGTAAAAGAGAATGAATTGCCATTTGATTTATAAGATTTTAATTAATAAATTGTTAAAACGAATGAATATACAATACAAATTAAGCTTTTATCGTTGATAATCGCACATCTTCGCCGTAACGTATGACGTCATCCCTATAATTAAAAATATCTTAATTATTCTGATAGGCGTTTAATTGTAATTGCGTAACCAACTTTTTACTAAAGCGTTGTTTGTTTTGTAGGACTAATAGCCAAAAAATATTAAAACATGTAATTAGATTTTTTAATAATTCCACAAATACCCCAAAAATTAAATATACTTTGAATTTATTCTAGGTAATATCAGGAGTATATAAAAATTTCTCTGGGGGGGAGTATGAAACTTACCTAAAAATAGTTTCACAATTTTTACGCGCCCAAACATTAGTTTATTATTTATTTGTAATTTTTTTTTTTTACTAATGATATGGTATCAATGATAAGGTAGCCAGTATGTGAGCTTTCATACTTCTCCCCAAAATGGATTTCTTATATACTCCTAGTAATATCAGAAGTCGATGAAACCCTCCTTCGAAGTCTACTACTCTAATGTTCCATATAGCGCTTCTCTCTGTATGGGTAAAATTCCCAATTTTACGAGATCGGGGGGGTCCAACTTCAAACCCCCCTGTCTACGGAAAATTGGAAATTCTCTCTCTCCACAAACGACGACGTTAGGTTGACTACTCCATGGCTGCTAGAGATATTCTCTCGACGAACTCCCGCTCCGAAAATATCTACCGTTAGGAGGCGTACGAATCGCGCTTTTTGAGAATAACCCATACAGAGAGGGGTAGACAAGACCCGGGAGTAATAGACTTCAAAGGAGGGTTTCATCGGCTTCTGGTAATATATAATATTTTAAATTGGACCACATAAAAGACATTCCTAGCAACGTATACCTAAAATAAGAAGTCTTTAATAACCACTTAAAATAGGTTAAAATATAAATAGACTTCTTAAAAGTTGCTAAAAAATCTTGGAACAAACCTCGTTTGTCTTTTCACTGGGACAGATTTTCGGGGAACCACGAGGGGACTGAGTAATTTCGGGTCCAATTCTTTCGACATTCCTGTTAAATTTAAAATAGCGTTTTATTTCTTTTCAGTTTGCCGAAAAGAAAGTATCAAAGACAATATGGGATTGAAGGTTTCATTTGGATCGCGAAAATTACTAAGGGAATTGGAAAAGGTAATCCCATACTTTTAACATTTGGTTTGGTTTTTGGGGGAAAAAATATAAAAAACATATTGATTGAAACGTCTAAGAAGCATTTATTAAGATTTGGGTCCACTTGATCGACTCCCAAATGATCGACAAGAGGTCCACTTGATCGACACCCAAATGATCGACTCACAATTGATCGACTCCCAAATGATCGACAAGAGGTCCACTTGATCGACTCCCAAACGATCGACAAAGGGATCAAATGATTGATGCCTAATCCCAAATTACCGACAACAAAGGGTGCATTTGATCGTTTCCCAATTGGTCAACTTTGTAATAACGATTATAAATAGATTAACCAACCTAACCTAACCTAACCTAACCTAACAAACGAGTACTCTGACCCCATTTTCACGGAATAATTATTATTTGAATTAGTTCTTATTTATATACCATAATTTAACCTTTAATAGTTTCTTGCAAAAAAACTTTGACCTATACTCGTTACTCGCTAAAAAACTGGGCTGTCGATCAATTGGAATGGCTTGTCGATCAAATGGGAGTCGATCAAATGGGAGTCGATCAAACGGTAGTCGATCAAACGGACTCCTTGTCGATCAATTGGAAGTCGAGCAAATGAACCTAAGCCTTTATGAATTAATCAACCTCAATCTTTTAAAGTAAATTAAGGCTTAGATGGCAAAAGCACTCGTATTAAACACTTACCAAAGGCGTAGCTCAATGCTATCGCTATAATCCAGGTTACGACTGCCGAAACAGGTTGTATCCACATTACGGAGACTTTATATAACGCAAATACGTCACTGCATAAATTAATGTCAAATTTAGGTTAATAATTAGCTTACTCGACCTTAATAATTTAAGGTTTCGGTTTGATGTTAGCTTTAAAAACATTTACTCGTCGTTATTGTCGGGTTCCATTGGCGCCGACATCGTGTTATTAAGATTTAAAGCGTATGTTACGTTATAATCGTCGCTTTTCAAAGCTTCGGGTGTATCAGACATCATGGTGTAATTACTCGTATAGTTTCCGCTATTTGATTGGAATGGGTTGCTGTAGAAAGGAGTGTCAGCTACCGGACAACCTTTTGTAGAATGAACCACACCCGTTGTTTTGACGGGGTTCATTAGAGCCCCTATACTCCACCATAGAGAAAATGCTAATGTCGCTACTATCGCTATTTTGCAAGCCTGTAATTAAACAAGAGAATCAAAATGGATTAAGATTTTTCCCACACAAACCAGTTCCTTCTCTGTTGTCTCTTCGACAACCTTCAAGACTCGTACACTATAGCTACGATCACACTAGCATTTCTTAATCGATTTGAAAGGGTAAAATCAAAGCCAGGAATCGTTTTAAGCCTCATCTTTATAAATCGATTTATCGTAGCTTCATCTATCGGTTGTTGAAACTGAATCGTTACGAAACTGGTTCCCGAAGCAGTTTCGTGAAATCTCATCAAATCGATTCGATAAAAGACGGTTTCCCGTTCACACGACTCTAGCGAAACGTTTTGAAAAGGTTTAAATCGATTCCAAGGCCTAATATGAACGCGGCCAGAAGCCGATGAAACTCTCCTTTGAAGTCTACTACTCTAATGTTCCATATAGCGCTCCTCTCTGTATGGGTAAAATTCCCAATTTCACGAGATCGGAGGGGTCCAACTTCATACCCCCCTGTCTACGGAAAATTGGAAATTCTCTCTCTCCACAAACGACGACGTTTTTTTGACGAACTCCGAGGCTGCTAGAGATATTCGCTCGACGAACTCCCGCTCCGAAAATATCAACCGTTAAGCTGGGTTTTCAAAGGAGCGGGTAGCGGGCAAAAATCCAGCGGGTGCGAGAAAAAACTAAAATATCTCGCTCCCGCTAAGCAAAAGACCGTTTTCATAAAAGCGAGTTTTGGCGGGAGAGCGTGTAAATCGCGGGAAAGAGGGTAAAAAATCGCTACCCGCTCCGATCTAACTCGATTAGATATTCTCGCTCCGCTTTCATTTTCTCGCACCCGCTGGATTTTTGCCCGCTACCCGCTCCTTTGAAAACCCAGCTTTAGGAGGCGTACGCATCGCGCTTTTTGAAACTAACCCATACAGAGAGGGGTAAACAAGACCCGGGAGTAATAGACTTCAAAGGAGGGTTTCATCGGCTTCTGACGCGGCTTTTATTTCAAAGCGTAAAAAACATATTTTGAATTTATGTCCTATAGCTATTCTAAAGAAATTAATCAATGGAATGATGAAAGGTTTCTTCCCTATTGGCTGTTTAATAAACTCTGTCGTATTTCATTGAACTCTTGATGAATGGTTGATTGATCATATATTAGTTTTTTTTTAATCATCGTGCTAATCAAAATCCCTGGATAAAATTCCCAAGTTGTATAACTGCTCTTTGGCATCAAATTAGCTAGATTGACATTGAAGGATAAACTTCAAAAAAACCTTTATCTTTCAATAGCAAATACGAATAACCTAACCTACCTAACCTAATTAATAGTATTAATTAATTACGTCTTCCTCCCTAATTAGACGAGTGTTAATTGGTTAATAAATCTAGATATAACTTACGTCAGAAGCCGATGAAACCCTCCTTTGAAGTCTACTACTCCAATGTTCCATATAGCGCTCCTCTCTGTATGGGTAAAATTCCCAATTTTACGAGATCGGAGGGGTCCTACTTCATCCCCCCTGTCTACGGAAAATTGGAAATTCTCTCTCTCCACAAACGACGACGTTTTTGGACGAACTCCGAGGCTGCTAGAGATATTCGCTCAACGAGCTCTCGCTCCGAAAACATCTACCGTTAGGAGGCGTACGAATCGCGCTTTTTGAGAATAACCCATACAGAGAGGGGTAGACAAGACCCGGGAGTAATAGACTTCAAAGGAGGGTTTCATCGGCTTCTGCTTACGTTTGAATTGGCCCTGGGAAAGAAAAATGCCAAAAATAAAACCCCAGTAAATGGTCCAGCGAGAGCTCCAATAATCGCGAACAAAACTCTAATTATTCCTCCCAAATGTGGTATGGCCAAACTGAAAGCGATTGATAAGATACCAAACATCGCGGCTGAAATGAAAATTATCGAGGGATTATTCGTAAATTTTTAAAAAGCAAAATTTTCAACAAACAACTCACTTAGAGCTTTGCACCATATGAGATTTTTGCGGTCCGAATCGGTCCATTTGCTCGGAAAGTAGGGTTTAAGATAATCTTCCAAAGTGCAAGCCGCGAACGCGTTAATTAACGACGATATTGTGCTTAGAGCCGCGCTGATGAGTCCAGCCATCGCTATCCCTAGTAAGCCGGGAATATGTCCCAACATTATACCAGTTGCGTAGATGAGGAGCTGAAAACAAATCGATTCGGAAGAAGGAGTGTGAAAGAGACCCGTACTCTTGTTCAAGGGGAATAAATACAAAAAATTGTAAAATTTAAATTCATTATTGTTTAAATAGGCCTAATTAATCTTACCAGTAAAAAATTCACAAATATTAAACTAGAAATAAATTTAAAACTTACGCGGGAAGTAGGCTTAGCTGGATTCATGGAGATTTGATTTGTCAGCGACCAAAGACCCGTAATTAAGGCGAGATCTCCACCAGACTTCGCGAAGAAATTCAAGATCTCCACGAATCCAGCTAAGCCTATTTTCATGATAAGTTTTAAATTTGTTTGTAATTTTTTTAACTATTTAAACGATAAAAAACATGTTGTTAGGTTCATTCTCTCTTTAAAGGGTAAGACAGTAAAGTTTTGAAAAACCGCTATCAATACGGAATTAAAGCAGACCTTAGTTACGAATACTTTTAAATCAAATGTGTTTAGTTATATGAGAAAAATCTATTTAAAAATGGGCTTTCAAATACGTCACAATGTTGTGTTATTGTGATTGGACCGGAAACTTACTTGATCTGGCATGTAGACACCCGTTTGTAATGGTCTTTGCAAAGGGTCGCAATTCGTGAATTTCGCGAATATGGCCACAGCAGCGAATACGATAAGTACGTTAAATATCAGCAATAATATTGTACTTAGTACTAAAGATCTAAAAAAAAAAACACACATAAATATAGAATTCAGATTTTTAAATTGAATTTGGAACTGGGTGTAGGTGTAAATTTCAAAGGAACCCCAAAAAATATTCAAATCTACCTCGAAATCAAATTAGGGGTGTCGATTTAAAAATAAGTTGAATTTCCTTTTCACTTTCACTTTTAAATTACTTTTGAGCTTGGCTCGTATTCTTCACTGAAATAAGTCTCTGAGCTCCGGCTTGAGAGCTTACGGATCCGTAGAGACACGACACGATGCCCCACATGATAATCGCCCAAACTGAATATCGTTTCTTGAAATCTTCCATTAGCCTAAAATCAAAACAACGAATACAAATACGATTATTATAATACCAATAATTGCCATTTAATTATGAGAAAATATCTCCCGAAGCTAATTAAGATTGTTAGACCAAACTTTGTTTCTAAATTCAATTTCAAATTTTAACCTTTGACCTTATAACTTATATAGATAATATAATGGGATAAGTAAATGGTCAAGAACAGTGGTGTAGGGTCAAATCTTGACCCCAACCCCTTCTTACGTCAGAAGGGCTTAAATTACAAGTTTTAAAAAAATTTAAATTTATTTTTCCGTATGAAACTATGAATAAATTAAAATTTTCATAATCTTAGGCGACATTTTAAGGTTAGATCTGAATTAATCGTATTTTAATATTCTTAGATATCAACGCCATTATAATACCTAGGTAAATCTTTATTCTCTTTTGATATGATTTCGAAAATTAGCCCATATATGTCATTTAAAAGCAATTGGCTTTAGCAAATTTAAGCGTAAAACTTAAACAAAATATTACAAATACTTAATTAAAAATAATATCTGATAACTTAATTATCACTTTATAATTATAAATATTTTGTTCCATTAACTTACGTGAAATGTTCATCAACGCGTCCCTCGAAAGTGGTTTTGAATACCGCTGTTACTCCTCCTCCGTCAATTACTCCTTGTACAGTGATCATTATCATCGAGAGAAATATTAGTAAAGTTTGAAATACATCTGCCCAAATAACTGCTTTCAAACCACCCTACAATTGATCCAAATTAATGACGCGTCGTATATAGAAAAATAACTAATTATATAATTAAAACTTCGCGATTCAAACTTGCTCGGAATTATATAATTTTAATTAATTTTAATTAAATAATGTCTACTAAAATATACAGTTTGATATTACCAGAAATAAATAATAGGAAAGTGTGAATTAGTATTCCTAGGAGTTAAAATAACCGAATTTAGCTTCCCACGCTTTTCAATACCCTTTCCCATTGATTAAATATAATTTATGGGTTAGTGTCTCCTCTTTAACAAGGAAACATTATTAACGATAATAAAGCATCCAACTATTGAAACTAAGATATAAAGAGCGACCAGAAACAAAGGTGAAAATTAATCATCCTTGAAATTTAATAAATGGACCCTAATTTAATTTATTGTAATTTGGCGCAACCTTTTCTGAGCTTGTTTAGACTCTTGTTACAATGTATCGTCGAAATTAGTGCCATTCTTCCCCCTTTATCTATTTCTGATATTATCCTCTCTCGTAAAATGTAATATATTCTCATTATACGGTTATCTCATACCGCAGACCCGGTCTACGCTCGCGTAATTAAAGCAAAATTATTACTCTTACGTATTTATATTCAAAATTAACGTTATCTTTGTAATTAATTTTAGCGTTATATATTTATTCCTTAAGAAAATTACAAGTTCAAGTCAATGTACTCTAGGACTATTTAACAACAACTATTATTCTAAATTGGGAGTGGGAAATAACCAAAAATGACTTTGATAAACGTCCTCTAAGGGTAAACGGGGCGAGTTAAAGTATTAACTAACAAAACCACGTTTTAGAAAGAAGCCAAGGCTTAGCCTCTTTGTGTTAAGAAAGACGTATTGACAGTCAATTTGCTCTAACAGCGCAAACTCAAAGGTTATCGTTAAAAATATTGGTGAAACAGTTACTTACCGCGATGCAATATAATGTGCAAATTATTCCCGTAACGCTCGTTGTAACCCAATATGGAAGTCCACTTATAGTCGTGAAAGAAATGGCAGGCGCGTACAGAAACACTCCATTTAATATTAGCTAAATAATTAAAGAAATAACAAATTAAAAGGTTAATTAGTTAGATTAGTTTTGCAGGGAAAAAATTTGCAGGGGCAAACTTTAAAGGGAGAATGAAAGGCCGAAACAACTTATTTTTAATCGACAAAGAATACTAAAATAATAAGAAAAACAATAATATAACTCACCAAAAATATTTCGTTATTTTATAATCAATTTCCAAAGTTCCGAAACTTGGAGATGCTAAGCCTTGGCTGCCAAGCTCGGTGAAATCAGCGTAAAATACGCGTACTCGCTCGTGATTGGCTACCGGATATTAGGCGAATTTTAAAAAAATACAGGTCGTGGTCGCCGATTTCACCGAGCTAGGCAGCCAAGGCTTAGCATCGAAACTTTGGAAATTGATTATAAAATAACGAAGTATTTTTGGTGAGTTAAATTATTGTTTTTCTCATTATTTTAGCATTCTTAATCGATTAAAAATGGGTTGTTTCGGCCTTTCATTCTCCCTTTAATACGAATTCAGTCCTATACTAGACTTGGAAATCAAATCAGGGTCATTTTGTCCGCGGGCGTTATGAGTACATTATTGGTATGGAATTCGATACACTTATCTAAATAATTTTATTTGTATTCGTATTTTCAGAAATCCATCTATTTACGTTTTACGAAGTATAAAATTGGATTTTACACGAACGATGAAATAATGCGGAGTCGTCCAGCATTGACTAGGAAGCGGGGGCAAAGGCCACCAAGGAGCTATAGCACCTACCAAGGCCCGACCAGAGTGTGTTCTAAACTTCTAATTCGCGTTTGTGAAATTTTCGCGCGTGTTTTCTTCCGAATCGCGTCGAGTGTGTGTCGTAGACCTCCAAAATGGTAAGTTTTATAAAAATTCCTCGTTTATCTTGATTTTTGTGGGGAAATTAGGGTTTATTGTGGTTATTTACGATATTAAGTAATTCCCACGGTTGAGAATTGAATGTAATATGAATTAATGATGTGTGAGATTCATTCTACCTTCTTCGCGTGTACTTTTTAAATTATCCGAAGATATAATATTACCATAAGTAACATAATAGACATAAGTATTCCATTAAGGATCTCTTCCATACAAAATATTTACTAAGAGCTTGTTCTACACGAACCATAAAATAATTGGACTAACATGTTCTGGTGTAGTCTCATATGTAGTCTTTGGCGTATGGATATCGCGACATCCGTTTCCCAGGAGTAAGGCTGATGATGTAAATTTCGTCATTGAAAAAAAACGACGTAATTTACGTCATCACCGTGAAACAAGGTGTTAGTAAATAAATTACTTAATTGGCATACTTACGTCTATTATGTTACTTATGATATTACTAAGTAAGACATTTGAAATCCCAATTGCGAATTACCAGTTTTACCACGAGATCTTTGCAAAGTTTGATCCATTGATCTAAAAGAATTAAGCATTATCTCGTAATTTCAATTTAAATCGGGTCAATAGGTCACCAAGGTCGTAGCCATGGGAGGAATTGACCGTATTTTTTTTTCTCCAGCCAAAGAAGTCATGGCTAGGGTTATATAGGTCACCTAAACAGAACGTTGATTAACTTAATTAGAATTATCTTCAAAAACACGCTCGTTATCGTTACTGAGTCTTTTTCTAATGATATATCTCATTTAAATTAACGATTTTGATTATCACAATATTGAAACGGAGCTCACCGAGATCATTAAAATGAGACCTATTACGTATGAAACAAAGTTATGAATTTTTCGAAGATCATTAAAAGTAGGCCTAAGGATGCCCTATATTTTAAACGAATTCCCAAGTGTTTGCGAGTCAACACTTTTAATATTACCAAGAACTCGTTATAGAGACACAACGAGTGATTTTTTTATCGATAACATTATGGAGGAATTATAATAAAGACATAAAACCACGGAGGCATAATAATAAAGGGAGGGCCAGACATAAAATCATGGACTAATAATAATAAAGGGAGGGCCAGACATAAAATCATGGACTAATAATAATAAAGGGAGGGCCAGACATAAAATCATGGACTAATAATAATAAAGGGAGGGCCAGACATAAAATCATGGACTAATAATAATAAAGGGAGGGCCAGACATAAAATCATGGACTAATAATAATAAAGGGAGGGCCAGACATAAAATCATGGACTAATAATAATAAAGGGAGGGCCAGACATAAAATCATGGACTAATAATAATAAAGGGAGGGCCAGACATAAAATCATGGACTAATAATAATAAAGGGAGGGTCAGACATAAAATCATGGACTAATAATAATAAAGGGAGGGCTAGACATAAAATCATGGACTAATAATTAATAAAGGGAGGGCCAGACATAAAATCATGGACTAATAATAATAAAGGGAGGGCCAGACATAAAATCATGGACTAATAATAATAATAATAAAGGGAGGGCCAGACATAAAATCATGGACTAATAATAATAATAATAAAGGGAGGGCCAGACATAAAATCATGGACTAATAATTAATAAAGGGAGGGCCAGAGAGACTTAAAATCATGGAGTTACGTGAAATTCTATAAGAATTTCGATTAAATTCCTTGATATTGAATAATTTTTGAGTAATCAATCAATCAATTTGAATTTTTTGCAAGAAGCGTGTTACTTCTTTGTAGTTTCTCTTCATTTATTTATTTATTTATTCTTCTGTTTATTGCCTCCTACATGACCTCAACATTTCCCACCAAAACTGAACAAGAGATTTATCGATTTCCTTTGGCTAAACAAAATGGCATTTCATTTTCCCTTTGATACAAATTCCTAAAAAAATATGCCTTACATTTTCACGCCAACGTCTTTTCGATTTAAAAAGCTTCCACGAATATATATTCAGAATATAATGCTAATAAATGTTTTAGCATTTTTATTTTTATAATTTAGTTTTATCAAAACATTAGTTTAGAGAACAATGGGCTGTTTACAAGATGCAAGAACTCTCTCGAGTTATATATATTTAAAATAGTTCAAGACTATTAGTAAGATTCAACGAAAGTTTATATTTGCATAATATTTTCCATTTCAAATCTTACTCGGAATTAAAGGGATAGTGAAACTAAAACTTTATATTTTTATAATTTACTTCTGATGAAGTGGACCAGACTTTGATTAAGTACTTTTACGAAAAAGACCGCGCGAAACCGATCACGTGTTAGAATCAGTTGTAGGCTCTATAATAGTGAAATCACGTGACCATAGTGATGACGTAATTTACGGGGAATTTTTATTTCAAAAATATATATTTTAAATCTTTTTTAAGCCTCTCTTTAAGTATTTTAAAATTTGCAAAATAAAATTCAAATATTTATTACATTGGGAATTTTTCGAAAAGCATTTGTACGAATATTTCCGCGTATTTGTAAAATTTTCGACGCAGTTTTGATTTAAAGGGATACTAAAAGCTATAAATGTTACAGATTTTGAATTTATTTTCAGCATCGATATGTAATTAATGTTTAAAATAACGTGTCTAATAATTAAAAATTATCTACATCCGGTGATAATAATATAAAAATAAATTCAAAAGCGGTTCAGGGTTGCCACAGTTCAGGGAAAAGTCAGGGAATTTGAAAATTAACCATAAAAGTCAGGGAATTTTAAGAAATTTTAAAAAGTCAGGGAATTTTAAGAAATTTTAAAAAGTCAGGGAATTTTAAGATATTTTAAAATGTCAGGGAATTTGAAAATTAACCAAAAAAAGTCAGGGAATTTGAAAATTAAACAAAAAAAAGTCAGGGAATTTGAAAATTAACCAAAAAAAAAGTCAGGGAATTTGAAAATTAACCAAAAAAGTCAGGTAATTTTAAGATATTTTAAAAATTCAGGGAAAAGTCGGGGAATTTAAAGATTTTTCAAGAAGCCAGGAAATTCCAATCATTATCCGCGGAAAAGATTCTCAGCTGACCGTGTCAGTTGTGTAGATTAGAACAAAGATACGCCTGCAACAAAGTTTGGCGAACGCGATTGCAAAATAATATAAAAAATAAGATGTTAAAAATTGGGTTGTATTATCTGAAACGGTCAGGGAAAATCGTTGGAAAAGGTCAGGGAATTTGAATCTTAAAAAAATGTGCCAACCCTCCATTTTGCCTTCCCTTTAAAAAAAAATCCCTGTTGTCAACGCGTATAAAATATTTTTTGACAAATTGTGGAATTTGAAAAAGGTCGTTTGAGTACAGTAGCTAAATATTTCTTTGGAAAATCGATGGGCTACTTATTTTATCACCGCGTGTTTTGACTGTAAACCCAAAGCTATCTATCAGTACCCTATTTCCTTTCATTCTCGTAATAATTTCTCCCAAGTGACGTAAGACCAAAAAGTATAGCTCCAAATACCGTATACAATCGATTTCTCGATATTATGGGTTAAGCATTACGAAGGAAAATAAGGTCAAAATTGCTCTTCTTGAGATAATCATATATTATTTCCAAGAATAAAATTGCATTGGCTGCTTATAATGGACCTTAGATGTATATCTTTTTTCTAAATATAAACATATTGCAATATTCTTAAAAGCTCGAGAGATAGATTTGTGATATGTTTTTTATCGAGATTCTAGTATCAAAAAAAAAAGGCGTGTTTGTGTAGTAAAAACCCTTGGGAAAGTTCTATGAATTGTTCAAATTATTCTTTTGATTTTGATATTGAATTAAAGGGAGAATGCAACCTAACATTTTTTTATCTATTCCTTATCGTTTAAATAGGCCTAATCCACCAGTAAAAAAAAATAACAATTAAATATTAAACTAGAAATAAATTTAAAATAGGCTTAGCTGGATTCATTGATATCAGTTGAATTTCTACGCATTGAAGAGTCAACGACCAATCGAATGTTATTGAAAGTTTCACGAAGATCTCGTCTTAAAGACGAACCTTCGCTCATTGGTCGATGACTCTTCAATTCGAAGAAATTCAGCTGATGTCCATGAATTTAGCTAAGCCTATTTTGAAGGTAAGTTTTAAATTTATTTCAAGTTTAATATTTTTTTACTATTGGATTAGGCCTATTTAAACTATAAGGAATCGATAAAAAATGTTGTTAGGTTGCATTCTCCCTTTAAAC
Organism: Odiellus spinosus; assembly: GCA_963920705.1. Lineage (NCBI taxonomy): Eukaryota > Metazoa > Arthropoda > Arachnida > Opiliones > Phalangiidae > Odiellus > Odiellus spinosus. The sequence continues at coordinate 22,688,667 of OY987233.1, read as the reverse complement.
TATTTAAAGTTTGGTTTTTTGAAGTTCTCGAAATATTTACTAGATAGTCTACGATTTGTCTCATTCAAAATTAGACCAATTACGGCAAAATAGGGCCATAAATTACAAATTTTTAAATTGTTAATCTTAAGCCTCAAAGAACAGGAATAATTTATATCTTATCATAAGCTTCAAAATGAGACCAGTTACTCCAAAATACTACAGTAAATATTTAAGTTAATCTCAAAAATAGCGGGAGAAATTTTACTTTAAATTTCATATTTTAACCCTAGTGTATTTATAGCGTATTTTAATCGTTGTTAGATAATTATTTCTTAGCTAGACTAATATATATTACCCGAAGTAAGTTTTGCATCTGAAAATTGGGCCGAAATAAAAATACGTTTTTCATTTCAATCCCATTTTTGGACTCTTAAACTTTTACCTTTATAGGAACCCCTTGAGATTTTGTAACAAAAGTCTAAAGAAAAATTCAAATTTGGGTTTCTCTGAAAATTGCTGTTGGTTGAGTTCAAAGACGTACTAAGTCGTAATCCTTAAAATTCTTCGCCCAAATAATCAGTTCCAAATTGAAAAATTCATTTTATATTAAAGAGCTCGGAATCGGATAATGAATAACTTGGGATATCCATTGATAACTAGGCTTTATTGACATATTTTAATCTCGGATAAATTAAGTTAATATAAATCCACAAATTATATAAACAGATATATATCAAATGCTGGATACGAATTAGACCAGGAGATAAAATTTTAATTAATAAACAAATTACGAAAACCGTGTAGAATTTAATAATGATTATATTTTCATCTAAATCGAAAGGAACAGCTCGACTAAATTACTACGTTTTAGCTTCGAAATCTCAATTTAGGTTCAAATCCGCGAAGAAACTCCAGTTTCAAATTGTTCTTATCGGCGAATGAATATATAGTATCAATTTTTTCTTTAACAATGAGTACGAATTGTAAGTTTGCCATTACATTCGGGTATTCTTTAACTCGAATAATATTTGATTGACATTCGGAACAAAATCTGTGGATATTTTGTTGGCAAAACCAAGCATTGACGACATTAAACAGGGTTCGCGCACGACCTTGAAAACCTGGTAAACCTGGAAAAGTCAGGGAATTTGCAAATTGGCCCAAAAGGTCAGGGAAAAGTCAGGGAATTTGCAAATTGGCCCGAAAGGTCAAGGAAAAGTCGGGGAATTTTCAAATTGGCCCGAAAGGTCAAGGAAAAGTCAGGGAATTTGGAAAGTGACCCAAAAGGTCATGGAAAAGTCAGGGAATTTGGAAAGTGGCCCTAAAGGTCAAGGAAAAGTCAGGGAATTTTCAAATTGGCCCAAAAGGTCAAGGAAAAGTCAGGGAATTTGAAAATTGGCCTAAAAGGTCAGGGAAAAGTCAGGGAATTTGAAAATTGGTCCGAAAGGTCAGGGAAAAGTCAGGGAATTTGCAAATTGGCCTAAAAGGTCAGGGAAAAGTCAGGGAATTTAAAAATTGCTCCAAAAGGTCAGGGAAAAGTCAGGGAATTTGAAAATAGCCCAAATAGTCAGAGAAAATAAATATTTTGGTACGTGTCAAGGAACTGTTTATGATTAGTTTAGCAATAAGTTGTAACGTAATTATTATAAACTGAAAATATTTGCCTAAAGATTCAAATTGTTGCTCATATTCTGAGTAAACTATCAGCTGACCCCGATTGATAAACTATCTCAAATAATATGTGGGAATTGCCAACAGCTCAAGCTAGTAAGAATAAATTCGTGAAAAAAAATATTAAAATTAATCAGGGAAATTATTTAGAAATGGTCAGAGAAAATCTAGAAAAGTCAGGTAAATTAACTTCCGAAATTTAGTACGAACCCTGATAAAGGGTCACTAGACTAAAATTTGAGGTTATCCTTAAAACATTGACGCGATTTACTCCAAGAAATTAATCTAGCCATATATGAATTTTCCATTTTTCCAAGACAAATATTTTTCATAATCGCGCTTTTTCTCTGAAATAATATGATTGGTCCGAATTTATACCTGACATTCAACCTTAACCAAACTTTAAAAATTTAATTAAATAAATTAAATAAATTGGAAAAAATTTAAATCCGTTTTTTGACACGGTGATTCCGAAAATAAATTAAAAGCTGTTACATTTTTAGCTCCAACTATCCCTTTAAGTATTTACTTCTGGTGTTAATACGAACAAGGTCGACTTCGTATCCAAAATATTCTTACATTCTTATCCAAGAATTTTGTTAATTGAAAAATGATTGTATTCTCACTGGGTTAGCTAGCGTCAACCATAGATATCGTATATATAACTGGCTAGATACCGTATTAAATCGAGGGAAAATACGGGAGGTATAGATAGCAGACTACGGCTATGGAGACCTACAATGCTGGGGAAAAATCAGATCAGCGCCATCTATACCCGAAAATGGAAAGCTCAAAATGCGAGAAGTTTAATTTTCCCGCTTCGGCCAGAAAATGTTTTTTTTTTTTTTAATATTATTCGACAGAAGAGAATGAAATCGGCTCAAAACGTGTTAAAAAAGTTGTTTTTTACATGATCCATCAATTTTTAAAAGGTAAATATAACATATATATTATTTAAATCAATAAATATTATTTGGTTCGCTAACCCTTGGCCTTCTCTATAATGGAATTTCAGTTTAACTCTGCTTACAATTACGATACAAGTTCTAGAACTGACTACAAGACGAGCAAAATGGGTGAATATTTTGACTTTGCATGACAAGGGAACCGTAATCCTTTTCAAATAGATTCAATTAAATTACCTACACGCAAAGTTTCATGATCAAAATTTAGAGGTAAAACATCAGAATACGTCGGTTTTTGCAGATTCTTCGTATAAATAAAAAATTGTTGATTAAACACTACCAAAAAGTGTAATTGCTTAAGTATAAACCTTGGAAGGTATTGCTTGCTTTGAAAGAAATCGTTTGCAAATGAAGGAATTGGAATTAGGCCTAAAATCATCTAAATCAACAGCCTCAATCCATTTGGCATGTAATTCCGGGTTGGATATGGGAAATCTATAAATTTGCATGATATTAGTTATTAATTTACTTAATTCTTGAGTAGTTTTGTTCATACATGTGAAAAGATATTTCTTTTCTAGTGGTTGACTTATTACGGCAATGTGAAAACAAACAGATTTTAACCATTTTGTATTAAAAAAAACACTTGCTTCAAAAATAGCCGAGCTTTATTTCTTATAGTTTCTTTACAAAAGAAACAAAAATTCCCGCGGGTTTTTGAAAAAGCACTTAATTAGAGGTTCCAGGTATCTAATATAGATGGCGCTGTTCAGATTTTTCCCCAGATAATAGCCGTCGTCTGCTATTTGTCCCCTCCGCGTTTTACTCCTCGGGCCTAACCCAGGGAAATGTATCTAGCCAGTTATATATACGATATCTATGGCGTCAACAACGAACTAAATATATATATACATTTCGGACTAAGAGTTTCAAGAATCTGAAAAGAATTTATTTCAATAAAAATATTTTTCAGTGAATAACTCTTCTATTTAAGCTAATTATACAAAACAATTTTATTTTGTTTTCTGAAATATTTTCATAAGACCGGAATTCTTTGAAATAGAATTTTAATGTTCTAGACATAATACACCATTTTATTTCCGAAATGAAGTCAACCTTGAACCTCAATTTATTTTTTAAATCTACCCAGTACATTTACATTTACTATAACAATTAAATAATTATGTTTTTACTTGGTTTTTGAATGAAATTGTATATTTAAAACAACGATATAGTGTAGAGAAACGCACCTTGGTAAAAATAAGTGCTTCAAATAATAGATAAAATCAGAAGCCGATGAAACCCTCCTTTGAAGTCTACTACTCTAATGTTCGATATAGCGCTCCTCTCTGTATGGGGAAAATTCCCAATTTTACGAGATCGGAGGGGTCCTACTTCTACCCCCTGTCTACGGAAAATTGGAAATTCTCTCTCTCCACAAACGACGACGTTTTTTGGACGAACTCCAAGGCTGCTAGAGATATTCGCTCGACGAACTCCCGCTCCGAAAATAACTACCGTTAGGAGGCGTACGAATCGCGCTTTTTGAAACTAACCCATACAGAGAGGGGTAGACAAGACCAGGGAGTAATAGACTTCAAAGGAGGCTTTCATCAGCTTCTGATAAAATGAAACAAATTTAAATATTTGTCCACAAAAATCTCAAAATCATTCAAAAATTAAAAATGGTCGTTTGAATATTTTTTCTCAATCCCTTTAGGATAGATCTAGTCCTAGATTTCAGTAATATACGCGATTTATCTATTAAAAAAATTGTTATGATACCGTTAAAATTTAAAATCATTTTTTTTTACGAAAACCAGGGCGAAAAAAATTTAATTCCCGCTAGAATTGAATTAGAAAAAATATGAAATTCTAGGTACACAATTTTCCTTTCCCTTTTATATAATAATAATAATAAAAACAATTTCCATATAGGTCAATAATGGATAAGTAAAAAGATATAAAGAAAAATAGATTAATTTTTAATAGGATTAGGTTTTTTATTTTATTTTAAATCATACCTTCTTATAAATGGAATATTCTTATTTTTCCCTATAGAGGTAAGAGTATTCTAAGCTCCCACGAAATGGGCTTAATCTGACAGCAAAATACGTTTAGATTTGGAAAATCAATATCAAAAATAAACTTTATTACCAGTTGGTTTTCAAGAAGTTTCAGGCGAAAAATATTTGTTTATTATCGAATAATAGTGGGAAATTTAACTCAATTTTTTATAACGAAACTCTTAAACCTTTTTTAGAGTGTTTGATTGGCGAATAAAATTGGGGTTATTTTTAGGAATATAAAGGACTTTAACCCCTTGGATCAAAAAGTATTTTCGTTATAGTAGGCGGTCGTGACAGTTATTACTTTTATCTATTAACAAATATTACGGATGACGTCACTCTAAGTTCACTCTAAAAAACACTATATATTCTAGAAAAGTTGATGTAGTGAGAAAATAAATGAGGTTTAAGTCTTTCCAAAAGAGTAGATATTTTTGGCGGCAACAACTGATGGGAAAGAACCGGTGGGCCGGCATTAGTCCGACTTATCATATGTCCGACTATATATGTTATAAACTAACAAAGTCTAGGAAAAAATCGGACCTTATTATTATTATTATTATCACAAGTAAATCATCCTTCAATGGCTTAGGTTCATTTGCTCGACTTCCAATTGATCGACAAGGAGTCCGTTTGATCGACTCCCGTTTGATCGACTCCCATTTGATCGACTCCCATTTGATCGACAAGCCATTCCAATTGATCGACAGCCCAGTTTTTTAGCGAGTAACGAGTATAGGTCAAAGTTTTTTTGCAAGAAACTATTAAAGGTTAAATTATGGTATATAAATAAGAACTAATTCAAATAATAATTATTCCGTGAAAATGGGGTCAGAGTACTTTTTAGGTTAGGTTAGGTTAGGTTGGTTAATCTATTTATAATCGTTATTACGAAGTTGACCAATTAGGAAACGATCAAATGCACCCTTTGTTGTCGGTAATTTGGGATTAGGCATCAATCATTTGATCCCTTTGTCGATCGTTTGGGAGTCGATCAAGTGGACCCTTTGTCGATCATTTGGGAGTCGATCAATTGTGAGTCGATCATTTGGGTGTCGATCAAGTGGACCTCTTGTCGATCATTTGGGAGTCGATCAAGTGGACCCAAATCCCTTCAATAATTAAGTAACGAACTTACCACATTGAGATCGTCATCTCGCGTTAGAGAACTTAGTTTTCGTTTTTTTACGATGATTTTCTATATGATTGATTGTTTGATTTACCCCGCATCTTTGACCAACAACAGAATTAATTAAAAATCAAGTTGAGCTACCCAACTAGAATGGAAGGATATTCGCGATACAGAATTTTGGAGCCTCATTAACCATTGAAGTTAGTAATTATTTAATACTCACGTTAATGAATAAAAACACTAGGGAGAACATCATCCTTAATGAGGCGTCGAATCTCAGCTCAATATACTGCGGTATAAAAAAATTTTAAATTACAATTAATAAAGACATAAAATTCAAGTTCCCAAAAATGTATTTTAATAAGAAAATTGGAAAATCAGTTATTATTAATTAAATTCATAAGGACACACTGCACTTCCAAGTCCTAAATTCTTTATTTAGAGACTACGTTTCAAAGCTTCATCTTCGGGTCAATTAAATTATTTAATAAATATATTTATCATTGGAAGTGCAGTGTGTCTTTATTAACTTAATTAATAATCACTCAAACCTAGAATAAGAAGGAGTTTAAAATAATGGATAATCAATATTTGAATAGATTTTAAATGAAAATTGCTTAATCAATATGCTTAAACTTAAAATATTAGTTTAAGCGTACTACCCTAGTAAAAAAAAAACCGGATAATTTGTGATAGGTAGAATAAATTAGGCCGTATTTAAACGTATTGACATCATCTCGCTCGTTACCACCAATCTTTCAATAGATCTTTTTATAAAATAACCATAGAAACGGATAAAAGAGGCGTTAAAAAGCACTCGTTTCTATTAAAGATGTTGCCTTTTTTAAGGTTGCTACAAAGTATAGGATTTTCTATATTTTTGCCAACCTTGAAACTAACAAAAATAGCCGTTAAATAGAACCCGTTTCTACCGAAGATGTTGCCTTTTTTCAAGGTTGGGACTATGTCAGACTTTATTGAACATTTGTTCAGCGAATAAAAATTCGGACGAATATATTTGTAAAGAATTTTTTCACGAAACATAAAACCTTGAATATTTTCAAAATGAGATTGAAGTGTTGATTTTTTTTTAAGGAAATAGTCAAGCCATTCAATCGTAGTTTTTCTTTACTTTAAGAATAGCGAAGTCAATTAAAATTTATTTATTATTTACTTAAAAAGAAAATTAAAAAAAAAAACATTTTGATTCAAATCTATATTTAAATTTATATAAAATTGGTACGCTTATATATTCAAAATATCGCTTTACTCGCTTGAAACGTTTTAATTCAAATATATTTACCCTTTTATTTTATGTTTTTGGTTGAAAAGTCGGCTGTAAATACCGTTAATTTATTCATACCGTTAAAAACATTAGGTAAATATCATTCTTTTTTCCATTTTTTAGACAAAAGAGTAAGTCTTAACTCAGTATACACCCTTTTGATTTCCCACTAAGCTTCCATTTAAACTTTACAATTTTAACCAATCATCTTTTGAAGTGAATCAAAAACGTAATAACAAATATATGGGCTTTTAATATTAATAAATTAATATTAATTAAGTGGACCTAAATTTAAATTTTTCCGCGATATTTCTCCCACCCAGCCCCACTTGCAATGTTAATCTGAGACTCTCAAAGAGGGTTCACGTTAAGTTAGCTTAATACTATCATCAAAGGACCAGGTAAAGATACTACCCACTTAAAACTAGACAAAAAATCATCACCCCTGTCTTGCTGGAATGATTTGAACTCTTCCTGGATATTTTGGGTCTGGAGAGAGGGATGGAATTTAGGCGGGCCGTTGTTTACTTTTACGGGATGAAGTTATATACTTTTGGCGTAATTACATTACCTCGTAAATGCTGGTTATAGTGATATTATGCAACACAGGCACGATCCATTTGGCCACCAAAAACTGTCCAATGATGAATCCAAACGTCATCAATAGAAACTGTATTCCGTTAATAAATATTTCACCCGTATTTCCGGTCATCGAATTTGCCGATAACATTGTCGCCGTGATTGAAAATGCCACTGGTATAACTGACATTTTTCTACCACCCAACAAGTACTCGTCCACCGCGTCATCGTCGGTACCATAGATGAATTCGCTGTCCTTTTTAGGCTTTTTTCGCGTAAAAAATGGTATAAAGACGCAAACTAATAATGAACCTATGATTACCGCGTAATCTACGTACCCGAAGCCGATTGGTTCAACCATCATAGTTATATTACTATCGGTTTAAGCCTTTTTTTTATTATTATTATATCAACGACGTTAATCCACGTACCATTGGCTTTGAAGTTAGCGCAGCTAAGTCTACAATAAGACGATTGAAAATTGTCTCACGTCGATATTAATTCGTGCCCTATTTAGAATTATACACGTAACATATTGTACGCGTTCTATGGTCGGTTATACAAAAAAAAAAAAAATAATAATCTACGTATCTCTAACTTTTTGTTTAGATATTAGATGTAGCGTAGTATGATAGCTTTTAAAGGCGAGCCAAGGGTTAGGGATAATGTTTAAGAAGTTGCCCGGAATTTGATTGATAGAGATAAGATGCCTGTTAAGGGAAATCACAATAATAACAGAAGCCGATGAAACCCTCCTTTGAAGTCTATTACTCCCGGGTCTTGTCTACCCCTCTCTGTATGGGTTAGTTTCAAAAAGCGCGATTCGTACGCCTCCTAACGGTAGATATTTTCGGAGCGGGAGTTCGTCGAGCGAATATCTCTAGCAGCCTCGGAGTTCGTCAAAAAAACGTCGTCGTTTGTGGAGAGAGAGAATTTCCAATTTTCCGTAGACAGGGGGTATGAAGTAGGACCCCTCCGATCTCTTAAAATCGTGAATTTTACCCATACAGAGAGGCGCGCTATATGGAACATTAGAGTAGTAGACTTCAAAGGAGGGTTTCATCGGCTTCTGATAATAATAATAATTATGATAGCGTAAAAACTATGGTTTACTATAAGTTTGGACAAAAACGGGAACTCGTCTTATTTTTTCACCGTAGTTTTGACACCGTAAACTACATTGAAAATCATACGGATGACTTTGTACACCAGGGGACATCATAGTGGTTACCTTTAGATAGGCCAAACTTAAGCCATTATATAAATATACGCGTTTAAAAAATGTGTGTCATTATTTTTCATTTTATTCATAAATCAAGGCTTAAGTGCTTAGGAATCGAATTAGAATTAATAAATCTACTATAATTAACCATTTATTTTAAACCAAACTTGCCCTACGTATGCCAGTTATTTTCCGTTTATTTTAATAGAAATAATATTCAAAAGGGGCTCAATATAAATTTATTAAACTCTTGTTAAAAACATTGAGAACATTTATCACATCTCGTAAATTGAACACGATCACAGCCGAACATCGTTTCAGCTTCAGCTTCAATGATTTTTATCGTCGAGATAAATCAAACGCTATCTATCTAACGAATTAGAAGCAATTGCGGGAAAGGCGGGTTTTCCAGCTTTTCTAGCGTAAATACGCGGTGTAATCTTAGCGATTCAACTTAGGAGAAACGAAGGGTAATTATTCTAACGTTTATCACAACCAATTTAGCAGTAACCATTAAATGGGGACATTTCCCGCCATATTATCAGAAGTGAATAATTTTAAGTTGCTCAGAGCCACTTCATAAAAGTGTTGTCCACTTATAAAATATATTTTTGTTCAAAGACCCACGAAAGGAGCCGTTATAATTTCAAATAACTCCATAGACGGATAATATTTTTAATTTTAAAACATTAAATATAATTATAATCATAATCTGCCAGAAATTAAAGGTATACAATTAAATTTTTTCTAATTCTTTAAAATTAAATGTTATTTTTGACCAAAATGGGTTAGATTAGGTTAGTTTAAGTTTGATTAGGTTAGGTCTTAATGTGTGGGAGGTCTAAATAAGGTAATCTAACCAAAAATGCAATTAAAATTCCCGTGAGAGTGATTTGTGAAAAAAAATCGCCCAAAATTTCATCTCGAACATAATTCATTGCCAACAAGAGTGGGGTTTCTTTAGTTACATTGAAATTTCCCTTTTAAACTTTCGAAAAAGATAGTGTCATACTTCTATTATTATTTACTTTCGTATGTTACGCGATATGTTTTATAAATCTCTCGTTCAATTACTCTTGATTTAAATTTATTCAACTTTGGCTGGATTGCAAAGTGTTCTTGATCTAAAACGAATTAGATTCGCTGGCCTTTCTCCCAATTGAATCTAAAATATCGAAAGCTTATAGCTGGGTTATTATCTGTCTAAAGATAGCGACGACAAATGAATGAAAATCATTTTTAAGGACAACAAAGTTTAGATAAGAGTTATAGAAACACTTAAGATTTCGTGGTAAGATAAAAAGTGAAGTTTATTTCAAATCCGCTTTGATGCGCTGTTATTTCGTCAATTTACGGCTTTTCAACGAGATTAAGAATCGCTTGGATTTGCGTTGTATACTGGTTTAGATCTATCATCGCCATTTGTCCTCGAAATGAGAGTTTTCTTATCTTAGGGTTAGATAAAGTACACCCTCCCCATACTTTCTAGTTATTGTTTAGATTAACAGCTTTTTTTAATTTATTTAATGTTTATATGTGGAAATAATTTCATTTAAAGGGAGAATGCAACCTATAATTACAAGTGATTTTTTTATCGATTCCTTATCGTTTAAATAGGCCTAATCCACCGATAAAAAGTTTACAATACAAATATTAAACCAAGAAGGACCAAGAAGGATCAGATAAGGAGAGGAAAAGTGGGAACGGCGTGGCTCCTACTGCGTCGGCCTAAACTCCCACTCTGGGAGAATGGGGGACAGACGGGGGTAGAGATGCTTCGTGGTAAATTGTTGTCACGTGGGTAAAACGAATCCTTTATGAGACGCGCTAGCTAGCGACCACGTGACAACAGTTTACCTCGAGAATTTCCTATCCCCCCTTTCCACCCGAGTGTTAGATTGGCTCTTCTCTCTCTAACTCAACGCAGCCCCACTTTTCCTCTCCTTATCTGATCCTTCTTGATTAAACTAGAAATAAATTAAAAACTTACCCTGTAAATAGGCTTAGCGTGATTCGTGGAGATCCTGAATCGCGTCCGTGTCAGGTCTAGCGACCAATGAGCGAAGGCCCGTCGTTCGCGCGAGATCTCCACGAGACTTACGTCGCGTACGATTGGTCACTCGACCTTACAGGCGAGGAAATCAGGATCTCTATGAATCCCGCTAAGCCTATTTTCAGGGTAAGTTTTAAATTTATTTCTAGTTTAAAATTTGTTTGTAAATTTTTTAAATAGTGGGTTAGGCCTATTAAAACAATAAGGAATCGATAAAAAAATCATTTGTTGTTAGGTTGCATTCTCCCTTTAAAGGGATAGTAGATTGCAAACAAAAGTTATTTTAAATCGAATTTCGAAAAGTGGAAACTATTGATCTATTATACAGGGTGTCTCGAAAATAGTGGTTGGAGCGAGCTATAGTGGGTTCTATGGGTCATTTTAAGACGAAATTTTTCTATGACGTTTTGTCGTACGGGCCGCCGTTTAAGAGTTACGAAATGAATCATGTACGGATGACCCCTTAACGTACATTAATAAACGTATGCTCAATGATAAAATACGCTGCTTTTTTTAAATCCTCTTTCTCTCGGCTAATTTGGTTAAAAATGGACCAAAAACACCAAATGAAATAACCTGAATTCCATAAATGTGTACAAAATTGTTGAATTTAGATTATTTTTCTATTGTTCTTTATAGTTTTGCTTTTAGATAATATTGGCGCCGTTCTAATTAAAGAGAAACGATGCCATGTGATTGGGGGAGGGTTAGAAAGGAAGTGGGAGGCGTGTCTAATTTTCCTAAATCAAACCAAAATATATTTTTTTCCGTCTGCAGCGTCAATTCAAGAGAACCAATAAGATTTTATAAAGTTTTGATAGACGTTAAGGGGTGGAGCTCTTTCTTGGGCTACTTTAAGTCACCACGAAGAATATTTGAGCCGATACTCTGCCCATTTTATGTAAGGGGGGCCATTTGTGGGGCTAATAAACGATATATGTAACAGATGTTCTCTAAATGACCGCGAAACAAAGTATAAAAATTTTATTGTTTAAATCGATTCCAAGGCCTAGTATGAATTCCTGTCATAATAGTAAATCGATTTAATACGCCTAAAAATAAGCCGTCTTAATCCATTAACCTCGTGTTGTAACCAGTTAAGCTACCGTAATTGGTTGACTTAGAGATTGAAAAATAAAATCTTAGGTTGCGTTGCCAACTGGTGGTAGAATAGACAATTGGTAATAGCCGTCGATTTTCCAGGAAATGGCATTTTTTTGATGTCTTACATTTTCAATCAATGAGCCTAGTTACCCTTACTTCTGTCGAATTGGCGATTCGGAAGGCTAAAAGCCTTTCAAGTTTGTGATTACCTTTAGTTAATCCTTAAAAATAAGCTAGGTATTTAGAAGCTGGTTTTAATTCATGATCTGTTTGGATGCTTAATCTAACTACAAATTTAAACTTCTTACATAATTAAATCTTGAAAATATATGATTAATATATTCAAATTAAATTTAGTTTTAATAAGAATACGATGACGTCATCACTTAGATGATGAAATTCATCTATTAGTTAATATAATACCTTTTTTGTTTCTTCGCAAAGGTAATAAGATATTGGTCTATACATTGCACGCAACTATAGGGATCAGTAATAGCGTTCATTTCAAATAATGAAATAGAAATCCGATATATAGCAGATATCCTCAGATATACCTTTACTTTGCGGTATATATATTAATATCTCCGCGATATAAAGGGACTAAGTAACCTGTACATAAATAAAGAATACCCGGAAAATATCGTGAAAAATGATTTTAAGTAATATCAGGAAAAAATCGTAATTATTTGAGTTAAATCAGGAAAATTTGTTTGGTTAGAGTGCAACCAAGATTGGGAAATATATTTAATCGCGTTACTAGCCGTCATGTCAGAAGCCGATGAAACCCTCCTTTGAAGTCTACTACTCAAATGTTCCATATAGCGCTCCTCTCTGTATGGGTAAAATTCACAATTTTACGAGTTAGAAGGGGTCCTACTTCATCCCCCCTGTCTACGGAAAATTGGAAATTCTCTCTCTCCACAAACGACGACGTTTTTTGGACGAACTCCGAGGCTGCTAGAGATATTCGCTCGACGAACTCCCGCTCCGAAAATATCTACCGTTAGGAGGCGTACGAATCGCGCCTTTTCAGAATAACCCATACAGAGAGGCGTAGACAAGACCAGGGAGTAATAGACTTCAAAGGAGGGTTTCATCGGCTTCTGGTCATGTTTAAACCTCGCCCTGATTTTTTGTTTGATTCATCCAAGACTCGATATTCTAAATCAAAACCATCTAATTTCATTGTCCCTTTAAAGCTACTCCCGGAAGCGATGTATCTCTTTTAATCCCAAGTAAGATACCATATATTCAAGATGGTGTTGATGACGTGGGGAAAGGCTAAGGCGGATTGATACTTATGTTTAAAACTCGTAAAGAAAGAAGTAGTTCCACCCTGACCTGTTTGGACTTCGCGCGATAGTAGTACAACCGCGGCAAAACTCCATTCTCAAAGTCGTCGTGACGTCTGACATTTTAGGGTGGATAAAGTCACGTATACAGTGTAGAGTTGAGATTGGTATTAGGATACGTTATTTATTTAGCGAAATTGGATAAGTATTTGCTCTAATTTATATTTTAAGTACTTGGATCACGCAACGATAGACATGAAAGTCATTAAAATCTATTTTGATATTATTTTTAATTTTTAAAAAATAAAATTAAGCTTGACAATTTATTACTAGGCTAGATTAGGATATTCAAACCCCCACTTAATAATGACGATTATGAACTAATTAGGACCCGGGGAGCATAGAGAAAATACTTAAAGGGAGTGTGAAATGTTTCGTAAAAATACTCTGTTCTTCAAAAAAATATTTTAAATCCAATTTTTAGACACATTAATTTATAATGAAAATAAATTTTGGGGTACTTGTAAAGCCGAGATGAAAACTAGATGTCAAAATTATTATTTTAATTTCCTATAATTTGACGTCATCACTAAATTTAAAAACCATGGGACAAACATTGAGGGACATGTATTAGGATTACAAATAGGAAATTACCAAATAAACACACGCAATTCTCTTTCCATATTCCTCCAAGTTGTAACGCGTGTTAGCAGAAGTTAATTGCTATAATTATTAACTTCCGATATTAGTCTCAAATAAGTGAAGTTGGGAATAATTTCGCTTATTGTGTTAGAAATATTTATTCTATTCGGAATATTTAAACGAACGTCATTGCGATGTTTGTTTACGTATAGACTCGAGTTTACTTATTGCGCAATTAACTTAGAATATTTTTAAATTAATTACTTTAAATTAATAAGACAAATATTTTATAAATAAAAATTTTATTGTTCTTGTAACAAGTCGAAGAAAAAAATCACGTTTTCTGAATTTACTACGAATTTCCCCCTTGAATGACAATGGATAGAGCGAGAAGTCTTTTAAGCTATTGGTTTTGAACCCACGAGGCTAACCTAAATCGATTTTTAAGGTCTGTTTGGTGATATTTTTTTGGAAAAAGACCTTATGAGGTCCAAATATTTCTTGTAGAGTTAAGTTTTAACTTTATATACCTTCCAAAAATACTTTTTATGGTACGCTCGAGTAATGTTGGTATAACTGACTAAAAAGTCGAAATTTGATTGGCTTAAAACTCTCAGAGCTGGATTCCAAATGATCCTGGTCTCCCTGGTCCGAAAATGTGAAATTTAAATACATTTTAATCGAGATTAAAAGCCCTTTTAGATCCAGATCATATTTAAGCGCGTAAGAAATCTAAAACTTAAGTTATGTCATATTCAGACTCAATCCAAACTCCAAACCTGGGGTTGTATGTTTTACTATTAATTATATTTGAAGGTCAAGTAAAGCTTAAAGGTTATAAATAACACGCGCCAGATTCGAGGAAGTGAATTCGTTGTTAGTGTCAAGTCTGGGTTCAGAAATGAGATCTAATTTGCATACGTGTTTTCCCCTACCCTCTATCCTCGCTTTACTAGCCCTTAGGTATGTCCGTTTTAATTACGAAGCAACATTTCAATGGCTATAGCAACACCCATCATTCTGCCGTTAGTGGGTGGCTGTCCACGAGTTATTTTCAACAAACATTTCGCTGTCGAAGTAATACCCTTTCCTCTCCTTCGCTCCCAAAAATCAGTTCGTTAGCCTGTTCATTAATTCACGTTACGTATATATATCTTACCATAAGTAACGAAATTTCTTTAAGAATGTCACTTTCCATTGACTTAATGGATGTTCCCCAAACTAGATTGCGTTTAGTTTTAAAAATTAATAAATATTAGCAATTAGATTAACAGATTCCGTCATCAACGGAGGAAAATCGCGTTTAACACTTAACCAATTCAATCTCTATAATCGTTATGTGGGGATAATCTATACGAGGTTGCTTAGAGCGTGGAACACGATTGGTGGTTCAATTTCACCTCCAGTCAGTTGCCAAACTGCGTGGCATCTTGCCATGAATTATTTAACGATTAATTTTTTTTTTTTTTTAGTTTTAGTATCCCTTTAAACCTAACCCATTCCCTATATATAAATGGAGCAGCTGTAGCTGGTAAAGATTTTTACCTTCTTGAAAACTTTGGTCACGTAATGATTTAAGTATACGTGGAAACACCGGCGGTTGAATCAATTTTCCACCATGTGACGCTTCTCTACATTAATCATTTACAGCAACCAACCGAGTCATTTATAAACTTTAAATAACAGGCGTAGAATAACAAATTCACGCTACACGTTTAAATATAGTTAATTATTAACACGAATTAAACCTTAAACGAATTATATCTTGTATATCAAAAGGTCATAGTTTAAAGTAAATACTAACAGAATTTACTTAACACTAGGTTTTAGCGGAAGTAGGTATCATTGACATATTTGGGGGAGTGATTTTAAATGTTTTTTCCCCTACCCCTTTCAATCTCTGCCTTCCATTTGGTACGTTAACTAAGAAAACGGATGAAAAACGTGTAGAAATAAATGACCATAATTGCATTAAGCCTAATTTTGGAAATTTTAAAAATTGAAATTGAAAAAAGGGCGCGAACCAAAAGTCGGCGGAATATCGCGACGAAATACGAAGTGAAATCACCGCTAATTGGACGAGAACTCACTGTAGCGAAATTCAATAATTTAAAATTATTTTCTGATTTTCAAAAATTATGAAAGTGTGGCGTATTATCAGAAGCCGATGAAACCCTCCTTTGAAGTCTACTACTCTAATGTTCCATATAGCGCTCCTGTCTGTATGGGTAAAATTCCCAATTTTACGAGATCGGAGGGGTCCTACTTCATACCCCCCTGTCTACGGAAAATTGGAAATTCTCTCTCTCCACAAACGACAACGTTTTTTTTTGACGAACTCCAAGGCTGCTAGAGATATTCGCTCGACGAACTCCCGCTCCGAAAATATCTACCGTTAGGAGGCGTACGAATCGCGCCTTTTGAGAATAACCCATACAGAGAGGGGTAGACAAGACCCGGGAGTAATAGACTTCAAAGGAGGGTTTCATCGGCTTCTGATATTATTAAGTAAGGAATTGGGGAAAATAACTTCATTTCAATTAATATTATCAGCTTTATTTTCCTTATCCTATTTATGGTATGTACCTGAACCGGGAATACTTGGTTGTACACTTTCCTACGTGTTGTTACTTCTGTTAAACGTAATCAACACTTCCTAAACAAACTAAACCAATAATATTGGTGAACTCAACAAAAACCAATAAACTTCGAACTAGTTTCAATATTATATAAAGCACGCATCTTCCCGTTTTAATCAATTTCGGAATTTTGCAAAACTCGAGCTGAGAACTTGTCATTGCGAGTCAAGTCATGAAAATTGTGATGTTTATAACATCAGAAGTCTATTATTTTATTCCGTAAAAGTAAACAACACCCCGTTTCTTAATATTATCAGCGAAGGTCCAAGGAAGCTCGGTTGCAATTTACGCAAGTATAGGGATTGATTAGCTCGGAAATAAAAAATTTCATTCATATTTAAATAACAGAAATTTAAATATATATAATATCAGAAGCCGATGAAACCCTCCTTTGAAGTCTACTACTCCAATGTTCCATATAGCGCTCCTCTCTGTATGGGTAAAATTCCCAATTTTACGAGTTAGAAGGGGTCCTACTTCATCCCCCCCTGTCTACGGAATATTGGAAATTCTCTCTCTCCACAAACGACGACGTTTTTTGGACGAACTCCGAGGCTGCTAGAGATATTCGCTCGACGAACTCCCGCTCCGAAAACATCTACCGTTAGGAGGCGTACGGATCGCGCCTTTTGAGAATAACCCATACAGAGAGGGGTAGACAAGACCCGGGAGTAATAGACTTCAAAGGAGGGTTTCATCGCCTTCTGATAATAAAGATTAAACATAGAGCTTTATTCTTATCTACAGTAAGAAATCTATTTTAAACGTATTCGATATATATCGATCCTGATTTTATATTAGAATCGATTGAGATACTCTAACGCGAACGCTACTAAATATTTTGAATCATTTGTTAACGAGTGTGCTAGAAAAAAAATCATATCTAAATTGAATAACCCACGCGGATTTTTTCTTAGTTCTCTTGTTTCGTACAAAATTAGTTCTTGGTACGCTGCTTAGTCTTAGGCGGAGCCCTAATGTTTTCTACCAATATCGGTTTTCTTGGAAATGTTTTTTCCAAGAAACCAAATGGTAAAAGAAGCCGCTATGATAGAGAAATATTTTAATAAAAGTTATTGCTGAAAACATTGGATGAATACGGTAAAGGAGTGCCAGACTGTTTCAGTCTTTGAAACCGTGGACTAAGAAAATCAGAATCGCTTCAACGTCACCCGTAGTATGCTGTCGTCTTATATAAACTTGAAGGATGATTTACTGGGTGACATTACCATAACCAGAGGTATATAATAACCCCCTTCGGGGGGAAGTATGAAAGCCCCTATACTACCAATGCTAAAAATCACGAACAACAAGAGCCCGCTGCTGACCATCTAGGCCACTAGCTCGCTCTGGACTTCTCAATGTCGCTACTCTAGTAAATGCTCTTTGTATAAACAAGACGGCTCGATTTGTGTTTAGAACTTCCTGTCTCGGGAGTCAGGCTGTCTGTTAAAATGGAGTCGAAGGTTGACTTCGGCTCGGGAGTTCCGGAAGCGCGCGTAGGGAAAATTTAGTGAGGTTCAAAATGGTGTAACTATTTTTTGGGAGTAAAGCGGTGTGTCGATCCGCCGCGATTTACGCCGGGCACTCGTTGTTCGTCGATTTTGCCTACCTTTCATACTTCCCCCCGAAGGGGGTTATTATATACCTCTGCCATAACTAAATTAACTCAACTAAGAAGCTAAATGTGGCAATTATACGAATCGTGTTTTACCATTTTTCCTGACGCTTATTAGGTTCAGATTTATTTTTCTTAAGTTTGCTTCGCCGGTTTCTCGAGGTCTAGAAACTTCTAACTCCTTCAAAACAGGATGAATGAAGAGATTTAAGGAAAAACGAGCTCTCTTCCGTTTCCGGAAAAGATTGCTCCGTAACTTTCCCAAAAAAACCCCGTTTCTTTGACCTCAAAACTTATTCCTCCAAGAGCTTTCATCGGTATCCGTCTCTGTCTCTCTTTGTATTACTGGCCAAACAATTACTTAAAAGCTACTCATCGCGTTTGAACAAGAATTGGTAAACGCTTTTAGACCAATGGCTTCCATTCTTGCCTTTTTTAGTCACACCCACTAGACCCGAGTTCGTGTAGGATCTTAAAACTATGACGTCTCGTTAATTTTTAATATTAAATATTATGTTCGATAATTAGATTGTCCACTAAATAGAATCGAACCTGGACCTGAAAACCCTACGTTATTTATAGCGCTTTAATTTCGAATGGTCAGATTTAATTATTTATCATGATCGGAATTAATACAGATTTTTAAAGGGAAGGTGTAGTTGAAAATTAATTTTAATCGAATTTTCTATTGGAATATTTTAAAAATTATGAAATCTCACTGGACTATGAAAAATGAGTTCATTTTTAATCAAATTTTATTTTTTTCTCGATTAGTAAATCGATTTGTTTGCTTATTCTATGGAATTACAATTAAATCTAAATCAACAGTGACGTCACTCGTGTAAAAACAGTCTCGAGAATTATTTCAATCTTTGAAAGTGAAATTCGAGCCCAAATTGAGTCAAGTGGCGCTTCTAGTCTATGTTGGTGAAACACCAGGGGGCTTTATTACGTAACCATTCGATACGAAGTTGTCGATCGAAATCTACCGAGTTTTACGACTTCAAAATCGAGAACTTGAAAGACTGTATTCCATAAATCGATTTGGATCGATCCTAGTGTATTATCGAAGTCAATTTCAATTAGTAAAGGGGTGTCGAGATCTATACATAGTTTTCAGTTCCCCCAGGGTTGCCAACCATTTGTGAGTGCAAACTAAAGCGGAGAGAAAGGTTAGCGGTTTAGTTTTGGAACTGATCTGTTAAGAACTACACTCGCGAGCTCCTGGCAACCCTGCATTGAAAGTAAAGCTGGGAAATAGGGGTAGAATTTTCTTTCGCCCCTTTATCGAAAACTACGTATATCGAGCAAAACTTACGTAATAGACGTTTTTAGAAGCGCGAGAGATCTAAGAATATCAAGATTGGGTCTAATCAGAAGCCGATGAAACCCTCCTTTGAAGTCTACTACTCCAATGCTCCATATGGCGCTCCTCTCTGTATGGGTAAAATTCCCAATTTTACGAGTTAAAAGGGGTCCTACTTCATCCCCCCTGTCTACGGAAAATTGGAAATTCTCTCTCTCCACAAACGACGACGTTTTTTTTGACGAACTCCGAGGCTGCTAGAGAAATTCGCTCGACGAACTCCCGCTCCGAAAACATCTACCGTTAGGAGGCGTACGAATCGCGCCTTTTGAGAATAACCCATACAGAGAGGGGTAGACAAGACCCGGGAGTAATAGACTTCAAAGGAGGGTTTCATCGGCTTCTGGTCTAATCTAATCTTCTAACTCCGTATGAGATGAGAAGAACCTGTTTCGTTTCGAAGCTTGGGGTACTATATTATGAGACGAGTATTCCGAACACTAGTCCTCATTTATAGATTAGATGTATGCCGCGTTTCTACCGAACTGGACTGGACATTCATGGCCACTAACCCCGTTGAAATTTGGCTAACGAAAAGGGGGTGAAAACGTGGCTTGACCTAGCTCCGTCGGCTTCCGATTTTATCGCCAGACGACACTAGGATCTCTTCCGTTTAAGCCGCTACTCGCGTACGACGAAACGTACCATCCTCGATTATACCACATTCATTCGTAAACTTCATCCGCCTCTCTACGCGAGTGGTTGGGTCATCCTTATTCCATTCGGGACCACGCGGGAAATCCGATTTATCATAATTTGTTCCTTTTTTTTGGCCAATTTTCAAATCCAAGATTTTGCGAAATTGATGTCCATTTGTTATCGAATGTTTGAAACCACTTTGAGATCGACCAAACTTCAAAATTGTGTTGTGTTGTTTTTTTTTTTCCCAGGCAACGGATTTTCTGGGATTTTGAATTTTAAGGAGATTTAAGATAATCTTTTTTACACGAAACGGTAGACGGATTTCTTGGGATTATAAACTTTAAGAGGATGGTGTGAAATTTGTTACAGGTATTAGTAAAGCCTGTTTGAACTTTTAACCTTTACCGTGGTTTTTTGGTGTTTTTAAATTCATTCCTGATTAATTTTATGTTTTAAAATAAATTAATTTCATTAAAATTGGAAATTTATTTTGAAAGCAATTAGTTATTTAAACTATCTTTATCATTTTACGTATCAAAACCTGTAAACTTTGGACAAAATCTCAATTTTTCTCTACAGTTTTGGGGAAATAAATTTTTTATTTCCTGGAACTAGCTTGAAATTTCATACGAAAGTGATTTAAATCACAATATCTTACCTCGAAAGTGATTTAAATCAAAAAATCTTACTTCGAAAGAGCTTTAAAATCCCAAAATCTCTTTACAAAAGGGCTTTAAATCACAAATCTCTCCATAAAAGTGTTCAAAATCCCAATATCATTTTTTTGAAAGAGTTTGAAATCATGAAATCATTCATTAAAAATCTCCAAAATCATTAAAAACACGTGATATATCCATTATCCAATAAAAATCAATTTCGATAAGGTAATCTTTCCCCGGAACTATCTCGATTCTAAAGACGCGCGGTCCAGAGTAGCCAGAGCGAGTAAAAACTATTTCTCTTCTCTCCGCGCCCGCATACTTTACTGAATTTTTAATTTAATCCTTTGAAGTTTAAGAAACTTTTCCCTCTGACAGAGGAGGTTCCTTCTCGATGACTTTGACTGTTGATGTAATAACCTTAACCCTCTGTGTTGCCGCAAAATATTCGCAAAGCTTTTTTTCTTCACTATTTTGACGGGGACATAAAACTGTCACTAGAAGCTGCGCTCTGCTAGAACTTTTTTTTATTATTTTAATTAAGCTAATGCTGATAATTAAAATTCATTGTTTTTGAAGCCATTATACAAGTTTTAGTTTTTTTTCCCACGTGTCATATTGTCCAAAAAGATAAATGTAAATTTATCACTTCTTCGAAACTCATCAAAACCGTGTAGGGCTGATGTTTCCTATCCTAAACTTCTCTAATGGCTATTTTTATGGAAGCATTTTCGCTACTCTCGAAACAAAAATAAAATTACGACCTGGTCGCGATAGAAAAGCATCTTATACAAACTTGCTTAGAGTAAATATTTCAGTATAGAACAGGTTGTTCCTACGTTAAATTTTACCCTAACCAAGGTTGCGAAGACGTATACCAAAATTTCCGCCTCAAAAACCTAATTTCGGTTTTTGCTAGATGAAAATTAGCCAGTTGCTATTCCACTTTGTTTCCACCGCGCCGTTTTCTTTGCTGAGAATTCTTCAAAATTCAGAAAAAAAATTTCATTGAATGACAAAAAGTTCTCAAGCCGAAATTTCTTAATCCGAGTCAAAGTAAAGGGAAACTGTATGAACTAAAAATGTAACCTCTTTTGAATTTCTTTCAAAAAATTAATTTCTAAAGTTTGGTTAAGTTTGAATGTAATGTAGCTCACTTGGAGTATTATTTACTTATGGTATTTCGAATCTTGATACGCTTTAAAAATTCTTTACAGCCTCGTTTTAATATTTCTTTGTTAATTGTTTTACTAGACCTTTAAGTAATCGATAGAAAATGACTTCATTATCCCTTTTAAGATGAAATTATGACCGAGATGATTTTTATTCTTGATCTAATTAGCTTTGTCTTTATCAAATTAGCGTTATTAAAATTGGTTTCGTATTACATTACTTAATTGCATTATACAAAGTAGAGCTATTAATCTCATTCTTGGTGTTCGTTAAAGGCCTGTGTTTTTCTTCTATTTGTCACGCTGTAGACATACTTTACCCCTGGGAGTCTTCCGTAATTTGGGCTTAACACTTTTATGGATAAGAAAACGTGTCTCTCTTGTAAACGGATTATCTCTCGGTTGGGAGAGCTATTTGGTTTACTTAAAAACATACATAAAAATTGCGCGGCTAAATTTAGTCCAAACTTATTGAAATAGGTGTAGCTGATCTAAAAATATTGAAAATTATACGCTCTTTAGATTTTTAAGGAGCGTTCTAATCGACTTGTTCCGTTAAATTGCTTTCATTTGGAAGAGATACAGAATTGTACCATAGTTAGAAGTGTTTGTTCAAGTTTTACGCGTTGAAATTGTCGCTTTGTTCGCATCTGAAATGTGATTAAAAGTGGATTTGAAAAATGACTGATGTTTGGGGACGTAGCGAAGGGTTTGACCATTACTAAAATTCCATACATTACGGCTAAAATACAAAATCAATGAACGTTATCTATGGGAAATTAACATTGAAATCCCAAAATTTCACCAAAAAACTGTTTTAAAATCTCTTCAAAATCGTAATTAAAAGTATTGGCAATTGTCCTCTAAGGGACATGATAAGTTTGGAAAACATCGTGCCATTTCTAGATAGTTCCAGCTTTTTTTTAGTTAAATCGAATAATTTATTAAAGTCGAGGGGCTTAAGTGTCTGCTTAAGTGTAATAAAAACATTTAATCCAGCTCTTAAAATATTTATTCTTAATTCTTGTAAAGAAAACGGATTCCCTCTCGTAAAAATGGCTATACTACTTTTGGATCTATCTGTCCTTGTTTGAGAAAATCTCTAGTAACTCTACCTCGGGGAGATTGTCAAATTTCGTCTTTGTTAGAAAATAAATAGCTTGACTAGAGCTCGGCGTTTGGACAAAATTATTCATAAATAACGGTTAATCATTTATTTATGAATAAAAATCGATATTATTCAGTAAATTATTCGCGATAACATGCTTTTATCATAGGCTCCCCGTGGATAATTTCAAATTATGAATAAAGATAAAACAAACGGATATTTTCTTGTCCAAACGCCGAGCTCTAAGCTTGACCTTTTACAAGAAGCTTTGACATTTGATAAAACTAAATAATAAATAATACCTAACACCGAGAAAAAAATTCTGGGACACCCGATATGGCCAGAGAAAAAATGAAATTAAAAAAAGGTAAAAATTGATACGTTTGGCTTCGTATCAGATATCATTCGAAGATAGGAAAATAACCATTAAATGATCTTTAAATATTTAATTCATTAATTTATGCAGCGAAGTTATTGAATTTGACTTTTAATTAACGGTATACCTGTTTTTAAAATCGCCACAAAAAAAAAATGAGTGAAAATAATTTCCTTCTATCTCGCCACGATTTTTTCCAACCCAAACTGTTGCTCACGGATGCGAATTCAGGCTGAGATTATTACTCTTAAAGGGAGAATGAAATCTAACAAGTTTTTATCGTAACCCTAATATTAAACTAGAAATAAATTTTAAATTTACCCAATAAAAATAGACTTAGATCAGCTGAATTTCTTCGCGTTGAAGGGTCATCGTCCAATGAGAAAAGTCTCGTATTTAAGGCGAGATCTCGATGAGTCTTCCATTAACATTCGATTGAAATTCAAATTTTAACATTATAACTGGTGGATTAGGCCTAAAACAAAATGGAATTGATAAAAAAAATTATGTTGCATTTTCCCTTTATGAAGGATTGGATTTAAATCTCGTGTTCGTGGGAAATTTTCTTTACCAATTTTTTTTCCAATGAAGTTTAACATTATTCATCTTTTTCTTATTTTGTTAACGTTAGCTCTAACTTTGGCTCTATATAATTTTGTAAATTCATTGAAGATTCCCTATTTTCGAAATATTTTATTTGATTTTGTGACTCATGTCATGTCATCCATATATTTAATAAGTTTTCTTTCCTATCGAAAGTATATAATCCAATTTTTCTTTTCACTATTTTTATTTATTCAAATCACAATCTCAGAGAGAGTTTTAAATGCGTGTATAATTTTATATTTAAAGGAATGATTTAAAATGAAAAGCGAAATTTCTATCCGGATGTCGATTGAATAATGGATGCTTCTAGGAACGAGGACTTTCTGACACTTTCAACCATTAAGCTAGTCACAAATTTATCCATATACGTAAGTAAATTTCAACGCCTTACATTTATTAGCATTTATTTGATATTGTAAAATAATCGAAGCGGGGCTCGTATCAAGAATCCATTCAGGTTCCGTAAGAATATGGGAGGGCCGCGATTCAATAACCATCCTCCCAAACTTTGTAGCGAAAGTTCGTCCGCTTCGAATCGATTTTTCAAGTAAATCGCTCCTGACATTATATTATTAACCCGCGCCACTAACGACCTTGACATAATATTTTGGGTAATAAAAATGGAGCCGACCGAAAAAAGATCTAAGCGTACAAATGTTGCGAAAATTGCGGAAGAACTTTTGTTACAAAGTTTGGGAGGATGGTACCAGAGGATAAAGCTACGCTCCCATATTCTTATGGAACCTGAATGGATTCTTGCTCGTATTTATATTCGTAATCTGATTATGAAATATGAAATCTTAAGACTAATTTGAAATGGAATTTAAATAACTAATCTAAGCATTGTCGATCATTTGAAATTTTAACCATTTTAGTTACACCCTTATCAACCTTTGCAGAAACCTATATTTACCAAACGTATATGACTTTATTACATTAAAGTAAACCACGCCCCCCCTTAGTTAGTTTTTAAAATTTTCACGAGGAAACTCTGCACTTTGTAACTAAACTCTTTATTAGTTTCATTATCTGATATATCAGGTCAGATAATGACCCGATGATGACTTCGTACTTGGCTCGATCTGAGAAGAGAATTGGCCTTCATTATTTCGGGAGAGAAGAATCAAGATTAGTTATAGCAATAAGGATTGTTTAAAATTAGAAAATAGGCCAGAATCTGGCCTATTTTCACCAACAAAGTCTTTAAATCCCCATTGCGAAATAATTACAACAAATTGAGTTACATGATACGAAGTTAAATAAGGGAGTATTTCCAGAGTATGGACACTTATTTCAAAGTGTATAAATTTTTGTTGAAGATGCCTTAAACTTCGACTCTACCCAGGCTTAGCGTAAGCCCTAGTTTTGTATTTTGAGCTGACATAATCATATTTTACTCGCATATAACGAGCCCCTTTTGAGAAAGGGTAAATAAGTGGGAAAAAAAATCTATAGAAATTTCCCCTTACCGAGTTATATAATAAAAATGTGTTTGCTTGGGGCTCTAACTCGGGTCAAAACCCGAAATGGTTAGAATAAAAATATATATTATACCAAGTATGTCATTTAATATTTTGGAAATTATATAGTTTAGGTTTTAAACTTGAAATAACAAGCTAGAACCGCGTTACTTCGAGATTTGAATATACATTAATAATGATTTACCTTAAAATTTAAATTACATTCTCTTACCTTTGAAATAAATTTTAAAATAAGAAGCTCTTCTATACGTTTTAAATAAATTAAATAAATGGAATACTGGTATAACCATAAATAACAAAAAACATATAAGTAAGGCTTTCCATAATTGTCTAGTAAAACTAGTAGGTCCGAAATTAATCGTTTCTTTAGTTAAAAAAACATTTTTTTCCTAACCATTAACTATCATGATGGTTAATTAATTAATTATCTAAATCATGCTCGATAAATTTGGTGTAAAGAATAAAGGGTAATTGATTCAAAATAATGTATCGAAGAGCAATTAAAGTAGACTGGCTGAGAAAATCGCCGCTTCCAATTAAGGTTAAGATTTTTAGACGAAAGCTCTTGAAAAAAATTATGTTCGTAAAAACTGAAAAATATTTAACGCCTACTCAAGTTTATTAATTTTTTTTACGAAAGAAAGCCCCAATTCTCGAGTACTTTGATGTCAAATTATAGTTTTTCCTTTGAAATTATCTTCGGGAAATCGACGTCGGTCGATTTGAAGTGGCTGATATTATTTAAGCTAGGTAGTTACCTAATTTTAAAACTATGAAAAAATAATATTTTCTTGGATATATTTTATTTACTGATATCAGAGGTATATAATAACCCCCTTCGGGGGGAAGTATGAAAGGTAGGCAAAATCGACGAACAACGAGTGCCCGGCGTAAATCGCGGCGGATCGACACACCGCTTTACTCCCAAAAAATAGTTACACCATTTTGAACCTCACTAAATTTTCCCTACGCGCGCTTCCGGAACTCGCGAGCCGAAGTCAACCTTCGACTCCGTTTTAACAGACAGCCTGACTCCCGAGACAGGAAGTTCTAAACACAAATCGAGCCGTCTTGTTTATACAAAGACCATTTACTAGAGTAGCGACATTGAGAAGTCCAGCGCGAGCTAGTGGCCTAGATAGTCAGCAGCGGGCTCTTGTTGTTCGTGATTTTTAGCATTGGTAGTATAGGGGCTTTCATACTTCCCCCCGAAGGGGGTTATTATATACCTCTGCTTATATCTATAGCGGTAGATATTTTAGTGATTTGGATAAGTTCCGGAGACGTAAGGCATAATTATTATCTAAGACTAATCACTGGCCCGTGATTCAACGCCCTAGAATTAACTGTAGGCTCTACCACAATGAAATCACTTGACCATAATGCGATGACGTAGGACGAAGATTTTATTTTAATAATTTCGAAAATGGTCGATTATGAAATATGTAATTTTACTGTCGCCGTAATTTTGTTCTATGACATATGTATATATATTTTGAATCATTTTTAATTAACAAAAATTCAGTATCACTTTAAAGGCTGATGGAATCATAGATTTTATTTGTTTCGGTAATCTCGGACGTACAGGGGTTCAGGTTTCAATGCATTTCCTTCATAGCGCCTGTAAAAGTGTTCAATCTGCCGTACTTTGGTGTTCAGAGAGAAGTTACTTTACAGGGGCGAATTTTCACTTTGATTTTTATTTGTGACGATAATGAAGTATTTTTTATCAAAGATGAAATACGAGTTGAAATATTATTTAATTCAAATTAAATAAAATGAACAATCTTTAATAACCTCCTATTTAAGAATAATATGCCCTGATTTTAAAATTCTTCCTTTATACATAGTATCAGAAGTAGATGAAACCCTCCTTTGAAGTCTACTACTCTAATGTTCGATATAGCGCTCCTCTCTGTATGGGGAAAATTCCCAATTTTACGAGATCGGAGGGGTCCTACTTCATACCCCCCTGTCTACGGAAAATTTGGAAATTCTCTCTCTCCACAAACGACGACGTTTTTTGACGAACTCCAAGGCTGCTAGAGAAATTCGCTCGACGAACTCCCGCTCCGAAAATATCTACCGTTAGGAGGCGTACTAATCGCGCTTTTTGAAACTAACCCATACAGAGAGGGGTAGACAAGACCCGGGAGTAATAGACTTCAAAGGAGGGTTTCATCGGCTTCTGATAGTATGTTCATTGACTAGCGAATTACCTCCAACAAAAAAATTACTAGGCATAGTGATATCTGACGCCAGAAACTTTTAAAAGGATCACTAGCTAGCATAGTGTTTAACGTAACCAACTAGAATTGAAAACACTCGTGGCTCCAAGATTTTCATCCCTGACCATTCAAATTTTGGTAGCTAAAAATAAAATGAACGAATGAAATTACCTAGGAGCTAAAAGGTTGTACTACTACTTTGTAGCGTAGCAAATAAGTTCCTGAGCTCCTTAAGGTTTGATACACGATGCTGATCTCTAAATGGATTTGTCGTCTCCCCTTACAGACTTATGGTTTATAGACAAACTAAAGTGCAAAGGAAAACCTTTTTGAGTACACTTACGTTCACGTGGGGAGGTATTGCATTCGATAAGTACGTTTGTTGGTCTGTTCGCGGCAAACTCGTTATCAGTTTCCATTCGACGTTTGCAGTCCCTGGAAGGCTGAATAATTCTAAATCGCTCTCACCTCCATCTACTGATCAAAGTGAAACCTAGCGTAGAAATAGTTAATCTATTAAACATTGAACCCTTTTATTTTTACCTTAGTTACTCGCGTTTCAAGAAATTGTGTCAGAATTTTCCTGATACTTAAATTGTTAACATTCAGATTTCCTTACATTTCTGAGTTCTGGTTTTCCAGGTTTGTACGAAACCTTGGAAATTTCTTCTAAAGTCGGATAAAGTTATATGAGGGTTTAAATTCTAGTTAGTAACAGGAATGAGATACGTAGTCTTTCCCAACTTGTCAACTCCTACGCATTTTTAGGTCCTTTACGCGTAGAAAAATTCAAAATATTTTTGGGAAAAAACCAAAAAAAAAAAAGGCTTAATCGAAAATTCAATTTTTGTTTATCTTAAAAATCAAACTCAAAACTAATATATATGAAAACGAATTTAATAGTTTAATGTATTTTCGGAGATTCCAGTATCGTTAAAAAGCTTTTATAGCTGAAAAATCAATTTATTTTTATCTTGAGAATCAAATTCGAAGAAAATGAAAGGTAAATTTTCGTAATTTTTTTTTTAAATCCAAATTTTATAAATCAATTATTTTCGCTAATTACGATTTGGGAGATTAAAATGACAGCTTAGTGTTTTAAATTCCAAATTCCATTTATTTATTTTTATTTCAAATCAATTTTTGATTAGAAAATTTCCGTTTGATGAATTTCATTCCGGATTAAAAATAATGTAACATTTTCAGTAGAATTTAATGGATCGGGAGAAAAATTGCTGTTCTAATTCCCCAGCGGTTTTATATTTACCTCGATATTTACACTTTTAAAGGAATACTCTCAAACTTCAAATACTAGTTTAAATAACAGTCAGTATCGTACAGAAAAAGTCTCAAAAATAAAGGTACCGAAAAAATATTTAAATTAGAAAAATTTAAACTGGGTCGTGAATACAATCCAAGTGGTTCAGACAGTTACGTCTTTGGTGTTGTATTTGTTGTCCTGTTGTAATTACTATTGAAATTATGCCTGGATTAGGGTTAGCGAACTTAGCGCGAATGGCAAGATTGCTAGTGGAGCGAAGTGTGACTTCTTTATACACTTCAACTCAGTGTTTGGCTTTAGATTACCCTTAAAATCGCCAGATTTTGTTGTTTCCCTATCTCTTTACCGAGATATGTTCATTCGTTCATCATCCACGCTTCAGTAATGTTTCTAGATTTAAACCAATTTAAGGAAAAAAAAAATATGCCATGGCGCAAAATTTTCCTTTTTTTCTTATAACTTAACCAGAAGCCGATGAAACCCTCCTTTAAAGTCTACTACTCTAATGTTCCATATAGCGCTCCTCTCTGTATGGGTAAAATTCACAATTTTACGAGTTAGAAGGGGTCCTACTTCATCCCCCCTGTCTACGGAAAATTGGAAATTCTCTCTCTCCACAAACGACGACGTTTTTTTGACGAACTCCGAGGCTGCTAGAGATATTCGCTCGACGAACTCCCGCTCCGAAAATATCTATCGTTAGGAGGCGTACGAATCGCGCTTTGTTGAAACTAACCCATACAGAGAGGGGTAGACCCGGGAGTAATAGACTTCAAAGGAGGGTTTCATCGGCTTCTGATAAACCTTTAAAAAAACAACCTTACATAAATATTGATGGTTGAATTCCCTTTAAGTCATAAAAATTGTCTATTTGTAGACGAGTTTTCCGATAGATTAAGCTCGGTTCTTTGAAATCCAAAAGGATCGTTTAAATTTCGCCTTAAAATTTAGGATCAAGTCCCCCGCCCCCTTTTTTTTTTTACTTAAGAAAACTTTCCGATATTCCAAAGTGTCGTTTAAGCCTAGTTTCGCTTGGGATGAATCTTAAAAACGTTTTAGGTTCAAACTGAGCTCAAAAAGAATAAAAAGCTTTGTATAGAATATAAACATGATCATATACGAACCAAAAAATTTTAACCGGTCGAAATAACATCAAACACAGAAACTTTCTATTTTTATAGCTTAAATATAAACAAAAATATGTGGAATATAAATATTCCTTTTTACCGAATTCATCGAGGCGAAAGATTTACATTTTTAAAGTAATTATGTAACTAATTTTTCATGAAATTCAAATGGAAAATGAGTCAAATTTTCGGGTTGATCGTTAAAAAACGATTATAAATATATATATACATATGTTATAGAACAAAATTACTAGCAGAAGTAGATGAAAGCCTCCTTTGAAGTCTACTACTCTAATGTTCCATATAGCGCTCCTCTCTGTATGGGTAAAATTCCCAATTTTACGAGATCGGAGGGGTCCTACTTCATACCCCCTGTCTACGGAAAATTGGAAATTCTCTCTCTCCACAAACGACGACGTTTTTGTTGACGAACTCCGAGGCTGCTAGAGATATTCGCTCGACGAACTCCCGCTCCGAAAATATCTACCGTTAGGAGGCGTACGAATCGCGCTTTTTGAAACTAACCCATACACAGAGGGGTAGACAAGACCCGGGAGTAATAGACTTCAAAGGAGGGTTTCATCGGCTTCTGTTACTAGTAAAAATACAGATTTTATAATCGCCATAAATTTTTAAAATAAAAATTTCCCAAAATATTACGTCATCACTATGCTCGCTTTTGTAGAATCTGCGGTTGATAAGGTCGCTTTCGCGCTATAATAATAATTTTACTAAAAATATTGGATACTTAGTGGTGTTCATTTACTTATGACATTTTGAAATACTTCTGAAATTTTTAAACAATTTTATTGGCTGGTTCCAAGAACGAATTGTTGTTACATAGCTAAGGTAGCTTATCGTCTGAACCGGCTTTAATCGCGTAACACCGTAATCCTATTTTGATAAAATAAAAGGAATTTTTTTTTGGTAGAGTCGTAAATTGTACGATTATCGTACAACGCTAAGGCGGATTTATACATAATGATAAACCCCCATAGAAACAAAAATAGTACTTATATTTAACTAAGAGTGATTGAGTCGAAAAATAAATCCAAACTAAACCCTCTTTCAGAAAGCTCGGATATAAGGGCTTGAGTTATAAGAGTTTCAGACAAAATACTGTAGCTATAATTGAGTAGCAACCAATTTTGAAAGACTTAAAACGAAAACTTTACTGAAAACCCAGATTATCTAACGTAAGACTGAAAACAAATTACAATAACTAATCAATTTTTGGCTCTCTAAGATTTTCCTAAAGCGGAGACAATAAAAAAGAATAATATTCTAAATTATACGAAAATTGAAATTTGTTTAAGAAATAATAAAAATTATAAAATAGCCTTGAAAATGGGTAAAAGAGCCGTTAAAAAGCACCCGTTTGTATCAAAGATGTTGCCTTTTTTCAAGGCTGGTACAAAGTATAGAAATTTCTATACTTTTTCCAAGCTTGAAACTAACAAAAACAGACGTTAAATAAAACCCGTTTCTACGGATGATGTTGCCTTTTTTCAAGGTTAGAACGAAATCAGAATTTATTTAATCGCCAATTGCTAGAAAACTTAGTTTAATTTAAGTCAAACTTTTCTCAAAATTTTTGTAATTTTCTGTCTGTCATCCTTAAAGATAAAAAATATTCTTATTATATCAGAATTTCAATTATGTCTCTCATTCAAGGAGAGTTGTCATAATGGTCAAAACTAAAGCGGATTGATACAATATATTAAACCTAATAGCCTAGAAAAAGTAGACTGGAAAACCAAGTCAGTGTCCTTCTCTATAATCAAATTTCACCTCGAAATTGCAACACTATCGAACCTAAAACATACCCGATATGTCTAAAAGATAAATATTACTTTCAGCTCGATTGCGGCTTTTTTATTAAACCTCTCAAACTTGTCTACTCACTTGTACTTGAAATATAATAGATTGTTTCGTGATAAAGTGGCCAATTGATCACTTTAAAATAATTCTAACGTTGACAGCAATTTTTTTCGTGAAATTCAAATGAAATATTATATTTAAATTTAATCGAAAAAAAAAAAAAATTGAGAAAGGTTTATTTTTGTAATCGAGTTTCCAAACACGTTCGCCTCTTGTAATTTTCTACTGAGCCTATTCTAGTTCCAATCTCAACCGCTAGAGAGAGCTATTTTGAATTTAGCTTCTCTCAGTCGTTTTTTTTCCCTCCTTGACGTGGCATTGTCTTTGTAAATTTGAAGCATTATTTATCATAATTCTTGGTCTATATTCTAACGCTTAAAATCAACCTCGTACAATATTAATATACCTCGTGTTTCATTAATAAATATACCTTTTGTATTTATTTTTAATCAAAAGCGTGGACCTCGTCTATTTTAAGATTTTATATTGTAAACGCGTTTTAATTTGGTAAACCCGGATGTAGCTTAGTTTAAATAATCTTATTAAAATTAAGATCTAACAAAAATCAACCCACCCGAAAAGCTTTGTTAATTTTAAATAAAGCGTGAAAATAGGCATTGTTAAAATTATAAAATTGGGTTATCAGATTTCCCAAAGGATTACAAGAACATTTTTAAAACGGGCAACTAACTTAAAGTCTTTGGTCTGGCAATTTTAAATATGCCTACCCATAATAGGCATTGTTAAAATTATAAAACTTTCAATTTCCCAAAGGACTTCATTAAAAACTTATTATTACTTTTAAGTCTTTGGTAGATATCATTTTATTTTTAAACTCAATGTAATTCTTATAGTAATTTGTAAGAAAAATCTAAGCTAGCCGTCGGTACTGTCTTCATAAAGCGTTAGGAATAAACTTATTTATGTATCGGAAAAATGGAAATGAAACTAGAGGTATAGTCAGAAGCCGATGAAACCCTCCTTTGAAGTCTACTACTCTAATGTTCCATATAGCGCTCCTCTCTGTATGGGTAAAATTCACAATTTTACGAGATCGAAGGGGTCCTACTTCATACCCCCTGTCTACAGAAAATTGGAAATTCTCTCTCTCCACAAACGACGACGTTTTTTTGGACGAACTCCAAGGCTGCTAGAGATATTCTCTCGACGAAAATATCTACCGTTAGGAGGCGTACGAATCGCGCTTTTTGAAACTAACCCATACAGAAAGGGGTAGACAAGACCCGGGAGTAATAGACTTCAAAGGAGGGTTTCATCGGCTTCTGGTATAGTGTACAAAGTTGTTTATTAAAGGCGCGTTTTCAATAAAGATTTTTTTGGCCTTAGGCAACGGTTATAGCTAACAAAATGATCTCTCTCCGTAGGAGGCAGCTGTATCGTTAAAGGGAAAATGCAATTTTCTTACAAAAATTATAAACACATATTAAACAAATTTAAAACTTAGGCTTAGCTGAATTCATGGAGATTGCAATTTTGTCTCCTTGTTGAAGATGGTTTAGAATATACTAGAAAAAATTTCGGTTATTTTTTATATCTTTTCCTTATCCACCCCTGCTTTCTCGTTATATATCTGGAATAGCGCAGGGTGACCACTTTTCCTATATTTCCTATTTTTTCCTATATTTTCACCTCCTTCCTATTTTCTCCTATAATTTAATGTCAATTCCTATAATCTCCTATATTTCTACTCAAAAATCTCTAGTTAAGGGTAAAGTTCTAAATCATCCTGTCAGCTGTGGCTGTATAAGATTATTTTAGCTTAACCGTACATTTACCAGGTAAAATAGTCTGTAAAATTCCATACTATTTAAGCAATTGGATCGTATTAATACCACGTTTAAACCGGTGGCGAGAGTTGTGACGCAATAATAAACACGGTTCCTACTTTTAATTAATTATTTTCCTATTTTATCATATATTTTCCACTTATTTCTTCCTATTTTATCCTATATTTTACATAAAATTCTTCCTATATTCTCCTATATTTCGCAATGAAATTTCCTATATTTCCTATATAGGATTTTCAAATTTTCAATGGTCACCCTGATAGCGGATTAGATGGACCTTTTCTATATATTGAGAGGTTCTATATGTTGAGGGGCTCTCCTAAATGCGAAGGCGGAGTTGACAAATGTTAGACAATTGACCCAATTGTAGTTCAAGTTTTTACGGCCAATGATTGGATAGCAGCTCGAAATCTCGTAGTTTTATTTTTTCTAAAGCCGACTTCATCGTTTTGTCGGTCATCAAATTCGTATCTAATCATTCTTTATTCAAAGATCAGTTTGCAAAACTAAATAATACCGAGGCGGAAGAATACTTAATGTTAAATTTCATAGGGTATAAAAATAGATTTGAGAACTGATTTTAAACGTAAGCTTTATATTAAGTCCAGGATATGAGATTCGTGGAGACAGATATGTGGTGTTGGACATTAAAACAATATACTCGTGTTAAAGGAGAGTTGGGACTGACTATTTTCTTTACGTTTAATCAGAAGCCGATGAAACCCTCCTTTGAAGTCTACTACTTTAATGTTCCATATAGCGCTCCTCTCTGTATGGGTAAAATTCTCAATTTTACGAGATCGGAGGGGTCCTACTTCATACCCCCCTGTCTACGGAAAATTGGAAATTCTCTCTCTCCACAAACGACGACGTTTTTGGACGAACTCCAAGGCTGCTAGAGATATTCGGTGGACGAACTCCCGCTCCGAAAATATCTACCGTTAGGAGGCGTACGAATCGCGCCTTTTGAGAATAACCCATACAGAGAGGGGTAGACAAGACCCGGGAGTAATAGACTTCAAAGGAGGGTTTCATCGGCTTCTGGTTTAATATTGTATTTTTATCCGGGCTTTCCTATAACGATGACAACTCTTGGATAAAGATTTCGGAAGCTTATATTGTTTAAACTCTCTGGAAATTTCTTCATCTAATTCGTGATGAGGATGTCACCATTTTTTGTCACAACTTATTCTGGACGGAAAAATAATTGACGCCCATCGGCAATCTTCCCTCAATTATAAGGAACGGCACGCACCGTTTTTGTTTTTTTTTCATTAAAGGGAGAATGCAACCCTAATAACAAGCGACTAGAAATAAATTTAAAACTTACCGGAAATAGGCTTAGCTGTTGGTTCAATATCCACGTCCAACTTCCGGGCTCTAGTTAAATATCTTCTATTTAGGTTGTTGCGGGTGCAACTAAATTTTGAGTGCCAGTAATCCAAGGCTGAAATGACACGACTTCAAAAGACTGCTAGCTAATTAGCTATCTGTAATGAGCTTTTTTTTCTAAGGCAATATGAATCTCTTTCTGTCCATCACAAGTTTCATTGAACTTTAAAGGACTAGTCTCTGTTAAATCCTTCAATCGTGAGAGAAATACCAGATATAAATTGAGTATCCTAAGCCTTGTCTAGGGGAATACGGTAATTAACAAACCTAGCGCCTGTCGGCCCTAAATTAGAAGAATGTCCAGTGTTCCGCTCTTATTTCCGGCCCCAGGGACAATATCTATGAGTTCCCGGATGGATACTCAAAACATAAAATTGTTGTCAATATCCTTGTCCAAGGTCGTACCGATTTGAAACGTGCGTACGCCAACAAATATGAGGTTGATTTTAAACTTTGAAGAGCACACTCCTATTTCTCTCGATGAAATGGAGTCTTTAATGCCATAATAAATGAGTATATATATTTTGCGGAATTCTTAGTGTGGAACTAAATGTAGAACTTTCCATCAAATAGCTTTATATCACTTTTCTTTTTAAGACGTTTGGGACATTCGGGACCTCGCTAAAGCACCCTAGGGACATCTCGGTTAGTTCCATAGGATCTTCTCTTCCGTATACTGTCGCCCTATTCGCTCAATTGAATTGCTTTTTTCGAGAGCTAAAAAGCCTTGAGCCCCATCTCTTCTCACGTTACTACAGTTTCTTAGTAGTTTCTATAAACCACTCTTATCGCTATTAGAATTAACATTATGTATTCATCCGACTAAGCTTTAGCTAGTAATGCAAACCTATCTTGAATAAAAAAAAAATAATTATAATATAAGCATTCTCTAGTACCATCTTTTGAATGTTGCAAATATAAAATTTCAGACATTCAAAATCTGTTCTTAAAGTTCAAATATACCTGTAGGTATCTTTAATATTTTTTATTTAAAGGGATACTAAACTCAATTAAAAATAAATTATAATTTTTGTCTCGGTGATTTCAAAGCTGAAATTTTTAATTTTAATTCATATTTTTATAATATTCGCTCTGAATTTCTATTCTGAAATCTATTTTTTAACTAAAGCTTCGACGGAAAATTGGAAATCCAAATAATGTCACGCGGAAAAATAACCATTTTGAAGTTAAGAATTTAAGAATAATTCAATAGTTTTAATGATTTAGATTTTTCCTCGAGATTTTGAGTCAGGGAATATCTCTGACGTCATACTTAAATCGATGGATGGTAGATTTCAGAGCGCTTAATTACTTTAATGATTGCTGATAACGTTAATTACTTTTCTGGGAAAAGTTACGAACTTTTGCTTCTACCAAATATGTTTCTATTGAATCTAGAACAAGTCTTTATAAGGATTTCCACCTCTGCAGTTACGTAAAACCCAAACTCTCGGGGGGCGGGGGGCATTGGGAGAGGGGGTAGGCTGGGCTTAAGACCTTTCGACTATCGAACTAAGGGTTACTAACCCCCGTATAATTGGAACTTTACCAACTTGTTCCGCCCACCCTTTTACAAATAACTTCCGACACCCATTCTCGGAACTTACCTTAGCTAGTGAATTTTATTAGAGCAATTCGCGTCATTGTGGTATTGATTTTTGTATCGCTCTTTGGCGATCGTGATCCCGTGTGAAATCTACAAAAACTCATGGTGAATATTTACTAACATAGCTCTTAAAGGAATTCATTTTTTCCAGTGATTGACTGGAATTGATTGGACCTTTAAGCGAAAGTAGAGATAGCCTAGGCTTATCCTGGTACACTCGCAACCTTTTGTTTTATATACTTTTAGGGCTAGCAAGATTTCAATTTTGCCAAACTAAAAAATCATTCTCAATTACTACTAGAATCAGCCTGTGTTTTCAGAACGTACAAAGCTTGGCTTCCTTTTTTATCTCTAAGAAACGTAGCTATATAGATATAACCATAGTTTAGTTTCTGTACTGATTGATATTTCTGAATGTCTGAAACATTCGGGTCATAAATCTGTTGAGAAAGGTATTTCTGACGGGTTTGCCTTTTTCCTAAAATAAATCAAGTTTTTTTTCGTCAGAATCGTATAATAGAAGTTTTGAAATAAGACTTGGAAAATATGCCACCTTATTTTTCCATACAAAAGCATTCAATCCGCGCGAAAAAAATGAAATAGGAATGTTTCATAAATTCCAACGTCTATTTACGCGTTACAATGGACCTTAATATCCCCATTATATAACCCGTTTTTCTATTGGTCAAAAGATTGTATCACCAAAATACACGGTGAAAAAGGTTTCAAAGTATCAAATGGTCAAACTTTTCTTTGCTCAAATTTGTCTAGGTGTTTTTTATTTATTTATTTATTTATTTATTTATTTTTTGATTATTCAGTTTCCTAGTTCTTGCAAAGTTTTTATCTATTTTCCATTTGATCGACAAGGGAATATACATTCGATCGACAAGGGAATATACATTCGATCGACAAGGGAATATACATTCGATCGACAAGGGGATATATATATTCGATCGATAAGGGGATATATATATATTCGATCGATAAGGGGATATATACATTCGATCGACAAGGGGATATATATTCGATCGACAAGGGGATATATATATTCGATCGACAAGGGGATTTCGATCGGCAATGGGGTATTTTAGATCGACAAGTGGGTACATTCGATCAACAAAGAGATATACATTCGATTAACAAGGGGGTATATATTCGATCGACAAGGGGGTATATATTCGATCGACAAGGGGGTATATATATTCGATCGACAAGGGGGTATATATTCGATCGACAAGGGGGTATATATTCGATCGACAAGGGTATATACATTCGGTCGACAAAGGTATATACATTCAATCGACAAGGAGATATACATTCGATCAACAAGCATTTTTTTTAAATTTAAATGACAAAAGAACTTATTTTTCATCATTGAAATAATCATAATACAAAGTTATTTAAATAACGAGGCACGACAATTAAACTTTATTTTATTTTATTTTATTTTATTTTATTTTCAGATGGATAGTTTCGACAACCTAAATATTCCCGCTAAAAATCCGGAGATTCTAAAAGCCTTGCGGGTTCTGGACATGCTCCACACCTTCTACATGCCCGTCTTGATATTATTAGGATTGCTGGGAAACAGCTTGTCATTCATTGCCTTCTATTTTACGCAGTTGAACCAACGCTCATCTAGTCATTATCTCGGCTGCTTAGCCATTTCGGATTTCGGCTATATATCAATGCTGATATTTTTCTGGCTGGCTAAAATGGGATATGACGTAAGTCTATTTACAATTGTCTTTTTACGTAATCGCTTTTTGGGGGTGGGCGTTAAAAATCTCGTAATCTTGTAGAAGTGTTGTTGGGACGTTTCTAATGTTTTTTGAATCCATGAAATGGAAATAATTAAGTATAATAATTGGGGGAAGTCTTTAAGCTAAATAATTTGGTTGAACTTTAACCCCTTATTTATGAGTGGCTATAAATATCTTGATGTAATTATAAGAAACATAGGATGGATAATAACCTTGGCTTTATTTTTTTTCGATGGGGGCGCTAATCGACCCCATTGATTTGACTCAATGATTGTGCTCGATCTTAGGCGTGTATAAGCGATAGTTATTTGTACTATATAAGCCTAAAAGAGAGATAATTGGCCTTGATCTACACCAATTAATGGTTTAATTACCTAATAAATCGTACAAAAAGATGTTCCGGGATTGGGTCTTCCTTAGATTGGTAAGATATTGTCCTAGTTTCACGTGTTTCTAACGGAGAAAGAAAAAATACGTCATTTATTACGGGGATCACACCCAAAACTACAAAAAAACAGATTATATCCAAACAATATTTGGTGGAGTGACCATAATTACAAAGACATGAATCAATAGCGGCTCTTAAACGAATTTTCCTTCAATTACGTCATAATTCCCTATGTTTTTTGGCGGCAAAATTGAGTATGCCCCTCTAGGTACACCGCTACCATTAAATCTTAATCTTGACCTTTAACCTCTCTCTTCCCAAATTTTCGAACTCTATGACATACAAATTGCTATTTCCTGATAGCGGTGTTAATTACTTCCTTGTAATAATTTATTAACTTTTGATATAACCGTATTTTACGAGTTTGTGAAACCGCAAAAAATCATAGGATAATTTTCCAAATATTAAATTCAACGTGTTAAAAAGAGGTCAGCCCAGATTACGTGGAAAAACCCGAGTTAGTAGGAGAGGCTTAATATTGGTCAAGCGATAAATTTGGGGGTCAAGATACTCCCACGACTTGAACTTTCCAATACAAATAAGGAGTCCTATTCGATAAAACGTTTCTCGTAAATATTTCGAATCTCATTCTGGAGTATAACTTTCTTAGCTAAAGAACTTTTTTGTAGAGCTAATTATAAGTGCATTTGTACAAGCAATTAATAAATTAAGAACTAAGCTGGTTCGTGGCTTCACGAAAATACTGAAAGCTGAACCTTTCTCTATCAAACACGTTGTAAATTGCGCTTACATTAGCGTGCGCGGCTTGAATCAAAGCAAAAACGCTATTTTCATAATGTTTTATTTTCACTATCAAAATCGTTAGTAGAAGCAAATCAATAGTGGAATGAATTTGCACCTTATTATCCTCAGGAAATCTTTTATTATCCAATGAAACTCTCGTGGGAAATTTATTTTATTTCGCGTTAATATTTTTGGAAAGAATTATCACGAGTTAAAGCCCGTTCAGATCATCTAACTTTAGTTATCTATTCTAATGAGAGCATTGGTTTTTAGGCCTTGGTTCTGCAATAACCCTCTGTCTAGAATAGGATGATTAAATGATTTCGTCCCAACCTTGAAAAAAATGCAAACGAGTTCTATTTAACGGCTTTTTTTGTTAAAATCCTATACTTTGAACCAACCTTGAAAAAAGGCAACATCCGAGATAGAAACGGGTGCTTTTTAACGGCTCTTTTATCCGTTTCCAAGATTATTTTAAACCGTCAATTATATCGATGTAGTCTACAAAGCAGAGCTCATATTCGTAGTTTTCACTAAAGGGGGGTAAATTCAGTTCCCTCAGTGTTGACAAGCATAGCAGTTCAATTATTGAACTGATCTGTTCTGATTTGACACCACAAGTTACTGGCAACCATTCTATGAAAGGGAACTGGGTATGAGGGGTGGAATTTTTTTTATTTTTTGTCTCTTTATCGTAAATTATAATTGATTTAAACTTACCCCATTTTGTGTCTAAATTTAAAATATGTCTTATTTTTCTTACGATCTTATATTTCAAAGCAAGTCCATTGGATTGACAAGTCATTGTGACTTGTCTAATTTTTGGTAGCTGACTAAAGTTGTATAAGTGTGAACGGGCCTTTATCTTACAGGGTTAATGTACTTTAAAAGTAAATGAACTTTTAATATTTTATTTCTTTCACTATTAGATGAAAAGAATAACATATAGGCTCTTTCTACTATCTTATAAATCAATTTTTAAACTTTAATCAAAAGTTATCGAGCGAAATAATTAAATAAACTTAATTTTAAAATCAAATTTGAGTTATAAAAGCACCTTAATCTTGGAAATAGGTAAATTACGTTGAAATGGATATTAGTTAATTTTCCCAGGTGTAAAACACACTAATCCACTATTTTGTTGAATCTATACTCCTACCAAAGTTTTTTTTACGTCTGTAACGTACTCCATAGGGATTATCTAATTTCCTAACAAAAGGATATCGTTTTACCAGTTAGATGAGTGTATATCCATTAGCTTATTAAAGAATTACTTCCGTATCCTGGCTATGAAAAGATATTTTACCATAAACTCGAGGGATTAAAGAGAAAATTAAATCTAATTAGTTTCGTTTTATTTTCGGAATCATCCCCGTACTTATGACTTCCCAATAACATTCGATTAGTCCTTAACCAATCAACGCGAAGATATTCAGCCAAGGAGGATCAGAGAAGGTGAGGAAATGTGGGGACGGCGCGGTTCCTACTGCGTCGGCCTAAACTCCCACTCTGGGAGAACGGGGGTAGAGACGTTTCGTGGTAAAATGTTGTCGCGTGGGTAAAACGAATCCTTTATGAGACGCGCTAGCTCGCGACCACGTGACAACAGTTTACCTCGAGAATTTCCTATCCCCCCTTTCCACCCGAGTGGGAGGTTGGCTCTTCTCTCTCTAACTCAACGCAGCCCCACATTTCCTCTCCTTCTCTGATCCTCCTTGATTCAGCAAATCTCCGTGAGTTTTAACCCCATCTAGTGTAGTATTCGTAAAACACTTAATCTTTAATTTCTTTTTAATGTTATAGGAATTACCTTTTTTAACTGTAGAGGGTATTTTTACCTTTCCAACTAAATTATTTTCACTCGAAAAATGTTAAGAATATATATAAATCCTCGTGGGAAATTATTCTACTTTATCCTCGCTTATCTTTCTAAAGAATTAAAGCGTGTTAAATTTGAAATAGGATTAACATCAGGAGTAGATCACAAAAGGAGTTCGGGTCGCTAGATTACATAATGCTCTAGGCAATGGGATCTTGATACGTAGCAGTCGCGCCACCTACAGTAGGAAAATAGCATTATATTTTCTAGCCAATAGCGTGGCTGGATAATACCGAAAGGTGATCTGGGTAATCAAACCTGTCCCAACAGTCCCATTGTTGTTTCGTCTGCTTATAC
This sequence comes from Odiellus spinosus, assembly GCA_963920705.1. Lineage (NCBI taxonomy): Eukaryota > Metazoa > Arthropoda > Arachnida > Opiliones > Phalangiidae > Odiellus > Odiellus spinosus. The sequence continues at coordinate 22,646,606 of OY987233.1, read as the reverse complement.
AACTAGTCTGATAACGTGATAAGACTTTTTTAACCTCTTTGGGAAATAAAAATGGAATTAAGTGGAGTTTTTGAAATATTTAGAGACAGAAATTGAAAAGGAAAATCCAAGCGAAGAACGTAGGCGCATTATTGAAAACTTAAACTAGCAACAACCCCTAATATATCCGAATTTCTACTAGAATTAGGCCTTGGCTGACGTTGACTTGGTAGGGTTTTGAATAATACATCAGTCTGTACAATTTTAGATGAACTTGCCGGCTTAAATTTATAAAGTGTAGACTTATCTTTTTTCTTTACTACAGTTTTTACGGCTGTTTCAAGGTAATAATTATACTGGGTCGATTTATGACGCGAACTCAAAGCCTCGACACTCGCCATTTCCTACACTTCCCAGAATACTTTGGCGCACCTCGACCGGAACCAGATATAAAGCTTATTTTGCCTAGAGTTAAAATAGATGGCGATACTTTAGTTTAAAATTGATGACGTTTCAGAATCCCACTGCATTCAAAATTATGGAATCTAGCGACCCGAACTCCTTTTGTGATCTACTCCTGTTAACATCTATGCCCCTTGACGTGGCTTTCTTAGAACGATAAAGTGTAAACGCTAAAACTAAGGCTTAAAAAGCGAAATTTTATTCAATTTCTGGACCCTTAAATATAAAATTAAAATAAAAAATATATTCGAGAAGTTTTTTGGTATTTAAATTAATTTTAATTAATTAATGGTCTAATTTTAACGAGACTTGGTAGTGGTTTAGAATTTTCTCTTCCTTTAGGGTGGCGTTAATTTTACGAAATGTAATCAATAGAATCTAAATTTAATATCAAATACTTTTAACTTATTAAAATATGCGAAACTCCTTCAAAAACGGATAATATTTGAAGGAATATTGCTAATTTATATTCAAATTTAATATGACATTGGAAATTAACGCTATATGTTTGTATTTAATTCACACGAGGAAGCCAAAGGGTCGTGTCCCCCGGAGATTCTTAAAATTTAGGTCCGCCTCAATATTCAAATATAGACTAAAGCTAGATTTGAAGTTTGCTTTTCATTTACATCATTTGTTGACTTCGTTACTCGCGAAATCAAGAATCTATTAATATTCCGAAAACATAAATGTAAACGAAATTTAATTTTATTTTAGTAGAGTATAAGTTTAACATAAAATAAATTCAATATTTGGCTAGTTTGATTTTTGCAGATTTTAGTTTTTCCCTAACAAATACTTTCTATCCATACGTATTATCAGAAGCCGATGAAACCCTCCTTTGAAGTCTATTACTCCCTGGTCTTGTCTACCCCTCTCTGTATGGGTTATTCTCAAAAGGCGGGATTCGTACGCCTCCTAACGGTAGATATTTTCGGAGCGGGAGTTCGTCGAGCGAATATCTCTAGCAGCCTCGGAGTTCGTCCAAAAAACGTCGTCGTTGGTGGAGAGAGAGAATTTCCAATTTTCCGTAGACAGGGGGGGATGAAGTAGGACCCCTTCTAACTCGTAAAATTGTGAATTTTACCCATACAGAGAGGAGCGCTATATGGAACATTAGAGTAGTAGACTTCAAAGGAGGGTTTCATCGGCTTCTGGTATTATTTTATCCGTATATGAAGAAAATATAATCAAATTTTAAAAAAGAATTTTAAACAAAATATTCCGTGTCCCTGAGAGTACTTGGCTTCATTTCTGGAAAGTTAATTCGCCACTTTTCACCACTACGAACTCTTGTAGGTGGTCCCTTATATACTGAAAACCGAGAGATAGGTTAGCGTGGGCTGTTAACAGACAAGGGGAGCTCAAAATTGCATTGTACAATGAAACTCCTGCCATCAACATAGAGCGCCACCACTCTTGAATAAAAATCGAACCACAAGATGCCAAATCTTTCCTCTTTCTCATGGAGCATTGCACGAGCTTTGCATAATTTACCCCTCTGTTGGGACGACGTTACATTTGGGACCTTTTTTTTCTCCGCGTCTTCTTTCGCAATCGCGTCACTCTATAGATCGTGATATATCTTCCAATTTAATATAAAGCAACAAGACACGAAAGAAAGAAAAAAAAAAAAACATCTTGTCAAGTTTATGAATTAATTAAAAAGTCAAGTTGGGGTGTGAGAAGAGAATTTTAAATTAAAGTCAACGTACATGATCAAAGAACTTTATTTGCCATCCATGAGGTTAAGAAAGGATACCCCATTATAGGATGATTTTAGAAATAGGGGTATGTACTTTGTAGATTTAAGCAGGTTTAACCAAGTTTTATTGAACTACGTGTAAACCTCAGTTAATTCTGATTAAACCCGCTAATTACGCGGCTCGTCTGAAGAGGGTATTACCAGAAGCCGATGAAACCCTCCTTTGAAGTCTACTACTCTAATGTTCCATATAGCGCTCCTCTCTGTATGGGTAAAATTCCCAATTTTACGAGTTAGAAGGGGTCCTACTTCATCCCCCCTGTCTACGGAAAATTGGAAATTCTCTCTCTCCACAAACGACGACGTTTTTGGACGAACTCCGAGGCTGCTAGAGATATTCGCTCGACGAGCTCCTGCTCCGAAAACATCTACCGTTAGGAGGCGTACGGATCGCGCCTTTTGAGAATAACCCATACAGAGAGGGGTAGACAAGACCCGGGAGTAATAGACTTCAAAGGAGGGTTTCATCGGCTTCTGGTATTACGAAATGTTACAATCGAAGAAAGATATCTTATATTCCGTACAGTTTACGCTTTTACGTGGTCTTCAAGTACATTTTATTTATATATTTGTATCCCCATTTTCTCCGAGAGGAATTTTTGAAAGACCTTAAATATTTGAAAAGAAATTCATTTCGTAAAAACGTTGAATACACTCGCTCTTAAAGTTTAGGTTTGATATTATAGTAAACTCTGCCCTTTACATTTACTCAGTTTAACCGATGCCTTCCACTATATTTGAAGTAAAATGTTGCCGTAATAGAGGATCTAATACTTCGAAACTCGAGAGAGGAAGTGAATGAAAAAAATCTGACACCTAATTCCTTCTAGCAAACTTTCTCCCATAGAAGTAAATAAGTTCTCGTTTTAACCCGAGGCTTTTAATAGAGAGAAAGGTTAGATGCCAGAGTTCACGAAGGGGTCAAAGATTCAAAAGTGGGGAAACATAATGTTGTTATAAAACACAAACCCAACTTTTCACTCTACTAGTTAAAACATCAGAGGTTGATTCTTTTAATTAACTTTCGTTACTGTTTTGGCGGGAAATTCTTCGGTACTTTTGGTAATTAGAAAGACGATAGGTGGCGTTACTTATTATAAGCGTTACTTTGGTTTCAATGGTAATGATCAAACCTAATCTAACTAATCCAGTTGGTATGAAACCCTCCTTTGAAGTCTATTACTCCCTGGTCTTGTCTACCCCTCTCTGTATGGGTTAGTTTCAAAAAGCGCGATTCGTACGCCTCCTAACGGTAGATATTTTCGGAGCGGGAGTTCGTCGAGCGAATATCTCTAGCAGCCTTGGAGTTCCTCAAAACAACGTCGTCGTTTGTGGAGAGAGAGAATTTCCAATTTTCCGTAGACATGGGGGTATGAAGTAGGACCCCTCCGATCTCGTAAAATTGTGAATTTTACCCATACAGAGAGGAGCGCTATATGGAACATTAGAGTAGTAGACTTCAAAGGAGGGTTTCATTGGCTTCTGATAACTTCAAGTAGAACAAGTTGATTGGTAGATTGATCGCTAATTGAATTTCTTCCAAATCGAGTCCGTGATGAAAATGCAACAATAGTAAAAATGGTCTCAATCTATTGATTGCCTCGATCTGCGATGAAATTAATTAATTTGTCGCGCGATTAAGAAAGTTTGCTTTATCGAACCTTTTCATATTTCCCAGCTGGTCTTGAACGCGAAAAATCTCCTCGGATGGAAAAAAAAATAATATTTTTCCTTCCAAGAACTAAAACTTTTCCCGCTGAGGTAATTTAAAAAAACTAGGACTGAATAGTTTCTTAGCAACTATATTTCGTCCAATGTTTTGATAAAAAATACTTTTTTCCTAACCAGAATCGTACTGGTATTATTTCTCGCTTTTTCGAAATGATCATGCCGTTCCATAATGCAGCTGAGCTTTCATTCTCTGGGGAGAAAAACGAGTTTAACGAAATCAAGGAAACTGGGTGTAGAAGTATCAGATACGCTAGCCATTTCAGGGCTTTCACTTAAAATTCCCAATTCTCCAAAGTTCTTTATTTGGTAGTAAATAAAATCAGTATTTAGTCCCAAAATCGTATAATTTAATAGTCTTAGATTTGAACTTATAGGGAAAGGTTGGTGGTGAGAACCAGCTGCCGTTTATTTACCGACCAAATATGGAAAAATAAAAGTCATTGTATTTAGTTTTTTAGGGGCAAATCTCTCTCGTTTCTGGTCCTTTTACATACCAGTACCCTTGCCAAAGAAATAATAGTGTATAGATAAGAAAAGTAATAAGTTTTGCGAGGAGACCAACTCTCTCTACGAAACGTCTATCGAAGTTTCGATCAGAGATCCTAAGAGATGGGAAAAAAATAAACCCCGATGTGATTCAAGCGAAGCGGTCAGCGATTTTATTACGAAATGGTAATAGAGTCGCATTTTTTCGAAAATATCGTTGAAAACGAATTTATTCCGTAGAAAAACATTACAAAAAGTAATGTTTTCATCTTTGAAATTTTTCAATACAAATTAAATATCTCCCATATTAAATGACACTTGACTATTATAGATATAGCGGATGATTCTATTGATCTAGGAATTAAGCATAGTTGCGTTCGCGCAGTTTTTTCGTGAAAGTACATAATTCAAAAGACCAGAAAATCCTACCCTTCATTTAATTTTAAATTTATAATAATTTGGATTTTAGAGATTTAGAGATTTGGGGGATTTCGATAGAGATTTGGTGGATTTCGATACAGATTTGGTGGATTTCGATACAGATTTGGGGATTTCGATAGATATTGGAGAGATTTTGATATAGATTTTGGGTATTTAGATAGAGATTCTGGAGGTTTCGATAGAGATTTTGGGATTTCGATAGAGATTTGGTGGATTTTGATAATGATTTGTGCGATTTCAATCGAGATTTGTGCGATTTCGATCGAGATTTGGGAACTTCCATGGAATGATTTCTCCGAAAAGGTCCCCTAGACTTTTTGTTATTTAATTTATTTTTGCTAATTTTGCATCTCTTGCAATTTATTTTTACCCATCTCGCTCCTCCTCGAACTGGCAAGATATGTCGACTCTAGTGAGGGTTATTTAATGCAGCGGAAACTACTTCCCAATTTACCAGTCTGGTACGGATAAAGAGTCTCATGATACAAAAGCTTCACTATACGACACTGATAAATATGTTTTCCCGTTGCTATGACTGCGTAGTACTTTTATCTCGGCGTTTCCGCTTCGTAACCATGTTCTATATATAACATTTCTCTTATTGGATTGGTTCTATTGCCATATTCATCTTCATTCTTACATTCCGAAGTAAATATTGCTTCTTCTAAGAACGCCAGAAGTGACGTTCAATGATTCTAGCCAATTGGAACGTTTTATTCTCAGGAAATTATATTTATTTCATTCCAAGGATTGTTAATTTGATCAACGCATCCTATATTTTATCAAAAACGCGGGAAAAAAATTCCAATGTAGGAAATTTAGCTCACCAATTTTCCACAATAGATGTCGCGATTAATCAAAGATTTTGCGGAAGCGTCTCTCCCGTTACCGTGGCAACCGCGTCGGGTTGCCAAGGTAACGGGAGAGCCGCGCCCGCAAAAATTGCCATCTATCGAGAGAAAATGACAATCCGTCCTGTTTCAGAAGCGTGTACTGGTTTTGATAAAATATAAGCTTAAATTTGACCTTCGTTCCTAGCAGCAGCCCAACCAATTTCCCAGGGTTATAAAACTAATAAACTAAGACTTAGTTTCCATAGCAACAAAATTACTTAACGCGTAAATGCGCTTTTATTAAATTGACAAAATATTAGATTTTTAATTGAGGTATTTTTCGCAATTACGTGTATAAATTCCAATTAAATTTATTTTAATATATCTTGATACACCAACGAAAATTACGAAGATAATTTCTCTACGGATTTCGCCCCATTTAACGCTAAAAATTCACGGCTGAATTCATTTTAAAGGGGGGGGGAATTAGGTCGTAGTTTTAATTAAACGCGTCACTAGACAGATTTCATGATGATTTATGACACTAATTTTTCTCATAAACATCGCGTGGTCGTAAACTGATTTAAAAGTTACATTTAATTCTACAAAAGATTTATATTCTTTATTTTGGTGACGTTTCAAAGCTAGAGAATTAAATTACACTTTTGATTTTTAAGTGGAACCAGAAGCCGATGAAACCCTCCTTTGAAGTCTATTACTCCCGGGTCTTGTCTACCCCTCTCTGTATGGGTTAGTTTCAAAAAGCGCGATTCGTACGTCTCCTAACGGTAGATATTTTCGGAGCGGGAGTTCGTCGAGCGAATATCTCTAGCAGCCTCGGAGTTCGTCAAAAAAACGTCGTCGTTTGTGGAGAGAGAGAATTTCCAATTTTCCGGAGACAGGGGGTATGAAGTAGGACCCCTTCGATCTCGTAAAATTGGGAATTTTACCCATACAGAGAGGAGCGCTATATGGAACATTAAAGTAGTAGACTTCAAAGGAGGGTTTCATCGGCTTCTGGTGGAACTGTCACCATTTTTGTGACGTGTTTCGTGACGTAGTAATCAACGTTAGAATTTTTTTATATTTTTTCAGGTGACAAATATTAATGGTTTTTGTCCAATTATCGTCTACTTATCGAGTTCTTTCTGCTGCTGGTCAGTGTGGTTGACGGTGGCGTTTACGGCTGAAAGATATTTAGCCGTTAATTACGTCTTTCAAAGACTACACCAAGGGACCAAAGAACGGGCCAAAGCGGTCGTCGGAGGCACCGCCATCCTTAGTTTTAGCTTCAATATTTACATTCTCTTCGTTGTTGGCGTTAACGAAAAAGAGAATGAAGATGCCAAATGTGATATCAAAGACGGAGATATTAAGTAAGTATCATCTCTACGTCCGTCTGTATGTCTGTCGGTCGGAACGCTAAACTTCGGAGGAAAATAATCCATATACTTTACCAATTTTTTTTTTTTTTTTTTTTTTTTTTTTTTTTTTTTCTAGTTACCAAGTGATGTACTACCTTAATATCGTAGATACCATATTGACCCTAATCATTCCCGTCTTCTCAATAATATTTATGAACACGAGAATAGGTATCACTTTGTACCAATTTTATTCAAATCGTAGCAAGCATAGTGTCAGGATGAATTTCTCAAAAAATGATTTGGGTAAGATATTATCTTTACAACCTATTTTAATTCTGGTTAATCAACTCCTGTTTATACCGGGGATAATAAGCTCCTGGTGTTAAATATCAGTTGGGTGTTTATATAATTTTAATTAAGGAGGGTTTTGAACAATTCTTTCCAGGCGAAGACCCTCATCATTCTTTAAGTGCCAATCGCCACGAAGAGAGTTTTAAGACGATGCGTCGTCTTACCAGCGTAGGCCAAAGTAAGATATATCATTTTTTTTTTTTGCGCGCTTAAATAACCACTTTTTAGGTAATTATTTCATTATTGAAGCGAAGTTAGCTATAAATTCTCGGTATAATTTAAAGATTTAGTAATTGAAATGAAATTAGAAAAAGGTTCGGGACAAGACTGGCCAAACTTGCCGCCTCTGCCCGTAGCTAAAAATTACGATCAGGGTGGCCACAGGTCAGGGAAAACGGGGAATTTTAAAAGAACCAAGTGGAATTTAAAGATCTTTCAAGAAGCCATGAAATTACAATCATTATCCGCGGAAAAGATTCTCAGCTGACGGCGTGTCAGTTGTATAGATTAGAACAAAGATACGCCTGCAAAAGGTTTGACGAATGCGATTATATAAAAAAATGAAACGGTCAGGGAAAATCGTTGGAAAAGGTCAGGGAAAAACCTAGAGAAGTCAGAGAATTTGAATCAGAAAAAAACCTGCGCCAACCCTGACCCTCTGAAATTTGCAGTCGAAATAACAGTGTAGATTTCGAATAATTATGAAAGATAAAGCCGAGAGATACACAATCGAATTAGGACTATTTTATACGAAATTCCAATGTACTAATTGTTACTTCCAGAGAAGAACTCGCCTACTAATGGCGTTGAAAGAACGCAATGGCCGCCGGCCATGCAGATCAACATATCGAGAATGCTTCTGCTAGTGTCGAGCGTTTTTATCGTGTTAAATCTACCTAGTTACGTCATACGAATATTAGGATTTATATGGGAAATTCGTGGCAAGAAATCATTGGACGATACAATTTACGTTCTTCAAGGATTCTTTATGTTATTGTTTTATACTAATTTCGCCATTAATTTTGTGGTTTACAATATTTCGAGTCGCATGTTTCGTCGCGTCTTGGTACAAAAATACTGCAAGTGTTACAAGAGGTGTCGCGAGAAAAAGAACGAAGGAACAGAACAGAAAATCTAGAACGAAATATTGCGTCACCTCCTATCACGTGTTCATCTATTATGACGTAACAAAAATGTTACATATTTTTACAAATATTTGGCTCAAGATTACAAAATATGTCGTCTGCTCTTACGTGTAATCAACTGTGGAGGTTTGCGTGGAAAGAAAATTCTTATTTTATCGCCTGATCTGGTAAACCTTTCTGAACTTCAAAACAACATTTTTCTATGAATTTCCCGCGAAAAGGCAAAAACTATGACGTCACGCTAAACCTCTATCTATATATATATCTACATATTGAGGCAAATTCCGGTCCTGTCCGGTGCGCTGGGACACAAATTGCACCTATATTTTATCGAAAGGCTATTTTTTTATGTTTAGAAGTTACGAATTTTTTAATTGGAACTAAATTTCTTCATTGATGATCAAATAGAGCATCTAAAGTACAATGCCAAGTAGTAGCGCGGATTAATATCCAGTCCCAACAACCGATCTCGGAATGGCTGAGACGTAAAAAAGATTTAATGAATTTTGTAATTTGAATATTTACGTTGATCATCATCATGGGGCGTTTGAACGAAAAGTTTAGTCACAAATGGCGTTACGTTTGGACAATTCTGCGAAAAACAAAGCATTGTAAACAGTGCAAGGTGCTATTCGCCTATTTCATTTAAAAATAATATGATGATGGCAACAGAATCTCTCTGGTATATTACAGAAAGGGTGTAAAAGGGGAGAGTGTGTTTGATACTTGTTTGAGGACAAGCTACGTTTTAACCCTCTTCGTCAATCACAGCGCGACAAATCATGTAGACCTTATTTGGGAAGTACTTTATCTCTTAAAAATTCGGTGATTTGGTTGGTTATTTCGAGAGGGAAAACGCAGCAAAATCTCCTCATTCTTATACACCCTCAAACAATTGAGAAAGGGATTGCCAACACGCTGCCCGCGAACTTAATATGTGGTAAATAGTTTTGCTGCCCGCGCTTAATTAACTTTTAGTAAATTTGAATTCCGATTTTCAAACATAATGGGCATTTTTTCGTTCACTTCGTTAAGCCTTGGCATCGTAACATTGAATTTTCCCGCTTTAAGTCTTAATAATTTGAAAAGCTTATTTCCCGCCCTCGTAAAGTTGCCTGGCGTCGTCTGCTTCACTTTATGTGGTTAGAATTATACGCAGCTTAGTACGAAGTAACGGTTTATTAAGTTAGCCTGGTTTTAATTTTAATAATGATTACATAATCCAGAAAAAGAAAGATCAGAGATTAACGTAGTATGTAATTTAAACTTGCGGTACAAATTTTAAATTTGTTCGTTGGGCCGAAAAGATTGGCCACCCCTGAATTAAGGTGTCATGTTTTAGAAGCAAGCTATCAAACCCACTCTCTTCTTGGTATGTCAGGTATGGTTAAGTTTGTGTTTTAACTAACACTAGGTAGTTAATTATCCACAGAGTAAACATGGATCTCGATCATGGATAAAAATAATTACCGACTTAATGAATCTGAGTAAACAAGTATTTGATTGTCCAAGCAAGTACAATTTTTTGCGTTATCGCTATTAATTTTTGCTTTGGAGCTCAATTTAAAGTAAACTCCTCGATGTGATTAAGTAGTATAGTTTTATTGTGACCGGTAATCTTTGGTTACTCTGTGGGTAATTAATTCTCATTAACACTAACATTAACGCAGCGGTTGATCTATTAAATTACCAATGTGTAAAACACCTTTCGCTCACTAATGTACATAAACCAAACGACACAAATATAATTAATTTCAATAACTAATTATATTTATATATAACTGGATAACTTGTAAGTTCGTTTTGTCTTCCATTAAATTGGCTCTGTCCGAGATAAAATTTGGATTTACGAACTATTAACGGAAAATTCAAGCTTTACGAATAGAAAACTTATTTTCAAGTACAATTTTAGGGTTCCTCTTTCTTAGTTTCCTGCTTTTGAAGACGCCTTTACTCAGTCGTTCTTTAATAGCTCGGATTATTGGATTAGGGGGTTTAAAATATTTTAGGCCTAAAAATAAAAATATACCGTGAAATGTTTTTCAAGTTGATCAAACAATTTTTTGGTCAATATGAGTCGGAACGTTTTTGTTCCGCATTCTTTTGAAAATCACTAATCGAACTTATATTTTTACACGATTTTAGATATTTTTGGAATCTCTACTGAAGAAATTTTACATTTTATTGAAGAAGGTAGCGCTGTAAGTATCATTTTTCTTTTAATTTTATTGTAAACAAAAACCAAAAAACTTAAAATTTAGTTTAATTTTCACCAGCCTCTAAATAGGCCAAGGCTTAAGCGTATTTAAGTAAAACCTTCATGATATAAACCAAGACTACCGGTATCAACCAAAAATAACTATTTTCAAATCAAACCGAGATAGAAACTGACGTAAGAGAGTCGATTGCTTCGAATTATGATCTTTTTGGCTTTAATGATAGCTTTCTAAACTGTATCTGGTTCTGACACGAAATACGCTCTTATAGTTTCGTAAGTTTAATTAGAGTTTTACGACTCTTTGAGGGAAATCTTTTATTGGCTGGCAATTATATTCACCAATTGTATTCCTTATGAGGTTTAACATTGTGTCAATCGATTGGCTAACTCCACCCCTTCCCCATCCGCTGTTTTTATCATTTACCGGCTCCATTTCGACAAAAGACTAATACGAAAGTACACTTAAAGGGAGAATGCAACCTAACAAGTGTTTTTTTATCGATTCCTTATCGTTTAAATAGACCTAATCCAACAGTAAAAAGAAATTGCAAACAAATATTAAACCAGAAATAAATTTAAAACCCACCCGAAAAATAGGCTTAGCTGGATTCATGGAGATACTGAATTTCTTCGCATTGAAGGGTCATTGACCAATGATTGAAGGCCCGTCGTTAAGGCGAGACTTCCAATAACATTTGATTGGTCTCTGACCCTTCGATGCGAATAAATTCAGGTGATCTCCATGAATCCAGCTAAGCCTAAGTTTTAAATTTATTTTTAGGCCTATTTAAATGATAAGGAATCGATATTGCATTAGATTGTATTCTCTCTTTAAGGGGTTGAACGTCTTCTTTTCAATATCTCGCGGCTTTTGGCCCCGAATTCCCTTGTTTAATCAGTCTCTGGTGTTTGCTTTTTTTTTTTATCCGGCCATTGCTGCAAAGAAAATAAACACTAGAGCCGAAAAGACCCCTAGTCTAAGGCATTTTCGAGACACATCAAAGAATGCATTTTCGGGGCTCATCAAATAGTACAGTTGCGATTGTAATTTCCATTTTATTCACCGTTAGAACCAATTTCACTCCTGATTAACATTGCAGTGTTATTAAAGTAAACACTGTTCCCACTTTCGAGTGTCGGTATTAAGGGGGGAGAAAGTGTGTGAAAAATCACACCTTAGAAAACAAATTTAATTTATTTGTATCGCGATTAACTTAAAATAGTTTATGTCTGATCAGGGTCACCACGGGTTAGGGAAAAGTCGGGAAATTTGAAAATGAACCAAAAAAGTCAGGGAATTTTAAGATATTTTAAAAAGTCGGGGAATTGCAATCATTATCCGCGGAAAAGATTCTCAGCTGACCGTGTCAGTTGTATAGATTACAACAAAGATACGCCTGCAACAAAGTTTGGCGAACGCGATTATATAAAACAATAAAAGGTTAAAAATTGGGTAGTATTAGCCGAAACGGTCAGGGAAAATTGTGGAAAAGGTCAGGGAAAAACCTGGATAATTTGAATCTGAAAAAACTGTAGCAACCCTGCTCCTGATACTGGGCAAATCAGGTTGACATCTCTTTTTAGGGTATTGATATTATTCTTAGTTTTGTAAAAAATGATCTCGGGAAGGTGTGCGGGGCTGAAAATCGTCGGTACATCACTATTTGTACATTTTTAGAGGCAAACCACCCTAAAAATGCAAAATTTCATTTAGGTTAAACTAACATGAGAGGTGTGGCCATCACTATTGGCTTGACGATCTTGTTAGAACTTGAATAATTGTTTATAATAGAAAGTGGGTAACTTCAACCACCTTATTCTTTTTGTGGGAGGAGCTAGAAAATATGCTATTCTATTGGCTTAGAATTGGGATCGTGACAGAAAAATCTTTTAGGCTAAAACTTAATTCTCTATTAATTGCTGCATGGACTTTCTTATCCACTTTAATCTTCATTTAAAAATCAATTTTTGGTTCGTACTAGCTACATTGTAAATAAGAGCGACTCTTAAAATTAGTGGGTCATTAAAATTGTTAGTTTATTACGCTTAAATTAAGGCGAGGAAAGTTCGGACAGTTTAATAGCATCGCGGACTTGTTAAGTCGAGTTTTATGGTCCGAACCATTGGGGTTTTTATTACAAAGACTTCCTCGACAGGAAGTTAGGCAATTTAATTTAATGATAATGAAGGTGCTGCTAAGCTTTGTCTATTCCACATTCAATTTTCAGCTTTTACTAAGAGAGGTTTCCTAGTTGGATCTAAATAAATAATCTGAAATTAAGAACATGTTCCCTTTGACCTTAAGTCTGTTAATTCCGTGGGAAATAAACTGATCTAACCTTAAACGAAATCTAGTAGCTAGAAAACTATTTTAACCTAATGAACCAGATATTTTTGGGGCCATTTTACTTAAATAATCGATAAACAACCAAGTAAAATTGGTTTTTTAAATCGATTTTTAATGAGATATGTAGGATGAAGAATAATTGGAATATCCCACACACAATGTCCCGTAGGGATGCGTACAGCTGTGTAGATTGCCACCCCCCCCCTCCTAGATAGGCTCTCTTATGTAAATGGAAAATCTTATTTTTTTAGACTTAAAATGAAATTTTTTAAGATTAAGCAGAAGCCGATGAAACCCTCCTTTGAAGTCTATTACTCCCGGGTCTTGTCTACCCCTCTCTGTATGGGTTATTCTCAAAAGGCGCGATTCGTACGCCTCCTAACGGTAGATATTTTCGGAGCGGGAGTTCGTCGAGCGAATATCTCTAGCAGCCTCGGAGTTCGTCAAAAAAACGTCGTCGTTTGTGGAGAGAGAGAATTTCCAATTTTCCGTAGACAGGGGGGATGAAGTAGGACCCCTTCTAACTCGTAAAATTGGGAATTTTACCCATAATGAGAGGAGCGCTATATGGAACATGGGAGTAGTAGACTTCAAAGGAGGGTTTCATCGGCTTCTGGATTAAGCAGATATGAACATTTAAATACATAGCCCAATCAAATTCAAAACGACAAATCATCTCATTGCGCCATCTATTGTTTAACAATAAACCATTAAATACCTTCGCTATGAAAAATTAAACTCTGATTTGATAAAAATCACGTGGTTTTGTGATTGAAATCAGAGCCTGCTTAAAAGAACTGTGAGTTTTAAATCCCTTTTAAAGTCGCCATATTTTCTAGCGTAGCAGACGACGTTGAACGTAACAAATTGTACAGTCAAAGCGAGGGAAAATCATTTTAAAGGGGCAAATTTCGGCTATTTTCTAGCTTAGCAGACGACGTTAAGCGTAGCTTTGTACAATCAAAGCTAGGCTGTAACGAGTCTGTTAATCTTTTTCAAGCCTTGGTCAATAAGTTTTAAAGTAAATTGCAACAACTTTTCTTCGATAAAAGTATTATGTTTTATTTTGTACAATATACAATGCTCCATTTCGCCAAATTATACTAACTTCATCTTGTCGAGATGTTTCCGCTCATTTTGATTCACTTCCTTCCGTAACGAACGGCGTTGGAATTCGATTGGCTAGGACTCGCGCAGTAACTCATTAGTGTATTCATGTCGCAACTTTGTAGACAACACTCGTGGTGAACTCCTCTGGCATGTCGAACTAACGCTCGTCTGGACAACTCAATGTTTCTCTCGAAAATACTGGATAGACCAAATTCTTCCTTAGATTCCTCATCACCGGAATCATACTTGAAAACTGTCAAAAAAAAACCAAAACCCAATTCAAATCTCACCTTTTTTGTCCCCCGAAGATTTTGGGCGTAATCAAAAGTCTATGACGTATTTCGTGAAAGTAAACAACGCCCTTTAGCTTAATACTATGACGTACTAAGTCATCACCCCTGTCCTGCTCGAGTGATTTGAAGTCTTCACCTCCGATCGATATTTTGAGTCAGGAGAGAGGGACGGGATTTAGGCGGGCCGCGCTTGCCTATAATATATTGTTTTCCCCCCAATTAGGCCTAACACGAGTTTGAAACCAAGGCCTAAGCCTAAATACAATTTAAAAACAATTTTCGTGGCACCATGGATGTATAAAGAACTAACGTTCGTGGATATTGCACTCGGACCTTCTGTAAGGCATTTTCAGTAGATCGCGATTTCGGATAATTTCGTCCGCTATCGACGGCGGAAGTGTGGCGCTTTTTGGGAAATTTTGGCGGAACGAATTTCCTGTTTTAGAAATTGTCGTCCGCACGTTCCAATTTCAAATGTGACGTAATGCCACACTTCCTGTCTAACGACAAACTTCGTTACTAGATGGCGACAATGAACATCGCGAATTCTGTTGACACGATTTTGTCGGAGTGCAATATCCAAGAACGTTAGTTCTTTATACATCCATGGTGGCACACGCTCTCGGGGTTGCGTCATCTAAACTTCTGCCAGAAGCCGATGAAACCCTCCTTTGAAGTCTATTACTCCCGGGTCTTGTCTACCCCTCTCTGTATGGGTTATTCTCAAAAGGCGCGATTCGTACGCCTCCTAACGGTAGATGTTTTCGGAGCGGGAGTTCGTCGAGCGAATATATCTAGCAGCCTCGGAGTTCGTCCAAAAAACGTCGTCATTTGTGGAGAGAGAGAATTTCCAATTTTCCGTAGACAGGGGGGTATGAAGTAGGACCCCTCCGATCTCGTAAAATTGTGAATTTTACCCATACAGAGAGGAGCGCTATATGGAACATTAGAGTAGTAGACTTCAAAGGAGGGTTTCATCGGCTTCTGCCTTTACTGATAGTATAAAGCTACGGGCGTTGCTTACTTATATGGAATAAAATTATAGACTTTTGATATAAATAGTAGTCGCTTACCAGGTCTGAATTCGAAGCTTCTTTTAGTCGGACCTTCGTAGAATTTTCCATCACAAACGGCATTAAGCGCTTCCGCTAAATCTCCCCCGCAAAGTCTTGAGCTTCTTTTCTCTAAGGTAGCTCCAAGAACTCCGTTGAAATGATTTAAATTCTCCACCAAGAAAACCATCATTAGCAAGCAAGATAGGGCGTTGGTGTTCATTTTTAACTTAAAAAATTAAATTTAAATTAAAATATACTATTTCAAATATATAATATTTAAGATTGCATTAATTTAGGTTGTAAACTATTCGCGTAATCGGTGTTACAAGCTTTGTAGCTTTGACCGTATTAAAGTAATTACGTAATTGAGTACGTATTTAGTATTTATGCAATCTCAATATCGGTGTAGATATAAGTCTTATAAATTACCAATTTGTTTTAAATGTTGTATAGTTTAAAACACATTTTTTTTCTAGTTAATTTGCTTTCAATTAACATTTAATTTTCTAATTTTTCATTATCTGCCAATTTGGCTATTATATTTTAATTTTTTTTTTTAAATTGGGTGAATTTTTGATTAGATTCAGTTCGTCTGAGGTTTATATCCGTGTTTTATTGGATATTAAAATGAAGTTAACTTTAATGTTTAAAGATGTTTAGAATTTACACCTTAAATATATTGATTTAATATTTATTCGTCGTGAATTTACAACTTTATTTAAAACTATTTTTGAAATCACCCACTTTTATTTCGCCTTGACACCAAGCCAGCCCTAACTTGTTGCCTTTAGCCGCCTTAATGAAACTCACTTGCTGTTGGTAATCTTTAAAAATTACTCTATCGAACAAACATGTTTTCTAAATACTTGAAAACGTGCGGAAGATTTTGTGATATTTTTTTGGGGAATTTTTAATGCTATCATTTTCAAGGGTAGGCCTCGTTTAAACTAATAATAATATTCTTCCAGCTCTATCTCCTAAACGCAGATTTTTCGTAGAGTGGCGAAATTTCTGACCCCAATAGTCCTGGTCGATTGCCGGAAATGGGCCCATGTCTCATAGCCGCGCCGCCATCTTTTTGTAGTAACAGGCTGCCAGACTATTTCTAATTTTATTTCCCACAAACCAAATTCAAGTTGTTAGTCCAACGCTTCCTATATGATAAAGTATAGGATGCGTTGGTTAGTCTGTAGCTATTTTCACACTACAAAAAGATGGCGGACGATCACGTGACAAAAAGTTTTCCCCGCCAAAATTTTCGCGAGGTTCTCTAGACTTCCGGTTTTGGAAATCGACCAGGACTATAGTTTAAGTATAAAATAGTTACGGCATCTTTGGTAAAAATTAGTTTAATTTATTTAATTGGCTAATTAATGTTTAGAGATAGTAATCGGACTAAATACTTAAATTCTTCATGTTTTAAATAATGAAAAGCGTTTATATTTGCGAGCTATATATTGTTCAGTAACAAGTTGAAGAAAACATGATGTTTTTGCAATTTACTGTTGACTACTTAGGCTTAAAAATGTATCCAAAGTTGTATGATATTATCAAAGGCATTGGATGTCAAATTTATCATGCCTGATATGTTAAGGCTTACCTTATGCTTCCTTTAAACTTAGGGGGCTATCTTTTATCTTGTAAACAATTATTCGACGCACTTAAAAATCTATTTTCAAAGCTAGCAAATATGTTTATCTCGCGATGATTATTTTAAGATTGCAAAGTACAGTAACTCATAGAAGTTAGACTCTCACGATTTTTTCCTCACTCCCAAATTGAGTAGCGTTTTTGGAAATATAGTTAAAATTAATTCAAAATAAATCTAATATTAAATACAATCAGAAGCCGATGAAACCCTCCTTTGAAGTCTATTACTCCCGGGTCTTGTCTACCCCTCTCTGTATGGGTTAGTTTCAAAAAGCGCGATTCGTACGCCTCTTAACGGTAGATATTTTCGGAGCTGGAGCTCGTCCAGCGAATATCTCTAGCAGCCTCGGAGTTCGTCAAAAAAACGTTGTCGTTTGTGGAGAGAGAGAATTTCCAATTTTGCGTAGACAGGGGGGGATGAAGTAGGACCCCCTCCGATCTCGTAAAATTGGGAATTTTACCCATACAGAGAGGAGCGCTATATGGAACATTAGAGTAGTAGACTTCAAAGGAGGGTTTCATCGGCTTCTGATACAATTAAGGAAGCTAATTAAACTAGGTAATCCAAGTTATAAGTTAAACGCCTTTAACGACGGCCCCCAACTGTCAAGTTATTGCAAACTCCCCTTGAAGACTATCTAAACCCCTTCTTGTAAAACAAACTGTGAAATTCTACGACGAGGGAATTATCTAAATTGGTAGTATTTTGACTCTTCTACATTTAAATTTGACCCAGCAAACAGGCCCTATATCCGGTTGGCCAGTTCCGGTCGTTAGGTTTCGTTCGGACTAAACAATGTGAATTTTTTCGGGTCAACCTGTCTATCTTTATTAGGGAAGCTTTTCATTAATTGACGCTTCAATCCAGAGGTCTACAATGAATTTCAAAAACTCAATCCTGTTGACCTATTTTAAGATCTGAGGTGAAATTAACCATACATTTTTCGCTATGGTTCACTAAGGGAAACATACCGTAATCTTTCCAAAGTCCCAAACAATTTGGTCATATTTTATTTATTATTAACGAACCTACGAAAAACTGGCAATTACTTACCGTGTTTGAAGTGGTTCTTGGAGCAATATTACCACTTGGATGTTCTTCGAACAAGTTGTAGAGATCAAGTGAAGGAATGCACGGGCCTTATATACTATTTCAAATCATACAATGTTGCGTGTGAAGAAATTAATCTATAGACGATAATCCATACTCTAATCCAGGGGTGGGGGAGGCAAAAAAGGCCATAGTGTCTGACTTTGACACCCAAGAACGGCATGTCGACCACAGATTTCTAAATCCTCTCTTGCGACTAACGATACATTAGCGAAATATATAAACAATAACGTACTGGGTTTTTTTTTGACCCAGTGGATTAAGTCAAAAATAAACGCCACAATTGTAGGGTTAATGGAATACGGATGATTCAATAAATCTAAAGAGATTATAGTTTAACTTTTAGCAGTTTTTATGACAAATAGAGGGCGCTGACGTTGATATCCAACAATAAAAACATTAAAGGGAGAATGCAACCTAACAGCAAATGATTTTTTATCGATTTCTTATTGATTAAATAGACCTAGTTCATAGAATATTGAGTTTTTTGATAAGAACCACTCTGTTTAGGAAATTAACATTGAAATACCAAAATTCACTCCCAAAAATATAATTTATTTATTTTTTCCACAGAAATAGTGGTTTCTGTGAAACCAAATTTTGGGGTTTATTCAATATGTATACGTAGGTGATTCCCTAAAAATTTCAATAAAATTGGAGGTGGACCTTTTTCGGCATTAATTGTTAATTGCCACCCCCCTAATTAGCGCTTAACTCAAAAACCTGAGTGTATATAGCTAAACGGATTTCAAATTCAGACTCGGGACACGTTTTTAGCTAGGGTTAACCATTTTCAGATGTTTATAAATAATACCGGCCAAGATATATAACTAAATATGAGCCAAGTAAGCAATTATTGGAAAATGGGCCTTTAAAAAATCATAACTTTAAAATTTTTCAATTTAAAGTCGCTAGACTTCCGGATTCTTCATTACTTATGGTAATGGACCCTAGAAAAAATTTTCATGAAAATCCGTAATTTTCGACCAGGATGGGTTTGATGAATTGAGATGGAATGACCCAATGGCTGCATTCTCCCTTTAATTGAATAGAGATTTGTCGTTTAAAATAACTTGCTTTTGATTTAATTTTATTTGCCATTAGTTCTTCCTTCGTACTACCAGGAGTTTATTACAACAAAATGCCCACTGGCTTTTCATACTTTCTCCCCAGATGTTTCTTATATGCTTCTGATACTACAAAAATAATTAGGCTTAGCTGGAACAAAAATAACGTAGAAATCGCAATCTCCAAGCTCAAATAACCGCTTTGAAGATAAAATCGTATTTCATTAGTCCGAGCTAGTAAATCGAATCCTACGAGTTTCTCGGACTAAAGCGATGACGTAAAGGCGGAATCTCCTATAGGCCTAGCAGTCCCAATGGAAATATAAATAGCTAGAGCTTCCGCGTAAATGATATTTAGTGCAGATTCTGAAACAAGATGGTGTTGTGGTGGGGGCCATAGTAGTTAAATTCGTGGGAAAAAATCCAAAATCTTTAAAAATCCATCATTAATTTAGTATATTTTAAAAATCTGTAAAGAAAAATCCAAAAATTCGAAACCAAAATCCAAAAATTTAATAATATTACAATTATCCGAAAAAATATACAAAATACTCTTACAAGGTTCCCAAAATTTTCAAAATTACTAAAAATTCTGGAAAAATTGACAATTTCAAACCTGATGTGGTAGTCGTAAAGAAATTTTAATTATTTGAAGTTTAGTTAATTAAAAAAACAAGTATTTAAACTCAGATTAACTTAATTTTAGAACCTAGGCTTAATGTTCCCTTTAAAATCTATATCTATTTATAATTTATTCAACTTCGAGTTGACAGTACGCTGAAACAAAGGCCTTTATATTTTTAAGTCATCAAATGATAAAGATAACACGTAACCTAGGCTTGTTCCCGCTATAAACTGAAGGTGAAGTAATCTTTTTCCATCAATGAACTATGGATTTGTATGTTTTATTCGCTTTCGCTAATCTACCGTGGGAGTCTGTTTATCCATTGGTTGTTTTGTGGGAAGGATTATAGTGGTACAACTATTATAGTGTTTCGGAGAACAGATTCCTTAATGGTTTTTATCCCATATCAGATGTTTGCGGCTCTCCCACGCGATTGCGCGTAAGACAAATAATCTGTTAATTTCGACATACAAATATTTGCGCTGAATATCATGATTGTTTTATTGACATTTTTTCCCTGATCTTGGATTTAATGGTAGTTAAAAACGAAAACTTAATTTCAAAGAAGGCTAGAAATTTAAGGAAATTAACTTAACTTTATCCGTAAGAGATTGGAGTTCTATAGACATTTACTTATAATGTAATTTACTTCTGATAACAATTGTTTATGGCAAATCATTCAAAACCTTGACATTTTAGACGATTTCCTTGCTAATTTTAACGTTTAGACAAACGAAATGGACTCGTAATTAAAACAAGGTAGCCACAGGTCAGGGAAAACAGGGAAAAGTCAGGGAATTAACCAAAAAAGTCAGGGAATTTTAAGAAATTAACCAAAAAAGTCAGGGAATTTTAAGAAATTAACCAAAAAAGTCAGGGAATTTTAAGAAATTAACCAAAAAAGTCAGGGAATTTTAAGAAATTAACCAAAAAAAGTCAGGGAATTTTAAGAAATTAACCAAAAAAGTCAGGGAATTTTAAGAAATTAACCAAAAAAGTCAGGGAATTTTAAGAAATTTTAAAAAGTCAGGGAATTTAAAGATCTTTCAAGAAGCCACGATTTATTTTTAAGTTATATAGAAAATAGTTAAAAATTGTGTAGTATTAGCTAAAACGGTCAAGGAAAAACCTGGAAAAGTCGGGGAATTTGAATCTGAAAAAACTGTGCACCAACCCTGTAAAAGCAGTCTTATTGATGGTTACTTTTCGGCCCAGTAGTAATCTTCTCGTAAATCAAATTTAATTAAATTTAATTTCACCATGATTAATAATTTTAATATTAAAAGATTGTTATACTTTTGATATTAAAAAATTATGTAATTTCATATATTCGGTGTAAAATTCTGTAGCTTTAACTGTACTGAAAATGATTACGTAATTACCATAACTAAAGGCTGTAATCAATAACGTAATCGCGTAATTACAGATTTTAACGAAATCTTAATAACAAAACATTTATTACTTTAATTACTTATATTCAATTACAAATTAATATTTTAAAAATAAATTAGGCAAAATTATCTTAACATTTTTTTAATCTAGATAATCTATTTTTCGAGGAAATTTGCTTTTAATTTCCGAACGTATCGCGGCTACTTGCTCCGTAAACTTATTCTTAACAGATCGTCTGTATTCATTTGTCGATGGGTTTGAATTATTTGGCGAAGTGTCGTCATTCGCGAGATATTCTTGTTTAATAATATTGGCTCCCTTTTCGCCTATCAAGATGGTAGGACCCATTATATTCGCGGACATTACCTTCGGCATGATCGAAGAGTCTATAACTCGCAAGCGACTAACTCCTATGACCCTAAATTAAAGGTTAAAAAGACGATTAGATTAACTTAAAGGAGGAATTAAATAGACCAAATTTACAAACAAATATTAAACTAGAAATAAATTTAAAACTTACCCGAAAATAGGCTTAGCTGGATTCACGGAGATCCTGAATTTCTTCACATTGATTAGTCAGCGACCAATCGAATGTTATTGGCAGTCTCATAGAGATCTCGCCTTAACGCCAGGCCTTTCCTGATTGGTCGCTGACCTCTTAATACGAAGAAATTCGTGTGATCTCCGTGAATCAAGCTAAGCCTATTTTGATGGTAAGTTTTAAATTTATTTCTAATTCCGTTAAACTTTACCTTAATGAAGGATCAACTACGACATTTTTGTCGCTGGGATCACCCATTTTGCAAGTACCAACACCGTGATTCCAAGATGCTGTTAGAGTAACCGCGTGACATTCTAAGTACTCATCCGATAACATATCGTACATCTCACAACCCGGAATCCGTTCCGTGATTGGTTCGGCCCCCAACTTTTTTAACGCGTTTGTCCGTCCAAATTGATTGGCAATCTTCAAACCTATTATCAAAAGGAAAATATGACTTATACCTAAAGTCTATAACTTTATTTCATATTAATATTAATATTATCAGCAAAGGTCCATGTAAACGTATTAGCCCATCACTTAAATCAAGAATCCATTCAGGTTCCATAAGAATATGGGAGGGCCGCGATTCAATAACCATCCTCCCAAACTTTGTAGCAAAAGTTCGTCCGCTTCGAATCGATTTTTCAAGTAAATCGCTCCTGACATCTATTATTAACCCGCGCCACTAACGATCTTGATATAATATTTTGGGTAATAAAAATGGAGCCGACCGAAAAAAGATGTAAGCGTACAAATATGTTGCGAAAATTGCGGACGAACTTTTGTTACAAAGTTTGGGAGGATGGTACCAGAGGCTAAAACTATGCTCCCATATTCTGAATGGATTCTTGCTTAAATGGCCGTGGAAGGTGTTATGGGGGGACAATAAAGCCAAGCCCGGCCCGCCCTAATTCCGTCCCTCTCTCCCGACTCAAAATATCGGACGGAAGTAGTTAACTTACCATCTACAAGTATTTTTAAATCAGTTCCATTTTCGTCTGATAAATAATCGTAGTTTATTTGTGGGTGATCAAAAGGATTGGAGCTAGGTAATGATATATTTCCATACGTTCTGGGATGGTTGTTCATTACTGAAACTCGAAAGGCGATGCGATTTAGATACGGTTCCAAGTAACTGAAAGCCTGAATAAATACCGTTTGTTAATAACAGTAATGTTTTAAAGGAAAGTAATATTTGATCTTATAATAAGTAGAAAACATCTACTTCAGTTCGATGAGGGGTTTTGAAATTGACAAGTAGTAATTGGTCATATTGGTTCCCAAGTTAACCTCCAATGTCTGTCTCAAGGGACATACAGTGGTGTCTAGTCATGTTTTTACCATTTGTCGAAATTGTTCTCAACAATAGACAATTATACTAATTGTTTCCAAGTCTATTTCCACCGCATACACATCCCTACTGGTCTATATTTGACACTCCTCCGTCACAAAGACACACCGAAGATCACTAATTGGTTCGCATTTAGCTAAAGTTTCTCATAGATATTTCTTAACTCAATTACAACTCCTTAAAGGGAGAATGCAACCTAATTACAAGTGGATTTTTTATCGATTCCTTATCGTTTAAATAGGCCTAATCCATCGATAAAAAGTTTACAATACAAATATTAAACTAGAAATAAATTTAAAACTTACCCTGAAAATAGGCTTAGCGGGATTGATGGAGATCCTGAATCGCGTCCGTGTCAGGTCTAGCGACCAATGAGCGAAGGCCCGTCGTTCGCGCGAGATCTCCACGAGACTTACGTCGCGCGCGATTGGTCGCTAGACCTTACACGCGCGGAAATCAGGAGCTCCATGAATCCCACTAAGCCTATTTTCAGGGTAAGTTTTACATTTATTTCTAGTTTAATATTTGTATTGTAAACTTTTTATCGGTGGATTAGGCCTATTTAAACAATAAGTAATCGATAAAAAATCACTTGTTGTTAGGTTGCATCCTCCCTTTAAGTTTCTAGTTGGAAACTAGCTTCCAATATGTCTTATAGTTGAAATGGTATCATGGTTAACTTACTTGATCGTTGAAATGATCGTTGTAATCGAGAAATCCTATGGTGAACTCGGTGTCCGGGTAATCTCCCGGAATGTCTTCGTAGTCGGATTTGAAAAAAGCGAGTACTTCGTTGAGTCCCGGGGATGAAAGAATTCCTCCTAATGGATAAGTTACATTCTCTGGAATTTCGATTGCCTTAATTTGATGGGATGTCAATCCGTCGGTAATGTTGACGGTAAATATTGGACCAAAAGCGGCCACGTGATCGTGGAAATTTTGTCCCACACCTGGTGCATCTACCTTTACTGGTATCTAAAAATAACGATTATGATTAGAATGTTTTTACGGATTCCAAATAGGCACGTTGTTAGTCATATATAAATTATCTTGGATTCATTTCTAGCAATTTAGTTTTCCACGTATGACCTCTATATGACCTCTCAAAGAGGTAGGAGAGTGGGGTTATAATAGCTACGGTCACACTATCGTTTCTTAATCGATTTGAAACGGTAAAATCAAATTATAAATCGATTTATCGTAGCTTCAGCTATCGGTTGTTGAAACCAGGCGAATCGGGACTAAACTGGTTCCCGAAGCAGTTTCGAGACTCTAGAGAAACGTTTTGAAACGTTTTAAATCGATTTCAAGGCCTAGTATGAACGCGGTTAATGAGACGGGTTTCAAATCCGATCTTTAAAACGCGGATAAGTTCTACCAAGAGAAGCTGTCGCGTAAACTTACGCCAAGTCGGTCCAACTCGCTTTTAGGTCCGATGCCAGACAGCATTAACATTTGCGGACTTCTGATTGTTCCGCCTGACAAAATAACCTCTCTTTGAGCTTCTACGTAGTAAGATTCATTATTCTTGGTAAAATGAACTCCTCGGGCCACCAAATTCGAGTCAATTTCAACCTGCGCAAATATTGATTAAATGAAATTATATACTGGGATCTAACTATCCAATTATTCCGATAACAGATGATCCTGCAATATGAAAAAGTTTCCCATATATATTTCATATTTGGTCTAAACCTAGTTGTGTTAGTTTTTTTGCCTACATAGATTAAATTAATATAACAATACTCTTTTACAAATCCGCAAATCATTCTTTGAACTTCATTTAAGAATTAGAACGAAAAATATGTAAATACCTTTGTAACGTAAGCGTCCGTTATTAGTTGAAAATTAGGCCTTTCGTAAGCGGGTTGCAAGTAAGCTCTCTCAGTACTGCAACGAAAACCGCCTCTAATCGTTGTTTGAATCGAAGAAAAACCTATAATTAAAGGCGCAATTGTTATATAATATGAAATTCTCTTAGAGTATTCGGTAAAATTACCCATTATTTGGTCTCCATTAAGATCATTTACGGGGTAACCCATCTCTTGACCGGCTTCCAAGTAAGCTTGCTTGAGAGGTGACACGAAATTTGGGGCGGTAATGGTTAACAAACCACCAGTACCATGAAGGTCTGTAATTACAAAAGTTCTAGTGACTTCCATAAAAGTAAACAACACCCCCGTAGCTTATATCAGCAAGGTCCAGGTAAATTTACCCACAGATTCTAATTCGAGACACTATAGCGGCCGGAGATGGTGTAAATAGTGACATTGGAAGCCAATCTTTGAAGAAATTTCGGAGTTGGGAGGGTAAGGGATAATATAGGTAAGCGTGGCCCGCCTAAATTTCGTCCCTCTCTCCAGACTCTTAAATATCGCGGAAGAGTCCAAATCGCACGAACCAGCCTGGGGTGATGACTTTTTTGTCTAATTTTAAGTGACCTTTGTTGATTGTATTAAGCTACGGGGTGATGTTTACTTTTATTTAAATAAAGTGTTAGACTTTTGTTAATAGTACTAGGTTTCTTACCCGTATCTATTTCTGGGGCTTCAATGAGAAAATCTTCAATTTTCATAAAAAGAGGCAGAATTTCTTTGTAACTCCAACCAGTAGCGCCTCTTTTTTCCCATTGATCATAGTCAACGGGACTTCCTCGACAGTAGAGCATTCCGTTAATACCCGTGCCTCCACCAACCATATGTCCAGCCGCGTATCGTCCGGTCTGAACATATACAACGAAATATTAGTCTTATTAAGACTGGATAACTTCGTAATCTTTTGTACCCACCCGATCTACTGATCCTTTAAACCCAACAGTTTGCTTGGCGGTTGGATAAAACCAGACCATATCACCCCTCTCCCCCGTTTTTAATCTTGGTGCCGTGATAGGTATTTCGCTGAACATAGTAGGCATACTACCAGCCTCTAGTAAGAGTACGGACGCGAAGTTGTCTTCAGTTAATCGACTCGCTAGAACGTTGCCAGCAGCACCAGCTCCCACTTAATGGGTAAAGATAAAAAAAATAAATTACTAGGACATTAAGGTACGGTCGTAAAAATTTTATGACAACCAAGAAGCGATGAAAACTGCGTGGAGATAAAGGTTAACACATTCGTTCCCTCACCAAAATAGTGAATTTTGACCCATTTTACCACTGGAAACTTTATTTTTGGTGGGCATCAACGTCTTGGTAAAATGTACGCCACATATAGAGCTAGCTCAATGTAGTAAACAAGAAGGGAATTTTCTTACGCAACTAGCTAAAGAATAACTCCGAGTAGTCAAATATTTCATCGCGTATCTATATTATTAACGTTGAATTTGCTAAAATAAGAATCCATGGTAATATTTTTAATTTTTTTTTATATAAATGGTCATTCATCAGACCCTATCGGCTCTGAAATTTGCCCCATTAAAACGTTTTTCCTTTGAACGCGCGCAATTTTATTCGGTCAACATCGTCTGCTAAGCTAGAAAGGACTTTAAAGGGGATTTAAAAAATAGCGGATACTCCCTTTAAAGAACCAGTTCTTGCCCTATATATATATATATATATAAATATACGTACCCACTATATAATCGTAATACTTTTTTAGAGCATCGTTATATTGGCTGAAAGCGGATTGTAATAGTAACAAAAATACGAAAGGAACCATCCTGGTCAATCGCTGTCAAACTCTATTATCTGACTAGAGAAATATGTCAACTTTCGTCCGCTGTTTAACCGTTTGTTATTTCTGAAAGGGCGCGCTCTTAAACTATATACCTAGATAGGATTTTTGGGTGAAAACGCGGTTCATACCGGTACATTCCATCGAGGTTTCGTGCCGACCTATAATCGTTTGCACGAAGCTTTTGCCTGCCACCATTTGACTTTTGTTTATGTGGCCTATTTGTTATCGACTATAGTCAATTTTTTTTTTTTTTTTTTGTCTACGATTTTGGAATAAATTGGGTTAATTGAAAGGTTAACTATTTAAAATCATGGTTAATATATGATTAATAACGTGTTAAAATATTCATCAAAGAATTAATTTTATTCTTATAAGCATGGTTACGTTTTAGTAGAAACCTATTTTTCAAGTTCACTCGTTTTGACCGAATACTATGAAACCCAAGGATGGGTACTAACAGAAGCCGATGAAACCCTCCTTTGAAGTCTACTACTCTAATGTTCGATATAGCGCTCCTCTCTGCATGGGTAAAATTCCCAATTTTACGAGATCGGAGGGGTCCTACTTCATACCCCCTGTCTACGGAAAATTGGAAATTCTCTCTCTCTCCACAAACGACGACGTTTTTTTGACGAACTCCGAGGCTGCTAGAGATATTCGCTCGACTAACACCCGCTCCGAAAATATCTACCGTTAGGAGGCGTACGAATCGCGCTTTTTGAAACTAACCCATACAGAGAGGGGTAGACAAGACCAGGGAGTAATAGACTTCAAAGGAGGGTTTCATCTACTTCTGGTACTAAGTCATACCAAGAAATTTAAGGATAGAAGGTATCTTACCAAATTATAGGATGATTTACACTGTATAGCGAAATCACGAGACCATAGTGATCACGTAAATTACGGTTAATTTTTAATTTAAAAAAATCATAAAATGCAGATTATGAAATATGTATTTTTGCTGTAGCTGTTATTTTGTTCTATGACATATGTATATATATTTTGAATCGTTATTTAACTATCAACCCGAAAATATGACTCAATTTCCATTTGAAGTTGGTGAAAAAGCCATGGCAGCCTTAATTTAAAGTCAAATTTAAAGTATTTATGAATTTGGCTCTAAAACGAACAATTTTTTATTTCCACCTCACCTTCCTGAATGTAAATTGTTATTCTATAATTTTGCATTTGTAATATCTATCTATTACAATGAAATGTACCTTGACAATAAATTTAGCATTCAAAAACAATGAAAAGTGTCATGGTTGATGATTGTTATCTCATCAAAACGAAATTGTGTCAAAGACAGGAATGATAATGATAAAAATAACAGACTCGTAAAATTATCCTTATCTTTGGAAATAGGGAAATTACGTTATTTACTTGAAATTAACGGGGAAATTATCGGTAATGAATTTCTCTGATTTTAAAAATGATTTAAATTATACTGTGTTAGTAATTTTACCGGAACAAATCGTAATTATTAGAAAGAAAACGTAATTAATCTGTATTTTCATTATACTTAATTCTTAATCGGGTTTAATTTGGTTTAATCAGATTTAACCGAGGTTTAAATCACTATTAAATCTGATTAAACCACTTAGTTACGTCTGAAAAGGGTAATGATAAATAATTTAAATTTCCCTTTAGTGGGTGCAGATTGAAAGGTTTTATGAAGTTAATTATAGCTCTGATATAGAGATGGGTCCTATTTTTTGTTGAAATGGTACTCTATTTTGTTTTTGGTCAGGTTTATCATTTTGTATCCATCCACCTCAACTTTGACTAGAACTGCCGCGTTAATGGTCAGATCTGGATTATGTCCGACAATTAAATAACAAATTCCTCTTCACTCGATAGCGAACCAATTGGTTGTAATAATTTATATATTTAGCTATTAGTTTTTGCGCTATTCATTATATTGTCAAGCTGCGTTTGCCTGAGTGTAATCGTATTCAATTTTAATGAGGTACGAAAAATGGAGGTCAACGTTCGTTGAACGCGATATTTTTTGGATCAAGTATAATCTGATCTAAAAATCTGAAAATTAAACCTCAATAAAATTGGGTCTTGTTCAAGAACGGGATAGTGGGAACTACATAAAAATTTCCTGATAAGGTTTAGACTATTTTTACAGGATACTGGAGTGTTTTTTTTTTAGTATCAAACATTGCAAAGGTATCAGTTCTTGGCAAGGAGTAATTGAAACTGAAGGTACTTAATTTTGGCAACTGGGGGAAGCCATTAATACTAACAGAAGCCGATGAAACCCTCCTTTGAAGTCTACTACTCTAATATTCACATTGTTTAGTCCGAACGAAACCTAACGACCGGAACTGGCCAACCGGATATAGGGCCTGTTTGCTGGGTCAAATTTAAATGTTGAAGAATCAAAATACTACCAATTTAGATAATTTCCTCGTCGTAGAATTTCACAGTTTGTTTTACAAGAAGGGGTTTAGATAGTCTTCAAGGGGAGTTTGCAATAACTTTTTCTCATCTTGACAGTTGGGGGCCGTCGTTAAAGGCGTTTAACTTATAACTTGGATTACCTAGTTTAATTAGCTTCCTTAATTGTATCAGAAGCCGATGAAACTCTCCTTTGAAGTCTACTACTCAAATGTTCGATATAGCGCTCCTCTCTGTATGGGTAAAATTCACAATTTCACGGGATCGGAGGGGTCCTACTTCATACCCCCTGTCTACGGAAAATTGGAAATTCTCTCTCTCCACAAACGACGACGTTTTTTGGACGAACTCCGAGGCTGCTAGAGATTTTCGCTCGACGAACTCACGCTCCGAAAATATCTACCGTTAAGAGGCGTACGGATCGCGCCTTTTGAGAATAACCCATACAGAGAGGGGTAGACAAGACCCGGGAGTAATAGACTTCAAAGGAGGGTTTCATCGGCTTCTGATATTAACAACTTTTTGTTTGACATTAATGAAAGCATTTTTCAGGGAGGGTGGTAGGGATGAGCATTAAGGGACAAATTTCAGGGAAGAGCGAATATTTAAACGGGCAAATTTCAGAGCAGATAGTACCTTTAAAGGGGGGCCAAGGCTTAACTATTCCTTACTATTTATACGGATATTATTTAAGTGGTTAATCCCTCCATCAAAATGTATACTCTACAAGTTTGTATCTAATTTAAGTTAGTTCTTTATTAGGCGTTAGATTTCCATCACTTATCATTGTATATTTAATTAATATGTCATTTGGAGGTTCAAGAGAAATCTGTATAAACCTTTCGTATTATTCTGTCTCGCTTTTCGTTGTTATATAAACCCTTCACGCTGAGCTGTGGAATAAATTATGGATGGGAAAAATAATAAAAGCTGTATGTTTTGACCCATATAGACCTAACACGTAGTGTCGAGGTACGAGGTAGGCTTTACGGTACCGATATATCGTTAATCTAAATTCTAGATTTTATAAATACGATTGGATTATACGCTTAGAGGCCTGGCGCAGTGTTGAGAATAAAGGTTAGGCCTAAATTAGTTTCCATGACGATTTTAAACCTTGTTTTTAGAATCTTCGGAAACAATTTTGGCGCGACATTTTGGCGCGAAATTTTGGCGCGAAATTTTGGCGCGACATTTTGGCGCGAAATTTTGGCGCGAAATTTTGGCGCGAAATTTTGGCGCGAAATTTTGGCGCGAAATTTTGGCGCGAAATTTTGGCGCGAAATTTTGGCGCGAAATTTTGGCGCGAAATTTTGGCGCGAAATTTTGGCGCGAAATTTTGGCGCGAAATTTTGGCGCGAAATTTTGGCGCGAAATTTTGGCGCGAAATTTTGGCGCGAAATTTTGGCGCGAAATTTTGGCGCGAAATTTTGGCGCGAAATTTTGGCGCGAAATTTTGGCGCGAAATTTTGGCGCGAAATTTTGGCGCGAAATTTTGGCGCGAAATTTTAGCGCGAAATTTCAATTTTGAAGTTGGATTATTGGTTTGAATTTAATCTTAGGGTAAATTCCAGCCAATTATATATTTTTTCAGTTTTAATCAGCTCGGTATTGAGATCAAATGTTTCTTTAAAACGTCGCTAGATGGCGAGAGCGCCACCATGAGAATATATAGGAAAATCTTTATCTGATTGAAGTAATTTAAACACTAAAAAATGCTCGAATACTTTTTGAGCAAATATAGTTAAAAAAAATATCAACACAACGAAATTTTACATCAGCCTTGAAATTGGATTCTGATTCAACTTTATTTATACAAAGACGTTTAACAAATACGCTCCAATTATCTACGTGTACTTGATAACAGAGACAAGTTTCCCCAGGCCTGGATTACAAGATTATCGTTTTGCATAAAATATTCAAGAATAAGTCCAGGGGAGAACGTCTCTGTTTCAAACCAAGGAGGATCAGAGAAGGAGAGGAAATGTGGGGCTGCGTTGAGTTAGAGAGAGAAGAGCCAACCTCCCACTCGGGTGGAAAGGGGGGATAGGAAATTCTCGAGGTAAACTGTTGTCACGTGGTCGCTAGCTAGCGCGTCTCATAAAGGATTCGTTTTACCCACGCGACAACATTTTACCACGAAACGTCTCTACCCCCGTTCTCCCAGAGTGGGAGTTTAGGCCGACGCAGTAGGAACCGCGCCGTCCCCACATTTCCTCTCCTTCTCTGATCCTCCTTGTTCAAACTAAGCGATGAAAGTAAAGGAAATAAGGTTTAAGAAAATACATTTACATTATCCTTGAATTAGCAAAGAGGGGAACCAAAAGCCGATTAAATTATCATTTGATTAAACTTATTTATTCTACTAAAGGAAAGATGAAAAGAATAAATTAATCTTCAAATAAATTTATTAATTTTTCGTTATGCCCGTTGTGCTGAGTGCCCCTGTGATCCGGTATCTCAGAGTGATAGTCTACCTACTATGAATTTTTAAAATTATATTGACAAGATTAAAAATTATTTAGTTTTACATTTTACCCTCACTTTAAAGGGAAAATGCAACCCAAAAACAAGAGTCTTAATCCAACAGTAAAAGAATTTAAAAACAAATATTAAACTAGAAATTAGGCTTAGGACTAGCAACCAATGATATTGATCGATGACTCTTATACGGAGAGTTCTGGATATCTCCTTGAATCCATCTAAGCCTATTTTGATGTTAAGTTTTAAATTTATTTCTAGATTAATATTTGTATTTCTTTTTAATCTTGGATTAGGCCTATTTAAAATCACTCGTTAGGTTTCATTCTCCCTTTAATTCCCTAGCTTTCGCGTATTACGTCAGTTTAATTGGCATTCGCTTTTGCTTATCCGTAGCCACATGACCCTGTTATCTGTCAAATTACCCAAAAAACAATCATCTGTAGGTTTAAAAAAATTCATTATCAAATACTAGATAAAATTAAAAGGTTATTTTTTTCCCTCTTGCAAAAACATATACGACAACTGTACAGCTTGGCAAAAGTCCCACTTTCTAATAGTAGGTGGACGCAATAGCACTCGCGAAACTTAGTTTCGTGATAATTAAGGGGCGGTTGTTGGTTAAACCATCTTCAATTAAAACTCGAGAAAACTTTCGTTTTAAAAAAAAATGTTTTGGGCAGTCGTTGTAGGTTGTGTAGTAATTTTAATTCTTCATTTTATTTACAAGAAAAAATGTTTAAAATGCGACGACAACGCGTTAAGCCTTATTCAAGGTAATTTTCTTGGTTTTTTTTGTAAAATTTCGAAAGAAGGTTAAAGGGAGGATGAAGTGTAGAATCACACAATTTTTATCGAAGATTTAATTAAAAAAGTATTTGTTTGACTGTGCCGCTACTCCATCGACATAAATCATCCCAATTACTGTATTATATTACGTAATCGTCAAAAGCCAATCAAAATTGAGATAGTTTAGGCTTCTTTCCAATTTTCTTCAAAATTGATAGACCAAGGCTTAGCGTTTTTTTTTTTTTTTTTTTTTTTTTTCATTATAACTTAATAGAATATTTATATTATTTGAAATAAATTGTTCCTAAATTAAATCGTAATAGTGACGTCATTATTTTAAAATTATTCTTTTGGTTCTCCCTTGTTTTACGTAATTGGTCGAAATGAGGTTAGTATGGAGCAATTTTTAGACAAGTTATTTTATATTAAAATTCTCGATTGGTTAACTATTTTTAAAATAAGATTTAACGCGAAGTAATGCTCTAAGCTTATGATGCTGTTATGAACTTCAAAATAAAATTAACTAAAAATCATTGAAAAACCATTCAAAATTTCCAATCAATTTTCTCAAATTTTATTTGAAACTCAAAAACTTTAATGATCTTAAAAGTTTCCACACTATTTTTTTTTTTTAATTTGTAATGAAATCTTACGAGTTGGTATCACTTGTGAAAATATGCCGTAAGACAAAATATATAATTCTCCTTTACTAGATAAGACGAAAGATTATTGGATCTAAGTAGTTACTGTCAAACTGTCAGTGACTCCAAAACAAACAAACTGTTATTGGGGAAGCTTGCTCTAAAATTAATAAGACCCAACATCGATGGGGTATTCGAACGAAAGGTTGACCTTGGGTGTTGGTCCGGCTCATACCATGTTTGCATACAGCTTATCTTTGAAAGCGATGAACCGGGTCACGGGGAAAAGTACAAAAATTGAGAAACAGACGAGCTAGTAATTTTTTATCCTTGCCACCCGATTAAGTAATATCAGAGGTATATAATAACACCCTTCAGGGGGAAGTATGAAATGTAGGCAAAATCGACGAACAACGAGTGCCCGGCGTAAATCGCGGCGGATCGACACACCGCTTTACTCCCAAAAAATAGTTAACACCATTTTGAACCTCACTAAATTTTATCTACACACACTTCCGGAACTTGCGAGCTGAAGTCAACCTTCGACTCCAATTTAACAGACTGAGACAGGAAGATCTAAACACAAATCGAGCCGTCTTGTTTATACAAAGACCATTTACTAGAGTAGCGACATTGAGAAGTCCAGCGCGAGCTAGTGGCCTAGATAGTCAGCAGCGGGCTCTTGTTGTTCGTGATTTTTAGCATTGGTAGTATAGGGGCTTTCATACTTCCCCCCAGTAGCAGCGGACGGTTCTTATTTTGGGGGGGGACATTTTTCGTTAAAGAACTTGGAAACAAGTTGCTCAAGACCAATATACCTGATACCACGCTGAGTGAAGAGTATTGTTAGAAATTAAAAACGTCACCTAGTTTATGAATTGAAGAATTATGTGCCTTTTTTTTTCTTGCTAAAGTTCAGCCTGGTAAGGTATTGTAAGATAACTCCAAACAGGTTGAGATTATAGACTGATTTTTCTTATAATTCATTGAATTCAATTATATTCTGAGATTAATCAGAGTATTGACTGAACAATTTGGGGAGGGACACGTATATTGGTTGTCCCCACCTGGTTTAATTGAGGGGGGACAATGTCCCCATGTCCCCACCCGTTCCGCCGCCACTGCTTCCCCCCGAAGGGGGTTATTATATACCTCTGGTAATATCCATATACCAGTGGTTTCCAGCCTTCGAAAAATAATGAGATTCACTATTAACCACTATTATAAAGCCTACAGTTAATTCTGGCGAATTTTGACACGTGATAAAGTCGCGCAGTCTTTCTCGTGAAAGTACTTGATTCAGAAAGCCATTATTTCGTGGTAACAACTTGAGATGGTGCTGAAGAGTTTGTCATCCGCTAAGGTGTTTATCCCTATCTGAATCTAAACTCAACGCGTCAGGTTTTAAACGTTAAACAAATAGGGCGGCGCTTCGATAGTTTTCGATCACGAATTACGTTTTAAGAATCAAACTACGTCATCAATAGAGAAGGATCTATATATATTTGGCATTTTATTCAACCCATATGTGTAGGTATTAAACAATTAAAAATATAAGCCGTAAGCCTTAGAAAATAATGGCGTGACAGCATCACTTAATCCTAATATACCAAGAATCGGGATTAACGAATCCTTTCACTTCGGATTAGTCTTCGTAATGAAATTTGAGTTTCCCTTTACTGTTTGCTTGTCAACTTTGATGTCGGGGCTTTTGCTATTCATAGGTTGAAATATTTACTGCGCATTTAACCCGCTTCGAAGTAACATTCTTAGTATGCAAAATGATCAACCCAATTTTCCATTTTCCTTTCAATTTTATTCTTATATTTATATTGTCTTGTTAAATTTGTAGGTTGACAAAATTGATTGTCAGTTAATTATTTTCCAACAAAACTACGCCTAGATTATGATTTTTATAAATAGGACTTTGCGCAAATATACACAATCATCCCTATAAACAGAATTGTTTCTCATCTAGTATAGCGAAC
Source organism: Odiellus spinosus (assembly GCA_963920705.1). Taxonomy (NCBI): domain Eukaryota; kingdom Metazoa; phylum Arthropoda; class Arachnida; order Opiliones; family Phalangiidae; genus Odiellus; species Odiellus spinosus. The sequence continues at coordinate 22,611,303 of OY987233.1, read as the reverse complement.
TTACCTGTAATATATTACCCCGTTTAATTCTGAATTTATACACCAATTAGCAATTAAGTTTAAGTATTGAACAGATAAGATTGCAACGTTAATTAGTTATTTTAAAATAAATTACAGCTGTAGTCCGTCTTTAGTCAAAATGAGAGCCATTATGTCAATAAGCATTATCACTTTCGCGAAGGAGAGGGAAGCTGAATTTTACAATCAGAAGCAAATAGGATGAAGTTGGGTATCCCTTCCCTAATTGGGGAAGATTTTGGTGGGAAATCGCGAATGAAGACACGAAATACCGAGACTGGTTGAACTATAGTTTCAAAATTATATTCAAGGGATCCACTAGTTAAAGGGAGCTTGCATACTTACTCCTATTTACTTCTGTTTGTGTATTTCTTTATATGCTTTTTTAACAGTCGACAGACTTGTAAGGAATGCCAAGGCTTAGCTTTGTTTTATAATATAAAAAATAATAACCTTGAATCTCTAGTTAATTTATAATTTTTGTACAATTTGTAGATTTTAAACTACTCTTGGAATATCTGAAAACAGCGGCTTGGCTTCATTTATCACAGACGACGGGAGAAAAATCCAAACTTGGAAAACACTATTATAATGGTAAAACCGCTAATGAATTGGGAATGCTTCCAAATCCTTACGATATCTACATGGAGGAACCACATGACCTCTTGGATGGAACTAAAGTGAGTTAAACATCAAACTAATTCGCTACAAAACCAGGGTTTTTCTTGAAAGGTATCTCATAATAGGTGAAGTAGGGAGGTGTTACTTCTTCGAATTTGTTTCTGGTCATACTTGTAGCTATTACCTTTTGTTAAGAGTTGTAGGATACAGAATCAAGCTTAAAATCATAGGTATTCATAAGTTAATAGCTTAAACCAAGAAATAATGTAAATTATATGGTTCCTTGCTTAGACAAATTAGTTTAAGAGCCAATTAACTCTAAAAAACCTCCAAAAATTATGGAGAGTATAAACCAAAACGAAAAATCGTCTGCTAACACGGTGATATACGCATTAAATCAGGATCAATTATTAAATTGAATTAAATATATATTTAATCATCTTTAATAATACACTTTAAATAAACTTTGAACAAGAATTTTACAAATTTGGTCCCAACACAATTTTAAGTAAAAAAAAAAATATGGAATGTCGAAACACTAAATTAGTACCTCGTCAGAAAATTAAAAAAACATCTTTTAAAAAATAAAACTAACCTAACCAAATGAACTATTTAAAGATTAAGCTGATTAACTAATAAACTGGACTATCAGTATGATCGTTAGCGGGAGTATTATCTTGATCGGGACTACATAAAGTACCGGCTGAATCCGTGCTACTAGATCTTTCATCCAAACCAGATGTTCGCGACGAAGTCGACGAAGAACCTGACGATGTTGACGCATCTACAGAGAAGCCTACGTTTAATATTGGCCAGAGAGCGGAAGTTGAAGGTTCATTGATAACCAGGCTATCTTCGTTCGATTTCTTTTCTTCCGACTTGCTTTTCGGTTCGTCAGTTTCGCTAAAAGAATCTTTGCTACGGTTTTGATTTCCAGTTTTGCCGAGTTTTTTGTGTTTTTGATTTTCAATTTGATCCAATTGTGGACTCAACGAAACTGGTTCATCGCCGGCTAGTTTATTCAACTTGGCTACTAATCGAGCAGTGTTTGAGGTCGGAATACAAGCGACTTCGGATTGCGGAGGATCGTAAACCAACGAAGCGACTGCGCCTTCGGTATCCATTTCAGCTGGGCTCATTTCGTAATGATATTTATTAGTGGCTGCGCACGATGAAAGAGCTTCGGAGAAATTGCATTTCTTAACTCTAGAAGATTCTGGGCAATCGACGTTCGATAACAACGATGACAAGAATGCTAAATGTTTACAAGTTGTTCCTTTACGACACTTCTCCGCCGATTTCAACAACAGAGTCGCGTTAGCGTCCATGGTTGAAGGTTTGCGTTCTTGCAATTCAAGAAGTTTAAGTAGTAGAGATTCGTCGTCATCAACGCCTTGAGAATGAATATTATTGCTCGAAGATGGAAGCATTTGTTGAATAAAACTAAAATTTAAATGATCCGAATGCGTACGTGGCGTTGGTAGTAAAAAATGAGTATTTTCAACGTCTTTATCGCTTGACATTGTTCTGTCATCGATATCATTTTCATCGATGCTAGTTTCTTCGATCGAAGTACAAGATTCATCCGGACAACATCTTAACGGTCTTTCATTTTCCCCTTCGCTTAAAGTTTCGCTATCGGAACTAGACGAACTTTCTCCATCCATTTGCAAAGAGAATCCTTTAAAATTTGATTCCACGCTTTGTTTTTTAGTTGAAAGACCGTATCTTCGACTTTTATTCTTCGATCGAGCTCCGGAACAATTTTTTCCAGCAACTGGTTTAATAGGAGTTGAGGAGCAAGTATTGTTCTTAATATCGTTTTTAGATGGCGTTGGCGAGTCTAAATTGTTCGTCGCCGTTCTAGTCTCATTGGATCTCGTTACGCTCGATTGGTGATGAGATTTTAAATTTGATTCCAAAGTTGTCGTATTTAGAGGTTCTGATTTATCGACGACTGGGTTTAAAACTGGTTGATGATGAGATAACTCGATAGAGAGACGTTCCTTTAGATCATTAACTTGCGTCATTAATTGCGTTTGAGTAGCTTGAAGTTGATTGACGAACCATTGTTGATCTCGACATTTTTGAAAATACGTCGGTGGACGTACTTGAAAACCTAATACTAAGGTATCGTTTGAAGCGTTTAAATATCCTTCATTTGCCAATAAATCCAATCGAAAGAATCGATTATAGCCCCAACATTCTCCCACTTCAAAATCAGACGCAAATTCGCGTACGATGTTTTTAGTCGGATCTCTCGAAGCTTGGTGAATCATTTCTACCCGATATTCGTATTTTGAGGTTTCTGGTAATCCGGCTGATAATTCGAGAAATACGCTTAGATAATTTCCTCGAACTACTCCGTTTCCATCCGGATATACCTTCAATCTCCAAGTTAATCCGTAAACGTTTAACGGCGGACTATAAACGGGATCCGCTCGTTGTTGTAGAATAGAAAAGTTTTGCATTACGAAAGTACTCGTCTCGTAAGTTGGAACTATTTCGCTTTGAAAATCAGCCGGAACCGGTGCCGTTACGAAACTTGCCATTGGTTTTCGCTGGATTTCGTTTATAACTCTAACCAAGTTAGTAGAATTATTTATTAACTCGCTTTTCGAAGAACCGGTTAATTGATTATCGATGGATTGTAATAACGTATCTAATTGTTCCGTTTCTTGAGTTAGGGATGATTTTTGACCCATGAGAGTTAGAAGTTTGTTTTTAAGTTGGGAATCTAAACGCGCGATCATATGTTCAACGGCGTTTCGAATTTCGTGGACTCTCTCGTCTTTAGCTACTCGAACGCTTTCTACGTTTCTCTCAACTTCTTGTACTAAAATAACCAATTCGGTTAATCGTCGACGTAGCTGACAAGCTCCTTCTTTAATCTGGGTGACGTGATGTTCGTAAACTTCTTCTAAAGGTTTGAAAATGTGTCCCGAATGCATCCCACCCCAGAGTGCGCATTGATGACAAATACATAAATGACAGTTCCAACAATAAACGCTTAACTTCTCTTGATGTACGCTACACTTTTCATTTTCCAATAAATCTCCTTTTGCGTTCGTGACAAGTTGAAGGTTGTCGAGTTGTTGAGTAACTTCTTCCACCCATCGACAATTAACCAGTTCGTGCAAACGTAACGAAGCTCGACAATGAGGGCATTGCGAACGTTGCTCAGTTAACCATCTTCTGATGCACGCGAAGCAACAAAGTTTGGAACAATGTGGGCATAAATGAGCGTCTTTCAATTTTTCCATACAAATGAAACATCGGAATACTTCGGCCAAACTCTCTACTCCAGCTTCTTCCATTCTTTTAAACAAAATTGCGTCTTTCAAACACGAGCCTAAGAGAGAAATAACCAGTTTTTCAAAAAGTGGGATAGTATTATAAAAGGGTTGAGAAACCCTACTAAACTAAATCCCCTAACAAATTAAATCAAGACAATGGAAACCATATTACTGATTACTGAATGATACAACTACATAATTCGTTTACGTGAATTACCTTCTATTACGTCAATGTCTGGAATCCAGTACGCAGGTACATTACCTATTATTCTTGGCCCGTTTAGCCTTGACCTCAAATAATGAGGATTCAGGAAATCATTCCATATTCAGGTATTTTTCAATAGGAAACTTGTTGACACTAAATAATCTGACGTTTAGCCTTGGTTGATTTTAATAATACTTCGATAGTTGCGCTAGAAATTCTTTATCTATCGTAGAAACGTAAAAATTTAGAGATTAAAATTGCGCCGATTCTTACGTAATTTATGTTGTTAATTACCGTCGAGGTTCAAGTCAAGTGACGATTAATTGTTTATAATTATAAGGCCTACTTTACTTGATCGTTGTCTAGTAGACTACTGTGTGTGTAAAGGTAGAGAGGCTAGTGGACTGGCAACATAGGCTACGTTCAGTAACACTCAACGGCCTCATCGGCGAACTTCGTGGATTTTTGTTTGGGTTGGATCGCCTTCTAGTGAGTAGAAGCTCCAAGGCCGAATGGCTCCAAGTGCGAGAAACCTCTACTTGAATAAAATATTAGTTAACAAGATGAACATATCCGGTCGAAGTTTTCTAAAAATATAGTGTGATGCCAGGCCTATATCTTTCGCGCGGCTTATAATTCTTTGGCGACATTTCAAATATTAAATTTGGGCAATTTTCAGAAAACTGACGAAATATCGTTTATCGCTGGTGACACCAAGACTTCCATTCTACTAAAGATATCAAGGTCGCATACGGAAGTAACGAATATATGGATAACCATTGTTTTACCCGATGGCACAACTTTGGTCCATCCCAAGAATCCTGACACTCGTTTCCAATCTCGTAAAGGTCAAACATTCCAGTGCGAAGGTCTCAAGATTACGTGTTTGTCTGCCTTGAGAAAGTGGCGAATTCGATATAACGGTGTTCTAGAAAGAGTTGGTGCCGATGGAGAAGAGAAACGAACCCATCATGTACAATTTACCCTCTTGTAAGTTTAATTTGCAAAGATGGAGTGCTCAACTTGACCACAACCTTGCTTAGCTTAAAATTTCACTGATAAGCGACCTTTTCTCCTTATTATAAACAAGGTTATGTACTTCTGTAGAAACTAATGGTCTTTTAAACAATTTTTACAGATGGAGTTCTTTCTCCGAACCTGAAGAAGGTTTTAAATCCAAAAATCAGTTTCTTGTTTATCAGCTGGCTAATCAAAATTTTAAAAGAAATTCTGAAAACTTAAAAAGGTATGACTGTTTACATTCTCACCTAGAAATAAATATAAATTTTTCATAACGCGCGGGTGATAAGTAACGGCGCCCCTCCCCAGGGAAAAATTCTAGGCTCCTTCTGTTATCCCTACCCTAGTAAACGAACCCTGTTTAATTGTCAATAATTCACGTTGAATGCGGTATTAAAGGGATAACGAAGTAACCAAACAACGATTTTGACAAGGGTTCCAAAATTAAATAATTCTTAAGATATTTACTACAATCTAAGCTACAAGCTCTGGTTTATATCAATATTTATTGATTTCAAGTTAATTTAGTAAATAATTAAATTAATTTTATTACATCATACGCGTTAAAAACTCTTTCGGAACCTTGGTTGGCTGTTTAGGAACATAACCTCAAAGGCAGTGGTTTATTGACCAGCCGAGAGAGACGTTCATTGAACATTAGGCAAATTAAAAATGTTTCACTGATCAATTAATTATCACTTTGCGCCTTAAAACTCTACTCCAGTATTCGATCGCCCAAGAATAACCATTTTGTTCAATCTGTAGATGACATTTGCACTTAATATTAATAGATGGCTGCATAGTCCTTGTATAAAATAATAGGGTCACTGTACTCTTGTGTAAGAGTAGTTTACACAGACTACATTATTTTCTGTAAGGTTTAATTTTGTGTACCAATTCGCCAGAGTTTTCCTATTACTGCATCTCAATTTGACATTATCGATTTTTGTTGGGTGATGTTTGAAGTCTACGCGGCTGCGCGAATTTAACTATTAAAGGGAGAGGTACAGAAAAATTAACTATTGGGTTGGGTTATTGCGTAAAGGATTTCGAATATCCATCCACTACTGACTGCCCTGCCTATTACGCACCGAAAATAAAAAAAGATTACAATCTAGCTGTAATCATCTTTCATAAGCTAATTTTGTCTTTCATATCGAAATTTAAACTTAGTTTCGATAAGTTCTGACGAATATTTGTATTATTTGTCACTATTTTTCGTACAATGGCGCTACGGTTGATTTGGTCTTTCTATAAAGGGGCTATCTGCAATTTTTATAGCCCCTTTATAGTCTCCTTCATTTCTCGCTTAGCAGACGACGTTGCCCGTAACAAATTGTACAGTCAAAGCTAGGCCTTTAAGAATGAAATAGTTTCTAAATCACAGGCTAAGAATACATATATTTCTGTGTGCTTTTTCCAATTCTATCTTTTGAGCCGAAAAAACCTCTTTGTTTTAAATTTTTCTGCGTGTTACCCTTTAACAACGAGTAGTTTGTAGATGGCAGCTGTGTATCTTAAATGAAAAATCTAGAAACAAGATAAAAAATACAGGTTTTCGTGTACATGTTTAGAGATCGATTTTAATTAAAATTGATAATTAACTGTGTATTGTAACGTGTTTCCTAGAAAATTAATGAAACTTTTTTTAGACTTGAGAGCGATTTTCAAGGATACGATCAATGGGGAATGTTTCACGGAACTATGCGAATTGATTCTGAAGATATCAAAGAAATATTGTTATTTGGTGTTAAAGAAAGAAAATACGGTAGGTGTTTTGAGCGAGCGAAGGTGGGAGGATCAGGGACGGAAATAAGAAATTTTTCTTATTGGACAAATGTCCAGTAGCCCCCCTTAAAAATTCAAAAGTTATCGGACATTTAACAAAATTACCGGACAATGCTACATTTCTTGTATTGAAAAGTACTTTTTTTTATCGGACATTTGTCCAGTGACCCCCTCTTAAAAATAAAAAGTTATCGGACATTTGGAAAATTTAGCGGACAAATGACCAGTGACTTGTGCTTATTTCCGTCCCTGGGGAGGATCTTTTGATAGCAAACGTCACGAGAAATAACAACCAATCGGATATATAACCTTGAGGTTTTGCGTTTTTGGCGGGAAACCGCGGATAAATACACGAAATCCTGAGACTAGCGGAATTTTAGGCCTATTTGTATGATTTGAGACTTTTTTTCCGGTCTGTATTACGTTTTTAAGCCCAGTGAATAACTAATTTACACTTTACAACACCTCCATGCTACTAAGATAATGAAAACCAAACCAAAAAGGGTTTTTCTTCTACAGGTGCACAAGATATTGATTCCAATTTATCAATGGAAAAATTATATTGCTTCACAGATGTAAGTAATTGTTAAGTTATGATTAAAATATACTTATGGTATTGCTATTATAGGATGGAAAATGTATTAAACTAACTAAAAACGTTTTAGCCGATAGAGAAGCGTAAGTTTCATAATGACGCGTTACATTAACTCGAGGCCGAGGCTTAGCAGCCAAGAATATTGATCTAAAACCATTTTCAATCTACTGTAGACTTTATTATGGATATTTAATACCACCTGTTTTACGGGGGTTTCAAATAAAGTGGAAATACAATGAGAGTAGAATATCTGGAGACTCTTTCGAAGACAAAACAATTCATATGTCAAATGGTAAGCCTTTGTTTTTCACTCCCTGTTTCTCCGCAACTTGCGAGTAATTGTTGACAACTTACTAATTATTATCATAACCAGAAGTAGATGAAACCCTCCTTTGAAGTCTATTACTCCCGGGTCTTGTCTACCCCTCTCTGTATGGGTTAGTTTCAAAAAGCGCGATTCGTACGCCTCCTAACGGTAGATATTTTCGGAGCTGGAGTTCGTCGAGCGAATATCTCTAGCAACCTCGGAGTTCGTCAACCAAACGTCTTTGTATGTGGGGAGAGAGAATTTCCAATTTTCCGTAGACAGGGGGGTATGAAGTAGGACCCCTTCGATCTCGTAAAATTGGGAATTTTACTCATACAGAGAGGAGAGCTATATGGAACATTAGAGTAGTAGACTTCAAAGGAGGGTTTCATCGGCTTCTGTCATAACATAAAATAAAGGTTCCCCGCAATTGACATCATCACTATTGTCGCGTTGTTATTTTAAAACCTACACTTAATTTTCGCGCTAGATGGCGCTTGATTTTGCCCAATATAATTACTTTTGTTGAATATGTTATGAACTTTTAAGGCAATCATAATTTAAATTTTTATAAATTAGGCAAGAAATGTTTCGACATAGAAATAGATAAAATTAGGACTAGGACATCGTTTTTCGTTGGCAGTCGTTGTGAAACAAAGACTGAAGCTAAGTTTTACACCGTGCAAATGGATGGTGAAGGCGGATGGGCTATTGGATTTAAAAATACCACGTAAATATTTAAAATACGTATCTTTCTTCGTCTAAGTTATTAGTTACAAAAATTAGTCTTTATCTTTAGCAATGTTAACACCAGGGCGCCCATTTCCTTAAAGATCTATCTAACACCATCAGGTAAGGAATTTTTTATGGCAATACTATGGACGCGGTAAATATAACCTAACCCCGCTTTAATTATCTCTAAATAATCTATTGGGATTCGAACAAATAACTTAAATAAGATTAGGTCATCCTGAACAATTCGAAAATTTAGACCAATTAAAATTATAATTTCAAACAACTTTTAGGCTAACAACCTGAGTAACTAGTAAATGTCTGTCTTGTCTTTTTAAAGAATATCCTTAGGTTATATTTTTAATTAATCAACTAGACGCTTTTGTACTCAGTTTTGCTTAATTAAAAATAAAAAAAATGCATTTTTAATTCCTTCTTTCGAAGCGTTGCCTCGAGTCTCAATTACTCTTTTGATTAATTGTACAGATATAAGCGCGGGACCTTGCGTCATCCCGTTTTCAAAAGACTTGTGTCGTAGCTCTAATTTGTGTGGTGGCAAAGGTTCTTCGCTCGCTCTACTGGCCAAACTGAGTCTCTCTTCGCAACAAGTAAGGACATTTTTAATTGGAACATCATTATCTTAAAACAGATTCTTATCGACATATATTTGGATTAATTATTTCGGTGCAAAATGCAGGCTTAAATGTTTAATTACTATCAAGAACATATCTACTTTATTTTGTGAGAGAATATGTCTGGGTAAATTATGTCTGAGCGTGGAACTTAGAAAAATAACGAAAAGTTTAGAAGCCCTAGTGTTACCTGTCTAATATTTATAGGACGGGTTTTAGCATAAGTAACATAATAGACGTTAAGCCTCGGTACGTCAAAAGAGTACTCCTATGAGCATTGTACTGATTATACTATCGCGTATGGATATCGCGACTTCCGTTTTCCAGGAGTAAGGCTGATGACGTACATTTCGTCATTGAAAAATATCGACGTAATTTACGTCATCACCGTGAAACAAGGTGATAGTAAATAAATTCATTTATTGGCATACTTATGTCTATTATGTTACTTATGGTTTTAGTAAAGCTCAAACTAGGGTATATCTACTTCCGGTAGCTCTCCTGTTCGCGAATCGCGCCAAATAACCGAGCAGGTATAGAGCAGACGATAAATAAACGTAATACATATTGCGTTTTTAATATTTGCTGGACCGGAAATACTACACACAATATAGCGTTGCATTGATTACCGGAAGTTGAATTTACCCAGTTTGGATAGGGACACTACCGCCTGAAGCTTAAAATTCCTTTTACTATATTTTCTATGCTGGCATAGAGCTAGCATAATTTTCCGAGGAATTGATTCGGTATTCTTGGGTTTTCACCGAAATTCCGCTAGGGGCGTTGTTAATGAACTTTTTTCAATTTGTGAATTAGTTTCATGGTCTGAGTCCCTATAATACCCGCGTTCAAAATGTTTCGCGGCATTCGTGTGAACGGAAAATCCTTTTTTCTAAATCGATTTATATCGAAACTGCTTCGGGAACCAGTTTTGAGGACATTAATTTGGTGAAAATACCAAAAATAAGTTTATGCTAAAATGAAATAATCGATGAAATGAACTTGCTTTGAATCATTATTTTTTTTTTGCCAGTAACTCCTATATAAAGTCAATGTTATTTTTCTTTTCAGTTTGAAGTACCTAATGGCCTGGTTGTTACAACAGAGGCATACTGGGACCATTTACGACAGAATAGATTCATATTAGACCAAATTAATCATCTAACTGACATCGCTACGTAAGTTTTCATTTTCATTCGACTTATTCGCGTTGCCAAACATTATCGATCGAAAGAGAAATAAATTAAAGGGTCTGTTGCACCCAATTTTTTTTTGAAAACGATTTAGGCAAAATTACTAGTACTCAACCATTAGCAGAAGCCGATGAAACCCTCCTTTGAACTCTATTACTCCCGGGTCTTGTCTACCCCTCTCTGTATGGGTTAATTTCAAAAAGCGCGATTCGTACGCCTCCTAACGGTAGATGTTTTCGGAGCGGGAGTTCGTCGAGCGAATATCTCTAGCAGCCTCGGAGTTCGTCAAAAAAACGTCGTCGTTTTGTGGAGAGAGAGAATTTCCAATTTTCCGTAGACAGGGGGGTATGAAGTAGGACCCCTCCGATCTCGTAAAATTGGGAATTTTACCCATACAGAGAGGAGCGCTTTATCGAACAATAGAGTAGTAGACTTCAAAGGAGGGTTTCATCTACTTCTGCCATTAGTTAAAGCAGTCGTATTCAAATCTGGAATATATTTCTTCCGTGTCCTTAAAAACAAAATCACTGCTCGTTGAATGGCTGTATATTCTGACGTCATATTAGAATCATTCGATATTTTGTTAGTTCCTACTTTCGCAATTATTCCTACAAGAGTTTTGTAATTAAATCCAAGTACGAGAACGGTTCTAATCCTTTTTCTCACAACCTTGTACGTCCTGGATTAATCGAAAGTTATTCTAAAGGGATTTGAAATTTATCTACAATTTAATGAGATGCAATTAACCGTTTAAGGTTACGAAAAGAATTCTTTTAATAGGGCTCTTGTAGCGAAGCGGGTTTAATCTGGTTGGTACTTAAAGGTTAAAAAAAAAAAAAGATTTGCTAAGAAATCGATACGGCCACTGATTCGCTGCAGTGATGTGTCTTCGTACAAAGGTTTTGATTTTTGAAACAGTAGTTTTTGAACTGGATTTTTATGATTTTCGCAAATCGAAGCGGAATTTTATGTCTAATCTTATTTTAATATATCATTCAAATTTCAACTCTTTAACCCCCATATATCATCGTATATTTGGGTTATTTTGAAGGACAATGGGTCCACTTAATCGAATTCCAGCCCCACCCTAAAATTTCACTTTGCCAAATATAAACTCCTGATTTTAATATTGGATAAATAAATCTGGGAAAAATACAAATATCCTTCGAATTTTTCTAAATATCCAATTTTAAGTTATGTCCGAAAAGTGGCTAAATACAAAAATATCCAATTTTAGATCCAAAAACAGTGGAAATCTTGAAGAAGCGTGTACTACGTAAGTTTATTACTTACCATAAATACAATAAGTCAACGTATAAGTATGCCAAACAAGCTCTCCCACCCACGAGAACTGATTTTTAGCGTCGTCTGCTTATACTCCATTCTTAACAGCGCAGCGCCCACAAATGTCTATGAAATATCCCCAATTATTTCTATTATACAGTCCGTGGCATAGTCCGCTATATGGTTGGTAGTGAAACAATGTTCTAGAATAGTTGCCACAGTTTTTTCAGATTCAAATTCCCTGACTTTTCCAGGTTTTTCCATGACCTTTTCCAACGATTTTCCCTGACCGTTTCGGCTAATACTACCCAATTTTTAAGCTTTTATTTTCTATATAATCGCGTTCGCCAAACTGCAGGCGTATCTTTGTTCTCATCTATACAACTGACACGCCGTCAGCTGAGAATCTTTTCCGCGGATAATGATTGTAATTTCCTGGTTTCTTGAAAGATCTTTAAATTCCCTGACTTTTTTTGGTTCATTCTTAAATTCCCTGACTTTTCCCTGTTTTCCCTGACCTGTGGCAACCCTGTCTAAGACTAGACATTCGTGGAAAATGGGCTTTTTGGAATTTTTATGTTGGGTCAAATTTAAGCATAATGATATTTCAATATAATTTTTATGATTAACTCGAACTGTGAATAGCGTTGTTGAGGTTATAAAGAACAGTGATATTTGCGATGGCATTAAAACGTTGATAATCAACGAACTACGAGACATATTTGGAAATGATTTCGAAAACAAGAAATTTGCCATTAGATCATCAGCTATTGGTAAGTTTATTCTTATATCAAGATATCTACATTTTGTTTAGAGAAAAAAAAATAGTATTAAGCTATGGGGCGTTGTTTACTTATATGGAATAAAGATATAAACTTTTGGTTTTAAAAATAATAAAGCTGTTTACCATAATAATTAAAATTATGTAGGGGAAGACAGCGAAGAATTCTCCGCAGCTGGTCAGAATGAAACTTTACTAGGAGTGGTTGGTAAAGAAAATGTAATTCGATTTTTTTTTTCTTTGTTTAAAATGATAACGTTAGAAATATAGTCGGAAGAGTTGATTAAAATATGTTTGTTCATGAAAAAAAATCTTTAGTTTCCATAAAGACAGAAGCCGATGAAACCCTTCTTTGAAGTCTACTACTCTAATGTTCCATATAGCGCTCCTCTCTGTATGGGTAAAATTCCCAATTTTACGAGATCGGAGGGGTCCTACTTCATCCCCCCTGTCTACGGAAAATTGGAAATTCTCTCTCTCCACAAACGACGACGTTTTTGGACGAACTCCAAGGCTGCTAGAGATATTCGCTCGACGAACTCCCGCTCCGAAAATATCTACCGTTAGGAGGCGTACGGATCGCGCCTTTTGAAAATAACCCATACAGAGAGGGGTAGACAAGACCCGGGAGTAATAGACTTCAAAGGAGGGTTTCATCGGCTTCTGATAAAGATTTAAATGTAAGTCACTCGATCTATAGGGAGACGGCATACAGCTAAGGGGTAAAGGAAGCCTGACGTCATGTAACCCCCTTACTGAGGGAGCGTTTGTAGGGAAGTTAACTGTAACTCCCTCACTAAGGGGGATGACACTGAGGTGAGAGATAGATGCCTATGACGTTTCAATATCTTCCTTGCCGACTCCCTATAAGAATACACGATAATATAAGTTCATAACTTATTGCGGAAAAGTAATTAATCTTGCTACACAATTCCATACGTTATTTGCTCCAAATTTTTGTTTTTTTACGGTTTGTTATAGGGGTAATTCTTAAAAATCTTCCGTAACGAAAGTATTTTCAATTTATTTGTTGGTTACTAGCAATTTAAATAATAATATGATTATTATAATTGAAAATCACGCGTAATATTGTAATATTTGTAGATTTTTTCCGCCGTATTGGAATGTTGGGCATCCCAATTCAAGATAATTGCGATCCAATACAAAAAGTAAGAAACCAAACAATTTTCTCTCGCTGCGGCGCAATTATACTCACAATTTAAAATACTAGTTTTTTTTTAAATAAAAACTGCCTATTCTTTATAAAACCAACAGGCAAAATGGTCAAGAATTGAACCCGGGAATGGCAGTTGTTATACAAGAGATGGTTCCTTCGGAAAGCGCTGGAGTTATGTTTACCCAAGATCCAATAACTGGAAATCCAACACTTATCTCCATATCAGCCAACTTTGGTTTAGGCGAGGTAAGTTTTAAATGAAACCTATTACCTATTTCTCCTGAAAAATAAATTAGTAATTAGATTAAAAATTAATTTTAATATATATATACAAATTACTACACACGTTTGCTTAGTCGTCAAAATATATCTATTTCCGCAAAACAATTTTAAATGTTGTTTCTCAGGTATCCTGTTTATTAAAACTATGATAAAACTAATTTATATAAACCTTAAACCTTCGACAAAAATTGTGTAATAGCCACTTTAATTGAAATACGTATTCAGTAGACGCGTTAGCGTGTAATGTTACGGGCCTATTATCACTAGTAATGACTTAAATTTGTCACGTAGTCCGTGGTCTCTGGTATAACTGATCCTGATAACTTCTTACTCGAAAAACAAGTCGATGATGTGCGAATTTTAAAATCTGAAATTGGAGAGAAAAGAATTAGAATTAATTTGAAATGTAAGTGTTTAATTTTTTTAAACAATCCGCAATCAACATACAACTGTTTAGTGGAATCTAATTAGACCTCGGAAAAAGAGTAATTTGGATAAATTTGGCTCCAAGTAATCGACGAAAATGAATGGAGTTATACCTAACCTTATCTAAAGATCCATATTTAAGCCTATGTTTCTTTAAATATTTAAATTTTTAGCTGAGGGTGGAACTGCAACGGAAGAAGATGAAAATTCTGAGCAACCGTGTCTAAGCGAAGAATTATTACATAAACTTGGAAAACTCGGGCTTTTGGTAAAAGATAAATAATGGAGTTATGGATATTCTAATGTTATATTTTAATATTGTTTTATTACAAAAGGTTGAAGACAGTTTTGGTGGCCCACGTGACGTAGAATGGGCTGTAGTTGGTCAAGTTATTTATTTATTACAAGTACGTCTTCAAATTAAATACTATAAAGGGGCTAAATCCAAAATAGATTGAGCAGAAAAATTAATTTAGAAATATGTAGTTTTGGTACATTATATGAGGACTCTATTTTAAATAGACCCCTACATGTGGCGCCATCAAACGGGGAAAAACTATACTAATTCGAAATTTAGCGCGCTCTGACTTAAAATTAAAGAAATTAAGATACTTGAAAATAAATTTTTTTAATTAGTCGCGGCCAGTTACATCAATGGACATCGAATCTGAGTTTGAACTGAGCCACGAAATGGACGGACCAATTAACTGCAAATATGATATGACGACTAACGCCAATGTTCAGTAAGTAAGCTTGTTACTTTTAAGTTAAGATGGGTAATGGTTAAGATAAACAAAATAGGTACCCACATTCGTAGCTTGTCACTGCTAGTAGTATCCCGTGACGTCAGTGGGCTAGATAATTCGACACTCAATCTATACCTTATCTGAAACTACCTTAAAACTTACGAAAAAACTATTTTTTGGGAAACACTGAGTGATGTTTTGATATTTTCAGAGAAGTATGTCCAGGCGCCTTAGCTCACTTGACAATTGGAATCTGTACAAAAGCAATCGAATTAGGTTTCCAAGTAGGTTTATCTCTTTTTATAATCATTTCTGCCATCATCAGTATTCAGTTATCAAGACAATATGGCTTTTGATTTTTAATTTAGGCTCAAACGTAATTATATCGAAATTAAAGGGAGAATGAAAGGCCAAAACAACCTATTTTTAATCGATTGAAAATGCTAAAATAATGAGAATAACAATAATATAACTCACCAAAAATATTTCGTTATTTTATAATCAATTTCCAAAGTTCCGAAACTTGCAAACTTGCAGATGCTAAGCCTTGGCTGCCGAGCTCGGCGAACTAGGCGAGCACGAGCCGTATTTTTTTAATATTCTCGTCTGATCTATTCGCCAATGACGAGCTAGTACGCGTATTTTTAAAATAAGCGTACTCGCTCGTGATTGGCGACAAGAACAGCCGCGAATATTAAAAAAAATACAGGTCGTGCTAGCCTAGTACACTGAGCTAGGCAGCCAAGGCTTAGTATCGAAACATGGAAATTGATTATAAAATAACGAAATATTTTTGTTGAGTTATATATTGTTTTTCTCATTATTTTAGCATTCTTAATCGATTAAAAATAGGTTGTTTCGGCCTTTCATTCTCCCTTTAAGAAATAATTTTTGACTCCCGAAAAGATCTAATTCACTTGATTTTGTTTTTCATTTAAACTTTATCATAAGGCTCATCAATCGGTAGTCCCTACGAATCCCCATCATTACAACCCTTTCAACAACGTGATGGCCAAATTTGGATTCAATAATTTAGCTCTGAGTTCCTTAAACATTTTCTTCTTCAATAACCCCAAAAAAGTGAATAAAAACGCCGTAAAAATCTTAATGATAAACTTGTATGGTCACGAAATTGATTACACCGAATTACGCAAAAGGGGTATTCAAAGATATGGCTACTCCCCGAGTTACGGAGATTTTGCTCAGTTAGCTTACATCTTTTGGGTGAGTGAATAATTCGTATTACTCAAATTAGTTTGTAGTTCACCGAGTCAGCCCTTATATCAATCTATATACTTCTTTATTCAGAAATGTTGGTCATACGATAGGGAAATATTGAGACTGGAATCGAAATTGGCCAACATTCCCCTAAAACCGGACAATTTCAACGATTCTAAAATTCTGTTTCGATATTTAATGGATAATATAAGGCTAATTTATGAAGTTAGTACTACCTTTTTGATTCGTTTAAATATTATTAATGAGTTCATTTGATTGAATATAGATTCACACTATATCAATGAAAGTAGTTTACAATCATTCTTGAACATTGTGAACACAAAATAACCGCGCTTTTGTCACTATTAACTTATTTCGAATGGATCTATTGTCGATCTCTTGGTATTCGGTCGAATGAACCTCTTTATCGATCGATCGCGTTTCAGTCAAATGAACCTCTTTATCGATCGATCGCGTTTCGATCAAATGAACCTCTTTATCGATCGATTGCGTTTCGATTAAATGAACCTCTTTATCGATCGATTGCGTTTCGATAAAATGAACCTCTTTATCGATCGATTGCGTTTCGATCAAATGAATCTCTTTATCGATCGATCGCGTTTCGATCAAATGAACCTCTTTATCGATCGATTGCGTTTCGATCAAATGAACCTCTTTATCGATAGATTGCGTTTCGATTAAATGAATCTCTTTATCGATCGATTGCGTATCGATCAAATGAACCTCTTTATCGATAGATTGCGTTTCGATCAAATGAATCTCTTTATCGATCGATTGCGTTTAGAACAAATGAACCTCATTATCTATCGATTGCGTTTCGGTCAAATGAACATCTTTATCGATCGATTGCGTTTCGATTAAATGAACCTCTTTATCGATCGATTGCGTTTCGATCAAATGAACCTCTTTATCGATCGCTTGGGATTCGATCAAATGAGCTCTAAGCTTTTGAATTGTTCCCTTAATTCTAACCAATTCTATTAAAGACTTCCAATATTCATAATGAATGCAGCGGATTCAGTTCCATGTGGAACTTATTTATCACGAACGCCATAGTTGGAAATGAAGAAGGTAAGCTCGAAAATAATTATTTTACCCTAGGGTTTCGTCGTAGACCAAAAAGACCCACTTAAATGACCCGAATTTAATTTTTCGATTGAAATAAATTGCGATTTCAATTTTACATCGATCGAAATCATTTCAATTTCAATTTTACATCGATCGAAATTATTTCAATTTCAATTTTACATCGAAATTGCGATTTCAATCGATCGAAATTAATTTAAATTTGTAAATTAATAAAAATATGTGTTACGCTCTAAAAAGTACAACTATTATTTAAATTATCAATATGTTGATCAAGTATTGAGGTCGTGGTACAGGAAGTTAAATAGGTTATTTTAGATGAATATATGCTATGACCTTAAACGGGTATAAACCCTAATGCACAATTTAATCGAATAATATTTAATCTATTGGCGATCAACCAAATCCCAATTCAACCAACTTTTTTATTTCTTTTAAAACTCCGCCTTCGTAATGTAACAACCGAGTAATTTGGTGATCCTATTCCTTATACCTATCACCAGAAGCCGATGAAACCCTCCTTTGAAGTCTACTACTCTAATGTTCGATATAGCGCTCCTCTCTGTATGGGTAAAATTCCCAATTTTACGAGATCGGAGGGGGTCCTACTTCATACCCCCCTGTCTACGGAAAATTGGAAATTCTCTCTCTCCACAAAACGACGACGTTTTTTTGACGAACTCCGAGGCTGCTAGAGATATTCGCTCGACGAACTCCCGCTCCGAAAATATCTACCGTTAGGAGGCGTACGAATCGCGCTTTTTGAAACTAACCCATATAGAGAGGGGTAGACAAGACCATTGAGTAATAGACTTCAAAGGAGGGTTTCATCTACTTCTGCTATCACCTACGTAGCCTAATTATAAATATATAAAAAATTTCTTAAGATTGGCCCCAAGAATTGTGGACTGATATATCAAAAATGTTAGGGTCCTGCGACACTGTCAGTGCCAGTGTACCGGAAATGCTTTCGGTAAGTAAATGTACTTACATACACTAGCAAATGTTGATGACCTATTTTACGGACGTTTCCATGTGAACAACCTATTAAGTTTAAATGTGTTTTGTAAGCGCGCATTAGCCTTGTGGGCGTTTAATTATAAAAATTCATATCGAGCTTCCGTTTCAAAAATTTAATTGATTTTTTTGTTTCGATCTTTTACAAATCGTTTGCAAACTAACCAAAGGAATTACGCGTAGCAAATTAAAGTAGTTTTGCAATTTTAATTAAGATAATTGCCTTTAATTTTGATTAAACCTGGACATTTTTTTTTTTATAAATTTCAGGATTTGGCTGAAACTATTTCTAAAGTTAAACCATGGTCAGAATTTCAAGAAATGGACCCGAAAGTGAGTTGATTGAATTAAAGTCACTGGGGGGGACCAGAAGCCGATGAAACCCTCCTTTGAAGTCTACTACTCTAATGTTCGATATAGCGCTCCTCTCTGTATGGGTAAAACTCCCAATTTTACGAGATCGGAGGGATCCTACTTCATACCCCCCTGTCTACGGAAAATTGGAAATTATCTCTCTCCACAAAACGACGACGTTTTTTTTGACGAACTCCGAGGCTGCTAGAGATATTCGCTCGACGAACTCCCGCTTCGAAAATATCTACCGTTAGGAGGCGTACGAATCGCGCTTTTTGAAACTAACCCATACAGAGATGGGTAGACAAGACCAGGGAGTAATAGACTTCAAAGGAGGGTTTCATCTACTTCTGGGGGGACCTATTTCAACTTTAAATAATTAATTTAGGACGCTAAAGAATGGTTAGAGCATAATTTAAGTGCAGCTGGTCAAAAATATAAGAATTTCCTTGAAATTCACGGTCATCGGTGTTTGAAGGAATTTGATCTGTTATCCGAAACGTGGGCCATGAAACCGGAAGTATTAATTAAAACTCTTCAGGTAATTATTACCTTGTAAGTACTTTTGAGTTGAATTGGCTCCAAGTTATATCTAAACTACATAGTGCATACGATTGGATAATATAAACGGTACTAAAAAGTCGACAACTTCGGAAACTAACGAAGAAATTATAAATAAATTACGGATTCCAATGTCAAAAAATTTGAAGTAAGTTTTTTTAATGTATGCCTAAATCACGTTTTTACGATTTTATTTGGTATTATTTAGAAAATTTCTGCGCTTTTCACTTCCGAAAGCTAAAGCCGCTGTGGCTAGAAGGGAAAGAACCAAGGTAGGAATTGTTATTTCCATTCGCAAATATGTTTGCAACCATGACATTACGATGAAATTTTGGCGCGTAGTCTCTCCTAGTCGGTGCAGTTCATATCTATCGAATGTTCTTTCGAAGAATGGGAAAACTCATGATGTGGGAAGGACGCTTGCCAGAGGAAGACCTCATATTCTTTATGACGCTAGATGAACTTGACAAGGTATTGAATAACAGATCAACTCGTCTGGTATCCAAGTAAGAATTTATACTATTTTTACACTCATTTGGTTTTTCCTGGAAAATGCGTCATGCCAATTGCGTTCCTGATTAGCTTGTAATTTTAACTTATCATACATACTTCACTCTATTTTAGCTGTAGTTAACACTTATCTAAAAAATAAAATAGTTTTTTCCTAATGCTTTTAGATAGAGAGGTGGGATATTGATTTAATTAAGGCATATATGAACGGTTTATCCCTAAGCCTTTGTAACGCTGAGACATATATGACAACGAATAAATACAACTCCCCATATAGGTAGGCATACTTCAAATAAGCAAGTAAGCAACAGAAAATACGTTTAATAATTCTTCTTGGTCATTCACCCCACACTACATGAAACAATCGATGAAACAAATTTTGTATTTTTTTTTCTTCTTTTTTATTCAGCTGCTAAATAAACATAAACCTTACTGCATATGTACCTTAAAGAGTTAGTTTTACATAGTTTTTAATGAACTGCAAATAGAAATTGAGTAGCATTATCGGAAAGATCGTTAAAAAACGATTCAAAATATATATACATATATTATAGAAAAAAATTATGGCCTCAGTAAAAATACATATTTTATAATCGTCCATTTTGGAAATTTTGAAAATTTTTAAATAAAAATTCCCCGTAATACTACGTCATCAATATGGTCGCGTGATTTCGCTATTGTTGATTCTCGCGCGTTCTGGCACGTGAGAAAATAGCTTTCGGGCGTTCTGGCACGCGATAAAGTAGCATTCGCGCGTTCTGGCACGTGAGAAAGTAGCTTTCGCGCGTTCTAGCACGTGAGAAAGTAGCTTTCGCTCGTTTTGGCACGTGAGAAAGTAGCTTTCGCGCGTTCTGGCACGTGATAAAGTAACTTTCGCGCGTTCTGGCACGTGAGAAAGTTGCTTTCGCGCGTTCTGGCACGTGAGAAAGTAGCTTTCGCGCCGTCTTTTTCGTAAAAGTACTGCCTTACTTTAAACGGATACTATTACCTTAATTTTTAAGTTTATTTTACGAAATTTGGACCTCAAATGGTAGTACTATTCCTTTAGAATAAGAAGTACTCCCTTGTTGTCAGAGTTGATGCGGCGCTATCACTTCCATCAACTTTATTGTTTAGTCATATACGTATTCGTGTCTTAGTGTATCAAGTATATATTAGAACTTTCTTGAAAGACTTTACTCTACTTTGTAATATATTCTTTATAGAGCCCTGAGACGAAAGAAATTGCACGCGAAGCTCAATTCGATCCATTTGGAAGAAACAATGACTGGACTCCCAAAACCGGTAATTACTCGTTTGATATTTGCATACTTTTTGTATAATGGACTCAAGAAACACACCGATGTTTTGCAATCACGAAATTGACGAAAAGAAAATAAGTTATTACATTATGTTTCTCGATTACATTGGGTAAATGGAAAACGCGAGTTTTTCAAATCTGCACCTAAAAATATTAAAGAGAAACTACGAGGTAAAATTTTTATAGCGCACTCTTTGAATTTATTTTCAGAATCTGCACTTAAAATTTAAAAAATATTTCCACAATTTTTAAGCGATTTTTTATGGCTTAATTTTTTTGGACCAATCATATTTATTTTAGCGGGTAGTTTGATTGAAATGGGGCGGATCGTTTGATTGAAAGGGGGCGGATCGTTTGATTGAAAGGGGGCGGGTAGTTTGATTGAAAGGGAAGGATCGTTTGATTGAAAGGGGCGGATCATTTGATTAAAAGGGGGCGGTCGTTTGATTGAAAGGGACGGATCCTTTGATTGAAGTGGCCGGTAGTTTAATTGAAAGGGGGCGGGTCGTTTGATTGAAAGGGGGCGGGTCCTTTGATTGAAGGGGGATGGATCGTTTGATTGTAAATTATTTGGTTCAATCTTATTTCAGCGAATCGTTTGATTGAAAGGGGCGCATTTTTTTATTGAAAAGGGGCGGATCGTTTGATTGAAAGGGGGAGGATTATTTGATTGAAAGGGGCGGGGTTTTTATTGTAAATTAAGAGTTTTATTCGATTGTTTTTACGCGGGAAACTCGACGCAATGCTTTTCTTTTGTAGTTAATCGAAGAGGACAATGCTCAGTTGGAATTAGACGCCGCATCAATCACGGTTAAAGGAATACCAGTGTCGAACACTAACATTGAAGGAATCGCGAGAGTTGTTACTCAGCTAGAAGATGCTTCTTCGATTGAAGTAAGAAACCTAACTGCCATCCAATTTTAATTATAAATTTTGTTTGGGGAAATATCATTTAATAATTAATTTATAATTCATAGCCAGGTGAGATTCTAATTACAATTGGAACTGATATTGGATGGTCGCCTTATTTCCCAATTCTTGGTGGGGTTGTCACGGAACTTGGTGGAATTATTTCTCACGGTAAGTGTATAATGTTTAACTATAACATTTAATATTACTGATAGTAGTAGGCTTAAATATTATCAGAAGTAGATGAAACCCTCCTTTGAAGTCTACTACTCCAATGTTCCATATAGCGCTCCTCTCTGTATGGGTAAAATTCCCAATTTTACGAGATCGGAGGGGTCCTACTTCATACCCCCCCTGTCTACGGAAAATTGGAAATTCTCTCTCTCCACAAAACGACGACGGTTTTTTGACGAACTCCGAGGCTGCTAGAGATATTCGCTCGACGAACTCCCGCTCCGAAAATATCTACCGTTAGGAGGCGTACGAATCGCGCTTTTTGAAACTAACCCATACAGAGAGGGGTAGACAAGACCAGGGAGTAATAGACTTCAAAGGAGGGTTTCATCTACTTCTGATATTATGAGAAAATAATTTATTATAATTTTGGCCTTGAATATTTTATTATTAATCATCTTAAGTATATTTGAAACATTTCTTAATAAGTTTTCCTATTGACTCACGACTTCCTTTGTTTAGTAGCTGGGTTATTTTGTTTATCATTGCATTGTGCAAGAATTTAACAACAATTGAATACATAATTAATATAATAAATCTAATTTACATATACAGTGTAAATAAATGCAATATTTCCCTATCATTTTACACTATCAAAATTTATTTTTATATTTTTTCAGGCGCAGTTGTTGCTAGAGAGTACGGTATACCTTGTTTAATAGGAGCAAGACGGGCTACCAAAATCTTCAAAACTGGTGAGTAACGCCATGATTATTAGTTTTTTTTTAAAGAGGTTAACTGTCAAATTTCATAGGAGACAAAGTATTGTTGGATAGTTCTAAAGGCGTACTAATCAAGCTGTAAGAATACTAAAATTTATTGAATAATTTCCGTTAATCTTTTAAACCTTTGATCCGGTTTTTGTGAAAAGATTAGGTTAATACTATCATTTTATAAAAGCCTTCATAATGTTTTAGCAAATTATAAAATAAATATGATTTTTATAAATTTATATGAAAAAAATAATTTTTTTCTAATTGAAATTAATATTGATATGCCGGTAATTATAGTAATATCTTAAATAACTAAAAGCAGAAGTAGATGAAACCCTCCTTTGAAGTCTACTACTCTAATGTTCCATATAGCGCTCCTCTCTGTATGGGTAAAATTCCCAATTTTACGAGATCGGAGGGGTCCTACTTCATACCCCCCCTGTCTACGGAGAATTGGAAATTCTCTCTCTCCACAAACGACGACGTTTTTTGACGAACACCAAGGCTGCAAGAGATATTCGCTCGATGAACTACCGCTCCGAAAATATCTACCGTTAGGAGTCGTACGAATCGCGCTTTTTGAAACTAACCCATACAGAGAGGGGTAGACAAGACCAGGGAGTAATAGACTTCAAAGGAGGGTTTCATCGGCTTCTGGTGACAGGTATGTAATGAATAAATTATAGCAGGTCGATAAAAAATCATCAAAAAAAAGGTTAGGCCTAATACGTAGCTTCGTAATATTATTTTAATAGGGTACCTTTACACGGATTGTAAAAAATTCGCGCTATTTTAGAATCCAAAAGGGTCAAGGGTTAAATTAATTATACCAAGAACTAAATGATGAGAAGCGAGAACTTAGGAAGATTCTTTTGCAGTGGACCTCTAAGTGGGTGGCCAGGGATTTTGCTGTAGCGCACGCCCCAAATAATTATTAATCAATGGTTCAGGGGAACTTTTAATGAACCAATTTGATACCCCAGATGAAACACTGGGTTGTAAAACCCAAATTTAACCGCAAAATATGTTACGGTATACCTTTAATATTTAAGAATTACCATACACACTCTATTGTACCTGAAATTCAATATGTTTTTACTCACACACTAGATCGCGCAACAATACCGTTTAAAAATAGACTGCAAATAGGGTAATAATGATCCAAATAATCGTTAATATATGCCTTTTAACGGTATATAAAACGCGCAGCCCGTGTTTCCATAAAGGGGGGGATGGTACGGGGGTTAGAATGAGAAAGATACCTATCCGGGACCGGTAAAGGCTTAACGGTAAGGTGTGGGGCGTGCGCCTCACCGCTGGACTTTCTCTCTCCCTTTCTCGGTGACGTGTACGAACCACAGCGCGCGCGTCGCGTCGCGTGTTGCTCAAACCCCCTCTTATATCCAGCCCCCTTTTTATATCCAGCCCCGATCCTTTAGCCTACCGCGCCTCGTAACTGTCATGATACGGTGGATAGTTAGAAACGTTCGCGATCCCGTAGCGGGCGTTAGTGTTACGCAAACTCTCCGTTAGATTTAAACCCGTAATTCTAGAGTGTTTACGGAATCTCCGTTCGGCGCTTTACGGAATTCGGAAATAATCGTTCCCCGTCATTTAATACAAACGAAGAAAGCTTTTCTCTCTCCGTGGATTTTGCACTTCGCTCTCTTTTTAGTATGTTTTTTTTTTTTTTTTTTTTTTTTTTAAGCAACGCCTCTACATGGACGCGACTTTTTCATTGCACGAATATATTATAAGACAGTTCGATAAACAGTTTTAATTATATCTCGCGTCGTTTTATCGCGTTTGTGTTTTTATTACTGACGATATTTTCGGATTGTTGACTGTTACAAGATGGAAGGGGAGTTTGAATACCTAATTTTACGATTGTGTGCAAATTAAAACCGACAAATTGCGAAACGATTTGGATTCTTTCCCGGACGCGGAAACAGTTCCCGATGTGTTATCAAAATGTTTGTTAAAGTAAGTCAATTTATGGTTAAATTTTTACGACAGGGAAATTCATTTAGTTTTTAGGGCTATACCTCTACATGATTGTAGAGTATTTATTATCGGTACAATTTTAAGATTAAGCTAATTTAGATTTAAAAATATTGTTATTTAAACAGATAACTAAGTTTAAGATAGGCCTAGATTTAAAGTATTATAATTTAGATTTTAAAAATAGACGAAATTTACATAATTTCTTTTAGTTAGGCCTAATTTTAAAAATTTCTGAAAGCTTATATTTAAAAATAATTTCGACTAGGTAGGTGTACGTTTTAATTTTATTTGAGCTCATGAAATTTGAATTAGGCATTACTCAAGATTCTTATTCGTTAAAATAACTTGATTTATGTATGTTAATGAGTAAGGGTTCTTTATTGTTGACTTAATGTAAGTGCGGGGTAAATTATTCCGACGTGAGGATGATGTTTTTTCTACCCAGTTTTATATCAAGGACGTTGAGAAAGAGGGCGCAATTTTTTAAATTAACTAGCGTTTAGGCTGCCATTATCAAAGCACCATTATCAATTGTATTTCGTAATTATTGAAATTTTCTTTTTAAATTTCAATCCTAAAGTTATTACTACACAACAAAATCAATATTCAAGTGATACTATCACCAATTTTACGCGAAATCCAAATGGAATTTCAGTAACATTTCGGGAAAGATCTTTAAAAAAATATTAGAAATATATTATCAGTATATCATTACGGGTTAGGCCTTGGTTAATTAAACAAGCTCTGACGTCAATCACAAAACCACGTGACTGTTCAAAATCATGGCTTTAATTTCTATAGCGCGGCCATTTAAAAGTAATTGCAAATCAATAGATGGCAGTCGAGATCAATATAACGCAACTTAAAAGTGCGCCATCTGTTGTTTGTTGTCAGTAACACTTCAAATGTCCCGAGTTTTAGAAATTCAAGCATGGACTCTGTTGACTCTTGACTTTTTTGTTTCGTGTGGGCTCCTTCGCAAAAGTACTTCATAAAAGTGTAATATCATTCGAGAAACATTCTTCGTCATCAGAATTTTTTTATTAGTTATATAGCCTACTTTATATTTTAACTAGGATGTCCTGATCATATAAGTTTTAGTTTTAAAGGCATATTCGGCCTGCGCATGCGCGGTCCTACGTAAAGAAAATATGGGCTGAGTAAAGCGACACCTACCGGTGATACCGCTTGCGTTAAAACATCATTAATCGTTAACCATAATCTCTTTATGTTACCAAGTCACCGAAAACAATTTTTTATACTAGTACGCCATCTGTAGATGATTTATTAGTTTAGTTAATGTACACCTTGCGATGTGTTTTGCCCAAAATATTGTAGTAGTAGTAAAACCACCTGTGGCCTTCACGAGGAATTAAGTACAATATGGGAGGACTTATCCGTGAAGGAAAGGATGGTATATGCTTTAAAACTAGATAGTTTTGTTTTTCTGTTCGTGGGTTAAACATTCTGAGGCGCATGCGCTTTTCCTAACCTTTCAAATCTTTATCTGTGCAGTATTAGAATCATCGGCTTGGTTTAACTTTACGATAAAATTTAATTTAATCAAATCCCTTTTATAAAATAACTCCTAATTAACGCGTTTTGTCTGACGTATTTGTTTATCACTAAGCCTTGCCAATATTCAGAGTTTATGGAGACACCGTCAGACAACCGCGCATGCGTAAAGAAAATATAAAATCCCTCTGTTTAACAGATAAGTCCTCGCAAGTTCCTGGTTCTAAAACTTAAATTTGCGACTTGCTTTTATTAAATACTCGAGGCGACACGAAACGAAAAAACTAGCTACCACCCCTGTTACGCTTCGGTGAATTGGACTCTTCCATAAAGGTTTGAGTCTGGGAAAGAGTGAGGGACGGAATTCAGGCTTTTGTGACAATTCTTTGACACTTCGTGTTTCAATATTTAAGCTGACGTACGCATTTTTTGACTAGGGGTAAAAAAATCAGATACATTTTTTACATCCAATGAGTAATAACAAGATGTCTAAGCCCATAAGGGAAGCCTCACCTCTATTAACCTTTTTATTAGTCCAAAGTCTGCTAAGCCTAATCATTGCGCAAAGTTCGATAAGCCTCTTTACGAACTTTTAGTATAGTGTAGCCATGGTATATAATAATAATTACCTCAAAGAGAGTACAAACTTTGGCCCTATCAAGAAGGATCAGATAAGGAGAGGAAAAGTGGGAACGGCGCGGCTCCTACTGCGTCGGCCTAAACTCCCACTCCGGGAGAACGGGGGACAGACGGGGGCAGAGATGCTTCGTGGTAAATTGTTGTCACGTGGTTAAAACGAATCCTTTATGAGACGCGCTAGCTAGCGACCACGTGACAACAGTTTACCTCGAGAATTTCCTATCCCCCCTTTCCACCCGAGTGGGAGGTTGGCTCTTCTCTCTCTAACTCAACGCAGCCCCACTTTTCCTCTCCTTATCTGATCCTTCTTGGCCCTATCCTATAGTTGTATGATAATTAAGTTCCATCGTCCGTAAAGAAGAATGGAAAAATTGTCTTAATTACAAAGCGAACTTTAATTTTCCACCTTGGCATACTGTAAAATTAACTCTTAACAGTCAGTTCATTTCGTCCACCAATCAATAAAAGGGTCTTTCATGATTGGTAAGGTGTAAAGTAGAAAGAACCAATCCGAAACGCTTGCAGTTTTACGTGTCTTAAGATTGGTTAAGCTTTGTCTCTTACGTAAAATATAACGCTACGTTTCTCTTAGTCAGTACACGTTTCAACTTGACTCGCGTGTTTGAATATGATTGGCCATTTCATCAAGATTGGTATTAGCTTCTCTCTCGTAGTCATTATGACTTTCCGGTGTCGCAATCTACATAGATTGCTTCTGGAAAGTAGTGGTTTGTTTATCGGTACGTTGTGTCAATGTCGTATATTGCTTTCTAGTGAAGATAGCGTAATGCAATTTTAAGCATTTTTTTTTAACACCGTTTACTGATTTTCATTTTTTTTTACAATCTGGCAAAATATTAAAAGCCGAGACTCGCTGGTACGCGATGTATGAAATTAGTAGTTGACAAAATAAGTCCTTGAAATACGAATGTTAATAATAGGATCGGAGTTAAATTATCGCGAAATATTAATGTATTTTGAAGACCTTGGTTATTATGTTTTATCAAGAAATATTTTCGTAAATAAAAACCCACTAAGTTCCAAGGTTTTCAAGTTCAAAATCGTATTATATTTGGCTTCTGTTTGATCGTCAGGTAAGCTAATTACTTTTCATTGTGTTTATGCAAATTATATTATGGTGTAAATCGGTAATTTCATTGTCGTTGCATTGTTGCCAACGTTTACTGGTCGTTGTATTTTCAGAACCATTTTCCGAAGATACAATTCGATATGAAATCGAATTAGTTTACGAAAATATTACTCGCTGTTATACTAGGTTAAACCAGAAGCCGATGAAACCCTCCTTTGAAGTCTACTACTCCAATGTTCCATATAGCGCTCCTCTCTGTATGGGTAAAATTCCCAATTTTACGAGTTAGAAGGGGTCCTACTTCATCCCCCCTGTCTACGGAAAATGGGAAATTCTCTCTCTCCACAAACGACGACGTTTTTTGGACGAACTCCGAGGCTGCTAGAGATATTCGCTCGACGAGCTCTCGCTCCGAAAACATCCACCGTTAGGAGGCGTACGGATCGCGCCTTTTGAGAATAACCCATACAGAGAGGGGTAGACAAGACCCGGGAGTAATAGACTTCAAAGGAGGGTTTCATCTACTTCTGGTTAAACTGGTCATAAACACTCCTAAATAATGCGTAATTTTAGTAAAGCTGAGGCGGATTGATACGCAATTTTAAACCACACTCGAAAAAAAGTAGTTAGTGCAACGTTTCAATAAATACGAATTTAACGTAGAAAAAACTTTAAAAGTCTACAAAAATAAAACCCTAATGTAACAATGATGTCACGTTCTTATATGGTAATTATTTAATGGATTTAAAAAGCTATAAAGAATACAAAACGGTATATATATCCAATTGGAGCGGATGTGGAAAAACAAATTTTTCAATATAGACGTAACTGACTTTTAGTCAGTTACCAAGGTGTTTCTTCGTATGTTATAAGATATTTTACCTTGAATTAACAATTACATTCTTTGCGCGCTCATTATGCAATAAAGGGGTATCCAATCCAAGGTGCAGACAAGTCAATTGAAAGTGGCTCGCCATTAGTTTTTACCCAATTTAAAATTGTTTATAATTAATTATTGCGTTAAATTAGAAATTAATCTACTCTGGAGAGAAATGTAGCCAAGCGCGGCCCGCCTAAATTCCAACACTCTCTCCAGACTTATAATATCGAGGAAGAGTCCAAATCACTAGAGCCAGACAGGGGTGATAACTTTTTTGGGATAGTTTTAAGTGATAGGCTTATACCCGACCCTTTGCTGATAATATTGAGCAAGACTTTTGCCAGAAGTAGATGAAACCCTCCTTTGAAGTCTACTACTCTAATGTTCGATATAGCGCTCCTCTCTGTATGGGTAAAATTCCCAATCTTACGAGATCGGAGGGGTCCTACTTCATACCCCCCTGTCTACGGAAAATTGGAAATTCTCTCTCTCCACAAACGACGACGTTTTTTTGACGAACTCCGAGGCTGCTAGAGATATTCGCTCGACAAACTCCCGCTTAGAAAATATCTACCGTTAGGAGGCGTACGAATCGCGCTTTTTGAAACTAACCCATACAGAGAGGGGTTGATAAGACCCGGGAGTAATAGACTTCAAAGGAGGGTTTCATCGGCTTCTGATATAGCGGAGAAGGTGGCGCCCTTAACACGAGGTGGTCCATCTTGTTTATTTCATTTTAGGGTGTATTCATCGATAAACTCATTAGAATGCAATTTCACTAGGCGTGATATAAAAAAGCCATTACCTGTACATACATACACGCGTACTAAAATGAAATTATTACACTTTATTTGTCTCGGTTCAGGTTCTTACATTTTAATTATTCTCCGAGAAATCGATGTGAATTAAAGCCTTGGGAATTGCGTTTCCACATGTACTTCTATATCTGAACAGCAATTCTATTTTTCATTATAATATTCCATTCCTATATTAAAGTGGAGCTGTTACAACTTTTAACTTTCAATTTCTAAGAATTATTATTTGATATTTTATTGAAGTAAAACTTGGATATAAAAATATAGCCTTTGAAATTATTTTATTCTATTAGAACAAGACTAATACCAGAGGTATATAATAATCCCCTTCGGGGGGAAGTATGAAAGCCCCTATACTACCAATGCTAAAAATCACGAACAACGAGAGCCCGCTGCTGACTATCTAGGCCACTAGCTCGCGCTGGACTTCTCAATGTCGCTACTCTAGTAAATGGTCTTTGTATAAACAAGACGGCTAGATTTGCGTTTAGAACTTCCTGTCTCGGGAGTCAGGCTGTCTGTTAAAATGCAGTCGAAGGTTGACTTCAGCTCGCGAGTTTCGGAAGTGTTCGTAGGGAAAATTTAGTGAGGTTCAAAATGGTGCAACTATTTTTTAGGAGTAAAGCGGTGTGTCGATCCGCCGCGATTTACGCCGGGCACTCGTTGTTCGTCGATTTTGCCTACCTTTCATACTTCTCCCCGAAGGGGGTTATTATATACCTCTGTTAATACTTAGAAAGATACGCAAAGTTTCGTAAAACATGTATTTTTAATGATTTCACTTGACCAAATATTAATATTACATAACTATAAAATTAAATTTAATTAATAAAATAAGTGGTTAAGAGCTATTTTTGATATAATTCAGAGAAATATCGAAAATACAATTAAATTTGATAAAATTCGGTGTAATTTTTTGATCATTTACGTCAATGACAGGAATTGAAAAACATTTCTTAGCACATCAGATTGTGGGCGTCTTGTTGGCGAGACGTATTTCTATGAAATATGAAATTTAGGAATTAGTGTGCGCAGTACGTGTTTCTGTCTTATCTCTTCAAATTTAATACGTCTTAAGATAAATTCAAACGAATCTTATTAATGTCAGAAGTCCACAAATAACTTGTATCTCTTTCATAATTAAATTCGTTGAAGTCTAGCATGCAGTGTTTATCGATTTGCCCCCAGCTCTCGCTACATGAACAGAAATTGAGTTTACAATTATGCCTAGAATTTAAATAAGTCTTAAAATCACCCACAAATCTTAATCTCAACAAAAAAACCAACCTAAAATTGTTAAAATCCTTCAAATACCCAGCGAAATATTTCAATCCCAACAAATCTTAAAATCTCTCAAATTTGATGATTTAAAATCTTGTACACATTATTTTTCTAGTGCCAGACCCACAGCATTAGAAAGGAATTAGTAATAAAAGTCGTGTTGTTATGGAAAACATTAGTTAAACCCTAACTATATGTTCTTTAATAGCTTTAGATTTAATAGAGAAATTTATTTTATTATTATAGTTTTACCTTTTTCGCTTTCTTTATTACAATAATTTTGATAAACAAAAATTTAGTTTTGGAACACTACGCGTATTACCTATAGCAGATATTATTTTATTATATTTTCCCACGATTATGTCTATAATAATTAGAGGTTTAGATTAAAGGTATAACCATAAGTATATTAGTGACTCTAAGTAACCAAATTGGGTATTTCTACGCGAGTGATATAGATTTTAAATTTACTACTTTAAAAGACATTTAACAGGGTTGCCACAGGTCAGGGAAAACAGGGAAAAGTCAGGGAATTTGAAAATGAACCAAAAAAGTCAGGGAATTTTAAGTTATTTTAAAAAGTCGGGGAATTTAAAGATCTTTCGAGAAGCTAAGAAATTTCAATCATTATCCGCGGGAAAGATTCTCAGCTGACCGTATCAGTTGTATAGATTAGAACAAAGATATGCCTGCAAAAAAGTTTGGCGAACGCGATTATATAAAGAATAAAAGGTTATAAATTGCGTAGTGCCGAAATGGTCAGGGAAAATCGCTGGAAAAAGTCAGGGAATTTGAATCTGAAAAAACTGCGGCAACCCTGTGTAACATTTAGGAGTTCTATTGCGTAATTCATTCATTACACGCCCATCTAGCTATACTTTTCCTGGTAAAATTAGGTCCTTGTTGTTTTCAAGGCTGCGAAATATTTTAATTTTTTTATTATATTAATGTAATAACCTTGGTCTGGGTATGTATCGTTAAATCTTTGATTAACATATTCGTTTAGTTAATTAGTATTATTAAATAACGTTTAATAAATTATTTCTTGGACATTTCGATTATAGTGAAAATATACTTTGTTTTTAAACAAGTAATTTCCTCGTATTTAACCGCGTTGTTTTGAAGAATTTAATTTTCATTTTAAAGGGGTTGCAAACTAAAATTAAAATTCACGTAATAAAATAATTCCATTTTTGGAATTTAATTAACGATAATGAATGAAAGTTACGACTTAATTTGTATGAAGTACTTTCACAAAAAAAACTGCGCGAAAGTAACTTTATCACGTGCCAAAACGCGCTAGATCTTTTTATAGTGACGTAGTGTTGCTGGCAATTTTTTCTTAGATAGTAATTATTTCAGTGACAGCCTTACTTTAGGCACAAAGAGTTGGGATGATTATAAACCTGTCTATAAGGAAAAAAATACTCGTTTACGACGAGATGTGAAATTTCTCCAACCCTTTATAGGTCTAGGAAAGGGGGCGTGGTTTTTAAACACGCTGTCTGTATAACCACGTTCATACTAAACCTTCAAAAGGTTTTAAAATAATCCAAATATATATCTGCAGTCGTGTGATCGGGGAAACCATTTTATCTTGACTCAATTTCTTGAAGTTGCTTCGGGAACCAATTTCAAATCGATTCGGTTCCATTCAAAATGTTAATCCCAACATATTGCTGCACAGTCGTGTGATCGGGGAGACCATTTTTCTTGACTCAATTTCTCGTAATTGCTTCGGGAACCAGTTCCAAATCAATTCAGTTCCAACAACCTACAGATGGCGCTAAAAACCTCGGTTTGTTTTAACCCTTTAAAAATCGATTTTGATATAATAGCGCGAACCTAGCTATTCAAAAACCCATTTTGTTTAATTATGTATGGATATTCAAGACTACAGAAAACATGTCGTCAAAACTTTCCCATACCATTTCGGAATAATTAGTGGAATTGACTTCTAGGATTGAAAATGGTTTCGTGCAATAATAGCAATGCTAATGATACTAACCTATTGTTAGTATCATTTGGAATTTGCTCTTATAAGATTGGAACTTTTCTGTAAAAGTTATTGGTAGACAAGCCTCTATCTTTATGAAAACTATTCTAAAACTTATTTAAACGCTAAAAGTTAGACCTTCGAGTAAACGTTAGTCATTAAAATGGCTTCAAAAAATGTTTTTGTCGAAACCATTACTGCGTTGCTATGATTCTTTTATTTTTACTAAAGACAGTCAATATTCTTTCGAGTTTCGGATATACGCGTGTTTTGGTAGCTAGGCAAACGAAAGTTTAAGAATTGCGTAATATTTTTAGTAACTTCGTACTATTTTAAGCCTTTTAGTTAGTTAAAATCTTAAAAATATATAGATTTAATTTTTCCATTTGATGATGTATGTTCACGAAAAATACGGCGCGAAAGCGACTTTATCACGTGCCAAAACGTGTGGGAATTAACTAGGGCTCTTTAATATCCACGCGACCATAGTGATGACGTAGTATTGCGGGAAAATTTTTGAACACGGCGATTATAAAATATGTCACACAATTTTTATGACAATGTATATATATATTTTAAAGCCTTTTTTCAACGATCTAAGAAAAATGTTACTAAAATTCAATTTTTCAAGTGAGATTTTAATTTCAGTGTATGGAAAAATCGGACCAATCATATTAATCTGTGGACAACTGAATTATAGAATTCATATGATTGGTTCTATTATACCTTACTGAAATTCAACCTTAACCAAATATTTAACACACACGCTAATTTCAAAAATTAATGAAACTATAATTTTATTTTCAACTTTATTATTTTCCCCTTTTTTAAAGGGAGAATGCAACCTAATTACAAGTGATTTTTTTTTATCGATTCCTTATCGTTTAAATAGGCCTAATCCATCGATAAAAAGTTTGCAATACAAATTTTAAACTAGAAATAAATTTAAAATTTACCCTGAAAATAGGCTTAGCGGGATTCATGGAGATCCTGAATCGCGTCCGTTTAAGGTCTAGCGACCAATGAGCAAAGGCCGGTCGTTCACGCGAGATCTCCACGAGACTTACGTCGAGCGCGATTGGTCGCTAGACCTTACACGCGAGGAAATCAGGACCTCCATGAATCCCACTAAGCCTATTTTCTGGGTAAGTTTTAAATTTATCTCTAGTTTAATATTTGTTTGTAAATATTTTCAGTAGTGGATTAGGCATATTTAAACAATAAGGAATCGATAAAAAAATCACTTGTTGTTAGGTTGCATTCTCCCTTTAAATCAATTGTACATTATATAGATGTAGGTTAACGTTAGGCTTCGGAAAATCAATAGCCAAGCATTTTCCATAGTCATCCGATACATTTAAAAATGCCAAACGCGAATGAGTAAAGTTTTATATTCGCTTGGTTAAAAGCGTATAAATTAATACTCGGTTATTACGCTTGGCTCCACGTTCGTATTGGGTTCGTATCCTCGCTCGCTTTGATGCTAAAATCAATATTCTCGTAATGACTTCGGTAACCGAATACAGCGTGCTTGAAAAGTCCGCGAATGTTAGCTGCGTTTTCAAATGATATATCGACCGAGTTAATTTTGTAAATGACACGCATTCTAGTTGTCGATAAAGAAAGAATGGAGAAACAATTACGTTTTAACAAAAGTATATAACTTTATTTCGTAAAAAAGTAAACGTACCCCTACCAGCAAAGGGCGAGGTAAAGCTACTAGCCCATCACTTAAAACTAGCCAAAAAAAGTCATCACCCCTCGATATTTAGAGCCATGAGAGAGGGTAGTAATTGAGGCGGGCCGCGCTTGGCTACAAAATACGCGTCTCCGGAGTCCGGTCTCATTTTGACAACATATTTAATTATCGAAGATTAGAAAAAAAAAAACTACCGTCCACTCGAAACAACGTAGAGTTTAATGTTAATTAACTTCAAAATACCTAATTAAAACGCGAATTTGAGAGCTCTGAAATTATTCAATAATTTCTAGTTCAATTTATATAAAGGTATACCTAAAAAGACGCGGACATTTTTTTAGACCAAAGAAAAAAAAGCTAGGCCTACTATTTACGTAACTGTTCCCCTCCTAATATTATACTCTCCTTTCATTGGCTGTAATAATTTTCATTGACGGGAATGGGAGAGAAACACCCCAATATTGGGTCCCGTACTCCGCGGGAGGGAGATAGACTTCCGCATTCCTACTACGCGCGGCGACTTCTTACGCGATAGTAAATTCCTTATACTCTCCTTTCATTGGCTGTGGCATTCTTCATTGATGGAATGGGTGGGAAATAGTAGGGCGCGGCGGCGACTTCTTTTATCGCGCAGGTGCGTCGTAAATCATAAACTATCTGTAGGATTTGCTTCCCGTTTCCGGGTGACCTTGACCGCTTCCTACCCCTTCCCATTTGAAAGCTATTGCGTCTACGGGTGTAATCATAAGTCTATTATTATTATCTCTAAGTAAGAATAGTAATAAAAAGTTTTATTAAGGTATACTCTCATCAATTACGATTTAAGCGAAAGTCCCGAAGCAGCCAAAGAAGGGTCGCGTTTCTGTATCCGACAAACGTTTCGTCAGGGCTAGCTCGGGATTTTCTACATAGGTTAGGTGCTATGGCAATAGTCCTGGTCGATTTGCCGGAAATGGGCCCTTGTCTCATAGCCGCGCCGCCATCTTTTTGTAGTAACAGGCTGCCAGACTATTTATAATTTTATTTTCCACAAACCAAATTCAAGTTGTTAGTCCAACGCTTCCTATATGATAAAGTATAGGAGGCGTTGGTTAGTCTGTAGCTATTTTCACACTACAAAAAGATGGCGGACTATCACGTGACAAAAAGTTTTCCCCGCCAAAATTTTCGCGAGGTTCTCTAGACTTCCGGTTTTGGAAATCGACCAGGACTATTGAATATATCAATTGCAAATTTAATTCTAGATAAACTAACCGTTTGCGCGTCAAATAGTTTCTTACGATGTAAGGGTTGAAAAATTGCCAAATTCATTTAAACATCTGGAAAAAATGGAACCTAGGCATATGCGTATATAGTATTTATATCTTATCTCAAATAAGAGTGTATTGTTTTGTTGGATTTTGCCGGGTTCAAACGTTAAGTTTATTGAGATTATTTTATCTTATCGTTTAATTTTGATAATTTACCTTGGTAAATAATAAATTTATACTACGTCCACATTATTGTATGTTCGTATTTCTTATATTTTGTTTCGGAAATTGATCAAAGGGAGAATTAATTTTTATCGGTACCTTATCGTTTAAATAGAAGACCTAATCCACCAGTCTCTCTGTTAAAAAACAAATAGGCTTAGGGTTGAGTTGTGTATTTTTGATCTACGTATTCATGTTCTATAGCGTTAAATCTAATTACTATTTTCTTTTTTAAACAGATTATTCGAACAAATCTCTCTAATTGTCTATTCTTCGATGACTTCACGGCTCAGTAATGTTCTTAGAATGTGGTTCTACCGTCACAACGAAGCCTTGCTCCGTTGTGATATACCGCCTCGCGGATAAAGATACCAAGCAGATTGAAAAAGTCCAAAAATGCCAAGATCGAATACCAACAATAGCAGCGCCACCGAAGAAAAATAAAAAACTTAACTACAAAATCGTTACACCGCCCAAGAAAAAATACCAATTAAATTTCAAACTCGCCGATGACTTCATCAACTTGTGCGATAAGTCTAAGGGTAAGAATGAACCATTGGTAACGTCGTCGAAACCCGAGCCAAGTTCCACGTACACGTCCGCTTCTCGAGCGAACAATGTCTCGTCTCAAATCAATTATATTAAACAATCTAATGGAGGTGGGTTTACGCCTACGAATACGTTTTCGGAACCAGTTAAAAATTCCGAGAAGTGTCAAATATGGAGGAGCGCGTTTTTGCAAGACAGAACCGCTCCTTTTACGCGGACAGACAACTCCGGAGATAAAAATACGCCAAGTAATACTAAAGACTCGAAGCCATTTACAACCAACTGGCGTTGGTTGATACGTAACACTGGTTTTAAAACCACTTTCACGACGTCTCAATCGCTAGAAGTCACGAAAAGAGCGGACCCCGCTGGTTTTATAACGAAAAAACTTGACCCTTCCGTTAGTAGTAAAGCTAACGAGTTTTCGAAACACAGATCACGTAATGAAAAGAAAAGTGAAGAAGAACGAAAAAAATTCGCGTTTAAATCTAAAAATAATAATAATTTAAATTCGTTAAAACGCAAATGGAGTTACGTTCAAGATTGTTATCATAAGTCCTCGAAGAAAAACGACGCCAATAAAGAGCCTCAGTACGAAATTGCCAAAGACATTAACCAGCAGTCACCGGGTGATACCAGAATTATTCTGAAAACCAGACGATCTCGGTTACAATCGGAAGAAAAGTTTGGTAAATACGAATCGACTGATAGTAAGTTATCCAAGTCCAAGCGGGTTTACGCTCTCAGCGTATACCCCAAACTATACGGAAATACAATAACTGAAGTGTCCTGTAAAAGATATCGGAAGAAAGGTAAACGCAAAGCCAAATCGACTCCAGTAACTCAAAGTGAAGTCAACTATCAACAAGATGTTATAGATTCCGTATTGCCACCGCATCTATCCGTAGCTCAAACAGTACGGGAAACGATGGATTACTTACTCAAAAACGTTTGCAAAAATGTCAGTCCGTCGATAGATTCGGTTTCCAACGAGCTCAAAGACTTGGTTTACGAATTTTGCCACGAGAATGGTTACTGTTACTCCGATTTCCGCGACTTAAACGATCTTTTAAGGTTTAAGGTGTGTAATTATCCACTCAGAATAGAACCAGCTGTGGTTAACGAACAGTCTCATATAGGTATGAAACGCAAACGACGGCGCAGAGTCGTCGCTAGTTCGGGAGACTCAGACGACGACGATGACGACATCGCGTTAATAACCGCGTTGATTCGTAGTCGACCACGTACTAGGAATCATATTTACTGTTCATCGCCCCAGTTAGAAGCGAAAGAAACGCCCGCACCCGATGCTAGTCCGGAATGTAATAAAGTTTCCGCGGATAAGACTTCCCTGGAAAAGGACGACTTAGAATTAAGCGATAGTGATACCTTACCGGCGAATAATAGTGATATAGAGGATAATCCAAATGTAAATCTCGAAACCGAAACGGTGTCGCGCGTGCGCGATGACTCGACGAACGCGAATTCCGACGAGTGTTATTATACCTCTATGGGTGATGTCGCGGCTGATGAAAATGTGGGCTCAAATGTTGAACTGGAGGACGAAGAAGTGTTTTTGGACGAGAAAAGTGGGCTTACCAGTAAGCCGAAACCTACCGCGTTTAATTTGAATGACGGTATACATCAGGATAATAGTCAAAATGAGATCTCAAAAGAAGCGTCATCCGAGTATTTGCCGTATTCCGCTGATAACGGTGTAGACTCGGATAGTGATAATCTAGTTATATGGTAAGTTAATTTTAAACATTTAATCATTTTATTTTCTTACGTAGATAGCTAAATTAATTTTTGGTTCGATTTAGTTTGAGATAGAAACTTTTAATCGTTACTTTCGATCGAGGCAGGAACGATTTATCGTTACTTTCGATCGAGGCAGGAACGATTTATCGTTACTTTCGATCGAGGCAGGAACGATTTATCGTTACTTTCGATCGAGGCAGGAACGATTTATCGTTACTTTCGATCGAGGCAGGAACGATTTATCGTTACTTTCGATCGAGGCAGGAACGATTTATCGTTACTTTCGATCGAGGCAGGAACGATTTATCGTTACTTTCGATCGAGGCAGGAACGATTTATCGTTACTTTCGATCGAGGCAGGAAGGGTTTATCGTTACTATCGATTGAGACAGGAAGGGTTTATCGTTACTATCGATTGAGAAAGGAACGATTTATCGTTACTATCGATTGAGACAGGAACTGTTAATGGCTACTCGTTTTTTAAATATTTTGCGCCTTAATCAAGTTTAAATACTATTCCAATTTAGTTTGGAAACGTCAGTTTCGGCAATCAGTGCCAATAATCAGGAGTGCGTTCAGTCAAACGAATCTAGTCCCGACAGAATAATAGAAGGCATATCGGAAGAAGAATCGGTTTTACTAGCGAACGAAAACTTAACGTATTTATCAAATCAAAGGCCTTCGTGCTTAAGCCATATTTTAAACTCGCCTTCGAATAAGGTTACGAACTTAACGTATAAAAGCCAAAGTGATAATTCATCAAATAAACATTTAACGGTTCATCGAATAAATTCATCCAGTTCGGACCAAGAACGATTAATTGAATGTACGGAATTACCTACGAACTTATCGCCTAATTTCGAATTCCCTAATTCACCCGGGGAAACTCTTACGGATATGCCTCGATTAACGCGAGAAGATATACCGGAAGACGTACTTAAGGAGAATGTCGTACAATTGTCTAAAAATGGTTATACAAATTTAGACAAACTACCTAGCCTAGATTTAACAAATGTTAGTAACTTCAATAGAAATTTATTTATAAATAAAACTATCGAAAAAATTCCGGAAAACCTTTCAGAACCGGAAGTCCAT
Source organism: Odiellus spinosus (assembly GCA_963920705.1). Taxonomy (NCBI): domain Eukaryota; kingdom Metazoa; phylum Arthropoda; class Arachnida; order Opiliones; family Phalangiidae; genus Odiellus; species Odiellus spinosus. The sequence continues at coordinate 22,571,481 of OY987233.1, read as the reverse complement.
GAGAACCGTTTTAGGGATAACAAACCGGATATGACTAGAGAGAATCTCATCAATAATTATTCCGAAAAAAACTTTGTTAATTGGTCCAGAAATAACTTTACACGCGTTACCGAGTTGTCTAAGGAAAATTGTCCAAACCCGCGCAGAGAAAACTCGAATTTTTCAATTTGGGATAGAATCACGAATTCTAGGAGGACAAACTCAGAAAAATCTGCAGTATTTACGAACAAGAAGTTTTCTGGCGAATACGATCGAAATTCGCGTACGCTTAATGGAAGCTTTCGCGTTTCTACTCCAAAAATAGTTACTCATTCATCGGTAGAGAATCTAGACAATGCGCCAAATAACGTTGAAGAAATTGTTACAAAGTCACTTACGGAAAACTTTACAAATTGGCCAGAAGAAAATAATACGAATTCTTCGATAGAAAACGTTGCTAATTCACTAGTAGAAAATGTTGCGAATTCCCTAGTGGAGAGAGTGAGAAATTCGCTTGTAGAAAACGTTGCAAAATCGCTAGTAGAAAACGTTGCGAATTCGCTAGCAGAAAGAGTGGAAAATTCGCCAGTTGAAAACCAGACGAATTTTACGGTTGAAAACGAGACAATATTTGCGCCAGAAAACGAGACGATATCTCCGACAGAAAACGAGACGATATCTCCGGCAGAAAACGAGACGATATCTCCGTTAGAAAACGAGACAATATTTGCGCCAGAAAACGAGACGATATCTCCGGCAGAAAACGAGACAATATCTCCGGCAGAAAACGAGACAATATCTCCGGCAGAAAACGAGACAATATCTCCGGCAGAAAACGAGACAATATCTCCGACCGAAAACGAGACAATATCTCCGACCGAAAACGAGACAATATCTCCGACCGAAAACGAGACAATATTTCCGGCCGAAAACGAGACAATATCTCCGACCGAAAACGAGACAATATTTCCGGCCGAAAACGAGACAATATTTCCGGCCGAAAACGAGACAATATCTCCGACCGAAAACGAGGCAATATTCCCGGCCGAAAACGAGACAATATTCCCGGCCGAAAACGAGACAATATTCCCGGCCGAAAACGAGACAATATTCCCGGCCGAAAACGAGACAATATTCCCGGCCGAAAACGAGACAATATTCCCGGCCGAAAACGAGACAATATTCCCGGCCGAAAACGAGACAATATTCCCGGCCGAAAACGAGACAATATTCCCGGCCGAAAACGAGACAATATTCCCGGCCGAAAACGAGACAATATTCCCGGCCGAAAACGAGACAATATATCCGGCCGAAAACGAGACAATATATCCGGCCGAAAACGAGACAATATATCCGGCCGAAAACGAGACAATATATCCGGCCGAAAACGAGACAATATATCCGGCCGAAAACGAGACAATATATCCGGCCGAAAACGAGACAATATATCCGGCCGAAAACGAGACAATATATCCGGCCGAAAACGAGACGATATATCCGGCCGAAAACGAGACGATATATCCGGCCGAAAACGAGACGATATATCCGGCCGAAAACGAGACGATATATCCGGCCGAAAACGAGACGATATATCCGGCCGAAAACGAGAAGATATATCCGGCCGAAAACGAGAAGATATATCCGGCCGAAAACGAGAAGATATATCCGGCCGAAAACGAGAAGATATATCCGGCCGAAAACGAGACGATATATCCGGCCGAAAACGAGACGATATATCCGGCCGAAAACGAGACGATATATCCGGCCGAAAACGAGACGATATCTCCGGCCGAAAACGAGACGATATCTCCGGCCGAAAACGAGACGATATCTCCGGCCGAAAACGAGACGATATCTCCGGCAGAAAACGAGACGATATCTCCGGCAGAAAACGAGACGATATCTCCGGCCGAAAACGAGACGATACCTCCGGCCGAAAACGAGACGATACCTCCGGCCGAAAACGAGACGATATCTCCGGCCGAAAACGAGACGATATCTCCGGCCGAAAACGAGACGATATCTCCGGCCGAAAACGAGACGATATCTCCGGCCGAAAACGAGACGATATCTCCGGCCGAAAACGAGACGATATCTCCGGCCGAAAACGAGACGATATCTCCGGCCGAAAACGAGACGATATATCCGGCCGAAAACGAGACGATATATCCGGCCGAAAACGAGACGATATATCCGGCCGAAAACGAGACGATATATCCGGCCGAAAACGAGACGATATATCCGGCCGAAAACGAGACGATATATCCGGCCGAAAACGAGACGATATATCCGGCCGAAAACGAGACGATATATCCGGCCGAAAACGAGACGATATATCCGGCCGAAAACGAGACAATATATCCGGCCGAAAACGAGACAATATATCCGGCCGAAAACGAGACAATATATCCGGCAGAAAACGAGATGAATTTTCCGGTTGAAAACGAGACGGATTTTCCGGTAGAAAACGAAACGAATTGTGCGGTCGAAGAAGTGACAAATTCGCTAATAGAATACGTAACGAATTTGCATATAGAAGAAATAACGAACTCGCCCGCAGAATACGCGGAGAATTCGCCCGTAGAAAACGTGACGAACTTATCAGTAGAAATCGATAATTGCCAAATAGAATACGTAGAAGAATATGTTACGAACACTCCTCTAGAATATATAATGAATTCTTCCGAAGAATACGTTACGCAAATAGAGTACGTTAAAAATTCGCCAGTAGTATACGTGGAAAATTTACCAACGGAATGCGTGGCTAATTCGTCGGCGGAAATTGTCCTAGATTCGTCGGCGGAAATTGTCCTAGATTCGTCGACGGAAATTGTCCTAGATTCGTCGGCGGAAATTGTCCTAGATTCGTCGGCGGAAATTGTCCTAGATTCGTCGGCGGAAATTGTCCTGGATTCGGCAGCGGAAATTGTCCTAGATTCGTCGGCGGATATTGTCCTAGATTCGGCAGCGGAAATTGCCCTTGATTCGGAGGCGGAAATTGTACTAGATTCGGAGGCGGAAATTGTACTAGATTCGGAGGCGGAAGAAACTTTGGCTAATTCCTCGGAAGAAACTTTGGCTAATTCCTCGGAAGAAACTTTGGCTAATTCCTCGGAAGAAACTTTGGCTAATTCCTCGGAAGAAACTTTGGCTAATTCCTCGGAAGAAACTTTGGCTAATTCCTCGGAAGAAACTTTGGCTAATTCCTCGGAAGAAACTTTGGCTAATTCCTCGGAAGAAACTTTGGCTAATTCCTCGGAAGAAACTTTGGCTAATTCCTCGGAAGAAACTTTGGCTAATTCCTCGGAAGAAACTTTGGCTAATTCCTCGGAAGAAACTTTGGCTAATTCCTCGGAAGAAACTTTGGCTAATTCCTCGGAAGAAACTTTGGCTAATTCCTCGGAAGAAACTTTGGCTAATTCCTCGGAAGAAACTTTGGCTAATTCCTCGGAAGAAACTTTGGCTAATTCCTCGGAAGAAACTTTGGCTAATTCCTCGGAAGAAACTTTGGCTAATTCCTCGGAAGAAACTTTGGCTACTTCCTCGGAAGAAACTTTGGCTACTTCCTCGGAAGAAACTTTGGCTAATTCCTCGGAAGAAACTTTGGCTAATTCCTCGGAAGAAACTTTGGCTAATTCCTCGGAAGAAACTTTGGCTAATTCCTCGGAAGAAACTTTGGCTAATTCCTCGGAAGAAACTTTGGCTAATTCCTCGGAAGAAACTTTGGCTAATTCCTCGGAAGAAACTTTGGCTAATTCCTCGGAAGAAACTTTGGCTAATTCCTCGGAACCAATCTTGACTCATTCCTCGGAACCAATCTTGACTCATTCCTCGGAACCAATCTTGACTCATTCCTCGGAACCAATCTTGACTCATTCCTCGGAACCAATCTTGACTCATTCCTCGGAACCAATCTTGACTCATTCCTCGGAACCAATCTTGACTCATTCCTCGGAACCAATCTTGACTCATTCCTCGGAACCAATCTTGGCTCATTCGTCGGAAGAAACCGTGGCTCATTCGTCGGAAGAAACCGTGGCTCATTCGTCGGAAGAAACCGTGGCTCATTCGTCGGAAGAAACCGTGGCTCATTCGTCGGAAGAAACCGTGGCTCATTCGTCGGAAGAAACCGTGGTTCATTCGTCGGAAGAAACCGTGGTTCATTCGTCGGAAGAAACCGTGGTTCATTCGTCGGAAGAAACCGTGGCTCATTCGTCGGAAGAAACCGTGGCAAATTCGTCGGAAGAAACCGTGGCAAATTCGTCGGAAGAAACCGTGGCAAATTCGTCGGAAGAAAGATTTTTGAATCTACCAGAAGTACGCGATACGAATCAGTCGAAAGAGTGCTTTGCGAATCCATCGGAAGAATCCATTGCGTTTCCGGGTAAGGAATTCGTTGCAAACTCGCCTGCCAAATGGGTTCCGCGTATTCCCGTCGAACGCGTTACAAAGTTGCCTATCGAACACGATACAAAGATGTCAACAGAAAAGGATAACCATTCGTCCTTAGAGAACGCCACGTATACATTTTCAGAAAACCATATGAATTTACTCTCCACAGGCGATACGTGCTCAGCTTCAAGAAGAGGTAGAAATATTCTTGCGGAAATAATTGCGTATACACTCGCGGGTGGCGATGTTAATGCGTTCGACGATGATTATGATAATACGTTCCCGTATAACATTTCTAATATGTTTGCGGAAAACGTTCCGTGTTCGATCGCGGAAAGCGTTACGAATTTAACCGCGGAAAACTTTACCGTCTCGACCGCGGAAAACTTTACCGTCTCGACCGCGGAAAACTTTACCGTCTCGACCGCGGAAAACTTTACCGTCTCGACCGCGGAAAACTTTACCGTCTCGACCGCGGAAAACTTTGCCGTGTCGACCGCGGAAAACTTTACCGTCTCGACCGCGGAAAACTTTACCGTCTCGACCGCGGAAAACTTTACCGTCTCGACCGCGGAAAACTTTACCGTCTCGACCGCGGAAAACTTTACCGTCTCGACCGCGGAAAACTTTACCGTCTCGACCGCGGAAAACTTTACCGTCTCGACCGGGGAAAACGTTACGGACTCGACCGGGGAAAACGTTACGGACTCGACCGGGGAAAACGTTACGGACTCGACCGAGGAAAACGTTACGGACTCGACCGGGGAAAACGTTACGGACTCGACCGGGGAAAACGTTACGGACTCGACCGGGGAAAACGTTACGGACTCGACCGGGGAAAACGTTACGGACTCGACCGGGGAAAACGTTACGGACTCGACCGGGGAAAACGTTACGGACTCGACCGGGGAAAACGTTACGGACTCGACCGGGGAAAACGTTACGGACTCGACCGGGGAAAACGTTACGGACTCGACCGGGGAAAACGTTACGGACTCGACCGGGGAAAACGTTACGGACTCGACCGGGGAAAACGTTACGGACTCGACCGGGGAAAACGTTACGGACTCGACCGGGGAAAACGTTACGGACTCGACCGGGGAAAACGTTACGGACTCGACCGGGGAAAACGTTACGGACTCGACCGGGGAAAACGTTACGGACTCGACCGGGGAAAACGTTACGGACTCGACCGGGGAAAACGTTACGGACTCGACCGGGGAAAACGTTACGGACTCGACCGGGGAAAACGTTACGGACTCGACCGGGGAAAACGTTACGGACTCGACCGGGGAAAACGTTACGGACTCGACCGGGGAAAACGTTACGGGCTCGACCGGGGAAAACGTTACGGACTCGACCGCGGAAAACGTTACGGACTCGACCGGGGACAGCGTTTTGGATTCGACCGGGGACAGCGTTTTGGATTCGACCGGGGACAGCGTTTTGGATTCGACCGGGGACAGCGTTTTGGATTCGACCGGGGACAGCGTTTTGGATTCGACCGGGGACAGCGTTTTGGATTCGACCGGGGACAGCGTTTTGGATTCGACCGGGGACAGCGTTTTGGATTCGACCGGGGACAGCGTTTTGGATTCGACCGGGGACAGCGTTACGGACTCGACCGGGGACAGCGTTACGGACTCGACCGGGGACAGCGTTACGGACTCGACCGCGGGAAGCGTTACGGACTCGACCGCGGGAAGCGTTACGGACTCGACCGCGGGAAGCGTTACGGACTCGACCGCGGGAAGCGTTACGGACTCGACCGCGGGAAGCGTTACGGACTCGACCGCGGGAAGCGTTACGGACTCGACCGGGGAAAACGTTACGGACTCGACCGGGGAAAACGTTACGGACTCGACCGGGGAAAACGTTACGGACTCGACCGGGGAAAACGTTACGGACTCGACCGGGGAAAACGTTACGGACTCGACCGGGGAAAACGTTACGGACTCGACCGGGGAAAACGTTACGGACTCGACCGGGGAAAACGTTACGGACTCGACCGGGGAAAACGTTACGGACTCGACCGGGGAAAACGTTACGGACTCGACCGGGGAAAACGTTACGGACTCGACCGGGGAAAACGTTACGGACTCGACCGGGGAAAACGTTACGGACTCGACCGGGGAAAACGTTACGGACTCGACCGGGGAAAACGTTACGGACTCGACCGGGGAAAACGTTACGGACTCGACCGGGGAAAACGTTACGGACTCGACCGGGGAAAACGTTACGGACTCGACCGGGGAAAACGTTACGGACTCGACCGGGGAAAACGTTACGGACTCGACCGGGGAAAACGTTACGGACTCGACCGGGGAAAACGTTACGGACTCGACCGGGGAAAACGTTACGGACTCGACCGGGGAAAACGTTACGGACTCGACCGGGGAAAACGTTACGGACTCGACCGGGGAAAACGTTACGGACTCGACCGGGGAAAACGTTACGGGCTCGACCGGGGAAAACGTTACGGACTCGACCGCGGAAAACGTTACGGACTCGACCGGGGACAGCGTTTTGGATTCGACCGGGGACAGCGTTTTGGATTCGACCGGGGACAGCGTTTTGGATTCGACCGGGGACAGCGTTTTGGATTCGACCGGGGACAGCGTTTTGGATTCGACCGGGGACAGCGTTTTGGATTCGACCGGGGACAGCGTTTTGGATTCGACCGGGGACAGCGTTTTGGATTCGACCGGGGACAGCGTTTTGGATTCGACCGGGGACAGCGTTTTGGATTCGACCGGGGACAGCGTTACGGACTCGACCGCGGGAAGCGTTACGGACTCGACCGCGGGAAGCGTTACGGACTCGACCGCGGGAAGCGTTACGGACTCGACCGCGGGAAGCGTTACGGACTCGACCGCGGGAAGCGTTACGGACTCGACCGCGGGAAGCGTTACGGACTCGACCGCGGGAAGCGTTACGGACTCGACCGCGGGAAGCGTTACGGACTCGACCGCGGGAAGCGTTACGGACTCGACCGCGGGAAGCGTTACGGACTCGACCGCGGGAAGCGTTTTGGATTCGCCCGGGGACAGCGTTTTGGATTCGCCCGGGGACAGCGTTTTGGATTCGCCCGGGGACAGCGCTTTGGATTCGCCCGGGGACAGCGCTTTGGACTCGACCGGGGACAGCGCTTTGGACTCGACCGGGGACAGCGCTTTGGACTCGACCGGGGACAGCGCTTTGGACTCGACCGGAGACAGCGTTTTGGACTCGACCGGGGACAGCGTTAAGGGTTCGACCGCAAAAAACTTCACCACCGTTTCGACTACCGAAAAAGTTACGGGCTCTATCTCGGAAAAGGTTACGGGCTCCATGTCGGATAAAGTTACGGGCTCCATGTCGGATAAAGTTACGGGCTCCATGTCGGATAAAGTTACGGGCTCCATGTCGGATAAAGTTACGGGCTCCATGTCGGAAAAAGTTACGGGCTCCATGTCGGAAAAAGTTACGGGCTCCATGTCGGAAAAAGTTACGGGCTCCATGTCGGAAAAAGTTACGGGCTCCATGTCGGAAAAAGTTACGGGCTCCATGTCGGAAAAAGTTACGGGCTCCATGTCGGAAAAAGTTACGGGCTCCATGTCGGAAAAAGTTACGGGCTCCATGTCGGAAAAAGTTACGGGCTCCATGTCGGAAAAAGTTACGGGCTCCATGTCGGAAAAAGTTACGGGCTCCATGTCGGAAAAAGTTACGGGCTCCATGTCGGAAAAAGTTACGGGCTCTATCTCGGAAAAAGTTACGGGCTCTATCTCGGAAAAAGTTACGGGCTCTATCTCGGAAAAAGTTACGGGCTCCATCTCGGAAAAAGTTACGGGCTCCATCTCGGAAAAAGTTACGGGCTCCATCTCGGAAAAAGTTACGGGCTCCATCTCGGAAAAAGTTACGGGCTCCATCTCGGAAAAAGTTACGGGCTCCATCTCGGAAAAAGTTACGGGCTCCATCTCGGAAAAAGTTACGGGCTCCATCTCGGAAAAAGTTACGGGCTCCATCTCGGAAAAAGTTACGGGCTCCATCTCGGAAAAAGTTACGGGCTCCATGTCGGAAAAAGTTACGGGCTCCATGTCGGAAAAAGTTACGGGCTCCATGTCGGAAAAAGTTACGGGCTCCATGTCGGAAAAAGTTACGGGCTCTATCTCGGAAGACGTTACCTCTACCACCGAACAACTTACCATGTCGACCGCGGAAAATGAAACGCGCATGACAGAAGTAAATGTTGCAAAGTTGCCCGCCGACAATATTGGCTACTCTACCCTGGTCTCCAAAGCTGAAACCTTAACAGTCTCGTCCTCGAAGCCAGTTACAAGCCCGTTATCAGAAGGCGCTAAAAAAGAACCCACAGATAACTTATTTAAGTCGCCTAATTTGAATATAAACTCTCTAAATCATAGTCTGGCGTATTCGGGTAATGAAAATACGGCGAACTCTCCTCCTGTTAAAAACGCAACAAGCTCACCTCCCGCTGAAAACCCAGTGAACTCTAAACCCGATGAATTTCCGGCGAAGAATCTTCGGAGTAAAACCCTGGCGAAGGTTCTTCGGAGTAAAAATCGTGCTCAAGTTTTTGCTGGTGAAAATCCGACGACTGTTCTTCCGAGTGATAGCCTGGCGAAGGGTCTTCAGAATGAAAACCCGGAAAATTCTTCACCTAGTGAAAATCCCAAGGAAAACGTGGTGAAAATTCTTCCCAAGAAAAACCCGTCGAACGCTCGTCCGAAGAAAAACTTGTTTAACGCGCATCCCAAGAAGAATCTAGCGAACACGTATTCTCATGAAAATCTGTCGAACGCTAATCCCGATGAAAACTTGGCAAGAGCTTCCTCCAATGAAAACCTGGCGCAGTTTCTTAATAAACCACTTGCGGATAACCACGTTAAAATTCCACACCTTCAAAATACGCCTAATGGTATTTTTTCGCAGTCCGAATCCAGCGCAAATTCTCAAAACGAGGCCTTAACAAATGGAACTAATTTGCGTATGGATAAAATTAAGAATATTACCAATTTGTCTAACGAGAATAGTCTTAATTCGCCTAAACAAATGTGCATTAAATCGCCTAATGATACCTGCGATAACTCGCTGGACTACAGCTTTAGAGAATTTGGCAGTGGGGACCTAATAATAGATTTAGACGATCCCGCGGAACGGACAACCGAATTATTATCTAAGAATTTGAAAAAAGACAAAACGTCTAGTTCCTCAAACTTAAGCCTAACGGATTCTTCGAGAACCCGGTCTGATTCTCAAAAGGAGAATATCGGGTATTTAAATAAAGATCACGTAACAAAATCCACAAACGAAAACTTTAAAGACTTAATGAAGAACGAATTGTCTAATTTGTCTAATAAAGTATCGAACAAACCTCAAGATTATTCCATCGAAATTACCACCGACTTAAGTTACAAAATTTCGGACAAAAGCCTTTCGCCAAACAGTGATAAGACTCACGTGCCAAATGGGAATGTCGTCAATGTCGTTTGCTCAATGAAAACTCCAGCTTCAAGCGTCCTTTCCGAACGATTAGGTGGGGCTCTTGAAGAAAAGCCAATGGGTAAGTGAACGTATATTTCTTAGAACGTTACCATAAGCCTATTAATTCCCCCGAAAGTTAGAAACGAGAGTCGTTTTAGTGTTAAGCTAATGACTGGCCCATAGATAAAAAACTAACGTATATAGATTGGAATCTCAATGCTATAGATGTGACTCCACGCGATCGCGGCGATCCTGGTGGCTGGAGCCGAACACTAAAATCTGGCGAAGTTCGCCATTACTCCCAAATTCTGCTAGTCGCGAATTTCCCCGCTTCGGCCAAAAAAAAATGATTTCTATTAAATATTATCAGAAGCCGATGAAACCCTCCTTTGAAGTCTACTACTCCAATGTTCCATATAGCGCTCCTCTCTGTATGGGTAAAATTCCCAATTTTACGAGTTAGAAGGGGTCCTACTTCATCCCCCCCTGTCTACGAAAAATTGGAAATTCTCTCTCTCCACAAACGACGACGTTTTTTGGACGAACTCCAAGTCTGCTAGAGATATTCGCTCGACGAGCTCCCGCTCCGAAAACATCTACCGTTAGGAGGCGTACGAATCGCGCCTTTTGAGAATAACCCATACAGAGAGGGGTAGACAAGACCCGGGAGTAATAGACTTCAAAGGAGGGTTTCATCGGCTTCTGATATTATTTGAGAGGAGGGAATTAAATCGGCTTAAAACATGTTTAAAAAAGTTGTACTCTACGCGATACGTCAATTTTCAAAAGGTAAATTTTGCAGGGACAAAAATATATTACACCTCTTTATGTCAATTAAAAGTCGAATTAAAGTTGATTTTTATATACTTCAATAAAGAAGATTTTTTATAAATTTGTTTTACAGATTTAGACATCGACGCCGACGCGGTGAAAGCGTGCAGTATGCCTTTACTAAATGACCTTGTTCAAATCAACACGGATACCGTTAAAAGCAGTAATATTGAACTAGAAAAACGCCAAAATGTTCAAAAACCTTACGCTAGAAAATCATTAAAAGACAGAAAAGAAGATCAAACCAAGCTGAAACGCAATCGCGTAGTTACTGATTTAGGGTTAAATGTAAAAAAATTAAAGACACTCGCTTCAATCCAATTTAACGAAGAAGAGGCCAAGATAACTTTAGACAAACAAAAATCGGCTCTCGATGATTCTATTTTGAGGACCCTACTACAAGAAAGTCCACCGGATGATTTCAATCTATTTTTGGAGCAAGCGGCTAGTTCAATGAATATCCCCACCACTGGCACAACCACGAGCACAACCGCGACAAGTTCGTTGACTGGCACCACGACAAGCTTGCCGTTAGCCTCGGCGATGGATACCACGACAGGCTCGCCAACGGGCACCGCGACAAGCACCATTATCCACTCAGAAACTCCGGAGGTATCTTACGCCACACCAGTAATAGTGAATGTGATGTCTTTACATAAAGATGCGGTACCGAATGACGCGCCCACGGAGGAATTAGAAACAATTAAAGAAAAAGTTGAAGTCAATAAAAATCCAAAGCCAAAAGTTTCCCAAAAGGATCGCCTCGAAAACGAACGTAGCGAAAGTCCCGAAATAGTCGAAGTTAAAAAGGTTGTTCCATCGACAGAGACACCCAACAAAAAGCGTAACCTTTCTTTCGAAGAAGCGGTCAAAACATTGGAGAAAGATATCGGAAATTTGGAAAAAATGGCGAAAGAGAAGCAAAGAGAATTGTTACTCATAGCCAAGTATAAAGCGTACAAGGAAAACTTGCTCAAGTCTTTACTTAGCACCAGAAGAGAACCACGGGTCATTCCTGTACCGGCCAGTTTACCAATACCGGTTCTGCCAGCGTCCGTGACAACGCCCAATATGACTCGTAGTATTTCGTTTGGTCAAGTAAACAAATCTCCATTGAATCCGGAGCCTGTGTCAACCGTCCTCAATAACGATAAATCGAAGAGGGACTCTGGTCTCAACGGCGTAAAGGAAACGTGTCTCGTAAGACCGTTAGTTAGAGATGGAAGTAACCCGTCAGATACCCAACTGAACTCACCGAGGCAGGATCGACTACCACCACCAATTCCTTCTAGTCAAACACCGCCGCAGTCCTTAGTTAGAGAACCAACCAAAAACGTTCTACCACCCACGATACCTGTACCATTTAAACCACCAATCGCTCATCAACAACAATTACCAAACGCCCCGCATCCGGGATATCCGGCTCATCAAAATCATCCCGCGAATCATCCACAAGTTAACGTATCGTACCCGAATACCGCTAATATAAACAACGCGATCGGTAAACAGCCGCTGAATCCGAACGAACGTTATAGAATCCTCGAGAAATCTCAGTCTAACGTCGGACAAATGTTAGCGCCGCATATCCCTCGAAATGGACCACCAAACGTAACTATGAATGGTAATCAAATACCATCCAATAACGCGCCGCGTAACAATCACGGGGTACCTAACGCGAACGTTGATAACAGCAAACGCGGTTTTCAACCTTACTCTACAAACAATACTACCACGAACCGATTACCGTCTAAGCCTAAAACGAACGTTCCTGATAAAAGTAACGTTACCCTTCCCACTATGTTAAGGGACACTCCCGCGTCCGATTTTCCAGTTTACGCGCCGGCTGGTCCGTTACCTTTTAACGATAAGAAAGGAATGGCGCCCTACCCACATATGATGCCCAAACCATGGACTGTCAGCGAGAATAATTTCGCTAAGCCTAAACAACAAGTGAATATTCCTCACCCACCGCCGAACACGAATCGAGTCAATATCAACCCCGATATTTTGAAAAACTCATTCTTGTCGAGGGAAAGTAGTTTGAGCGAGCTGGCATTTAATCTGGCCATATCCTTGAAGGAGGCGCAGGCTTGCACGGCGACTACTAGTCAACCCTCGGCGACTACAAGCGCGGCAAATACGACGAGCGTCGCTCCCAGCACTATTCAACAACCACCGCGTCAGGACATCGCGAAGATGCAACATCAAAATATTCCAACTAATTCTTACGATTATTATCGCATGGTACCGAGCCAGGCAGCGGCTAACATGGCTCTTTGGACGTACATGCCTTACGGTCCGGCGAATATAGCGCCTTTTCGATACCCTACAGTCGTTCCTCGTTCTATGGAAACGGCTTATAAGCCAAACTGGGATACTAAAGAAAAGTCGACTGTACATGATAACGTAAGTTTAATTTAGAATACATAATTTGCTTTTATTTTCTTAAAATTGGAGGAATATTTCTCGTTTTTTAGCAAAACTTGCAGAAAGCCGCGAATTTACACTACGCAGCCGCACGGGCTAATCAACAGCATCTTCAACAACAACAACAACAACAACAACAACAACATCAGCAGCAGCAACTGCAAAAGACCCCGTTGGACCCAAAAATCATGCGTTTTCGGAAATGCATGGTATGCACTACCGCCGATGCTCAGTTCATTTGTTCAGGATGTGGAAAGGACTGGTATTGCAGTGTTGAATGTCAGGTAAGCTAATTTACACTATCATTTATTTTAAAATAAGGTTGTTATTTTAGTAATCAAAATTAGTTTTGGCTCTCGTAACGTATACGGACCCGTTTGACTCTTAATTATTTTATAATTACTGTTAAGCTAAATTAACAAGTTTAAGAAGCCGAAAACGTAATTAGCCAATTTGCTTCTAACGTTTTTAATGTTAAAATTTCATTCAGCGTGAAAACTGGAAGGTTCATTCACGCGTTTGTTCCTCTTGAATTCCTCACCGTTGTGTGCCTAATATTATCACCTCTCTGTCGGAGGCTCATAAACTAATATTCAGTAATCTAGTCTTGTAATATACAAACCAAAACAAACGTCAAAAGGACCATTCTTGTTATCACCTTTGTTGTAAATTCTTGATTTTGTATTTGGCTTGCTGATAAGCAATACGCTTTCTCATTGAGCCTTCTTAAACTGTAAATAAATACCTTCGCATATATTTTTTTGTCTTGGTTCGTTTAAGTCATCATTGGAAATCTTTCTGATAGTAAGGTACGTTTATTTAAGTCATGTACAGCGAATACCTCGTAACGTGACTTATAAAAAGCTAAAGCTGTTTTTCGAATGGCAAAACAGCTGTAGTTTTTATATAACGTTGAATTTCCATAAAAATTCAACTGTTGGTTTAGGGTCTTTTTTTGGTTCTTCCATGGTATAGGGAATGGTAAAGGTGAATATACACCTGTATTTGCTGGCTGGCGGTACAGACCAAGGTTCGTAAATATCTTCTAAATTATATTGGCGTGGGTGTGTCCCAACTTGTTTTATCAAGAGCGAAGTAAAAGCTTTTGTTTCGCGAAATAAATACGAGATGTCGTTGGAACTCGTCTCTAAATTTTAATTTCGATTTGTATTCGATAAACAAATAGAAAGCAGGGTTGCCACAGGTCAGGGAAAACAGGGAAAAGTCAGGGAATTTGAAAATGAATCCAAAAAGTCAGGCAATTTGAAAATGAACCTAAAAAGTCGGGGAATTTTAAGATATTTCAAGAAACCAGAAAATTACAATCATCCGCGGAAAATATTTAAAGCTTCAAAAGTATTTCTAAATCTGAAATCTAATTATAATTAACTTAATTCAATTTGCGAGAATATATTCAATTAGAAATTAAATATTTGTCTGGTTTTAATATTTTTTAAAAGCCGGATGTTTTGGGTTTATATCTATCTTAAAACATTAACCCTAAGTTTTAAAAGTAAAAGCCATTCTTAGAAAAATGTCCGCTAATTGGTTTCTTAGAAGATATATATATTATTTATTCCTAGTAGAAAACATTTATCCATTTATCACGACTTCTAAATGTCCTTGGATTGCGACATACCCAGTTATTAACAGCGTGCAAACTTCCGCGATCATAGGAAACAACAATTTATCGATAAATTATACTCTGGTCAAGAATAGTTTGCAAAATGGCTTGGGATAAAGAAGATTAATATATCATGTTAGGCCTTACGGAGTTAAAAGTAGATTTTAAAAACTAATATAATTGAACAGGCAATAAACAAGGGTTAAGATTGAACGAAGAGATTACATTTCTCCTAATATTTCTGTAGATTTCGTACGCCTACGTGGCGGAACTGTACAGTTGAAATTCGATAAAGGCTGCCTGTTATACTATTACATCTGAGTGTAGATTAGATATCAAGCTAAAGAGTGACATTATAAACATTCTTATAAAAATTATAATTTAATTTAAGTAATCATTATGGCGTTTGTACACATGATCGACTTAATTTTCTGTCCGTCTTTGAGGACACAAATCATCAGGGAATGTTTTCAAAAAAAAATATTTTAAAATGACCATTCCAATTTAATTTTTTTTCTTAATTAGCGTGTTAAAAAGTGTGTTAATTCGGCCTACGTTAGGAGCGTGTTATTTCCATTTGGCGCTAAAGGAAGTCACCATGGACTGAGTAATCGTTGGAAGTAATTGTGAAAGTACTTCTTGGCGAATACTTCTAAAAACTAAATGAAATCCTTCGATTGACCTCAAAGGGAAATCACGCCTATAAACCTAGTTTCAATCTGTTTGCTTTGTACCCGCGCTGTAGGGTACTTTGAAAAAATGATTTTGCCTCTGGAAAGAGACACTGGTAGAGCCCATCAAACTGCGTCACTGAAAACGTCACTGTTTTCTAGTTTTTATGAAAATTGGAATTCAAAATGGCGGTGATTTTGCTGATCAACATTTATAAATCCGCATTTCGTGTTTAGCCAATGGTTTAGCGTTTTCTACCATGCTCCTTACTGCTGTATTTTTATAATTGAAAATTATCACGAGGTTGTAATAAAGCGATATTAAATATATAGAACACGATTTGCGCGGCGTTGAAAGTTAATTTATATTTTATAGAGCGAATCTATTACTTTTAGACATACATTCGCAAAAATAGGGCGAGATTTAGAACGAATAAAAAAATAATTTTACCAATGAAAACATCGCGAATATATAAAAATGACAACTCCACTCAGTTTTGTATCCTTCGTACATAAACAAGCCGAAATAGGTTCAACAACCTATCGACCTAAAAGCATTTAGACGCATATAGCTCTAATAGTTAAGAGCTATTTCCAAGGGGCACCCCTTATAAAAGAAATCGATTTATTATTATTATTTTTTTTTTTAGTTTTTTCCAAGGGGTAACCCTTGCTGGGCTCCCATTTCAAAGCTCACAAAAAAAAGGGTGTTATGGGTTCAAAATAAAAAATTTTATAGGATCTTTATAGGTCTAAAATTGTGTAATATTAGTTTTACACGTTTAAAAAAAAATAAAATATCGGAGTTTTATAGAAAGGGGTACTCCTTGTAAAAAATAAAAAAAAAAAAATCTAAATTTTTACAAACCTTTATTTTCAAAGTGTTTTATTTTCAAAACGTGTTTTATTTTCAAAACGTGTTTTATTTTAAAGGCGTGTTTTATTTTCAAAACGTGTTTTATTTTCAAGGCGTGTTTTATTTTCAAGGCGGGTTTTATTTTCAAGGCGGGTTTTATTTTCAAGGCGGGTTTTATTTTCAAGGCGGGTTTTATTTTCAAGGCGGGTTTTATTTTCAAGGCGGGTTTTATTTTCAAGGCGGGTTTTATTTTCAAGGCGGGTTTTATTTTCAAGGCGGGTTTTATTTTCAAGGGGGTTTTATTTCCAAGGCGGGTTTTATTTTCAAAGGATGTTTTATTTTCAAAGGGCGATTTATTTTCAAAGGGCGATTTATTTTCAAAGGGCGTTTTATTTTCAAAGGGCGTTTTATTTTCAAAGGGCGTTTTATTTTCAAAGGGCGTTTTATTTTCAAAGGGCGTTTTATTTTCAAAGGGCGTTTTATTTTCAAAGGGCGTTTTATTTTCAAAGGGCGTTTTATTTTCAAAGGGCGTTTTATTTTCAAAGGGCGTTTTATTTTCAAAGGGCGTTTTATTTTCAAAGGGCGTTTTATTTTCAAAGGGCGTTTTATTTTCAAAGGGCGTTTTATTTTCAAAGGGCGTTTTATTTTCAAAGGACGTTTTATTTTCAAAGGGCGTTTTAATTTCAAAGGGCGTTTTAATTTCAAAGGGTGTTTAATTTTTTTCACAGGGGGTGTATTTATTATTTTTTTCACAAGGGCTGTATTTATTATTTATTTTTTTCACAGGGGGTGTATTTATTATTTATTTTTTTCACAGGGGGTGTATTTATTATTTATTTTTTTCACAGGGGGTGTATTTATTATTTATTTTTTTACAGGGGGTGTATTTTTACATCGGGTGTATTTTTACATCGGGTGTATTTTTACAGGGGGTGTATTTTTACAGGGGGTGTATTTTTACAGGGGGTGTATTTTTACAGGGGGTGTATTTTTACAGGGGGTGTATTTTTACAGGGGGTGTATTTATTTTTACAGGGGGTGTATTTATTTTTACCGGGGGTGCATTTATTTTTACAGGGGGTGTATTTTTACAGGGGGTGTATTTTTACAAGGGGTGTATTTTTACAGGGGGTGTATTTTTTCAGGGGGTTTATTTTTACAGGGGGTGTATTTATTTTTACAGGGGGTGTATTTATTTTTACAGGGGGTGTATTTTTACAGGGGGTGTATTTTTACAGGGGTGTATTTTTACAGGGGGTGTATTTTTACAGGGGGTGTTTTTTTACAGGGGGTGTATTTTTACAGGGGGTGTATTTTTACAGGGGGTGTATTTTTACAGGGGG